>CM067081.1:78271733-79628264 GCA_034008185.1 Gorsachius magnificus
CATTTGGGGTAGCTGGAAAGATACCACGTAAATTTATTTTACATTAAAATGATAAAACCAAAACCAATACCAAAATAATCCTAAACGTTATTTAGTAATTTGTATTTAGAATCACCTCGGTTGGAAAAGACCTTTAAGATCATCGAGTCCAACTGTTAACCTAGCACTGCCATCCCACCACTAAACCATGTCCCTAAGCACCTCATCTATCCTTCTTTTAAATACCTCCAGGGATGAGGACTCCACCACCTCCCTGGGCAGCCCATTCCAGAGCCTGACAACCCTCTCGGTGAAGAAGTTTTTCCTAATGTCTAGCCTAAACCTGCCCTGGCACAGCTTCAAGCCATTCCCCCTCGCCCTATCATCTGTTACCAGGGAGAAGAGGCCGACCCCCACCTCGCTACAGCCTCCTTTCAGGTAGTTGTAGAGGGCGATCAGGTCTCCCCTCAGCCTCTTCTTCTCCAGACTAAACAACCCCAGTTCCCTCAGCTGCTCCTCGTATGACTTGTGTTCCAGACCCCTCACCAGCTTGGTTGCTCTCCTCTGGACCTGTTCCAGCAAGGCAACATCTTTCTTGTAGTGAGGGGCCCAAAACCAAACACAGTATTCGAGGTGCAGCCTCACCAGCACCGAGTACAGGGGCACGATCATTTCCCTACTCCTGCTGGCCACACTAGTCCTGATACAAGCCAGGATGCCATTGGCCTTCTTGGCCACCTGGGCACACTGCTGGCTCATATTCAGGTGGCTGTCAATCAGTACCCCCAGGTCTTTTTCCTCCAGGCAGCTTTCCAGCCACTCTTCGCCAAGCCTGTAGCGCTGCATGGGGTTGTTGTGACCAAAGTGCAGGACCCAGCACTTGGCCTTGTTGAACCTCATACAATTGGCCTCGGCCCATCGATCCAGCCTGTCCAGGTCCCTTTGCAGAGCCCTCCTGCCCTCCAGGAGATCAACACTACTACCCAGTTTGGTGTCATCTGCAAATTTACTGAGGGCACACTCAATCCCCACATCCAGGTCATTGATAAAGATATTAAACAAGACCGGCCCTAGAACTGAGCCCTGGGGGACACCGCTTGTGACCGGCCGCCAACTGGATTTAGCTCCATTCACCACGACTCTCTGGGCTCGGCCACCCAGCCAGTTTTTAACCCAGCAAAGAGTATATCCATCTAGGCCATGAACTGCCAGCTTCTCCACGAGAATGCTATGGGAGACTGTGTCGAAGGCTTTGCTGAAGTTCAGGTAGACAACATCCACAGTCTTTCCCTCATCTACCAGGCGGGTCACCTGGTCATAGAAGGAAATCAGGTTGGTTAGGCAAGACTTGCCTTTCGTGAACCCATGCTGACTGGGCCTGATCCCCTGATTGTCCTCCATGTGCCTGGTGAGCACACTCAAGATAAACCACTCCATAATTTTCCCCGGTACCGAGGTTAGGCTGACAGGTCTGTAGTTCCCCGGATCCTCCTTCCGGCCCTTCTTGAAGAGAGGCGTCACATTTGCCAACCTCCAGTCATCTGGGACCTCCCCTGTTCTCTGGGACTGCTGATAAATGATAGAGAGTGGCTTGGCAAGCTCCTCTGCCAACTCCTTCAGCACTCTTGGGTGGATCCCATCCGGTCCCATAGACTTGTGGATGTCCAGGTGGCATAGCAGGTCAAAGACTGCTTCCTCCTGGATTATGGGGGGGTTCATTCCACTCTCTGTCCCCATCTTCCAGCTCAGGAGGCTGGGTACCCTGGGGATAACTTGTCAGGCCATTAAAGACCAAGGCAAAGAAGGCATTGAGTATCTCAGCCTTTTCCTCATCTTTCTGACTAGCTAACTCATCTTAAAGTTTTAATTCAGCTTTTGCAGCTGTGTGTACTTTTCCTGGCATCAATAGGAGTTTAAAGTGACTTCAGCAAGAAATCTGGTTTTCAGAACACGCTTGTAGTCCGCTCAAGCAGTCTTTCATTTTTAAGTTGGTGATCAACAGTTTTGTGTCATTATGTCTCTCAAATTTGTTTTTTCTCCTACTTCTGCTTCTCTTTCTCAATCTCTCTTCTCCTTTGTTCCTGCTCACTGGAATTTCTTTTCTAGTCTACTTAGTCTTAATTTGCCAAATACCTTTTTAAAAAAAAAATCACTCAGGTGGCTGAGAAAATGATGTTTATCAGTGGGTATTTTCACTGTGTTCACTAATATGTAGATCATCTTCTGAAATAGTCTCATAGCTTTGCAGTTTTTTATTTTTTTCCAAACACCACAGTAATTTCTGCACAATAAATTTCTCAGGTTAGGAAAGATGAATAATTTAGGAGGTTCAGAGCTTGTCTTAATACATGTCTAGAATTTACTGTTCAGTCTATTCTCTTCTGTAAAGACAATTTACTTTTCTATGTGGTGAACACAGATTTATTACAGTTAAGTGAATGTAGCTAAAAAACCCCAACTATCTGAATTGATATATATGCTGAGCAAATTTGTACAACACAGATTGAACTGGCTGAAAAAAAAAAACTGCAGAGCTACACTTCTAATAGATTGATAGCTACACCTTTCAAAAATGACCCTTCATTTAGAAATTGTAGATATTGTTTGTGTCCTGCATCATCCCTTTTTGAGTCAATGAACTCTTGGATAGAAAGGCATTACGAATCAGTAACATCATCTTATTTTATCTCTATTCTTCTTACTTTGTTTAGTGCAATTTTATATTTCATGGTCAATGTTTGAACACTGCTGTCTCTTGACCAAAAATCTTGTATGTAAAATCAACAAATCATTTTTAAATAAGACTTTAACTATGACTCTTTCTGAACAAGTGATTGAAGACTTTTATACTGAATTATTCTCTTCAGGCAGTATGTATTTTCATAGAATCAATCATAGAATCATAGAATGTTTTGGGTTGGAAGGGACCCCTAGAGGTCATCTAGTCCAACCCCCCTGCAGTGAGCAGGGACACCACTAACTAGATCAGGTTGCTCAGAGCCCCATCCAACCTGGCCTTGAATTTTCCCAGGGATGGGGCCTCCACCACCTCTCTGGGCAACCTGTTCCAGTGTTTTACCACCCTCATTGTAAAGAATTTCTTCCTTATATCCAGTCTAAACCTACCCTGCTTCAGTTTAAAACCATTACCCCTTGTCCTGTCACAGCTGGCCCTACTAAAAAGATTATCCCCATCTTTCCTATAGGCCCCCTTCAGGTACTGAAAGGCCGTAATCAGGTCTCCCCGCAGCCTTCTCTTCTCCAGGCTGAACAAGCCCAACTCCCTCAGCCTGTCCTCATAAGAGAGGTGCTCCAGCCCTCGGATCATTTTAGTAGCCCTCCTCTGGACCCGCTCCAACAGTTCCATGTCCTCTTTGTGCTGAGGGCTCCAGAGCTGGACGCAGTACTCCAGGTGAGGTCTCACCAGAGCAGAGTAGAGGGGCAGAATCACCTCCCTCGACCTGCTGGCCACGCTTCTCCTGATGCAGCCCAGGGTACGGTTGGCCTTCTGGGCTGCCAGCGCACATTGCCGGCTCACGTCCAGCTTTTCATCCACCAGCACGCCCAAGTCCCTCTCGGCAGGGCTGCTCTCGATCCTTTCTTCCCCCAGCCTGTATTGGTACTGGGGGTTACCCCGACCCAGGTGCATGACCTTGCACTTGGCCTTGTTGAACCTCATGAGGTTCACACAGGCCCACCTCTCCAGCCTGTCCAGGTCTCTCTGGATGACATCCCGTCCTTCTGGTGTGTCAACCGCACCACTCAGTTTGGTGTCGTCCGCAAACTTGCTGAGGGTGCACTCAATCTCGCTGTCTAAGTCATTGATGAAAACATTAAACAGCACCGGTCCCAGTACGGACCCCTGAGGGACACCACTCGTCACCGGTCTCCATCTGGACATCGAGCCATTGACCACTACCCTCTGGATGCGGCCATCCAGCCAGTTCCTTATCCACCGAACAGTCCACCCGTCAAATCCATAGCTCTCCAATTTAGAGAGAAGGATGTTGTGGGGGCCTGTGTCAAAGGCTTTGCAGAAGTCCAGATAGATGACATCTATTGGTTTTCCCTTGTCCACTGATGCTGTCACACCATCATAGAAAGCCACTAGGTTCGTCAGGCAGGACTTGCCCTTGGTGAAGCCATGCTGGCTATCTCGAATTATCTCCCTGGCCTCCATGTGCCTTAGCATAGCTTCTCGGAGGATCTGTTCCATGATCTTCCCAGGCACAGAGGTGAGGCTGACAGGTCGGTAGTTCCCAGGGTCTTCCTTTCTACCCTTTTTGAAAATGGGCACAATGTTTCCCTTCTTCCAGTCACCAGGGACTTCGCCTGACATTTTGGGGAAAGTAGGATCTATTTTACCATTGAGAAGTTTTTTCAAGTGAAAGTGAGTTTATTCTGTGCTTTGAGCAATATAATAATTTGCTTTTTATAATAAAAAGTATAAGTCTGAGATTTCATGGACACACCTAGCAGAGGAAGGAAAAAAGGGGACTCTGCCTCAAAAGTTGGGTTACTAAACTCCAACTATTCTTTTGTAACTTTCTTGTAGGTTGTAAAATCACACTGATTAAAGATACAGAAATGCACTTTTTCTGCAGCTACAGTATGTTCTTACTGATAAGTATATAAATCTCCAGGATTCACTTAAACAAGGTAATTCCTCAAACTGCCTGGACAATCTACACATTTTAGGTGTTAAAAAAAACCCAAAACCAACAGATCTCAGAAATTTAGTCTTAAACAGGCAAATTTTAGATAAATCAAATTCATTAAATGGCTAATATTTCTTGACCTGAAATCTCTCAGACTATCAGAAAATTGAAGTTACTAACTGAAGTTAGTGAAACACTAACTTCATATAATACATCACTGTGCTGAGCGTTGGGTGCATAGTTGATTTGTGTCATCTCTGTCAATTAGTGTAAAGTGTTATTCTTTTAAAAGTACAACACAAACTGTGACAAAGATAATGAGTTCATCAACTCTCCCAACAGCTGAGAACTGAATGCTACACCATCTGCTTGCCGAAATAAGATGGCATATTAAAATGTTCTGGTGGAATACAAATTAAATGCCAATTCTGATTGATACTCCTAGGAGGTTTATTATTATTATTATTATTATTATTATTATTATTATTATTATTATTATTATTTTCTTACAGTTTTAATCCTGATTCTAAATATCAACTTTGTAATAGAAAAAGACACCTTTGCAATAGAAAAAGATCCTTTGAAAGCATCACCTTTTGCCATATCTGTGAGAGCAGAATAGACAAAGATTAATTGAATCTTTTTATGTATTTGATTTCCCTTTCCTTTCAGACAATCAAAAAAAAAAAAAGAATGTAGTATATAAATGCAAGTAAAAGTAAGATTAGCTGGCACAGATAACTGTTTTAAAAGAAAAAGAAAGAATTAAGACTCTTAGAAGAAAGTCAATTCACTTCTGTTATAAATTATGAAATGCTTTGTGTTTGATTAGTTTTCTGAGAAAGGAAATAACTAACATCAGATAAAGTGAGAATATGTTACTGTCAGAACTGCCTTCTCTGCATATATGCATTATACATTACATGCTATATTGAAAAAATATGTTAAAAGAATGTCAGAGTTCAAAAGTTAGGGATTTCAGAATTAAGGATGACAGCATTCTTGATCTGCCTGCCTATGCAAATACAATTTGATACAGTCTTTGCATACATGATCAGATAATATTTTTGCCCACAAGTCCTGTCTCTTTCAGTGAATATTAATTTTGGCACAGCCATTGCAGAGCTTCCTTTTCTGTTGTTATACACACTTAGCCTGTTACCATTTCACAGTCATGGGAGAAAGCAACTCATACTTTTAATCTTCCAAATATTGTTGACAACCCAAATCTCTAGCATCTTATGCAGGGCCTTTTCTATGGCCAGTTTATGAATTTCCATCAGAAATTCATCTTTATAGCTGGTACCACCATTTTTCAAAACAGCTTTTGCAGCAGTGTTTTGCCTTCAGAAAACAGAATTCATACTAGAGGACATAATTTCTCCAAAGACAATACTCCATTTTTTCTGTAGTTATCTTGTTCCCAAAACAGAGTGAATTGTCTGTGCAGAGATGACCTTTATTAATGGACAAATTCCTATGATAAATAGTACATTTAAACACTAAAATAAGGTTTGCAAACTTTTGTAACAAGTTTACAAAAATGAAATAAATTTGAACATTGCTTATACATTGGATATGTAAAACTAAATTACTGACTTCTAAGAGATTTTTCTCAGACAAAGAATGGAAAGAAAAACAAATGCTCTGGGAGGAAAGCTTTTCATAAGGTATTGAAAAAAATATACGGCTATGGACCACATTCTCAAAAAACTGCCTCATTCTCTAAGTATGTAACATAGACTAGGGGGCACAACTGTGTACACCACTTTCTGAAATTACCTCACTTTTCTTTCAGTGGAAATGAGCTATGACAGAACTGGAGAAATCCTTATATTCTTTATATTCCTAGAATTCACATAGGTTAACAATTGTATATGCATAGGTAATAGATACAGTTACAGATAAGGTGTAAAAACCTGTTAACTTCTTAAGGTAAATAAATATTTAAATTTTTATATTTATATGTATATTTGTATTTTGCTTCTATTTTGTATTTTTGATATTTTATATATCTATATGTTTTTTATATAAGTATACACACACATATATATATGCATATATATGTATAGAATCATAGAATCATAGAATGTTTTGGGTTGGAAGGGACCCCTAGAGGTCATCTAGTCCAACACCTCTGCAGTGAGCAGGGACACTGCTAACTAGACCAGGTTGCTCAGAGCCCCATCCAACTTGGCCTTGAATGTTCCCAGGGATGGGGCCTCCACCACCTCTCTGAGCAACCTGTTCCAGTGTTTCACCACCCTCGTTGTAAAGAATTTCCTCCTTATATCCAGTCTAAACCTACCCTGCTTCAGTTTAAAACCGTTACCCCTTGTCCTGTCACAGCTAGCCCTACTAAAAAGATTTTCCCTATCTTTCCTATAGGCCCCCTTTAGGTACTGAAAGGCCGTAATCAGGTCTCCCCGCAGCCTTCTCTTCTCCAGGCTGAACAAGCCCAACTCCCTCAGCCTGTCCTCATAAGAGAGGTGCTCCAGCCCTCGGATCATTTTAGTAGCCCTCCTCTGGACCCGCTCCAACAGTTCCATGTCCTTCTTGTGCTGAGGGCTCCAGAGCTGGACGCAGTACTGCAGGTGAGGTCTCACCAGAGCAGAGTAGAGGGGCAGAATCACCTCCCTCGACCTGCTGGCCACACTTCTCCTGATGCAGCCCAGGGTACGGTTGGCCTTCTGGGCTGCCAGCGCACATTGCCGGCTCATGTCCAGCTTTTCATCCACCAGCACCCCCAAGTCCCTCTCGGCAGGGCTGCTCTCGATCCTTTCTTCCCCCAGCTTGTATTGATACTGGGGGTTGCCCCGACCCAGGTGCAGGACCTCACACTTCGTGTCCTGGTTTCGGCTGGGATAGAGTTAATTTTCTTCACAGAAGCTAGCATAGTGCTGTGCTTTGGATTTAGTACTAGAAGAATGTTGGTAACACGCTGATGTTTTTAGTTGTTGCCAAGCAGTGCTCAGACTGCTCAAGGACTTTTTGAGCTTCTCCTGCTCGGCCAGGTGCATAACAAGCTGGGAGTACAGCACAGCTAGGACCCAAACTGTCCAAAGAGCTATTCCATACCATATAACGTCATGCTCGGCGGGGTTGGTGGGTCGGTCGGTCGCTCGGGTACTGATCGCTGCTCGGGACGGGCTGGGCATCGGTCGGCGGGTGGTGAGCAATTGCATTGTGCATCATTCGTTTTGTATATTCTGTATATTTTGTTATCATTCTCATTATTACTATTATTATTATTTTCTCTTATTAAACTGTCTTTATCTCAGCCCTCGGCTCTAACCTTTTTTCCCTTTCCCGATTCTCTCCCCCATCCCACTGGGGGAGGGGGGGGAGTGAGCGAGCGGCTGCGTGGTGCTTAGTTGCCAGCCGGGTTAAACCACGACAATACCACAAACAACCTATTCTGGCAGTCTGCCTTACAAATTAGGTGGTAATTCTTATCTTTGGAAAATCAAGACATTTAAAAGAGAATAGACTAGACTAGACCAGACCAGAACAGACTAGGTTAGACTAGGCTAGACTAGAATATTTCAGTTGGAAGGGACCTAGGATCATCTAGTTTAACTTCCTGACCACTGCAGGGCTGACAAAAAGTTTAAGTGTGTTGTTAAGGGCATTGTCCAAATGCCTCTGAAGCACTGACAGTCTTGGGGCATCAAACACCTCTCTAGGAAGCCTCTTCCAGTGTTTGACCACCCTCTCAGTGAAGAAGTGCTTCCTCATGTCCAGTCTGAACTTCACCTGGTGCAGATTTGAACCATTCCTACATGTCCTGTCACTGGATCCCACGGAGAAGAGCTCAACGCCTCCCTCTCCACTTCCCCTCCTCAGGAAGCTGAAGAGACTCAGGAGGTTGCCCCTCAGCCTCCTTTTCCCCAAACTAGACAAGCCCAAAGTCCTTAGCCGCTCCTCACAGGACATGCCTTCCAGCCCTTTCACCAGCTTTGTTGCCATCCTCTGGATGCTTTCAAAGAATTTCACATCCTTTTTAAATTATGGGCCCCAGAAATGCACACACCAATGCTGAATACAGCTGGATAATCACCCCTTTTGACTGGCTGCTTATACTGTGCACCCCACATCCTGGTGCAATCAAGGATGCAGTTTGCCTTCTCAGCTGCCAGGGCATGCTGCTGACTCCTATTGAGCCTGCTGCTGACCAACACCCCCAGATCCTGTTCTGCAGGGTTGCTCTCCAGCCACTCCTCTCCCAATTTATCCTTGTGCCCAATGTTACTGTGTCCAATGTGCAGAATCGGGCATTTGAAATTGTTAAATTTCATTCCATTAATCATTGCCCAATACTCCGATCTGTCTAGATCCCTCTGCAAGGCATCTTTTCTCTTGAGGGAGTCAACAATGCCTCCCAGTTTGTTATCATCAGCAAGCTTACTAATGGTGCATTCAACTCCTGTATCCAGGAAGGAAGGAAGGAAGGAAGGAAGGAAGGAGGGACGTAAGGGGGGAAGGGGGGAAGGGGAGAAGAGGGAGGGTATGCAGCTCTAATCATACATTAGTGCTGTCTTTCAGGTAGGGGCTCACAGGATGCTGTGTGGAAACTCTCAGTTTGGAAGACTGCCCCCTTCATGCACACCCCCCTCCACCTCAAAGACTTGCTAGTTAGTTCTGCAGTGGCTGATTAATATGGTACTTCTCATGTAGATGAGGCCTTGAAAAGCAGCTTGCTTTTCTAATGTACTATGTGTTGTAAATAGAAGAATGGCTGAGGGGGTATAGAACCTGTAGAGATCACCTAGTTCAACCCCCCTGCTACGAGCAGGGTCAGGTAGAGCAGGTTGCCACATCCGGTAGAGTTTTGAATATCTTCAGGTATGAAGAGTCCATAACCTCTCTGGGCATCCTATTCCAGTGTATTTCTTATGTTCAGATGGAATTTCCTGTATTTCAGTTCCTGCTCATTTCTTCTCCTCACTGGACACCATTGGGCAGAGTCTGTCTCTGTCTTCTTTACTCATTCCACTGGGTGTTTATACATCTGGATAAGATGCCCCTGAGCCTTTTTTTTCTACAGGCTGAGCAGTCCCAACCTCTTTTGTTATGAGAGGAGCTCCAGTCTTTTAATCATCTTTGTGGCAGTCCAGACAAGAAATACACTGGATCTACATCATATGTGCTACACAACTGATCTCTGCATGTACTGTTCTTGCACAGCCTAAAATGACTGCCAAGTGTTTGACAAAGGATGGAATAGAAGGGGAAAAATTATTCTATTTGTATGGGAACAATCTAGATCTTCATAGTGGCTTCTGCTTTTTTTTAAACTAGTTCCCTAATATATCCAGGAGAAGAAGATGAATAGGTTGGAGCCATAGCCTGCATCACGGGCTATTACACTAAAGAGTCCAGCTCATTTGTTTTTTTGGGTTTTTTGGGTTTTTTTTACATTCTGATAGAACAATGTTTTTAATGCATTGAAACAACCCTGACTTTGCTTCTGCAAATGTGACATAAAATATTTTCACTTTGAGGAAAACACAGAAGTGTTGTGGTTTGGTTTTTTTTTTTTTCCATGTGTACGCAGTAGTATTCCTTTTTATTTTTAGATACATGTGAAGGAGTATATCAAGTGCTGAAATTTTTAAAGCTAGCATACTGTATTACCTAAGAAGCAGAAATGAGCAGAATAAGATTAACCTTCAGCTGCATTACTGAAAATGAGGCTGATCTATTTGTTTTCTTGAATACCTGTAGTTTATACTACCATTCTGTTATTTATCATTATTAAAGCACTATATTACATCATATATTATGAAGTCTATAACTAAAGCAAAAGACAATTTCAGTATAATGTAAATTAAAAAGCTCTTATTATTTTCCACAAAGTGAACTAAGTTAGGAAAGGCTGAAGGAACAAAAAATTAGACAACAAATAAGAGTTTTATTAGGTACAACCCCCCGTCACTTCATGTGGAAATGTAAGCCTATTAGGAAGTATTTATAAAAATGTTGACAAATATAAGCATAAGGAAACAGATTTCTGTAAAACCTGCATAAATCATCTCATTGTCATGAAGGATTTCAGAGGAGTTCAGAATTAAGTCTAGATTTTATTTATACTGAGTACTACTTCAAAATCCATATAAAGAGTTGCAGATAGATTTAGTTTTCCTAGCAGTGACAGGCAGAAGCCTAAAAGAGATTGGTAGAACAAAGACAATAATCTGTCTTTGCAGAACTGAATTCTTTAAAAAATACATTCACCATTGTTTCCAGTTCCATTATTTTGATTGCTTTAATACAAAACATTGCTACATAGAGAGGACCTCTTGTGTGTATTTGGCGGGGGGGGAGGGGGAGGGAAGCAGACCCCAAATCACTGTAAATAGTGGATTTTATACAAAAGCAAAAGCTGAAAATTAATTACTCCATTAGTAACAAAATTATGAGTTCTTCAGGAAATCTCTATTTTCTCCTTCAGAATATTGTTCTATCTTATGCTAGAGAAAGTATTTTGTCTTTTAATAACAGTATAAGATGAAGTATGATAAAAAGGGGATTATTGTGTGTTAAAATATATTATTTTATTACATGACAAAGAATGATAACACAGTTGAATTCTTTTAAGCTATCAAGGTGCGGGTGTAAGGAGCTTTTCCAGGCTGCAGTATTTTCATGCATTGTGCCAACTCTATTACAGGGAAGCTTGTGCCTTTAACCATTAGAAAGTTAGTATGTGCACAGGATTTTCAATAGAAAGAAAAGCTTTCATACCTGAGTTTTCTGTCTGGCAAGTCTAACATAGAGTATTAAGGAAATCCTCACTTACAGCAACCAGCTTTGGGATCAGGATTATAATTACTTTCAAACATGCAAATAGCAGCTAAATATTTTACTTTCTTTGTGTGACTCTCTTGGATACTGTTCTGGTTGAAAATGTAGACCGTGTGGGAGAGCACTAATTAAGACACCCAGTTATTCTATGCAGTTGGGAAAAAACTCACCATGAAGCCTTCTAAAGCAATTACACTTATGCAATTGCTATGTTCTCTCATGCTGCATAAAGGAGGCCAAACTGTGGCTCTTGAGCTATATCAGGCTCACAAGGTTTTTAATGCATCCTTTTGGACAGTATGGGGACTTCTGGGCCATACAAATCTCCTGCTATAAGAGGAAGGTAAGCAGTACTGGCTAATACCATTTAATGCTCCAGAATCTGTAGATGCAACCCACCCAAGCAGCTCAGTACAATGTGAGAGCATTCATGTTCTTCCAGGGTTACTTTCAGAGGGAACATAGAAATCTCTCTCAGAGCTCTTCACACCCTGAGCTTCCCAAGTTATGTGATGTATTTTTGTGCATATTAGATACATTAAGGTTTTTTGTATGTGATTCACAGGGTAAAAGCAGTTAATGTGTTCAGTCACCTTTGGAAAGGCTGATGTGCACTGATGAAAAAAATCACTTCAGAGCTATGCTGATATATACTATTTTCTCAGTCAATTTCTCAGCCTGGTTTATGGCAGCATTGTCCAGAGAACAAAAGACAGCAGAATCTTCATCAATTTAAGAAACTGACTGCATTAAAGAATTGTATTCCTAGAAAAAAAAAAAGAAAATTTATTTAGAATAAGAACAAGATGGACACCACCGTGTGCAATTTTGGGACCTAGTCTGGACCTTGTTAAACTTTTGTCTTGAGTTGTATTTACTAATCATTAATGCAACTATGGAAATCTACAAAGAAAGCAAACTAAATTTTCTAATTTAGACATGCCATAAAATTCTAAAAAATCATAAAATTTCTTATTTCAGGATGAGATTTACTTTTGAAAGAACAGAGTGGTATTATCAATTATTTGCTTCCTTACATGAGGGCATTTATGTTCAGATCGATGGGCTGACTAAGCAAAAATGGATGCAGGTATGTTGCAGACTTGTACAAGAAAAAGGCAACACATAGGCATGCCAGCTGCTGGTTATGGATTAATGTAAATCAAAGTTGTGAAGAAGCCAAGAAATATACACTGGCTGGAATTAGAAGTACAGCTGTGTGAAAAATCTCACAGTGCTGGAGAAAAAAACCAAAAATAAACTCAAAATGTAAACAATGGTAACCAAAAAAAAAAAAAAAAAAACCAAAAATGTAGACGTAAAAGAATACCAAATACAAATTAAACATTTTAGAAATATAGGAAAAAAATATTCAAAGTAAGACTGGATTAGTCTCTTATATTTTAAGAGAATTTTGATTAATAATGGTAAGGAAGAATTTATTATTTCAGGGGGTTATTTTTTAGAGACCCAGGTGATAGTTTTCATTCAAAAATTAGAAAGTCTGAAATTATTTTCAGTCACCCAGTGACTTTTTTTTCACTCTTAACTTTGCCAGCAAATAGTCCCACTGAAACCAGTTCAACTATGTGTGGAATAAAGTTATAGACAGTTTACTAATACAGGTTTGCATTTTATAATGTTACTGGAGAAGTACACACACATACAGGTTCAAAGTGGTCCATCTAGTAGCACACTCAGGTAATTTGAGATGCCCTAGCAAATCCTGCCCAGCCTTCTTCAGCCACTTCTGAAAAGGACAGGTCTCCTAATAAACACCATGGCTCACCTATCAACCCCTGTCCTAAGCCACCTCAGGTGACACTGATTGCCTGTGCTTTGGGAAATTGAATAGAGCCCCAGCCGTGGGAGACATCCATAGATACAGGTATCTAAATCATAGCTTCTACACTCAAACATTTACATTTGCAAATAAATGCTAGTTAAATAAACTAAATTCTCATTATTGCCACTGGGATTTAGGGCAGGATTTCTGCCTCTACATTCTTGCTCACAGTACTGATTAATATGTCTTACCCATACACTCACCCTTGTGGACTTTCCAGAGGGGCAACATATTATAGTGTGTTTCACACGGAACATAATTTCCGTGTTGCAGCAACTAAACCCATCAGTCTCATTTTTAACTATGTTTCTTCTGTTGTCCTGAGTTTTTCATTTGAATCATAAGTTTTGAATTTGAATTGAAAATAAATCCTCTCTCTTAATCATGCCACATACAAAAATCCAATTTAATTTCTCTGTTAAGGTAATAGTAAAAAAGAGACTATCCTGTTTAAGGAACCATGCTGTATTCATGGTAACCCCAGTCTTCTTAATTTGAACTACATATTTTGCTACTTAGCTCACTTTATTTTCATATGACTAATTTGCCATTTTAATGCCACACTTGGGGAGGAGGTGAGGGAGAGGGGGGAGGAACACTGAGTAAAGGAGAATTTCCCCACTTGTTAATACCTGCCTATCACATCAAATATTGATTAACATCACTTGTCATTTATAAAGCAGTGGATGGGAAATAGTAATAGTACCATAACTTACCAAAATTAGTTATAAAATATTTATGACTTCAAGTCATGGCAGTATTTTTTTCTATACCTCTCTGTCTTGGCATTTTGCCAGGTGGGCTTTTTTCAGCTGGGGAAATTATATGCCATACACAAAAGAAAAAAAGAATCATGTTTAGTATGGTGTGTTTGAAACATTTGAACCTATAATTTTTCTCTAAGAATCTGTTATTACAATGATGCTGTAAAAATGAAAGACATTTATTTAAAAAGGAGTTTTAAGCCAGAAGTTAATAGAGGTATATTATTTTTATGCATGTAAGTTTGCTTCATTTTTGTTAAAATATTAATTTTAATTTATTTTGTTCATAACTTTTATATATTTACAAAGGAGGATTTTATAGCCTCTACTTCAGAGAAAACATCAGTGAATTTCTTAGGCTGAGAATTTGTATTGTAACATCAGCAGATTCTTGTGAGCTGTGCATTCCAAACTTCTTCAGTGGATTTTGTTTTCTTTGGTTAGACATCTTGATCACACAACCATTATGCAATTTACTAGCAACAACTTTCATAAAACAATTTTTAGGAAAAGTCTTACATGAATAATAAAAACTCAATTTTCTTGAAAGTGCCAAGAAGTGTGAGTGATTGGTTTTGAGACAAGAAACTCACATTATATCTGTTGGTTTAATCTCTTTCGGAAACTGTTTAAATAGTTAAGGATTGGATTCTTTCCCTCCCCTTATTCTCTGACCAGTAGCAGCTAGAAGATGCAATGTGTGAATTCCATGCTTACAAAACTCACAAAAAATATTGCTTTGTAACCTTACTTAAGATTATAAGAGAGCTTTTGCCTTAAAATCTGCATGTTACTTCTTTGCAATATAATCACCTTGTTGTCTATGAACAATCTTAAATGTGTGAAGTTTGACATTGATTTACATTTGCATTCCCTCCCCATCTTTTTTTGTGGAGGAAAATGGAAGATACTTCCCCTAACAATTTCAAAACAGCTGTATATTATTTTCACCTCACACCTTTCATCTATAGAAAACAAACAAAAGCTGTTTTGTTATCATGATGATGGTTGCTGAAAAAATAGGGTTTATTATATTACCTCATACCAGTGTTTTTCAGTAGAACAATTTATAAAATTTTTACAATGGCAGTATACTACACTCATGTCTCTTTTTTTGCACTAGTAATATTTCTTATACAGCTGTGAATATCTCTAACTGTGCCAACTCATCTGCAGTTCTTTCCATGTAGACAACAAAAGTTGGCTAAGACATTGAGATTCACTCCTCTTGTTCCTATGTGAGAACTTAACCATTCTGATTATTTACTAGACATATTAATTTGAGACTGAGTCTACCAGATGTCTTGATTTAGCAGGACACACTTCCCAAAAATGAAATTTTCTAGTGTGTTGATTGAAAATTTAAATTCTTGCTTTTTATAGCTGCTCAAATGGTCCCTCTTCAGCTTGCCAATTTGGAGATATTGCCCCTTCTGCCCTGTATGTGGCATAGAAGAAATATTTGAAATGAAGGGCTTTTGAGACCACTAGCTTCTGACAGCTAGAAAGAGAAATGACCTAGAAAAAGACTGAGAAAAAAAATGTTTTCAGGACACTGCCTTAAAAATCCCCAGTTATTTCCCTGTAAAAATTCAGAGGAAAATATCTTACTTTTTTCTTTTTTTATATAACAGAAGAATATATATTCACTACACAAATTACTTCAGTTAAATATGAACTCCCCACATCTTACATTTTTTCCCCAGTAAAATTTTGTCAAGATAGAGTGACTGGCAGGGTTTGTGCATGTTTCTATCTTTATTCAGACACTAAGTGCTACAGAGCAGTGGTTACTAAATTTAGCTGTGCCAAACCTTGTGATAATTAAATACCTTCTAGGTGATTGCAAAACCTCCCTGGGAAGGTTTGTAGAGCAGTATCACAAGGTCTGCACATGGTGAGAACCTTCTCTTATGCTTGTTTTTGAGTCTTGTTGAAAGAGTGATAATTTATCTTCTGGCACTCTTTCCCATTTTCTGACATCTACTTCCCTAGTTCCACCATGGACCAGATAGATTTACATCTGCGGAACTGAGTCTTGCAGCTATTGCAGGAATGTTTCAATGAGCAGGTAGCTCTGTTCTTCCCATCTGATCTTCTACTTTTCTAGGAGCAGATAACTGATTTGCAATATGTTCTTACCCCACAGTCCATTCATATGGCCAATGTAAGGAGGGACCCATAGGACACACCTGTCTCCTTTGTGCCCCAGGTAATTTTATTGATACTTTCTGGAAAGCACTTAAGAGACAGAGCAGCTGTGAGGAAAGGACAATACATAAGTGTATTGTCATGATCTTCTGACTATAATCCTTTTTATACATCTTCTCTGTTAGTCTAGTGGGTTGTAATGCCTTGGCAGGGCCTTAAACAGATTCCTAGTGCATTGTGTTGAGGGGACTGTCAGGCAGTGTTAGTCAGACTTAGGAGACAGGCCAAATCAAAATGAAGAGAAGGAGATCTGTGTGTGTTTGTGTGTCTTTGCCTTGTCCCTGTCTACCTTTGTATATGTATAGAGTAAGAAGGACATAGGAAGATGACAAGTGAAATAAATGGATTAAAGGGGGGCTACAGGAAAGATGTGGAGGGACTCTATGAGGGAGTGTAGTGATAGGATGAGGGGTAATAGTTTTAAGCCGAAAGAAGGTTTTAAACTGGTGCAGCTTCCCAGACACGGTTCTGGTGGGAACACGCTGCCGACCAAGTGCCCGGCTGCAGGCTGTGCTCTGCTCTTATGCCAGTATCCGATGACACCTGTGGGACATGTGCCCAGGGAGAGGCACTCCTCTGCTTAGTGAAAGAGCTCCAGGAGGAGACAAGTCACATAGGAATTAGAGCTTCTCCCCCCCAAAAGGTGGCAGGATCAATAGCCTAAATGAAGTGCATCTACACCAATGCACACAGTATGCGTAACAAACAGAAGGAGCTGGAAGCCATTGTGCAACAGGAAAACTATGACATAGTTGCCATCATGGAAACACGATGGGATGACTCGCACAGCTGGAGTGCTGCAATGGATGGCTGGGCCAAAAGAAATATTTGAAATGGGTGAATGGAGTTAAAACCAGCTGGCAGGCAGTCACAAGTGGTGTTCCCCAGGGCTCACTACTGGGTCCAGTTCTGTTTAATATCTTTATCAATAATCTGGATGAGGGGATCATGTGCACCCTCAGTAAGTTTGCAGATGACACCAAATTGGTTGGGAGCGTTGATCTTCTTGAGGGTAGGAAGGCTCTACAGAGGAACCTGGGCAGGCTGGATTGATTGACTGTGGCCAGTTATATAAGGCTAAATGCTGGGTCCTGTATTTGGGTCACAACAACCCCATGCAATGCTACAGGCTTGGCGAAGAGTGGCTGGAAAGCTGCCTGGCGGAAAAAGACCTGGGGATACTGGTTGACAGCTGGCTGAATATGAGCCAGCAGTGTGCCCAGGTGGCCAAGAAGGCCGACGGCATACTGGCTTATATCAGGAACAGTGTGACCAGTAGGAGCAGGGAAGTGATCGTGCCCCTGTACTTGGTGCTGGTGAGGTCTCACCTTGAACACTGTATTCAGTTTTGGGCCCCTCACTACAAGAAAGATGTTGCGTTGCTGAATCGTGTCCAGAGAAGGGCAACAAAGCTGTTGAGGGGTCTGGAGCACAAGTCTGATGAGGAGCAGCTGAGGGAACTGGGGTTGTTTAGCTTGGAGAAGAAGAGGCTGAGACCTTATTGCCCTCTACAACTGTCTGAAAGGAGGTTGTAGTGAGGTGGGTGTTGGTCTCTTTTCCCGAGTAAGAAGTGATAGGACAAGAGGAAATGGCCTCAAGTTGCACCATGGGAAGCTTATACTGGAAATGAGGAAAAACTTGTTCACTAAAAGAGTGGTCAAGCATTAGAACAGGCTGTCCAGGGAAGTGGTTGAGTCCCCATCCCAGGAGGTATTTAAAAGGTGTGTAGAAGTTATGCTGAGGGACATGGTTTAGTGGTGGACTTGGTAGTGCTAGTTTAACGGTTGGACTTGATGATCTTAAAGGCCTTTTCCATTTTAAACAAGTCTATGATTCTATAAGGTAGATATTAGGAAGAAATTCTTTATTATGAGTGTGGTGAGACACTGGAACAAGCTGCCCAGAGAAGTTGTGGTAGCTCCATCCCTGGAAGTGTTCAAGTCCAGGTTGGATGGCACTTTGAGCAACCTGATCTAGTTGAAGGTATCCCTGCCCATGGCATTGGGGTTGGAACTAAATGACCTTTATGGTCCCTTCCAGCCCAAAACATTCAGTGATTCTGTGATTCTATGAATTAATTGTAAAAAGCTAAAATGAACTGGGCAATTGTCCATGTCAGGACACTGTTACAGATGTGAATATCCAATAAAGAATATAAAAATGGATTAAATGCCAATGCAGTAGTGGAGCCAGCTTCTGCTCTAATTAGTATTAATATAGCAGGAGTTGTACACTAAAGAGGTGACATGCTTGCAATCAGAACAGGACATTCTTGAAAAGCTGGGGAGAGGTTAGAGAGAGAATGGCAAGTCAGGAACTATCATGATAGTGGTAGACAAATATTAGGTGCCTGCTTCAGGGTTAGTGTAGAAGAGTAAGTAGCTATTATTTAGGCTACCTCTGGAAAGAAAATGTTTGATATTTGTGTAGAAGAGAAAATTTAGAGAGGCAAGCTACTGAAAACATAAACAGGTGGGTTTTTTTACTTTTAGCATGACAAATATAGATGCAAATTTGACACTTGCCAGGTAAGCCATGAAAAAACTTAAAATCAGGAGATTAATTATCTAACTACATAGATAGGCTTTCACTCATCCATCTACTGGGAGCAAATAATTGTTTCTATACACCTTGGCTTCAATGTTCCACACTTAAATACACAGAAAAATACATAATATACTTCTTTTCAGCCTTTCACTACTATACTGTCTGAAAAATTACTCTAAAAAAGACAAGGAAACATTCTTTCAATGTTCTGAATACCATCACAGATTCAAGGCCTGTATGTACAAGCTTAGATAAAATTTGTGTTTAAAATTATAATACATATAAAAGTTCTCATTTCTACAAATTTTACTTCTGGAAGATCATATCCTTAGTTTAATAATATTTCTAGGGAATTCCTAGTAGCATGGCGAGCTACTTGAATCTCCCTTCTTCCCTAAATTGTCACTATATTATTATATATTCTTCTTCTATTGAAGAAGTACGATAGTGGTAAGACATACTTTCAAACTGGACTGTACTGGCTTTAGGTAATGACATTATCCTAAACTAACAGAAGGAGTAGTTTACTCAGACCTTACTGTGAAAAACTGGTATGAGAGAACTCTTTTTGCATCATGTATCAGAATAAGGTTAGTAGATGGATATAAAGAGTGTCTAGGGAGGAATGCAGGTAGAGTTACCTTGGTCAGAAATTTCATAGGCTGCTTGGAATTTCTAAGAAATGAAAACTCAATCTTATTACTCCTGAAAAATGGAAGAATAAAAAGATCTCTGACCAAGTAGCCATTACTCTGTGGAGAGGGAACATGTTAGTTTCATGCAATACCTATCAGGCATTTTTCTGGTAACACTTCTTAGGGTTATTGCTGAAATCCTCATAACTCTTTAGCATGGCAGAATATTTTCTATGTAAATTTCTAGTATCATTATACCTATACTTTGTGCCTATTAAGTGTGCAGAAAATCACCAAAGAAATGCTATGATGTGGGTCATGTCTTCTGTAAAAAATTTCATGGCTGAGTGATAAGTGAGAATCCTCAGATAGTTTTGCATTGAATTTACTGTTCTGGGAATAAAGGTAATAAGACACTTCATATGGGAATTTGCATTAACTGAGGTGTCCAGGGTAACTTGTCCAGCTCTTCATAAAACAGAAGTGTGTATATTCCTAATTTTATCCCTTTCCATGCATCCACTAAGGCTTTTATCTTGTTCCTAGAGTGATATGCAGTCAGGCTGATCTTGGAATTAACCATACACTTTTCTGGCATATGTGTCATATTTTTCTAGATTGCTTTTGTGGATTCCCAAATCATTATTCTTTCTTGCTTCAGGCCAAAATTTGACGCATATATTGAAACAATTTTCTAGTTATACTGGTGCTAGGTGATGGGCTTTTATAGGCAATAAATTTATGGTATTATAGTATAGCAAAAGCAGGCTATTCTTCCAGTAGCTTTGGATTTAGAGTATTGAGCAAAGTTATCATTCAGTCAGGGTTTGGGGACATGGGATCCTCTAGCACAGAACTGGGAGAAAGGAGGCATTATTGTTTACGTGTGCAGCATGTCAGAAAGAAAATTCTGCACTCCTCATGAAATAAATCCTTAGTGAAAACAGAATTAACATTTTTCACTATTAATGCCTTTGAGACATCAATGGTTGACTATTGTGGCTGAGCTGCAAGCACAGCACAAGCAGCAGCACAGCTTAGGAAAGTGGTGTTTCAATGACATGGTGGAGTTAATAGAGTTGAAACAGCACTGATTTTTTTCCTCTTGATACAACCACTGAAGCACCTGAAAGTTTCCTGAATTGTTAGCAATGGGGGTAAAGGCTGAACTGTGTGGTAATGGAACAGTGAGAGCCCAGGTCGTGAAGCAACTGACACAATCTGTCCTCTGATTTTTATTTTTTTTTTTATAATTTGAACAAGAAAAATTGTCATTGAAAGAACCATAGCTTTTTTAGGGAAAAATTAATATGACCAACTTTTATACAAAAAAGTTAATAGAATTCAGGGAGATAACAAGGATAATTATTCATAAGCACAAAAGAAACAAAACTGGAGAGATATTAAGCTTCCCCTCTTTTCCACAAACTGAATGAAAAGTAGATGTAAACTCATTTGTTGAGAGGGTACCATTTCAAAAGTTCCTGTGTGGAATGGAATATAAAATTATCTTGCATGCCACTGCTGAGAAAAATGTAAGTTTATCTGTGAAATAGGTGAAATGATTCAGTTGAAATGTGACAAGGTCCTCTCACACATAGAGGGTTGTTTCTGTAGGTTTCTAAAAATCTTCTTTGCATATGATATGATTTAGTGAGTAAACGTGAAATGAGTGATAAGTTATTCTATTTCCTCCAGCGTATAGGTATGCCTTTGTTGCACTATATTCAACTTATTTTCTGATATTCTTTGGGAAATCAAATGAGCACATGAAACAATCCTATACTTATTTGAGTCAAAAATTATTTAAACTTCACACTAACAAGAAACATGGCTTTGAGCTTATTGAGAAAACATTCTAACATCAACTAAAACCAGAGAACGGCTAGATAAAGGCTCTCTTTTGAATTTCCTGGAACACATTCAGATGAATCCTAAACCTTTGGAGAAGTATTGGGGAGGGACAGTGTTTTAATAACATTGGTTTGAGTCCTTTCCTACTAAAGGTAGGATATGAAACGTCAGATTCATATTTTGGATTTCCAAGTGATAAGAAAGCTTTTTTTTTTACCTGCCAAGGGTCAGTATTTTTAACAAGTCACAAGGAACTTGTGAAGAAAACTCGAGAGATATCTATGAAGTAGTAAAGAAGGGTAAGAAAATGAAATGAGACAAGGCCAGAATGGAAAAGGTCTGACTAGATCCTGTATTTCTGAGTTTTACAGAATCATACTGTGAACCCTCACCTTCATAAAAGCATTGTCTGTTGTTTGTCCTCTCATCAGTAGTGTGAACCTCTGAACATGTCTCTAAGAAAATATAAATGTCTTTTCTAAAGGACAAAAATAGAACCTATTGATGGCCTCATATTGGAGGAAAATACATAGAACAAGAAAAATTGACCCAGTTAAATCCAGACCTTGAATATGAGGTGCCACAATGATATTCAGTGCAGGGTTAATGCCTGGTTATATCTCAGTAAGCCAATATGTTTTGTTCTAATTTATTTCATTTTTTCTATAAGCATGTACACTGCATTCACACAGAAGATAGATACCTTTTATTCCAGAAAATAAAGGTTAAAATCTATCTGAATTTAGCTGTCTAAAAGTTACATATCTGGTTTATGCTGGGAGTCTAAACTGTCTCCTTGTTTGAAGCTGAGAAAGAAACCCAAAGTTTATTTGGGTTTTACACTGTCTAGTTATGCCAGCTAAGCCTCTTTGGAAAGAGGATGCTCCTGCCTTTCAGCCAAGAGAGGTGGGGGGTTTGGTACACTGAAGACAACATAATAGAGTACGTGATTGCAAAAGTTCATGTCAGTATAATTTACATCAAGTTTCTGGACTTGGAGCTGGTAGAGGTTTCAGGCACTAGCCACTCTAAATTAGGAGTACAATTTTATTTTACTAACAATTCTATCTGCCACAGACACTCTGGCAAATCTTTGAAGGGCAGACATGGTCTGAACCTTGAGATTTCTAACTGATCAATAAAAAAATCTTCATTTCTTTATGCAAGCTTTTGTGATGCAATTTCATCAGTGCTTACTAACAAGGGGTACGAGGGCAATGGAATCCCGAGTGACAAATCAAATTAAACCACAGCATACATAGAAGACAAGACGAAATCAACCACATTGCTTTCTTTAGTTGCAGCTGTAGAATTCATTATCAGACGTCTGTGTGATTTTTTGTTTGTTTATTTATTTTTCAGGTTTTTGGCCTTTTGGCTTTTTTTGCATGTGACGGGAGAACATCTGAATGGTAAATAAGGGGTGGAACAAGAAGTCATGAGGGAAAGATAGTTAAGACAGAGTTCAGTGTTCCATCAAAACAGGAAAGGTTCCCTTGTGTACGTGTGGACTATTACTGACCCTCTTTTTAAAATTAAATATAACTCAATTTAAAAATAATGTTTCTACCTGTAATTTTTTTTTTCTGATCCATTGCTTGTTTTCAGAATAATAGAAAGAAATATTTGGTAAATTCATGTGGCTCAAAATTGTATTTTTCAGTCAAACATAGTATTCTCATTAAAAAAAAAAAAGAAAAGATCAGTCCCTCTAACCCTTGCATTTCATTCCCTAGCCTGTCGCTGGCAAGCCCAATAGGTTCCTCTTCCCCCTTCACATCTAGTTTAAAGCCCTGTCAATGGGCCCCGCAAGCTCCTGGGCAAAGACCCTCTTCCCCTTTTGAGAAAGCTGGCTCCCATTTGATGCCAGCAAGCCCGGTGCCGTGTAGACCATCCCATGGTCAAAGAACCCAAAGTTGTGGTGGCGACACCAGTCGCAAAGCCACGTGTTAATAAATTGAGTCCGCCTGTATTGCCCAGTGTCTCTGCCCACCACCAGAAGGAGCAAGGAAAAAATGATCTGTGCTCCAGATTCCTTCACTAACCACCCCAAGGCTTTGAATTCTTTTTTAATCACCCTCGGGCTACTTACTGCAACTTCATCAGCACCCACATGGAAGGGCATCAAGGGATAGTAGTCCGAGGGTTTACATATAAGACAGTGTTATTGTGACTTTCCAAACAAATTAAAAGATGTGAGAATTATTCTCTAGCACTCAGGTGAACAGACATAGGAAACTTGCTTTCATACTATTACTCTTCTATCTCCTAAAAGAAGATAGTCTATTCAGAAGCGGAAAGCTCCCTGTACTTTGGTAAACCTCTGATTGTGACCAGAAGTTGTTTACAAGCATGTTGACTGTCCCAGACAAAAAAACTGTGAGATCCTACCATAAAATTTAACAATACATGCAATCAAGTTCCACCTCCTAGGAATATTGCCTGACTAAATTTAATAGTAGAGATGTAGCTTTTGAATTTAAAGTAACCTATTTCTAAAATACTACATGCATAATTTATTAACTTAAAAAAGTAAAAGAAAGTAATGCATTTCTTGAAGCACTGAAGTTTTCAAAGTCAGAAGCTTGACTTTTTTTTTTTTTTTTCCTATTTTGCTTTCCTTCTTCTCGCTTTCTTTCTCTCTTTTTCTTTTCTTTCTGTCCTTCTTCTTGGATTTTTTTTCCCCATCTGTCCTTGAAGTGAACAGTTGATATGGGGTAAACATTCTTTTCTCTCTACTGGGACCAGACTTCACCCTGAAATGCCAGGAGCTTGTAAAGTATTTTAATTTTCAGGTTGTCAATCTGTATAGGCCAAATGCCTGGAGTTAAAAAAAAAAACAGTATTACTCAAAATCAGAGGAACTGAGTGATGCCAGGATGTGGGGCTGAAAGCTGGATTCTGCTAGGAATTCTGCCATATAGTTACTATGTGAATTTGAATAAGTGCAGTCGTGTATTGTTATGTGGTTCCTAAACTTAAGGACCTGAACTACACATGGACACTTAAGATCATTTTTCAGTGTGTATATAGGTGTCTGTATTTGCACATCAACCTTGCCTTTTTTTTTTCTTTTTTTTTTTTTTGTCCTGTTTAACTCATGTAAACCTGTGACTTTCACAAATAAGCAATTTGTGATACTTTGATTTCGGTGTTTTTTCATCATAAGGGTGTATAAAATAAGGACAACTTTACATTGCAATTCATTTGATATTGAGACTCATGCCTCAACTCAAGAAAAACTTTTCATAGAATAATTCTTTACATTTTTAAAAACGATGTCAGACTTCTGACAATGTGAGACATAAGGAAGCAAAGTGTAAGAACACAAGAACAAATTATTGATGGTTAGAAGTTAAACATTGCAATTCTATAATAAGCTCCATCCAGCTGGTTTTCTGGAGCCTCCTTTCTCTCTGGCTGTCATGTCTGCTTCGTTGTGCCTGTTTTATGTTTGCTCTTGTTGCTGCTCTGTTGGTTGACCAAATCGAAAGATAAATGAGGTATTAAGGAAGCAAGAGCAGCTGAGCCACTGGCTTCATCAGAGTGCTCAGGGACCATCTTCGGCTTTTGATAAGACTGCCACAGCTTGTGATTGCATCTCATAACTGTTTCTTAGTTACCACTCACAATCAAAGTCAGAATAGAGGGATTGTGGGAAAGCTAGATAATGACCTTGGCAAGTGTCTAGGAACAGAACTGAGAAATTATTTACAGCACTTGCCTTCAAGGGATAATTTGGCAATAGAACTACAAAGCAGGTTTGTGCAGGCAACGCTGAAATTAGTAATAGACTTTTAAATATTAAAGCTCCCTAAAAATAACTTCAGATGGAATAAGGGAGAACAACCTCTGGGACTTATTTTCCACCTCAGCTGGCAACATACAATTCTTGGTTTAATAACAAAAGGCATCTTATTAAATTACATTAGGGTGAGTCTGTTGCTTAGTGCAGGTGTCAGGCTGGCAGTGTTGCTAATACCTACTATAGCCACACATGCTGCTATGAAAAGCCAGCCAATATTTCAGAACAAATGACATGCATGTATTATCTCCTGGTGTTCTGAGAGCATTTAATTAAATTTAATATTTGTGAAAAATGCCTTCATATATCTTATAATATTCATGTATAGATAGGCAGATGGTCAAGCATTCGAGGATCACCCCTTCAAATCTGTATTCAGGAATGAATGGCATCAAGAAATTGTGATGACAGTTTGGCTCCTCAGACTGTGGGGAATGGTGTGTATGCAACAGATACGCCACTTTCTCATAATTGCAGACCATGCATCATTAGTTTATAATAAATTGATGTTTCAAATGATAAAAAAGTGATTTTTAACACTGCAATGGGAAAAAAATATTAATCACCAGTATCACTTACTGATAATGCTACTAATCTGAGTGTTCAGCACAAAGCTCTCCAATGTTCTATTTTATACCAAACTAAATGTCCTCATCCACAGCTTGTCAATAGGCTGTATGAAAAAGCTTAATATTCAAATAAGCCGTGTTGGCTGTAATGTTTTTCAAATATGCTTCCTTTCTCAAAAAACAAAACCAAAAACCAAACAAACCTGAAAGTAATCACTAGCCACCTAGTGTTTTAGTACAATTATATTGAATTTACCGATAGCTGCGCCCTGTGTCATAACGGGTGATAGAAAAATTGCAGCACAGAGCACTGAATCTGAATCTGAGACAAATAAAAGGTACCATCATGCATACATACTGTAAAAATATGTTTTGTTCATATTCAACTTTTTTACAGAGTGTGAAGGTACTAGAAGAAGATCATCAAATTCCTATAAAAAACCGGCTCTTTTAAGTATGGCTATAAGAATCTTATGCTTTTGTCAGGATTAATATCAGCTCTACTGACCTTTTTCTGAAACATTTTATGGTTTGTAGCTGGGGGGAACTGGCTCAAATGAGGCAAAAATTCTCTGAAATAAACTTATGTACCTTTTTCATCAATCTTCATACTTTCACCTCATCTCTGTTCAGACAAACATGCTAAAAAGTTATAAAGAGTAAGCTATATCTGAAACAGTCAAGCCTTTTTATTTCTGTCTACTGAAAACTATCTCTACCAGTATTTTCAAGTGAAAGTTCTTGTATCTTAGATTTGCTTTTGATCATCATCATGAAGAACTTCTGATTTTAATTGTGACAGGTCATTCGGTAAGGACCCCATCTCTGAGCTGATCAAAGAATATATTTATTATATGTGCTCCTTTTTTTCCCTGTTCATCTTCCTTATAGACCAGTTGTGATCCTTAATTATTTTCTCATTAACTGTAATTGCTCAAAGGGTTTCTAATATACATAACAGAGACTGAGAGGATCACCTCATGTGTGCTGCTGTTTATTCATATGGTAAGACTATCCTTCTAGCTGTAATCCAGTATCTCACCAACCTCCCCGCCTACAAAGTACAGGCAGACTTTGTGTGGAATAGTTGTAAGTAATGGATGTTGGAGAATACAGAGAGGAATGGCTGTGTTATTACATAGGATTCTCATTCCCTGTGTTTTCATGTGTCACTAACACAACACACTCCTCTTTTCTATTCACTCACCCAAATGTTTCTATTGGTAGTGTTAGTAAATTTGGCTGGTATTTCTTGAAAGAAGCTATTCCTGCTCTTCTCTGCACACCTCCTGACTAGGACCCAGCAGGATGCTCAGCTGGTGTGGTGAACATCAAAAAGTGCTGCAGTGCTCGTCCATGGCCTTCAAACACAGCATTGTTACTGAGAATCATCAAAAATCAGAACTGGGTTCCCTGAAAATCATAATACAGTCCTAAGATAAAGCACTTTTTCAAACCCAAATCTATTCTTTATTTATTTCTGGATTTCTAATCTTTAGGTCAAATCTGTTCAAGTATTGTTTCTTCCCTGAAACCTGAAGGGAAAAATCTTAAACTACTGTAAACTAACACAGCTTTACTGATTTCAGCAATATTTCCACAATTAATATTGGGTACTTGTAAGGACAAAACCATGATATTCTACTGTACATAAGACATAGATATTCTCATCTAGATAAAAACCCCAAACCAAATCAAAACAAACATAAAAACTGTAAAAAAGTGATGTTAGGGAGCCCCAAGGCTCTGTTTAATCATAATGACTGTCTACCCTGCACAACCTTCATTCAACTTTGCCTTGTCAAACTTTGCTACTAATTTCATGTTTATATGGTGGGATTATGAATATGGTCATTCATGTGTGAATATCAGGGATTCAGGTGAATTAAAAGCTCTTCCACAAACATTCATACAACAAAACAGCTGTACAAATGTCCATGATGAAATTCAGATTGAAAAGCGTACAAGGGTAGAGCTTAATTTCACAGCTCATTGAAGTCTTTGAGAGCCTTTAAAGTGAAACCAATGGGTTTGTTCAGAGAATGAAGTATTATATAAGAGTACTCAAATATGTCCCAAAGGCTGTAGAACTTTACTCATATTACAATGTTAAGTAGAAAGACATGACTTAGATGTATAGAACAGCTAAGTGAGGTTATGGACATGAGCAAGTTATCCTGGGATAACAAATTATGATGTATTAGTTATTCCACATTAACAGCCTTTTTGAACATCCTCATCCTGAAGTAAATAAAAGGCTGTATGATGTGGTATATGCCCTAAGTGAAATGAAAGTAAATTCATTCTAAAATGGAGAGAAGACAAATATGCTACTCACATGTACTTATTTTAGCTGTCCCAAGTGACAGCTCCTTGAATCTTGAAGTCTTGTTTTAAGGCTTTTGGATTCTTGAACTTTACAGTTCATTAACATCATATACCTAGATCAAATTTACCATTATGGGGTTGGACTAGATGACCTCTAGGGGTCCCTTCCAACCCAAAACATTCTATGATTCTATGATTCTATGATTATTGAGACCAAGGATGAAGAAAGCACATGGAAAATTATGCAACTGAGATTCAAGCTTTTATAAACCACTGAAGAATTTTAGAATCAACCTGCCATTTGGCTAACAGAGCAGAAGAAAGCAATGGAACAAAGACAGCATGCACATTCATTTAACTATAGATGGGTGATGTGCTATAAATCAAGAGGAGCAGAGTTCATCAGTCCCATGTGTTATTATCAGCTTAACATTTTTGCTCAAAGTTCAGCCATGACAACTGCAGGAGTCAGGGTTTTTTTCCGAAAGCAATAATTAGGAAATTGTCCTATATTTTAGCAACCAGTAGCAAAGGATTTTTTAAATCAGTGTTATTTGCATGGTTTTACAGTGTTAATTTCCATTTTTACTACATCTGTCCTACTTCTTTTCTAGACATCTGCTGAATAGGTGCCTATGGGCCATGACTGATTTTTTAAATATAGATAAGAATATCTGAAAAAGAACAAAGGAAAAAATCTTAATAGCAAGTTAAATTTAACCTTCACTATTTGTTGAAATTACTGCTTTCTGTTACAGCCTCTTGTAATAAGAATATGGCTGGTAAATTATTCTCTTGTATAGGATTCAGTGCCAGGTCGTAATCTCATTTTTAGACTGAGCACAAGGTGTTTTGTATCAACTGAAAGGGTTGTCAAGCTCTGGAATGGGCTGCCCAGGTGGTCGAGTCTCCATCCCTGGAGGCATTTAAAAGAAGGATAGATTAGGTGCTTAGGGACATGGTTTAGTGGTGGGATGGCAGGTTTAGGTTAAAGGTTGGACTCAATGATCTTAAAGGTCTTTTCCAGCCAAAGTGATTCTATGATTCTATTCTATTCTATTCTATGAATTTATTTTCCTATACAGTACTTATCAAGAATGGTATATACCTATCATATGATATTTATACCACCAGATTTGATTGTAGCCAATTTTTTTTAACAGTAAAAATAATTTTGAGATTAATTATTTGTTAATAGTAGTGGAAGCTACTCACATGTAGCTTGCAAAAAGCATGCCTCTAATAGTCCTGCTTTCTTATATTAATAAGTCCTGCCTTCTTGTATTAATAGTTTATGCAGACAGGTGTGTTCAAAATCCCTGTCAACTTTGTTAACTTACAGATAGAATACTACTTGTAAGTAAATTCCTTCAGTGTTAATTTGTCCTCTGTGAGTAAGTGGAATAATTGACAAAATATTGTGACCTATTACATTATGTTCTGGGAGTTTGCTAAAGAAAGGAAATTTATTAATTTCTTTAGTGTACCAACAGATCATAGTTGTAACATCAGATTACACATTTGGTACTGTTCTGGTGAACAGGGTTTTCCAGTTAAGTGTAGCTATATGTAAGCAAAAAGATACTTTTGATTAATTATATTTTCAAATGTATTTTTATGAAAACTAAGGAAACTTCAAATGAATCTTGATAATAAAGAAATTAGTATTAGAGATGACAGTAAGGTGGTCTGGTCACCTATTCAATCCCATTCTTTTCAGTGGAGTTCCAATATTCCACTAAGACCCAATATCTCTATAATAATGACAAAATGGGATAAAGACAGTCCTTTTAGAAATACAGGGATAAAAAAGAGAGAGGAAAAAAGGAAAAAAAAAAAAAAAAAAGGAAACGCCACCCCCCAACCCTTCCCAAATCCTTTTACTGTTGGTTGCAAATTATTAGCCAAAAATTATTAAAACTTCCTTGGCAGGTGTATCTTAGTATTCAGGAAATAGCTCCAAGTAGGAGGAATTTTAGTGCATAAAGAAACAATTACTGGTATGTCAAGATATATGAAAACTCTAGATCCAGTTTTACATAAAACAGTACTTTTTAGGCTAAGCTATTGCTGGTAAGATATAAGAAACTGAGACTTCAGCTGTAAGCTATAGTGTCAAGAACTGCAAATGTCAGTAGTGTGAAAAAGCTGGATATGTAGATTGCTAATAAGTAAACAGCCAATGTGGTATCTTTGTGAAAAGGATAAATACAATACCACTATATATCAAGTCAGGTATTTCCAGGAAAATGTAAACATTGATGCCCCCAGCAGTGAGAAAGGGATGTGACAAACTGTGTTTGCTAAGTAAGTGCACACTTTACAGGGACCTGAAAACTATAAAGGCTGGTCACTGTGTGCTGAGCATTTTGCTCCAGCCATAATATTTCATGCTAGAAAGGCTATTTGATCAATGAAAAATAAGCATCTGAGGAAGAATATCCCCCCAAAAAAAGAGTATCTCAGAGATATTATCTCCCATGGCAGAGGTAAAGAAAATATGCTAACTTATGCATGCTCATGGGACAGATAGATGCTATAAGCATGCGAATACCAATCAACATATAGAAATATGAAACAGATGGAGGATCTTGGACAAAATTTAAGTGATTTAACATCAAATTGCTGTGAACCTGACATTTTACTGCAGGAACATTAATAGAGAGTAGGTCTTTCTTTTCAAGCATATTCCCTGGATATAGTGAGAAATGTAAGACAATTGATGTGTACTGTCATGTGTGCACCAAAAGATACCTTCCTTAGACAAAATCTTGTATGAACATTTCCTTTTGTGAATTTGTGTTGGAATACTCAAAATCTTTCTCATAGGCAGAGAGGAAAAACACCTTATATGCACATGTATATGCATATGTATGTATAGAACATATGCATGCATACATATATATATATGCATATATGTATATATATACAAAGCCAAACATTTATTTTTAGAACAACCAAAATCTTAACAGTGTAGTTCAAGAATCATTACTAGTATAAACCTAATTTTTACAGAAAACAATATAATAATAGCACACAATTTTTAGTTTCTAATCCTTTTCTTGTTTTTATGCTCATCTTTTCCATGCTCCTCTGGCTCCACGTGTTTCTGGTGGTGGTGTGGTGGTGTGGAGCATGTTACAGAAAGTTGTCGATATCTGGAGTCTTTCACTGGGAAGAATATAATGTTCTTGTCGAAGATTTCTTCTTTCTCACTATAGGAAATACTTTTGGAGTCTTTTTATATATTTTTTAAACACACATTCTGCACTCATCTGCATCTCCTTGTTACATCCAAATGTACTATATAAGGTGCCCTTTACGCATGTCAGGTACTATTTCTTCATTTCCTTTGCTACCCCAAACTGAGTTTTGCCCACCTCCACATATGCATTTCTTTGACTGTTAGTGAGTTGCTCACAGTTTGTTGTCCCCAGATCCAAGCCTGTGCCCTATCTCTAATCCTCCCATGCAGGTGCCTCTCTATACAGCATCGTGTGTCTCCACTTTTTTGAACACTACTGCTATTGTACCAGGCCTGTTTCTGCCTACACCTCATCAATGTGTTAGAGTCGTAAATGTCTTATTAGACATAGAATAAGTGCTGATTATTACTATCTATATAAAACTATGGTTGTACCACATAAAAAAAAACAAGAGTAAAACAAATGAGCCATAGACACCTGGAGAACTTGAGAAATTGCTGTTACAGTCAAACCACGGCTGCAGGCAGGTCAACAAAAGTTCAGACAGAGGAAACCTGACAAAACTCAGTCCTGAGGCTTTTCAAATTCAGTACAAAGCATGTTAATAGCAATACCAATATTGTATTACATGGTGATAGCATCTTGCATTTTTATCACTAAAGTAAAAGGTTGATCATGGTGATGAGTAAATATTGAACTGTAGTACATATAAGGAGAAAAAAGTATGTTCTCAGTTTAAGGAGTAGTCTGACACCAGATAACTCATATATACTGACAATTGCCATGTGTCGTGCCGCTGCAACGTCAAGATTTTGTTAGAAGCATTATCTGTATAAAGCAGTTATCCGTGAAGTTATCCTTACATTATCTGTGGATGGAGCTAAGGAAGAATTCCTAAGCAGCATCCAAAGCCTCTGTGTGAAGGTTGATTCACATGGATTATTTCACTGGGCTGGAGTGGGAGAAGAGAGGCATTTTCTTGGCTCATATGAAGATTTTGCAGAGAACTAAGGAGTTTAAACACAGTATTTGACAGTGTCAGGCCCTAGACTAATGTGCCCCCAGGCTCAGTTATACATGCATAGATCCACAGACAGTAATGCCAACACACCCCACATTTGTTGCTGTTGGGACACTAGACAATTCTGTACTGGAAAATAAAGCTGTTTGCTCAAGGTGGATATCTTGTGTTCACATGAATGTAGGAAAAGGGAAACCACTTGCTGTTAAAATCATATTTATCCAGTATGATACTAATGTATAATTTGCAATGTATACCAAAAGAAATACAGTTCTTAATGCTTAAATATCAGTAATGATCTCAAATGACAGTAAATAAAATGTAAATAAGCCTGTTTGAAAAACAATGAATACTTGCCATTAAATACTTTTTTTATTTATAGAGATTTCTTTCTCCCCTCAAATTATTTATTATATTTGACAACTTATGCATGAGATTTCTTTGAAGACTGGAACAAGTGAAGAGCTCTTATGTGAACAGGCTATAATAAGTAAGTGTTCTATCGTTAGGGCTGGCTATGAATCACACAAGCAACTTCTAGAATGTATTGGCGAATGTTTGCAAAACAACATGCAAAACCGGCAGCAACTATAATTCTTGAAGAAAAGGAGCATACAATAACTTTCCCAGAACTTGAAAGACATAAGTAGTCAGATCAGAGTGTTCTTATAAATCTACCACTATATAATTATACTAATTTAGCCACAGTTTTGTCCTATCACATGACTGAGCATGAAGAGCCTGTAATCTCACATGAATTTATAAACTGACAAACTACCATCCTTAGGTTGTTAACACAGTACTGAAAGGTATGAAGAGAGGAAATTAGAGGGATAATAACTGTCAGAAACAGAAGTTATTGTGTATCAAAGAAGAAATAGCAATGGAGAAGGAGACATTTAGATACAATAACATCCATAGGTTAATGACAAGGCAAGCTGGGGCTTGAGGAAGGAAATGGAAAAATCTTCACATGACAAATACCCATGGGTTTTTGGACTATCACAGCATTGTCTTTGCTGTCAGAAAAAAATTTGGCAAAAGCATTCCAGATTTGAGAATTAAAGGATTGTGGTACTCTGTGTGCCTACCCCTAACATCTATTTTATTTTTCAGCGAGTAAAGCAGAGATGTTTATAAATATGCATTGAACAAAACCATTTACTGACTCTTTGGAAATAACAGTTTGTAGGCTAACCCCCCTCATACATACAAAGTAATATATGTATTTCATATATAGGGAGATAAATAGAGACATTGGTAGGTAGAAATAAGTAAGACTTTAAAATTATTGTACAAAATATCAAACAATCATGCATGGCAAATATACAGAACTTTTTCTCTATTAACTAGAGATATCTATGTCTACACACAAATACCATACACGTGTAAGAAGCAAGAGAGAGGCAAAATATGTTCTAATTATAGTCATACCTGAAATCACTGTTTCAGAACACTCTAGAGATAACTGGCTTGGTATGTTGCTGTTAAAAGGGTTTTTCCCAGCTAATCTCTAAGGTCTGTGAAATAGCCTCAGCTCTGTGTTAACAACCTATCACACTTCTTACGACATATAAAGTACCAAAATGCATTACCTTTGGATGTAATAGTTTGTGGTTAAAATGAGTAATTTTTTGGGTGTGGAGGCAGGTGTTGTGTAGAGCTGTTAGCCAGCACTGTGGGCACAGATTAATGCTGAGAGATTGGAATTTTGTTTCTGGTGAATATATTCAGGTCCCTGAGGTCATGAATGGTGCAGTGAGCTTGAAGGTAGTATGAATAAAGCTGTAAGCAAAATGTCACTTGCTGCTTTTTATTAGAGGTTTTCTACTTATTTCCACTGGCTGCTATTAAATTCAGAGAGAAAATATTGATTTTGTTGGAAGTGATTAAGTGTGACACTGAGTACAAATATTTTGTGACTATATTATTTACATATTAAAATGAACTTTAAAAAGTCAAGCCAGGTACTTAACATTCTCTCAAGAGCATATGCTACACATTTTTTCTCAGTAAGGCATGCTGAATGCCTATAATGCAAGACCAAAACTGGATTTACACATCTGCCTGCCAGAGGGAAAACACCTCCATGGAGACAGAAGCAGTCTCCTATTGGAAGATTTCAGTTTTTCTTATAAGACATGTCCACAGAGTAATTCTGAAAAACTAATTTACAAGGGAAATATTAAGTCACATTTAAAACTTAACTATAAAATATCCAAGAAATTATTTCTCTCAAGTTTACTTTGAGTATAAAAACACATAAGTTATGTGACATAAGTACTGTGTAGTAATTCTATACTTTGTCTAAAAGGCAAACACTAAGAAAAGAAAAAAAAAAAGAAAAAAAAAAGTTCTTATAAGCAGCTAACAGGAAAAAAGAAAAAATCTTAGGGAGGTGATTCTGTCCATCTACTCCATTCTGGTGAGACTTCACCTGCAGTACTGCATCCAGCTCTGGAGCCCTCAGCACAGGAAGGACATGGAACTGTAGGAGCGGGTCCAGAGGAGGGCTACAAAAATGATCGGAGGGCTGGAGCACCTCTCCTATGAGGACAGGCTGAGAGAGTTGGGCTTGTTCAGCCTGGAGAAGAGAAGACTGTGGGGAGACCTGATTGCAGAATTTCAGAACTTACAGGGAGCCTATCAGCATTTATTTTTTTTTAATATGCTGTTTGTTTTAAACAGATAGTCAATTTTGAAATTGTTTTTACTGCAATATAAAATGTGAACTTTAATTCTTCTTTACATAACTTCATTCTACCATCTCTGTGAATTGCACATGGTATACGTATACCGGTCACAAGCAGAGTCCCCCATGGCTCAGTTCTAGGGCCAGTCTTGTTTAATATCTTTATCAACGACCTGGATGAGGGGACTGAGTGTGCCCTCAGTAAGTCTGCAGGTGACACTAGACTGGGTGGTAGTGTTGACCTGCTTGAGGGTAGGAAGGCTCTGCAGAGAGACCTGGACAGGCCAGTTCGATGGGCTGTGGTCAACTGTATGAGGTTCAACAAGACCAAGTGCTGGGTCCTGCATTTGGGTCACAACAACCCCATGCAATGCTACAGGCTTGGGGAAGAGTGGCTGGAAAGCTGCCTGGTGGAAAAAGACCTGGGGGTACTGGTTGACAGCTGGCTGAATATGAGCCAGCAGTGTGCCCAAGTGGCCAAGAAGGCCAATGGCATCCTGGCTTGTATCAGGATTAGTGTGGCCAGCAGGGGTAGGGAAGTGATCGTGCCCCTGTACTCGGTGCTGGTGAGGCCGCAGCTTGAATACTGTGCTCAGTTTTGGGCCTCTCACTACAGGAAAGATGTTGCGTTGCTGGAACATGTCCAGAGGAGAACCACAAAGCTATTGAGGGGTCTGGAGCACAAATCTTATGAGGAGTGGCTGAGGGAGCTGAGGTTGTTTAGCCTGGAGAAGAGGAGGCTGAGGGGAGACCTTATCACCCTCTACAACTGCCTGGCAGGAGGCTGTAGCAAGGTGGGGGTCAGCCTCTTCTCCCTGGTAATGGACAATAGGAAGAGGGGAAATGGTCTGAAGTTGCGCCAGGGCAGGTTTAGGTTATACAGTAGGAAAATTTTCTTCACAGAAGGGGTTGTCAAGCATTGGAACGGGCTGCCCAGGGAAGTGGTTGAGTCCCCATCCCTGGAGGTATTTAAAAGACAGGTAGACAAGGTGCTTAGGGACATGGTTTAGTGGTGGACTTTGCAATGTTAGGTTAACAGTTGGACTTGATCTTAAACGTTTTTTTTCCAACCTAGACGATTCTATGATTCTATGTATTCATACCTTAAGCCAGCATTTTAATTACTATATAGAAGGAGCATTTCCTCCTTCTGCAGTGCCAAGAGAACAAGAGTAGACATAGATATCTAACTGCAGGACACAGCTCTGAACAAGGAGCTCTGAGAAGTTTTCCAGATAGTCTTGAATAATGTTCAAGTAGTTGTGAAATGCACTAGGAAAATGGTAGCTATTTTTTTTGTCTCTTCTTTTCTTACTTTTTTTGTTTGTGTGTGTGTGTGTGTGCGTGCATTTAAGATGAGTGTAAATGTCAACATCAACGTATGCTGGAGTGGCTGCATGACTGCTGAAGGTAACCCCGACCAGCTTTGACTGGAAGCCTGTGACAACTCCATTGTGAAACCTGTTGTTGGCTTCCCAGATGTGTCATAAAACCGAAGTGAAAGAGACTTCTTAGGTATACAAGCTGTAGTCTGAGTAGAACAGTATAATCTTGACAGGAAGGATATGGACTTTTACTGCAACGGAAAAGATATTGTGTATTTAAGTATGTGTGTATGTCTGTATATTTTTATAGTGCCATAGAAATCAGTATATAACTCTCCCTGATATTTCCCTGGTAAAAACATACTATTATATATTATATATGACACATTGTTTATAATACATATGAGATATATGATATAATGTATTATATAATGATATACTTAATATACATAATTTTATATATATTAGATTTATATATAAATAATCAATTACAACCTAATCCTTTAATATTTTTTTTATTGTTAAGAGATGCAGTACTGTATGAAAGTAAAGGACAATTTTACGATTGCAATTCCCCAAACTAATTTAGCACAGCAGGACACTTTCTTATTTCATCAATGGTTTGCAAGAAAAAAACTTTATTTTCAACTTAGAAAAGTTTAAACACTTTTTTATGGCCCTGCTATGCTACTTGCAATTTTGATATAATTGAGAAGATACTGGTTCCTTGTTGCATCATTTATTTAAGTCTTAATAGAAAACTACCTTGTGAGAACTGAGACTTTGGAACTAATATTAAATAAAGGCAACGGCCTGAGGACTGGAATGGATTATAATTCTTAGCATAATTTAATTAAAAAACCAAACAGGCCAGAATGAAACAGAATAGTTTTAGTTGCATCACTTCAGATCTCACTGGCTACATAAAAGGAATCTATCTTGAATTAATTGATCAGAATTCATTATAACAGGTCCATAACTAAGTCAGATTTTTTGACCTTTTCATTTTGTAGTTCCTTATATAATATCAAAAACCTAGTCAGTCTGACACGTGCAGGGAGGCATAATATGTTACAGAATGCAAGTGCTAATAGATTTCCAAGAAGTGCATGATGCTATTGGTATCTGCCAAAACATTAAGGAGTTAGTGGTAAAGTAGTTTATAGAGATGCAAGTAGAAAAACTGAATAATGAACCCTGTCTCTATTCTGCTAGAGTAGTTAATTACTCAGCAAAGAGAGCACCAGAAAAACTTAATTTTTGAAATTCAAGGTGTGGCCTCACCAGCACCGAGTACAGGGGCACGATCACTTCCCTACCCCTGCTGGCCACACTAATCCTGATACAAGCCAGGATGCCATTGGCCTTCTTGGCCACTTGGGCACACTGCTGGCTCATATTCAGCCAGCTGTCAACCAGTACCCCCAGGTCTTTTTCCACCAGGCAGCTTTCCAGCCACTCTTCCCCAAGCCTGTAGCATTGCATGGGGTTGTTGTGACCCAAATGCAGGACCCAGCACTTGGCCTTGTTGAACCTCATACAGTTGACCACAGCCCATCGAACTGGCCTGCCCAGGTCCTTCTGCAGAGCCTTCCTAGCCTCTAGCAGATCAACACTTCCACCCAGTCTAGTGTCACCTGCAAACTTACTGAGGGCACTTACTGAGGGCACACTCAGTCCCCTCATCCAGGTCCTTGATAAAGATATTAAACAAGACTGCCCTAGAACTGAGCCCTGGAGGATACTGCTCATGACCAGTCGCCAACTGGATTTAACTCCATTCACCACGACTCTTTGGGCTCAGCTATCCAGCCATTTTTTTACCCAGCAAAGAATACACCTGTCTAGGCCATGAACCACCAACTTCTCCAGGAGAATGCTATGGGAAACTGTGTCGAAGGCTTTGCTGAAGTCCAGGTAGACAACACCCACAGCCTTTCCCTTATCCACCAGACAGGTCACCTGGCCATAGGAGGAAATCAGGTTGGTCAGGCAGGAACTGCCTTTCATGAACTCATGCTGGCTGGGCCTGATCCCCTGTACATGCCTGGTGACCACACTCAGGATGAACCGCTCCATTATCTTCCCCAGTACTGAGGGGAACTGTAATCTGTAAGAACTCATACGTATTCCTCAGACTCAAGAGAAAAAAAAAAAAAAAGAGAAAAAAAAAGCCAACACAAAACAAAACTCTCACCCTGGAATGAATACATTGCAATCTTAGCAGTGGATGAGTTTGACTTTCTTAACATATCCCATCAATGTTTTAACATTTGTGTAAATAATTAAATTGTCGATACTCAAAAAGTTAAACACCAGAAGAATTAGACCATGGCCTAGTAGTGAGAGCACTTGCGTTGAAGGAAGGACTCCTGGATCCCATTGCCTTCGCCAAGACCTTTTTTTGAATGTACTAACATACATAAAATTGTATAAAGGTTTTAAACAACATGGTGTACCAAACTCAGGTAATCTGATCCGAAGAAGTGATTCTAATCCTAATCTAGAAAACCACAGTGAGGCTTGTGTTTGCTTTCTTTCTCTACTTATTCTTTCACCCACAACAACGTTTTTTTCCAAGAGAAACTTTTCAACAAGAGGGGCAGAGTGTCCCTCTACTCAGTACAGCCTACATGTGTAGAGTGAGGGGGATAAAGCATTCCTTCAGGGAAGGGAGAAAGATCATTTTAAATGCCATCGAACAGACAACAGGATTTCAGCCAAATACTTGACAAATGTTCTTACTGCTACTGAATTGTATTATACTACACTTCTACTGTATGCATATCTTGATAACATGTTCACCACTTTCTTCTCCCTTTCTCTGTTATTTAGAAGAAGCTGGAAGGTGTATCAACATTTTGGTGACAAATGCAAGCCAGTGGATATACTGTGAAAATACCAGTTAGGGAAGTATAGCTGGAGACATCACTAATTTCTAGACCCTTTTTGTGTTTAGGAATATCTGGTAAGTTCTCAGCCCTGTGAAGTCTGAGACAAATCTGCATACTCCCAGGGACAGAAAGCAAGCAACTTTAAGAGAGACATAATTAAGTTCAGAAGCCTTGCAAAAGAGACAGCAGCTGGTCTTATTTGGAGTAGCAGAATTTCAGATTTCTCTGAATTTTGTCTAAATCCCACTAATTTTTTATCTGGAAGACTGTTCCCTCCCTGTGTAAAGGCAGTGTTTTTATAGCTCTTCACAATGTTGTAAAGATGAACAGATTAAAGACAGAAAGATTCACAGCCACTTTGACAAAATAAGCGACCTTTGGCAGATAGGCATAATTTTGTTCTTGAACAGCCAAAAAGTAATAGAAGAGGCTGCTGATTTGCGTGGATCCACCTACAGTAAGTCCAGGAGTATACTGTGTACAGTACTCTGGCCGCTGTATTTATCCTGGACAAAACTGGAGTATCCACTGCCTACCCTTGATGCCCACTGCAAATCTGACCATGGAATGAGGGAGCAGATGGTCAGTGTGTGACGAGTATGTTCTGGACAGCTCAGAGGCACTGAACAGGAGCTGTGCTTGTGTACTGGCTGATCATCTGGGTTTTCTGGGCATGGGCAGCAGGCAGACAGCTGGACTTCCTGTCCCAGCAGGGGTAGGTGGAATCCCAAAATCCTAGATAAACGATCCCATTTCCACATCGTCTGGGAAGGCAAAAACTCAGACTGGACTAGAAACTCCAGAAGTAGCCGTAAGAGGAAGACTAAACTCTCTTCAGCTCCCTGGTAAACCCATGTATTTAAAACAATGTCACTGATTTGTCGGTGGGGTAAATAAAATCTTTTACAAGATTAAAGGCTAAATTTCACTACCTGGGGAACTGAAGCTATATTAACTCCTGCGCAGTTTCACTGGAGGATAAAAGAAAACAAAGCAAAAAAAGAAGGAATAACTCTATGTGTAAAAATGGGGGTTCAGGAATAGTGTGGAATGGGTGAGAGAAAGAAGACCTGCAGAAGTCAGTGTAAGTCAGTCCCTGAGCAAACTGATATTTTTGTACCTTTGTGAAAAGATAAATTTAGTCTTTGTGAGAAGAAGTAAGGTTTTGAACACACACACACACACACAAATTTAGGCAAACATTTCCTGGAATAAAATTTGTGGTTTACTTGGTTGTGTTTATGCACCTTTTTTAATGGCATTCCACTGGATATTATATTGAATGAGTTGACTGAAAATGATGTTTTCACACAGGCAATTAATGTTAATGGAACTGAATTTTAACTCATTGCAGCATTTACCTAGGAAATCTGGGTCCAAGAAAAATAATTTATTAAGTTATAAAGCGGCAGCAACTACCTACATATTCAAGGAAACCAAAGAACAGAGTTCTAGTTCAGATGACCCAACACTCAGCCTACGATATAATCCAAACACAAACTAATATTGCTGGATTTTGCTTGGAGCATAAATGTCAATATAGAATGTATGTAGCAAACACAGTAAGCTATCCATGCACAGGCTATTGACATAAAATCTTAAGTCTTTGATTAAACTCCTACATAGTGTTTGTTTAGATACAAATGCAGCAGAGATCCAACAAGCATTTCCTTCTTTCCAGGAAGAAATGTTACAGCAATTGCAGATTAAACACAGCAGCAAAGGTTTTAGGTTCTCAAAAACATAATAATCCTGAAATAAATTAATAGAGACTTTTTTTTCCAAGAAATAAAAGGAATAAAAAATGAATATATGAAAAAAAAAAAAGCAGTTTAAGAAACATATCCGCTGCAAAAAGAGTGGGCCAATTTACTGCTGAGACTCCAAAAAGGTTTTAGGCTTGAAAAGAATGTCTTTAGTATCGGTTGAAACCAGCAGGATAGAAGAGAGTAGTGTTTGTCTACAAAATTTTCTAAGGTGTTTGTTTTGGTTGTTTTCCAGTAGAGTCACATGGAGGGGACCTACAGCTTTGAAGCTAAGCAATGGAGAACTGTATACACCTTCAAGGAATCTGTAAAAGGCCAGAGACTTGAATAAAAAAAAGTCAGATTTTACTGTGATTACGTTGATCACCTATGATGTGTTTTGTAGATCTATCTCCACAAACTGGTCTTCTGATCTAGGAAATGGGATTAGTCATTAAGTTTTAAACACCTATCTCACCTCTGGGAAAGCTGTAACTCAAGGGAAGTACTTGTAAAACAAACTTTCATCTTCCATATTACTAAGAAAAATAATCTGTTCACTGATGATTCAAATAATTTAGATATATTTTTTAAAAAGGAGTGGTCATTATGGACCTTATTCTGGCTCCTAAATTTAGTGTGGTGAGCATGAGTGAAATTCCTTGTTTCATTTTCAGATATGTTCTTTGGCTCAGAATTATAATCCAAAATCAGATGTTTTGTTAAAAGTAGAGAAAATATTTTACAATAATCTTTGTGAAAATAGCTTTATGAGTATTAATGACAGAAAGGTAACTGTTGCCTTTAGGCACAGAGAGCCTGGAACAGTGGATATTATCTTAGAAGTGCAAACTTTTTGCCTCAAGCCAGTGCCTAAAATTCTCTTTTCTGTGTCTCTGCCATCCTGGGACCAGATGTCTTTTGCTCCACAGATTTTCTTAAAGGTGAGATTTCTCTGAGATGAGTTAAACCATCAGATCTATCCCAGAGTCCTTCTTTTGCCATGAAAACTACATAGCAGCCTAAGTGCAACAGACAAAGAAAAATGTATGCAAATACAATACTAGACAGGGGGAAGCAACTTTTGTAAATAATTGCTCACTGTTGGTTCTTGCCAACCTCTGTCCTCATTTTGAAAATCTTGTATTGTATTAAGATTTAGATTCCTTCCATCTTTTTCACAAACCACAACTTATCACCTCTTCAGTTCAACCAATGAAATTCTTCCTGATGCTATATTGTTAAGTGAATTACTGAAAAAACCGAGGTATTTCAAAGCCCTAGCTGGATATCAGCGTGGGGTCTGACACAAAATGAATGAAAGCTTCTTAGGCCTGACAGACATTATATTAGGTTTCATTTCTATAGAGTTTGTGTGCAGTGTTAAATTCCTTAGCATTGTACAAATCTCAGTAACTTGTGAATTAGTAAGAATATGGTGTGTGAAAATAAATACTAGATTCTAGCATGTTTAAACCCAAAACACTATTCAGAGGATGTTCAAAAGTACTGCTGTAGCCTGAAGAGAATCAAATAGGTTTAAGCAGTTTGTTAACTATCATTAATATTGCTGTAAATAGATAGATATTAAAGTGTTAATAACAAGTAATTAGAAAGACATTCTACATATACACAACTTCATATAAACATACATATAAAAACATGTATGTTTCTTTTCTTTTTTACTATTGCTATGTAACCTGAGTTACAAGGCCTCCTGAGAAACTTGGAAATGCTGAAGTAAGAATATAAAGTAAGAATGTAGCCAAAAAATATATTAAGGCTGTATTGAACCATATTTGGAAAAACATCAGTCTATGTCTTGCAATATGTCTTAAAAGACTGATAAATTCAGTAGTACACAGACAAACAAGCTAGCTAGGAAACATATGACCCAGAAACGAATTGGTTATCAGAGGAAATACATGTTAACAGAATGGATGTGTTATCAAATTCAATAGAACTGGTTATCAGAGGAAATACATGTTAACAGAATGGATGTGTTATCAAATTCAATAAAACAGGTGTCTTCTGTGGAAAGACCAGTTAACTTCATACAGGGGTCTCTCATTTTGGTGATGTAGAGTAGCCACGAAGTTGACTGTAACTTAACAACATAGATGGAGCTGCCTTAAGTTTTGGTACGTAAGACTGTAGCTAACCCTGCTGAGCTGTGCAATTTCCCCTTTTCTTCAGAATTAAGTTAGCAGATTATTTTATAGCTGTGCAGAAATGATTGCTCATAAACTTTGTACTGCACTATCTATGAGAGCACTGCTGTATTATCATTAAAGGGACATTTACCACTATTGCTTATACCTGGTCTTGTACTCCACTCTTAAAACCTGGTTGTAATTTGTATGCAGTGATATGCAACCTACAGGTATGAGTTCTGTCATATAATCTGTCTATCTACTGACTCCAGCCTACAACAGACGTATTCTTTCTTTTTCGCACTGCCATACTCGGACTGTGGTGTGAAAGCATGCATTTCAATAACCCATTTTTTCTCATTTTCCAATACTTAAAGTTTTTTTTTTTTCATTGTTTCAATCTCAGTGAATGACTTAAAGTTTCCAGACTGATGAAATTACATAAATAGATTCTTAGCAAATATATATATATATATATAAATAAAAATATTCAATATTTAAAATAAATCTCTAATTTTGCAGATAAGAATCTGGTGCAAAAGCAACACAAGTTTATAGTCTGCCTGAGCAGAAGCTGAAGATAGTATTATCAAGCTGAATTATTAAATAATGGTGCAAAATTACAAATAAATAATCCAACAAGGAAACTTTTAGGAACATTTCTTAAATTGTATATTAAATGAAGGTATTTTAATAAGAAACTGTAATAACAAATGAGATCTCCACAGGAATCACAAGTGCGTCTTTTATTATCAGTGCTGCAAAGAATACAAATCAAACTCTTGATGAAACACTTAAAATTCTACCTACTTTAACAAATTAATTCTAAACATTTAATTTTAACTGAAGTGGAAACAGATGCTTTCATTTAAGACTAAGTATTAAAAATATAGTAAATTACTACATTCCAATTTAATGTTCTAAGCTGGTTTATTGGATAATACATTCTTTATTTCAGAAACTTTTAAAATATAGCTAATTGGGGACCTCACCAGACACATCATTTAAAGGAATGCTTCCTCTGAAGTAGAAATCACAGTGAAGAGATGTTTCTGGCCATAGGTATCTTACATGCTTTTTTTTTCTTTCATTTTTGTTTTCCCTCTCAAAAGCTAAAAACTGTGGTTTCAGCTTCTCCAGGTGACAGAATATAGAAAAAAGCCCACAGTTTTACAATAAGGTTTTCTATATTTCTACTATCACTTCACTACTACTGTCATGTGAACATTATGTCTGCTATTGGAAAACATGCATAAATTCATTACATCCCAAAATACTTTCACTGAGAAATCTTAAAAGTTTGCAACCTAAAGATATTAAACCATTAGGTCTGGAATTTGTAATATTGACATAAAAGTCATGCATGCAAAAATACTTGCTCTGGTAAATAAGTGTATGTCTATAAAATGGATTCTATAGCTACAAATATATTCTTACTTTATTAGTGTGTCAATAAATATGAGCATTTTTCTTGAGTTTTTACCACAGCAACTTCTGTTTCTCAGTTAGAAAGTAGTGAGGTAGTAGCAAGTCTCAAAAGTTTCATTAATTGAAACCATGTTCATTCTCATCAACTCCTATAAATGTTATGTCAGTTCTGTAAACTTTTATGCTCATTTTATTTACACTGAGAAGAGTTTCATTCTGTCCATTATCCCATTAAAACGAATACAACTACAAAGGAATGGGTGATTACTCGAGATGTAAGGCCTAAGGATCTAGCCCATCATTAGTGTTATTTTGTTAGTACATACTATCAATACATAATACATTTGCATGAAAGCCCTACTTATATTATCTAAATTATTTATGACATTTAACATGAAGAAATGTTTAATCATTGAATATTCAACACTGAATGCATTTTATGAATTCAGTCTTTATAAATGTCATAGCAGGCTAAGAAATATTGCAATAGTTATACCTTCACTATTGTAGTGACTTGTTCCTGGCCTCAAAAGTTTGTTCTTCTGCTTGTCCAAATTATCCAATATATGTGAACCCAGAATAATATATAAGAATAGCTGTATCTCTAAATAGATTTGTTGACAATAAAAATAAAAATATTGTTGAAAATAAAATGTATGAAATGTACATGTGTATGTCTTGATCAGATTTTCTTTGGGATTACCTCTCCCCAAGTCTCTAAATGTCAAGCTATAGACATATACTTAGTTTTATTTCAAAGAAAATAGTTTAACAAGCTTTAAAGTAACAAGAGTTAAAAAGAAGCAGGTCTCCCTAGGCTTAATAAACATAGATACGTACTAGATCAGTGCTGAATAGACTATGTCTCTTACTCAGGGATTGGTACCCAGACAGGATATATTTAGTAACTCAAATATGTAAAACTAGTGATTTTATATCTCTCAGAGGTTATGCCAAAACTATGGAGCAAATAAGTTCTGTGGAATTTCAGCTCATGGGCCTGTGTTTCCATCCCAAAAAAAAAAGAGGTAGTCCTCACAAAGAGTCTCGTCTCCCCAAATGACATCTGGGACAATCAGTGCTCACAGTCAGACTCGGGGGATAGGAAGCACTCTTGGTCCCATGTCATATATGAAGCAACAGAAAAGACACTTAGTGTAATGATACACATCTAGACAGGAGATTTGCTGTTAGTCTTCAGCAGTCATGTGGAACCAAATCCATATTAACTACCTTGATATGCCTAGATTACTACACAGTCACCATAGAATTGTAATAAATTATCTAAGTCATCCCATTGACACATTTCCTATAATTGATTACAAAGGTCACATAGTTTTGGAATATACTTTGAGCTTAGGCGTCTTAAGTCTGTTATCGGTGGTTTCTGTTCTTTCCTGAATAGTACAAACATGCAAAAGTGACCTCTGCTTTGAAAAGGCCTGACAATGTTTTTAAAACTGTATTCTGGCTGAATTTCTCCCTCCTTTTTTTTTGTTTTTTTTTTTTAAATTTAAAAAATTTGGAAATTTTCTCTACTTTAGCATTTTATTTATGGCTGTGCATTTTTTCTGTCCTTGTCCTAGATAATTGGGCAACACTTCTACCTGCTGACATCAGTGTATGACAGAAGTAAAATCCCTAATAATTTTGTCACTGAGATATCCCCACAAACAAGAGGGGTTTTGTGGGTTTTGTTGCGTTTGTTTGTAAGTATTACCCCTTTACTCTACATGCATGGCCTGTAATGTGAAGGTCACCTGTTCTCCAAGTGTTTTCTACTTCTTCACAGCTGTCCAGGAATACCAAAGATTAAGGCTCCAACGTACACATCCCTGGCTGGAAGTCTGTGGTGGGTGCTGTCCCAATCCAAAGTTGGGGAGGTTTCGTTACGATCCCAAGGATGAGGATAAGACACTAAATCCAGTCAAATGTTGTACAACCTTTCAACTTTATTTTCAACATGGAGGGAGGAGGTAACCATGTGAGGAGGCAACTGGGGGAGAATGGGGAAGGGCAAAGGGGAAGAACTGAGAAAAAAGGGGGAACAAGAGAAAAGGAGAGATAGAAAGGGAGAGTGTTTATGTCAGGGAGGACAGGGTGAGAGAGAAAAAGAGAGAGAGAAAAAAAAAAAAAAGAGGACCAGCTACCACCGCCCTGGGTCCAGCGATGTTCCGGTGCCCCCATCTGCTACTTCAAGTCCAGTCCAAATGATGCTGGCTTCATCGAGGCGGGTTCCAAGAGGTCTGCCGGGGAGAGAGGAAGATGGGAAAGAGCCCCCCCTACTGGAGCACGCACACTGCTTTTACAGGGGTTGGGGTCCCTTGCTCATGCGCAGATCGTGATTGTGTATGTGCAGTTCATGCCGTACATGCTGTCTCCTTAGGAAGCCTTCTACCTTTTTCGTGCCTTGTACCTCGCACAGGTGCACAGTGTTGTTTGTTTGCAGACCATGAGGGTGGGATCTTCTGAGGCAGAATGTTAGTGGTGGGAAGCGGTGGTATAATGGCAATGTCAAGACAAACCACATTCAGTAACGGTTCTCTATAGGTGCTGCATAAGACTTCAGATTGCTTCCTTATAACATGAAAGAACTACTCTAAAATACAGTCTGAAAGGGGCAAATCAGCATGCATATGACTCCAATGCATTGAAATACAGAACCAATTTATCCCATATGAATCTTTCTTTATGCCACCTTCCTTGCCTCCTCCTCCTCCAGTGTGTCTCTCCTGTTACATTTAATAGGAAACAGTTAACTACATAGGAAAAAAAAACCAAACTACCTAAGTAGAAGCGAGCAGCATAATAATTCAACGTGGAAGTCTTGCCTACAGATATTTTGTCTTTCCTAGACAAGCTTCTACTTGAAATCAGAGCTTTAAGATGGAAGGTTTGCTTGAGTATAGTCACGAGCCATAAAATCATTGAATTTTCTCCAAGACTTCCTTCTTCAGACTGGTGTGGGGTATGAAGAAGGTTTTTTCAGCAAACTTTCTTTGCTGTCTCTGTCATTTAGGGCATTTCTCACTGATTTAGATCTAAGGAAACTTCCACATAGCTCAGTAACAGAATGGAGCAGTCTCTGTTCCTCTTCTGAACTACTCTCAGAGCGTTGCCTTAGCCCAAGTATTGTGGATTATGTGCCATGTACCTTATGGCTCTTAGTTACACCCAATTTTTTATATGGGAGAGCCAGTAAAGCTCAAAATTTCTGAACAAACCAACAAACAAGCAAACAAAAAACTACATGATCTATTGTAGACACAAAGTTACTGACATTAAAAGTAGAAAAAAAATCCAGATCTATAGTTCTCCCACATCTTTTCAACAATAAAGTGAAAACTTAAATGTATGGCATTAATGATGCTTGAAACCTCATCACTGAGAAACACAATTTAAATGTTTAAAATATTATTATACAGCTTTAATGCTGAAATAAGAAATTTTCTTGACTAACATAAAGAATCCTGTGCAATGAAATGACTTTACAGTCCTTTGATCTTGGTAGGTGTGCCAGACTATCCTACTTTTTGTCACCTTTATTGTTTATCAGATACAGTGGGAAAATACTTCTAAATTTCTGAAAAGGTGTTGATGGAAAATATTTTTCAAAAGTCAGAAGTCTTAAAAGGTATTCTGGAAGCTTAAACAAATTCAGTTAAATCCACAATTCATTGCCAAGAGAGATTCCTTTTCAAATTTGGGAGGATTAAAAATGACGTTATCCAAATAGGGATTAAATCTTCTTTCACATATCTTGTATCATCTAAATAGCAAATCTGTTTTTAATAAAAAGGCATTGATAATTTGGCTACATATTTTAAACAAAAATTTTGGGAAAATGCAAAGAGGTCTTTATCATTGTGGTCATCTAGTCAATGCAAACCTTCATCTTCACTACAGCAGTTTATTACTTCCTTTGTAAGTAATAGTAATACCTTTCAAAAAAACCACACGCATTTTCCTGTCAAGAGTAATCACAACATCTCATCCAAGAAACATCTGAAACCACTGTGGACTCCGGGTACATCAAAGCCAAAAAAGAAATGACATGTGAGAATGTTAGGCTACCACCGCAAGTGCACACATCTTTGCACGTACAGAGCCTGGTACATCTGTACAGCTTCTGACATCACAGAACATTTGTTTGTTGGGTGATAGCCTCAAGGTAGTAAGTTTATACTTAATAAATTATTTAGTCAGGTTCAAACATGGAAGAAACTTTAATGGTTATATATTGACCTATAAACAAAATTAGGTGCAGCTCTCAGCAGTATATAAAAGATCTAAGTGCCCATATGTTAAGTCAAATAAAATAGACATAAATATTTTCTAAAGTTTATTTTGATAGTCACTAGTAATACTTTACTGAACACAGTCCCAGGCCTTCTACGTTGTGCTGATCCCTTTTCTGTGTTTAATAATTAATATTAGCACAGTCTACAGTGAGAGTGGATCAACTTGTACTTACAAAAGAAGATAAGAATTAGTTAATAATTCTAATGATGCTTCTTTTTGAAGACTATTAGCTCTTGAGAAAGTAATTCATACTTTTCCCTTTTCCCCTTCCTCTTTCTCCTTCCATTCTTCTTCAGTTGCTTTTCTGGACTAGACTTCGTTTTTCCTGACTCCTCATTTACTGTCCTTAGGACATATTCATATGGAGAAGACATCTCCATCATTTCTACACAATATTTTCTGAAGCGGGAATGTTATTAAATATTTGGCCAGCAGTCTTCCTTCATTTTCCTATAAGTATATTTGGTTTTATTCTCCTTTTCCATTTCATCAGTATCATTGTTCCTTTTCTCTCTTATTATGCCCCATACTTAGGTGGTTTTGTCACAACTAAAGGGATTGTGAGCTTTCTTTTCCTTGTTGATTAACTGGCTCCACCACACAGACTCAGTACTTTGGAATGCATTTCTTTATTCTCAGTCTAGACCTTTGTGTACTTTACAAATAAATTTTGGCCTGTGCTTGGAAGCTTTGTAAAAGAGTCTGAAGGGACTTTTTTGCCACAGTATGAATCTCTGATAAGCAGCTCGCTGATTCATCTTTAAACGCTTGTAATTTCTCAAGTGAAGGGATTCTTCAGCATTTCATCTGTTTTTGTGATGCAACCACTGCTGATTTTGCAACCATTGTTGGGTTTGGTTTTTTTTTTTTAACAATAGTACAGGCTTGCCCTGATGTTGTTTCTATGGCAACCTGTCGTCCTTTCAATTTGTTTGACCAGGGAGCACACAATGTAGTGCATTTGTGCAACTGTAACTTAAAAACAGCAGGTGACATTTTAAAACAAAAGCAGCAAGCTCCAACAAAGTCTCTTCTCCCTGCCCCTTTAATAAATGTAATCTCCAAGCCTCTAGAGTTTTGACTGCTAATAATTTGTTTCAGTTACGAAAAGAATGACATAAAAAAGAAAGGATAACATACATAGTGCAATAACTTCTACCGATAGCAACACTGAAATAAAAATTGAGAAACTACTGAAAAGTACACATCTATTTTTTTCTGATTTCCTAATCTCTGTGGTTTAACCTTGAATTTAAACAATTTTAGAAAGAGCAAAGAAAAGCCTATTGCTAGTAGTACATGATATAATATAATATAATGTAATATAATATAATATAATAGGTCCAGAATGGTTACATAGAAATTACTGACTCATATCATTTTGGGATTGAGAGTGAAAAAGAGTTATATTTTACAGTGTGCTGACAAAATTTAAAACTGCAGTATTATAAAGGATTTTGTTTCCTTTGCTTATTTGTTTGCTTGTAGCATTGGGAAAAGGAATGACATGTTATGAAGGTTTAAGGACACATTCATGCAGAATGGGAATAGGAAATCAACCCATATTGCTTTATGCTGTTTTTCATGCAGCTGTCTTCAGCATGTGCGCAATTTTCTTTTGAGAGGCTGCAATCCTGAGGTTAATGGAGTTAAAGTGACCCCAGTCACTTCTTCACCTGTGTTGAAGTCCCTGTGAGTCCTGTCATATTCTTCTTAACTTAAGAGCCTTCATCAGTTATCTGATGAATAAAACTACATGGTCCAGTGACTTGCAAATCCTCCTAGGCATACTAGCTGCTTGAGCAAAATTTTTATTACATTCTGGTTTATGTTTAATCAAATTTGAAGTTTTCCTCTTCAGGGACATAACGTAGCAGAAGCAAACACATTTAGGCTTTGTACAGTGGTCTGAAATTAACATATTTTCTTAGAATTTAGCATTTATTTAACAGGAAATAAAGATATTTAGATGAAAAAGGAAATACCTTATATTCCCTCAGAAAGGGTTATTCATCACCTTTTGGATGCTGGAACATCTGTGTAACAGACAGAAAGACTTACATAGGACATACCTGAAACTTCACCTTCAGATTTTGAGAAGAAACCTCCAGCTATGAGATAGATACAAATTTGAAACATATAAAAGCTCTGAGACCTTTCAGATTAAAAGTTAAAACTCAGCATGTCACACTGACCTTAATTGAGACACTGCATTCTAATTAAATGAATCTTAAATTTTAATTGCCAGGTGCTGTTCTATGAGTAAATTTACCATTACAATGTATTTGACATGAAACAGTTTGGGATAAACAAAGTAATAGAAAGTATTTGTTTAAATTAAAATAATTATCTTAATTCTTATATCTGTGCTGAAGTTCTATGGAGAAAAGTGGATGTAAAATGAATTTTGCTTATGTTTTCACAGTGAAAATATGGAATCAAAAATACAAGATGTCCTCTGTGGGGAAGCTGTATGTGCTAGGTTTCTGAATTATGGCTTCAACATTAGTCTAGATAGCTGCAGTGCTAGGAAATTCAGACATACTCCCTGTACTCCATGCATACTCCATTTGCAACATGCTGTTGTCTCTGTCACTCTAATCTGGATCAGGGACATACTGAAACATGCCACAGCTACTGCTAAAAATGTAAAACATAAAATGAATTGTTGAAAACTATTAAAAGCCTTGTTCAGAATCCATGTACAATGTATGTCATTTGCTGTCAGCAAAGAAGTAATTTTTTTTCATGCTAAGGAATATGATAAAGGCAAAACATCCGCACAAAAGAGAGTAGATTTGTTAAGAAAATATATCATGATAGAAGATACGATTTCAAGATAGGAGCATTTTAAGGAACGATGTATACAGGAAAGAGTTCTATAATATTGACTACAAAATTTTTAAAGAAAGAAGGAATATTTTTTCTTACAAGGTATGCAATTACAGAGAAATTGTACTGGTTCTTTAATGAGCAGCCTAAAGCTAAAGAGGTAGAATCAAAAAACCCAAAACCAATTCATAGACAGAAGATCAATAATGCAGAAAAATAATCATAGGGGATTCAGGAAAATCAGATCTAATCAGATCAGGTATTCAGGAAAAGACAGACATAAAATCAAAATACATACTAACATCATATATGCATATATATGTATATATGTACATGTGTCTATATATACATGAATGTGGTGTTTTTTATATGATTAAGTAACATTTGACAGTATAATACTCAAAGCAGTTTGTATGAGCCTACCTTCATTTTGTGTCTTATTTGATGTAATTATAAGATTTAGGCAAAGGATAAAATTATTCTCCAACATTCTGTTACTGTAAAGAGCTGAAGTCTTTGTCAAAATTTAAGGTTCCACGAATTTTGAAGCTGGAACTTAATTGGGTCTTAAGGTCCTAATATGATTGGATGCTGTAAAGTGAATTCACTGAAATTATATTTCAAAGGACTTTTATTATAAGTGTTAATATTTTCTAAATTAAAAGAAAAAAATCCTTATTCCAAAATATATCATATTTAGAAGAGAAAAATAAAGTAAACTTGTCTTTACAGAAGACCTGTTTTTATTGTAAAAATCACACAGCAAAGGATAAAGGTACATGGATTAGAGGTCTAAAGAGAGTAAAGAATAACTTCTTATTAACTTGTGTATTAATACTTAATCCCAGTTAATAGAAAAGTTAGTTCATGCTATCCCTAGATTTCTAACCCATCCAACCTTAGTCAGGGTTCCAGGCCTTCTGAATTTGATTTGACAAAAATTATTACTGGGTCAAAGAACTTACTGATTTTTAAATAGAAATATTTTTCCCTCCGCTTCTGTTTGTGACTTCATATCATTATCATGTTATAGATGACTGCAGTGGAATCACATCAGAAACTCGTTTCCATGTTCTGAAGTTAGATCAACAATATATAAAACTTCTTTAAAGACCTGCAATGCAGGTAGTGAAGTCTTCTTAACCACTATACTACATAATTCTATTCACAGTCTCCTTTCCTGCAGTTTAAACTCATTGTTTCTTGCCTTTTTTTAAAAGAACACAGTCAACAAAATCTAGTTTGGTTGTTTTTTTTAAATTCTTCTTTTTCTAGGCAGATTGTTACTGGTAACCGATAATCAGCTTACACTTCAGTATAGGCACAAGTCCTTCTTATGTGATGCTGATGCTTAGCCAGTCTTTTCCCCACGAGGCATTTTTGCTATCAGCTGCAACTCCAGACTCTGCACAAATCCTTAGTGGGATTTGTGATGTTTATTTAGACCTTTCACTTAGTTAGGCAAATTATTTTAATGCTACTATTTTCTGAAGTACTTGTAGTCCTCGCTTTCTCCTTTCCCTTTCTCCTACCTCTTTTTCCAGGCTATTATCTCCAGCTTTGAATAAGGATACTCTGTACTGCATTAAGTTATTAATGAGAACATTAAATAATAAGAGATCCAAAAGAGCTCCCAAAGGTGCCCACTGAATACAACCTTCCAGTTAGAATGTGAACCTTTGTAAACACTCTTTGGGAATATTTTAATGAGGTCTCCACTATCTTTTCCATAATTTTGTGCAGTCTGTTTCTCATATTGCATGTGAGAAGAGCATATTCAACCATCTATGTTCTAAATTATTAAATTAGCTTAGTAAATAAGGTAAACAAATTAGCTTATTTGCATATATTTTTTTCTTGGCATATCTGTGTTCTATAATTATTTAACATTTGGTTAAAATATAATCTGCTGAAGAATCTGTTTTCACTAATTTCACATGTATGGAAATTCAAATGTCTGCTTTATGTTTCCTTTGGTCCTGTTTCACCTTCATTTGAAGTTGGATAGTATTTTGATGCTTTACCTTCGTTCAATAATTCCACCTGACTTCTATAGTTCCTTACACTTAAAAATCAAATGGCTTTAATTTGATGTAGACAGATGTCTCACTACACAAGAATGAACTTCATTAGGCTTACTAGAGAGAAGACATCTACCTAGTGATTTTTTAAACCAGTTCTTCTTCACATTCTATGTTAAGCACATGTAAAATGTCAACAACATTAATTTTGTTACTTAGAAAATCACAAGCTTTTGCTGCTTTGTGGGCTTTTTTTTACAGTGAATACTGATGCTAAATAACATTGAAAACCTCATATTGGCCATTTTTAGCTTTTAATACCTGTTAAATAGACCAGTTATGTCTTCCGCTCATAAAATGGTACTTCTAGAATGTTTTCCTTTTACTGTCTCACATTCCACTCATTGTAATTCTTTGTGTTTTATCCTTTCTTACTTTACTTCTACATGTTATAGAAATTCTTATATAGTAACCTCTAATAATTTGACATAATTTTCACATTTTATGTATCTCTGTCAAGTTTCAGGTCAATTAAGACCTTGTGAGTTAGCTATTGTCCTCTTCTTGCACTTAACCTGCTTTCTTTTCAGCTTCACTAATCTGCACTTGTACCCTTAAAACCAATTATTATTTTAAAAGACATCATTTACCCAAATACCCTTTTCTTTAGATTTTTATTCCCATAGGATTTCATATACGTTCTTTGTTTATTTATTTCTACTGATAAATGTGCTCTTCAAGTCTGCTGCTACTATATATCTGTGATGCCTCTTTCCCTTCCTAGGAACGAAGAACTCTCTTATTCTACGATTACAGTCACACACCTTGCCTTTGGCACAGTGGAGTTCTCTCTCCAGAATCAAATGGAGAAGGGTCTGTTGCTCTATACTGTCTGTACTGAAAAAGTTTTTTGACACTTCATTCCAATAAAATGTTGGATGAACTATAATTTATATTGGTTTTGCAAACATACCTAAGTAGATCAGAAACCTTGTTACTCCAGTGTTATTCTGTTTATCTGGATTTTTCTCATGGGAACAACAAGGTCTTTCTCACTTCTCTTAAAAGAACAACATAATTTCCTTTTAGTGTACAGATTGCCTGTTCAGGTAAACTGGCATCTGGCTGCTTTCAAGTTACAGAGCTAATTCACACCACCCAAAGAGATCAGTCAGTTGTCTCGACTTGCTCATATTCTTTGCAGTATTGACTAACAATGACACACTTTATTTATCATATGTACATTATAAATATTAAATAAAAGTTGCAAATAAAATATCTATTAGCTTCCTCATTATTTGCCCCACATTGATCACAGGTTTCCTGAAAAGTATGTTTTGTCTGCATGACTCTCAACAGAACAAGTTGTTCAAATACATTAATTTAAAGCAGGAGTAATTGTAAAGTAAATATGAAAGTATGGTAAAGGGAGATGTATGCAGAACAAGGCTAATTTTTTATATTACTAAGTATTGTTTGAGAAATGTATTGCTCTCTGGGTGTTGACAGGTGCTTCTCAATAGTTGCATGAGTAATTTCAGTGAAAATAGGCACAAATTAGTTTTTATTTTGGGGACAGTCCTTATACAAAGAAACACCAGAACTGATGGGATCAAGACCTGAAAAGTGCTAGTATAGTCCATTTAATTTTTCAATAAATACTCAAGGTATTTGACTAGAATGAAGAAGTGATCTAGCATCATTTATAGCAGATTTCTCCTTATATTTTGCAAGAGATTGTACAAAATTCGGGTACTGGTTCATAAACATTTTGTTGTTGTTGCTAGGAAAAATGACCAATTTTGAAATGAATATGTGATTGCAAGGGTTACGTGTCATAACTTCATAAACAGAAATATTGGAATAGATTTCATTCATAGAAAATTTCATTTATCAAGCAAAATCACCATGCTGCTGATACTGTGCTCTGTAGAAAACAGAACAGAATAAGGTTTACTTCAGTCTTAATACCTTTTCAGCTTTGACAGACAATGAAACATCAAATGAACAGACCATTTGAGGTGTTGGATAATGTTAAGAAAGAACTTCATATTTAAACACTCATTTAAAGCTCACTAATGAACTTTTAACAATCACAAATAGTAACAACAATTCTGACAGAAGTCATTTAAAATAAATTATATTTTACAGGGGAGTGAGAAGGAGGTTTAATAAAAAGTTATAACCACTCTTTCTTGTATTTTAATACTTAGTTGTTTGGGGTTGTTTTAAGAGAAATACATCTTCATAACTTTTTAATTGTAAATTACATTCAAAGCAGTATACCCATTTCATCACATCTAACAATGATGGTATTACATCAGCACAATAAGAAAGTGATCTCTCTGAGCTAAGGAACAGGAACTAAGGTAAAAATGATGCAAAACAACCTGACTTAAATGAGGTGTTGGTTTACAATATGAAGGTCCTCCTATATGTCTATAATATTGTATATGCTATTGAAAGAATTTGTGCTTGCAGCCAGAACAAAACAATGCAATAAATTGTTTGTTATATTAAGTAATGTGAACACTCTGGTTACTGTTTTCAGAGAATAAATAAATTGCATTATAAAGTGAAACATATAGTGATATTAGTACAATAAGAGGCTAGACAGGAAGAAATAATCACTGTTTCAACCTGGAGAGCAAAAAATAATGCAGATTTGTGGAAGAAAAATTATTCAGCCTTCTTTTCATTAAAAAAAAAAGCTATTTTCAGCAGAAATTGTTAATATAGGCACTGCAAGAAATTCTTTTGATTTACACAGCAATTTACACGTTAGTTAACACATGTTACATAACATATGCTTATTTGTAATAGCTGAGAACAGGGCTCTGGAAGAAGCCTCCCAATTGTTTATTATTCCCCAGCTGTTGAAACTAACACGTTATGTAGTCTTTATTGTAATTCACAAAACCTTTCTTAAACATAGTCAGAAAAATTTTTTGAGTCTCAAAAAAAAGTACTTTTCATTCACATGTTTTGAAATTACATTCTGTTGTTTTCTTGTGATGTCCCCACTTCCAGGATAAGAATAAGCATTGAACGATTGCTGTCTATCAGTTTTCTGGGATGCACACCTCCATGGACATCTATGTTCCCTGCCACTAGTCACATGTTTTCTTGTTTCAAGAAACTTAGTTATTTCAGTTGTTCCCTTCATTAAATCTATGTCTTAACTAATCTTCACACTTTTTACAATTATGCTTTAGTAGAAGGTATGAGACGTAATGTGTAGACCATCCATATTATTCAAATATGAGTGAGCAATAAAAATTGTGCCCTACCCTCACTTGTATATCCCCATTAACCTCTCTGAACAAATAGATGGTTGTCTCTCACACCAATATACACTTCCTATATATTTCCTAAATATATAGAAGAGCTGCATAATAGTCTAAGAAAAGCTTGCCGTGCTCCTGATAGTTGTTTGTTTTATTTTAGTTTTGTTTTGTTTTTATCAAAATGATAGTTGGTTTTCAAAGGTTAATATTTAACTCATTATTTTTAAATTTCACTTTCTGAATTAACACATTTTGATCTATTTTCTTGTGCTTGTGGAATCTGATTTGGTGGGAGCCTTAATATAGGATAATTAGTTGATTATGTAGAAAAGTAATATATTAAAGTGGTGCAATACTTGGAAATGTTATCTGGAAATGCAGTTTGTGCTCAGTTTTGTATTAAGAAAATCTTTCAATGACTGTCAGGCAAGGTATTTTTTGTACATGTTTTGATGTAAGTCAAAATGTCGTCCCTAAAGTTTTAAGAACAATAAAACTATAGAGCATTTAGCTTCCCTAAATAAGCTAAACTAAACAAGTAAACAAAGAAAAGCCTGTGTAGATTAATTAGAACTGTTACAGTTTCTCAGCTGAAAAATTAGTATAGGGAGACATGATTCTATTCAAGGAATATACACAAACATTCACAGAGAAGCAGCATTCTGTTATAGCTGCCACTTGGTGATCAGAATTAGACTGATCTTCACCTTAAAATAGGTAAATACCAAAAATGGCCCTATGTGGTCATTAAAGAGCAAATTTAGTCAGTGGTAGTACTGTTTGAAACCTATTTTAACTACAGACAACAAATCAATGAACACTGAAATAATATTTTGGACTCCACCTCTCAAGAGACATTTGGTAGACCTCAATTTTCTACAGATACTGTACTGAAATCTTCCCAATTTCTGTATTTCACATAGGGTAACACTTTTATATTTAAAAATATACATACACATATAACACACAAATATCCACAGCTCCAAGATCTTTTTTTTTTCTCTATAGATAAGGATCTGCTTTTAGCACAGTGAACAATTTATTCACTAATTCTGGTTTTTAACTTTTACTACAGTTTCAGTTGATCAGCAACTTAATTTTTCTGCTAAAATAGCTCTGAGCTTAATTCAAGTCCATTAGGGCCCTAACAGTGGTCTTAACGAGAGGCCTGAAGAAAAACTACAAAATATCTAGGCAGTAAATTGTGAAAGCAAAATGTTTAGGCTTTGAACTTCGCAACAGATGGAAGCAGACATGGACAATCATACAGAAAGGCAGGTATTTGTGGGGTTTTTTAGGTTTAGTTTTTGTTTTTGGTTTTTTTTAATGGTTTAGAAGAGTTTTGGGGTTTTTTTAAACAGCAATGTTTTACTCTTGTTGTATGATAGGTACTCTTCTCACAGCCTCTAGTCTGCAGGTGACATACAGAAAGCAGGCTTTTCATTCATTTATTCACTTTAAGTGAAAACTTGATTCAAACTAATGGGATAAAAGCTTTTGGTTTGAGTGCTTTATTTTTCAATAAGTCATCATCTCTGGAGAATAATCTAATAAATATTTTCATTCCTTAGTTTCTGTCATTGTATGTTGTTTATTTTTATGTTAAAATGAAATGGCATATATTGGTCCCCTGAAAATATCCATTTTGGTGTAAAAGGAACTGTATGGATTTTCTTCTAGCACTGTAAATGTAATTAACTAAAAGTCTTTTGTTCAAATTCCTGATTTCTATTATTATTTTCTCATGATTTCCCCAAAAATGTTCCTGTTATTTAGAAAGGGAAGATTTAAAAGAGATGGGTGTTCCAATGTCAGTTTTTCATCATTACAAGATGAAATGTATTCTCCCTTCCCTTCTCTTCTGTTTACTATCATTTGATTTTGTGTCTGGGAGGTCACGGAGTGTTAAAAAGAGCTAATATTTTTCTGTCTATTACAGTGCATTGAGTGTGCATCTACAAGAAATTTGGCATGGGAATAGTAAACTCAGATATTAAGTAACAGTAACTTTTAATTGTTTTTTGAATAGTAAAATCCACGACAGTGTTTTGAATACCAGTTTTCTCTTCCAATGTTAACAGATAAAAGTCCCCTGATACATCCTGTAATGACTCTTGGTCTCTCTTTTACTTTCAGAGGTGAACATCAGTTCAACCACAACCCAAAAAAGCTAAAACGCCTATGAAACAGAAACTAATCTTATAGTTAAGTGCTTGGAGGACCAGCACCTGAAGCACCAGAAAGCCTATGACAAGTTGAAGTCCAGGATATGCCACACTTAGTATCTGAATGTGCCTTAAGGGAAGAACAGGTAATTTGCTTTCCATCCTTAAGTGAATAAGAATCATGCAGAAAAGGGCGTGCAATGTACATGAGGTGGCTATAGAACATTGCTGACCATCAGCAGCACTTCGGCCATGAAATCTGATAACATTCACAGCACTTTTGCTGACTTTCATTTTTCCTGTCATTTCAGACTACTAGTTCTGGGGACTTGTCAACTAAAGTGAATATTTCCTCCTATTTCCTGTTCCACACATGGGATTATTTTTCAGAGAATACTAATGACACATAAGTGTTTGGATGTAGTCTATCACTGGCACTCCAGAAAGGTTTTGAAAGCATTATCCTTAGTGAATTTATATACCAGTGTAATGGTATAATTTGTAAATGATGTACTATGAGACTTCATGGACCTGTCTGTGGAGAGAAAGCTCCTGAAGTGGATAATCTTTGTGATTTTACCTGCTATGAATAGGTTGAAAAATAGAAAATAGTTGTGACCATATTAAGTTAGAAGTAGAGAGGAAAAAAATTATCAACAGGCTTTTGGTAAATCTTGGAAGCAAAGTTAGGAGTTTGGGTCATTTATACAGTTCAGCAAGATGTGAGGATATGATACAGAGGGGTTTAAAATGGGGGCTGAAGATATAATTTACCTAAATTCTTTCTGTATTTTAAATAAAATTGTTAGCAGACACAGACCACTGGCTGACATTTTTACTTATATTAAGTCATGACTCATGATGTCCTCACTATGTAAATATATGTAATGTCTCTACTCATATATGTGTGAAGTCACATCTCCTGATATACTCTAATAAAAATATTTTTACTTCTGGGATATCAGGGGAATTTTGCAGCCATCTGATTTACAGAGTGCTTACAGATGCTTTCTGGAAGAAATATCAAAAAGTTAGGTATTATACGTCACGTATTCTTGTCATTCCTTTAAACCATTATATCAACTAAAGAGAATTTATATAAAAGCAGCAGAAGGATATGCATAGTGTAAAGAAGACAGAGACTGTCTGTTGTCCTGTCTCACAGGCAAGTCATATTTGGAGAAGGTTGGAGATGAAGGCAGACCGTGTAATAGAATGGTCTGTACTATAGTCTATAATAAATGTAAAATGATATTAGAACTTTTATATATCTTCCTAAGTAAACTCTGACCTTCAATAATAGAAACACTAATAGGAAAAGGTTAGACCAGCCCACTGATCTAATACAGTAAATTTTATGATTCATCATCAGAAAGTCCTTCCTTTATAAAGATTAATACATCTCCACTGAAGCTATACTCAAGGAATTCTTAATTTACAAAGAGGCACTAGTAATAGAATCATAGAATCTTTAAGGTTGGAAAAGACCTCCAATATCATCAAGTCCAACTGTAACCCCAAAACCACCATGCCTACTAAACCATGTCCCAAAGTGCCACATCTACAGGTTTTTTGAACACCTCCAGGGGTGGTGACTCCACCACCTCTCTGGGCAGCCAATTCTTGACAACTTTTTCAGTAAAGAAATTTTTCCTAATATCCAATTGAAACCTCCCCTGATGCAACTTGAGGAAACATGGACCAAGTTTATGTCTAATTTTGTGCGTCTATAAGTTCTTCTGTAATTTTAGTATGCTCAAACTTTGTCTGAATAGTTTGAATTTCTGTATTTCTAACTGAAATACCAATTTGATAAAAATACTTATTTTTTGTTTATTCCAGTGCTTTTTTATGTTTTCTGCAGATCATATTTTATGTTTACCTTGTAGGAAAAATAACTACAATTAAAAAGAAAAAAAAGTTCTTGAGGACTTAAGGACTTAAAATTTAACTGCAATGAAATTTCAGAAGGAAACATCATGAGGACTATTAAAAGTGCATGAGAAAGTGTTACCACATGCTCTTTAATGAAGCAGGACTCCTATTTTGCTGCCAGGAAGAGTGAAAAAGTCAGCTCAAAATGTTAACAGTTTCTTCTCCTATTTAGTATTTACTTTGGGTTTATTCATAATACAGTTACAACCTAGAACAGATTGAAATCTGCTCCATGTTTATTCTCATTCTTTTCTGCCTTTTAAAAATAAAATTTACTTTCCTAGATTTCAGCAGTCTCCCAGCTTATCACAAAATGGTGTTCCACTTCTATGTCCACAGGACAATGACTGAGAAAAGAGAAATGATAACTGCTTGGTGCTGCCTAATCAGAACCAGCCTATGGGTGAGCTGATCATGAATTTTGTGCAGTATGAGAGGACTAATATTAAAGGGAATCCTGCAGTGAAATGTAGCTACAAAGAAAACACATTTTCAGCATATTGTGCTCAACATGGATGTGTTTCACAACCTGCCACATTGAGTATGGTCACATGTTGTGACTCCAGTTTTTAGCATGCTTTTTGGATGAAGGGAATGTTATATTAGTCACATATTCTTTTGACATCAAAAAGAGCTCTTTCAGCTGATGAAAAAGTTTCATTTCTTTGAATTTTATTGCTCAAAGCAAAAGTTCCAAAGCATTCCAAATATTTGGTATAAAAATGTATTTTATGTTTAAAGCCTGATCTAAAAAAGAAAAATCGGCTTTTGTTTAGAATATTATTTTGGCTTATTGTTACTCTTATATTCTTCAGGATCAAATTAACCATCTGGGGATATCTCAATAACCCCAAAGTATTTGGTGATATGTCTCCTGTTCTTACTGAGATCTCTAGGTCTTAACAAATAGATCCATAGTATCCTTTACTTTAGTAAGATAAACAGGATCAGACTTTGTTCTTTGCCTCCAGAATACGATTAGGACTTTACAAACGTTTTACCACTAAAACATCAGAGAATATTTCTGCTCTCCTGGGCATTTCTGACTGACTTGCTTTGTCAGTCAGGGCACGGTTTCCTAAGCCTTTACTTCGGACAGCTCAATTTTACAAAACTGCACTAAACAGTCTGCCTGAAGCTTGGAAATTTTAAGTATGTAATTTGCATAATTATTTATTTACTTTTTTTCCCATTTCACAATTTGCTCTCAATCTGGCTATGCTTGCACAAATTCAGTTCCGAAAACAAACAAAAATTAAATCCACAAATAAATATATAAATAATACTCCTGTTGGTTTTCTGTAAGAACCATTAAAGATGATGCTTGGTAGAACACATCAGATTCCATAATCCTTCCACAGTTACTGTGTATTGTTTTACAACCCCAGCTACCTCAGACTTTTGTCATAGGGACTGAAGCATCTCTCCTATGAGGAAAGGCTGAGGGATCTGGGCTTCTTTAGCCTGAAGAAGAGAAGACTGAGAGGGGACCTCATCAACACATAAAAATATCTTAAGGGTGGATGTCATGAGGATGGAGACAGACTCTTCTGAATGGTGCCCAGCAACAGGACAAGGGACAATGGACACAAACTGAAGCATAAGAGGTTTCAGTTGAATATGAGGAAAAACTTCTCTACTCTGAGGGTGACAGACCACTGGAACAGGCTTCCCAGGGGGGTTGTAGAGTCTCCTTCTCTGGAGATATTCAAAACCTGCCTGGATGATGTCCTGTGCAACCTGCTTTAGGTGAACCTGCTTTAGCAAGGGGATTGGACTAGATGACCTCCCAAGGTGCCTTCCAACCCTTGCTATTCTGTGATTCTCTCTGTAAATGATTAATACACAAAATGTATACAAAGCTATCTGTGTCCAGTGAGAGATACTGAAACTCACACAGTTTATAATGTTGATATTTGTCATCTTATGTATAAATGTGATGGGTTGACCTTGGGTAAGGGCCAAACTCCTACCCAGCCTCTCTCTCACTCCCCCTCCTCAACAAGACAGAAGAAGAAAATAAGATAAAAAAACTAATGGGTCAAGATAAAGACAGGTATATCACCTATGAGTTACTATCATGGGCAAAACAGATTCAACTTGGTGAAAACTTGGGAAAAATACATTGTCAATTAAAAATAGAGGCTCAACTTCACTCTGTCACTCCCAACTCCTCTGCCTCCCACCCCACATAGCACAGGGCGAGGGAACAGGGGGCTGCAGTCAGGTCATAGCACTTTGCCACTCCTTTCTCCACACACTTTTCTACTGCTTCAGTGTAGGTCCTCTCCAGGGGCTAGTCCTTCAGGATAAACCTGCTCCAGCATGGGCTCTCCATGGGCTGCAGTTCCTGCAGACAATCTCAGTCTGCTATGTTGTGGGGTCCTCCATGGCCTGCAGTGTGGATATCTGCTCTGACATGGTCCTCCACAGGCTGCCGGGAAATACCTGCTCCTGCACCTGGAGCACCTCCACCCCCTCATTCTTCACTGACCTTGGTGTTCCCTCTGTTGTTTCCCAGTAATGTTTTTTCCCTCCTCTTCTGCCTGTCTGATGTTTTTTTGTGTCTGATGTTTATTACCCTTTCTTAACTATGTTTTCCCAGAAGCATTATCATCTTGCGTAAGGGGCTCAGCTGTGCCTTGCAGTGGGTCTGTTGGAGCCAGCTGGAACCAGCTGTGTCCAGCATGGGGCAGACCATAGCCTCTTAATACAAAGGCGTCCCTGCAGTAACCCCACTGCCAGCACCTGGGCACCTACACCCAATACAATAAGAAAGTATAAAATTAAGTTATTTTAAAGTCTTCTTTGCAGTAGTAATATTGAACATATGCATCACTTAGTCCATTACTATAGTGTGAAACAGAGTAAGAATAGAAACCTAGCAGATTTTTAAAAACAAACAAACAAAAAATAATCCAAAAATAGGAAAATGAATATGTAAGAAAGTCCACATTCACTGTAAAAAATCTTAAGCAAATTAAAAAACCCCAAAATTTAAAAAAAGTGCACTATTGCTTTATTATTAAAAAGAAAAGGAAGGAGACATACTGAAAAGATGTGAAGGAAAAATAGGTATCTTTCTTTTTAAAAAAAGTAAATAAAGACATATTAACAATGGCTAGTAATGACTTCTACCAGCCATTGTTGGACCTTAAAAGCCAGTGTGACCTAAAGGCAGAAGAAAATGGTGAAGATAGTGCATTCAAGATTACACAGGTGTGATCACCAGCTGCTGTAACAGCTGGAAGTACAGAGGAGCCAGCAGAAGTGAAGTTTCTCAAAACTCTGATGAATAATTATTCCTGTCATTTCCTAGAAGCATTACATTCCACCCTTGGTGGTTATTTTGATGCCCCATTTGTTTCACGAGAATGGAATAGAACTTGGTGTATGGGAACACCGAACAAGCTAAAATGTTAACAATGCTTGCAATAAAATTATTCCATTTAAATTGAACCAGTGTATGTAGGTGACTTATAAATATGCAAATATCTCCAGGTTCTCTGTCATAGGAACTTACATGACTGTATATCTCTATAACAGAATATATTGAAACCTTCAGAGAACTTTGATAACAACCACTGGTAATCTCCCCTAGTCTTAAAACTTCAGAAATCCTCCAATAGTCCTGTGTTGGAGTCAGAATTTTAAATAGCATTTTGTTTGGGCCTACTCTTTTCCATATTAACATTACATTTGAACGTCATTCAGATATTTATGTCTTCATTAAAACAAATTTTATTTTCTTGTGCCGGACTTGCATAAAGACCACAGCATTTTATAGACTATTGCAGAAGCGAAACTTTACAGCTGAAAGCATGTTAGCTCTACATTCAAATATCATAGTTAAAGGAAGATTTAAATAAAGACGGTAATCAGAATAATAAAAAGAAAACAGTTGAAATATATACCTGGAATTTAGTATTGAATATGACTTATATTAACAATTCACCCTATTTACAGAAACTCACTGTAATTTGCTGACTGTATTAGCTGAAGGGCCTGAAAAAGTATTCCAGGCAGCATAAATTACATGAAGATTGAGTTAGAGGATGGCAAGGATGGCATTTATATATTCTTACTTTCTAGAAATTAAAGGTGACTTTCAGCTGCAAGTCAAAAAAAGCAAACTGTGGGAAGTTGGTAGTTACATGTAAACTAGTTGTCTAAAATCCTGTTATAGTTAATGAAGATCTAAGGCTTTTAGAAAGGCCTGCCTATCTACTTTTGTTGCTTGTCTGAAAAGGGTGTTAAGAGAAAAACCAATAATTGTCAAAAACATCGAGATCTCGGTGATCTGGAGCAGTAATAAATGCATTATACATAGGCACGAAAGAGCAACCTTTCATTCAGTAGTTTCCAAAATTATATGTTGAGAATTTTGAACATTATTTTTCAATGGTTTAATTGAAAAAAAAAAAGAGTATTAAAAGACATGTCCTTGAGATAATATGCGGGGCTTTTTTATTCTTTAACAAACAGGCATTTCTTACTGAAAAACTATGGCACTGCAAACTTCCTGACCAATACTTACATTGCAATGCCCTCCTCTGCGAACAAATAAATGGTGTGTCTGAAAGGCAATTAGATAGTGGCTTGGAAATAGTATTATATCATCATAACAGAGAGTTGCAGGTCATGTCCATACTGTGCAAGAGGGAAGTGCAGGCTTCCTTAACTGGACCTGACTGATTCAGCTCTGCAGCAAGCAGCAGGAGAGTTAAATCCAAGCTGTATTCTGTTTGGGCTGATTAATCATGCTAACAGGGATATAGTGTTACTGGGACTGAATCATAAAAACATGCAGGGTGTTATGCTGCACCATGGAGAAATGATTGCATGCTCCAAAGAGAATGGATATCTCTATCAAAATATTGTATTCTGCAGCACAGTCTTTGTCAGTTTTGCAAGGGGAGTTTTGCAAGGATTTCTCCTTTGCAACAAAATAGACAGTGGTGTTTTTTCATGAGGAAGCATAGGGGTGTTTTTAATAAAATAAATTAGGGGATATTTTAACTGGAAGTTACATGTTACTACAGTTTGCTTTGAGGAAACATGCTTCTAATGTTGCCACAAAAATTCTTAGATTCCAGGGCTTTAATATGTACCATTTTTCAAAAAACAAGTCAGTTATGTTTTGTGTAGGTATGCAGTAAAGCAGATTAAAACCTGATTTTAGAGAAACATGTTTCTAATAAAATTACATGAAGCAAAATACTCTTTCTCCTCTATCTGAAGAACCATCTTTAGTGCTTATTTTATCTTTACAATACTAAAGTAACGAAATTACCACATTATATTTCAGTGTTCTTATTACTTTCTTACCATCACATGTTCAGCTGAGTAACCTCCGATGAAAAGAAAATAATTACACCATTATAACAGCCAAGCATTCACCTGTTATTCTCAGTCACTGGCCATAAAGAATTCGCACTAGGTAAGGATGACTTCTCAAAATTTTGGGAAACATGTTTCCAATCTGGAGTCTTATTCCTGGGAGGAATTACAGATCCTGGAGCTCTTAGTATGATTTGAGCAACACTCCATGCCTGTGTATTTCAAAATGAAGTCAACCTCTGTGTGAAATTTGTGCCCTAAAGAGAAATGGATGACTGTTTTTAATATGCAGTTTAGACTCCAAAAGTAGCAATAGCCTAAATTAGTCTCTGACAGAGATCAGTTCAGAAGACTGATCTCTTTCTTCACTGATTACAGCAGAAGCTTAGCACAGCAGGCTATCCGAGTGAGGTGATTAATTTAGGTATCTAAATTTGTGATATGAACACACTTCAGATTTTAAATTTAGGTTTTGAAATTAATGAAATTAACCAATTTTTTTGTTTATTATGAGTTATTTGAGAAATGAATGAGTCTTTCTAAACTCAATGTCCATTCACTTAAGACTGTTGTTAATGTGTGATAAAGTTTTAACATAATATTAATGACAGTCCCAAGGATCTTGTTCTACAAGGTATCACTTTTCACCCAGGATCCACAACCTACAAACACAATCTATAAATTTACATGTTAAAGCACTTGAGAAGGCCTTTAGTTCTTCCTCCCTTTATTTCCTCCTCCCTCCCTCACTACTTCCTTTCTTCCTTCTGATCCTCCCTCCCTCCTCCCTCCCTCTTTCCCTTCCTTCCTTCCTCCTTCCCTTCTTCTCTCCCTGCAAATAATAGTTTCTTCCTCCTGTTATTCTTCTTTTTGTGTAACAAAGTTCTGGTCACAACACTTGTCCACATTTAATTACTTTTTGTGACTGAAGCAACTGACACACAGTTAGAATCATAGAATCATTTAAGTTAGAAAAGTCCAACCATAAACCTAACACTGCCAAGTACATCATTAAACCATGTCCCTAGGAACCACACCTAGACATCGTTTAAATACCTCCAGGGATGGGGAATCAATCACTTCCCTGGGAATCCTGTTTCAATACTTGGCAACCCTTTCAGTAAAGAAATTTTTCCTAGTATCCAATCTAAACTTCCCATGGCACAATTTGAGCTTGTTTCCTCTTGTCCTATTGCTTGTTACTTGGGAAAAGAGACCAGCACCCACCTTGCTACAATCTCCTTTCAGGTAGTTGTAGGGAGCCCCTCTTCTCCATGCTAAACAACCCCAGTTCCCTCTGCCGCTCCTCAGAAGACTTGTGCTCCAGACCCCTCACCAGCTTTGTTGTCCTTCTTTGGACATGCTCCAGAACCTCAATGTCTTTCTTGTAGTGAGCGTCCCAAAACTACAATATTTGAGGTGTGGCCTCACCAGTGTCAAATACATTTTCCTAGTCCTTCTTATTACACCATTTCTGATACATGCCAGGATGCTGTTGGCCTTCTTGGCCACCTGGGCACACTTCCAGCTCATATTCAACCAGCTGTTGACAAACCCTCCTAGATCCTTTTCCACTGGGCAGTTTTCCAGCCACTCTTCCCCAAACCTGTAGGGTTGCATGGGGTTGTTGTGACCACAGTGCAGGACCTGACACTTAGCTTTATTAAAACTCATAGAATTGACCTTGGCCCATCGATCCAGCCTGTGCAGGTCCCTCTTGTAGAGCTTTCCTACCCTCAAGCAGATCAACACTCCTGCCCAATTTGGTGTCATCTGCAAACACATATAACAAGTGGGTTCACTCAATCCCCTCATCCAGGTCATTGATAAAAATATTAAACAGAACTGTCCCCAACACTGAGCCCTGGGGAACACCATTTGTGACTAACCACCAACTGGTTTTAACTCCACTCACCACAAGTCTTTGGGTAAAGTTCCCATCTTCCACAGGAATGCTGTTACTTAAAGGTTACGGAGTGGAAAAGACAATCACTGTCTATCTTGTGAAGACAAGTCTTCATAATTTGTAACCTCTATACTAAATTCCTGAGCCAGAGCAGAACAGTTTTATAGCAATTCAAGTGTTTATTCTCATTACTTGGTAATTCCTTTAGCTCCCCTAACTTTGTCAATGTTTCAGAATTAGACAGACAGGCAAGTAACTGAAGTCTCATGTCCTAAGTATAGTAATTTAGTATTGTTAATAAGAGGAAAATGTAAGCTCTTCTGAGCTTACACAGCCCTACTGCTTATACAATGCCAGATGTGCACAAAGAACACTACATTTTCCTAGTGCCATAATATTTTATTCATAGTTTCCTTAGTAAGATAAAAAAGATACACTTTCTATAGGCCTATAAATTTGATGAATTTAACATATTTAAAAAAAATGTATGAACAGTTGCATACTTGCATATATAAATTCACTTTCAAAAATATGTATATGTAAATATGTTAATGCTGTATCTCTAACCTATAATCCTCCTTGCTTTTCTGCATATCTTCTTATTGTCAAAACAACAAATCTTTAGGTGGAAACTTATGATAATGGAAACTTCATTCTATGGTTTTGGGTTTTTTTCACTCTGTCAGTAGTAGCAATGTGACATACAAGGTCTGAAAATATCACCTATGTCAATATTTACTGAACTGTGATTGCTGGCTTCTTTTGTTTGGTGTGCAGTAAAAAGAAATGTTTCCATTGTCATTTTCATACTGTAGCCATATTTATTAACATAACAGCACATCACAGCTGGGAAAGGGAGGGGAGGGGAAGTGAGGTGAGGTGAGGAGAGGCGAAGCGAAGGAAGGCAGGGAGGAACCAAACCTCAAAGCAGAAATCCATTTAACTATATATGCACCATGCTATTTTGTTCTTAGATTCAGTTTTATAGTTCTCTTTTGCATTCACCATGCCTATTCAAAAAGCCTAGCTAAAATTTTCCTATAGATGGGGATAGTCTCTTCTTCATGTATGCAAGTAATTGCCATCAGCATCAAAGTGAGATACATATTCATCAAAGGGAGAAAAGTCTGTATTCAGGGCTCTTTTGTTTTGTTTTGTTTTTTTGTACATGGCAAATTTCCACATGCTTTGCCATAGCTTAAGAACACCAAGTAAAGGTACCCAGATACAAAACTGTATTGCAATCCTGAGATTGCTTGAGTAGTGTTCTTATCCACAGTGTATGCTGAGACTGCTGTTCTGCGTATTGTGATCTGACTATTCAGGTGTTAGAGGATCCATTTACTTCTCTTTCTCTGAAATAATGACAAGAAAGATTCATCCAAAGAAAAAGCATGATAATGTGTCCTTGAGAGATTCCTCTAATGGCTGCTACAATGGTTTATATTATTCAAGTAGTGCAAAGGTATTCAGATGACAGCATTATCCAGACCTTAAAAATGCATAAAGACAGCAGGCAATATTTTTACTTCTTGCTGTAGCCTTAGCATAGATGCACTGCAATGAGGTATATAAGCTTAATATACATAGCTCAGCATCACTGCTGGAAGAATGCTTATGTTGTTATCATGATTCTCAGCAGCTTCAGGTTGGAGAAAGATGAGCCTGCCATGACTTCAGTCATGTAAATTGCTATGAAGGGCACTGTAGTAGACAACCATGATGATGCAAATACAACTTTTGCCCTTTTCCTCTGAATATTGCTGCTCACACATCTTTGTGAATATCTGTATGACTTTGCATAGCTCTAACACAACTGGAAGTCTCTAATTTCCATTTGTTGATCATAATGAACAGCACCTAATAATACAGGTAGTCCTATTGAAGTTAATTACATTTTTGTTAATGATGCAAAATCACAATGAGATTGTATTCCATACTATCCTTAAAACCAAATTAGTGATATGTGGTTTGGAAAAGACTATAGTGAAGATGAAAAATTGGACATATTGCAGAGCTCAAAGGGTTGTAATTAGTACTATGAAGTCAAGCTGGCTGTTCATTACCTTTTGTGTTCTTGGAAGAAAAAGACCTGGGATCCCAGTGGAAAAGTTAAACATGAATCTGCAGTAAGTGTTTGCAAGGGAGAAAGTCAGCCTGGGCGTCCTGGGCTGTACCAGCCAGAGTAATGCCAGCAGGTCCAGGGAGGTGATTGCTCCCCTCCGTTCGGCGCTTGGGAGAGTAGTCTTGAGCTCCCCAGTACAAGAATAATATTGGCCTACTGGATAAAATCCAACCAAGGCCCAGCAGGGTGCTCAGGGCCTGGGGTACGTGATGTGTGAGAAGATACTGAGGGCTGGGTCTAAGCTAAGGGGAGATCTAATTGTGCTTCAGCTACCCAGTGGTAGAGCGTAGGGGAGACAGACTCATCTTGCAGGTGCAGAGTCCTCTTGAAGGTGCACAGTGGTAGGACAGGAGGCAATGGACACCCAAGTTGCAGTATGGGAAGTTCTAATTTTATGTGGGGATGTTTTTACAGCAAGAGGGTCAAGCACCATAAGAGGCTGCTGGACAAGTTGTGGAACCTCCATCCTTGAAGATGTTCACAACTCAGCTGGGCACAGCCGTGAGCAGCCTGTTCTATGTTGGCCCTTCTTTGAGCAGGTAGATGGATCAGATGTTCTTCACAGGACCACTTCAATCTAACATATTCTAAGATGGTATGATTTTACGAAAATTTTCAGGTTTGGATTAGTAAAATGCATCTCTTGTAATATGACATGAGAAAATACAGTTGAAATTATGTCTAATTAATTGATAGATTTTTTGCAGTTTAGTTAAAATATAACCATAAATAACTAATTAAATACTTTGTTCCAGGGGAAAAAAAATGAACCTATGACTTTATTTATTTTAAAGCTGCAAACTACTATATTCCTGAAATGTTTGAAAAAAATAAATTAGTGTGCTGGAATCACTTAGAGTTAACAAGTTGCTTTTAAATACGAGTTATTCTCACTTGCAATACAGTATTTTCATGAGGGAATCATAAATAATTTAAAGTATTCTATTAAAAATTAAAAAATTAAAATTAATATCACAAATTAAAATAACAACTTGAGCATTATTTTCAGAATTGGACCATAAGTGAAGTATCTGAAAATGTATGTAAAATGTTGGCATATATGAGGTAAAATTTTACTCATTCTTCTGCTTCACTTTCATCATATTCCAGCAATATTCCAATGCTTCTTTTTCTTATTATTACTAATAATTCATTACTTAAGTAATAGTAAGCCAGCAGGAAGTCATGAGCCAGTAATCTTTGGTTATAAAAAATTTAAACCATCAATGTAGACTGAACCTTGCCCAACCTTATCAGCAAATTGAAAATAAAATAATACAATGTTTATAAAGTAATTGGGTATGTCATCCCACCAGCGTTTAGGTGCATTTAGATTTTTAATCAGTTAGCAAAACATTCATACTCATAGTAAATTAAATAAATATAGTGAATAGAGTTTTGAGTGCTCCTCTGCAAAATGTGTCTGTTCTACTGAGGTGAACTGAACCAGCTCTCTAGTTCTCTTTAACTGTACTCATTAGATCTCCATTAATTACAACAGTAGTTTAGATACTTAGTAGACACAAGCCTACATTTAACCACATAGGACTTAGTATATTTACCTATCTGTACATATCCCATTCTGCTTTATATTCAACTAGATACCCTAAGATGTCCCCAGTTGGCCTCCAGCTGTCAATGGAAGTCTTTGGCCTTGTGTAGGTTATAATCTCAAATGGTCCCTCAGTGTTTATGTTTAAGTAACTGAAGTAAGATCCAAGAAATTATACTGCTGGGACTCAAATAATTTGCTCTTGCTTAAGTATCTAGTGCCATTTGACATGCCTAGACTATTCAAGACATCTGTCAGGAAATACAGAAAATGAAGAGGATACCTGCGGTCATCCAGAGCAGTAGCTAGAGACAAAGGTCATGGACCATAGTGAGAGATGTCACAGAAATGGCACTAGATCATTTTGTATGGGCATATGAATCAAATCTCAAGGGCTGGGCTCAGGTACTTGAATAGAGGCAAATTTTGCTATTTGACCTGCTTTAGGCTGCTCAGGAATACATACATCTGGCAGATATAACAGTTTGCCAGGAATCTTCACTCATTTCTAAGAGGTAAAGTTGTGAAGGCTAAGTTGTAAAGGCCAAGCCAGACTCTCATAGCACCTAAACTAATTTTAGATAGGTACACTTAGGCAGAACTGCTTGGATACTATATACAGTATATATAGAGAGAGTATATATATATATATACACACACACACACTATAGGTGTGAGATATGATGCATCCCAGCTGTAAGTCTTAGTCCATGTCAGGAAGAAAAAAGCTTTAAACTAAAATATTCAATATTTGGGATATCACTGTGCTATAAATAGGAACAGTTCTAGATCATTGAGTATAATTGGACTCCCCATAAGATGAATATTTTAAAATTGGGCCTCTTCATTCACTGGTCTACAGAATGTATGTCTTAAAAAATATAATTCTTACCTTGAGAATGGTATGATACTGAAAGGAGTAAGTTATCAAATTTTTCAAAAAGCCTGCACGCTTCAACACTCTACAGAAATCTCTTGCCTCCATTCCAGCAAGCCACTGCTCAGATCAGTTGTAAACTGTAGATGCTTATAATTAATTTAATTAAACATCCTAAATTTGCCATGACAAGGTTTTGAGCATAGCAGTAGTTAACATGTTAATTTTGGTAATGCACAAGAGTAATTTTTATCTACATCTTCATCTTTGTAAGAGTGAACAGATATCATCAATTTCCTGTAAAACTGCATACTCCACTGATCAGGAAGACAGTAAGAAAGTCACAGAATCACAGGATTGTTGAGGTAAGAAGGGACCTCTGGAGATCACCTGGTCCAAGCCCCCTGCTCAAGTAGAGCCAGTTGCCCAAGACGATGTCCACATACATCAATAAAAAAGACAATGATAAACAATACTTAAGGAAATTTGTAGAATTTATCTATCTATCTCATTAGTCCTAAATAGGTACCTGGGATCTCCTGCAAGTTTTTTTATAGATAAAATTCATCCACCCATTTAAGATCTATCTATGCAGACTGGAATGCTAAAACTGTGTTTATGCTCATAAATTTACCCAAAATATTTTCCGGGTGGAATACAATGTCTGAGAACACCCACTTTGCTCCTGAACAAAGCAAGCTTGTGTTCCCTCAGACCCGGGAAATCAGGCCCCTGGCATGATCCTGGAGATATTGTTCCAGGGTCAGTAATTCCCTGGAAGCAGGTAGCACAGAGCCAGCTGAGGAGCTGTTTTACCTATATAGATTGAGACTGCTTGCTGCTGATTTCTGTCAGTGCTAAGGAGTACAGAGTTTAATTTACTGCTGTGGACATTTACTTACAAAGTTTGTTTAAGAATACTTGTGTCTTTAATGTGACTTCAAATTCTGTTATCAACTTTTGATTGCTGTCATACAAGAAATCTAGAAAAAAATCAGCCATAATTTCTTGATTGAATATGTCTGAATTATTCTGATTGCAGCATCATGGGTCAAGTTCAAGGGTCTATTACATATACGTAAGAACTCTTATGAAAATTGAAAGTGAAATGGAATAGATTACATTTAATAATTTCACAAATTATCAATGTTTTGTGCTGGTGGTTTTATAATTTCTTTCCTCAGTTGTTAAATACTCATTAGAATAATGATGATTTTCAAGTCAGATTACAATAATGTGTCTTTTGTTTAATAAAACAAAATTGCTATACATTTCTATACAAAGATTAATATACTTATATATATATAACTAGTGTGTATCTATACCAGTATTTTGCCCATGCTTAAAATAGGAATTAATAGTCACCAGACTGCATATTAGAGAAAGGGAGAGATGGAGAGTGATAAGTGGTAGAAGCTTAATTTCTGCTTAAATATGAAAGTATTCCTAACCCTATTCATCTCTGTTCCTTGGTATGAAAGCAGTCTGAAACTGGAGACAAGAAATGGTGTAAAAGGAAATGTTATCATAGTGAGATCATAGAATCATAGAATCACCTCAGTTGGAAAAGACCTTTAAGATCATCGAGTCCAACCGTTAACCTAGCACTGCCATCCCACCACTAAACCATGTCTCTGAGCACCTCATCTATCCTTCTTTTAAAGACCTCAAGGGATGAGGACTCCACCACCTCCCTGGACAGCCCATTCCAGAGCCTGACAACCCTCTCGGTGAAGAAGTTTTTCCTAATGTCTAGCCTAAACCTGCCCTGGCGCAGCTTCAAGCCATTCCCCCTCGTCCTATCATCTGTTACCAGGGAGAAGAGGCCGACCCCCACCTCACTACAGCCTCCTTTCAGGTGAGGACATACCAGTAACCCAGTAAATAGTACTGCTTTTTTCATTCCATTTTAAATAAGGTTTTGAAGGAAATTTTGAGTTTTCTGTTAATTTTAAGTGAAAAATAATTATTTTTGTTTGTCAGGAAATATTTAGGAAAACAGTTTGATTACACATTTTAAATTCTTGAATTTTCTGAAATGGGAGAAAAAAAAGAAAACCATGTTATTCTGCTATTATTTTTTTACTTTACAAGTGTGTAGATGCTTTCATTCTTTGATGAACACAGCTTTTATTGCTGGAGTTGGTTCATAGTTATTGATATCATGCAGTACCTAACTCCAGCAATCAAGGCTGTGTCTATCAAAGAATTAAACCCTATACACATGTAAAATCTTTGATTTTTCATTGTTTTTATTAACAAAAACAATGCTATATATAATACAATGTAAAAGTCCCTAAAACATTAATGGTCCAGGAAAATCTAATACAGGATACACTTTATCTATATAGTAAAGGAGAAAGAAAATAAGAGGAAATAACTGAATCTTGGGAACACTCAGCTGTGACATCTGCAGGAAAAATGACTAAAGAAATGTATTTTTCCACCCTATGTAACAGTTTAATTGTCTTTATAAAACACTAATGAAAGAAACATTATAATGGGAGAAGGTTATGAACATTTGGTATACTCTCTGGAAGATTTTTTTCTTATATTGAAACTACTTGGACTGTGATAGATAAAACATTAATAGTTTACATATCATATTATTTTCAGGTGTATAAGGTTTGCCTCAAGCCATAACAGTGATTGTCCAAATGGTAAGAAACACTTTTTACAGGTGAAAGATGCTCCAGCTACACTGAATCCAAACATGCAGTTGATTATAGAATGATTAGAAAATTGGAGTTTACCTACCTTTCTTGAACCATTAGGCCACACAGGAACCATGATTCTCTTTTGTTAACTTCATAGGTGATTACAACTTTTAGGTCAAAAAAATACGATTGAGTCACAGTCCTTTAGTATTTCATGTTATTTCGTGAGGTTATCTACACACTATATGGGTAGTTCCTTCATTAGCTATATTTACATTGAGTAAATTCTACCCAAATAATTTAGGAATGCAAGCACATGACAAGGTATTTTTGTATCTTGTACACTTCTGAAACCCCCAAAGCCTAGCTTAAACATGGACACAATGGCTCAAAGACTCTCAAAAGCTCTTGTGAATTGTCTGGTTATGAAGGTTAGTGAGAAGATAAGAGCATGAGAGTTGGACTATGGAGTAGGAGGAAACTTTCCCATTAGCACAGAACCTTACCATGAAAGTATAGGGTAGCATTGGCAACAACTATCAAGATCTCTTATCTGAAGGTCCACCTAACTTATTCCATTTCCCACCTATATAGATTGTCAGGGTCATTCTCTCTATTCCAATTCTGTTCCAATGTTATTTGCCTCAGCAACGTTTTTGCACTTGGAGATTAGCTTAACCCCTTACTAGAGATCACTTTGTTACACTGCTTTTTCTTACAGCATCCTTTTAAATTCTAGATGGTGTTCTGCATGCCAAGTTTTGGTGTATTCAGACAGGTCTTAAATTGCACACACATACACTCCAAATTTTCATGCAAAAATATCTCATTGTCTTCTCCTGAGCGGACTGGAACAAAACACAATTAATCAGACCCATCCTTTGAGAACTTGCCTTTGTTTACTATCTGTTATGGTTGTGACAAATAAGTTCATGATACTTTTCTCCATGGTGGCAATAAAAAGTAATATATCACAGTCAATGGAACTGCAGAAGGATAAGGAAAGGGAGAGCTCATTGCAAAGTCCTTGAAACAAGTGGAAACATTCATGTTATCTGCAGAGGGAAATGGCACTGGTACTACAATACAAGAGATTACTGGTTCAAATGTCTTGGCTTCTCAACCTTTAAAGTCAGTTCAGAAAGACAGTTTTGCCACTACGTGGGGAATATCCATAACTTTCTACCTGAAGTAAGTGAGAAGGATGATAAAGCGTTATTAAATGGTTCAGAGAGTCAAGCAACTAAGATCCCACTTAACACTGGAATCAAATTCTTTAAGGCTCATAGGAGTTTTCTGTTAAATGCAATAGGTTTTAGCTCAGGCATTGGAAAAGAGACTGAGCACTTTTTTGTTGGTGGTGTGTGTGTATATCTTACATCAATATCCTTCATTCTATTAGAAAGTCACAAGCATTAAAAAAAGGGGGGGAGGGTTGGGGAAGGGATAAATTATTATGAGAACACTGAATTACAAAATATATTGATTAGCAAAGGCTGAACATCTAGAATCTAGGAAATATATGTGGCAATTATGCTGTAAGCCACTGTACACCATGAAGAGGTAGTGTGCCTTGGCTATTTACAGATTTATCAGTAAAGCATAAATTTGCAGACTTAAATAATTATTTGAAAACTTCACTGAGATTTTATCTTGCTGTTCATTGCCCTGTAGTACATTTGTTCCGAGTTGCAGTATAACATAACGTTCAGTTCATTATCTACCTTCGGAATAAGTTATTATAAAATGAAAGTGTGCACAGCAGTATTTAGCAAAATCCTCCTTCCCCTTAGAACTGTAGCAGCTGCATAAGAGTTTACTCACTGAGAGCTAGTATGTCATACTATTTATTTACCCAACAATACTAATTGACAAATATTTACTGTTAATCGAATATTCATGGCCAGAACCCTCTAGTTTTTGAGGAAGTTATAGATAGTTACAAGCTGATTCTCTTGCAGCAAAATACTCTGAGGACTGTAGAAGTACATCATAAACATGATGGGATTAATGAGAAAATATATTAAGGTATTTTGAATGAGTGCCTACTGATAAACATTGACATTTTTCATTCAGTCTTCTTCAGAATGATGCTTTCCGCTAAGATGAAATTGATACTACTCATATCTAGGACCATTAGGTTGATAGATGAGGTAACCTAAGTCACCCTATTGGCAAAGCAGATAGTTTCCTTCTAACGTGAGTCAGATTCCACTGTAATTAGAAAACTGTTCTCTTCAACTGGTTTTCATTCCCCTCTCCGGTTGAGATAACCTCAGGAATGACCCTTATGTGACATCAAAGTATTTCTCACATATAAAGGGCTGTTGAAAACTAGTTTCTTTTTTACTAGTTTTGGGGTTTTCACTGGTTCTTTTTTTCTCTGTTTTTATGATCACTGTAATTTATCATAGTCTTACCTTCAGAAATGTCCACCTTCCGTAAGCTTTCAGCAAGATATTTTTTATCCATTATCTTCCTTTCTTTTTTCTTTCTAGAGCGCACATTCCTCTCTCTTCAACACTCAACAACCCTGATTTCATAGCTTCCATCTTCTGTTCATACTCTGTGATTTCATAGCTGTTTAGAATTAATATTTAACTTTTTTTTTACTAGCTTTTTTTCAGTTTTGTACTCTGTATGAGTTAATATGTGTTGATATCTAACATTTGATACCCAGGAGAAACTAAACTATGTGGACTTTTTAATCTTTTATATATTGCTATGAACTTAAGGTCTTCGTGATAGTCTCCAGCTGCTGAGAATTCCAAAATGTAATTAGGCCAATCACAACATGATGCTCTTAAAATACAAAAATTAAGAAGTTGCCAAATAGCTCACACATTTAGCAGATGGGTACCCATACACTTTCTAGTTCTAATGCTACAATCAGATTTTGAAATACTAATTGTACATCTATATTCTTAGATCTTTTCAGAAAAAAAAGAAAGAGCTTAATTGGTACTTTACTATCTCTTACAAAACAGCTCAATGCAAAAGGTTCTCAGCAGATAATAAGACAGTAGCTACTGTAGTAAACTGTGTGCTTCTCCAAGCATGCTTTCTTTCCAGGGGACTCCATTACATTTCAATAAAGTCATTCTAAATAATACACTTGATTACATTTCTATAGCTAAAGTACAGTCTGGAGTTTATATGGTATATTGTATGTATATTCTTTAGCTCAAATTCAATTTGTTCTATAAACAGAATTTGTTTATGTAACTGATTAACTAGGATCAAATTAGGTCAAACACTGTTGACACAGTTTGGAGCTGTAATTGGTTTCTCTAATTGGTAACTATAAACCAGAATGTAATCAGCTCAGAGTAAGTACACTCTGTATCATTAACCAGTAAAGTTTAGGATCTCTTGGGAAACCTTTACAAACTGTACACTACAAACAGGATTAAAAGTCTATCAGTTTCTTTTCTGCTGAGAAATTTATTTTGTAGAACCAGACATGCAGAAGTGTAATAACACATTTTTGTCAAACAGCTAAAAGTAATGTTAACAATTTTACCTTGCTGTGGAAGTCTCCACTTCAGAGAATGGATTTGAATGTTATATCCTTTTCCTAACTGTAACTGAAAAATCAGCTTTCAGTTATAGTATTCTTGACTGAAATGTGATCACATTATATACATCCTTTAAACAGATCTGTCTGTAGTTAACAAAATTATACAGAAGTGAGGAAAAATCAAGGAATTTTGTCTGAAAAGCTTTATACAAAATCACTACAAACAAAATAATGTTCCAGGTTGTGTGAAGTGATCAAGTATGTCTTGTATTCTCAGGACATATCTCACAAAAAAAGTATGTGACCCGCTCCAGTGTCTAATGTCAGACTAATCCTAGTTTGTGAAGCTTCATAATCTGGAAGTAACATTGTCCATATCACTACTAATTGAGGTTACACTATATCCTTGCAGATGTCATAAATTCTATGAACATGCAAATAGGACTAGAAGGGAACTCAAAGGGTCATCTACCTGCTTCAAAGGTAGGTTCTGCAACAGCACTGGGTTGTCTGGTGGATTTTTGCCTTCTTTTTCTTATGCTTCCCAAAAAAGATTTCACAACACTCTTAAGAGTATCTTGTTATTATGCTTTCCCTCTCCTCCCCTTCTTTCTCTTCCTTTCCCTTGATTTATGAACTCCATCATTTCAAGACTGTTCTTAAATTTCTTTCACCTTCTCAGTCAGTCCTTTCCAACTGCAAGGTCAATCTAGAGCATCTTTTTTGTTTGTCTTAGTGCTCCTCTGTATCAAATAGTTGTTAATAAAGCCTTTAAAATGGGGGGCTGGGGGGTAATTGGGATTTACAGTTATAAAGCCTGACCAAATATAGCTGACTACCTCTGATGTGATAGCCATCCAGTCTTAGAAACAATGGAGAAAGGTATGTGCTTCAAGGTGTGATGCATCTTATCCTGTGGATGTCTGAAAAGTATTACATATTAAAAATGTTGTAACAGTGCCTATTTTTCTAAAATAACCTAGATAATAGTATCTACAATGTGGAAACGCAGAGTTAGATGAGATGAATTATGACTTTGTATAACTGCTGAAATAGTCCTTATGTTTGGATAATTTAAATCTCTATGTTTCATAGATTGATTCATGCACCTTCTTATTTTGTGATCTGTTGCACAAGCAGACTCTACTGAGCTTATAGGCAGAGGTTATATTTTCCTTTTTATTTTCAATATAGAAATTTAACAGCTCTGTTTTTTTCCTAACTTTTGCATTTCATATACAAAGGAAGATTTTCTGTCCTTTACCAGCTGTTCTTCCTAAAAAGGTCTACTTTTTCATAGTCACATTCTAGACACATATTCCTTTTATAAACTTGAAATTCACCTAAAACAACTACTACATAAGGAACAACGAGGGAGATGGCTACACGTAACTACAGTAAAAAAAAAAAAAGCTTATCATAATTTTATCAACATTATTTTCTAATAAAATCTAACTTTAAAGAGATTTTTTCAACTATTCATCAGTTTCTATATCCTGCATCTCAGGAAGATTTTACGCACCAAATCACTGGAAATCACTGTATGCACAATAGCATTGCATTGTAGTTTATGCCTCTAAAGACAAGTGAGGATACTCATTTGTTTATTTCTTTTAGTATTCTTACCATTTTACATAAATATATAATTCATTGTGTACATGATGTAGTAATTGGTAAAAGAATGGTATTCATGTGTAATGCCATTTTGTATAAAAACACAGATGAAAGCATTGCTCTAAAACTAACACCTTTTAATTTGAAATGTTGAGAAGATTATGGGGTGGTCGTTGAGTGTCATCTCAACAGATTGAACTTTAAAAAAGGTGCATTTGGTCATTTTTTATTTTACATATTGGTTGTGGACTAGCAGTCTGGACCAACATGTCAGTGCAGTTCAGTGCGGGAATTAAATCTGCTGCATAACTGGTAAGGTATAGTCTTCACAGTCTGTCAATATACAATTATTTACTTTTATTTAAAAGAAAGGGAAATATCTATTTCAATGCCTGTCACCTTGCCAGACACTTAAAATCATAATCCATTCTAAAGAACAATTACTCAATAACATAGGTAATTACATGCATTACAGGGAAAAGTAAACTGCAATAATTAAAATTAAGCCTAGTAATAATTAAAATTTAACACTAGCATTTTTATTTTTTTTCTCTTTTGAGGGCTGAGTGAAGATTCTCAGGTACAGTTGTATATTTGATGTTCTGTAAAGAAATACCTGAGTTGAAATGTTTGTATGTTGAAAGTTTTAAAGCAAAATTCTAGGTTTATTTTTGAACATTCATGTTGGAGGATATGTAGGCCACCAAGCTGAGAAGTAATTGTCTTATCATTACCTGAATCTGCATCATGGCTACAGCTGACTTATAACTATCTTCTGCAGAAATACATGAACTACTTCTTTTTTTTTTTTTTTTTTCTCATTGGCACACTTTCTTATTTCTGCCTTACCTGCTGGTGTTTGGCATTTTTGTTTGTTTTTTTATTTGGTTGGTTTGGTTTATTTTGTTTTTAAATTATGTTTTGTGTCTTTTGTTGGTTTCTATTTTGTAGCTTTATGATGGGCATAAAATCTCTTCATAGACTTCCATTTCCCCCTTCCTTTTTCCACAAAGTTCCCCAAAGGAAAAGTTCTCCAGGGCAATAAAAATAGAGTTGCAACTTGATATATAATAAGTGGTCATATTGATGATTTATTTTGACAGATTTTAGATGTGCTTCCTCAGTGATACTAACTGCATATGGCACATAACAGATTTCTGAAAATTAGGAGTAAAACTTGCTGAGACCTAGGCCTTTACTTGTTGAAGAAAGAAAATAAACCCGAAGCTAGCCTTAAAGTACAATATCTTTCAGAAATATAACTTCATCTGATGTTAGAAATTATGAAAATTAAGTGCTTAAAAGTCGTTCATAGAAAACATTAGAAAATTGAAAGTCACACTGCTCTTGGGTATCTTCATATATTCTGTAGTCTAAGAGAGACATCCATGCTAACAAATGAATATGCCTCTGCGGGTCTAGTTGGTGTGAAGAGTGTAGTCTGAACTGCATTTGTTTTAAATGAAGGACAATATATTAAAAAATGTTTATAATACAAATGTACAGTTAACAAAAGTTAATTTTATGCTGCTGTTTATTAATTTAGTCATCAGTTGTATCAAATCTTTCTTGAAGTTCAAGACTCAAATAACAAATGAGCAAAAGAGACTAGATTTTCTAGAGTAGCTTAGCAACATTTTACTACAAGCCTGGGTTCATCTAGTTTAGAGAGCAGTTACAGTCCGAAGAAAACTCTAATTGAAAGTAGTGTTTTATAAGATGTGTGGGGTTGCAGTTATTCCTGGTTACTTTTTTGCCCCTCTTTCTCTATTAGTCTGTTCTTATACGATAGCAAATATGTAATCTGTATATTGCTGAAACAAACTCAAGAAAACATGTATGTCTAGTGGTAAATATTTTGGTGTAATTAGACCACAGTGAATCATCTTGTTCTGGGCTGTAAACTGAATCCTGGTTATCATTTGAATTTAAATTTCTTGCTTTTTTTTTTTTTTTCTAAATTCCTACTAAAGTTGATAGAAAGAAAAAGGAAAATATTGCTAATAATCAGTATTTTTCATGTGTAGATAACAGTATTTATGAGTATGAATATTAAGTAACTTAAGCATTGGATGGTAAAGGCAAAATACTTCAAAGAGGTTCTAGAGTCAAGTTTTCTGTCCTTATTGAATCAGGCTTCTTATAAACAAGATACTTTTATTAAAAGTAATTACTTGTAAACTGACATATAAGTATATTCATGCATATTTTAAAATTTAAAGTATTTCTAATTCTTTGATTCAGGATGCAAATTAATCTAGATTGGCCACTCTATAGGGCACAGAAATACAATGTAATTAAAGTGGAAAATGGAGGGCATACGGGACTCAGAGATCATCTAATCCAACACTGTTCACTGAAAAAGACCAGCAAAACATTGAAATAAGTTGAAAATTTGTTTGTAGAGCACGTCACATGTTGAACAGGTTATGGCATTCTGTTAATTATTTCACTTCTAAATAAGAAATAGATTAGTTCTTGTGAAATCTAAGGGTGTTTTTTGTTGTTTGGGGTTTTTTTCCAAAAGAACAATTTAAAAATTAATAAAGGACAGAGCTTGACCTTAACAGTGACACACTGCCACTCTTTAAATGCAAACAACATAGAAGCACCATGTCTAATCTAAAAAATCAAATATGTTGTCAGCATGAAGCCTCAGTAGATTTGTTTTATTTGTTCATTTCAGTTTGCCTACAGCCCTGCAGGTTATACATTGCTTAAATCCAAAAAATGTACTGTATTTTGGAGAGTATAAACCAAACATTCAATTTCTCTTTATCTTCTTTACATAATACTAATTTGTTTGCTCTTAACTCTGAATCAAGCAAAGGCAGTGAAATATTAATAATGCCTGTATTATTCGCCATGTAAAACTAATGCACATAACAGTCATTTCAAGTGTTGAATACAATACATGCATTTCCTTAGTGCTGTTTCCTTTTGGTGCTGCTTCTGGTTCATTTCATATATAAGCATTTATCCATAGATAGGAGCTTTCTGGTAGCTGGTGGTCTGAGGGGATGTTGTGACTCACAGTGAAGACAAAATGAATTGATCACAGCATCACAGGGTAGATGTGTTTGGGGTTTTTTTCTTAAGGTAACATTGTCAATACCTTTGTAATGCCATTTATAGTTTGGCTTGATGGATTGTCTCAAAGGGGACCTCCAGATGGCACTTTTCCTGCTAGTAATAATTATGCCTTCATAGGCATAACCAGGTCTTCAAAACCAATTACTCACAAAGCTCATTTCTACTATGAGTTAAGAATCTTTTAAGGTCTTGTTGAAAAAAAAAAAAAAAAAATCAGAGATACAAAAAATATATTAATTTTTAATGCAGTAAAATGCCTTAGTACAAATGTAACTCTTTTCAGTTGTAGCTGTAACATTGCTTAATCATTTGGATCAGATTGCTTATATCCCATGTCATATCATTCAGCTTCATGCATGTCCTTTCTCTTATCTTTTTCAATCAGCAGAGAGAAGAAAGTTTAGTAATATTAAAATAACCCTGTTGATTTATACCAAGACCCACGTAGCTCCAAATTCTATCAGAATTTGGAATTCAAATTGTGTCTAGTGGAAAAAAAGACTTTTGGAAGATGATAAAAGAACTGCACACTCAGAAAAAAGTGGGGAAATACGACCATACCATAAGTCTGAAAACTGTAGGAATGTCCTATTTCTAAAATTTTGCTGCAGCAGCAAATGAACAGGACTCAGTGTGAAGTAAAGATAAAAGGAATAGGAATTTAGGTGTCATTTTCCTAGACTGCTGATGAAATTCAAGACATTAATAAAGAGGCAAGCCCATTCTGCAGGCCAATACCTGTCTGTAAAGCTCGTTTTGCAGCCATTTCTTTACCTTTCATAACCAGGTGACCCTCCCTAAGAAATGAGGACTGCTGGACAAAGAGGAGTTTATCTAACAAAGTGAGGAGAGACCACCTTTGACAGCAAGCTTCCCAATCAGAACAGCAGGGCTTTTAATGCTACTTAAAGAAATAACCCTCACACTCTATATGTGAAAGCAAAACAACTAGGGGTCCTTTTCAAGTGTCAGTGTACAAATGCATCAGCATGGAAAATATCTAATCCCAGTGGGATTAGAGAGATTTGGTGAGATAGTCCACATGGTTGGAGTGCTGCACTGGATGGACACTGGCTCCATTAAAAGAGATGCTAGCTAGCAGCAAGACTGATACTGTTCCTGAAAAATTGAGTAGGAAGGCAAGAGCAGGAACAGTACAAGCCAGACAATGTCCTCTCCAGCAGGGTGCTGTCCCACAGCACACCAGACAGATAAGCAAAGCAGGCTGGGTCCTATTGAAAACTCAGTGATCATCAGACATAGTCACAAGCCAAATTCAAAGTCAAACTAGGAAGTTCAAACAACAGTTAAGGAATATAGATGATGGCAAACCCAGGCCTGAACTTAAAAGGCCCCATGCACAGCAGGCATAGATGGGGGTCTCAGGTGAGGTTGGTCAGGTCAGGTAAGTTTTATGAGTGCAATGAAGGCTTGAATGTACAAAGCCAGAAGATAAGGAACACTGATTTGTGATGGGTGATGAGCTAACAACAGCTTATGAATCAGCAAAGGCAAATGTAAAGTCCTGAACATGGCATGGAATTAGCCCATGAAATGGAGCAGGCTGGTAGCTGACTGGATGGACAAAAAATTTGCAGAAAAGGACCTGGGATCCCAGTGGAAAAGTTAAACATGAATCTGCAGTAAGTGTTTGCAAGGGAGAAAGTCAGCCTGGGCGTCCTGGGCTGTACCAGCCAGAGTAATGCCAGCAGGTCCAGGGAGGTGATTGCTCCCCTCCGTTCGGCGCTTGGGAGAGTAGTCTTGAGCTCCCCAGTACAAGAATAATATTGGCCTACTGGATAAAATCCAACCAAGGCCCAGCAGGGTGCTCAGGGCCTGGGGTACGTGATGTGTGAGAAGATACTGAGGGCTGGGTCTAAGCTAAGGGGAGATCTAATTGTGCTTCAGCTACCCAGTGGTAGAGCGTAGGGGAGACAGACTCATCTTGCAGGTGCAGAGTCCTCTTGAAGGTGCACAGTGGTAGGACAGGAGGCAATGGACACCCAAGTTGCAGTATGGGAAGTTCTAATTTTATGTGGGGATGTTTTTACAGCAAGAGGGTCAAGCACCATAAGAGGCTGCTGGACAAGTTGTGGAACCTCCATCCTTGAAGATGTTCACAACTCAGCTGGGCACAGCCGTGAGCAGCCTGTTCTATGTTGGCCCTTCTTTGAGCAGGTAGATGGATCAGATAACTTCTAATGACCCATTCCAACTTGTATTATGCTATAACTCTACAATTATTTTGCAATAATTAAGAATTTAGATGTATATGATTTTTAAGAAATAAGTGCTGTTTGCCAAGGAAGTAATTCATAGGGTTCTAAGTTTTCCCTTTCTCTACTTTGAACAACTGTAGGGTCATCAGTAGTGGTTCTGGTGATCTTTTCCAACAATGGAAGAAAATCTGTCTGCTTGGTAAATGCTTGTTTGTTACCACTTGCTTATGACTGTCTCCTAGGAAGTTCTGATTTCCATCAGTATTTTTGCTTTGGGTTACATTTACTTTTACACCTCTTCCCATTATTTCTAGTCCTTCACTTTGGATATAAACAAAAATAAATAATATCCATGTGTCTAATCAAAAAAAGCTGATTTGGATATCACTGCAGCCTCTGAGAGATTTGGTACTGAACTGAAGGGAAAAGAACTGTGCTAGAAAGTAGATACAGAAATGTCAAATGAAATACAATGACTGCAAATGCAAGTAAGAATTAAACCCAGCAAGCTGCAGCCTACAGGAGAATAAAGTAAAGAATGAAGAATAAAGCAAGCTCTTTAATTCTACTTAATCTTATAAAAATTCTTGCCCATCTCATAAGTATTTTTCTGTCTGTCTTTTTGAGTAGAAATTAGCAGATAACAGGATTTGACATATTTTTTCCTTTTTCCTTTTTTTAATTTGTGTATCTTTTTTTCATGTCAGCTTGTATCCTCGCTTTTATGAATCAAATAGTTCAAGTGCTTTCATAAGAGAATATTTTCTGATCAGTAATTGTGTCCCATACTTCTCCCTAGTTTTCCTGTATTTTACTTCTGCCTAAGTAGAATAGCATGTCAGCAGTATAACATTATAATCCATTCAGTGTAGTTTATCATCTTTTTAAATTTTGAAAAATTTCTGCCTATTGAGTAGGTATATTGAGCAGCCACACTAATTTTCACAAGTTCTTATAATTCATGTGAACTAAGAAAAGCATAGATGTATTTTTAAATGTTTTTCTGCTTTGTGTTTATATATAGCAGAATTCCCTTATTTCTACTTATTAGCTAAGTTCTGACAGAAAGTCTCCCAAATATTTTAATTTCATTTATTGGAAAGTGCCTTTAAATAGGTCAGTAGTGTACTGAAGTATAAATAAATTATAATTATTACATACTTATAAAGATATTAGAACTCAAGCCACTTTAAAAAATCAAGCAAGGATCGGATCTACATAGTAGACATTAAGAGATCTGAAATGAAATTTTATTTTCTGTATATATCTCTTATTTCTGCAACTATTCTAGCTGGAATAGCCACCTTCTAGATAACACAAAAATTTGAAATTAATATGGCCCAGCTTCCATAAGAATCTACTCCCATTTTGCCTAAGTTTTAACTTATGGGCTAAGTGTTATACATTCACAGTTTGGGTACAATATAGATCTACAAGAAATACTGCATTTGCGTCCAGGCTTCCTTACTGAAATTTAAAATATGCTGTGTTTGCTTGCTGTCTGTCTTTATAACTGTAGAGGTCATTGCTGACTCTAATTTAACACTCCCTGTGACATACTATTTCTCAGTGCAGGCAATGAGCATTAAGATTTTGCTAGCGGTCCTGATAGGTATTGTGCTTCATTTTCCCCTTCAGTCAGGCCAGCAACAAATGGAAACCCTATAAAATTGTATCCAGGAGATGCTTTTTGATCTGTTTACTTTCATCATAACCACATGCCTTGGCCAGTAAAAAGTCACTGAATGGGTTTCACTATAATCGTAACTGATCACTCAGACATTTTTGGAGTCCTGATCTAGCAATTATTTTTGCCTACTGATTATAGTCTTGTTCAAATCTAAGATATATTAGGTTGTCTTTCTTATTGTAAATGTCCAGGTTTTGCAATAAGATAAGAAGCCTGGATTGTATTTATTTATTTATTTCCCCCAGTAATTATTTGTACCTTAAAGTTTTCTGCAGAGAAGATAACAGCATTGGGTTCTAATAGCTGTTATCTGATGAAAGACATTTTTCCTCTGTCCCCAGACTGTAATTCTATTACTTGTCAATTTGCTAGCAGCTAACACTTTGAGTTGGCTTGATGGCTTGATATAAATCTGGAGTGGTAGGCCAATGTACACAATATCATCTAATAATTTTGTAGATATTTAGGGTTATATCCCTTCACAATGATTTCTCTGTCTCCAACTGCTTTTTGGATAAATCTGCCTGTTCCATGACAATCACTGATAGGATCAGGAATTTTTTCTGGGACACCCTTTTTAGGCTCAAATATATATATTTTAAGACAAGCTTTTCTAGTGCTTATTTATCATCTTATATTCAGTCATCCTTGGTTCTTTAGAACTGGAGCTATTTCAAAACCTTCTCTATTACTCTTTTTCATGACTCTGATGGTCTAACTATGAGCATGATTTACAGCATCTAAAGAATGTTTTAAAGCTTCAGATCAGTTTTTAGCATGATATGTTGAATCTTCAGAGTTTCACAATTCTCTGCAACTTATGTTTTGTTCCCTTCAGTATAAAGATTTGCTGCTGTTCTTGGCATAAAATAATTTAATTGAGCACCATATAATAAAGTGCAATTGATTATTGACATTTGAGAACTTTTCTGGAAGCCTGTTTTGCAGTTCAGACACAGACATCATATTTCAAAGATGAAACATAATAATTATCAATATTCGGGTCTAATCATCACAAATAACATATAGCAAGTGCAATAGCACTGTCTATTCAGGCATATCTGCAATTAAATAATGTGATAAAACTTCATAGCAAATAAAATTTTAATTTCTTTTGAAGGTATATCACAAAGCTTATTTTACTGATGTATAATGGCTTAGAAGAAGAGAACAGATTATTGTATTAAGTTGCTGGTCATGAATGTTACCAAGAAAATAAAACCACGTAATCTTTAAAAGTATTTATGAACCAAAAAAATGTATGGAATAATCAGAAGATTTTTTTGCAAGTTCAAAGTCAGACTGGGTAATACTGGAACTTGTTCATATTGTTTTAGGAGGTGGAATAGATTCCCATGTTTTTTAAGATTTGTCTTGGGCTGGTGACATTACATTAGAAACACTAAAAGAACATTAAAAGTATGGATGTGGTATTTGAGGATAAGATTCAATTCACTTAACATTAGTTATCTAAAAATTAAAGGTCTCACCTCAGCTAGGTTGCCTCCATAAATCCTGAAGAGGGTCCTCATTGCACTGATCAGAAACATCTTTTAGGATAAGATAAATTACATTATAAAGGAGCTTATTTCTATTGTGTGAAAAGAGAAGGAAATTAAATAACTATCCTACCTTAAAGGCAAGTTTTCAGGTGGGCTAAAATAAAGTGAAATGGTTCTCACTTAGAATCACAGAAAAAAGTAAATATTATGTGTCCTAAATTTATTTAAGGTATTAATTTCATAATTTTACACTAGTATGTCAACAATATGTAATTGCAGTGCATCAGGTAGTTCTATAACATTGCAACATCATTCTAACCTTCCTCAGTCTTTTACTGTGGAGGGGTGAAAGGTTTAGAAGAGTAGTCTTTGGCACCTTATTGCCTTTAAATTAGTCAACATATTCAAACATCAGCATTAACTTCTGAAGTTGTCAAGTGAATGCATATTACTAATGTAAATATGTGACGTGCTTCTTTGTTTTTGAAAATGCATATTCAAGTCTGTTTTTCTACCTGTAAAAATTTTCATTCACAAAACTCTCTAAAAGACACTATGTGATTATATGGATCACTTCTTAGGACAACATTTAAATAAGTATCACTTAAAATGTTGTATCATTATTAGAAAAACACCATATTTTATTAACACAATGTCTAAAACTGGCATGTAAATTAAATCTTATACATATCTGGGTCAGAGCACTGGAACAGGCTGCCCAGGGGGGTTGTGGAGTCTCCTTCTTTGGAGATATTCAAAACCCGCCTGGATGATGTCCTGTGCAACATGCTCTACGTGAACCTACTTTAGCAGGAGGGTTGGACTAGATGATCTCCCAACGTCCCTTCCAACCCTTGCCATTATGTGATTCTGTGATTCTGTGAAATTAGTGAGAACAGTGAAAAGGATAGAAATGGAAGCTACTACGGAAAGTAAAGCAAAAAAGGAAAGGAAATTAGCTGTGGCATCGCAAACCCCAGGGGCTTTTGCACTGTGTCTTGATCAGTCACTTGCATGGCCAGTGTTGTATTTGCAAAGCTTACATTCTCTGTAGCATGTGTCTCTGCCATTGATGTATTGCAGAATGGCTATCCTACTAAATGCATATAAATACATAATTTCTGAGACTAAATGGTGTTAGTACAATGCAATTAAAGGAATTAATCTTTCCTCAGATTATGCTAGCTAAAAAATAGGACCATAAAAACTGATTACATGAGATTTCTGCTTTACAGAAGTAATTCAAATCTTCTGTAAACCATTCTTTACTAGGAGAAAAAACATAAAAAAGGTCAAGTAATGAATGAAGCAATATTTTTGTGACAAACTGACATATATTGTTAAATATCAGAGCATTTTAAGGTGCCCTTTTCAAAAGTTGAGCAGAGAAATTGCTTGCTTTCTGTTTTTTACTCTTTGCTGTTGTCAAATCTGTCAGTGTTTCTAGTGGATTCTTATCTGAAGCCTTCAGTGTGTGAGTGTCAGTGCCTGTGTAAGTATCCTTGGAAAATTTGTTACTGAAGCAATTAAATTAGGTTAAACTGGCACATTTCTTCAAGTGTGCTGGAATCATGACACACCTTTTATTCCTTCCTACCAGCAATTTCAGCCAAGAGAGCAGAAAGGCTATGGAATAAAAGAGAGGGAACCTACGGGAACAAGAAAAAAGTAAGGAAAAAGCATACTAGATTTTTTTTTTCACTGCATAAGATTTACTTCGGCAAGTGCCATGCAAGCTCTTGGTGGACCAGGAAGTGAACGGTAGGAATGTTTTAGGCATGATGCTCTCACAAAATAGAATTGCTCTTTAAGATAAACTGAGATAAACTAAGTTGAATAAATAAATACTAGAAATAGACTGGCAAATAATTTACTGACCAAATTCTCCATTCAGAATAAGTAGATTATAACGCTGTCTAGTTATATTCTAGAGTCTAGCCTAGTTACATTCAAAAGTCTAGAAAGTCAACACTGAAGTCTGTCAAGGGCTCTAACTGAACAGTAAATATGAATTTCTCTCCATTTTGACAATGCTACTTTCTTAATTAGGCATTTGTAACATTAATTCAACCTTGGAGAAATTAAATTTGGTATTAATATTGGGCATGTCTGACAAATTAAAACAAGAACTCATTTCTTCCATTTGGGAAATGAAACAGAAAAGCATGGAGGAATGAAAAACATTATAAAATCATTATTAATATGGATGAAATAGATTCTATCTTTGGACAGAGAAAATAGAATAGAACAGAACAGACTATTTCATTTGGAAGGGACCTACAATGATCATCTAGTCTAACTGTCTGATGAATTCAGGGCTGACCAAAAGTTAAAGCACGTTATTAAGGGCATTGTCCAAATGCTTCTTAACACTGACAGGCTTGGGGCATCTACCACCTCTCTAGGAAGCCTCTTCCAGTGTCTGACCACCCTCTCAGTAAAGAAATGAGTCCTCATGTTCAGTCTGAACCTCCTCTGGCGCAGCTTTGAGCCATTCCTATGCATCCTGTCACTGGATCCCAGGGAGAGGAGCTCAGCACCTCCCTCTCCATTTCCACTCCTCAGGAAGCTGCAGAGAGCAATGAGGTTGTCTCTCAGATTCCTTTTTCTCCAAAGTAAACAAGCTCAAAGTCCATAGCCGCTCCTCACAGGACGTTCCTTCCAGTCCTTTTGCCAGCTTTGCTGCCATCCTCTGGATGTATTTGAGGTCCTTCACATCAGTCTTAAATTGTGGGGCCCAGAACTGCACACAATACTCAAGGTGAGGCTGCACCAACGCTGAACAGAGTTGGATAATCATCTCTTTTGACCATCTGGTTAACCCTATCTCTTATACTGGAGTATACCAGAATAAGACTATTGAAATACAGGTGAAAAAGAAAGAACACTACTTGGTGGTCTGGTAGAGGACTGTCCACAGATGAATCACTCCTGCCTGCCCCTCAGCAAAGAGCTGACATTGTGAAATGAATGTATAGTTATCTAAAGGCCATATCTTATCAAATTAAAAATGTATACACCTGAGGGAGATTATAGAAGATTCAATGAATTTTGGTTCTCAATAATTTTGTTGCTGGTTATGTTTAATGGTTAGCTGCATTTACCAGCTGGGGGGTGGTGGTGTAATTTCCAATTCCTTGGCTTTGCCAGTAAGAATAATTAGAAACTCCAAGTCCAATCCAGCACAGCTCTTTCTGGGTTTTTTATTTGGCTTTTTGCTTTTGTATTTGAAGCTATATCTGATAAGTACACTAAGGTATACCTAATCATATCAATCAAAACAGATTCCCTTGCACCCTACACAAATAGTGTTTAACATAGATATCCTGCAACCATATAATATATATGAGATAAATAAGAAAGATGTTGAAAATATGAGAAATATTGTATTTATTATGTATTGTAATCAGTGGAACTCCTCTACATTTATTCTAATGACAGATACACAATTCATTTAAACATATCACTCCACAAAATAACTTGCTTAAAATCCATTTTCCCTAAATTGTGAAATGTTTGCCTTTAAAAAGCAACCAAAAAAACCATCAACACTTAGTCTGAGGCCACTATTTCAGATTTGAAATGGTCCACAACAAGCTGCTTGTTTCCAAATCTTGCTTAGTTCCATTAGCTCTGTCTTCACCTGCTATGTTCACTCTATACTTGCTATTAAATATTTAGCTATAATAATGTTACTAAAATATCTGAATGGAATTCAGACTTGTAGGAGAAAATATCTTATTATTCAGTGACCTTTATATGTATGCACTGAAAGGTTAGTGTTAAGCAGGTACTTGGTCTTTGCCTGGGCATGATTAATTATCATGTAATCACAGCCTGTCTAAATTAGACAAGTTCATGTTCTACCAGCCAGGGCAAAATTTTCCATCTTTGAGGAGATGTCTATATTGTATCCATATATTGTAGAATTGTGTGTGTATATAATAAATTATATATTAAGTCAATTAAAATAAATGTAAATGATATATTATAAATTTACATACTAGAAATTTTCTTGATATTTTAAATAATTTAAATTTATGTAAAAATATTTTTCTTACATTTAAGTAACTCTCTTAATTCTCCATGTGATTTTTTTCCCCTATTGCATACAGTAAGAATACAGTTGGAATAAAGTTTAGAAGTATCATTTAAATTCTTTTCAATTCTTTAAAGTAATTCACTTACCCTTGCATTTTTATTATTTTTTTCCTACTGCTATAAAAACTTCAGAAGTTTTTTCTTGTTTTAGAAGGCAAAAAGAAGGTAAAAGAAAAACAGTTCTTAAATTCAGTTACCAATAAGTGAAAAGAAATATAAAAGGGAGGAAATGACCAACATGCTAAATCCTTTGTTCTTAATTCATCCCAAGACCTTGTAGCCCAGTAAAAACATTTTTTTGCCATTATTGGTAAAACGCTGTAAGCCTGTTTTACTGACCTGACCGTGCAAGATCTCAGAATTTATGTGGACTTACATTGTCCTGAAACAGTTTTACTTAGCAATGGTCTAGGGGTCAAGTGACTATTGTACTACCTATTTTAGCTTAAGGTCAGAGATAATCATAGGTACTAGAAAATCTAATGAACCTAGCTAGTTACTGCATAACAAAGGACAGCTAACTGACTTTGGGTGTGCTAGTGTGCAACTCTTTAACTGGGAACCAATAAGAATGCAAAATGTTTTAAGACAATTTTAAGACCCCAGAATGAATAGGAAAAGACTTTCAGTATGAGTATCAAAACTGCTCCCTGCAAACTCAAGATGTTTAAGACTTTCTGAGACAACCCACTTTATATCTCTCTGAAGAAGACTGGTACAGGTGACCTTAGGACCCAGGAGGACCGTAACCCTCTTTCTCTCCATAATCCCACTGCAAACCATTGTCTCCAAAGCACTTGGCCACCTGTGTACCTAGGAGCCAAAGCCCACCTCTAATATGGCAAAAGTGCACAGTTTTGCCTGTGACTGCTGAGAAAGAACTGTTGCTTAATCTGTTAAAGAAAAAGAATATCAAATTACAGGCAGTAGAATAATTGTTGACATGTGATCATTAATAATTCAGGACTTCAAGAGGAAAAACTGCAACATGAAAATATATACAAACCTAAAGGGGAAGAAAAAAAAAACCCAACCAACAAACAAGACAAGAAGTATAGAGAGGAGATATCAAATTACTGGATCAGCTAATCCGTGTTGGTTTATTATTAATTCTCCATAACAACTATATTATTAAAGTAAACCCAAATTTTCTAACAAATATTGATAGAGTACTAATTTAAGTAAATACATTAAAACAAACAAACAACTCCCCTGAAAGTTCCTTATAAAACACATTTTCTAATCTGTGATATTTTTGATTTATGGTAAATAAATGGCTCAATAGCAAGATAAAGAATGAATGTGTAATTTAGTCTGAACACTGATATATAGAGGATTCTATATCCTAAGAGGATACTCTTCACTCATAGCAGATTACCAAACTATGTGTATATGAGAGGTGGTTTCTTTCCACTCAAGAGTAGATTATAAAGATCCTAAGAAACAAAAAGAGAAAAAAAAACCCACCATATTAACTTGAAATTTTGAAGCCTGGTTTTATGATTTTGTGCCATATAAGTTTATTACCTTTGTAATGACATATTCATTTTATATCGCTGTAAACAAATCAGCCACTAAATCACTGAATATATGTAATATATGTTAAATTTATTCTTTGAGCAAACTATACAGTCATTAACATATGTGTGGTGCTATCTCCTCTACACTAATAGGTCACTTCCTCAGGACATGACCTTCATGTGAGTCAAACACCTGCAGTACCAAGGTACAACTGTTCACTTTCTGGTCTTCTTGTTCTTCTTACCCTTGTAAGGTTGTAACATTATGACATCATTACTTCTGTTAAGCAGAGACAGACAGAATGTGGGCCATGTTTCCAAGCTATTATGGCCAGACTCGAATTAAGGGAGGGAATGCAAGCCAGGTGTAATACATGAGATGAGGTAATGACCCAAAGAGACCAAGGCTTATGTCAAGCCAACAGTTATGAAAATGTAAAGGAAAAGTTGCAAGATCCTTAAACAAAAGCTTAATGAACTGAAAAAAAAGACAACATTGTTGAAATAACTGTCCCCATTCCTGGAACAAGGCGTAGGAAGGTACCAACCAGGACAAGAAGCAGGAAGGATTAGGGTAAGGACAAAACCCAGAGGCAGAATTCAGAAATTATGGATGAAGTTTGCAAGGATGAGGTAAAGGAAATAAAAGCTAAGACAGGAATAGGAGTGAGACATCTAGAAGTGCAACTGCCATCGAGTGGCACACAGAAAAAAAAAGACGACAAGTGATGGATTTTACATACAGAGAATAAACCACCAGTCAGGCTAACAGGCTGGTTCTTGGTCTCCTGATTGACTCCCGTCAGGCAGCTAACTGCAGCTCAATTGCCCGGACCTGACATAGACTGACAGCTGCCATGTTTGATGCTTCATGCATCTGAAGCCCCAAGTGACTCTTGCTACACATTTTTGTTTTACTTCCCCTTGTATTCCCTTCTGTAAAATAAATATAAGCTCTGAGTGAAGCTTTTTTCTCACAACTGAGACACTTAAAACATCTTTCTTATCATGTGAATTATCTGGTGCCTACCAAGGTATGACTTCAGGACTAGGATTTTAATTCTGTTGATCCAGTTTCTGTCCTCTCCTCTCCCACTACATAAATGCAAATATTACAAAATATCTTGAGAAACAACCACACAGACAAACTCTCAACCAGCTGTTGTATCTAGTTGAAACGGTCAATGAGATAATAAAGTACTGAGGGCAGCAGAAGAAACTCATCAGCTGAAAGCAACTAGATCACAGAGTCATGTTTCCATAGGATACAAGATAAAGAAGGTGGGGGAGGACTGTTTCTTACATTGCATTTAGTTATGAAAAAAACAGTTAATAAAAACCCAACCATTTTCAAACCTGAAGCTTTGGAAAACTTACAGACTGGACAATTCAAATCTATTCTTGCTACTGTGTAATGGCTTCAGAATTGGAAGCATTTTGAAAAGAGGCAGAATGGAAAAGAAATGAAAGCCAAACAATCCAAATAAAACAGAAAAGTCGTGCAGGCTTTCTCTTGGCATCAGGGATTCTGATATATTAAGGAATTATTTTGTCACCAGTAACAAAATCCAAAATGAAGTTTAATTATCTCACTAAAACAGAGTGAGATTTATCTTTTAGATAAAGCCACAAGATCCCTTGAAGCTAGGAATTATTAGCCCCATTCTATAATTTATTTCAGGTATGGCTAGAGTAAAAGGATAGTTCAACAGAAGTACATTCTTGGACCGAGTATTGCTAAGCCTTACAAACTACTTTTTCCTGGGATGAACCATAGATGACCAATTTGGTGTCTGTTCTTTTTTTATGATGTGCAGGTTTAATCCCTTTTTTCATCCCATATGGTTTTTCACACCTGTGTAATCTTTGCTAAAAGAGCAAGAACAAAGCTTTCTGCTTTTTGCAGACTAAAAAGGTTGCCTATACAATACCATGGTTTCCATGAAAGGAAAACAAATCACACATGGGAACTCTCGTCATCTTCAGTAGGTGCACAGATGTGCAAGTATCACCTTGTGTGCGACAAAGTCATTCTAGGGGCATATTCAAGTGCTCCCATCCAAAATGGAAGACCACAAAACAGAATTAGCTCTAGGTCCTTCTTGTCTAAATATCAGTACTGGCAATAATTTTTGACTTTAAAAACTGAACAAATCTAGGGCCTCATTCAAATGCTGATGTAATCATAATTCTGAAGGGAAGGACTATGCAAGTGTCCTGCTACAGCTGTGGGATCTGTAACAGGTATGTTGTAAGGGGAGGTACTACTGTGGGGAACTATAATCTGTCTTTCCCTCATACTTAATATGTATTTTAAGTAATCATTCTGCTGTGTTTGTTTCTCCAAGTTCTTGTTAAAGGTACACAGGTGGGATTAAGTTGGATAATTTTGGAATACTTCCACTGATAGGTGCTTTGTGGTAATGAGATTGTTTCAAGTGGTAGAGAGATTTCACATGATTAAAGTCTGCTAAAACCAAATAAGCAAGCAAACAAACAAATAAACCAAAACAAAATAAAAAATGTTTGAAAGGGGAAAGAAGAGAAAAAAACTAAAATATCAGTTCTTGGACTTGAGGTTTTACTGTTTCAGAAGCTCAGTTGTGGGTATGATTTGAGTACTGTAGAACTCAAACAGATTTTTAAGACTGTGTGAGTAGTAGTAATGGGAATGTACAACTAATGAGTCCTTTTTGCATCTGAACTAATATGACCAAAATTATCTGATGGCTCAGTTGTGGCACTAAGTTACTTACAGTCTCAGAGCCCTTTATTATTTCTATAAAAAATGTTATTTGAATTAAAATTCTCTTAAGAACTTAAAAAGATAGAGACACTACAGATTTAGAAAGAGTACAATGACATTATGGCTGTTAGTTATCTTCAAAAGGCCTCATTCAGAAAGTTTCTCCAAATGAATTGAGAAAGTGGTCTGAGAAATAAACGAGGGTGGTTATCTGAGAGTCAGACTCTTTGTCATTAAAATTAAGCTAAAATATTTTGTTTCATTAGGACATTAAAGTAAATGAGTATACTTTGTATCTTATTAGAAGTGCCTTAGAAGGAAGAAAGAGCCAATATACAATTTGGTTTGTTTGTGGGGGTTTTTTTAAAGTGTTTTATTGTCGTGAAAAGCTATGGTATAAAAAGCTGTACAGTCTTATATGTGTGCAAAAGTTGTTCTATTTTTTCCCAGAAAAATTAGGGTAAATTATTAATATTTGGATATCTGAAGTAGCACACAGAATATTTAACCCCATTAAATTCCTTGATAAAAAGTCACACTTTACAGTTTTAAAATAAACTAATGATTTTTGCTCATTTTTTCAAATAAAACCAATGATTTCTGACTTCATTCCTGACTCTCTATCTTGTCTGTTTAGTATGACTGATACCGAAAAGAAAACAACTAAGGAGTTGATGGGAAGGGAAGAAGGTTTGTTGTTTTCCTTTAGACTGTGCTGAATTCAAAGGCCAACGAAGTCAATAGAAGTCTTTCCATTACCTACAGTCAGCTTTTGATCATGCCACAACTTTATACTTCAAAGGATAGCTCCTTCTCATCCTTTAAGGTTATTCCCTCTTTCAGACATCATACCTTCACTTCCCTCTATGCCTTCTATTTCTGTATTTCTTTCAGAAAATCTTGCTCCTCTTTTCTTCCTACAGAAGGTTTTATAGAAAGCCCAGCTGATGTAATTGCACAAGGCAGCAGAGGACTCAGAGAAATAAACAAAAGAATTCTATTGACAGCAAGAGGCAGACTTCACATCTTTTGGGGGGAGACACCTCTATACCCTGTTGTCCAGAAGAGATACACAACATTTGGGTGTCCTGAATACTGTCTTTTATGCTTATGTCTTAAACCTGGTATTTATATATGGAAGACACATTTGTGAATTCCACTAGACTGAGCTATTCTACTTTGCCTAAAATACTTGTATTGCAAAGAAAGTGTTACTACCTAGGCTAATTACATAAAAAATGGGAGATTTTGATTCTTCTTCATCCCTTTTTTTCTTGTTTTTATTTTTATGTCAATGAGTGCTTTAATGTAACGTGAAATGCAGCAGCAGCAGAGATAGAAAGTATATTATCCCAGACTGATGGCTGGCAAACATTCTTGAAGGATGGAATAATTTCTTAGTCTTAGATGCTGGCAGGAAAAAATTAAAATTTCTAAATGAAACTATATCCAAAATTATTTTTTGCTAAACTTAACTATAAGTCAACACATTAACAGCACAAATCTATCAGTTATTTTCACAGCCTTCCTGTCTGTCCTTTACAGAGCACACTCTTAGAAAAGAGGAAAATTTATGAAAATAGTTTTTTTCAGAAGTCTGTGAGCAAGACAAATTCAGACCTTTGATGGTTATGAAAGATGTGGTATTTAACTAGGGCATTATGTGAAAGTAATGACTAATGAGAATGCACAGCACTATTATAGCTTAAACAAGTTTATTTTTCAGAGCCAAAATATGCCCAAGAGAGTAAATTTGTTTCTTTCTAACTATGATAGTCTTATAAAAGGTATAACCTCTTTCTACCAACTTGCTTAAATCATTAAACTACATTTATTTATGCCATAATAGAAGCTATTATGCTAATTTAAAATGTAAAAATCTAACATTAATTTTTGTATCAGTTGCATGTAATTTTACCATGTATATAAAGTTTTGGAGTGACAGCGTGAAATGCAGTATAGGAGTAAGAGAAAAGAAACAAAAATTGGATCAGATCTTCCAGGCACATTTAGATGTGTCTCTTACCCTATAAAGTGAACTAAGCACCTACATGCTTTTGAAGATCTAATTTTTAGCATTGTTAAAAGATGTTAAAAAATGTTAAAAAGAATAACAAAAAACGTGTTAACAGAGAAGTAGAGGAAAGTTGTTTTGATATTTGTCAGACTTATGTCAAATAATATTAGTTTAAAAAAGTAATCAAAATTATTACCAAAACATGTGTGAACCTTGATGTTTCATAGCAAGGGGAGACAAATATTTGTGCTGCTCTTTGAATTCCTTTTGGACTGGTAAAGAAGCATAACCTGCTTATCATGATGGGTCAGGTGAGGATACGAGCAGGTGTGGAACTGTTTTTCTCTGCCTCAGTATTATACACTGAACTGACAAAATCAAATTTGTAGCCTACTGGTCTAAATCAATGATGGGAGAGATGTTTAACATTTATTCTTGACTATCTGTACATATGTCTTTAAGAGGAAGCTCTCTAACCAGTTATTACCTACACTAATTGTCTTGCAGTTGAACAAACACATCTTGAACAAGCACAGTAGAAAGGAAACACTGGGAGAAATTTTAAATGATCCAAAGTCAACTGCTTACCTGAAAGATTCTTGTAGTTCAACATCAGACTTTATGGCATTTGATCCTTTGAAAAAATATCCTGATAACTACATTTTGCAATGAAGGTGGATTTAAGTTTTTAAAGGTTTTCAAAGGCAAAAATCAGTTTGACTTTATACTACAAATTTCATTAAAAACAATCCCATGTACTAACAGAAATTCTGAGTGTAACTTCTGGACTGTGATATAGTTAATCTAATTTAGTTTCTATGTATTTGAAAGTCTTCACTTGAATATTTCTTCATATTATCCTGAACTAATTAAAATCAGATAAAGTATGTGTTTATTCAAAGGAAAATGCACATTATAAGAAAAGAAGCAAATACTGTACAAAATGTGTAAAATATGGATAACTTAGTGGCTGCAGGTGCTAGAAGAATGCTGCATTCAAATGAAATAATCAATTAAGTTAAAAGTTCTGAAAGTTCTTGAGAAGTGGTGCTTAGGGGGAAAATGATAGGTCCATTCAATACAAGTTAATCTTGGGTTCTCAAGATGGAAAGATATTCACACTTTTAGTATTAAGTTTTTCATGCAAGGGAACCTGGAAGTAAATGCTATCTTCTCTTACCTGATTCAGATAGAGCAGTCCTGACAAAGAATGAAGAGAAAAGGTCACTTTTCCAACCATTTGAAACTGCAGTTTGAATCCAGACTATCTCACTCCAGCATGGAAAGACTGTTATCAGCTATGGAATCACTTAATAGTAGTGCTTTATTCTTAATGACTGAGAGTTAACCAAGGCTGCTAGAGTTTGCTGCAATACCTATATTGATTTAGAAGGATAATTGGAATCCAATCTAAGATTATGTGAAAGAAATAAAAACCTTGGAAATTTCAATTCTGTGAATGCTCACACTCCTGAAAATTAGATATATGTGATATAGAATTGACAAGTTTCTGAACTGAAAAGCCATTTCAGATAAAGAACAGTGATTCCTAGATGAAGGAGAAGGCAGTGAAAGAGTATCATTTATAAGTGTTATAACAAAACAAACAAAACCACTAGAAAGGTCAAAACCAGTTTGAACAATTTAATATCTGTAAATAAACAGGAGGTACCCAATCTGCAGCAATGAATGATACTTCACTATTTACTATAAAGATATGGTATACTTTTAATGTTCATATGGAAGGAAAATTTTTGGAACTGAGGGAAGGAAAAGAAGAGAGAAAGTGAAAGAGAGGCTTAAAACCTTATTATGGTAGTCAGTATTCAATATTCAAAAGCTCATACCTTGGTAATGTCAAAACCAATTTTCTCTGAAAGCAAAGGTACTTCTTTTAAATGAGAGCTATTTCTATGCCAAATTTCAGCTTGCAGTTCTCATCCAATTCAGCTCTAGGGCTGTTCATAAAAAGGTTACAAGCTTCTTCCCTCCCCCTCCTGCTCTGTAATGGTAATAGCATATTTTCTTCACTCTCCCTGCATTTGAAATTTGCAGACCTATTTTTGCTCAGACTTTCTAAACAGTTGAATGTTCATACAAAATAAACTAGGAAAATTTCAAAACAGAATGAGTTTATTATGAGCTATAAATAAGTACAAAACTGGAAAACCTTATATTTTTTCCTATACGAAATGCAAATCACCCCCCCAGATATTTTCATCAATATTTGAAACAAAATTTGTTTTTCTTTCAACTGCAGTATTTTATTTCTTTAAATGAAGAAAAGCATAAAAATACATTATTCAAAAAAAGAGTAAGTGAATTTGATATATATCCTGGAGTGGGTGAGTGATTTAAGTCTTACATCCATGGAGAAAAGAAATAATTAAGATATATATGTTTAAAAACAAAACTTTCAGACAAAATACTTCAGCTGACCTATTTGCTTATATTATGTTGTTACTACTTTATCTGCACCTAATATTATGTTTATTACACTTCCATAGTCTTAGCTTATTTACATATCCTTTGCCATCTTTTTAACATTCTTAGAAACCAATTCAGTAAAAAATCTATGGATGAAAAATTTTTTAATTAGTTGTCTTTAAAATAATTTTAGTGGCTTTCTATTTTATTAAGAAAATAAAATTTAAAAACCCTACATTTTTCAACCCTTTTCCTTTAGAACATGAAAAGAATCAAGAAAACTTTTTTTTCAACCTAAACAGAGGAGAAAAAATGAGAGTATTAAAATTAATGTGTACTGAAACAGTTGATTTTTATAAGTTTTATAGCAAATTATCTTATACTGCATATCCCATACAGAGAATCTTTACTTTGAAGCAATGGCTACTTTAAAAAAAAAACCTGTTTCTTTTGAGTCTAAATGATTATGACCAATATCAGTTACCAGATTCAAATTTAGGATCTAATTGACGATTCTTTAACTTAATTGTAATTGTGATAGTAAGCATTTATCAGACACAGAACTGATGAATCTAAAAAAATTTATGTGTATAAATGTCAGGTGATACTTTTCCAGTTCTTGAAGAACATTATAAAGGCTCTGAAAAATGCTATTTGATGTCTGCTGCCATGTGTTGACAAATACTTTTATCGTCCAGATGTTTTCAGATGGCAATTAATGCTGTTCTGATCAGGCTGACCAAGAGACCTGAGCAGTATTTTCCCTTGCCTGTTGTCTTCTTGATTACTCTTCCTTAGTGATGGAGACACTCTTAAGACACCAACTTAGGCTTAGATTTCTATCTGCTAGACAGCTCAAGTGAGATAAGATGAATCCCACACAATGTGCCCATAACTCAGTTGCAATATTTGTTCAAAATAAGTCTACAAAATGGCCTCATTAATCATCTTTTCATATGAATTATTCATACAATACTTCATGTCATCTAATTCTGAAATATCCACATCTTTGTCTAAATCAAGGTAGGTATAATTATACTTTACTGGATTACAGGCAATTAGTTTTATTATTAGTGCAATCAACAGTAGAAATGCAGAAAAAACAGGTTTTCAGTTCTGCTATATTAACTGCATTTAAAATGAGGACAAAACTCTTAGAGGCTTGCTTTCAAATTATATCTCTACAAATTTATAATAAATTATTAGAGGTCTGCATGCAATAATTACGTTTCAGAATATTAGTTAAAAGTGAAACTAAAAAAATCTATGACAATAAATCAGTTATCAATCAAATAAAGGGTAGCAATTAGTTACCATAGAGGTGTGTACTTTTAATCACAGAGTAAGTTGCTTAATTTTACATACTAAATACAAATATTTCTTTATGTTATTTATGGAAAAGCAGAGGATTTTAAAAATATTTTTCTTCAATAGTTCTACCTCAATTTCTCTACTTGCCTGTTATGTATTGCAGATGAATGAGCTAACCTTCTACCAGCACTAGGGGTGGGTTAAGCTTGTGTCACTGCCCAAGGATGTGCTAAAGAGGTTTGGATGCTAGCAGAATAAGATGTGCTAGTACATGCCTGAAACCTTTCTGCTGCCTTCCCTACCTGCCCCAGGCATTCGGTTACCTGCATATCAAGGGCCCAAGGTTGAGTTCTGATACACACAACCGTCTAACCTTGGCTCAGACAGCTGAGAAAATTGCAGAGTTATGAGAAATAGGCATCAGAAGGTATGCAGAAAGGTTAAAAAAGGTAAAAGTGCAGAGAGACTCCATTGAGATGGGATCATTAGTAGATCAGGGATTCAAGAGGAAAAACACCAGCACAGAAAGGTATGAAATCTTTAACAGGCAAAGAACAAAATATTTGAATCAGGCACTGTTGGATCAGTTTACCAACACCCATGTCAACGGAGCTGGTGGCAGCTGACAGCTCTGCAGCACAGTGAAAGGGTAGATCCCAAGGGTTGCAGTGGCTGAACGTTCTGCATGGACTGATGCTGCTTCACCAGAAGTGCATAAGTTGCCTCATCCACATGGGACATCTTGATGCTTAGCTTCATGGCTTGCTGAAGCCTACATATATTTCGTGTCAACCTGTACGCTGTGTGTATTCAGCTAATAGACTCTCTTTGTGCTTGGCTAAAGATGCCTGAACAACCAAGTATAGGAGGTAAAAATATTGAACACTTTAACAAAGATAATGAAGGTCCAGACACATGAAGTATTCCTAGTAAAGAATAGCTGAAAATTTGTAACCAAGAGACCAAGGTGGAAAATGATATTTTAGTTCACTTTAGTCAAGGTTGCAGGAAAGACATAAGACCAGAAAATCAATATGAACTTTATGGCTTGCTAATGTCAAAAGATGTGTTCAACTTGGAACTTCAATAGATATTACAAATAAACACCCAAACCCCAAAATCAACAACAACAAAAAAAAGATGACAAAGGAATTTATTGACTTCAGGCTAAGGTGTTTTTGTTTGGGTTTTTTTTCTCATTTAACTTATTTGTAGAGAATTAAAATAGGACATTCTGAAAAGGATAAAAAGTATTGTTGTGAAGCTCTAGTCCTACAAAGCAGCAGTACCAAACCTCTGTGGGACACGGGGCCATACTGGGTTTACATAACAAAGTTTTGGTAGTGGTGTGACTGCAGGGGTGGCTTCTGTGAGAAGGGGCCAGGAGATGTCACCATGTCAGATAAAGACAGTTTCAGCCATCTCCAAGAACCTACTGCTGACCAAAGCTGAACCCATCAGCGATGCTGGGGAAACCTCAGTGAAAACACTGTGCAGCAGCTGGGAGAGAGGAGTGAGAAAAATGTGAAACAGCCTTGCAGAAAAGGACTAAGGGAGGAGGCAGAACTCTACAGCCTGTGATGAAGACCATGGTGATGCAGGTTGTCTCCTTGCAGTCCATAGGGGAACCACACCACAGTAAAGCAGCAGTCCATGGAGGACTCTACACTGGAGCAGGTGGATATACTCTGAAGGAAGATGCAGCCCATAGCCCCACAACAGAGCAGGCTCCTGGCAGGAGCTGCAGCCCATGGAGAGGAGCCCACACAGAAGCAGGTTTTCTAGTAGGAACTGTGACCTGTGTGACACCCATGCTGGAGCAGTCAGTTCCTGAAGGACTGTATCCTGAGGAAAGGACCCACACTGCAGCAGCTCTTGGAGAACTGCATCATGTGAGAAGAACCTACGTGGAGCTGTTCGTGAAAGACTTTATCCCATGGTAGGGACCCCACACTGGAGCAGGGGAAGAGTATGAGGAGGAAGAAGCAGCAGAGATGAAGCGTTATGAACTGACCATAACTCCCATTCCCTGAGTCCCTGGGCCACATGATGGGAAGGAGGTAAAAGAGTCAAGAGTTAAACTGAGCTTCAGAATAAGGTGGGAGTGAGAAGAAGGTAGTTTTGGTTTTATTTCTTACTAACCTACTCTCTTATTAATTGTCAATAAATTAAATTATCTTCCCCAACTAAATTCTGTTTTGCCCGAGAGTAATTGGTGATTAAGCTCCCTGTCCTTATCTTGAATCATGAGGTTTTTCATCACATTTTCTCCCCATTTTCTTTTGAGGAGGGGAGTGATAGAGTGATTTGGTGGGCAACACAATACAGAGGCAAAAAAAATTTGTAGGAAGTAATAATGTCTGGATGGTATCATACTTTGAGCTAATCCTGGGGACATGGACAAACTCAGAGAACCAAAAGGTTCAACTGTATGAGGTGTAACAAGCCCAAGTGCCCTGTCCTGCACTTAGGTCACAACAAACCCATGCAATGCTACAAGCTTGGGGAAGAGTGGCTTGAAAGCTGCCTGGCGGAAAAAAGACCTGGGGATACTGGTCGACAGCCGGCTGAATGTGAGCTGGCGGTGTTCCCAGCTGGCCAAGAAGGCCAACAGCATGCTGGCTTATATCAAGAATAGTGTGGCCAGCAGAAGCAGGGAAGTGATCATCCCCCTGTACTCATCACTGGGGAGGCCGCACCTCGAATACTGTGTTCAGTTTTGGTCCCCTCACTACAAGAAGGACATTGAGGCACTGGAGCACGTCCAGAGAAGGGCAACAAAGCTGGTGAGGGGCTCTGGAGCACAAGTCTTCTGAGCAGCGGCTGAGGGAACTGGGGTTGTTTAGTCTGGAGAAGAGGAGGCTGAGGAGAGACCATATTGCCCTCTACAATTACCTGAAAGGAGGCTGTAGCGAGGTGGCTGTTGGTCTCCTCTCCCAGATAACGGGCAATATGACAAGAGGAAATGGCCTCAAGTTGCACCAGGGCAGGTTTAAATTAGACATTAGGAAAATTTTTTTTCAGCAAAAATGTTGCCAAGCATTGGAACGGCCTGCCCAGGGAAGTGGTGGAGTCCCCATCCTTAGAGGTATTTAAAAGACAGGTAGAAGAGATGCTTAGGGATATGGTTTAATGGTGGACTTTGCAATGTTAGGTTAATGGTTGGACTTGAATGATCTTAAAGTTTTTTTTCCAATCTAAACATTTCTATTCTATGATTCTAAATTGTATTGAAGTACTTCTAATAAGTAATGCCATAGTACTCAGCATATAACTTCCTTAGAGAAAAGCTTTCAGTGGAGTGAGGACCAACTTTTCTCATGTATTCAGGGTTGCAAACTGAACTAACAAAACGGGTTCCCTGTGTGCTAAAGTTAGAGTCCTTTGTGCTAAGCTTTCTGCTTTACATAGTTCTCTACCTGGAAGTTGTTTACAGTGTAGAAAAGTGACTAGAAGCAGAGGGGTAACCTTGTTATGCAGTTGGGATAATAGAAAGGTATATAACAAATGGGTATACATGTCTCTAGCAAACTTGCTAGAACTGTAGGAAACTACTAGTATTGATTCCACTTCCACCTCTTGAGAGTGGAAGTGAAATACTGGCTGTTCATTACAGTCCTTTAAGTACTTTTGAAAAATTATATATAAAACAACATTGGCAGCTGATTTCTACTCCTGTATCTCTTAATATATACTTAGAATTGTTGGCTCTCTTTTAAGGATGAAGGGTACAGAGTTACTAACCAAAGCCATGAGAAGACCTAAATCCATAATGACTGTCAGAAAGGATCATTTTTTTAGCTTTGCCAATAGGCAGAGAAAATGAATGAAGTGGGATTTCTGTAAAGCATATTGATTAAGGTAACTCATTGATGTACTGGCAAAAGATGAACCTGAACAACTAACAAGCTAATAGTCAAACACCTAAAAGCTTTAAAGAAAAGACAAGATGGGGCCACGGTGTAAAGGGGGGGGCGGGAGAGAGGAGAGAGAGAGAAGAGAGATATCTGGGTAAGCATCTCTGGCTAGAACCAAATGAAATATCTGTCTTTTTTTAAGAAATAAGCTTCAAACACTTGAGGTTTTTTCCTACTTTCAGATCACTTGGGGGAAAGGAAACTATTCAGAAAAAAAAAGAAATTATCACAATAATTTTATAATATATTCAACATAAACAAGGTCTTTGGCGGAAGTCCATTATTTATTCATTTTATCTGAATTGTTGCAGTAATCTTCTGTTTTGTTAGTTTATTTATATCATCTAAATGTAGATAAATTTTCAGGGACCCAGAGCACTGTCTGGGGACTGCTAGAAAAATCTTAATATAAAGAGAGTAATAAACAAAACTAATTAAAGGTATGAGTAGCATACATTTTTAATAGAAACCATTAATACTGGTGTATCTTCCTGGCAACATGTATACTGTGAGGAGTGAGTGTTCCCTATTAGCAGTTTTTTGTGGGAATAATGCAATTTAAGATGTAGAGATGGTGTTGAGATCATCTCAGCTCTTGAGGTTTCCCTCATTCCCTGACGATTTCTCAGTTACCTTGAAGTATGCCTGAGATTTCTGCAAGAGTCTCTAGAGAACTCGAACTTTAAAGTCCAGACTTCCAATTCTTCAGTACTTCTGAAAGTACTGAAATATTTTCATTTCTTCTGCTGCTTCACCTCTTCCCTTGTTTTTATGCACTTTTTTTTTCCTTGAGGTGTATGATTCTTATCTACATAAAAAAAAGATTTCTGAAATTTCTTTGATGGAGGAAGAGTGCTGACCTAATTACAGATAAAGTGTGTACATTTTACTGATGCAAAATATTTTCCTAATATCAGCTTAGAAACTACTGGTTACTTACACTTAATTTTAATGAATCGTCAAAGACTGCACTACAGTGTCTAAAAGTGAGATCATTCCTTTCACTTGAACATAAAACTGACAATCAGAATCACATACATCCTTCTTGTGTGGGTGATATTTTAAGAGAAAAAACAGCAATGTGATCTTGAGGCATTATCCTCCAGAATGTGCTTTCAGTATCAATTGTTCACCCATAGGAACCTGGAACTTGTTTAATTCAAAGTTTTTGTTTTGCCAGTATTCCATAACTATGGTCTTGGAGTAAAATAAAACCAGAAAAATAGCAAGAAAAGATATAGAGATGAAAACAAATCAACTAAAAAAAAAAACCAACAAACTTCTCTATCCTTCCCTTATTGATTCAGAAACATTATAAGAAAACTACTATTTTTATTTCAATTCCTTAATATTTTATAAATGTTTATATGACATACACAATGAATCCCAAAGGTAAGAAATTTGACAAAGTTTATATTGTGGTCTCTGTGTGGGTTTTTTTAAAGCATTATGTATAATGTGACTATACAAAAAGGTTGTCCTATTAACAAAATTGTTTCAATATTATACACAAAAATTTGATAGGTAAAACAGGAATAGAAGTTAAAGGGGAAAAGACTGTGTATAAAATTTTGATTTCCCACAGTTTGTCTTACTGCAAAATGAGAAAAAGTTTTGTGCAATTTATAGAACTTTGCTAAGAAACAAATCGGAAAGCTGAAATGGAAAAGTACAAGTTGACACTTCTGGGTGCAAGTTAAATGTGCATGTATGTGTGCATGCATAAGGGCTTTGTAATAAATGAATGCCACGACCAAGCTTTTAATCATTACTCTTCCTGTCAGGATTCAAGAGAGACAGAACTTCTAAGTGTTGCCAGGTTGTCATGAGACTCGTGTTCACAGTATTCCACTTGACTTTGTAGCCTCTCATCTCTAACTGATATTACAAACCACTTATTACTTTTAGTGCCAGGAATTCATGCAGCATATGTAACAAGGGAATAAGCAATATCTTTTCGGGGAAGAGAGGCGGGGGGGAGAAGTGTTCTGTGAATCAGTGTTAGAGGGAGAACAGTTTCAATATTTGAATGCTTATGCCGTTGTCAATTATAACCATAAATTTCATTTCAGAAACTAATATGCAAGGAAATTTGCCCATAGCATTTGTACTCCATTATCATTTAATTAGTCTTCCATGATACAAAAAGCACTGCAATCTTATATGCCAGCAAAGTCTTTGCTCAGTGAACAATAGTTAATCCAATGTCCTCAGCACTGAATTTTAGCTCAGGCAGGGCACTGCTCACAAAAGCTGAAGAACAAAGGTGACGGTTATTATTTTGGGGTGATAGAGCAAGTAAATGGTGACGGAACATGTTATATATATGACTTTAAATTGTGCATGACAGGTTATTCCTTTCACATACTAGAATCTCCCTTTTTAATTGTAAGCTATGCTTAGATAAGAGATACTTTGTAGATCAGTATGTAAGAAACAAAGATAAAAGTTCTATCATTCTGGGCAATCTACTGTTGTGTAATGTACACTGTTCCCCAGGTCATATGAAACTCACTGTCTTTTAAAAAATATTACCTCTGCTTAATACATTGTAGGATTATTACTACAGGACAACCAGGTGGTCAGGCCCAGTCAGCATGGGTTTATGAAAGGCAGGTCCTGCTTGACTAACCTGATCAACTTCTATGACAAGGGACCTGCTTACTGGATGAGGGAAAGGCTGTGGATGTTGTCTACCTGTAAAGCCTTTGACACTGGTTCCCACAGCATTCTCCTGGAGAAACTGGCTGCTCATGGCTTGCATGGGTGTACTCTTTGCTGGGTAAAAAATGGCTGGGTTGCTGGGACCAATGAGTTGTGGTCAATGGAGTTAAATACAGTTGGTAGAAGGTCACAAGTGGTGTTCCCCAGGGCCCAGTACTGGGGCCAGTTCTGTTTAGTATCTTTATCAATGATCTGGATGAGAGGATTGAGAGCACCCTCAGTAAGTCTGCAGATGACAAGTTGGGCGAGAGTGTTGATCTGCTTGAGGGTAAAAAGACTCTACAGAGGGATCTGGACAGGCTGGATTGATGGGCTGAGGCCAACTATATGAGATTCAGCAAAGCTAAGTGTCAGGTCCTGCACTTGGGTCACAGCAACCCCATGCAATGCTACAGGTTTGGGGAAGAGAGGCTGGAAAACTGCCCGATGGAAAAGGACCTGTGGGTGCTGGTTGACAGTTGGCAGAATAGGAGGTCTCTTCTCCCAAGTAACAAATGATAGAAAAAGAGTAAATGGCCTCAAGTTGTGCCAGGGGATCTTTAGATTGGATATTAGGAAAAATTTCTTCACTAAAAGAGTGGTCAAGCATTGGAATGGGCTGCCGAGGGAAGTGGTTGAGTCCCCATCCCTGGAGATATTTAAAATATGTGTAGATGTTGTGCCTAGGGACATGGTTTAGTGGTGGACTTGGCAGTGCTAGGTTAATGGCTGGACTTGATGATATTAAAGGTCTTTTCCAACTGACACTATACATATTTAAGTGCTTGGACATTACCTTTTACACTTTTGGAATTTGGGGATATATAATTAATTGGGACTTTGGTTTTAGGACTCGTAATTTGTCCTACGAAGTTGTGTCTTAGTTCCTTGAATCATAGAATGATAGAATCATAGAGACATTTAGGTTGGAAAAGACCAATCATCAACCTAGCACTGCCAAGTCCGTGAGGATGCTAGTGCTGCACGTTTTACATTGTAGGCATTTTCTATTTCATTATTCTTTTATAACAAAAATAGTAGTAATGCATACATTATGTATGAGTTGCAAACCAACCTTTTATCAATAAAAATTGAGTATAAATATATGTATATGCATTTTATTTCCAGTGGTTTTATTTTCCACTCAGATAAATGAAGTTACTTTAAGAGATATCTAACAGATGTGAAAACTGAACATTTATGTCTGTGAGAAAATGTCTAAAATAAGTATTTTGAATTATTTGATTTATCAACAGCAAAAAGATATAAGAGGATTTTCTAAATGGAGGTTATATTTTGCCATTTTTACTGAACTTTCCTTGTGTTTTCTTGCAACATTCAAAGATACTTATTCTCCATTGTGAGCTAACAATTTTCTGTATTATTTTGAAATTTCCAGAGTTAATTTCTGAATTGCAGAAATTGGTGGTCAACTGTTCTGCAATCAAGTGCTTGACATTTGGTCAACATGAAAGGTATCAAGCTTATTTCTTATGTGTAACATGGGTGACTGGAAAAGTGATTTTACAAAAGTTTCAGATGGTAATTTTAGCCACAGATTCTCAACAGTGATTTTTGTTTGCTTTGATCTCCTTAATTCTCAAATCATAAACTTTTTTTTTTTTTTACACCAGAGTAATGATAAGCTGCAAGTATTCATTATATAAATGCTGTAACCCATGTTTCACTCTGAGTTTAAAAACAATAAAGGTATTATTCTGGATAACATTAACTCACTATCCTTAGGAGACCAGGTTCCTTTTTTCTATAAATTTAATCAACAAATTTATTTTGAGTTTTTGGGAGAAGCAGAAAATCACCAGGACATAATGATATAGAAGGCAGAGCTGAAAAAAAGAAATATGATCCACTTTTTCAGATGTTAGTCAGGGACCAAGAAGAATTGATTCATTTGCACTTCTGAAGATTTCTATACTGTCATTCTATACAAGTTGTTCTTGCTCAGACACTCAAAACTTTTTATATGCCTATGTATATCATTTAGTTGTTCCTGACTTCAACTACTAAGTGTCCTTTAGATGACTATGTTTTTCTGGATACATACATGCAGTCAATAAAGCACTAATGCTGACAAGAAATTGCTCACAACCAGGCACCTCTCAGGCAAAAGTGTCTGATCCCTGAATCATGTCCAGAGAATATGCACCCCTGCCACTGGGACACTCATGCAACTTGTGGGAACTTCGTATTCTTTCAACAGAACCTTTAGTTTTAATATCCAAGATCTTAAATGTTTACCTTAATCAATGAGATATGAGCATAAATGCCTTAATCAATGAGTTAACCAATGCTCTTGTTACACAAAATAGGATTCCGTCAGAGGAGGTCTTATCCCAGTGTTTTAGTAGCTACTGTACTTTCCCAAGATAGGTGAGTTCGAAGCTATTAATCTAATCCCACAGCGTACTTGGAACACCAGGTTATTAACTTTTGTAGTGATCTGTCTTCTTTGATTTTTGTATCAGGTTAAATGGGTTCAAGAACTCAATTCCAAGATAGAGTTTGTTGTTCAGGATCTCAAGACTGCCTATGAGTATACTTTCTCTCACTAGCTCTTCCATTTGAATAAATAATTCCCGGGGGTTTTTGTGTTTTACTTCAATGTTCTATTTTCTTTTCTTTTATCTCCTTTCTGTGGATTCTTTCATTTGGCTGCTAGCTGTGCCCATATATCATGAAAGAAAAATAAAAATTCTAGGCAGGTGAGTATCTGGAGGTCAGATACTGATGATCCAGCTCTTAGTTAATATGCTGGGTTGACCTTGGCTGGACACCAGGTGCCTACCAAAACTGCTCTATCATTCCCCTCTTCAGCTGGACAGGGGAGAGAAAATATAATGAAAGACTTGTGGGTCAGGATAAGGACAGGGAAATCACTCACCAATTACCGTCACAGGCAAACCATATTTGACTCATTAAATTTAATTTATTACCAATCAAATCAGGGTAGGATAATGAGAAATAAAAACAAACCTTAATACACCTTCTCCCCACTCCTTCTTATTCCTGGGCTCAACTTCATTCCTGAATTGTCTACCTCTTTCCCCTAAACAGAACAGGGGGTTGGGGAATGGGGGAATGGTCAGTACATCACCTGTTGTCTCTGTTGTTCATTCCTCTTTACACCCAGGGGAGACAGTCATCTATGAACTTCTCCAACGTGGGTCCTTCCCACGGGCTGCAATTCTTCACGAACTGATCCAGTGTGGGTCCCTTCCATGGGCTGCAGTCCTTCAGGAATAGACCGTGTCCCCTGCAGGGTCACAGGCCCCCTCCTCTCTCCATGGGGCCACAGTCCTGCCAACCTGCTCCAGTGTGGGCTTCCCACAGGATCACAGCCTCCTTCGGGCATCCACCTGTTCTGGCGTGGGGTCCTCCCTGGGCTGCAGGTGGGTATCTGCTCCACCATGAACCTCCATGGGTTGCAGGGGGACAGCCTGCTTCACCACGATCTTCACGAGGGTCTGCAGGGGAATCTCTGCTCCGGTGCTTGGAGCACCTCCTGCCCCTCCTTCTTCATAGAATCATAGAATGTTTTGGGTTGGAAGGGTCATCTAGTCCAACCTGCAGTGAGCAAGGACACTGTTAACTAGGTCAGGTAGCTCAGAGCCCCGTCCAACCTGGACTTGAATGTTTCCAGGGATGGGGCCTCCACTACCTCTCTGGGCAACCTGTTCCAGTGTTTTACCCCCCTCATTGTAAAGAATTTCTTCCTTATATCTAGTCTAAACCTAACCTGGTTTAGTTTAAAACCATTACCCCTTGTCCTGACACAGCTGGCCCTACTAAAAAGATTTTCCCCATCTTTCCTATAGGCCCCCTTTAGGTACTGAAAGGCCGCAATCAGGTCTCCCCACAGCCTTCTCTTCTCCAGGCTGAACAAGCCCAACTCCCTCAGCCTGGCCTCATAGGAGAGGTGCTCCAGCCCTCGGATCATTTTAGTAGCCCTCCTCTGCACCCGCTCCAACAATTCCATGTCCTTCTTGTGCTGAGGGCTCCAGAGCTGGACGCAGTACTCCAGGTGAGGTCTCATCAGAGCAGAGTAGAGGGGCAGAATCACCTCCCTCGACCTGCTGGCCACGCTTCTCCTGATGCAGCCCAGAGTACGGCTGGCCTTCTGGGCTGCTAGCGCACATTGCCAGCTCATGTCCAGCTTTTCATCCACCAGTACCTCCAAGTCCCTCTCGGCAGGGCTGCTCTTTACTGAACTTGGTATCTGCAGCGTCTTCCTTTCACATATTGTCACTCCTCTCTCCAGCTGCAGTTTTGCATATTTCCCCCCCCCCCTCCCTTAAATATGTTTTCCCAGAGGTGCTACCACCATCGCTGAAGGGCTTGGCCTTGGCCAGAAACAGGTCTGTCCTGGAGCCAGCTGGCATTTGCTCTATCAGACATGGGGGAAGCTTCTAGCAACTTCTCACAAAAGACATGCCCGTAGGCCCCCCTGCTACCAAAACTTTGCCACACAAACCCGATACACTAGTCTCCATGTTTGTGAATGTGTATTATTATAATTGCATTTTAAATATGTAAATATGAACAGGGAACCAATATTAATGAGAATCCCCTATACACAAATCTTTAATATAAGCATACAACATTCTTCGTTTCAACACTAAAAATAAGAAAAAGTCAGTCTGGAAGTGGCAATGTATTTCTGGTTATAATGCAATGATTTTCACTAAATTCTGTAAAAACTTTGGGAAATATTTTCGGAAATGACAGTGCTTTTCAGTTTATCGCATGATCTTTTGTTGTCTCCATCTGTGGTGGTAAATACTTCTTAATAAGTTTTATAAAATAAATCCTACTAAATAAAATCGAGAATAATAAAGTTTTGAATTGTCTCAAACACTGTTATGTGAATCCTGATGACACAGTTTAATTTAGTAGCAGTTTAGAATTTACTTATGACAAATAGCAGGATTTTATTGTGATATTTTAATAACAATCTGTCCTGGTTTCAGCTGGGATAGAGTTAATTTTCTTCACAGAAGCTAGCATAGTGCTGTGCTTTGGATTCAGTGCTAGAAGAATGTTGATAACACACTGATGTTTTTAGTTGTTGCCAAGCAGTGCTCAGACTGCTCAAGGACTTTTTGAGCTTCTCCTGCTCGGCCAGGTGCATAACAAGCTGGGAGTACAGCACAGCTAGGACCCAAACTGTCCAAAGAGCTATTCCATACCACATAACGTCATGCTCGGGGGGGTTAGTCAGTCGGGTCAGTCGGGTCGGTCGGGTCGGTCGGTCGGTCGCGGGCAGAGTGGTCGCAGCTCGGGCTGTGTGATCGCGGCCCGGGGGGAGTGATCGCTGCTCGGGACGGGCTGGGCATCGGTCAGCGGGTGGTGAGCAATTGCATTGTGCATCACTTGTTTTATATATTCTGTATATTTTCTTACCATTATTATTATTATTATTATTATTATTGTTATTCTTCTCTCTTATTAAACTGTCTCTATCTCAACCCACGGGTCTTACTTTTTTTTTCTTTTCTCCGATTCTCTCCCCCATCCCACTGAGGGAGGGGGGGGAGTGAGCGAGCGGCTGCGTGGTGCTTAGTTGCCAGCCGGGTTAAACCACGACAGTCCTATTTTGGCGCCCAACGTGGGGCCCGAAGGGTTGAGATAACGACAGATCTGAACATTTTTAAAACGCATTTGTGATAAGCATTCGTTATATTAGTCTAATAGTCGCTGATCGCAATGTTGTTTTATTTGCTCTCAGAGTTGCTGTCCTTGTTCATGGAGTTCTTTTATATATCACCTTACCTGCTGTATGCACTCCCTGTGCTGCTGGTTGTCACTTTTCGCAAGTGGATTAAAGCTACTGTTCTGCTGTACTGTGTAATACTGGCTTATGCTATGATAAAACTATTGATCATCAGATTAAGCTCATATTTGTACTCAGTATTGCTGTCACCTCTGTATTTTGGGAACCATCTATTGGGAATTATGAATAATTATACATTTTACTTTTTATCCTCGGAGAGCCAGCCTGTGGGGGAGTCACCTTACTCCATCTTCCCCTTTTTCTCTGAGCTAATTACAACAGTTCTTGAGAATGTTGAATATCCTTGGGATGTTCCAACTAGCATGGCCCTATTGCTAGGTCTCCTGAATATAGTTCAGCTTTTACTCAGGGTTAGACTCCTACGTAAATTATATACCATCCAAAGACTGATTCCTGCAGCAGGCCCTGCAGCTACTCCAACCTCAGTGACACCCACTGTAGCTACTCCAACTGCAGACACAGGCACTGCAGCTACTCCAACCCCTGCGACACCCACTGTAGCTACTCCAGCTGTGGGCACAGGCACCGCTGCTACTCCAACCCCTGCAACCTGCACTGCAGCTACTCAAACCCCAGCAACAGGCATTGCAGCTGAAGCAGGGAGCGAACCTGTGCCGGTATCAGTTGCCCCTATACACAAGAAGAAATCTTGGAAGCGAAAGTCAACTCGTTTAGAAAGGGAGGATGAATCAGGGCCATCACAAAAGGAGGAGGAAGAGGAAGAGCTCATAAATGAGACAGAAACTACACGGTCTCTATCCTTGGGTGAGCTGCGAGATATGAGAAAAGATTTCAGCCGTCGTGCAGGAGAGCATCTTGTCACCTGGTTGCTCCGATGCTGGGATAATGGGGCCAGTAGCCTGGAACTGGAGGGTAAGGAAGCCAAACAGCTGGGATCCCTTTCTAGGGAAGGTGGCATTGACAAAGCGATTGGAAAAGGGACACAAGTCCTCAGCCTCTGAGGCGACTACTGTCAGCCATGAAGGAAAGATATCCCTTCAAGGAAGATGTCATACATCGCCCAGGCAAATGGACCACCGTGGAGAAAGGCATCCAGTACCTGAGGGAATTGGCTGTCCTGGAAGTGATTTATAGTGACCTGGACAATGACCAGTTGCCTAAAGATCCAGATAGTGTCCAGTGCACACGACCCATGTGGCGGAAGTTGTTACGGAGCGCACCAACATCATATGCCAACACATGGGCAATGCTGAACTGGGAAGCTGGACGAGGACCAACAGTGGATGAAATGGCTAGCCAGCTCCGGGAATATGAAGAAAGTATCTCTTCTTCCCTCGTCTCTGCTGTGGAGAAACTGTCCCAAAAGGTTGAACGACTCGAAAAGCGTATACCCTACACCTCTCCTGTACAGACCAGTATCTCAGCCATTAGAAGTAAGCGCCCTTCTGCTCAAGGAAAAGAATATCGAGGGTACACACCACGGGGCACTCTATGGTTTTACCTGCGTGACCATGGAGAGGACATGAGGAAATGGGATGGAAAACCTACCTCAACCCTAGAGGCACGAGTACGCGAGTTGCAAAGAAAAACAAGCACAAAAGGGGGCTCTTCCAAGAAACTTGTTGCTCCAATTTCCAAAGACGGGGTAGATCGTCATTTTTTCAGACAGAATAGAAGAGCTGATCTTAATTCTGATTGTGATGAAGGAACTTCTGACTCATATACACAAACCATGAGCAACAGTGATCAGAATTAGAGGGGCCCTGCCTCCAGCCAGGTGGAGGAAAGGGACAACCGGGTCTACTGGACTGTGTGGATTCGATGGCCTGGCACGTCAGACCCACAGAAGTATAGAGCTCTAGTAGACACCGGTGCACAGTGTACTCTAATGCCATCAAGCCATATAGGGGCAGAATCCATTTGTATTTCTGGAGTGACAGGGGGATCTCAAGAGCTGACTGTATTGGAGGCCGAAGTGAGCCTAACCGGGAATGAGTGGCAAAAGCACCGCATTGTGACTGGCCCAGATGCTCCGTGCATCCTGGGCATAGACTACCTCAGGAGAGGGTATTTCAAGGACCCAAAAGGGTACCGGTGGGCTTTTGGTATAGCTGCATTGGAGGCAGAAGAAATTAAGCAGCTGTCTACCTTGCCTGGTCTCTCAAAGGACCCTTCGGTTGTGGGGTTGCTGAGTGTTGAAGACCAACAAGTGCCGATTGCCACCACAACAGTGCACAGGCGGCAATATCGCACCAACCGAGACTCCCTGATTCCCATCCATAAGCTGATTCGTCGACTGGAGAGCCAAGGAGTGATCAGCAAGACTCGCTCACCCTTTAACAGTCCCATATGGCCAGTGAGAAAGTCTGATGGAGAGTGGAGACTGACAGTAGACTATCGTGGCCTGAATGAAGTTACGCCACCACTGAGTGCTGCCGTGCCGGACATGTTAGAACTTCAATACGAACTGGAGTCAAAGGCAGCCAAGTGGTATGCCACAATTGATATTGCAAATGCTTTCTTTTCAATCCCTTTGGCAGCAGAGTGCAGGCCACAGTTTGCTTTCACTTGGAGGGGCATCCAGTATACCTGGAATCGACTGCCCCAGGGGTGGAAACACAGCCCTACCATTTGCCATGGACTGATCCAGACAGCACTGGAACAGGGTAATGCTCCAGAGCACCTGCAATACATTGATGACATCATTGTGTGGGGCAATACAGCAGAAGAAGTTTTTGAGAAAGGGAAGAAAATAGTCCAAATCCTTCTGAAGGCCGGTTTTGCCATAAAACAAAGCAAGGTCAAGGGACCTGCACAGGAGATCCAGTTTTTAGGAATCAAATGGCAAGATGGACGTCGTCAGATTCCAATGGATGTGATCAACAAAATAACAGCCATGTCTCCACCAACTAGCAAAAAGGAAACACAAGCTTTCTTGGGCGTTGTGGGTTTTTGGAGAATGCATATTCCAAATTACAGCCAGATTGTAAGCCCTCTCTACCAAGTGACCCGGAAGAAGAATGATTTCAAATGGGGCCCTGAACAACGACAAGCCTTTGAACAAATTAAACGGGAGATAGTGCATGCAGTAGCCCTTGGGCCGGTCCGGTCCGGGCAAGATGTAAAGAATGTGCTCTACACCGCAGCTGGGGAGAATGGCCCTACCTGGAGCCTCTGGCAGAAAGCACCAGGGGAGACTCGAGGCCGACCCCTAGGCTTTTGGAGTCGGGGATACAGAGGATCTGAAGCCAACTATACTCCAACTGAAAAAGAGATATTGGCAGCATATGAAGGGGTTCGAGCTGCTTCAGAAGTGATTGGTACTGAAGCACAGCTCCTCCTGGCACCCCGACTGCCGGTGCTGGGCTGGATGTTCAAAGGGAAGGTCCCCTCTACACATCATGCAACTGATGCTACGTGGAGTAAATGGGTCGCATTGATTACACAACGGGCTCGAATAGGAAACCTCAGTCGCCCAGGAATCTTGGAAGTGATCACGGACTGGCCAGAAGGCAAAGATTTTGGAGTATCACCAGAGGAGGAGGTGGTGCGTGCTGAAGAAGCCCCGCTGTACAATAAATTGCCAGAAAACGAGAAGCAATATGCCCTGTTCACTGATGGATCCTGTCGTCTTGTGGGAAAGCATCGAAGGTGGAAGGCTGCTGTATGGAGTCCTACAAGACAAGTTGCAGAGACTGCTGAAGGAGAAGGTGAATCAAGTCAATTTGCAGAGGTGAAAGCCATCCAGCTGGCTTTAGATATTGCTGAAAGAGAAAAATGGCCAGTGCTCTATCTCTATACTGACTCATGGATGGTGGCAAATGCTTTGTGGGGATGGTTGCAGCAATGGAAGCAGAGCAACTGGCAGCGCAGGGGCAAACCCATCTGGGCAGCCGCATTGTGGCAAGATATTGCTTCCCGGGTGGAGAACCTGGTTGTAAAGGTACGTCATGTAGATGCTCATGTACCCAAGAGTCGGGCCTCTGAAGAACATCACAACAACCAGCAGGCAGATCAGGCTGCTAAGATTGAAGTGGCTCAGATAGATCTGGACTGGCAACATAAGGGTGAATTATTTCTAGCTCGGTGGGCCCATGACACCTCAGGCCATCAAGGAAGAGATGCAACATATAGATGGGCTCGTGATCGAGGGTGGACTTAACTATGGACGCTATCGCACAGATTATCCATGAATGTGAAACGTGTGCTGCGATCAAACAAGCCAAGCGGTTAAAGCCTCTCTGGTATGGAGGACGGTGGCTGAAATACAAATATGGAGAGGCTTGGCAGATTGATTATATCACACTTCCACAAACCCGCCATGGCAAGCGCTATGTGCTCACCATGGTGGAAGCGACCACCGGATGGCTGGAAACATATCCCGTGCCCCATGCCACCGCCCGGAACACTATCCTAGACCTTGAAAAACAAGTCCTGTGGCGACATGGCACTCCAGAAAGAATTGAGTCAGACAACGGAACTCATTTCCGAAACAGCCTCATAGACAAATGGGCCAAAGAGCATGGCATTGAGTGGGTCTATCACATCCCCTATCATGCACCAGCCTCTGGGAAAATTGAACGATACAATGGACTGTTTAAAACTACACTGAAAGCAATGGGTGGTGGAACATTCAAACATTGGGATACACATTTAGCAAAAGCCACCTGGTTAGTCAACACTAGAGGATCTGCCAACCGAGCTGGCCCTGCGCAATCAAACCTCTTACGTACTGTAGAAGGGGATAAAGTCCCTGTAGTGCATGTAAAAAATATGCTGGGGAAGACAGTCTGGGTTTCTCCTGCCTCAGGTAAAGGCAAACCCATCCGTGGGATTGCTTTTGCTCAAGGACCTGGCTCTACTTGGTGGGTGATGCGGAAGGACGGGGAAGTCCGATGTGTACCTCAAAGGGATTTGATTTTGGGTGAAAATAGCCAATGAACTGAATTGTATAATGTTAATTGCTGTATAATATAGTATGTCATCATTTTTACTATTGCTGTATATTCTATCAATGGTATAGCAGTAGGAATCGCCCAGATTAAGAAGAATGAATTCTGAAGAAACTAAGGAAGTGCAGCAAATGGAACCAGAACTGACTTCAGCAAGCAACAACCCAACACCAGACCCCATCTCTCCTGCCCTGAAAGACTGTTACAACAGATGGAGCCCAAAACCGTGGACTAAATGAACCCAATGGACATTTTAGAGGGATGGTCCATAGACTAAGGGAATGATATCTGTGTATATATATATATATCAAAATGGTGGTGATTAATTAGAATGTATTGTAAGCGTAGGACCTAAGCATGACGTAAATGGTATAGAATAAGGGGTGGAATGTCCTGGTTTCAGCTGGGATAGAGTTAATTTTCTTCACAGAAGCTAGCATAGTGCTGTGCTTTGGATTCAGTGCTAGAAGAATGTTGATAACACACTGATGTTTTTAGTTGTTGCCAAGCAGTGCTCAGACTGCTCAAGGACTTTTTGAGCTTCTCCTGCTCGGCCAGGTGCATAACAAGCTGGGAGTACAGCACAGCTAGGACCCAAACTGTCCAAAGAGCTATTCCATACCACATAACGTCATGCTCGGGGGGGTTAGTCAGTCGGGTCAGTCGGGTCGGTCGGGTCGGTCGGTCGGTCGCGGGCAGAGTGGTCGCAGCTCGGGCTGTGTGATCGCGGCCCGGGGGGAGTGATCGCTGCTCGGGACGGGCTGGGCATCGGTCAGCGGGTGGTGAGCAATTGCATTGTGCATCACTTGTTTTATATATTCTGTATATTTTCTTACCATTATTATTATTATTATTATTATTATTGTTATTCTTCTCTCTTATTAAACTGTCTCTATCTCAACCCACGGGTCTTACTTTTTTTTTCTTTTCTCCGATTCTCTCCCCCATCCCACTGAGGGAGGGGGGGGAGTGAGCGAGCGGCTGCGTGGTGCTTAGTTGCCAGCCGGGTTAAACCACGACACAATCAACAGTCAATTAACAAAGTGATTAGACAAAATTAATCAAAACAGTGACTTAATTAAAGATTAGAAGATGGCAAGGTTCACTCTATTACTGCATGGAAGAAGAACACAAAGGAAAATTAAGTTACACTCAAGTTAGAATGATTCACAGAGAGATTGTGGATGCAGGGGATAAAGAGGACCCTCCCAATGAGTCACAAGGTTCAGAATAGACCCCCTTGCTTTCTGTACTCCTTTTCAGAGAGGAGTCTAGGTGTGGCTAGGTCCAGTCTTAGTTTTGGACTTGGTCAATGGTTTATATCTAAGGATTATATATATATATATATATATATATCAGCAGTCTAAGACTCACTTTGTAATTAAATCATACATCTACAGACTACCAACTTTACACATGCATATGAATATATGCATATATATAAAGGTATACCTGTTAAAAATTCCCCTCGAGTTCAGTGAAATATTCACGTTGAATGACTTGGCATTTCTCAACAGGCGAGAGTTGAGCCTCAAGGAGTGAAGGGTTTCAGCCCAGGCTCCACTGTCAGTCTTCTACAATGGACCTCCACTTTTAGCAAACTTTAATAAGAGTTTGATAGCTCTGAGAGTTGTCCCACTCAGGAGATGCTGGTCACAGCAAGCTGCAGTCCAGGAGAGCTCAAAGGGCCTCACTTAGGACTGCTGTTTTATAGGATCATGAGGTGAGTGGCTTCAGTCATCAATAAATTTTTATCTGAGCTACAATCCGGGTTGGTAATCAGTGGAATTCTGGTAACAATGGTACCACATCACTCAGGCTATGATTCAGGTAGAGTACATTTCAAGATTATCTGATTCTTCCCATTCTCGCTCCCCTCCTCAGCCATTTCAGAATTTCTGGTACAGATAGTGCCACTTTCTGCCTCAGCTATGTAGGAGTTTGACACAATTAAGGAGTGCCTAACTGATCAATGCACTACACCAAGGCCACAGTCTGGCAGGAATTCCTAAGGCCATAAAGTGGTCAAAGAGAGAAAACCTGGGGGAGGGATGACACACAGACGGGACAGGATGCACCACCACATGAATTAGGTTGGAATTCCTACTTAAAAAATACATTTTTATTTGATCCACGTACTCATTATTATTGGAAAAATTGTAAAGAATATTTACAATGCACATTTAGCTATTGCTTAAAAATATTCTGATGTTAATTGCAAAATATAATAGTTTACTTAGAAAGTGTTTTCCAAATTAACCTTCTAGGATAGGTTTCTTGTGAACTGATGTCTAAAGAACACATAAATTGTGAAAAGACATGACATAAAGTCCATGATCAGATCCTTAAATGTAGACATAGTAAACATCAGGTGCCTGACTACAAAAAGTGATTACAAACAATAACAACAGCAACAAGACCCTCAGTGACTGCCTTATATTGAGATGCTTAACTCAGTTGATGTTTCCCATTAACATTTTCTGGCCATCAGCGATTATTGATGCACAATACTTCTCAATGGTTGCCTTAAAACTTAAAAATAGCCCAGTTTCAGTATATAATAAATAAGTGAGGACAATTACTCAGACCAGGGATTAAGAAACAAAACCAGACAAGGGTAGATAACTTCTGCTTCAAAGTCTGAAGAGACAGTAGAGGTTGAAATAGAAGGATACAAAAATAAGAGCGAGGTCTGGAGAGAGAAGGTAAAATAATGAACAGGCTACAGAATTTTTCTAGCAGCTTGTAATTGAGCTGCAGTTTCAAAGCTAGTGTATCTAAATCAAACCTTGCTGCTTCCAGCGTAGCTTTCATACAAGCTGAATTAGGATAAAAAATTTATACAGAGCAATATTAAGCCCTCTTAAAGTCCCACTAGAAATGTACCCAACAACTGAGCATCAATATCTGTTTTGTTTTATTTTGGTTTGCTTTGCTTTGTTTTACTTTGTTTATTTTTTATTTTATTTCTGGAGGAGATAGTAACCATCCTTTATGGAATTACACAGTGGTTAAAAACAGCTGGGGGGTTGTGACCAGGGTGTTCTCAGCCTGAAGGAACTTAAAATAATACTTTTCATTTTCCAGGGTTTTCATCCCAAAACTATGGGCTATTTCTGGAGGAAGACAGAATGAGTAGAAGTTCCATTTCTGCCAAAAGAACTGCTAGTAGGTAAAAGGTATAAATCTTTTGCTAAAGGGACAGCACACAGAAAGTATGTTAAGACTTGATTTTTCTTTTTAGATGAGAAATGGAGAACCCAGTCTTCTGGATTTCATATTAAGAAAACTATAAGATGTAATCATGACCTTCAATCTCAAAAAAACAAAAAGTTGTGCTGTATAATGAAATTCCAACTAAAGAGCATTAACATAGTTTACATACTATAGAACCAACACATTCTAGTTTATGAGCTTAAAGAGAGAAGAATGGAACTCTAGGACAACTGGGACTTCAAGATTTTCAAAATTAGTGGGATATAAACTATTTGGTCTGAACTTTCTGGATAACTCACTACTGTCTAAATATACTTTTTTTTTTTTTTTTCTTTTTTTTCTTTTTTCCCCTGAATGGTGGGAATTGAGTCAAGATGGTGAGACCATCAGCCTGGACTTATGCTTAAAGCATGCCAAGACATGATGAGTATATAATATTCTGAACATAAAAAAATCCCGAACATTTGTGTCTCCAGCAGAAAAAGTGTGTTTAAGAGGGACAGCAGCTTTCACAGCTCCAAGTATGTCAAGTGAATAATATTTCCAAAGTCAACAAGGTAAATAGAAGGTAAAACCTGATAATATAGTAGGCCTGGTTTAGGGTTAAGTAATCTAAAAATATTCTAGATTAACAACACTCAGTGTTGCTATCCAAGTTGAAGCATTCACTAAAATTGTTTCCTTTTACACATGCTTCCACTTCAATACTTAATTTAGCCAAGGCTGCCTCTGCATTTCCCCTTAAGTGTTCATCCTATTTCTGAGAACAGGTTTCAATACAATGGAGAATCTGTTGAGAAATATTTGATTGCAGGGAATCTCTATGGTAGGCTGAGTCCTCAAAATACAGGAATGTCAAGGAGAACCCTGAGGGTCTGTTTACAAGTTAGACTTGTCACTTTAAAATATGGCTTCTGACAATCCTTTGAAAAGCTGCTGGCCAGTTCATCATTTCCTATCTAAAATGATGAAGAAATCTGGAGAAAATATTACTCAGCTCAGTCTTTTTCCAAAATATTTCTGAGGTTTTAAAAAACCTGGGAATAGCCTTTTTGCCCTGTAATCACTCATTTGTCAGACTACATTCTAGACATAGAACACAATGCCAGATTAATTTTGTGGACTAAAGATATTTTGATAATTAAAATATTGTCACTAATATAAAAAGTATACATGGTACTGGGAATTTCCAAAGGAGCAATGGAATTAAGAAATGCAGAAGATAAGTAAAGCTAAATTAACTTGATATTATTATTTTGGCAAATAGCACCTTCCGAAAAATTAAATCAGAGGTCAAAAAAATTTTTTTTGTGATATTTAAAATTAAATATTGAACAAAGTAAAACCAAATGGAAAATCAAAACATTTATTCATATATGTGAAGAATTAAATACTTTGATCTCTCAATTTAAAATACTTTTTGGAGAACAAATTTAATTACCTAAATTTGTTTATCATCTCCAATAAAACAATGCAAGCACAAAATGTTTCAGTTCAGTCTGAATGAGAATGTTCACAATCTGAAATTAATATTTTTATCCATATATATACATATATTAAAAATAAATATTTTATGTAAATTATAGATATATCTCTACACAATTTCCTGGAACAATCTGAAAAATGTATATAAATAGTGTGTGTGTATATTGTGAATATAGCTTGACTTATCTAGTAAAATTTAAAAAAATATGTATTTGCTGTCACATATATAGGACATGGTATTAATGGAGGAAGAGGCTACAGGCAGGAAATATCCTCAGCCCAAAGCTCTGGAAAACTTTTGTAACTAATGCTTCTAACCAGAAACGCAACTCCTGACAGAACAATTTTATACGTGAAAATGTCCAGTAGAAAATGTCTAAAATTTAGTTCATGATCTGCTCGGCCAGGAACAATTTTCAATGCTGAAGAGAAACACTTAGGGGAAAGAATAGTTGTATCTTCATGTCTTTGTTTTGGAAAAGTGTCAATGGGCTTGATAAAAAACAGATATAGAAAGCTAAAGAAATGATATAGCTGCAGTACATTACAGATTTTCAAGTATATATTACAGTGTAGTTGTCTGACAGGAATCTTCAACCACTAGATTTAGTTGCATTTTATTATCCCTACTGAATTCACTAAATAGTGGACATGAAGAAGTACGTTGTATAAATTACTTTCCTGGAGTTATGGAAATCAAAATTACTCATGGTTTAAATGAATAAAAGGAGAACCTGACTGACTGGAAATGTAAAGAATCTAAACATGTTTTGCCTGTGTTCAATTACATTTATTACATAACTATAAATAAGAGGTTACAAATACAATTTGTATCATGAAACCTCTCCTACTTTCTTACTGAAAACAATGAAGATCAAAGCAAGCAGGCTAGTCTAAAACCAGCCAAAAATGACATGTCGGAGAAACTTGATGATGTAAAAAAGTCTGCCTGGATTTCTCTCACACAGATAGCTTGGACATCTGTAATGTCTCGCTTTATGTGAAATTTGTGTACAATGATTCTTAGATGAATGTAAAAGAAATGGAAAACATTCAAAGAATCTTTATTTACAAGTTGAGTTATTCTCATACTAGCATTTTCATTGACTCAGTAATTTATTTAGTGATCAAGGAAAATTTTCAATGACTACCATAAACACTGGGCTGAATCAATTGAAAACGAAAAATGAAACCCTACAAGAAACATTGGAAATATAAAGAAGTCTCATGAATGAGTTTACACAATTTTGATTTAGCAGAAGTTTAGAATTTTATTTGTCCATTTATGGCAAATCATGGGATTGGATTGTGATGTTTTGATAGCACTTAATCATCAGCTGATTAACAAAGTGATTAGATACAATTTGTTGTAATTAAAACAGCAACTTAGTTAAAGATTCAAAAATGGGAAGGTTCCCTCTATTACTGCATGGAAGAAGTACATAAAGGAAAATTGTTACACTCCAGTTAGAATGATTCTCAGAGAGAGTGTGGATGCAGAGAATAAGGAGGACCCTCCTGCTGAGTCACGAGGTTCAGAGTAGAATGCCTTGCTTTCTAAACTCCTCAGAGAGGAGTTTAGGTGTGGATAGGTCCAATCTGAGCCTCAGGCTTGGCCAATGGTTTATGTCTAAAGATAATTTGTGTCTAGCAGCAGTCTAAGACTCACTTTGTAATTAAATCACACATTTACAGATTACTTAAATTGATTCACAACATGCATGCACACAGACACGATTATATTTATATATGTATATATAAAGGTATACCTGTTAAAAATTCCTCTTGGGTTCAGTGAAAAAAAAGTCAGTTAAATTCAGCTAAAAAAATCAGTTAAAAATTCCCCTTGAGTTCCCTTCAAAGTTCACCCATCTACAAGAAGGGCCAGAAGGAGGATGCGGGGAACTACAGGCCTGTCATCCTGACATCGGTACCTGGGAAGATTATGGAGCGGTTCACCTTGAGTGTACTCACCAGTCACCTGCAGACCATTGGTCTTTGGCAATGGACCTCTGATTTTCACAAACTTGAGCATTTGCAAGCTCTGAGAGGCGTCTTGCTAGAGGGAGATACTGGTTGCAGCCAACTGTTGTCCAGGAGAGCTGAAAGGGCCTCACTTAAGACTGCTGTTTGTAGGATCATGAGATGTTTGGCTTTAGTCATCAGCAAATTTCCATCCTGGTCACAATCCAGATCAGTAATTGCTAGAATTCCAGTAACAATAGTACCACTTCACTCAGGTTACGATCCAGGTAAGGTATGTTTCCAAGACTGCCAAGGAATAACTGATTGTTCCCTCTCTCATTTCCTGCCTCAGCTATGTAGGAGTTCCTGGTACAATTAAGGGGCACTTAATTGTACAACTCATTACACCAAGGCAAAGATATGATGAGAATTTCTACGATCATAAAACCATCCAGATGAAAAGAGTGTGTGGTGGGGGAGGGTGTTGGTGGTATGTGCACCACCACAAGGAGAAACAAAACTATATCCACTATTGAGCTTGGATCTATTGACACATATCTTCATTCATGTTTCTTTTCATAACTTTACTCTTTAATTGAATACATAACCACAGAACAGGATGTGACTGAAAAAATCTATTTCTTGTGAATGTTATTTAAGGAAAAAGGTCAGTGAAATAAAAATTGAAAAGGTCTTTGTAAAGGAAATGTGTTCCTTCCACTCTGCATGTCAGAATTCTGACAATACTGGTAAAATGCAGAGTATAAGTATATATAAAATACATATCTGAGTTTATAAATAGACATATACACTAATACCTATGTATTTATAAAATTCTGACAGATATTTAAAAAACCCCAAACTGTATTAAAGACTGTAGTTAGTTGCAATGAATTGTTATTAACAGGTAATTTTGACTGTACACTTTGTAAGCCAGATCTCATTTTCACCTGACACCTTTGGATAAAGACATAATCAGAAATTATTGCAATATCCAACAAGTGAATTCTAGACATTTCATCCACCAGTCTCTAAGGGCTCTACAGGACAGGGTAGATAATATTATGATGGTTTATGGATGTAGAAACACCCATATCATATAAAGGGAAATAATTCACTCAGTCAGTCTTTTTCTTTACTCCAGCAACATACTTTTCCTTCTAGATTCCAGCCTAATGTATTGATGTGAATACTGGAATTTCAGAAAATGACTTAAAATAAATTATTGACTATTTTTCCATAATATTTTAAAATGAGTATAGAAAAATAAACTGAAATATCTTTGAATGTTTTCTTCATACATTATTAAAACCCCCTGATATTTCTAACTTTTCATGGTGTAATTTTCATTTTTTATTAATTTTAACCATATATTTTAAATACATGAATCTCCATAAGAATTTAAAATTCCTAACTGATTTTCATAAAGCTGAGCGAATCATTGCATTTGTCTTAATTACCCTTCCCAAATAAAATGTTTTGGCTTCTCAGTTATTTAAAACCAAACAGTTGTTCACTTTGATGACTAGTTACAGAATGTTAAAATTCACCATTGAAGTACTTTAAAGATATTTTCAAAGAAGTCATATTTATCTTACAACTCTTGCTTTGAAAAACTATTTTTAAGTTGCATGTGGTTAATAGAAACTCTAATTGTTACGTATCCTACATCATAAAATAATAATTGGCATAGATTTTGTGTTTGTTTAAACATATACTGGCAATCTTTCACTATGTCCTTCTTTCCCATGATGGAATATGACCAGGGAGACTTACATGTTGCAGTATCATATCATAACAGCAGGGAGCAAATCTCCTTGGATATGACCCCTAAGACAATAACCCACCACAGGTTTTATATAGAAAATCTTTGCATAGAGGAAAAAAAATGCATACAAACCAGAAAAATTCAGAACTTCATTTCTCCATGTAATCTTAATTTTAATTTCTTTGCATATGTGATATTTTATACTGAATGAGGTTAGGTTCTTTTGGGAAAGGAAAATGGCACCTTGTGTTTGAGACACTGTATTGCAAAACAAAAGTCCAAGGTTATCACATAAAGACCTTCCTCATTTTCTTTACTCTGAATTTTCAACCTAAATAGGTTGGAATAATAAATTTCATTAAATAATTTTTAAAATACATTTTACCATATTTTCTTGTGCCTAAAATTCTCTAGCTTTCCTTCTCCCCTAAGTTCATAGAATCATAGAATCATAGAATGTTTTGGGTTGGAAGGGACCCCTAGAGGTCATCTAGTCCAACCCCCCGGCAGTCAGCAGGGACACCACTAACTAGATCAGGTTGCTCAGAGCCCCATCCAACTTGGCCTTGAATATTCCCAGGGATGGGGCCTCCACCACCTCTCTGGGCAACCCGTTCCAGTGTTTCACCACCCTCGTTGTAAAGAATTTCTTCCTTATATCCAGTCTAAACCTACCCTGCTTCAGTTTAAAACCATTACCCCTTGTCCTGTCACAGCTGGCCCTACTAAAAAGATTGTCCCCATCTTTCCTATAGGCCCCCTTTAGGTACTGAAAGGCCGTAATCAGGTGTCCCCGCAGCCTTCTCTTCTCCAGGCTGAACAAGCCCAACTCTCTCAGCCTGTCCTCATAAGAGAGGTGTTCCAGCCCTCGGATCATTTTAGTAGCCCTCCTCTGGACCTGCTCCAACAGTTCCATGTCCTTCTTGTGCTGAGGGCTCCAGAGCTGGACGCAGTACTCTAGGTGAGGTCTCACCAGAGCAGAGTAGAGGGGCAGAATCACCTCCCTTGACCTGCTGGCCATGCGGTTGAACAGTCATTGAAGACCATCCTCCATCACATTGTCAAAATTTGAACTCTCAGCCTCCAATGGAAGCTATCTCTTGTTCTGTATCCCAAATACATAAAGGAAAATATTGAAAAGGCAGCATTCCTATACATTTGGACTACTAGATACCATTGTCCCTCTTACGAGATGATCTCTCCCTACCCTGAAGAAGAAAACCGTGAAGTTACTCTTCCATGTTATATGCCACTTGGGTCTCTGGTAAGAGATCTATAGCTGGAGAACAACTTCAGTTCTTTCATCACTCCTTGCAGCTGCCAGGTATTTCAGGGATGTGTGTGTGTGTGTGTGTCCATGCTTTGGCAGGAGCATAAGCATCTTTTTAGATTGTTTGCATTGTCATCCTGCCAAAATTTCCCCAAAGACCAAAAGTCAAATTTGTAAAATGGTGATAGGTTGTAGGTTAGGGGAAAAGGGAATAGAATTTTGTAGGCCAAAGAAAACAGTTGTTTTGCAATACCATTCCTTCAGCTGAATCTCAAAGATTGATACAAACAATACTACTGTGTGGTTTCTTGTAAAAATACACAGAAGAGAATTTCAATTGGAAAAGGTCATGAAACCTAAATATAGGGTTTTCAACATACTCTTACCAACACATTCAAAAGAATTTTTCTAAACAGTTTTGAAATGATTTATACATTATAAAAAACCAAAGAAGCTTCATGTGCTTAATTTGATTTAACAGGATTTAAAATTTTAGAATTTTAGAATTATGCCTATTATCTCATTGCTACATGTCCTTAAATACTTGCATATTTAAAGATTTTTTTCATCTCACCACATAGAAAATAAAAACAGAAAGTGAGCTTTAAATTTTAAATTGTGTCACTGGCAAATATCATAAAAACTGCCAGATAGTAATATGGATGACTGTTATTGTTTAACCCCAGCAGGCAGCTCAGACCCATAGAGCCGCTCACTCACTCACTCCGCACAGTGGGATGAGGTAGAGAATTGGAAGGGTCAAACTGAGAAAACTCATGAGTTGATTCACAGTCTAGTGACTACAGTTAGCGCTGATGGCTGTGGTCCTTGGAGGGTGTTAGTTGCTGAGGTCAAGGTGATCAGGTTTGTGATTCTCTTTTTGTCTCTCTGGCAACTTTTGTTACTTGGATGCCTTTCACATACAACTACATCTGTCTTGCTTTGCCCCTTTGGTGATCACAGTGCTTACCTCTGTGAAACTGTGTCTGGCCATACCACCACAATGTTATGAAATCGTTATATAATGTTTTTAGTTACATTAAACTAGCATACCTATATTTAGGTATAAGGCAAGCTTCCTTTAGCATTTACTGATATTTGATTTTGAGAAAAGTGAATTTCATTCTCTCTTCACCTTCTCATATTTATTCATCTCCCTCAGCTATCTTTATTCTTATCCAAAGAGTTTTAGTCTTTCTACATACAGAAGTCATTCTATACTACTCATCTATATTGTTATTTTATTTTCAATTTTTATAATGCTGTTGGATCCTTTCTGAGATAGGATAACCAAACCGGAACATATTCTTAAAGAAATGAACATATAAAGAATTTACATAATAATATGATACTGTTTTTTTCTGTTTTTCTTTTCTAATAATTCCTATCAGATTTTTCTTCTTTACTATGACTAGGAACATATGGTTGAGGCTTTTTAAGGGTCAGTCACAAATTACTTTTTTGTTCCTGTGCAAATTTAATATCAGTGTCTCTATGATAGGAAGCCACAGCAGAGACTCCAAGGATTAGCACCAGACTATTTATATATTCCATACTAACATTGAGAATAAGAATGCAAAGTTCATTCTCTCTTTAACTTCTTAACTTTAACTTCCTCCATTATTGTCAGACATGAGGAATCTTAATTGATTTTTCATGGTAATAATGTTTGAGAAAGTGACCTGATTATACACTGGTGATAAGCAGTAGCTTTTGGTTTTGTTAGAGTAGAGATCTCAAGCAAGAGACAAGTAAGCTCTCTGTCATGATGTGCACTTCCATTTCTGAGGTTCTTTAGTGCTGGGCTTGGTGCTAGAATCTGTGCTGCCTGTGTTTATTGCAAGAGAGGAAAAAGATCAAGAAAAACTATACGAGTAGTTTAGATAATTTCTGACAAAGGACGAACCAAAGAAACAATGTAGAGAAAAGGAAATTATGTCAGGAGGTCAGAATCACCAAAATTAGGGTAAAAGCCTCCAGATCTTTTAACAGACGTTAAATGTTGTATGTGAATGTCAACCTTGAAAATATGTACCAAATGTTTTCTAGCATTATGGATATATGGGGAAAATTGCAAGAAATTCTTTAGATATATAGATCTCAAACTGAGTTGAAATACTACAGAATTATGAAACTGAGAAATGCATTATAAAACTGCTCTTCAGATCCAAGGCCAGGAAAACTTTAGTATCAGAATCTGAGAAGGCAGGGGGATAGAAGTTCATAATTCATAATTAAGGAGAGGTTAGACAGATCTAAATCTGCCTTTAAAAATTTATTTTTTTTTTTTAGACCTGGTACTATATTTTCATAAGCAACAAATATAAAAAATACAGGATTTAGTAAAAACATTGCTCTAACAGCAACTTTGAACCAACTCTAAATTGGCCTGGATGAGATATGGAAGAATGCATGTTTGAAAAGTCAACCAATAGTATTATTCTCTGGACACTTCCAATGATTAAAGAAAATACCAGTCCTTTGATATAGTATGTCTGTTGCAGATTACAGAAGTAATACTGTCATACTTAACTGCAGTTATTAATCTCCCAGAGACACTGCCAAACAGTAATTTGAATATCAGCAAACTGGAAATATTCGGTCAGTGGTTGATCTTGGTGCATCAGTTTACTGCCAAATTTCAGACAAGCATGCTGTAAATTAATAGTGACTTAAGATGAAAGTCAGAGTATGGAGTTAAGAGCGTGGAAAAATGAAATTTCAGATGTTGTTCTCTGCATTGCAAATGCTGTTATGTGGAAATGTCAAGTGGTCAAAATCTAGCTCTGGTGCAGTGAGATTCTAGCTTAGACTGGCTTAACCAAACACAGATCAGAGTTAAGATTTTAAGACATTTTTCTTTATCCAGGAAAATTTGCAGTCACACATAGAAATCTCATGGCAAAAGGTCAAAAGGAGGCAAATATTGCAGAGGAACACAAGAGTGGAAATAAAGCAGTAAAAGCACAGCTGATTGGAATGAAGGTTAAATTTCATTTTTCCCCAGATGAATGATGTTACACCACCTTCTTTGCCTGATAAAAGTCACTGGAGTCATAAATTTTCTATTATTATGTGTTTTGTCAAACAACGTATATAGGAGAAAAGATTTCTGGTTTTAAGAACATTCCTGTATACTTTCCTCCAGATTGAAGCACATTCTGTTTGACTTTTTTTCTGCTGAGTGTTTTAGAAGAGAAAAGAGAAAATAAATATATTGGTCAAAAAATACATAGGAAATAAAGCAGAACTAGAAAATTACGGTTAAGTTAGGAGTGAGAAAAAAGAGTATGAAGAGTTTCATAGATATAAAAAGATATCATATGTATCCACAATAAATTTGGACAGTCACATACTGTAGATCTTTAGGAAGTTCATCTCTTCCAAACAGCTTTTAAAATATTTATTTTAAAATCCAAATCAAATCCAAATATTTTTCTGGCAATGAAATAGTTTTGAACAATGACCTGCAATAACTATTCTGGAAGCTGTGCCAACACTTTCTACTTGCAGAACCTTGGAAAGATCACTAAAAGGAATAGCTGTAGGATCATCTGACAGATCTTTCCAGGTGACATAGTTCAACTGGTGGGGGGGGGGGGGGGGGGAAGTTTTAAAAATAAGTAATAAGAAAAAAAGAAAGTGGAATTATAAAACAACCAAAGACTGAATGGCAGAATGAACCCCACAACATACATGAATTTACCTGTCTTATGAAATTATATTGTCTGTGCAAGATATACTGTAGATACATGTTTGTATGCACTTAATTAAAAATGCACTTCAAAGAAAACCTTTCTGAAATTCATTACACTACTTTCACAAAGCTGCACTCTAGATATTTGCTCCTATATAACAAAAAGGGGCTTATTTTCCTATTTATACAGCCCTTTTTAAGCAAGTAATTAATTTTAAATCATCTATATAAATATTAAATTCATTGTAATACAAGCACAAGAACTTGTTGAGCAGTGCTGCATGCTCTGTCATAAGTTATAGTAATGCAAAAGAAAACCACTTTTATTAATAAAGGAGAAATAATTTAGAAATTACAAGACGCTGTCTATGTTTCATGGGTAGAAAATAGAAGTACTGAATTCTAAAAAATATTTTCAACAGATTTGACATCTTGCAAGTTATGCTGTATAGTGTAGTTTTATACACACAACTGTAATTCATGTTGCATAGCATTTCCTTACAGGATCTTAAATTCCAAGGCATATTCTTAAAAAATAAAGAAACAAACAAACACAACTAACCAAACCAACAAAACCAAAACTGTGTGAAAATTTTAATAGAAATGCAAATTCACTCCTTATTTTCCTGCTCTTACCTTATATTTGCAACAGAAAGGTATAAAGACAATATCAAATAAGCATGTTCTCTGACTGTAACAAAGAACCTGTTTTTCTGCACATGGCACCTGTTACAGAGTCTATTATATTATTAGGGTTTTATGCAAGCCCATGAATAAAAACCAAAAATTATAGTGGATTTTTTCCTAGTTATATCCATTCCTAGTTATATCCATTACTTATATGCATTACAATTATATCCATTACTTACTAATAAGTAATTATACTTAGCACAAGTATAATTGTATTCATAATATATATGTATTATATACATATTATATGTATATAATAGGTATAGCATTATGATTTTTAGTCTCATCTGAAAAGGGTAGCACTAAACAACTCACTTTCCTTAGAATTCTTTATTTCCAGTTGGTCTGCTATCACACCGCCTACATTGTATATCCTTAAGAAATCTAGCATAAAGATTTATTTTCCATCATTTTTTATATTGATTATATGCCATAGCTATGCTTATCACCAGTGCTTTTTGTATTCACATTCCACAGAAGCTTCCTTCTCAAATGCACCAAGCCATTTATCTTCATTCTGTAGTTGAAATCTAATGTGACTCTCTTGTCTGTGCTCTTTAATGCATCTTGACCAAGCTGGCTATGAGCTAACTAGTACATCAAATCAGGAAGCCTTGGCATTGCATTAGAATAGAATATTGCATTCAGAGGATGCAAAAAGAAGGGCAGTGGGGGAAAAGACAGAACAAAATATTTATATAATACTTTAGGGTGAGGTTTTTTATTGTTTTGAAAATGAAAATCACTGTTTTCCAAATTTCAGTTTGATCTTAATGCTTCAATATTCAATTTCCCATAAGGTTTAAAGCCGTTTAAGTCTGAAAGTAAAGCTTATTTTTTTTGCAAAGTTTTCATGTGCATTCTGTCTTTAGCCTGCTTACAGAAATCCTCTATAGCACATTTGATTTCACTGAAGGTTTGCACATTTACACCTCTGTTACCAACAGCAGAATTTGCATTTTCATATTTCCTTTGTATTTGTTTTCTCTGCTTCCACTTATTTCAAGGAATTAGCACATTCTTCATCTTGTAGAGGTAACTCGCATGTTTGAATAAAGAAAGTGGAATGGGATGCTTTTCTCTAATTCCTTTGGGTTATTTCATTAGCTGTGTGTTACACTTGGAATATTTTCTTGTGATAATATAGAAAAGATTATTTGTTGTATTTTCTCTATGTTTCCTAGAAGACAAGCCAGCTTATTACTCATGTTCTGCTGTCTGACATTATCTGTATTAAGCTGATTTTCCTGAATGCAGTCACACAACAAGACAGTGATGCCCCATTGTGGATCTAGACCCATGTTCTAACTCCAGTTAGACAATATCATATTAAATTCCATGACTGATCAAAATCCCACCAGGTATTTTAAAATGTTACTGCATGGAATTTACTATCCATTCAGGAATGGCATTGTGTAAATACCAATAATATTTTTTTTCATTATGTCGGTAGATATGTTCCTACAGATTTAAACTCTTTTTCATCATGTCCATACTGTATATTCTAAGACCTACACTTACTAACATATTTCCATGGCATTCTGCAAAAAATCACTACGTTCTTTAAGTTTCCTGTAAAAACTTTAAAAAAAAATAATACTCTGGACTGCATTTATTTTTCAATTTTATTTCTCCTGGTTTACTGATTACTAAGCCTACTACAGTGCTTGGAACTGTTATAGTATTTTAGCAAATGTATTTATTCAGAGCAGGCATATTGTTCCAAGCTTTAAGAGCATAGTAAATTATGTACAAAAGAAAGCTATTTTACACAAAATAAGCTATTTAACAAAAAAAAAACAAACCAAAAAACCAAAAAACAACCAAACATACACAAAGGAAAGACATATGATCAGGGTCTACTGGTAGCAAAGTATTCATTGAGGAATATTATTTAAATGAGTGAGTAGTCTACAGCATCTCATTACTTTCCTGCTATGCATTAGAATACTAAACTGCATTCAGTGACTGGGATCTTGCTTAGGCAGAAGAGCCTTCCCTCGATGCCATCAAAGGTGTGTCCCTCCCCCATCCCTGCTGACAGGGAACCTGGCCACTTGCTGTAGGAGGATTGCTTTCCTTGGCACCAACAATTTAGCTGATGTGGAATGCTTTGATTAGGCAGATAAGAACCTATTCTGGTACACTGAGCAGTCTGTGGTCTTTGCTAGGAAGTGGTAGGCAGATGTTGACGCTGTCAGGACTGAAACAGGCATTGATACAGCAACAGCAGGATCTGTCCACCTAGGTGCTCGCCCGCTGGCCAGGGAAAACATTCCATCATCCTCCGCACCTCTGGTGCTAGTGGTGTTCCTGCCAGCTCCTGACAACAACAGGTTTGGTTTATTGCTCAGTCCCCCATGGTGACCCCTGACACCCCAGACAGGTGCCAAAACAAGAAAATAGGCTTAAGTAATTTTGAGGTGCTTAAGTCTAGAACTGTGATTCTAAAACTGCATTCAGTGGCTGCTCTTAGGTTATTCATTTAAAGGCTATTCACAATAAACACAAAAGTCTGGAGAAGCCAAGGCAGGAAGAGGAACCCAAATAACCCAAGCTGTGCAAACAGAGCACCCTGACTTGGCTGCTCCTGCAGTTGTCAAAGCGGAATGACCATCCCTGTGCCCACCTGTGAAACCTACCCAGCGGAGTCAGCCAAAGAAATTCTACCAAAAATGTCTTGCAGGCTTGGGGGAGCTGGGAAAAAAGTATTTTGGGACTGTGTAAAATTTATAGTGGGATGTTTCCAGGGGGATTGTGGGAAGGTGCAAGGTTCATCATGGAATCTTTAGGTGAGGGACCAAAGGCAATAAAAGGAGGGATAATACCAGGAAAAAAGGGAATAGAGGACAAAAGGGGCTGGTGGAGTGTGAGCAGGTCAGTCCTTGTGCCCAGCCATGTCTGCACCAGCCTGTGCAGCTGCTTGTGTGTCTTCTGATTAAACTCCATTTCTGATGGTTTTCCTGGACATGGGGTCCCTGCCCTCTGTGCCCATGTGGGAAGGCTGAGCACCCACCCTGACACAGGGCTAGGTGCTGGCACCAGGAGACACTGGCATGTGTGTAGTTTTCCTTGGGTTACCTCAACCCTGTCTGTGTATGTGTATACATGTAACATTCATAAACAAAATTCAAGCAGGAGTAGCTGGCAGGTAGCTCAAGGGATCTGGGATCCAGCTACAGGGGAGACCATAGGCCTGGAGGCAAAGTGATGTAGAAACCAAGGCTCTGCAGGACAGAAACTGCAGAGACCATAGGACAGAGCCACTATCTGAGAAACTGTGAGCTGGGGAGACTGTAAGTCTGGAGCAGCTCCTGGAGAGAGTTGGTCCTGATCAGCTGTGTGATGAGAATGGATTCGTACAGCAGCTGGAGTGGAGCTGCAGCCTCAGGGCTTGGTGCCAGCAACTGGGCAGACTGGGATCCAGGGGTAGCTGCTGGGAAGACCAGGTGTCCAAAGCTGGACAATCTACATTAGGTACAAATATGAGCATGTTCTACTATGGGAACTTCAATCCTGATCAGCTGGAAAGGAAAGGAACCAAGTCAGGCTGTCAATGCTGTTCATATTCATTTGAAGGCTGTGACCTCCGTCTGTGCCAATCCATGTGGCTGTGTGTGTGCACATGTAGGTTTGCACACATGCGTCCATGCATGTGTGCACACATTTACTGGAAACACTATTCCCAATGTGCACATTATTTACTGGTAACTCACGGTCAGCCTCACTGCTGGTTGGACCTGCGGACATGGACCTGCAGCCTCACAACTGTCATGAAAAGCAGAAAACCTGAATTCAGCTGTTGTTTGTTTTTTTTTTTCCTTAACCTGAGAAACTCAAAGATGCTTCCTTCCCTTTCTTAGGTATGCTTCAATCACTGTTAAGTCTGCTGAAATTGAGCAGTTCTCTGGAAATCAGGTAGGGCATGCAAGGTATGTGTCTCTGTCCGAGGGATATGATATATGGGTAAACTAACACTAACTGATCAGGAAAGAGAAACCACACTGAAGAACAGACTAACATCTTGGAAAAGGGGATTACAAAGAATAGGAAACTGACCTAAACCAGCTGATTTTCTGTATGTAAAGTGATGAATTAAAATTTATAGATTTAGTACTTGACTCTGAAGAATGAATTCCAGAACTTTACAGAACTCATTTTTGCATATGAGAGAAATCAGCAATTCTTTGCTGTATATTAATGACGGTTATTTAATGAGCATACTAATGAGTTAATGCAACTCAAGTTGGAATGTTTTTCTGTACTAATAAAGAAATGTCTAACTGGCAATTTTTTAGACTTCTTATGTTCCTTAATGTAATTTCAATTTAAATGACAGCTTCCAATAATATACTGTCAAGGCCTCTAAATAGGAAATATAGCAACCATTAGCCATGCACAGCACCGTAGGGACTTTATCAATTACTGATGTCATTGCATAGCAACCATACGACCGCTGGTGTACATAAGTAGCATTTCAGGTGACTGACTGAATTACAGAGTTAATGAAAACATTCTCATTCTGCAGCTGAATTATGCACACATTATGGTTACTTTTCCTTTCTAATTATTTCTTTGGAGCTGTGTGTCTTCCGTAAATCTGATCTGATATGGCACAGTTTGCAAAACATAACTACTTATTCTCTTCATAAGCAAATTATTTAAAGAGCTACTTTGCAAGAAAGAAATAAGGAATGAAGAAAAAACAGAATGATGAAGCTTAACTAAATATTACTTTCAACTCTTTGGATTAGTCAGAAATCTTTAAACAACTATGTTATAAACCACTTTTTAATTCCAGAAAATACAAGCCAATAAAAAAATTGTTCAGAAGCATGTTAGAAATCTGTTTTCACCATTCTTAAGTCGTTTATCTTCACAACAATTACCTGTATGTTTGGTCCCATCTCATTTAGGAGATTCATGGAGAACATTCATGCAGACCTCAGACATTTATGTATGCATTACCATACAATACAGACATTATAAATAGTGTTTTCATGCTTGCATCTAGCAACGTGATGTGTACCCATTTTCAGAAAAAAAAAATTAATACAAATGCACTTAGGTTTTTTTTATGTATAATATGCTAAGACACATTTTTGACACAAGTTTGGAACTAGTAATAAAGGTAGCTCTTCTGATGGGTAGAAATTGATATTTGAATGCCTTAGATTTATGTTATAGTAATATAGAGAGAAAGCAAGCATTCTTTATTATCATCTTTATTCTTTGCATTACCTGTTGTGTCACATGTTCTGTGATTATTTGAGAACATAACATGTAATATATTTTTACTTCTTAGGAAATATATGTCCACAAAACAAGAAAATTGTAGCTATCAGAGCTTCTGCTCAACTTCTAAATAACATTCTAATACACTGGGTTTTTCCAGTGTGATTCCTTATGGGATTAAATATCTGTTTCTCCACATAATTCAGACTTCAAAGGAGTCCAGTACCATACCTTGCTGAAGCTCTGCCATGACCCTCAAGTGATTCCTACATTTTTCTTGCCTGCAGAATAAAGTTTGGAAACAATTGTGAGAACAAAACCAAAGTAATTGTATGCACCTGCACACTAACCCATGTGTGAAATTTGGAATGGTGATGCTTTTGCTTTCTTTACCTATTAGTCGGTTGGACCAATCACCCAAGTTTTAAGTTTTTTCTGTGCAGGCACCTCCAAGTGGAGGTACTTATCTAGTTACTTGGGATGTGATAGACATGGACCTGGACCTTTCCTAGAAACTCCAAAGATATCACCAAAAAGGGCTGTTTTAAAACTTGGGTGCTTGTTAGAGGTTACCCAATGCAGTGATGTCTTACTAAGTGATGTAATGACTCCTATGTTATTTGCGTAAAATAAATGAAACTGCAGGAGAGTGGTGAGATTAGGACCTTGAAAGACCAGTGGATAAGGTGCTTATTTGGGGTGTAAGAGATGTTCTCAAGCTTTGGCCTAATCAGAAGGTACATCCCTAAAAGGGGAAAAAATAATGTATTGGACAAAATTATGAAATATGTTTTTCTCTACAAAGTAGTCTAACCATTGAGTATAAGTCAAAAGCAATGATTACTCCATGTAAACTACTTCAAGACCAGAGCTTGATCATCCAGTCTTCATTTGAACCCTGTCAATTACTTCCCAAAGTCATACCAGATACTAAACTCACAGAGCAAGGCTCATCGTTGTCTCTTTTATATAAACAATTACGCAAATATCAGGATTTAGTCTTTAATCCTCCAACATGCTGGCAGTCTTAGGGGAAATGCTGTCTGCTTGAAGGTGTTTAATAAGTCACAGAACACCGCATTAATTTTCTCGCTGTCTATCATTAGGTTTTCTAATATTTTCAGGGAGCAGGGACTAATGTAGTCTGATCTACTGTTTCAGTCTATTCTGTAAAGTTAAATGCTATGAAACTATTCTCTCCTGGAAATAATGTCTAACAAGCTATCCCTGTTTATGACAATCACTGTTCTAAAACAAAAGATTGGTGTTCAAGTTTACTTAGAAACATGCAGAATATATAGATAAATAAATAAATATTGTAAATCAATTAAATAATTCTTGCTTTAACCCACATTTTTATTCTTGGAATTTAGGTAGATTTTTAATCTAATCCATGTAGATCATGATCTGTTTCTTTCATATAGATGCATATGTATCTTTTTTACCCTATGTTTATCTAAGCAGCGTATTTGAAATAAATATTTCTAAATATAATTTTAAATTTTTTGTAAGATCACCAAATAAAATATTTTAGAGAATTCATATATAGACTTAATAGATTTTACAGATTTCATATTTAGACTTAATCTAATCTTCTAGAAAGATGTTTGTAGGTGATACATGAGAAATGTATATTAAAAGAAAACTAAAAAAACAAAAATTTTATGCTTTTATTTTATTTTCTTAAAAAAAACACAAAGTATTTTCAAAATTATAAGTAAAATTTAAAAAAAAAACCTGAAACACATTTTCCCCTTAACATCATAAGTGACCTTAGAAAGAAAAAAAAACTTTTCTCGTCTTTGATAAACTTAAAAAAAAAAAAAAAAGTGGTTTACCCAAATCTTATCTGGGTTGGAATTTGAGTGTCAAAGCCATCCAGATAATCTCAGTGTGCCTATAAACATTAGACATTCCTCTATGTACTTTGAATACCTGTGGATTATTCTATATACACAGCCAATTTCAGTGGGATTATTTTTGCTGAAATCAGGAGTGAAGAAATATTTTTATTAAGGTCCTAAATAAATTTGGCTCTTGCTTTCATTTTCAATCTTTAATTTTGAGGAACACTTATTTTATTCAGAATCTATGTTAAAATTATTAACTATATTCTAAAAAAATACAACTTAAGTGTTTTTCCAGGAAAATAGTTTTTCTTGTCTATGCTTTTACGTGTTCTGTTTTATTGTGCTTTGTACAGTGGAAGGACCTGCTTTCACAACAAGTAAGTGTTGTTTTATACTCTATTCAAGTTTGGGTTTTTATTGAAATTATTATAGTATTATCATCATACTCAAGATTTTGTGTTGTGGAAATGTTATTCATTTATTTGTCCTCTTTCACAAATTGTTGCTTTGCTACAGAATTTCCACAGAAATTTTATATAAACTTTTTTTTTTAATTTTATAAACCACAAAAAAATTAATAAATAATACCATTTTATTAGTTCCAGTGATGAAGATGACAGTACATGTGCCCTTTGATCATCACTAAGGTACAAGCTGACCAGGTGAACAGCTTGAACTTAAAAACAAAGACAGACCTAAACTTTTAGAATGAAGTTCAAAAAGAAAGGGTGATGGTGAGAATTGAGCTAAGCCCAAGTTCCAGAGGAGCTCTGTGAGCTCTTAAAATACATGTGGAAGCAACATCATTCAGTTAATGAATGCATATGCCATTTCAGTTAATTTTTACATTACCTATAGTAATAATTTGGGTTTTACTCAGAACCCTGGATCCTCAACAATTAGGCCATTACTGCAAAAATTAAGAGTCTTTAAAAAGCTAGGTTTTAGATATGTTCTGTATTAGAACCTCTAAGGTTTAAATTCAAGAATGAAGTCTGCCTGTTCATACAACATAATAACTATCTATGATACTGTCATAATAAATCTGTTAATAGGGTAGCATCATTCTTATTATTGTTGTAATTACTAATTAATGCATATAAAAATATCAGAAATAATTCTTTTGACAGCTATGTTGACAAACAGCTGAAAAATAAGGAAGTTTCTTAAGCTGAAAAATCACCCATGCTTTAGATTGATATAAGACTTTGTTCTTAAACCAATATCCCAAATGATGGCATAATTATGCTACTTTTCATATCCACTGAGTCTGAGTACACATGAGCCTAAACGTTTAAGAAACATTAATCAAATACAGATTATAAAGACAGCAATTGCTAAGTATAAACATGGCATATAAACGTTCCACTCATACATAACAGTAGAACAGAGCAAAACACTGAATCTTCCCGTTTTGTTTTGGGTTTTTTTTAAAATAATTTCAGGAATTCTAGTGTAGCACACCACGCTACCTTTGCATTCAGGTTATTTTGACAAGTTAGAAGGATGTGGTACATACAGATGACAATTTAACCCAAACCAGATTTTACTATGCATGAAATACAGGAATTATATATAGGTTAGCACTTTGCAAATAATGCTGTCATAAATTCTCATCCATACTCTTCCTCAGTACTTTATGGAAAAATGCAGCTCTCTACTTTCATATATGATCTCAATTTAATGGAATGGACACTGCAAGTACTCCCCTTGGAAAATGTAAGTATGATTTTTTTTTATTGTAAAGTTTATGCATTGATAATTCATCAGACACTATATGAGTTGATAGATGCTGTGCACAATGTTGTTGTTTTCCTATGCACTAGTTAGGAAGAAGAAACCCTTCCCTTAAATGTGGTTTTGAAAAGACTTGAAAGTAGTCACTTTTGGAACTGATGTACAATCTATTTACCTGACAGACCTGAACGGCTGTTTTTACAAGTGCTTTTTCATGATTAAGCAGTGATATCTGCAATATGATTCAGTGGTAAGAATAATCAATCTTTGTAAATATTTAAGTCATATAGTAATCTGTTATTCAACTAGAATTTTCCATTAAGTCGATTGTCCTCTGACAGTAGCAATCAGTAATGTTCAGCATTATCTCTCAAAGTAATAAATGCCTGTGTTTCTCTTGGTACTATAAAGGGCCATATAAGCCCTACTTTTATGTGTTTCTAAAGAAATTCTGGCTGAATCATTTTCAATTCAATCACTGATGCTTCAAGCTAATATAAAAAATTGAGAAAAACAGTCACTATGCCTGTATAGTTAAGATGATATTGTATCCTAACAGATTTTTGTTAGCCTAAAAAAATCTATATAAATAAACTGTATTTTGGTCAGCTATTAGATTTTGTTATTTTATGGCTATTAGAGACCAGAGTTCTGAAATGTGGCCATAAACTCTACACCACCTGATTTTTTCAAAACCCCTTGACTCTGCTTCAGAAAATCTTATGGAGACTGAGAAACAGTTTTGTGCGTACATATTCTGGTTTTGGTAAAAATACCTTTGAAAAGACTGATAGTCCTTGACTGAACCATTTTGATGAGCTTTGGATTAGATCCTTTGCTCTTTACATAGACAAATATTAATCCATATGCATTTGAAACAAATTCTATGTATTTGCCAAGCTAGATGTATGACATTGTTGAATAAGACTTTATCTTTTTTTTTTTTCCCTTAAATGGGAATGTCTAAGTATATAATGATAACTTGTAGGTGCTAGTATTACGTCTCTGAGGCTTTCAAAAAGCATGCTGACAAAAACAACATGGGTGATACTTCAACTATTCAACCATTCATTCAGATAATTACCTAATATTCTGAAATTGAAACTATCTTTTTATGAAACTCTACTAAATAAAATTTTACTGTAAGTGACAGATTTTCCCTTTCCATTGTATATGACCTGACGATGGGTATCAGAACACCATAGGAAAATAATTGCTTTATTTTAGTCTTTTATAATACATTAATTAGTCATATACAAACCAAAATGCAGAACAAGGCAAAACAGTACTAGACCCACCAATGACTAAACTTTCTGAAACACAGAACTGCTGTTTGAAAATGAACATTGCATTTCTTTTGACAGAGACATGGTATAGACTGCCAGGACTGGCTTAGATGGAAAGCTTTCTTCTTGTGACCCTGTAGCTTGGAGGACTGCACTGTATGTGGCTGTGTTTGGATGTTAACTCTTTTCACTAGTCCTAGATGTAATGAAAACTTCAGTAATAATCAGAGGACAGAGACAGAACAGACAAATGACAACTACATGTTGTGTGTGAACTACTGTGTCCAGTTTCATGTTCCTCAGTGCAAGAGAGACATGGACATACAAAAGAGAGTGCAGCAAAGGGCCACAAAGATGCTGAAGGGATTGGAGCATCTCTCCTATTAGGAAAGGCTGAGAAAGCTGGGACTGTTTAGTCTGGAGAAACTAGGTAGGATATAAAGAAGGTAGGATCTGAAGACAGGATGTAAGGAAGGTGGAGCCAGGCTTTTTTCAGTGGTGCCCAGAAACAGGCAAGAGGCAATGGGCACAACCTGAAACACAGGTTTCCTCTGAACATCAGGAAACACTTTTTTACTGCAAGTGTGACTGAGCACTGGCACAGGTTGCCCAGAGAGGTTGTGGTTTCTCCGTCTTCAGAGATATTAAAAAGCCATCTGGACATGGTCCTGGGCAACTGGCGCTAAGTGTCCCTGCTTGAGCAGGGGTGTTGGACCAAGTGACCTCCAGAGGTACCTTCCAGCCTCAACCATCTGGTGATTCTGTGATTCATTTGTAATTTCTATCTTTGGAGTTCTTTTCTCAGGTTTGACCCCCTCCTTATAAGACAGTGAATACCTTCACATTCACTCCCTCTCTCCCTGTGGAATCTAACATTCTTAATGGCATGGAAAAACATTTTATTTTTTTTTTATCAATATGTTTCCTAGCTAAAAAAAAAAAATAATCCTGTGTGTTGTTGCGTAGTTCAACATTTACTAAAAACAAAATTTGTTTGGTTTTAGATATATAGCCTCATAAGACAAATTAGCTCAGATATCTCATAATAATTTTTTTACAGACTCTTAAGGGCCTAATAAATCTTTGAGAATGTTGCTTCCTGAACAGCATGTCCATGGACAGTAAAACTCCTGGTGAGTATACAGGGGGTTCTGCAACTTTGCCCATTTGTGCAGTCTTTGAGGTCTTTCGGGGTTACAGCTGCAAGAGATGAAATAAAGAAAACTCTATGTGTTACAAAGGAAAAAAAAAATATTGCCTGAATACCTTATATTTCCTGCTGTTTCAGGATTCGGGAGTTGTTTTATATTTTGGGAAACAAGTATGTATATTAGAAGACAAAATCTAGAAGATTTATGGAATTACATCCTAGCTAGTTGAACCTGTAAATTCATAAGCCCAACATCTATATCTTTAAAATGCAATTTTAACTGCAAACTAACCTTCAGAGTAGTAGAAGTGCCTAGTACCTGGATGCTAGTATTAGTGAGGTTGCACATTGCCTGAGGTCATGGCCATACTCAGTGCTGAATATCTTGGCTCTTTCCCATGTAAAAAAGGCCTTTCTATATTCCCTCTCCCATCAGTAGCTTTGGGAGCTGCTGAGCATTCCCAGAGCATATCTAACTGTAAGGCACAGTTCATCTGATACTCTTGCTACCAGTTTCCACTTAAGAGTATGTTGTTAGAGCATTAATTCAAGTTATGGAATATTTGTATTCAATTCTCTTCTGAGAGTGAACATACTTTTAAAGGAAATAGTAGACATAATTTCTCAGGAACTGTGCACCTCCCAGTCTCCCTGTTTAAAATTCTTTCCTCTTTGCACAGCTTAATTAAATATTCATTGGTCCAGAAAGAGTGAGTCCCTCATCTGGTTTAATTCACTATGTAATAGTAAGTAATCATTGTAACATGATTGTGAAGTTATGACACCCCTCAGTGAATACTCTAATGCTTAAATTGCAGAATTGTTCTTAGACTCATTCTAAAACAATGTCTTTCTATTTTTATAGCAAAATGAAATAGATTTGGCTGTAATGCATGGGAGTTACTCTTCTGTAAACATACCATGGCACAGTTATTACAGTATTCACCTGAAATGTGCCTGATATAGACTGTAGACTAGTGACAGAAAAGAAAGAACTTAATCCAGAACTGATAAATGACATTTTTAATATTAAATTATTTTGTAGAAAATAGCTAAACTAAACCCACATTTATCAGAGATTTTGAAATGTGCCTTTTGATTATATTTTGAAAACTGTCTTTGTTGTATCTGGAGATTATGTCTCTCAGGACAGCCTTCTATTTTCCAAACCAAAAACCCAAAATAAAGAAAAAAAAACCCCTCAATTATTTAATTCAGTCTTTCATTATAAGTCATGCCTTCTGTTCTTTTATCTAGCTTGACAGACCCTGTTAATGAGGTTAGTATTTCTAGTGTGTCCAATGAGTTTCAGTCTGAACCCAAAAGTGTATCACATAGGCAGAGGGTAATACGAGGTCTACACTGAAGTTGCAGGTTTTTTCAATCAGCTGTTTTTGAAAGAATACTTCTAAATATAGATTTCAAAACTAATAGAAAAATTTTCCTTTCTGGGACATCCATTGCAACAGAACAGGATTATCCTGTACATTAATCACAGTAGAGCTTTATACATTTTTTGTGTCACTGTATAGTTTTATTTGTAATACACTGTATTGGTTTTGTTTGCACTAAATTCAGACAAATGGAGCAATCTGTTCTGACAGTTTTTTTAAATTGTTTTTTAAGTTTCATATTTAATCATCAGGAATAATATGGTATATCCTGTCTATTAATTATGCAATGAAATTTTATCATATTTTACACAGGATATTGAAGGAAGAGACACCTCAAACTTAAGTGAATATCAATGCCATTAAATAAGAATATATATAAAGCTGCATTTACAAAAGTGATTACGTATCTTTGTTGAATTAAACTGCTTTCATACATCAACTTTTTTTCTCTTAACTTTAATTCTCCACAGAATTTCTGTTTCCTAAATTGCTTGTAATATCAACCACAGAAGGTTTATAGACTCTTGGCCTTTGTATTATGAAATCAGCTGCTCTTTTCAGCTACCTGACATCCATCTCTGTAACTGTTCCACAGAACCTCAGCTCGTAACTTCTGCAACAAGCTATCTAAGGCAGTAAGAGACATATCTGCTCTTGGCTTGAATCCTGCCACATATTTAGGTAAGTTCTACAGTGCTGTCACTGTCAAAAGAAAAAAAAAAAAAAAAAGGCATGCAGTAACAATGGTCAAGTTGGGTTTTTTTTTTCGGCTTTTCATCACTGGTAGATGTTGAAATTAGAGCTCTCTGATGTTCTTTTTCCTCCTCTAGATACTTATATCACATGACATAGGTATGTTATAGTCTTTTCTTGCATAAATTTCACACACTGAACTTCTAAATATTGAGTTTTGTATAGGTAAAAGTCATTTATGTAGCTCTTTTCAGAGCTCTTTCCAAGTTTCAGTGTCCTTTCTGAATTTTTTCCCTAGACCTAGACACAGGTTTACAGTTGGACTCTCATTATATCTGTTCCTCACAGCATATTGATCTTCTGCATCAGTTTCACACTCTCATCCTTCTGTGTTTTTGGATAATACATATGCCTTAGCCACATCTTTACAATGTTATGAGCTTGGGCACAACTTCTTACAATGCTATAGATTAAGAACTATATCTGATGCTGTCTAGTCTGTCAGTAAGTATGGCTTGAATTGTCAGTCCTCACCTTTATTTCTGTTTGACCTGTTCACTCTGAAAATAAAATACCCTTCTAATTCAGTAAAACTCTATGTGATTTCAATTATTCAGGCTTGTTCACATGACATTTTTTCCTTCAATTGTCCCTTCCTGAAATACACTCCCATTTTCTTAAGTACATGCTGCTATTTGTACCTTTTTTCATTTATTTCATGGAAGATATATCAAGAAAATCAGTTTGAAACAGAATTGAGTTGTGTACGCTCCTCACACATGGTAAACCGTTAAGATTCTTGGCTAATATGCCTTAAAAAATTAAAATAAATACTAGGCCTTAAAAAAAAAAAAAAAAAGCCAACACCAGGCAGTGCTGGTAACAACGGCTCCAGGCACGGCAAGTGATGAGCCAGGGCCTGGGGCCAACCAGGGGCAAAAGGAGACGGGGCTGGAGATTGGCACTGCTGCAACATTGCTGGCACAGGGATTGGCAGCCCCAGGGCTGGGCTGAAATGGGGTGGCAGGACTTGAACAGGGGTGGGAAAGCCCTGAGCGAGCTGGACAGGGACAGTAAGGCCCAGTGGTGCCCTCAGAGCCCTGTTGTTGTTTGGGTCACTTTGAACCTAAAAGAGCATCAACCATTTAGCAAGACTAAATTAAATACATAGTTTATGACGTTGTCTGTATTGTCAAGTGGATTAGGTTATTGACAGGCATATTTCAGAGTCTTGAAAAAAGGATTTTTTTTTTCTATCCATTACTTGCATTATATAAGTGAAAATAAAGTAAATTACTTCTAGAGTTATACCCAAATTAAATCCTCCAGAAACTTTCCTACTGGTCTGAAGACATACATTACTGCTCAACAAGGAGATAATGAAAGAGAAATACTAAAATTCAGTATTTCAAGATATGCATAAATTAGAATTGCATAGAAATACCACTTATGCTGCTGTTTATGCTACCAGGTATTTAAAATACTGGTTTTTTAATTACATGTATAACTAAAAAATTTTTTAAATATAACTAAAATAATTTAGAACTGATTAACTGAGAATAATAGAAAAAAATGAAAAATTGAGAAAGCTCTAGGTCTAATGTTAATTTCAGGAAATCTCTACAGATATAGATGGATTATAGCACACAGGTGTACTTCCATGTTTTCATCATTAGGGAAATGCTCCAGTTTTCCAGTAGAACAGAGGATGTTTGCAGACTAGAGCAAACATGCTACCAAGTTCTTTTGTCCTACTACAGCTCAATACATCTATGATTGACAAACCTAAACTTTGAGGATCAAATTACCTTTTTCACTTCTGTACTTTCCAGGTGCTCTGTGCAGACAGGCAAAACCAAAACTCAACATATAAACCTAGCATGTGTAATAAACTGCTTTCTACAGTTTATAGGAGAAGTTTTAAATGGGAGGCCTATTAGGAAAATTACATTATTTATCTTTTATTCATACTTTTCCCTCAAGCAACCTCTGAAGAAAACCCCCTTGTAAAATTAAGCAGAATGCTGACACGGAGTTAATTTTTTTTTCTGTCAAATGCAGAATAAAAAAGTTAAGTAAGCTTGATTTTAATTACCATAAGATGTAAGAACAGCTGTAGTGTATCAGATAGAAGATTAATCTAGGCCAACAATGTCATTTCAACAACACTGTCCAATAGTTAAAGCCTAAAAAAAAATATACAGAAGGAAAAACAAAAAAACTTTTTTTTTTTTTTTTTTTTTTTTTTTGGAACATTACCAAGCCCACAGTAAGGTCCTGCTCTGGGACCTCCTGAGCCAACAATATTTGCACTGATATTGATACTTTAATTGATACTTTTACCCAATATCCCTGGGTGGATTGATATTCTATATTGTACAGTTAACAGTTTTTTGAACACCAAAACCATGGATTGCAGAAGTCTGCAATGACTTCAGCATGCAGCTCACAGATAAACTCTGTTGTGTCTTTTGAACCTGCAGCCTGCCAAAGTCTTTGAAGAATCCCTTGTTCCTGTGTTTGAGGAGAAAGTCAACAACTGTGAGTGCTGAATTTCTTCATGGCACACATGATCTTAGGTTTATCATACCTTCTCTCTCTCTGAATGCTGAAGAATGTTTTTCAATGTAGTTATTCCCTTACAGTGGCTCTACCTTTAATTGTTCTAGCTCTTCCTCTCTGTACCTGACCCAGTTGTGTTATATACATTGTGACACAGGGGATGAGAACCAAAGTATTCAAACTGAGGCCACAACATATAGTTTCTCAATGTTATTTCAATATTTGTGCTAGTTTCTTAACAGTTTCTGTCATTAATTTCTCCCCTCTGCCTCTTTTGTTGAACATTTAAATGACAAGCTGATGCTTTTTCATAGAATTTTATTTAGTAACTTCATGATATCATTGACGAATAGTAATTGTCAGGTTAGAAACCACTATCATATGCATAAAATTAAAAATATTGTATCTTGTGTGCATTACTTTTACACTTTTTGTGTTGAATTTCATCAGCATTTTATTGCCCAGCTCTTCAGCACTGCTAGAACTATTTTAATTTCTTCATAGACAGCTTGGATCCATACTTACATTCATAATACTTTCATCAGTCTGCAGATAAAATTAGGAATAGCTACTTAACAATACTTTCATAGATGAAAAAAGCCTTAGATATATTTTCTGCTGAAGACTCTGTCAGAGTTGGAGTTTTGCAGGTGAAAACTGAGAATGAAGTGGAGCATAAACTTTCAGAGTATGGGGATATTCCTTGGCTGAACTTTGGTCTGTGAATCTAATACAGGACATTCTGATTTGGAGTTTGAAATCAGATTTAAGTATTTTAGGGAATTTTCTTAGCAATTTAATTTTCTTAATAGTTCACATTTATATGGAGTTGAAATTTTAGTTTAATGCATTTTTCTTATATTTTGCAAAGAAGTTTTCAATAACTGGGGAGGGAATTGGGAGTAAGACAGACTTGAATAATCTAGTATAATGTTAGATTACCCAAGAACCTGAAGGATTAAATTTCCTCATTAGTGTTTCAAGCACAGGATAGATTTCAGTCATTCGTTTTTCATCCAAAGTAAAACACTCCAGGGTGGATTTCTGCACTGAGACATTAAAAATGCAAGTGCTTGTTCTACCTTGCTTTGCCAGCTGCTTACTTGCAAGTGCAGACATAGCCAATTCTTATGGGAAATCCACCCCTCACTGACATGGGATAGATTATAAAGCAAAAAAAATCTTGCAAAGGAAAATTCTGATGATGCTCATTGAACAACATTGAAGACAATCTTTACATAAAGCAAAACATGGGGAACATATCCCCCTTTCCTTTTTCTCCTCTCAGAAAATGTATAACTGATTGAGAAAGTGCAGTCTCCAGAAAGGTAACCCATACGCCTGCAGAGTTGTACAACAAGCTTATCTTTCGTTACAGGGGCATCTCTGGTAAATGTATTCCAACATTGTTGATGAGTACAAACTGTATGAATTAATATTAAAATGTGAATTATTCCTGCACTGAATATGAATCAGCATATTTACTGAATTTGCTAAAAGATTTGCTTGGATGAAGGTACCTGATGAATTAAAAATGAAGCTTCTTCATTATAGCCCAGTGCATTGCAACTGGCTTATCCACCCCTGTAGAAATTCAGTTTATATTTTCTTATGCCATTGTGGAATGAGAAAAAAATTATGCTTGAGATTCTCTAGGAAAAAAATAATAACAACCTGCACTTTCTGTTCTCTGAAGTATTTATGAGCCTTTGGCAAGGGAGCTAGCTTTCTCATTCACATGCTGTTGCAGCATGTTTGCTGTTGATTTGAAATCTTGTAGTGTCTTGAGCATCACCTGGGAAATCAAGGTCCATGTCAGATGTGTTGAAGCCGGGATGTTTGATAAAAGTTGATGATTGGATGTGACTGAGCTTAAGCATAGTCAAAGGCTGTTTCAAGACATACATCTGATGCTGAAGAACTTGGAAGATGAAATCGGTGCTGTCCTTACTCCAATTTGGGGAAAGATAAAGCAGAGAAGATATTACAAAAAAAAGTAATCTCTCAAACTCTCCATTACAGGGATGCAATATTATCAGAAGAAATATATGTCTTTCTCAGAAAGATATGAATTGATTTTCATTGCAAAACCTTAAGCAAGTCAAAAGATATCAGACTCTAGACAATAAAACAGTCATTCTTAAGTACTTTTAGCAAAAGAAACATAGCTGAGAAAAGAAAAAAGAAGAAAAAGAGAAAGGAATAAAATGAGATTCAAAGATAAATGTATGCTGATTCAGTTTCTAAAAAAGAAAATGTGAAGTTTACCTCTTTTTTGTCTAGTTGCTCTAACTTGTATCAATGAAGCAAGTAGAAGTTTCAGTACAAGAAACCATTTGAATATGGTCAATAATTTATAAAAATAAAAATAATCCAGGGCATTGATAGAGCTATGCAGTTTAATCGCCTGAGATCTTATCAGTTACCACCACTGACAGCTCAAAATTGTGTTTATATCTTACTGATTTTGACAATGTCCACGTAAATCAATCTGGAAAGCTTGTCCCAGTGTGTGTGACTGTCCTTGCATGTTATAAAGAGCTGCATTATTGACCTTCTCATACACCTCCAGCACCTGACCCTATTCTAGGGAGTTTCTTGGATATTTTTTTGGTGGTGTGAGAGACTGAATGTCCAGCTAATTGTCTCAAAGCTTGCTACTTTATGTGCTTATATGAGAAGGTCAGCATTGCTGCAGGCAGAGTGGCTTGCAGGCTTGCTGAAGCAGCAGATCATGACACCCAGGCGGGGCTGCCTGCTCACCAAGGAACGAACAACAGCAAAAGCCTGCAAAATGTATGTGCAAGCGTGTGCCTTAGGCATGAAGCCTATAAAAGGCCGCCATCTCAGACCCCCTGACTCTGACTCTGTGAGCGACCACTGAAGACTCTGCTGACCACCAACACCACAGGCGATACCCTCGGGACGCCTTGGATCCATGGTGGTGACTGTCCATGCTTTTCCATCTGGACCTCTTGCTTACTTTCCCATCTTTTCTTCCTTCCTTTCCTATTGCTGCTTTCTCTCTTTCCCCCAAGGAGTTAATAAATGAGTGAATTTATGACATCTGACCTTGTTTATGTCTTAATCTGACTTGAAGGGATCGAACCTGAAACAAGAGGGTGGTCTAGCTGCCCCTAGCCTCCCAGACTTGTCTGAGGTCAGCTAGAAAGAAGGGGGCCTTCCTCTCATCCAACAAAACAGGATCCTAAAAGACGGCAATCATTTCCTTCCAAAACTCAGCTATTTTTAAAGGTCATTTGACATCCAGAACACTATAGCGCAAAATTCACACTGGTTTTTTTTTTTGGTTGGGATTTTTTTTTTTTTTTAATAGTGGTTTTTTTTCTGTAATTGACAGGAACATATTTTCTGGCTTGCCATTTTCTTTCTGGTCTGCATTAATATATGATGAAAAGACATAAAATAGAAATAAGTTCGAGCAACGTGAAGTCCTCTGGTAAAACATAAGAAAAACACTGGATTTGATGTACAAAAAACCAGATAGCCTTTTTTCAGGGTAGGTATTTTGAATGAAAAGCCATATTTTTTAGTTTATTTTATTATGTCCCAGAAATCAAAACAGTAGAAGAGGAAAAGAAAAGGAAACCAACTCACTTCATCAGCTCTGAGTGAAAAGGAAACCTATTTAACCACACAAAGCTCAGCCTTGAAAAGAGTGGGATCTTTTACTGAACTGCTGACATATTTTCAAACAGAAAATTGTCCTTTCTATTTCTGTTAGGAAACTATTATAGCCTCAGAATAAGCATTCCCTCAGCATTTGGAAAATGCATTATCAGATTAGTGAAGTGAATATTGCCTGTTCATTTACTTTTATCCAAAAAAGTATGTTGCACCTTGCAGGTCCACTCCACTAGGGACAAATAGCAGTAACATTTCAACAACACTATGTAGGGACAGTCTGTACATATGCCTTATTTCTAAGAATATAAATGGTGTTACTCTTAATTCTGGATGATTATCTTAGCCTGGTGAACAGTAGCAAAAGTCTGATTACTGATTTATTTACCGATCTCCAGCTTTCCCTCTGCCACCCAGTCCTGACACACTAAAAAACCTCCAGTTAAAATCAGTCCTATTAGTGCAGTACTTTGTGAAATATCTAGCATTTTTCCTTCTTCAGGAAAATCCTCCATAGAGGATTCCTATTGTAATGTCTTTATCTTTTCATCCACTGATTTTTGCTGATGCAGAGAACATTATTTTCCAACTGACCACAAAGTGGACAGGTTCTGAAGCACGCAGTGCCTTCACACATAGGTGACTTCCTCTAATTGCTTTCTTAATGCAGTTTTTCCCCATTTAACTCTAATGTCCACCACGTGGAACTTCTACTGAGCCAAGCTTAACACTGTGAAAAGGTTTGAGGGCTTTGTCTTAAAAAAATATCTTACATGGTAACTTTACATTGAACGAGCTACCCAGGGAAGTGGTCAAGTCCCCATCCCTGGAGGTATTTAAAAGACGGGTAGACGAGGTGCTTAGGGGCATGATTTAGTGGTGGGATGTCAATGTTAGGTAAACAGTTGGACTTGATGATCTTAAAGGTCTTTTTCCAACCTAAAGAATTCTATGGTTCTATGATTCTATGACTGCAATACTACCATGGTTTCAGAAATCAGTTTAAAATGGATTTTTGAGATTACTGCCTATGCTTATGGAGACAAATGATAACTAGAGTTGTGAAGAAGTTTCAGTTCTATAAAATTTTTCATTAATTAGTACTTTGTTTGAAATAAGAAATAGGAAAGTATAGAATTGTATTTTATTCATATTAAGAACATTTTGAAAATAAGCACAATTCTGACAAACAATCAAATTTTGATGGTAGGGAGAAATTTAATGGTCACATCCTGATATTTTAATATATCTGAAAACCAGTCCATTTTTGGATTAAAATCATGCTATATAGTAACTGCTATTGTTTTAGTTCCAAATATAATTCTTCATTAATATTTCATCGTATAAGCACTCATGCTCTGAAATATGTTAAAAGAAAAATTAGTAACCCTTAATATGACCTTGAGCCAATAAAACTTCTGTTTCTGTGATAAATGCACGTTTGCATTTGGAGTGTGACTGCATTTTCAGTTGTCAGTAAAATAGTTTTATGAAAGTTCAAATGAAGAAAAAGCTAACATCTTAAAGACTTGCCTAATATTTCATTTAGAGTAGGTATAAGATACATAGCTGGCACAGTTTTGTATGTAAGTCATGTATCATTCACATAAAAGCACTGTTGGCTATTCATGTAACTATCAACATAAGAGGACATATCCAAGGTGAATTGGAAAATCTCTCTAGTCATACCAGTTTATACACTGCAGACATTTCTTTCAGGAACTGACAGGCTTAATGAAGAGTTAGTCATTTAAGTATATTCATCAATTCATTTTTCAAGGTATTCAAGGGCATGAAATTGAGCTAAGAAAATGCAAACCCCATGAAGTTTCTTATAGGTACTCTTTTTGCTGAACATTGTTATGTATCCTTTGGGGAGGAGGAAGGGAAAGAAAAAGAGTTCATAAACAAAATGATGTAGAATATATATATATATTTAATATCAGGATCCACTCAAGCAAGTGTGACACCACTTCTCATTGAAACCTTAATAACTTCTTAAGTGGAATACAAAGTTAAAGTTATTTAACAATGCCTTTAAGGAAAGACAGGCTTACAGGAATCATTATAATATATCCTTGTAGCTCTGCAGCACAACACATACCTCACAGAAAAAAAGAAATTATTAACTCACCTTCTGAATTGTTTGGGAAATAATTCTGTTGATTGTTCATACATCAAGTGGGTAACTAGAAGACATGTGGCTTCAATAAAAAAGGAATATATTGCTTCTCCTCAGGCACAGCTGCATCTCTTAACCAGAAAAAAACCAAGTTATTCCAAAATGTCTCTATCTGAGGGTTGGGAAATAAAGAGATTTGCTATTTTACTGTGTGGCTTTAATTTTCCCTAAAAGATCTACAGTGGGAAATAGCAGTCTCCCACACTGCTGTTTTCAATATCTTTAGGCCCCAGCAGGGAATTTCTTTCCAAAACAGAGGAAAGGAACTGAGTGGGTTTGCACTATTGAGCCATCAATTCCCAGTGGAAACCAGGCAATGGCAAGCATGAGCCCTTTTACATGAGCAGTCTGGGGGAAAAAAAGAGGTTTAAGGGGAGTTGAGACTGTGACCTTGTTCCTTTCATTGCATTTACAAGCACCCTTCCTAGTGTAATGAACTATAGGCTATTCCTTTTGAATAGGAATAAATGTGTTCTTTCAGGATTGGAAAGTAAGTAAATTCAGGATATTAGATGGTCTCTAAGTCTATTTGACACCTTGTTTATAAAATGCATTGAGAAATTACTTTCCGTAAGATAGTATTTTCTGCAGCTCAAAGCTTAATCTTTGAACTGAGTATTTATTAATATTGAACATCTCAACCAAGGTATCTAAAAGTCAAATTGAATATCTACAAACATATGCAAATACAGGGCCTAGTTATTTATTTATGGTTTTGTGACTGAATTAGATAGTGGCTGATTCTTTCTCTATCAGGCATACTGAGAAGTGTTTTATTGCACAGGAATTCTAATTGTGTCTTTCAGCACAAAGACAGTAGAACTGGATTTAGAAGTTGGAAATCTGAAGGCTACCCAGCAGAGAGCTATTTTTAGTTTACAGAAATCCTTGGACCCAGTTAGGTTAAAAATAAACACCTGCAAGAAGCTCATTGAATGTAGTAGGAAAGGAAATAAATAGAATCCCTTCATCCCAGTATAATGAGCTCCATGTCAAGTTAGCCTAGTTTTATGACAGTGTAAAATATGAATTGTTCCAGTGTTTATTTATCCTTGCAAGACACAAGGAATAAAAAAATTACTTCCCTTACCTTGCAATCTTAGCTATACCAAGAAAATACTTCTCCCTAAATTTAACACATTGAATGAATGAGTTAGTTGCTTAAAAAAAAAACAAAAACAAAAACACTCCTTGTGAAAAACTTTCTTAGTGGCCTATAATCCCTATGGACTTTTCTTACACATTAAATATCTGGGAATAAAATTTTACAACTCCATTACAAATCTATACAAAATAACTTTTTCATGCTACAGAATAGTATAATATTTTGTGCTTTATAAGCACCTCTATTCCTTATCTGCAAAACCACTTAGTTTAATTTCTTATATTTTTACTGTATCTGTTCCACTCATAACAAGCATTCAAAAGGCACTGACTTCTGATTTGCATTCATGCAGAGAAATAACTGAAGTGCCATAAACTGGTCAATGAAAATCGACCAAACAAACCAAACAGAATGAGCTGAAAAGGTTTTGTTTAAATGCAAGAGGATTTTATGTAAATTCAAAGTAGGAAAAGTGCTATAAGAAACATATAGTCCTAGTAAAATGTGATAAAACTAAAATAAGGGCTAGAAATTCATAAAGCATACAGGACGTATAAAACACAGTTTTAGTATCATTTTAACAATGAGTGACTCATATGACCACTTTAAAACATTTCTTTTTTGGTCACTTAATCCTTTCTTATTAATTACTGTATTCAAACAAATAGACACAAACACACTTATATCCTATATTAAAAATATAATGAACACATAAATGGACTTATTTAAGGAAGGTTAAAGTCATTTTTTAAGTTTCCTTACTTATACAGTGAACAAATCTGACAAAGTCCAAGAGAAGGATAGGCCATTAATATTTTATTATTTTATTTTAATATTTTAATAAATTTCAAAGTGTTACTGAAAGTAGTATATACTATTTTCTACTTAATTATTGATTTAAAAAAAATGTTAATTCAATCTGAGGCTTTTGTATCTTACAGTGCTAATACAGATATCAATGAAAAACTTTGGTTTAATATTTGCCCTGGTTTTGTCTGGGATAGAGTTAATTTTCTTCGTAGCAGCTGGCATAGTGCTGTGTTTTGGATTTAGGATGAGAATAATTCTGGTAACAGACCAATGTTTTAGATGTTACTGAGCAGTCCTTACATCTCCTCGCTCATGAACTGGCGGGGCTTGTTGAGAGGGATTTAAACTAGGCCTGAAGGGAGGAGGGGATATAACCAGGCTCACTAGAGAGGAGCCTGAGGGGGTCACCCCATTGCTGGGGGTGAAACCGACAGCCCAGCTCAAGTGCATCTACACTAATGCACGCAGCATGGGCAACAAACGGGAGGAGCTGGAAGCCATTGTGCAGTAGGATGGCTATGATGTAGTCGCCATCACAGAAATGTAGTGGGATGCCTCCCATGACTGGAGTGCTGCAATGGATGGCTACAAACTCTTCAGAAGGGACAGGCAAGGAAAGAGAGGCGGTGGGGTGGCTCTGTATGTTAGGGAGTGTTTTGATTGTACAGAGCTTGACGTTTGTGGTGAGGCTGAGTGCTTATGGGTGAGGATGAGGGGGGAGGCCAACAAGAAAGATATCCTGTTGGGATCACGAGCTCTTGTTCTCATGGGGGACTTCAACTTCCCAGACATCTGCTGGAAATACAACACAGCAGAAAGGAAACAGTCCAGAAGGTTCCTGCAGTGTGTGGAAGATAACTTCCTGACACAGCTGGTAAGCGAGCCTACCAGGGGAGGTGCCCTGCTTGACCACTAACAGAGAAGGACTGGTGGGAGAGGTGGTAGTCGGAGGTTGTCTTGGCCTTAGTGATCATGAAATGGTAGAGTTTTTGATTTTTAGTGAGATAAGGAAGGGGGTCAACAAAACTGCCACCATGGACTTCCGGAGGGCAGCCTTTGACCTGCTCAGAACGCTGGTTGGGAGAGTCCCTTGAGAGACAGTCCTGAAGGGTAAAGGGGTCCAGGAAGGCTGGGTATTCTTCAAGGAAGAAGTCTTAAAGGCACAGGACCAGGCTGTCCCCATGTGCTGTGAAACAAATCAGCGAGGAAGACGACCAGCCTGCTGGACAGAGGTCTACTACTGTGACTAAGGAAAAAAAGGAGAGCTTACCAGCTCTGGAAGAAGGGGCAGGCAACCCAAGAAGAGTACAAGGATCCTGTCAGGTCATGCAGAGAGGAAATTAGAAAGGCAAAAGCCCAACTAGAACTGAACCTGGCCACTGTTGAAAGGGATAATAAGAAAAGTTTTTATAAATATGTTAACAGCAAAAAGAGAGCCAGGGAGAACCTCCATCCTCTAGTGGATGCAAGGGGGAACATTGCCACTAAAGGCGAGGAAAAGGCTGAGATACTTAATGCCTTCTTTGCCTCAGTCTTTAATGGCCCAACGAGTTATCCCCAGGCTACCCAGCCTCCTGAGCTGGAAGATGGGGACAGTGAGTGGAATAAACCCCCCATAATCCAGGAGGAAGCAGTCCTTGACCTGCTATGCCACCTGGACACCCACAAGTCTATGGGGCCAGATGGGATCCACCCAAGAGTGCTGAAGGAGCTGGCAGAGGAGCTTGCCAAGCCACTCTCTATCATTTATCAGCAGTCCTGGATAACAGGGGAGGTCCCAGATGACTGGAGGTTGGCAAATGTGACACCTCTCTTCAAGAAAGGCTGGAAGGAGGATCCAGGGAACTACAGACCTGTCAGCCTGACCTCAGTACCGGGGAAAATTATGGAGTGGTTTATCTTGAGTGTGCTCACCAGGCACATGGAGGACAATCAGGGGATCAGGCCCAGTCAGCATGGGTTCATGAAAGGCAGGTCTTGCCTAACCAACCTGATTTCCTTCTATGACCAGGTGACCCGCCTGGTAGATGAGGGAAAGACTGTGGATGTTGTCTACCTGAACTTCAGCAAAGCCTTTGACACAGTATCCCATAGCATTCTCCTGGAGAAGCTGGCGGTTCATGGCCTAGATGGGTGTACTCTTCGCTGGGTTAAAAACTGGCTGGATGGCCGAGCCCAGAGAGTCGTGGTGAATGGAGCTAAATCCAGTTGGCAGCCAGTCACAAACGGTATCCCCCAGGGCTCAGTTCTAGGACCGCTCTTATTTAATACCTTTATCAATGACCTGGATGAGGGGATTGAGTGTGCCCTCAGTAAATTTGCAGATGACACCAAACTGGGTGGTAGTGTTGATCTGCTGGAGGGGAGGAGGGCTCTGCAGAGGGACCTGGATAGGCTGGATCCATGGGCCAAGGCCAACTGTATGAGGTTCAACTAGGCCAAGTGCCGGGTCCTGCACTTGGGTCACAACAACCCCATGCAGCGCTACAGGCTTGGGGAAGAGTGGCTGGAAAGCTGCCTGGTGGAAAAAGACCTGGGGGTACTGGTTGACAGCTGGCTGAATAAGAGCCAGCAGTGTGCATCCTGGCTTGTATCAGGACTAGTGTGGCCAGCAGGAGTAGGGAAGTGATCGTGCCCCTGTACTCGGTGCTGGTGAGGTCACAGCTTGAATACTGTGTTCAGTTTTGGGTCCCTCACTACAGGACAGACATTGCATTGCTGGAACATGTCCAGAGGAGAGCCACAAAGCTGGTGAGGGGTCTGGGAGTGCAAGTCTTATGAGAAGAGGCTGAGGGAGCTGGGGTTATTTAGTCTGGAGAAGAGGAAGCTGAGGGGAGACCTGATCGCCCTCTACAACTGCCTGAAAGGAGGGTGTAGCAAGGTGGGGATCGGCCTCTTCTCCCTGGTAACAGATGATAGGATGAGGGGGAATGGTCTGAAGTTGCGCCAGGGCAGGTTTAGGTTAGACAGTAGGAAAATTTTCTTCACAGAAGGGGTTGTCAAGCATTGGAACAGGCTGCCCAGGGAAGTGGTTGAGCCCCCATCCCTGGAGGTATTTAAAAGATGGACAGATGAGGTGCTTAGGGACATGGTTTAGTGGTGGACTTTGCAATGTTAGGTTAACGATTGGACTTGATGATCTTAAAGGTCTTTTCCAACCTAGACGATTCTATGATTCTACGACTTTTCAGCTTCCCCTGCTCTGCCAGATGCACAAGAAGCTGAAAGGGGGCACTGCCAGGACAGCTGACCCCAACTGGCCAAAGGACACAGCACTGGAACGTTTGATTGTACTAATCTTGATATTTCTGAAGCATCAAAGCCTTGTAACTTAATAATTTTTCAGGTCTTCAGATTTTTCACTGAGCAGTTCTGTACAGACCCTGATGTTATTCTTCAATTATTTTTTATGAACACCTGGATTCCATTTATTCCTATAGCTATATTAATCCCTTCTATAATTACAGAACTTGAAAAACATTGCAGAATGAGTCAACTGAGTTCTCATCTATCTAAAAGCAAACTGAAAGAATATAGGTTTTTTTGGTATGTTCACTGGTAATCCTGATGATATGTATAAGGAGTATAAGGCCATAGACTTTTTCAGTCTCCCAAATCCAAGCCTGGGCTATGAGTTGTGAGCTGATCTGGTGAAAGATAAGCCCCTATTTGGTCTGTGAAAATGGGAAGAGCATTCCTCCTACAGTGCAATGCTGCTTCTAACTTACTGCTGGAAATTCCAGCTCTAACTGAAGAGGGGTGTCAAGAATAGAAATTAGTAGAATGTGAGACAAAAGCATTTGGGTGAATGTGGTATAAAATCCTCAAATTTTGCTTAACATTTATAAGAAAAATAAAATTTATTCCTTGCCTGTGGATAATGTACCTTAGCAGACATCTTCAAAAGGTTTTTATTAAATGATGGGAAAGTGATCTCTTGGATGAAATATTTTCAATATGCTGAGAGAGGAAATACAGACATCTTTAAAACTGTAATTGTAAGGATTTAGCAGGGTTAACAACAGAAGAGCTAAACTGTATATGTCACCATGGCAGCTATCATTTTCTCAAAAGCAGTTATAAAGAATGAAATCTTCTGTTAAATTGCATAAACTTGTCACACACAATCACTTTAAAACACAGCTTGCATCTGAATTCGGTATTAAAATGACTTTGAAATTTATAGGCCAAAAAGGAACAGATGTATCCATTAAAATGAACAGGTACAGCCAAATTCTTTATACTACAACTATGTGGAAAAACACCCACCAGTGCTGTACATAGTCATTGTTTCTTTGAAGCTAATAAAGTGAAAACTTACCACATTGCTCTATAAAGCCTCACTGAGGCGTTTGACAGTCATAAGAATTAGTGGCTGAATTTAGGGAACATGAAGCATTACTGAAAGAAAAATTCTGCCAAGTACTGAAAGAGTTCAAAAATAGATTTATATGGCTGATTATGCATAACTGAATTCTGCTATGATTGCTATCTACTAATTATTTATTATAATGTACATGGCTGAGGTATACTGGAATTTTTCACAAGATCTCAGTATATGTAGCCTCAAACAGATGAATTGTTTGATCTCTTCCAGGAGAATGAATATAAAGTAGATGTTATCCAGACCTCCATTAATCTCTGGGATCTAGTCATATCAACCATATGTAAGACCTAAACTAAACAACTTCCTTAAGTAAATGTCAGCTCCCATGGCATCCCTTAAAAACATGTGACCTATTCCCAGGTTTTGGCCGATTGCTAAAGCTAGCCACAACCCAGTGGAGGCCCTGAGGTCAGTTTGCATCATCTGAGCAAAGAACAAAGGCATTGACATAGACGGATTTTGTCTCTTCTCTCAAAAAAATTGAAAGTTGGTAGTCTCAAGATGGAGATTTAAAGTTGATCCCCCTTCTGATTTGGCAATCTTCTACTGAGACCAGGTGGCTAATTTGGAAAGTCTGAATGTATAACTATCTTTCTATGACAGCCACAATTTTCTGTACAAATCACAGTCCAGGCAAGCTATAATCTAGTTCCTTCTCTTCAGCTAAAAAACTTTTCTATTCTAAAAAATTCAGTTCAAACTGTCTTAATAGTTGTACATACAATTACAGTTATATTTATACTTATATTACTATGTATGTATATAATATTACAAATATTTTATGTGCATGTATATATGTATATGTATATTACATAAATGGTATTCAGTTTTGGTAATCAAAGCCCTCTGATGCCAAAGGAGCCTTGAATGCTAATGTTTTGCAGAGTTAGTGGGTTTCCTTTGTAGAACTGTTGTTTCCATCTCCATAGCAAAGAATTGAGTCACATACCTATTATCCCTGCATAGATAAAGAAGCTGTAACCCTTGCCTGCACAATTATAATGAAGTCTGATGGTTTTAATTGGGCTTATCCATTTGCATGAAAATTTACTTAGCTTTCCTGTGGCCTTTTTCCCAAATTGATCTGTTTTAATATCTTAATTTTCAAGTGCATTGCTCCTTGTTTAAAATTCACATCTTTCAACACGAATAGGCACTTTGAGCCACTTTTTAAATTCCTTTAATTTATCTTCAACAAACCATGTAGGTAGATGGAGGCGCACACAAAAGGCTGCTTCAAATACAGCCATTTCACCTCAATAAATGAATATACTAAATAAAGCTTCCAGTGACCTAAACAGAATCTGCATAACTGAGGACTTAATTCAGTCTCTTAGTAATAATATTCTGCTTAGCTGAATAATTTTTCCAGACTCCACGAATATAGGAAGCCACAAAAGCCAAAATGGCATGTGCAGCCAACCCAGAGAGCCCCAGAGCTCATCTTAATGTACCCCATGACTCAATAATTACAGTACAAGGATGAGCCCCGTAGACCAGAATCTTCCTAAATTTTAAACTATCAACTCACCAAAACCCAGCTGTCCTTGAAGCAACAGAGTTTTAAAGGATCCACAATCTTAAAAACACTAGGAAAACACCTATGTCTTTTTATTTGACTTTACCCCTTTATAAAAGAGTAGTGAGATCAAAAAGCTGTTCAACTCATAATGAAGCAATCTGATCCTGCAAGGCATCGTAACTATCCAGACTTGTATGCATCATTTTTTTCTTCTAACTATTCTACAGATGCTTCTGTGTTGCATTCTTAGTGTTGACTAGAGCTCTGCTAAAAGAGAAGGAACAAGCCTGAAGTCCTAATTAGCACATCTTCAGGATAGATTCACTACTCATTTTGGCTTTGATGCTTCTTAGATAGAGAATTTAAAAAAAAAAAAATAAAAAAGGAAAAAAAAAACAGATGCTTTCATCCCAAGGGTAGCATGCTAGGAAATTTTATTCATATACAGCTGCTACTACCACTCTTCTGTACCATGCTTCTGCTACAGGTGGATCCTCTCTCTCACCAGAAGCAGAGTGGGACATACCACACAGCCCACTGATTCTTCTACTGCTCTGACCTACTTTTCTTGTTTGGCTAACTGTTTGCAGATAATCCTAAACCAAAATCCTAAAATAAAAGAGAGTTTTCCTGAAATACATTCCTGTGTGGCTCTGAAATACAAAGAGGGTCTCAGTTCTTCTGTGTTAGAAAACAAGCGCTTCTCATCTCTCATGAGAATTCTGTTTCAGAGAACTCTTCCACATGTTATCAAGCTCTCCCCTCCCCTGTGAGGCAACAACAGTGATGGGTTTGATTTATTGCCTGGCCCTAGCCATGGTGACCTAGCCAGATGGTGACTCCAGGCAGCCTGGAAACACAAGCCACTCAACCTACAACCCTTGCCCCTCTGACAGCCCTCCTGCTTCCTTACCTCCTTTTCTCCATCCTACTGCCCTTCCAGATAAACAGCCAGCCCGTATTGATTTTCCCCCTATTTGTCGCAGTTTTTGCTACATGTGTATGCAAAGTTGGTATTTCATAAAGTCACAGGACTGTAGAATATTTAAGGTTGAAAGGTCCCTCTGGAGCTCCACTACTCCCACCTAGTCAGCTAGAGCAGGTTGCTCAGGGCTGATCCAGTCATATTGTGAATATCTTCAGGGATGGAGACCCCACAAACTCTCTATGTAACCTGTTCCAGTGTTTGATCACTCTCACAGTAGAATACTTAAGTTTAATTGGATTTTCCTGCATTTCAGTTTGTGTCCACTAACTTATCTTGTTACTGAGCACCACTGAGCAGCATCTGGCTTCATCTTCTTTAGACCCTCATGTTAGGCATTTAAACACATTGGTAAGATCTCCTCTTAGACTTGTCCTCTCCAAGCTGAACGGTCCTAGCTTTCTCGGTTTGTCCTGCTATGAGAGATGCTCCAGTCTCCTGACCATCTTTGTGGCCTTTTGCTGGACTAAGTTCTGTACGTTCATGCCTGTCTTGTACTGGTGACCCTAGCACTGGACTGGACCCAGCACTCCAGGTGTGTTGAGCAGAGGAGAAGAATCACCTCCTTTAACCTGGCTGTTGGTTTTTTTTGCTGCAAGGATGCACTACTGGCTCACGTTCAGCTTGCTGTGCAGCAGGATTCCCAGGTCCTCTTCTGCAAAGCCCTTTTACAGCCAGTAAGCCCCCAGCATGTATAGGCACATGGATTTATTCCTTCTCAGCTGCAGGACTTGGCACATCCTTTTGATGAGCTTTCTGAGATCCCTGCTTGCACTTTCCTCCAGGCTGGCAAGGTCCCTCCGAACAGTGGTGCAACTAGTTCTCATACCATTACATAGGCAATCTCAGCCTTGTGTGATGTTACTGAAACAGTTGCCTAGGCACCACTGTCCCTGCAAGGTCATACTCTGCAAAGGTTCTCCTGCATTCCTCACCATTTATCTATGGAGTTTGCCTGTTTCTCACATAACTCCCCTTTGGACCTGTGAGATCCAGCCCTTCCTCATGGTGCTATCTGCAACTTTTGTCAGTTTGTTATTCCATTGTTTTTCATCATAAATATGATCAGCAGTTTTTCCTCCCCTCAGTAGTCTTTTTCAACAATCTCTTCAGTTTTCTTAACTTCAGGCCGAAACCTAGTCAACAGAGCAGTCATTTGTTTGCAGTCCTAACATTATCCCTCTCCAAAAATGCATGCAACACACATTTCCAAATCCCATCATGTATGTACCACAGCTGAAGACAGTGTTAAGCAGTGTTTAAAACTTTTATATATTTAATCATCTCACAGTGACAAAAGGAAAAACAGTTCTGATTTGAATATTGAAGATTTTCATGCTATTAGATTTAAAAAAAGAAAAAGAATGTAATTATGACAATGTGGAGGACATTCTGTTCTGTTCTGTTCTGTTCTTCTCTGCTCTGTTCTATTCAAAGCCATCTCATAGAATACCAAATGATGTGTACTCTAATGATCGATAAAATATGTAAATTATTGTAATGGAGTGAATTCTTTTTACTTTCACACAGTATCATTTGTTTTCTAAATAAAATCTTGTTATTGATTAAATGTGGAATTTATTTTATTCTTTTAAATTTAAATTCTTTCAAAAAACCCCATGACACATAAGAAAAAATGTTGGACTTTTTTAATGAAACTTAAGATATTTGTCCCTTCTAGAAGCGACCCACTACTAGCAGTATACAGAGAATGATTTGAATATCAATTATGTATTATTTCCTGCAAAGTAATATGCTGAAGGTAAATCAACATTCAGATCACAGGATCTGCAATGTAAAAGAGAAAGAAAATTAAATAGTCAACCACGGTTAGAAATTTATTAAGTTTTCAAGATCTATTTTTTATTTTCTAATTATTTTATTTTGATATTTATTTATTTAGTCCCCTGAGTCAGGAAACTCTTCTTCAACAAACCAACTTTTGGATATAGAAATGGTTTAAAAAATAATGTTTCTAAGTACATAATATATTACACAATTGGACTAAATGCATTATTTAATCACTAACAACATTCCTAAAATCGCCAAGAAAATCAGCTCCATGATACCTTTAAGTATTCTGATAGTTTTTAGTAAATTTTTATTTTTCTCTGAGGAGGTACATTCAAAAGTACCTAAGTCTTACAAAACCAATCCTATCATGGCTGTAAGGGAATATGAACTATAAAGTACTATTCAAGGAGGTGGAGAAAAAGCAGCTGTAGGATGATCACTTAGGTGCTTGGTCATTATGGTAGTAGGCGTGAGATGTCCAGATTCAGTCCTCTCTTTTGAAGAATATTTACTTATTTATGCACAACTGAATCAGAATTATTTTGAGATGTTAAGATATCCTTCTTCAAGAATACATTTTGTATTCCAATCACAGAAACACGATCAACACGTTATGTAAACCTTTCACAGGAAATTACATATATTTCAATAAATTAATAAATAACTTCTTAAAAATTAAAAAGTTTTATGTCTCTAAATTCATAGGACTACAAATTTATATTTATTTAGCAGGTTTTTTTAGAACTTAATTACTAAATTATTATTTTGAATAATATTATGTAGTCCATCATGTGGCACCGAATAACAAATATGCAAATAAGTATTTTCCACTTTAGTTTAATAATAAAAGAATCTTGGGTTTATTTCCTAATTATGAAAAATAAATACTATTAGCAGAAACATATACTCATAGATGAACCCAGTTGCACAGAAATGATGGAAGTGAAAAGCCTGTTCTTTGACATAAGAGAACTTTAAGAAGTTTCTGTAACAACTGAAGAGTATTTTAAAAAAAATATACTTGGGCTTCTCAAAATATTCATATCCATACTCAACCATCTGGAAAATATAATGTAAGAAAAATCAGTCAATTGACTACTGCTATATGTATGAGTTCTGTCAAATATCACCACACCTTTCCAATGCCATGAGAAGGGAAAGCTTTGAAGAATTGAATGGATTTTTTTTTCCCTATAGCTTACTATGCCACAACAGTTATAACAGATTTCACATTTATTTATATATTGGTTACTTGGGTTCTTTCATTCCTTTGAGAAGGGCGATTAAATTGTGATAGTTTAGGACACTCAGAAAAACTGCTTATTTTCAGTTACCAGCCAAAAAAAAAGCATCTTTTGAGCCTTTAATTAATATTTTGTAATCAAATATGATTCAAATATGTGAATTCATTAAAAAAATAGTTCTTTTTCCATTGCTTAAGGATTGTCTTAACATAATGATATTCAGAACATGTCATCATTAAAATACAATAGATTACTACATAGGAGAAATGAATACTTTAAAAAGAGAGAGAAAGCAAAAGCATCTGGTGGATTTGGTGGTGGTTTTTTTTATTCTTTTTTTGGAAGACAACAAAAATTCTACAAAGCTCCATTTGTAAAAACAGAATACCCTTTCCTATTTGGTGTTCTATCAAAGGAAATACATATATAAAAAAAGTTATATGAAATACAAGTTTGTGAAATGTGAGACTGAGTTTCCACACTCAACTGTGGAAATTATGTGTTCTTTGATAAGTGAAAGTTGGGGGTTGTATCGGTGTTTGTTGTTGTTATTGTTGTTGTTGTTGTTATTATGATTATGATTATTATCTTTGACTGGTATAAATGATTGACAAGGCTGGATAAGAAGTAAAGAAAGGGAAATATTCACATTTCACAATCTGTTCCTGATGTTACTCAAAAATTAGAAATATACATCTATGTATAAGTAAGCTAACTAAATTAAGAAAAATTATGATCTATCTCTTTGATTTGTCTATTTTTTATACAGTCAAAAAACACCCTTCATAGCTTTGAAATGTAGGTCCTTTTAGGCAACAATGGCTACCAGCATAAAACATTTGAGATATTATATTTGATAATCATTATTAATGATTGTTCCCATATTTCTATTTGATAGTCACCAAAGTATGACTAAGTTGTTACAAAGTGATTATAAATGAGTTCTGTTCATGAACATGAACTAATAAGAACAAATCAAAAGTAAGTGCAAGAACTGCTTCTTATAAAAAAATGTCAATACAAACTGTTAGGCCTCAAAGAATGCTTGAAATAAAGGAACAGAATACATATCCAGTGAACTTGACGTTAACAGATGATGGATGGGATTCATGTCAATGTGGAATACAAGGCTCCTGGAATAGACAGAATATGAGCAAGTGGATTAAAATAGCTGGGAGTGAGATGACAAAGGATACGACAGCAGTGAGTGAGGGTCCTCTCTGTGTAATGTGGGTCTGGTTATAATAAAAGTGAATAGAATCATAGGATCACAGAATCATAGAACCATTTATGTTGGAAGAGACATTTAAGATCATTGAGTCCAACCATAAACCTAATACTGCCAACTCCATCACTAAACTATGGCCCTAAGCACAACTTCTACACATCTTTTAAATACCTCCAGGGATAGTAACTCAACCACTTCCCTGGGCAGCCTGTTCCAATGCTTGACCACTCTTTCAGTAAAGAATTTTTTTCTAATATCCAACTGAAAACTCCCCTGATGCAACTTGAGGCCATTTCTTCTTGTCCAATCACATGTTACTTGGCAGAAGAGACCAGCACCCATCTCACTACAACTTCCTTTCTGGTAGTTGTAGAGGGCGATAAGGTCTCCCCTCAGCCTCCTCTTCTCCAGGCTAAACAACCCGTTTCTTCAGTTGCTCCTCATAAGACTTGTGCTCTAGACCCTTCACCAGCTTTGTTGCCCTTCTTTTGACACCCTCCAGCACCTCAATGTCCTTCTTGTAATGAGGGGCCCAAAACTGAACACAATATTTGAGGTGTGGCCTCACCAGTGTTGAATACAGTGGAACAATAATTTTCCTAATCATGCTGGCCACACTATTTCTGATACAAGCCAGGATGCTCTTAGTCTCCTTGTCCACCTGGGCACACTGCTGGCTCATGTTTAGCTGACTATCGACCAACACCCCCAGGTCCTTTTCCACTGGGCAGCTTTCCAGCCACTTTTCCCCAAGCCTGTACCATTGCATGGGGTTGCTGTGACCCAAGTGCAGGACCCAGCATTTAGCCTTATGTAATTGGCCTCGTCCCATCGATCCAGCCTGCCCAGATATCTCTGTAAAGCCTTCCTAACCTCAAGCAGATCAACACTCCCACCCAGCTTGGTGTCATCTGCAAACTTATTGAGGGTGCTTTCGATCCCCTCATCCAGATCATTGATAAAGATATTAAACAGAACTGGCCTGAGAACTGAGCCCTGGGGAACACCAATTGTGGCCAGCCACCAACTGGATTTAACTCCATTCACAATGCTTTGATCCTAACCACCCTGCCAGTTTTTTATCCAGCAAAGAGTATACCCATGCAAGCCATGATCAGCCAGCTTCTCCAGGAGAATGCTGTGGGAAATGGAGTCAAAGGCTTAGTAAAGTCTAGGTGGACAATGTCCACAGCCTTTCCCTCATACAGTAAGCTGGTCACCTTGTCATAGAAGATCAGGTTAGTAAATAGTGTTTATGAATTTGACTTGATAGGTTTCAACGGTCTTTTTCTATTTAATACATAAATTTTTCTTTCACTTTACTCCTCTGTTGATTTCTTGTGCCTAAAATACACATGCCAATTTCATATCTTTCTTCTCACTTGCCAGATGGATCAGTTGGCTGAAAACTTTTTCAGGAGTTGCAGTTTTCCATTATATTCACTGTTGACTATTTTGCCTGTGCAATATTGTAACATACTTTCATTGCCTGTGTGCACTTCTGTGACAGAAGACCAAGCTGTTAGGAAGCAACAGAAGATGGAAGATCAGTGTGTAAATTTCTGATGACAAGCAGCTGATAATTAATTCTCTTTAATTATTTTTTTCCCCCCACCTGACCTCCAGATGGGTTTTTTATGCAAAGATTCAAGGTCTCAAAGACTATGGCAACATCTTATTACATTCTCCTCTGAATAGCTCAACCCAACCCTCTTTCTCTCAAGTATTGACACCAGTCTGACAAACCTTAAGGGAAAACTAGAGGGTGTCCATAAAATTGTGCATTTGTGACAAGAACTTTTTCCATCTTTATCATATACAATAAGATACTGTATTAGGTCTTTCCTGCAGGGCTTCAGTCATAGGAAGATCACTACAAAATAGGTTCTCATTGATACATCATCAATCCAGCCTTGTTTAATTCCTCCAAAGGCAGGGCTAATGGAATTATTTAAGCTACTTATTGTAGCAACTGTTGATATTCTGATCTTTCAACTGAAAAAAAAGAGAAATTTTGATAGTATGTTTTACAGTAATTCTTATTAAATCTGAATTCTTCTATTAATATGACCATCACTGAAAGGCAAAGTTTGGAAATGAGAAGATATCTAATCATGAGCTGCTGCTAATTTGTGAAGAACGCTCCCAGGTTATGTAAACTTCATGTCCCCTTTTTAACTGGCTCCATCAGCTGTCATGAAGAGAAAACTGTTAGCAGTCCTTGAGAAAACTGTGACATGAATTGGTTTTGTCCAGATGGAGACAGCAAAAGAGCAATTCCTTCATTCGGGACTGTTTAAATCGACATTTGAATTTTTCCATAATTTGTTTGGGCTGGGTTTTGTTTGTTTGTTTGTTTGCTTGTTTGTTTGGTTTTGATATTGTTTTTATTTTTTTAATTGAGATCCATTCATTGGAAAGCACATTTTTGGCACAGCAAGACCATGTTCTATGGGGATACCAGAGAAAGTGCCCGTCTTCAGAAGATTATTCATGGCTTAAATCATTCTATCAACTGTCATTTAGGTGATGTATCAAAGCAATTAGGGTGATTTACTCAATTACTAGTTCCCAAATGACTACTTTAAGCAAAATATGAGACACAGATTTTGCAGGGAATAGCACAGTAATGTTAATACTCCAAATTCACATCAACAGACTCCTTAACTCAGAAATGTGACAAAAATTAATTAAGAAAATTACAAACATTCTATAATACATACTTTCATTTTATTTTTTCATTTAATTTTATTTTATTCCATTTTGTATTACTTTTTGTAATGTAGTTTAGGTACTAGATCCACAGACAAAGTTCATTGATATAATGCCATTGCTTCTGTAGACCTTTAAATATGTTAAAGAGTTCTAACTTGATAAGAAAGAAAAAATAAAACCCTTAGTCCATTCAGGCAGTGAAACAATGTAATGATCAATGAGGAAACAACTTTAGAATTTATCAGTCCTCTTAGCACCATGTAAATGAAGAAAACCTGTTTCTTCAAAGGAGAGCTGATTACCTCTGTCTTTATATTCAATATGATATATACCTTTGCAAAAAATATATTTAAACAGTAGACTTCTACTGTCTATACTCAGTCTTCATCTGCAGAAAGATGTGCACTGAGTCACGACCAAAAAAATCAACCTATGTTAATGCCAGCAAAATATTCAATACATACATGAGTATAATTTAACAGCATATATAGCTAGTTCTGCAGAACTTTATCTTCTAACAAGTCTGTTTGGCTTTGATCTTTTACTTTATTCACTTAGAACAAAGTAGAGAAAGATCATATTTAAGGAAGACAAAAATGGATAACGTCAACAAGTTAAGCACAGAGTCTCACTTCAATGGCTGGAACACAATGAAAGATTTATAAGGTTACAGTAACAACTCTAAAAACAGTACTTACTGTAGATGGAAATAGACATTGATCTTGTGATAACTTTTGAAGAAAACCAATGGAGCTCAAATAGATCTTAGTGATTACTATTGACAATTTTTCTACAGATGGTTGTTGACAAATGAGATCAAACACTTTCAGATCAGAAAGCTTTACAAATACCTGTACATCTGAAAAACAGTAAGCAAAATTCTGTTACTGCTCTCAATTAGGGTCACTTAGCCATTAAAAGTTTCTTATACTCTTCAATTTCTAATGGGAATAATTTTCTCAGTGGCAAGCAATATATAATTAAAATGTAACTACTTAAAGGCAGTTCCAAGATTAATTTTTTTTCACTTTGCATGGAAATGGACAATAGGTGGTATATCCATTGACAGCTAGAATCAATATCTAATTACCTACAGCACATTCCAGCAATTCAGGATAGATGTGAACCTGAAGCATTTATTTCTAAGGAAAACCCAAGGGTATATTCAATAACCTCCTGAAAATGACTTCTGTTAGTAATTTTCATACTTACTGTATAAAGATTCTTCTTTCTTTACTCTGGTAACATTTTTATTAGTTTTCATTGAGGTCTGTTTTCTAAAAGTTGCACTTAACCTTGTAACAATCACAACTGAAATCAGTCTATTGAAATGTATCTACTCTGTATATGACTAAGCGTAAATTTTACAAAGTCAAGTCATCAGAGTTTGTATTTTGAACTTTGACTTACTGACATAAAAAGAATTTGTGGAAGAGAAAACCATCTGTACAACACTGCTACTGGTATACTTTTGTGCAAGTCACAGCACATGCCCAAGTCACCACAGTGATGCAAGTGGCAGAGCAACAAGAGAGCGGAAGTCAGTATGGACAAACCACTGACATATTTACAGTTTCTCAGGAGAGCTTTTTAGCTTGTCCTACACTGTTTTCCTAGCCCAAGCCAGATGATAGTTTAAAATAAGCTCAGAGATCTCTTAATAAAATGCAGGTCCAGCAGTGACATCAGTATAGAAATAGTCTGAAATGGGACTTTCTAGGTATGAATGATCCACAGTGCACATAAAGCTTTAGTATGTTGATCCTGGAAAGCCTTTTTTATTATAATACTGGTTTATTTTATTTAATTTTATTGAAAATGAATGTTACTGTAAGTTCTGATTAGATCTTTTTACAATTGAATAATCTTCAATGAAAAATTTCATCCCTAATACGATATATAAATATATTTTTTATTATTATTTGAATATTTATTTCAACAACTAGAATATTGTGGATTTTTTGTGAGGTTTTTTTATAAATCTTGGGAAATATCAGTTTCTTTGGAGAAAAATAATCAGAATGTCTGCTCAGAATTTCTGACTTTTTAGTTCATAAAATTGGTATAACACTTTGCTGTCATGGAGGCTCTTGTCAGTTTTACTCTTTTCCTGTCAGGTATCGCAAGAAGCCAGGGCTCTCTATTGATCCTATAGCCAAACTGTCTTTGTGGCAACTAAGCAGGGAGAGGTAAAGAAATTGGGCAGCCAGCCCATAGCAGTGTTCCAGGAAACTGATAAAAATCTTGCAGATACATAAATGGAAAAAATGCCACAAAGTTATGGAAAAGAAATGTCTTAAAGAGAAATAATTAATTAATTATCTTCTTCTCTACAAATTGTTCCTTTTCAGAAAAAACAAACAAAGAGAATAAATATTTTCAGTTCAATTAGGACAATTAATCTCTTTCTGAACAACAGGAAAAAAACTAAAATAAAACAAAATAAGAAAAGACAGAGGTTTTTTTGCTGGACACCATCTGGAACTCATAAGAAAGAAATTCCAGTTTCAGCAGAAATGGCAAACACTAGACTTCTCACTTTTAGTGTTTCCTTGTTTTATTTGTGTGATTTCCCATCTGGTATTGAATTATGCTAAAAAATAAATTCTACTTCTGTTATTATGACTTCAGATTAAATGAACATTGGAATACCTTTAAAAAATAAAATGAGAACTTAAAGCCAGAATATTGCTTCTTTCAAAGACTTCTCATTTATGGGCATAAATGCACAATTATGGGCATAAATCCTTTTTCTCTGCTCTGTACTGTGTTCCTGACTTTCCTAGTTGTTTGGAAATCCCAGTTTGTCTTCCTGTTATGAGCTATGCACCTTTTTCATTTTTCACAATAGGTTAATTTCATCAAAAAGAAGTGTAAAAAAAGTATCACCTTCCCACACTGTGTTATCTCATCTAAGAAATATTCAACCCTTGATTGCTTAAGTTTTAATTAATCTAACAGGTCAAAGCAATTGGGATGATTGTGTAGTCACACCTTGGAAAGAACTTAGCAGTAACAGGAGTGCAATGCACAGTTATTTGAAAAAAATAATAAAAAAAAGAAAACAGCAATCAAACAAACACAAGTCACATTTCTGATGCAGGTTCTAGGTGAGACTCAGACTATAAAACCTGCTGCTTTTTCTAAGTGAAGTCTTTCTTTTGCATTTAAAATATTTTATGAAAACAAAAAGAAGGGTCAAGGAAAACTATTACCGAGCAAAAGATTCATGCATATATAATCTATGTTGTAGAAAAAAAAGACCTGAAAAACTGAATACCCTAAAATGTGTATTTGAAGTTAAATGAAACTTACATTTCAGTTATATCAAAGTTACATTATAGGAAAAACTAAAGAAATTTGAGCTAGTTTTCATCTATCACATGGTCTTAAATTATTTTTCCAATCTGAAACTTTTCATTATTAATATACTTTCTATTCTCCTAGAAGTCACTCTATTTTGAAGATACTATAAAACAAATTTTATTGTTCTTAGTAAGAGCATAAAGGTTTTGCATCTCTTAATTATATAGCACACATATATGCATACAACACACATATGAGTATATGAATAAAATTAAATAAATAAAATAGACCTGATTTTGTTCTTAAAGGGTTAGGATAATTTATACCCAAGCTATACCAGAAATTTTTCCTGGCTCCATGATCAATAATTCTCTCTCTCTCATTTCATTCATCAATGTTTTGCTTGGTATCAAGCTGGTCTAAAAATTGCACTTTGTAAGTTTAAGCGTGGACTCAGGTCTTAGATTCCTAAGAGTGATGTATTTTTTTTTCCCTAATTCTGATCAGATATCTATTTTCTCACACTTAAAAAAGGGGCAGCAGAGGGTAAATTCATAAACCCCTACATATATACTCTCAGAGCAGATGCAATGGATATGTACATTCTGAAATCCTAGGGAAAGTGTTTAGTTATCTTCACCTAATCTTCTACTAACTGCTAAAAGGTTTTTTTAGATACTAAAATTGTTTGGGCCTACAGATGGTTTTATCTGAGACAGGAACCCTGTACTCCCTTTATAGTAGATGGAGAGAAGCACATACTCCAAGAGCACATTTATATGAACTGTTTCAACCATTAGCCTTAGAAAGTGATAAATCTTCACTTAAATTTGTCTGTCTTCTCCTGGAACTGGAATGCTAGCTCAGGGTTTAGCAGCTGTATTGCAAGTATCTAAAGTTAGGGGGGATAAATTCCAAAACAATCTCAATTTTAGGATGATCAACACTGGAAATAAATGAAATGTTAATGGAAAATTACAAATGAAGTAATAATTACCCTCCCAAATTTCATTTATCATTAGTATGTATATAAAAGACATGTCAGAATGACATTTCTTTTGAAAATATCACTTTTTCATACTAACATAATACCAAAAGATTCAGTCTATTAGAGCCTGAAGGTGGTGAATGAAAATTAATTGAATTGAAAGGCAAGCAACTGAAAGTTTATCCCTACCTTGCATTTACATAAAATTTACTCATAGCTGCAGTTATAGACACTGACTTCTCTCCCTGCAGCCCTCCTGTGCCTCCACTGTCTCTAGCAGAGTTTAACTATACATACAGGTCTGTTGTTGGTTGATCTCTGCTCCAACAGAGTTGAAAGACCTGACTTCTGATGTTTAAATTGTATTTGGAAGTGATGACTGGTGTTGTTCATAAAGCACTTTTTGGAATCCTTATTTTTTCATCATGCAGCTTGGTAGAAATTAGGCCTATTTTAGTTTTCCTTTTTCCTGTAATCTCAAATTTGTGCCCAAAGAGAATCATAGTGAAGATCACTGACATCAGACCTTTAACTTTGCTGTTCGGCTCTAGCTTAATTCACTCCTTCTAAATACACAAGAAAGACTGACATGAAAAAACTGCTGTGCAGCTTTCTATTTCTTTATAGTGTAAGAATTCCCAGGGGTCAAACTCCTGCCAGTTTACGTTCCCTTTATACTGTTTACCTGGGGTAAATTGAACTTGACATATCAGAGTGCACACCAAGAACATCTAACATCCTATAAGATGTCTACAAAGCCCAGCGTGGAAGAACTTGGATCAAGCTAATAGGAATTCATGTAAAATAGACTCTGCAGATTTTTAGCTGCATTTATCAACAGAAAAGTCATTGTTTATGTACTTTCTTATGACAAAAAAATTTAAAAAAAAAAAAAAATAAAGACCTCTGTCTTTAGCTGCTATGTAGCCTGCACTTCAGTTATGTCTCAGGGGTACTGATCTGATGGTAAGGGCAAGCAGCAATACCAGTCCTCTCCTTTTGCTGAATCACATCTGGATTTGGAAAAATGCAAGCTTTTGCTAAGGCTTCACAGGAGCTTTGCAGACACGAGGTGCCCCAAAGACAACATGTTGGCTACATGCTGTCCTGAACAGCTCTGCCATCTTTCTGGGGAGCAAAACCAGGATGTAATACTGCTGGGAAAATAGGGATAGCAAATTGCTTGAACAGTTATAACCACAATATTCTTCATGTGCTACCAGCCACTAGGACCCTTAAGCCTGAATAACTCTGGCTTCCATTAGTAGAAACTGTCTAATGATCCATGCATGTTAGATTTATCTGGTTTTGTATAACAAATTCCAAGTAATGGATTTTAGACCCAGATTTATTTATTTCTCTTAGTCAGGAACAAGCTTGTTTCAAAATCAATGAATAACCACATGCATTTTAACATTCTCAAAGTTCTTCTCTAGGACAGTTGGTTATTGTTTAATGGGACTGAGGCATACATTTAGTTGGGAACTGGAGCTCTTTTTGTGAACTGGAATAATTAATCAGAGATTCCCTGAGGATTTTATCTCATAGAGTACACCATTTTAGCTATAGATTCTGCAAGAATTACACCTATAGGGGGAAAATGCCTTGTACAAATAAACAACCAGTCATCCCTGCCACACTTTTTTTATGCATGGTACATTATATTGTTTGAGCAAATCAGATCTATTCAGTGGACAGGGTTATCTGTGAGGTGTAATGATACTCTCAAATTCTGTGCCACTACAATAACCATTTTAGCTCTTTGTGACAAGGAATTATAACTATTCTGAGTGTCTTGTCTCCTACCTGGAATACAGGTCTTCATCAAGCCTTCCTCCTTAAGCTTTTCTCATTTCCTCTAATGGACAGAAAAAAGCATAGCCTCAGCTTAACCTCTTACTACCTCAGGACTAATCCCAGTGTTCCCTGAGAACTCTGTCTTGGATCCCAAGATATTCTGTGTGGCAAAGTTTGGACTAAAAAAAAAAAAGCAGTGTGTCTTCACTTTTTTTTTTTTTTTTTTTTTTTTTAACTGGGGGGAGGTACCAAAGTTGAAATATTTTTTTTTTTATCAGAAAAATTATAATGAGGTTTTACTTTGCCCCCAAACTGGATTGTTGCAGGATCATTCTACTTATTTGCATCAACTGTCTTTTCTCAAGCAACTAAGAGCAACTGCTTATTTAAACTGCTCCTCCAGCCTTTTTTTTTTGTTTGTTTTCCCTTCTAATTTTTTTCAATTTTTTTTCTTTTTATTTTGTTTTCTGGATAGTCTTGATGGAGATACAATAATCAGGATAAAAGTCTCAAAACACGAACAGTTATGACAGACATTTTACTTAATTCACTTTGTATTAGAAAAACTCAGAATCTAAAATCAAATGTAGATAGTTAGATCAGTAGAATCAACTGGTCCAAAACCAGTTTCAAGAAACACAAGAATAACTGCTCTTACCCCTCTGGCTCTTACAGTGTCCCAGAATAACTTTGCAAACTAGCACAAAACTGGGCACTCACAGGATCTCAAAGGACATCTAGTTTTCATAGGCAATGTAGATACAGGCAATGGGTTTTGGTTAAGAAGACATAATTTCAAATTGTAGATTTTAAAAATTTGGGTAAATCTAAGAGGGATTTTTTCCTGGTTTTATTTTCTTTAACAGTAAAGTGTTGAATGTAAGAGAAAAAAAAAATTCTTTGAACAGATAGATAACTACTACATGCAAGAAGGAAGTAGGTTATACCATTGATAAAATCAGTTGTGATATTATTAATTCATTAAATGGTATCTCATTCTTTTCAGAAGATTAGATGGATTTTTTAAATGTCTTAAAGTCAGTTTTTGCTACTTAATCAGATGGGAGGTTTAAACAGCCTGCAAGTGTTTTAGAAAATACCTGTATAAAAGCTATAGCCTAGGCAGGTGAAGGTTTAAGTGTCCTGATGGATAAATGAAATGGAGCTTACTGGCTTTAATTCAAACATCTACCAAGGCAGCACTAACAGTTCAGTGAAAAACAAACAGTTGTTTGCTGTGGTTTTTTTTTCTTCCCCCACCCAATAAGCCTGAGTAACAAGGACTGTTGCCCTGTGGTGAGGACAATGCTTTCAATGCAGCAAGTGAGAGGTGGGAAAGCTTGAGCTAAAATGAGGCTTGAGGAAGCCTCAGACATCTCTGTAGAACTTTAGGTGCATCAATAAGCTCTTTTCTGGGTATTAATACAACATGGTTCAGCTTCTGTGTCCTAACTGATGCAAAATATCTGGGCCTACTAATGGTCATTCTGGAGGGTATGGAAACTTTGAAACCTTATGTCAAACAATTAACTAGTTTGAGGTACAATCAGCTAATTTTAAGAGTAAGCCCAGCCTACAAATATCCCAGTAGTTGATCTTAAAATTATCATAAAACTATTTGGTCTTGTCTGCACACAATGATATAGCAATTAAGAGTGCTTTCTGTATCATGTCTGAACCTTAATGTTAATTTTAATGTCAGCAATAACCTTAGGTTATGTCCCAGACGGGAAGTGTTTGGGAATTTGAACACAATGTATGTGTTCTACATGTACTTACATATATACATTGCACCATCTGTCTCAGCTCTAGGAGCCCTCACGATATCAAAATAATACATCAAAACTTTCCTGAGTTCAGAATTATAATTCACTGCTTTAATTTGATAGTCCAAACATCTAAACCTCTTACTAAATTTGAGTAATCATTCCTTGAATTCTTAGAAAACCATAGAAAAAAAAAAAGGAATACCATGTTTAATACTGAGTAGTAAGTGCAGATCTAACAACCCTGCTCCTCTGATAATGTATGATAACAGTACAGTCTTAACAATATAATAAGAGAAAAACCTCTCAACTCTTTGTGAGGTTGAATAGTTTCAGCACTGCCTTTCATTACCATTTTTTCTTCCTATTTGCTGTTTTCAGTTAGGGTGAATTCATCTTTCCATATGGCTGGTGCAAGGTGTCATTTACCTCATAAATTGCACTTCTATACCTTTTATCTTGAGCAGAATGCTACTTTGTAAGCCGACAGAGGATAAATTGTGAGTGTTTTGACAGGTATCTGAGAAGAGATCTTAGACTTCATTCGCTGACCTTGAGTGTAAGCAGTTCACAGGATAACTCACTAAATATTTCTGGGATTAAATGTGAAGTAAAATCATTTGACGGTCTTCAGCTCTGAGGTATAAAAAGTGCAGAGACTCTAGTACATGCACTGAGCTGCACTGAATTTTCCTGAAGTAATAAAGTGCATACATCTATTACTTATTTTTCTGTCTAACACTGTACTCCAGCTGAACAACTTTTTCAATTAGCTCAATATTCAACCAAGTGCTGTAGTAAGATATTTGATCTGTTTTGTGTATGTGCACATGTTCCTTTTTTTTTATATTGACAAAAACTGTACAATACTGAAATATGAAAAAGATAGGTAGAGAAAAACAAGGAAAAACATTTAAGTTTCCTTACTGATGAAAACAGAGTAAAAACACAAAGGAGGGAAGTACAATGCAGACAGAAAAGACTGCAGAAGGCTTATGTGTGTTAATATAGAGGATGTAAAGCAAACTAAGTCAGCATGAAAGTTCCGAAACCAACCAACCAAACAAACAAAAAACCCAAACCAATCAAACCAAACCTCAAAGACAACCTCAAATGAGCATAAGAGAAAATAGCTAAAGATGCAATTATTTTTAAAATTTGGATTCAGATCAAGACAAGCAGAACTGCTTGAAAATCCACTCATTAAGAGCTCTCTCCTCTGGCATAGGTGTAAAGGAAGATTGTGTTCCAGAAACAATCCTTTAACAGGGGTCTAGAGACAATCATGTACTATAGGCAGTAGGAGAGCTGAAACATGAATTGGAGGGCTATCCTTTGTCCTGGCCCTGTGTTGCAGCCAGAAGTGTTGAAAACCAGAAATCCATGTTGCTCTACTGACATGTACTTACTATTCAGAGTGAGCATAACCACTTTTTTTTTCCAAGAAAAAGACAGAGAAAAACAAAAAAAAGAAGAAAAAGAAGAAAAAAAGATTGTTGTCTTGAAATTCAGCAATTTCCCTTCTGTAGAGAGACTGCTCAGACAAATTTAGTATATAACGGTGTGATGTGTAATTGGACTGTTCTGAGCACTCTTCTCCTGCTTAAGGCTTGTGTAGTGACTTCTGGGGAAAAAAAAAAAAAGAAGAAAAAAGAGGCATTTTGTCTATTTCTCTGGAGGTCCCACATCTGGCAGGTTGCAAGCTAGGTACTTCATTAAAGGCTAGAAATCCTCAAAATCCCTAAGTGATTTTGGTGGAGGAGCGCTCCATCCCTCATGCCATGTCATACCAGGTTTTCATGAGTTTGCATTCAGAGCCTACCTAGCGTGAAGAAATGAATGGCGTTGAATCTCATTCTGGTACAGCTGAACAGGAATGCAATTGGGGGAATATTTCTGTGAGAGCTTTAGCAGACAATTGCTGTGTAAATTTAGTAAACTACAGTATAGTTGTGGCTGCTGTTTTCAAGCATGTTCATGGGAATGCATATGGATGGGGTTATACAAGAGGGGTGTCCTAGCAGTCAGTTGGATTAGCAACATACAGATAACAGCTACATTTTTGTATGTCAATTGTCTAATTAAAAACTTTAAATGTCATGACTATATTTACTAAATATATGGCTTCCACTTTGACAACAGTGTCCAAGATTGGACAGTGTAAGAAAGCACATCACATCTAGTTCATGATTTTTATTTTTTTTTTAATTCTAACTTCTTATTTTCTGACTTCTAAATTATTCTTAGCATAATTCAGGGAACCCTACTTACTTCTGTCTTAAATGATTTCCTTAATTACACCATTCCTCACAGTCCACACCTTTTTCTTAACATCCACAGTGGATCTTTAAGGAATCAACATTGATCTCATTTTCAGTTCCTAGTTTTCCAAACTCCTTTTGAAAAGAACTAGCTGGAAATTTATCCCAGAAATCAAAACTGTCTCTGTATTTCTCATAAACTTCCAGCAATCCTTTGTGGCAGCAACCCTTATCCTAACCTGTTGAATTTGCACGTACAAAGGCAAAAAACATTTCTAGCTCTTCAGTCTACGTTTCTTAATATCACACAAAATTTTAGGATACTTTTGAGATTTTGCCAAGCTCTTCTGGGTTTTACCAGATCGTTGAACAGACCTTGCTGCTCAGTTACAAATGTTCAAAAGAATAAGCATATCCTGAAATCCAGCACAGCCTCACTCTTATGCTAAACTTATCTGTCTTGGCAGAAGCTCAAACACTTGGCAGAAGAAATCCTTTCTCTCAAAATGCCACAAGCAGAGCAGTCTGATTCTTCAGTGAATATATATACCGTGGCTACAATTGTCGTTTGGACTAGGGGGAAGCACCCACTTACCATCTTTCCAAATATAGTAGATCCTGGTAGTCTTATTAATTACCAAGCTAACATGCCCTCATTTTAGCTTACAGTATTTCTAGAACAAACTGTAAATACTGCTTTTCATCCATTATTTTCCTAAATCTTAAACCTGTTTGAACATTGTCTCTACTCTTAAGGAGAATCAAGTAAACCCAGACATTGCTAAAACTAAGCCATTCATCCCAGTCAATAAAAATTCTTGCTTTAGTTCTCTGTAACTTGCAGGCTGCAGCCAAAAAAACCCTCAGATCTTTCTTCCATGAACCTAAACCATAGCAGTAACCCTGTTCTAAGAATAACTCAATCATTTTACCTTTGTGTTGTCAGAATTAATTTTCTTTCTCCAGCACTTAATATGATCTGTGAATGAACTTAGCTACTTAACCCATTATTTCTTGTATAATATCCCTAACAATAAACCTAACCAACTGAGAGCCCACTCTGGTTGACCTTAAAGTATCTGGCTACTGAAGAATGTTCATTTAAGCACTTGTATAGTTAAGATCTACTAGTAGCCTAGATCTTAATCTCTTCCCAATCCTGTTCAAAAAATGGACTAAATGTTCAGGTTCAGACTGTAGACATAAGAAAATGCCATTTTAAAAAATATAATTAATTGTATGTAATTGTATATTTTATGTCATCTTTGTCAGAATTGCTGCAACACTCTGAAGATGATATATTTTGCATAATTACTATTTTAATTTATTTTGTACATTTCTTGAAAGTAAATGTATTATTTTTAATATCTGCAGTCTTGTATAAATGAAATTGCTTAAACTAATAAGACTTTGCATAATGTCATATAAAACACTAAGTTCTCAATCCCATTGCTTTTGGGTACAAACATATTTTAAAAGAAAAGAGTTATACAAACAACTTTCTACAATTTTTTTTTTCATGTGTCTACTCTCTTATTAAGAATATACTTATGTGAAAACACACTATTGCTCATATTGCAGCAGGGCAAGGGGCAAGACAAAAGCAGGACTTTATGCTTATGTGGTGTATTGTTATAATTGTATAATAGCTATAATTTTGTTCATCTGTGACTCCTACAGCCTTATCCTTGTTTCATAATAAAACAAAATTTGTCTTTCAAATAATTAGTGCTTCTTTTTTAATACAGTGTTGTGTGTTGTTTTTTCTTCAAGCCCTCTACTAGTAGTAGAATATGTCTTACAGTGGCATGACTTTGTGCTGATTGCCAAAAGGAAGGAAAAATTTGGATTATATATATTTCTAATTGCTTACTTTTTTTCTTTGCCACTACTTAAACCAAAAATTCTGCCTAGGAGACGACATATATGGATCAATTTCTTGTAGTATGGCTGAAAGAAGGAAAAGCCTAAATATTCAGTTTAATATGCTAAAGGTACAAAGATTGAGGTGAACTTTAAATAAAGGTGTCCTTATTTAATCAATCAGTTTGCATATTATAATCTGAAAACACAATATGATCATCTTGTTTGAGGGAATTTGAATGAATACTTATGTAACCTTTCACTGCAGATGCATTATGCCAATTTGCAAGCAAGTGGGCTTGCAGCTCTATTACGAGCACCCTGTTCTAAGTAGATGTTTGCCCTGAAAAGACACTCAGAATGTGCAGTGGCATTTTGTTTAGTCTATATGCATTGCTTTAAATGAATTACAGTAGGTTTTTATAGTTTTGTCATTTGCATAATTTTTTCAAATTCAGTGTGTCTTCAAGTGTGATATTGCAAATCTTGTCTTTTGGTTTTTGAAAAGGCTTTTTGAAAAGACTGGAGTTTCAGTGTATCCACTACCAGCTTCTGCCAACAGATTCTTGCAGTAGATTTTAATGTATAGAAGTTATACACATGTTCAGTAAAATCTGTATCTTCTACTTGCACTCTAAAAAGTAAGCTAAATTTTCTGATTAACATTTTCTTTGAAATGTTTTGGGGGGTTGTTTGGTTTTTTTCATTGTCATTACACACCCAGATGTAAGTAGCAATCAGAAAAATGTGGCTAATACCAGGATTTAATCACAGAATGGTTATGATTAAGGATGTAAGGATGGATACTTAAGAAAGCATTCATTTTCTGAGATAATCCTGAGCTCTAAAAATCAGTTGGTCCTGTTGCACCCAAAACTGAGAAATGATGTTTAAAATTGCTGAAAAAAATGGGTTTTCAGCACTGTAATATCTAAAGAATTGCCCTCAATGGAGTTTTGGTAAATTAATAGGATAACATTGACTGAGGTACAAAAGCCAAAGCTCTTAGAAGCATCAAATAAAAGGATCCTTCTGCCCTTAGCATGACAGCATATAGGTTTTTTCCCCAAGAAAATGCTTTTTGTTACCCAAGGATCAGGATAAAACTAGTAAGTACACAATTTATAACCACTTCCGTTTGCCTAAGGCCTTTCTGTTCCTGCTTGTGTGCAAGTCTCCAGATAGAATAGGAAGTGTGCAAAAGGCATTGCTCACAACACACTCAGTTTAGGATTTGGGTTCTTCTTGAGAGAGAAGAGGGCTCAGATTCCCTAGCATCTGAGGGTGTCCTAAAATACTGTGAGTCCAACCCTGTGAGATGGTGCTCCAGCTCTGGGCTGTGCACACAGAAATTTCTGTGCCCAAAGTGTGCCCACCCACCAAGGGGCTCACAGTTAGGGAGATGTTGCCTGGAGTTAGGCATGTGTTCAGATGTTCTCCTGCCTTGTCTCCTTCCTCTTGACCTGTCCCTCATGAAATTACATTACGGGGTCACTAACCATCCTCTGTAATTAAAAGAGATGGCTAAAACATAGTGATTCTGTATTACACACTGAAAGTACTCGAGATGCCAGCACCTTTTGATTGGCTTTATAGGGAAACTAACCATCTGTCTTGGGTATTTTGAGCCAAGAGACTAACTTTTAAATGTTATAATGCCCAAGTTAAATTCTTAACTGCTCTGTTCTAAATACAACCTCTCCAACTTATGGTTGATGGTGAAAAGTTTCCCTGTATTTTACCAGGGAAAGGTTCAAGGACATTGGTACACACCCGCCCAAATTCAGCTGTGGAGAGACATCTCCAGATAACATTTACATTCAGAATGTATCACCAACGCCTGCATGTGTGGTTAAGGACTATTTAGAGTCTTTTGTAAATGTGTTAGAATCTAAACCAATTTGAATAAGAGAAGTTAGTACAGGCCAATAAAGCAGTACAAATATTTTTGAGTTATGTCATCCTAGTTATAAATAAGCACAGACAAGTAGAAATATCTCTCTACTTTAAAAAGTAAAAAAATATTTAAGTTAGTTTAGTATTAGAGTACAATATATTTCCTGTAGTTCAGAATGTAATCTATTCAAATAGAAAACATTGACATAGTTAATATTTAGCAATAATTTTTACATTATTTTACTTTAAAATTATTTAAGTGTTTGAGTGTGCACTAAAATGTTATTGAAATTCTCTATATGATTGCAACCCATTGACTTCTATAAATAATTTAGCAGTTTCTTTAGCTAATTTAATTTCTTAAAAAGTATGGTCTGAACAACAATTATGTTTTAAAAATATTCTTATCATTTAAAATTAAAAAGCTTTTAATTCAAGACTTCTAACTGATCTTTTTTAAAATGAATTTTTATAATCAAATCCTCTTGTCAATACACATTTGATTTATGCAGGCAGAATAACTTCAGCATTAACTGAGTTTTCTCAGCATGCTAAAAATATCATGGGCCTTCTTGAAGTCAATTTTCCAAGTACTTTACCTCTTATGAAGGTAAGATTACTCCTTTACTTTTTGCATAATAAAATTTAATTCAATTTATTTGAGTAAAAGATTATCTTTCTTATTATGGAAAATAATATAGAAACATTTTATACTTGTAAATAGAGTTTACCCTCTTTGATTTCCAATCTCATTGTATAAGTGTAGCACTAGGAATATTACTGTTGCAGCACTTGACACTTGTCCTGCAAACAGTAGCAGGTATTTAATTATGCCTTTCAAACAACCCATTGAAACTTTCCCAGGATAGGTGAGTCACACATAGAGAACTTATTAGAAAGATGCTGTTAGGGAAACCTTCATATATTGTTTTTCTTTCCTCACTTACTGCATTATACTTCCTGAAGAAAGCAAAGAAGTAAACTATTTAAAAACTAAAAGCAAATAATTGAAAATGTTTTCTTTCTGCAAAATGTTCAACAGGAAAATTTGTTATTCATTGAATTCTGTATTTTTCATTAGAAGTGATCAGATTTGAATAGAACTATATAAATGTAAATGAAATAGTTATTTTTAGCTGAAATTGACCTTCCTTGACAAAGCATAATGTGCTAGCCATATAGAAATTTTCAGGATGGAACAGAGCAGTTGATTTGGCTCAGAAGCAGTACAGAATAGATATTAAGAAATTATTAAGTGCAGATTGCATGAACTATCATAGTAACCTCAGCAAATACAAAGAATAGTATCACCTTGAAAAGTCATCAATATTGATGAAAAGGAAGGCAGTAAGATTTCAAAAGTAACTATGTTATTTTGAATACAACATAGTAAATACATTGCCTTTTCAAATGGGATAAAAATGCCTTTAAATCTTTGAGTACTTTGTGGAATTACTGCCTACTTGTACTGAAGTTCAATCTTATGTCACATCAGAAGTGATGTACTCCCCAGATAACTGGGTAATTAGTCATCTGACTATGCAATATACTTTTCCTCTTTAGAGACTTCAGATGAAAGATTGGAATCTTATTAATGTTTGACGGCTGAAATTGAATTTATAATATTGTCCTATATGCTGTAGATATACATTCAGCAGATTTAAGTTAGTATACTGATCATCCTTTCTTTGACACATATCAGGTAAAGAAAAAAGTTGTTTCTTATTCAAAAAAAACTTTACTGTACCTTTTATTTGCTACTAAAAGCTAGAACTTGAGAATTTTAAAACACATCCATAATGTCAACTTCTATTTTCACAGAGTGGAGAAATCACTCAAAATATCTCAAGTTCTCCTTGTCTCATAATAGCCTACAAGATTTTGTAACTGTTTGAGTGTTACTGGGTTTCCTGTTATTGTAGGGTTGGGTCTAAAGTTCTAGTTTCAGGAAGCAGGCAAGACCTATAGGAAATTTAGAGCAGCAGGGAGCAAGTAAAGGGATATTTTTTTTTTTTTTTTTTTTGCACAGGTTAGAAGCAGATAGCAAGATAGCAAGTATCAGACTCAAAGAACTGAGAAAAAAATCACTCAAAACATGACAGCAAAAGCCATTTTTCATAGCTAAGAACTATTTGCTTTTGATTTCATTCAGTTTTTGTTTCTATTGTACTTTTAGTACCCAGACACTTTAAACTTCAGGCAGATTGTATACAAACCTATACTAAAGCATATATAAATACTAATTTATTGCATGCATATACTTGCAGGTATGGAACCTGAAATAAAATATTGAGAAAAAATATATAACAAAGTAGAAAAATCATAAAAATGCAAAGTAACTTATGGAACCCTTGTGAAATTTTTATTGTTGGACACTGTTTCTGTTGGTAAGAACATAAGAGTCATCCATCTATTATACAATTTTAGCTAAAAATTGACTCCAGGTAATTGAGGTTCATTGACTGTACCACAGACTAAAAAAATACCAAACAGACTGTACTACTTCCACTGCACTTTTTCTTTAATTTTTCAGAATAAACCAATATTATTTATTGTGGTTATAAACACCAGACATCGGGATCAGCAACTCTGCACCAAAATTAAGCTATTAAAAATATTTGGAAGAATTTTCAAAAGTAACAAATAATACTGAAAAAATTCTCCCCCACTAAAATTAGGAGAAATATAGCTAAGATTTTTATACAAAATCATGTTGACAATCTCACTCCTCTTAGAGGAAGGCATCAAAAATTGATTATGTTTACAATATTGAAGACTTAAAAGATATATTTTTCATTTCTAACCCCAAATTCATATTCATATTTATGCAACTAGTTGCCTGTGGAAAGCACTCATTTATGCACACAGAGAAGTTTGAAGTCTAGTAATCCTCTTGTGAAATAAACTACTCTGAAACAAATGAAAAGGTTAAGTGGAAGAGATAGTCATAATATCCTTGGTCTCCTAAAGACAGTTATTTATATTGTCGGTTTACATAATAACAACAAGAATATCATATGTCACTTCCTACAAAAAGGAGGCTATTTTCTAGCAGCTGATTTTTTCCAAGACACTTTGTTTATGTGTGTATGAATACTTATGTGGAGGTCAGCACATGATGCTAGGAACTATATATTTTGCTCTGACTTGTTGATTGTACATGTTTATTGTTGTGTTGTCAAAACGTCATTATTGGCAAAAGGAGCTGCACTATATATGTAGATCCAAGAATTCACTGTAAGTCTAATTATAATTTTATACAGTCTAGAACAACGCACATTTTTTATTATTGGAGTTTCAGTAATATTCATTATCTAAATTAAGTAAATATTGGGTTGCTTAGACAAATAAAGACATTACCAAACAACTGCAGTGCTTTAAGACTTCACAAAGATGTGGGCAGAGTTCTAAGTGGGTAAGAATTTCTTCTCAAGATCCAAGCTGTCATGAAATAAGGGCTGACTACCAGTCAGCTACAGCTAGCCATTTGAGGACCTTCCCTGACTAAGGAATAACTTTGATAATCCAGTCTTGTAGTAAAAAGGAAGTTATCCCTGGTATTGCAGAGTGCGCTATACTAAGGGAGAGATACTGTTTGATACACTGGTTTTATCTGAAAAAGTTACAAAGCTGTGAACAGTAACAATATAAAGATACCTAAATCTAAAACTGATTGTACTGGTTTTGGCTGCAACACAGTTAATTTTCTTTGCAGTAGGTTTTATGATGCTATGTTTTGGATTTGTGACCAAAACAGTGTTGATAACAAAGGGATGTTTTAGCTGTCACCGAACAGTGTTGGGCCTTTATCACACTGACTCACCAGCTAAGAGGGTGGGGGTGCACAAGAAGATAGGAAGGGACATAGCTGGGACAGCTGAACCCAGCTGTCCAAAGAAATATGGCATGTCATATGATGTCATGCTCAGCAATAAAAGCTGGGGGAAGAAGAAGGAAGCGGGGGGACCTTGGGAGTGATGGTGTTTGTCTTTCAAAGTCACTATTATGCGTGATGGAGCCCTGCTTTCCTGGAGATGGCTGAGCACCTGCCTGCTGATGGGAAGCAAGCAATTAATTCCTTCTTTTGCTTTGCTTGCATGTGCAGCTTTTGCTTTCCCTATTAACCTGTCTTTATCTCAACCCATGAGTTCCTTACCTTTACCCTTCTAATTCTCCCCCCCATCCCACTGCAGGGGAATGAACGGGCAGCTGGGTGAGGCTGAGCTACTAGCCAGGGTTAAGCCACGACACAGACTGTAAAGGTTTGGAGAAAGGTCTTGTGAGACTGAGTCATGGGGAAATATTAATAACATACCACATGAAAGTTAATTTGGAACAACTAATGAAGTTATGAGGCATCAGATTTAAAACAAATGAAAATACACCAAATCCTTTTCACAAAGGCAACTTTCTCAGGTTTTGAGAACTAACATTATAAAGAGGTGTTCTGGTTTCGGTTGGGCTAGAGTTAATTTTTTTCCTAATAGCTGGCATATCACTGTATTTTGGATTTAGCCTGGGAATAATGTTTATAATTCACTGATGTTTCAGTTGTTTCTAAGAAGTGCTTACACTAAGTCAAAGCCTTTTCAGGTGCACAAGAAGCTAGGAGGGGACACATCCAGGACAGTTGACCCCAACTGGCCAAAGGGGTATTCCATATGACGTCATACTCAGTATATAAACTGGGGGAGTGACTGCTGCTCAGGGACAGACTGGGCATCAGTCAGCAGGTGGTGAACAATTGCATTGTCCACACTTATTTTGAATTTTACTTTATTTTATTTCCATTATTAAACTGTTCATATCTCAACCCACGGGTTTTTTCACTTTTATTCTTCCAATTCTCTCCCCCACCTCACTGGGGCAGGGACGGTGGGTGAGTGGCTCCGTGGTGCTTACTTGCTGGCTGGGGTTAAACCATGACAAGAGGAGAGATGTAGTGATAGGTATTGAATGGAGTGGTGCATTCTCACTGCTTCAGAAAGCCTTGACTAAGACAAAACTGTGGTACATGAGCTTGGCCTCATTTTAATTTCTGACAGTGAGATCCTGGCAAGTAGCCTCCAGAGAAAGGCCTTTGACTGAATTTTTGCATCTTATGGTCAGTGACACAAACACCTACAGGCATCCTCTAAATGCTTTTGCTCTGAGAAAATGAAAGTATGATATTTCTTTCATATATGCATCCAGTCCTTAAGGTATCAAAAGAAAGCCTTGATTCTGGAAGCATGAGTTGAAGGCTGAAAGCTAGACTTGTCTAAAAACTAGCTGAGATATTAGACAGAGATTGCAAACCAGAGAGACCTCATCTTGAAGGAAGAAGTCATGCAGATGGAAAAGAGTACGCAGCAAACAGGTGAATTTGTCCCTAAACCCCCAGCACAGGGTGAGGGTGGGAGTGGGGGGCAATTTATGTCTTTTCACATTTTATAGGTTTGCGTGTTTTATGTGGCAGATGTTCAAACTCGTTCACTTTTTTCTATAATCATCCATACTGAAATCTGAATGTAAAAGTTGCACATGAGAACTTACCTGCTGTTCATAGCAAGAATTTTCCTTACTGTTGCAAAACCCAATAATTATGCTTAAATGCCACATGGCACAGAGAAGCATATTCTTAAATAACATGTAGTGCTAGGAAAAATATACTTTAGATATATACTAATAAAAAGTCATCTTTTCTTTATGGAGTATTCCCGCAGCAGAGGCAAATCAACAGAAGTTCCAGACTTTCTCCTTTTCGGCTTGAGCAAAAACATATTGAGGGCAGAGTAGCAGACATTAATATACAAGATAATAATAACAGTAACAATAATTTTCTCTTAAAGTAAAACCATGCTCTCTGTAAAAAATTTGCTTATGGACCAGCTAGAGTTGATCCTGAAGTTGGGTAATTCCTCTTCTTGATACAAGAGAGCTGCGAAAATCTTGTCAGAATTACCTGTACAGGAAAAACAGTGTAGCCTAAATAGTAAAATGGAGAACATTTTTATCTTTTTGTTTAACTATTCAAATCTGCAGACAGTTAATATTTATGGACATTTCATTTTGTTTAAAAAGCGTAATTATCATTCACACATCCCTCAATGCTTCTCTTACTAATGACATGAGCATATTAACACTTTTTTAATGCTGGAGGCTCTTATTTAAGGCAGAATGTCAAAACTAGCAGTTCACCTGATTCCTCCTCTGAAATGTGGTTACTGACTGTCTTCAAATTACCCTTCAATTTTTTTCTTCTCTGTGGATCAGCAGTATAATAGAGAGTGGCATGCTTTCTGAGCATCATTTCTAATGGGTCAAGTCCCTGAATCCTCTGGGAAGCCAAATTTCAAGGCATTTTCTTTGTTTAGGTCCTAACATACCGTAAGATATTTGTTTGTTTCTTCCTTTTCTTGGTTTTAATTCATTTTGATAGAAAGGTAAGCCAGACGGAAAAATAATAATAATAATAATAATAATATTTTTAAAATGTTAGTAAGTACAAAACCATGTTCGTACTCTAACACAAAATCTATTCTATTACATCAGCCTGATTAAAGCCTTGCTAGATCACTAATGACTCATTTGCATCATGCTGTACTGGATGCTTGCTTGTTTATATTAATGGCCTATAACTCCACCATCTCCCTTTATGAGTTTCTCACCCTCTAAAAATACTCCTTTTACAGTCAGTCTGCATTACTCTCAGAGCAATCTATAAAAAAAATACTTTTCCAATTGCATCATTAATCTACTGCTGTAAATTTACACAGTGCTTTCAAGTGAGATATGATCTTCCATCTTAGTTTCTTAAAGGCAAGGGCTTGATCTACACTTACAAGATTTTACTTCTATAACTATGTTGACGAGTGCAATTTTTTTAACCATTAAAACTACAGTAATAAAAATCCTTGTATAGTAACATTTATCTTAGTAAAACCATACTTAAAACAGTATTTGCCTAAACACACAAACTTGAACCCCTGGATGCCTAACTGTTATCAAAATGAATTAACTAGGTGTCTAAATACTTTAGAAGGCAGGACTTATGTAGCAATACATTTGTACTGACCAGTGGTGCTAAACATCAGGGGATTTTCTGCTAAAGCTATATCTCTGGAAACATATGAGAAAAAGCCTCTCAAACCAGAAATCTAAGATCATAAAGGCCATGTAAGAGAAGAAAATGTTCACTGAAAAATAAAAAAAGTTATAGAAAACTTCTGTTTGGCTTTCAGTCTTGTATGATGCATTTCCATTCACTTTTCCAGCATGCTTCTCCACTGCAATGAGAGTCAGTCTCTCATGTCTATTTTGTTGCCCACTTCCATTTGCCCACTGTACTTCAGATGCTTTATCAGCACTCCTGTTTATTGAACTGTGGTTGCCTCATTCAGAAAACTCCCGAATGCTCAGTCACCATCACCTCCCCTTCATAGCCCTGGCCTTAACATACGTGCTAAAATGTAGCAAAATTGCACTGAAACTCCACAGTGTAAAAGCAGCATTTGGCTTGTTTGTCCATTTGCATTTACAATGTCAATGACTTGTTATTTAGCTGCATCTCTACAGTTTATCACTTGTGCATATTACTATGTTTTCCACTATCATTTAAGGAAACACCACTGCCATCGTGGGAACTGGTGAAAAAAAGTGGTGGTACAGTGGGTCAGGGGAGCAGTAGCCACCTTTTACTCTTTTTTAGTGTGTTGTACCATTGATTCCTCAGCATGGATATGGCAGGCTTTGCAGACTGGCTGTATCCCACTTCCCAGAGCTATACAGGATTTGATCAGGAACATGGTGACTTTGCCAGCCCTGTGAGAGCCATTGCAGGGATAAAAATACACTGCAACAGATGGACATTTATAGCAATTCGACTCCTTCTCCAGAGCAGAAGAAAGTTGGAGGGGACATCATGGCTTAGGAAAATATACTTTTCCCTCAGCATCTCTCCAAAAATAAATAGGAAAGGCTCAAATTTTACTGCACTGTCTGCTAAATGACAGATCGTTGTCTTAACCTCTGAAGTTTAAGTGTCCAAGGGAATCACCATGCCTCCTTTCATATTTTGTGTGAAGCAGCTAGAGGAGTACTATGAAATAATAACAATAATAAGAAAAACAATAAGATATTACTTTCAGCTGTTAGAGAAGAAATTGTTACTTGCTATTCTGTGTTATATGGTATTCCGTCATATGCCAAAATGTAGCACCAGTCATCGTATGTATGCTTGATATTTAGAAGCTCTTTTTCCCTCCTCTGAGAAAAGAAGTTCAGTTGCCACATTTGAAATTTAAAAGCTTTATTTTATCAAAGATGCTATTTTGCATGTAGACATGCTCCAGGAGGCATATTATGGTATTCTTAAAACATTTTTAAACAGCAGCTAAAACTCACTTGTAGAAGGAACTGGGCAAACTGTTCACAGAGTGTAATACACTTGGCATATATAATCCTTTTCTTTTATTTGTAAATCAGCTCTGAGCGGCATTTGATTTTTTTGTCCATATTCAGAATTGCTCAACTATATCTTGTCTCACTGCCTGCCTGCTCCTGAATTACTCCCGTAAAATCTTTGAGTACATTTTCCTTGGTGTATGACATAATACCTACCCAGATCAGATGGCATTGTTTCTTTTCCCTTAGTGGATAGCCATAGCCATTTTGAAAAAAAAAAAAAATCATCTAAATAAGGAAGAAGAGATCTAGTTTCACCAGAATCACAGAATCACAGAGTCGTAGGATGGCTGAGGTTGAAAGGGACCTCTGGAGGTCATCTGGTCCAAGCCCCTTGCTCATACAGGACCACTTAGAGCCATTTGCAAGGTTGCAAAATATTTATGGAAGTAGTACTTTTTAGCTGATAGCCTAGGTTCAAATAATTTTTCTTTCCCTTATTTGCAGTAGGGTTTTATGAATAAAATAAAAATTATAATTTATATTATTAAAGGACATATGTCTTTTGATTATATTGTATAAACTCTACTCACAAGTTTTCCATTGTGTTTTAATGAATGTGGGATTATTTGCATATTTCTCTTTTTAGCCCCCAGTTCAGCTATTTAAATCCAGAACACATTTTTTAAACAAAGTGAAACAGACAGCTCTTTGTTTTGTGTATGTTTGATTCCTGGTTAAATGAATGAAATACTTAAGTAAATATTTGTCAATAAGCTTTTAGGATATTGATAAACTTTTCATTAAATGGAAAATAAACTCCATGATAACAGTAAGAAAATCACTTTCTTTTCAATTTAAAAAACTCAATAAGCATAATCTTCAGTAATTTCCTCAGTGATATTGTAGTAATCTAGTTTTTCTAAATTACTTTTACACAGTTGTTTTCTGTATTTGAAGTGATTTAATTAGATGTACATTTAACAGCTACAGTATCCCAATAAGAAGTGTTGTCAACAGTACTGCAGAAGCAAGAACAAATGTCTTGGGGGGAAAAAAATGTTTGATTGTGTTTACACAGCTAAAGAAAATACAATGTACTGTAGCTGTATCATTACAATGTCCAGACTTGTGTCTTTTTCTTAATCATGGGAGATTTTAACATTTTATCTTTCAGGTGTGAGTTGTTCCCACTTCCCTTTTCCCTATGCTTAAAGAAAATCCATAGGTGACATGAGATCATACTTTTCTTCAGGTCTCCAAAATAGGATAACCTATATGCAGAAAAGCATTTACTAAAATCATGCAGTTCTGCACTGAGCAGATGATATTTTCAAAATGTTAAAAAAAATGATAGAAGCATTTTTAATTTTTAAATGTTATTCTTTTCCAAGCCTTGAAAATATTCTTTCTTTTATATATTGAAGTGGTGAAGGAAAGTTAGCTCTCAGTCAAATAATCTTGCAGCATTTTGGACCCAACAAGGTACTGTTCCTTGGAAGTAATGAATTAGAGAGTCAGTTTGATTGATCTGGTGTGCTTTCTGGATGTATTTTTAAATTAATAAAAATGAAATGTCTCTGACTTACTGTATACTTGCAATGAGGTGTTCCTGTAGCAGCAGCTGCCTTTCTGTGTGCCACTCTACTTTAATGGGCCTTTTTTATGTAGCTGACAGGTTGAGAAATGGGGGGTTTATTTCTGCCATTTTCTGTTTCATCTTTCATTTGTGGTTCATATAATTCTGCAAAAAAGCAGCATAGTTTTTGTATTGCTTCTACAATGATAAGAAACTATTCATACTTGCTTTCTAAGTTTCGGAAGGGGACCCATTAAAGAAAAATCAAAGATGGTGGAAAAGGTCAGTCTTTCAAAATGTAAATGTAGGTGCAAACCTCATGCTGTTAGCCATCAGTCATATTGATTTCAAAAAGTGTTCAGTTGCAGTGTTGTGCTTTAATAAATTCGACTTTGATGGACAGTTGAGATTGATTTAATGTAGTTATACACCACATGCAAGGCAGAAAACAAGCATGTTTATTTGCTTTTGATATAACAGTTTTTTGATATGAGCTGGTGTAATCGTGCTGCCACCTTCAAGTCTTCTGCTTGTTGCCTTAGCAGCCAAAAAATTATAGATAAAAACACCTAGGGCTTCATCTTAAAATTATCAAACATTAACAGCACAATCTCCAAGTCTATAAGGTGGAAAAGCTATTAATTTCATATGGTATCCTTAATAAATAAAGCTTCTTAAGGGAGTGCAAACGTGTGTAAAGACAAATTGCGTATAAAGAGGAAATTCTATTGGAAGACAATATGACAGAACACCACTTACCATCTATTATATTGCAATAAAATAGAACAAAATATACAATTAATATCTCACCTTTTCACCCACATCCTTGATATTTTTAATTTTGTCCTTGGACCAAGTCATCATTCAGAGGATACACAAAATATACAAAACTGTTTCTAGCATAACCCTCTTGTATCTGCCCCAGTGTCCTGGTTTTTGGCTGGGATAGAATAAATTTTCTTCATAGTAGCTGGCACAGTGCTGTGTTTTGGATTTAGTGTGAGAAGAATGTTGATAACACACTGATATTTTAGTTGTTGTTAAGTAGTGCCTAGACTAGTCAAGTACTTTTTCAGCTTCCCCTGCTCTGCCAGGTGCACAAGAAGCTGGGAGGGGCCACAGCCAGGACAGCTGACCCCAAGTAGCCAAGGGGCTATTCCATACAACATGATGTCATGCTTGGGGGGAATTGGCTGGGGGGAGAGTGATCGCTGCTTGGGATGGGCTGGGCATTGGTCATTGGGGTGGTGAGCAATTTTATTGTGCATCACTTGTTTTGTATATTCTACATATTCTCTTACTATTGTTATTATTATTGTTATTATTCCTATCTTTTATTAAACTGCCTTTATCTCAACCCACAAGTTTTACTTTCTTTTCTGATTTTCTCCCCCATCCCACTGAGGGAGGGGGGAAGTGTGCAAGTGGCTGTGTGGTGTTCAGCTGCCTGCCAGCTTAAACCACAACACCCAGCTTTGTCTAACTCTTTGTTTAGTAGCAGAAATACCACATGACCATCAATTGTTAATTTTCATAAAATTCTGCAACAGTTCTCTGAAATCCAGAATAATGAATTGGCCCTGAAAAATGCACTACCATCATAATTAGAAATATTTAAGAATTTGGTGAGAATTTAAATTGTTTTCCGTGTGTACATGTTTTGTGCATTCTTTTGTTAGTTTAACGAAGTTCTATAAAATTAAGATAACAGTATTTTCCCACTGTGTGACATACAGGTCTTTGAAGAACTTTACATTAGTTTTTGAAGATGTGTTTCAACTAACGTTAGGGTTTTCTGATATAGTCACTTGGATTTTGGTCAATTGCTCAAAGGCTCCCTTTACGGTTGAAGAACAGAAGCGTGCACTCTAACAGCAAAACTAATCTGATTTATGTTAGACTTTTACCTTAAGATAAGATGACTCTCAAACACTTCCAAAACATGAGGCAGCCCACTTTCACCCAGAGTTAACTTCCAGGGTGGCTTAATCTCCCTGTGTTGATGAAACTCCCTAAGGAATTATCTCAGGTAAGTGTATGTTAATTGATACCTCTTTCCTTTTCCACATCTTCTGTTGCATCTGTGTGTTTTGAGGATGAAAACCTTTGATTCTGCATCAAATCCTTATCCTTTCAAAAACTATACTCAATTTCATTACTCGGAGTGAGCTGTCTCTCAAATACATAAGTGCCAAAACATTTATGATAATTCAGTCTTGAGGTGCATGAAAGAAATTACAGTGCCCTATATAAACATGGAATTTGGCACTTTCACTAGAGAAAATATACTAAATCGCTTAAGTAATTATTTTTGAAGTAGTATCTACTAAGTCATGATATTTAGGGGAGAATATTGTGTCACTAAGAATTTCTGTTTTCAAAGCTACTTTTTTTTCTTATTTTTTCATAAGTTTCTTAATGAAGGTCAAGAAAAATCATACTTTAATACGTCTACCTCTTTAGCAAAAGACCTCCTGGTCATCAATATGAGATCATCAATCATAATTAATCTATCAATGAGAAATAACTCTGCCTGATCACAATAGAAGTACTTTGATAGAAGGTCAATGAATTTTGACTTAAAGGCACAACATGAATCTTGCATCATTTGAGCCTTTCTGTGACATACTTCTCAGCTATAGAACAGTCTCATTACCACTAATATTAATATTAATATTAAAAGCCAATATCTAGGAAATATTTAGCTCTATTTATAAATGAACATCAAAAGCACCTAGATGTATATATTTTTCCCAGATGGTTTAAAATGTCTTCACAGAAATGTAACCTAACTTCTTTAGGCCATCCTACAACTCTTTAAATAACTTTTTGTGTTGGAAACTCTTAAATGATTTAAGTGATTTGACCACAACCCTAGAAGGCTCTACAGAGGGATAAATGTTCTGTGCCTTATGATACATGTTCCTAAGATTAATTCCCAATACTTTTTGCTTGGAAACTCTAAAGCCATACTGTTATCTCCTCAGTAGTCAATGGGGAGAGATAATGGTGTTGAAAAATTTAAATGCAGCTAGTATCTAGATTATATTCTAAAGCTTCCCTCTCACACTCTACATTATCTGCTAAAAATCCTAAAACCAACTTCATAACTCAGGCATATCAATCATAATCTCAGTTGGCACAAATCAAAGTATGTGTTACTTTTGGTTCATAACATTTTCTCAGCTCTTACGCATGAACATATGACTATTAATGGAATTCTACTGCCATTAATACTATTCTATTTAGCTGAGACATAAATGGAAAATAGAATTATTTTATTTCACTGTAGACTTTTAAATGATTCAATAAAGACAAAAAAACATTTAATATCCCATGATGGGATTAGTGGAAAAATTATATTTCCCTGGTTTAGACACGTTAGGCTTCAGACATTTTTTTTCCTCTGTTTCTTCTGAGTAGTTCATGACGTTAACCAGTGCTACCTGCAGGATTCTTATCAGGATCAGTCCCCTAAGATCTTGCTGTCTTCTGCCAATGAGAAGTAACAATCTGTTCCATGTCTGCAGTAGAAAGAGACCCCTGCTGAAAAATAAATAAGATTGCAAGAGAAAGACACAACAGGAGGAAGCACCTAGAGATTTCACTCAGCAAGAAAGTGCTCGTGAGAAACAGCATCTTGTACTGCGTTATCCATGCTAATTTTGGGATACTTTCTGGTGACAAAATTTGTTTTCAAATATAGTCTTTGGCTCCAAAGTTGAATAAAGATGACAAATTCAAACTAATTTAAATTCATATGACATACTTCGTTAGTTGTCATGGTTTAACCCTGGTAGGAAGCTCAGCACCACGCAGCTGCTTGCTCACTGACCCCAGAGTGATGGGGAAGAGAATCATAAAGGTAAAAGTGCAAAAACTTGTGGGTTAAGATAAAGGCAGTTTAATAGGCAAAGCAAAAGATGTATGCACAAACAAAGCAAAAGAAAGAATTCATTCACTGCTTCCCATCAGCAGGCAGGTGTTCAGCCATCCCCAGGAAAGCAGGGCTCCATCATGCACAACAGTTACTTGGGAAGACAAACACCACCATTCCAAGCATCCCCTCTTTCCTCCTTCTTTCCCCAGCTTCTCTTGATGAGCATGATATAGTATGGGATATCCCTTTAGTCGGTTGAGGTCAGCTGTCCAAGCTATATGCTCCTCAGCCTACTCACTGGCAGGGCAGCATGAGAAGCAAGAAAGGCCTGGACACTGTGCAAGAACTGTCCATCAATAACTAAATCATCCCTATGTTATGAATAGCGTTTTCATCACAAATCCAAAACGCAGCACCATACAAGTTATTATGAAGAAATTGAATTCCAGTAGATTAGGCCTTTTTAAAACAAGTAAATAAAATCTTCTGGTAAAATGTTTTAAACCATCCAGAACTGTGTTAAGCAGTATGAAATATATTTCTAGTAGTTAGACTATTCTCTGTAAAAAAAATAAAAAAGCCCCATCAAACACCAACAACCAAATTTTTTTTTAAAAAAAAAGAGAAGGAAAATAAATAAATAAATAAATAAAAAGCTATTTTCACTCCCAGTCTTAAGACTTACCCCAGGGATCTTATGAAAGTCTGTTATTTGGTTGATTTCAACAGGCTTTGGATAGCTTGCTTGCTATTAATTCTTAAAACAACCTTCTGAAACCAGGCATCAGCCTTTTGTATACCTAATCAACAGAAATATCCTGTGAAAGGTGAAAAGGAAGAAAAGATCATAATAGGAGTCCAGAAAATTAAGGAGGGCAAAACTTTGACACTTTCCTTCCTGGTAAGTGTAAACTTTTTCCCTCTTATTCCAATAATACCTGTGTAGATTTAAAGCAAGTAATGATGGAATGAACATAATGATGGCATAGAAATACTAAAGAAATAAGCCACCACTGTCACATTAGCCCTACTGAAAAATGTTGCTAGGGACACAAATACCATAATTTTATCTATGACATAATGGATCTATTTAAACAGCCCCCAAAGGAAAAAAAAATAACCAACCAACCAATTCCTCCCTCAGACCAAAAATAATTTATTTAGCATGATATGCAAAGTGCTAGACACGTACATACACATAGGGGGGTTTTGTCAGTCTTTTATGAGACAGTCATAAACTTTCATTTTGGAACTCGTGCTCAATTTCTAGCATAAAAGAAAGAAGCTTTGTTAAGAAATGGTCTGATTTAAGTGGAACTTGTAGTTTCAATTGTTTCCCTTCCCTCTCCCACATTTACTTTAGGTTGAGAACAACTTTAATTGGCTTATGGTAAAGAACTATATTGATAAACAAAATGTAAGATTAAGTTGTGTAATAAACATTAGAATGACCTAGATACCTAAATCCAATCTATTCAAAGTGTTCTAGCAGTAATTACAAGAATATGAAAGCAGAGATATTTTTTTTTAACAACACACTGTACAAAGAGCTAAAATATTTATATAGCTACAGATAATATGCAGTTGATGCAGAAGTAATTTGATGTCATGAAATACACTTTTACATGTTCAGTGTACATTACCAAACTTGGCTGACTTCTTCCAACAAAGCTGTCAATACTGCAAACACTTTTTACTGTCAGGGAGGGCTGTGTTATGAAGACAATTTTAGCTGGCCTATTTATAATTCTGTATTGAGTCTGTCTGAGATGGAGATAATTTTCCCCATAGCAGCCCTGGAAGTGCTGTGCTTTGTATTGGTAGCTAGAAAGGTGTTGATAACACACCCGTGTTTCAGCTACTGCTCGCACAGCATCAAGGCTGTTTTTCCAACATTTTCCCCCCTCCCCAGTAGGCTGGGGCTGGGCAAGATCTTGGCAGGGGACATAGCCAGGACAGCTGACCCAAACTGACCAAGGGGATATTCCATACCATAAGATTTCAGCTCAGCAACAAAATCTAAGAGAAAGGAAGAGGAAGCAGGGGGATTCATTATTTATGACATTTGTCTTCTGGAGCAACTGTTATGTATACTGAAGCCCTGCTTCCCCGGAGGTGGCTGGACATAACCTGCTGATGGGAAGTAGAGAATAAAATTTTCATTTTCTTTTTGCTTCTGCACGCATCCTTTGCTTTCATTAAACTGCCTTTATCTTCACCCACAAGCTTTTTTTCCCCATCTCATTTTCTCCCCGCCACAAATCCTACTGAGGAAGTGATAAAGTGGCTTGGTGGCACCTGGCATTTAGCCAAGGTCCACCCAACACAAATGACTAATTTAGGAAGAGACAAATTCAGCCTTGGAAATGTATTCTTCATTCTCATATCAAGATAATTTAATCAACCATCCAAATTTCAGAGACCTATATGGTAGAAAAGCCTCTGTTTGGTCAGATAAAACTCATTCATGTCTTGAAGATCATTGGTGCAGGAGACCATGTTCCACATAGGAACAAGTGGAAACTGGAATCAAAAAGTCTTTTTGTTTTGAAATTAATACTCACTTTTTTTTTAAAAAAAAAGTAATTCACAATTTCTGATATTTGTTTTAGAGTGATAAGTATAAAATCTGACTTATATTTTAAGGGAGAAGACTTAGATGTATTTTGGATTAATTAAGATAAAACACACTATTTTCTGGTGGTGTTACTTCAGCGTAAATTGAGCAATTCACAGCATCAAGCAGATAAATATCTGTACCTAACCAAGCCAATTAATGTGCATTAATCATGATGCATCTGGCTTGCATCAAAGGTTTTGATGCTGTTTAAGAAACTAGGAATTAGGTTAAAAAGACATAGAATAGTAGAGAAAAAAGTCAAAGGGAAAATTATAGGTTTAGATTACAGTTATCTGTTTTTCTAGCATGAGTTTTGTGGAGCACATTATTTAGTATTTTCAGTAATAAACAGAAACAGCAAAAGGGAAAAATTCAATGAAATGCATTGTTGATGTGAGACTAGAAGTAATCAACATGAGGGAGGAGCAGAATACTCTTAGAGGAGCAACTGGATGACCATAAGGTATGAAGAATCAGAAATGAGAAGACTAAATAAGGACCAGCCAGTCGGAGACTATACAATGTGAGACCCATACTGGGGATGATAAAAAAGAAGAGAACTAGGCAGCAGTGAGAGAGAGAGGAAAGGACTAGATAACTGTCAGTATGTTGCTGCCATGAAGTGACAAATTTAACCTTAGCGTGAACTAACTATAATATGTAGAGACAAACTGCAGTAATTTTAATTATATATACAAGACAGTGGTGAAACTGCATCTGTAAACCTATGGCTATTTTTATTCTCCTGTATTCCAGGAAGTCTGAAACTGCTGCAGAGAAATCCAATAAAAGTAGTCTGTGGAGAAAGAGAAAAAGAAATCAAAAAACCTGTCAGTTTTCACCTTAGAGAAATGGCAGTGAAGAGGTAATAGGATTACTGCATCTGAAATACCATCTATGAGTAAAAATATATTAAGTGAAATTAAAATTGGAATACATGTGGAAGATTTATTCAGGTTAAAAAGAAAAATATTTAGCAGGTGACACATTTATGTTTGCAATTGAAACTTCTAATCTTTACATCAGTGAGTTTCTTTAACAGTGTTGTGTAGATGCAAAGTGAAGCCAGAAAACTAAAGTTTAAAATAAATTGCTGAGGTCAATTGTATGAGGCTTAACAAGGCCAAGTGCCCAGTCCTGTTCTTAGGTCACAACAACCCCGTGCAATGCTACAGGCTTGGGAAGAGTGACTGGAAAGCTTCCCAGCAGAAAAGACCCTGGGGGTGCTGGTTGACAGCTGACTGAATAGGAGCCAGCAGTGTGCCCCGGTGGCCAAGAAGGCAAATGGCATCCTGGCTTGTATCAGGATTAGTGTGGCCAGCAGGGGTAGGGAAGTGATCGTGCCCCTGTACTTGGTGCTGGTGAGGCCACACCTCGAATATTGTGTTCAGTTTTGAGCCCCTCACTACAGGAGAGAGGTTGAGTTGCTGGAGTGTGTCCAAAAAAGGGCAACGAAGCTGGTGGGAGTCTAGAGCACAAGTCTGATGAGGAGCGGCTGAGGGAACTGGGGTTGTTTAGCCTGAAGAAGAGGAGGCTGAGTGGAGACCTTATCACTCTTTACAACTACCTGAAAGGAGGGTGTAGCCAGGTGGGTGTTGGTCTCTTTTCCCTGGTAATGGGCGATAGGACAAGGGGAAATGGCCTCAAGTTGCACCAGGGGAGGTTTAGATTGGACATTAGGAAAAATTTCTTCACTGAAAGGGTTGTCAAGCATTGGAACAGGCTGCCCAGGGAAGTAGTTGAGTCCCCATTCCTGGAGATATTTAAAAGACGGGTAGGCATGGTGCTTAGGGACATGGTTTAGTGGTGGACTTCACAGTGTTAGGTTAATGGTTGGACTTGATGATCTTAAAGGTCTTTTCCAACCTAAACAATTCTATGGTTCTATGACAGGAATTTCATCAAACAAGTTCCCTGCAATAAAAGAACTGATGATTTAATGGGTCCCTTCCACTCCCATGTTTCAAGTTCTGTTAAAACCATTTTGCCTTATCTGTGTGGGTTCTTTGGTTTTATTTAGGAGTTTTTACATTTTCTTCTTAATGCAGGTCAGCAATGAATCACAAAAAATGGTATCATGCTGGAAACTTGTATCAGTGTCCTGAGTTACTGTCCTTCCTCTCAGGTTCTTGGTTACTTTTTCACAGAGAAATCAGAAATAAAATCTTTTTGCACAGATCCCTTTTGACTCCTTTCCAATACCTGGAAGGACACTGTATGCAAACTAAGGAAGACAAGAGTTTCTGAAAAACATATTCTAAAAAGAAGCAGCAAGCATTTAAAGACAAATGTATTTGACAAAAAAAACCCAAAACCAAACATGCAACTTAAAAACACATCAGTAAAAATCAAAATTGCCTAAACCTGATTTGGCATTTTGATGAGTTTGTGAGATTTGCTTTCACTTAACAAAAGGCATTGTTCCTTAGCATTTCTAGCTATAGTTAGCCTGATAACATATTTTTGTCACAAGATTTTTGGTGATTTTTTTTATCTCTGTTACAGTACAGAATACATAGTATCAGAATGATTTATTGATTAGGTAAAACATGAAAGCTCCATAGACTCTCTAAGATACCCTTATGAAAACTCAGCTTTCTTCTGTTGGCTTGCATTGGCAGTCACATCACACTTTTTCTTTCCATTATCTCTAAGGATAAAAATTGTGGTTACTCACTGGGGCACAAGAAGTGATGCAGGGGTATGACCACAGATATACTGACTCAGTCATAAAACATAGGGGAGCAGTAAGGTAATACATTGAACGGATGGATAATAGCTTTACAAAACTAATTTGAAAATTTGTACTTATCTGGTATTCCTGAGGCTCAAAGCAGCTCCTAGTCAGAGAGAATGCAATTAACTTTAAGATTAATATAGGTTCCACCAACTTTATTTAATTCCATTTTGGCTTGTTAGGTTCTCAAGTCCTTCAGTGACCTAGTTAATTTTAAGTCTGCTTTTGTCAGATAGCAATTTAGCTTTTAAAGTCTAAAACTTATCCAGTTACTTTCATATATACACAAGATCACATTCATCATTGATACATTAAGAACTCGATCGCATTCTATAAACCTAAAATCTTTTTCCAAATTTCCTAGTGGCTGCCAGCTTAGAGAGTAAGCAGTAATATTTTTTCCACTTAGTGCCATAAAAATTAGACAACATGCAAGAGGTATTATTTTCTTAAGCTTGCCTTTATACTCCATGTAAAAGTTTGTAAGTCTTTGGTTCTATTTTAGACAGAATACTTGATTATTTTGAGTCATTCCTCCGAGAGCATGAGATTTGGTTACAAACCAAGAGACTACTCAAGGTACCTAATAGTGGCAAAATCCTGAAGCCTAGAGGAACTGAATTTTATAAAATATGTGACATATGACTGGGTTTACATTTGTTGGAAAGTATTTTGGGGTACAGCAGGAGAAGTATGTAAAAGTTTTTCTTCAGTAATTATTGTAGTGATTTCAAATGAACTGCTATAAAGAATTGAACTAAAATATAAGTAAAATATAACTAAATATAAGTAAAATATATATTGTTTTTGCCATCAGTGCATTCTTATTTTAATTAATAAATTATAAGTTATCAGTAGCCCATAAATGAAGAGTGCTTATTGTCTTAGATCATGCCCATGTTGCTCAGTGCAGCTCTGGTGAAAGCTGTGTCAGTGGAAAAGGAAAGGTGATGGGTATGTAGACAGTTTACATGCAAAGTGAGTAGCTAAAGGTAAGCCAGGCAGCTAATCAAGCATCTTTAAAGCCTGCATTTTATCTGATTGAGTCAACATACATAGAAAGGAGTTTGGCAGGTGAAAATTAGGGAGAATAGCTAGCTGTCCAAAGAAAATTGCTTTTTCAATTCTCTGTAAACTGTTGTGCTCTAGAACAGTATTACAAGCAGACATTCAAGCTGAATATAAAAGAGGTTTGAGTTTTTAAAAAAGGACAAGAAAGTCAGTAGAAAAAGAGTCTTCATACACTATTATTGTAAACTACTAAATCTTAGATATCTCATGAAAACCACTACAGAAATAAGTTATGTAATATACACTGACTATATCAATTGTACAAGTGTAAATAGTGTTATATGTAGGCCTTTTATTTAAAATAAATATCTTCTTATTGCATATTACTATATGCCTACTTGCGCCCTTATTTACACAGTCTGGATAGTTAAGTATACATTGGCAACCTTAACTGTACAAAGGCATTTCTATAAATTTTGTAAGATAATACATACCTGTCAACATTACCATACCTTGTCTTCATCTCCACAAATCAACAAAGATTCAGTAAGTAAATGGAGCGGTAGGATTTTGTATCAACTGACTATCCAACCTCATCACATACCCAGACTGAAAACACACTTACAGCAAGGTCTTCAGAAAATTTTTTCTTTTCTTTTCTTAGTTCCAGAATACGAGGTAAAGGTCAAAGACAAAATAGGAAATTGAGCTAACATAGAAACTGCTATGCCATAACTGTAGTTCAGAAGTCAGTGATGTAGCTAACTGTGTATTTGGCAGCCTTTTTGAATCTTTAGCTGAAATGACCATGTACCTATTTACAGCTTGGTCATTCTGTGGAATATTTCTGGCAGAAAAGAAAGCTGTTCAAACTACCCTTTTATCCGCCAAGATATCCATACCTTTGGAAACAGTTAAAGAGGTCTGGCTATGCATTTGGCTGCATCAGAGTTGAAATGACAGACAAGGAAGAGAAGAAAATTTCAAGTGATTGGCTCCCCTCTAGAGAATACACATCAAGTCCCCGCACTAACATAAATAAATAAATCTGGACTGATACTTGTTGCAGATGGCCATGTGACTAATAGGGATGAAGAAAACATGGAGGCTTTCAATGCTTTTTTTGCCTCAGTCTTTAATAATACTGATAGACCTTGGGCTGCCCAGTCCCCTGAGTCGGAGGGCTACAAGTATGGGATCAGTGAATTTCCGTTTGTGGACACTGGAATTGAAAGGGACGAGCTGTATCAGCTGAATGTTCACAAGCCCATTGGGCCTGATGGGATTAATCACAGAATACTGAAGGAGCTAGCTGGTCTTGAGGCAGGACCACTCCTGATCATCTACCAAACGTCTTGGGAGTCTGGGGAGGTTCCTGCTGACTGGAAGCTATCCAATATCATTCCCATTCACAAGAAAGGCATGAGGGAAGACCCAGGGAACTATAGATCCGGTAGTCTAATCTCAGTTCCTGGAAAAATTATGGAGAGTATGATACTGGGTACTGTTGAAAGGCATTTAAAGAATAATGCAACTGTCAGGCACAGTCGCATGGGTTCACAAAGGGAAAATCCTGTTTAACTAATTTGATATCCTTCTATGATAAAGTCATCTGCCTAGTGCATGAAAGGAAGGCAGTAGATGTAGTTCTTTCTGGACTTCAGTAAGGCTTTTGATACTGTCCCTCACAGCATCCTTCTGGACAAGCTGTCCAACTATGGGATAAGCAAGTTCACAGTTCGCTGGGTGAGGAACTGGATGAAGGGCAGAGTTCAAAGGGTTGTAGTGAATGAGGCTACATCTGGCTGGGGACCAGTGGTGTTCGTCAGGGTTCAATTATAGGGCTGTTTCTGTTCAATATACTTATTAACGATGTGGATGCAGGAGCTGAATACACCATTAGCAACTTTGCTGATGATACCAACCTGGGAGGTGCTGTTGACTTTCTCGAGGGACAAGATGCCTTGCAGAGGGATCTAGACAGATTGGAACATTGGGCAATGATCAATGAGATGAAACTTAACAAGTCCAAATGCCACATTCTGCACCTAGGATGGAGTAACACTGGGAAAAAATTTAAACTGGGAGAGGAGTGGCTGGGGAGTGTTCTGCAGAAAGGGATCTGGGGTTGCTGGTTGGTGGCAGGCTCAATAGGAGTCAGCAGCATGCCCTGGCAGCCAAGAGGGCAAAGCACATAGAATCATAGAATCATAGAATGTTTTGGGTTGGAAGGGACCCCTAGAGGTCATCTAGTCCAACCCCCCTGCAGTGAGCAGGGACACTGCTAACTAGATCAGGTTGCTCAGAGGCCCATCCAACCTGGCCTTGAATGCTTCCAGGGATGGGGCCTCTGCTACCTCTCTGGGCAACCCGTTCTGGTGTTTTACCACCCTCATTGTAAAGAATTTCTTCCTTAGATCCAGTCTAAACATATCCTGCTTCAGTTTAAAACCATTACCCCTTGTCCTGTCACAGCTGGCCCTACTAAAAAGGTTTTCCCCATCTTTCCTATAGGCCCCCTTTAGGTACTGAAAGGCCGTAATCAGGTCTCCCCGTAGCCTTCTCTTCTCCAGGCTGAACAAGCCCAACTCTCTCAGCCTGTCCTCATAGGAGAGGTGCTCCAGCCCTCGGATCATTTTTGTAGCCCTCCTCTGGACCAACTCCAATAGTTCCATGTCCTTCTTGTGCTGAGGGCTCCAGAGCTGGATGCAGTACTCCAGGTGAGGTCTCACCAGGGCAGAGTAGAGGGGCAGAATCACCTCCCTCGACCTGCTGGCCACACTTCTCCTGACGCAGCCCAGAGTACAGTTGGCCTTCTGGGCTGCCAGCACACATTACCAGCTCACATCCTGGGGTGCATCAAACTGTATAAGCAGTCAGTCAAAAGGATGGTTATCCCGCTGTATTCAGCATTGGTGCAGCCTCACCTTGAGTATTGTGTGCAGTTCTGGGGCCCACAATTTAAGACGAATGTGAAGGCCCTCAAATGAATCCAGAGGAGGGCAACAAAGCTGGCGAAAGTACTGGAAGGAATGTCGTGTGAGGAGAGGCTAAGGACCTTGGGCTTGTCTAGTTTGGAGAAAAGGAGGATGAGGGGTGAACTCATTGCTCTCTCCAGCTTTGTGAGGAGAGGAAGTAGAGAAGGAGATGCTGAGCTCCTCTCCCTGGGATCCAGTGACAGGATGCATGGGAATGGCCCAAAGCTGCACTAGGGGAGGTTCAGACTGGACATGAGGAAGCATTTCTTTACCGAGAGAGTTGTCAGACAGTGGAATAGAATTCCTAGGGAGGTGGTTGATGCCCCAAGCCTGACAGTGTTTAAGAAGCATTTGGACAATGCCCTTAACAACATGCTTTAATTTTTGGTCAGCCCTGAAGTGGTCAGACAGTTGGACTAGGTCATCATTGTAGGTCCCCTCGAACTGAAATATTTGATTCAATTCTAAATACATAGATAAATAAATAAATAAAAATAATCTATTGAGAAACATATTATGTGCAATCAATACAGAAATGGTGATTATTTGAATTGTTACAGAGGTATCTATTAGCATACAAACTTTTAATTACCTATACAGAATTTCTACAATGACAGATCAGAAGGATATGGACTAACAAGGGGTTTACTGGAACTTTTTCTTAGTAAAGAATCAAATAAGTTTTGATTTCACAACAAACTAGTTATTGTTCAAACTTAATATACTAATGACTACATTAATTTTCATAAGTTGCAAATACTGTATTCCCCCCATGCTTCCCATTTATAACCAGGCATACCTTCCTGGAGAACTATTTTCAATTATTCAATTTTCCTTTGATTTTTACACAAGTATTTCTTGTCTGTTTGTATTTTTTTTCTGGATCTTAAATGTTAATTGCCTCTCACGTCACTTAGTCCCTCTCTATTATTATTTATTTGATAATTTTTCCAGGGTTTTTCTGTTTCATTTGATGATATCATTAAAAATCCTTTGGATTTAAGTTCTGTTTGGTTAAATGGTGCATCAAAAAGGTTTCTCTGTCATGGAGAAGAGTTCCTTGGTTCTCATCTGTCTTTTGTCTTTTTGAGGATGATTACAGATGTTCTTCCATATTTTTTCTTTTTTAAGGACTTTGCCTCTTTCCACTGTCTGAAAATAGAAGCTCATTAGTTACACTCTTCTTATGAAAGTAGTTATAACTGGTGTATTCCTCCTGGAGAAAACTTCCTTCCAGAGGGAATAGAAGCCATGAGGGATGACTTTTACCCTCAACATGAATACACACATGCATAATCAACTGAAAAAATGCCTTATTGCTCTCCAGTTTTAGACCCTAGAAAGGCAGCAATACAGCTCACTTAACTCAAATGGTAAAGATATAATGGAGCTAAAAGTTCAATATTCAGGTCAATATACATAAAAATATTAATATGATGTTGTGCAACATGTTATTTTTACAGTAGTTTTTAAGTAACATATATGTACATATACTATACATATACCTTGGTATATATCTGAGCTCTTGTTTGCAGATTTTTGAGCACTCTAAATCACATCTGAAGCTAAAGGAAGCAGTGGTGTGAGAAAAGTGTTATTTATTACCAACCACATTAAAACTGAACCTCCAAAAAACAGTCAATGGCCTCAATCACAAAACTATTGAGACCCAGGTCTCTACATAAAATTGGACTGACATATCCCCTAAAATAATTGGCATGAAAGAATTTTTTAAATATTTGTGAAATATTTTAGTAGAGTGAATAAAGAATACCATAACAAAATGCAAAAGATAATTGATTTTGTTTCCAGAGCATAAAAATTTTTACAATGAATAATGAAAAAATAACACAACATCAAATAGCCCATCATTGCATGAACATTGCTTATTTTGTGCCCTAATAAGCCAGGAGTACTGGAAGAAAAAACTGCATTAGAGCTCCTGTATTTAAACACTGTCCCATAATTCAAACCTGAAAATCCTACTTTTTTGAGTATCTGGAATTAAGCTAGTCATAATTTCACACTACCTGGTCATTCCACCCAACTTTCACCTTAGCGTAAAAACATTACATACACGAAAATAACAGTCTATAAACCCAGAAGAAATACCATACAAGAAAGGCTAACTGTCCCTCTTGCATCCTTGGAAAAGCAATGGTTCCTTACTTTCTTTTCAGTCAGGGTACCATCAGACTGGACTGTGGGATGCCTGAGCTGGAAAATTTTACAGGACTTGGGAAGGCTTCATTAGTCTTGTCTGGGTGCTGCTTCAGATGAAAAGCCATCACTGTGGAGAGAGCAGTGATGAAGGTGCATCACAACGACTGTACAGCCATGCCTTGCTTGTTAGTGTTGCTGGTTATCCAAAAAAAGTAACTACTGAAAACAACAAGGAAGAGGTGGAAAAGTCCAAGAATTTTTATTAAGGTTTATATCTATAGCCACCTGCTACCTGGATTTCATTCTGTCGATGTGACTCTGGACAGCACCACAGTCAATGAAGATGTTTTTAGAGGCCCTACACTGAAATGCAAATGAGGCTGAAGCTAGGGTGAAATCTGAGGAAAGACACAGGAGTGAGTAAGAATAAACATTGAAGAAACAATTATTTAAAATCAGAAACATGGCCACATGAATTATTTTTTTATTGAAATATGATCATACAGAATCCAGTGGCAATAGGAGATACTGTTCACGCACACAGATTGGACTGTGCTTTTTGTACTCCCTCAGCTAATACTTATTTAGATTCTAGTCTTATTAAGTTTATTCTCCTATCACCATTTTCTACTAAATAAAGTGGAATGTGAGAGATACCTACCCAAGAATGTAAAATTTAGTTTGTTGCCCTCTTGTCATTTAGCTGCTACTTATCTTCAGAAAATAGTTACTCAGCAAATAGTGTGGCCTCTGTCACCCCTGGAAATTTCCAAAACTTCAGTGTAAGCCAGAGGTACCATGTATTTCAATATAGGATGCAAGAGAGAAAAAGCTGATGAACCAGCCTTTTCCAGCACAATCTGCTGTATTAGCATGGAGAATTATGTCAAAAGAAAACACTGTTATGCTTGCATAGAGACCTGTAGAGGTAGGTAAATGAAAAAATAGAAAACTGGTGAACAAACTGAAGTATTAGGATTCTTGCCGAATCATGCAATTTTCTTGCTGGATCCTGAAAGATTTTAAGGGCTTGGACAAGACTATTTTGTTGACAGGGCTGCTAAGGTCTTTGGCCCTTAAAGGATAGATGATACTTGTGTTTCAGAGCTATGTTATGTTTAAGGTATGGATATATGTGATAAGGATAGAAGGAATTTAAGATTCAAGTGTCCTTGTGAATCTTATAAGACCCATACAATGAAGATGATGACTGATGCTGAAAAATATAATTTTTTTATTGTCTAAGAGAGTATTATCAAACAGTTTACATGTTTGATAGGAAACTCAAATATATGAGTAACCTGATTCAAAAATTCTTGAGGTTTTGCAATCAGCATAAATATGCTTAGTTTGGTTATGCTTTCTCAGTAGATTAGACCCACTCCACTGGAACATATGAATAGTTCAGGTCTTTGTGAAGGTGAGCAGGAGCTAGGCTAATGGTGAATCAATGTGGTTGAAAAGAAGAAAGTCTTTGGACTTTTAAGCTTAAGCGCTTCTCCATTTTGCAGTCTAAATAATCTGCTAGATAAATAAGTGTAATGACTTAAAGGAGTAATACCCTTCCTACGCCTTTCAATAAATTAATCTTAAAGAATCTGAATGCTTCCATTAAAGCAAATCTAAATGTATCAATTTAGGAAATAAAACCTGAAACACAATCCTTTATTTTTTTAAACTCATTTTGACTTGGAATGCATGCTTTATTCAGCAATATTTGGGCAAACAGCTGTACAGAAGCCATCAACAGTATTGAATAGTAGTTTACAAATGCTTCCTATCACTAGTGGTGCTGAAATATATATAAAATCCAAAGCTGGATAGTCAAGAAACAATTTAAGTGTCAGGAAAAAAAAAGTCAAGAAAATAATTATGTATTTGCAAAAAAACCTCTGGAATTTCCATGGATATAACTGGTTAGGAAACATATAAATAAAGCAACAGGTACCCCAAACATTAATTAAATTATAAGAGAAATAAAAGAAAAATAAATGGAAATAAATCAAGCATATTACTGGAAGGAAAAATAGCAGATGGCAAAAGAAATCAAGATAGGTACAGGATACCTGCCAGCAAATGGAAAGTTCAGTAGCAGTAACCTGCATATCCACAAGGAAAGAAAGAAGAATGCCAATGTTAATACTCATAGATGCAGCACGTTTTAGTGTGTGTGTGTGTGAAAGATAACAATGGATACAAGTGAGATAATTTCTAAGCAGAAGCAACCAGCTTCTGTTATTGATTCTAGTGTTAGCAACATCTTGGAATGTCCTGTAACCCCTATAAATCTGGAAAACATTCCAAAATATATCAAAAGTTAAAGACTAACTAACCATAAAAACTAATGAGCCATTATGGAACCACTATAATTCAAATGTATCATGTGTTAAACATAAAAGACATAAATTATGTTGATGACTTTATTGCAGCAATTCTTTTAGGTACATACTTTACAGCATTGAGAAGGAAAAATTAAACAACTTTTATAATTTATGTATATATGTGTGCATATAAATATGTATATTTTAAGGTAAGTGGGAAGGTATGTTTTTAGGTTTGAAGAGAGTATCTTCCAACAAAGAGTAGAAGATGTTCATGGTCATTAAGAATAAAGGCAATTGGCATCAGCCAGTATGGATTTATAATCAGTAAATAGAGTTCTATGATAAGATGACTGGCTCCGTGGGTAAGGTAAGTGCAGGGGACATTGTTTACCTTGTTTATAGCAAGGCCTTCAGCATAATCTGTCATAGATTCTTACAGCCAAACTGATAAGATATGATTTGTATAGGCAGACTCCAAGGTGGTTGGAAAAATGACTGAATTGCTGGGCTTCAAGGTTTGTGATCAGCAGGACAAATCCTATTGATGAACAGTTACTTACTAGTGATATTCCTTGGGGTTGATATGGAAGCCAATATGGCTCTATATTTTAATTAACTACCCAAAATGTCAGATAGAGTTAACTCACAGCAAGTCTGCAGGTGATGCTGAATTAGGGGAAGTAGTTGATATTCAGTTGGCAGAGGTACCTTGAAAGACTGGAGAAAATAACAACATAAATATTATGAAGTTCGACAAAGGCAGCAGCAGATACAGCAGGTGGGACAGGATAACCCCATGTACCGGTATGAGTTGGGGTTGACTGTCCAGAAAGCAGCTTTGCAGAAAAGGACCTCAGGATCCTGGTGCAAAAGTTGAATTTTACGAGGCAGGAGCATGCCATTGTGGCAAAGACCAATCATATACTGAGTGATTTCAGCAAAAGTGATGTCAACAGAACAAGGAAAGCTGTTTAACCTGTAGTCTCATGCAATAGCTATGTAAGAAACAGAAGTGATATGTATCTTGAGACAGTACACCATAGTTTTCACATAAATATTCCATATAAATTCTTCCCATCTATTGACTTTAGCTGTGGTTCTGAAAACAATGAGAGAAACTCCAGAATCACATTACTCTAATCCTAAATTTTATGACTTTTGCTGCCTACTCTGCTTTCTGACTGTTAAACCATTCACTTTAGCTGTTCAATCTTCCCAAATTTCTCAAAGAAATTTTCCTGCATAAATCTTTACTTCTTTCGGCCACCCTGATAAGCTTCTATGTATCACCAAGAATCTTTGTCTCTCACAGCATCCTCCTTAATTCGCTATCAGACAGTGGAATCTCCAAAGCATAAAGAAACAATTAGAATGAGATGAGGAGTAGCCTAAATGCCCAGACTGCTACTTAATGTGATTTCAGCAGTGCTTTCCTAGACTCATTTACCTGACACCATCTTGGCTAATAGTAATCTTGGATAGACAGTGTAGATAGAGACTGTGGAGTGCTCAAGGGTATAAACTGTTTAATTTTCTATGTAAAATGTTGTAAAAGGTCTTCTCTTGGCATGAGTAACAAATTACAGCCAGGGACAGCTTCTGTGGCCCCTTATCTGAAATAACAACTAGGCTGATCTCAGGAAGAGATTTGAAAGTTGCCTGTAGGAATGGAGGCCTCCAGGATTTCCCCTGGAAGGAATCTAAAAATTACATGGTTTTTTTCTAATTTTGTTGAGTTTTTGATACAGTGTTTTTTAAGATAGTAAACATTTTCTGCCATTACTTACATGAATTTTATTTACATCTCAGGTAGATTGGAACCTGAAAGCACCTTAGCATCATTTAAAAAATTTTTAAAAATTTACTATAAATCAACTTTTCTGGTGGATAATTTGGAGTCAATTAGAATACATGAAAAATACCCCAAGGTTTTAATTTCAGCAAGATCATACTGACTATATCTGTTGTGAACCCCAGTCTCCAGAAAACTGGAGATATTTACATTCACATTACTACAAACAATTTTAAAATTTGCTAGAGACATTTTTCTTAATGGGAAATGAGAGAATGTTCTCCCAGTCTAAGCCTGAGGTTAATAGAATGGGCAGACATAAACACATGCACACGCTCTCTGTTTTCTTTTATGTGGGACTTTCTGTCTATTCATGTACAAAGTCCCATTAAGGTTGTGCTTGACTTCTTAGTATGAATTTAAAGAAAACACATTGTGATGGAGAATAACAGGTCAGTAAATTGAAATAACATATCAGTATATCTTTTTCCTCTCTTGAAATAAAAATTGTTAAATTCATTAATAGCTACAAAAATTAATTTCTACAGAAATAACTTAACTTTCCCTATATGCTGACAAGTCTCCTAAGCAAAGATGATTGCTGACGCTTTGTTATTGTGAGTGGCATGTGTTGCAGCAGTAATTCCATGTGCAATTCTTGTCAGCAGTAATTGGTTCTTGACATGACATTTATAATGGCAGAAAACATAAACAAAAAAAAAGAAAAAAGAAAATAACTGTACTTAAATAGTTTCTGTTGTTATTGTGTCTAATCATCCATGGTCCGTTTGCTACTTGTAAGAGATTTAAAGACTATTTAGACAGCGTTTAATCAAAAAGATTATACAAAAGCATTAATTGAATGATGGTTGTTTCTCCCCAGAGAACTCATGACTTTGTCTGGGATATTTTTCAAGCTCTGCTTCAAACAAACATTTTGTCACCTTGCATTTTGTGGGATTCAGGAAGACGTTGAAGACTATAGTGCTGTGCTAGCAAAATCTCAGCAACAGATCTTTTTTCCAGTTAGAAGTGCATATCTTTATTGTAATTTCACAGCACTTTTTTTGTTGATCGGGAAAGAAAATTTACAAATTTATTTATTTATTTTTCATAAAAACAATATGAACTAATGCCTATGAAAGCCACACATATGCATGCAGGCACTAATGTGCAGGATGGCATGCATGTTCAAAACCACATAAACTTATTAAGCCTACAGATTTTATTAATTTCAAAATATGGAGAAATATATGAGCTCAAATTATGTACTGTAGATATGATCTTGGAGCAGAGGCACAGCAAAAAGAATTATTGGATTTTAGCTTCTCCTTCACAGGAAGTTAAGTCTCTGTGAGAAGATGCTGCAGCAGGATACTGCCATCCCTTTCCTTTGGGCTCCAGACAGACTGGGTTTTACACCAGACATGGTACAGTTCCTCATGAAAGCCCCTATGTATTTCAAATAGGACACTAAGAAGCATAAACTAAAAATCAGCACCATGAAAGCTGTGTCTCAACATCCAGAAAACCCACGGTGTGAAAAGTTTTAGTAATAAGGGTAAAATGCAGTCACAGGCAACAGAGGGCCTGGCTGCTGTGACATTTGAGATATCCAGCGATAACTAAGACAGGATGAGAGAGATAATACTCAGCTGTGTCCAGCTGGATTATATCAGGGCATTTTAAATGGCACCAGGTGATTATTTTTAGGCAATCAAATGGATCCCCAGCTGTGCACCTGAGTTCCCACAATGGTCAACAGAAATCTTGTCAATACTATCAGTGGGTCTTTATTCAGCTTTAATTTAGGTGTCTAGGACTATTTGAAATTTCATATTTACTTGGAGTTAACTACAATGGCATAAAACCCATTAGAGACTTCTGCCTGTTTGGAAATGCTCTCATGCTTTTAAAATGAAAGTAGATGATGGCATGAACTGATAGGAGTCATGATGTATCAAATCTCCAACCCTTGGTTCATCATAAAGGAGATAAAAATACAATACTGAAGCTTAAGACCGACAGTTTCCATGGAGGCTTAATATGGAAGAAGCTCTCTGCAGACAAAAGTCCTACCTGTAGTAAAAATTAAAACAAATCATGATAAAAATGTAATCTTTACAGAGGTAAGGAAAAAGTTATACTTCCGACTTTTAGAGAAGCAACATCTTGGTATCCTTGGTTGCTATAAGCAGCTGTATTTATATTATTGAGTATTTTTGTTGTTGAAGAGTCGAATACAGAAGGAGACAGTAGTACTGAGAAATTGTACTCCTAATCCAAACTACATACAAATGCAGACACAGATGCACACAGCATTAAAAAAAAAAAGAAAAAAAAAAGGTGAGTTACAGTCTTAAGGAAACTTTATTTGTTACAGAACGAAATGGAAGAAACTACATGGTTAAGAATCAGCTACTCACTGTATTATTACATATACCCTATGTAGCACAGAGCTACTAGTCAAAACTGTCAGATGAAGCGTTACCACGAACACTGTAATTCCTCACCATGTGTATCTGAAATGGTGTTTATGCCATTGATTAATCTACTTGGACATTGAGGAAAACATCAACATACTGATTTGTGCAAGAAGTGAAACATCTAAGGTAGCTAAAGAGAACTGGTAATCAGCTATGTATACCACAAATCTCAGGATAAAAATCTCTGCTGGGAGAGACAGCAAGAGCAGATGGAGAGACGGAGGAGAGAGACTTGCCCAACATGGACCCCTTCAGCCATCAAAGACAGCACCTTGCCAGTAGTGTTGTGTGTTGGCTAAGTTGATTTCACTTCTGCATTTATCTGTCACCAAGGTAACATATGACACTGCTTAAAGTTTCTAAATTTTTTGTATCCGTGCAGTATGTATCTTTTTAAAGCACTATAGCAGTTTCTCCTCTGTCTTCTGCAGTTGCCTTTTCATTATGTAACACGACTTCTCTACTTGCTACTATTTGTCTTTTTAATAACTGCATTGTGAAACATTAAGCAAATAGAAGAAAGGGTAAGTACCTGTACCTGGTTTATGTTTATATTAAGAAAAGCTGGAATGTAATTAAATAATTAGATTCTAACACACAATTTATGACCAAAGAAAATCTAAAATGTGTCCTATTTTAAAGAACAGTTAAAATTGCAGCTACAAGTTGTAAGAACTTTTCATCTGTATCTACTTTTTTTTTCCCTTTTAGAGAAAATGAGGTTTTGAACAATTTGAAAATGTCTGGAATGTTCAGGCTTTGTCCCTTAATCAATTTTCAGCAGAATAATAATAACAATAATTTAAAAATTAAAAAGAATATCCGTTGGGATGACTAAAATAATATTTTCATTGCTGCTTAGACTAATATGAAAAATAAAAATTCTTTTGCTGAACTAAACAGTTTCAGTTCAGTCCAGTCATGACCTGCATTTTTCTGTACTCTATGTTACTTCACCAGAATTACAGTTCTGATTGTATTGTACCATTTATTCTATCCTTAGATAAGAATTCCAAGTTAGCTGATTTTCTGTGAAACCATAGTATCTTCTCTGTACAGAATATTGTTATGTACCTCTGGAGTTGTATAACTGTAGAAATTGCAGAAGATATCATGTGATACTTTGAGAAAGCTAAATTAGAATATCCAAATATTCTCCAAACAGAGACAATTCACTAGTGAGAGAAAAAACCCACAAACTTCTTTGAATTTTTCCCCAGCATTTTACTTCTCATTGCACAGACCCATTTTTTTATTGAGTTTCCATTTCTGTATTTCACACACTTTTGATTAAAAATATAAAAATATCATAAAGATCTGTAGGTTGAGTTCTAACTAAATCCAGGGGGGAAAAGTGTATTTTGAAATGAAGATAGAAAAAAAAAAAAAGTTATATATTTTAAAATAATTTTACTTTTTTTCCTTTTGTAAACATCTTGAAGTTCAGCTACTTATTACAAGCATTTTCAGCTTTAAATTATCAAAAATTAAGTGGCTTGCTTTGTACACATAAATTGCACAACTGTAATGATTTCATTGCCTATTACCAAATAGAAAAAAATATATAGCATCATTATAAGGCAAGTTTTCCTTTTACCACAATTATTGTGCAGATGTGATTATTTGCATTAACAATATCTTAAAAAACCCAAACAAACCAAAACCCAAAAATAAATAAAAACCCCACCATAATGGCATAGAACTTAACTGTAGATCAGACTCAAAATAAGCAACATTTAAATACTGAGCGGGGATAGACTTAAAATAATTATTTTAGGTATAGAAATGTGAAAATGATCTTGTGAATACAAAGAAAACCAAATTTTTAGTAAACTTAAGAGATTTATATTCTCAGAGTAAGCAGTAGGCAATGTGTTGGAGGAAATAAACCTGGAATTATACACAGACAATGCTTTCTCGACACATACTAACTGCACAGTTAACAATGGGAAGATTAATGTAGCCCTACAGGGTAATTATGAAACATGCTGAACCCCAATATAGAGGCCTCATTTCTGTTCATAACACAACAGTAGAACCAACTGACACTAACTAGGAAGGCCAGATAAAAGAAGACACCTCTATGGGATTACTGTGTTCCAGTCATCCATTCTGACACTATCAGTTTCATTCAATTTTTTGCTCCCTTTTAAGAAAGGTAACAAGAAAATAACAATCATGATCTTCTTAGAATCAAATTTTCTTTCAAAACAAAATCTTTTTAATTACTGTTATCAAGGAAAACAATATAGCTCATTTTCATTGTTATTAGCAATCTTAGGTGGAAAAGATTGACACCTTTCTAATTAATTTTAGTCAGGCACTTTGATAGTACTATCACTTATCTCTAAGTAGGAACATAGCTCATTTCTCAGAAGGCTTTACCAATCACTGCTGTTGTCAATAGTATTTTGGTTTACATTGGTCAGTTAGTTCTTTTTCTTTGGATACTTATTTTTCTTCTTTAATTTTCCATCAGGGATTCAACTGCATGTCAAAAAAGAAAAGAAAGAGAAACCAATGGTTACCCATGTGGTCTGTTTCTTTACAGATTAGATATGAAGCACAGAGACTGCATTCAAAATACTCTATAACAGAGAGGGTACAAGAGGTAAGTATTTAATAAGGTTTCCTGTCCTTCCTCATTGTCATCCATCCATTTATATATAAATGTAACAGCAAATTTGTCTAAATCTGTAGTTCCTTAGGCCCTTTCTAAGATTATTTGTAAATTGCTTTGAAATGTGAACAATTGAGCCACCCACCTTTTCATTTCTTTGTAAGTAAATGTGCTTGAAATGGAATTTCTATTTATTTTTCAACCTTCATGTTTCAGATATATATTGTCAGTATTTTTGTAGAGGAAGTAGTCTTTTCTACTGCCTCTACATTTGTCTTTATTGGGTGTATTTCTCTGGTGTTGATTTCAGAGTGTATTTTTATTCTGTTCTTATTTCTCATGTTATATATACTTTTGAAAATTATTTTCATTTAGTATCATTGTTCTATTCTTAAAACTCAACCCTGACACCTGAATCCTTATTTACTGTCTGCTCATTGTAGTAGTTTTTATTTTTCTTCCTCACCAATGCATAAACTAATATATTGTTTGAGTGCTTTCTGCCAAAGCTGTACTTCTGTTGCTGGTTAGTAAAAAAAGGTTTTTTTTATACTTCAAATCATTCTCAAGGGCAAAAAGTCTGACTCCTGTACCTTGAGATGGTCAAAACCAGATATAGCTTCCATTGGAGGAGCCCAATCCATCAAGCATGAAAACTGAACCTGTTACAGCAAAAGTAATTTTTTACCTTGACACAGTGAAAAAGTGGCATGAGATAGTTATGTGTCTACATAAATCTTCACTCATTGTACCAAGGGGAATAACAGCACAAAGTAATTCATCAGTACTAGAGGGTGTGTCCACTTCCATATCAATAAACTAAGATGTCTTTTAATTAGGCAAAGACATATACAAAGGCTTAATGTTTCCTGCAAACAGCTGTCTAGAAACAACCAAAGATATTGATTAACTGTGTCAGGACATCACACTTTGTAGCTCAGTTCTTTTAAAAAGAAATTTCTCAACCATTGACTTATTTCACTCTGAACATAATTAGAGATAGCACCAATTCTTCTTCAGAATACAGGAATACCCAGTACGTTTCTTTCTTCCTTGAAGCTGGAAAGAAGCATCATACAGATCATCTAGAACAGTGTGAGGAGGACACTATAGGAACAACGTAGGGGGATGTATTTTTTTGTTTTTCAATAAATCATTGTAATAAACTAAAGAAGGAACATAAACTGGAAAAAAAAAAAATCCCCATGTTTAAGATTAATTTGGGCCAAGGTTGTAAATTTACATCATTTTTTTATTTAGATCCGTGGGGTATCTGTAGAGTGCCTAACTCCATCAGTTAGGAACCAGTACTACTTACAAAAATATAGCTTGACTTGTCACATCACCTGGCAGCTACACTGCTGTTGTTAGCTAGCATTCACAAAGCTGCTGGAGTGCTGGCACAGACCTACGACTAATGAGACCTAGTTCAACATGAAGTCCCTGAGGCATCGAACTAGTAATTTCAAGTTTCAGAATAGTCACGGCAATATTTTGGCTTGCTCATGGAAAGCCTTAGTCAGTATCTGCTGCTACCCAGAAAAGATGGACAAGTTGAAGGTATTGTTCAATGATACAAAATGTTATCACAAACACAGAAATAGCCAAAGCTACCTTGTGGGTTATAATTACATTTGTAATACTCTTAAAGAATTTGGGAAATGGCTCTCAGATTCTTGTTTTTCTTAATTTGAAGCCCAGGCCTCAGCATAGTGCCTTCATTGCTAACCACAAACATCCTTATTTTCAGGAGAAAAAGGTCTGCCCAAAGTGTTACCTGATTTTGGTGCATGGTTCAAGGAAAATGTTTGCATTTGGGAATCTCAAGAGAAAAAAGACACTGAAGATATTTCAAGAAGTGTGGTATCTTTATCTGAATATACTTCCTACTGGAAGTTTTAGCTTAGTGTCTTCTAAAAATCTAATTTTTGCAATATAATTTACCTTTGGCTGATTGCAAAACATAGGATATAAGGCTTTAGGTACTGAATGTGGATTAGATTATGCTTTTAAACACAATAAATTTTAAGCCTTTTTAGGCCCCTCTTGTCTCATGTCACTCTCTTGGGAGAAGAGTATTGGTCTGTACTACTGCTCTAGCAAATAATCAAAGTGTGAGTCTGCAGTGAGATCTTCTATTTTATTCTAACTTTTTTTTTATTTAAAAGTGACAGAGACAAGGCGATTGCAAATGTATAGTGTTAGAAGATTTAGAGAATAAGGTCAATGTCCTTTTCAGAACTTTTATCTTGTTAGGGTTATTACTTACATTTATATGTAAAGAGATTACGATCTGTGATTCCAAACATTTTTATACATGTGGAATACAGAGGTATTTCATTCCAGACATATAGAAAACCCAGTATTAAATCCTGCAAATTTAATTGTATGATAAAGGATCAGGTCAAAGTTAGAGGTAGTCTCTGAAAATAACAGTTCATGGTTTGTTCTGAGTTGATAGTACGCTTAAAATGAAAATCAGACAAATTCAAAGCTATGAACCAAACTTGTTATTTTCTTAGTATACAAATATTATCACAAAGTGCTTTTTGGTGTAAATGAGCCTTTTTTTTGAAAACAGACAAACAAAAAAGTGCTCTTGAAAGCATGTTATTGTGGCATAGTCTGAATGTCACAAATAGAATAATAAGTTTTGATTAAAAAAGGAAAATATTTACAAATGTAGGAACATGGAAAAAAGGAAAAGTAAAACTTCATGAAGACTGGAAATGAGAGGAACACAAGAAATAAGCCTATAGATCTAGATTAGAGCTACACATCCAGTCTTCATTCAGTGGCAAACCTTTTCTTTTTCTTTTCTTGCTAGTACAGAACGTATAGTTTCTTTTAGATTAAGTTTACTAATTTTATATTGTTTTTCTTTTAATATAATCACTTTTCAAAGTAAAAATTCAAACAAATAACTGTTTAAAATACTCATGGATGTGAACAGACTTTAAGGAGGATAGTGCAGAGGACTATAACTGTCCTTCTCCACAAGTTTACTTCTTAGATGTTTTGAGTAAATTTAACATCTCCTTCATCAGCAGAAGCATTATTTATCTTTATTACTATTGATAATGACAGATTTATTATTAATTTAAGTATTACTGCTTTGATTATTGTTATTTCTTCTTTTCAGCCTTTTGAAGACAACATAGTTTAGAAACAAGCTAGATACTACAAACTGCCAAAAGGCAAAACTCTGTCTTCAGTTGTAGGAAGACAGAGATAGAAATCAGATGACAGCAAAATGTGTTACTGAAAACATAATCTGAGGACAACAAAGAGGTACTGGCTTTCCTGAGGGGGAAAGTGGCTGTCTTAAATCTTAATTGCTTATAATGATGCATTTGGCTGAAAGAATAGAGCTTGATTTTCAGTCCCAAATCGTGATAACAAAGCTGTCTAGTAGAAAGAAAATTCCCCCCTCCCCCATTATTCTGCTTATGCTATGAGGAGTTTTAATCTGGAGACAATTAATAGAATTAAAACCACAAGAAAATACAGAGTTGCTTTCCAGAAAAAAGTAATATTTTTCTAAGGAAATAGAAGGCTTAAAAGAACAAAATGATGAAACAAAATCATAGTTGGCATATAAATTAACAAATTGCATTTTTAGTTGAAAAACTTCTGAAGTAAAAATCTGCATTGTTTTTTTTAATCAGATGGCATTCTATGTCAAAATAGGCAACCTCTTTTTTCTGTGTGTGATGACTGCATTTAAGATAAGATTCAAATCACAGAGATATGTGGTTACACACCTATCTTACACAGATATGTATATGTGAGCTATGTAAGTTAGCATCCTTTACAGCCTGTGTAGGGACATCTGTTGTTCTATTCAGTTGCTAGTCAGACAGCTACTATGACTCAAGATACCCTGAAATATCTAGCAAGGCAAGTGAACTGCAGCTGGAAAACCACTAGGAGGGCAAGGGACCCATGTCTAGCAGGGAAACTCAGAGAGGACAGGTGCAAACTCATACATGGCTTCTTATTTATCTGGCACCTAGTGAGTGCCTACGATCAGGGATGGGCAACAAGAGGCCAGTCAGATAATGTGGCCTTACCTGTGGGAGGTGTGGTCTGACAGTGTCACTACAGTTAGATGAGGTGAAGTGCAGGAAGATATGTGTGGGCTTCACTTTATGAGGAACGATAAGTAAGAGTTTGGAAGGATCTTTACGGAGCACCTACAGAGGGAAGACATCATCCACTGCCCATAGGTGAAGCCAGCATAGACAAGGCTGTCCAAGGACAGTGAGAAGACAAAAACTCTCTGCAGAAGAGAAACTGAAAACTGCTGGCAGTAGGAGAAAGGCTCTAAGGCTTGTAGCTGCTCACTTGGGAAACAAATTCAAGGTCCAGTAAATGGAGCTGGTGCTGTGAAGGTGCAATGGGTGTCAGTGACTGTTGACTCCTTCCTGCACAAGAAAGAACCATCTGTCTTCCAGCCAGACACAATATAAGAGATTATAGTGACAAACTATGTCTTGTGAGGTTCAAACTGGACATGAGGGGGAAAAAAAAAAATTACTAATGTAGAAAACCCAGAGAATCTGTCTTCTCTCATCCAGTTTTGGCAATAGCTGTGCTTTGAGGGTAATGTTGGATTTTATGACCTCCAGAGGTCCCTTCCAATCAATCCCTATGAATCTTTGATATTCTACTAGACTTTCAGCTTCCACTCTGTAGCTGTGCAAGTCTCCTTGATGGCCTGTGTCATACTTACCAGGCCCACAGAATGCTTCGGATACCTTGTGGCATCCAAATAATGCTAGATGTTTATGTTTTGTAAAATCATACTCCATATTAGGGATACATCTGATAAGCTAATTATCTGACTTTTCTATTTTTTTAAATCTGCACGTAAAATTCCCACATAGTCAAAAACTATGAAACATTTAACCTTTAGGGACCACAAAGTGAGAGGAACATTACTGCAGGGACAGCCTTACACTCTACCAATTTGTCACAGAAGCAGCCATGACACTGGAACATAAGGGTTGATTCGTGGCTCCCAAATCCTTTAGTGCCTTCTGCCCATACATTGCACTTCGAATTTTACCACAACATTTTGTGATAGTTGATCAGTTAATGGAGGCATAGAATGGTAAACCTATGTTAAGGAATTAATAAGCCCTTGCTTAATTAAAAAAAATATTAATTAAAATTGATAGAGTAATAATGCTAAAGAAAATAGTACTTAACAATATCACTCACAATCTATGCATTTCTCACTCACAAAAGTCCCATTAGAGTTGGGTACTATCTACAGCGTATGCCATGGCTACACTGCAGAACTCACACTCCCCCAAGTCTATCCCAACAGATTATCTGTGGATGGCACCTGTGCTGGCTCAAACCACTGATAAGCATTTCTCTCTAGCTTCATTCAACTCTATTGAGTAATACTCCACTGACTGTATGGAAACTCGGATATCTGGAGATCAGTTCATTTGCCTGAAAATAGGCATTTAGTACAGATGATGTGCGTTTTATGTCTTACCTGGCAAAGAATGTCTTTGACAACCTAACACACATGTAAGTGTGGACAGTCTTGAAGCAACATAGTTGAATGAAGGGTTTACATTGTCTAACTCTGTATTTAGCAATGTAGTTGTATCCATCCTTTCTACAGTGAAGACCTTATGGTACTTATACACTATGTAAAGGATGTCTGGTTTTAGCATCTGCAAAAATGTGTTATATGGGTAAATGTAGAAGTATAATAGTCTACAAATGTGCTACCAAGTAGAGAAACTTAATATTCCAATAGAAAAGTAAAAATTAATTTATTTTGTGCATAAAAACAAATATTAATTCTACAAGGTTGACATTTCCTGAGAAGGGCTGAGGAATCAAAAAATACTTCTAATCATAGATATCCATGTGGAACTGAATCAAAATTATTTAAGATTCATCAACATTTTATTATTCAGCTTTCAGTGGGTTTCCCCCCTCATTAAAACAAAACCGTTCTAATCTCTAAACTGAAGTAGGCTGTTGTCCTTCCATCTAAAAATCAGAATGCAAAATCCCAAATATTTCAATAAGGAAGTCAAGGTGAACATTTTTCCAGGTCATGATTTGTATGATGGAAATGTAAAGAGAATGGGATTCAGTGACAGAGATGGTGGTGATTAGTCTTACCTCGTTTCACATATGATATTGAAGAGCTGTCAGATTGTGACAGCTTCTATTCAGTACCATTTTTGGATGCATTTGAGTCATTAATCTGGAGGCAAAATATTGTAAAAAAGGTTTAGCAACTTGAGATATGCAATCAGGCAAACAACATGTCTTGTGGAAACCATAAGCTAACAAAAATGGTAATGGGCAAATCATGTGCTGATTACTTCAATTTTTCCACCTGAGTAAAAAAAGTTTTATTTTCTACAGTCCAAAATTTACTTCATCACTTCTTTCTGATAATATTTTTAAATGCAAGTGCCTTAAGGATATGTTGGTGTTGTGGTTAAACCTCGGTCAGTGGCTAAGCAGCACGCAGCTGCTTGTTCACTCCCAGCCCAGTGGGATGGGGGAGAGAATCAGGAGGGTAAAAAATTCACGGGTTGAGATAAAGACAGTTTAATAAGGAAAAAAAAAACAAACCAAAAAACAATAAAAATGGAAGAAAAACAAAACCAAGAAAAACAACTGCAGCCCCTGGCAAACTCCCACTCCCTATATAGTATATAAATAACATATTGCATACATAATTATAATTTGTATATAATATAATACTAATTTTTAATTATAATAACCATTTAATTTCTTAAATGAATAATAAATATCACAGTGATCATTGACCCATTACAGTGCAAACTATGGAAACTTGAATTCAAACTTTTTTTTTTTTAAAAATATGATGTAATTAAATTCATTTTTTGTAAAATTTCTAAAACATCTTGGTATACTGATGATGTTCTTAATGATTTACTTTTCCTCTTAAGTATGAGAAAGAACAGAGAGATGATCTGAAAAGATTTTGCTGTTCTTATACGCTCTACTGTCCTAATATGTTTCAATTTAACTTACTACGTTTTTCTCATTTATGTCAGTTCAAAGGGAGAATTGTGTAAAATGGGCAACTCTTGTTTGTTTGTTTTCTGAAGTAAAACCTTCTGCAATGCAGGCTGTCTTATAATCAGAAAAAATAGTAATAGAGACAAAATTAATACAACAATAAAATGCCTACAACCCCCCCAATATCTAAGTAGCACAATCCAGCACTTGAATATTACAATTTCCAAAGGACACTATGTGAATGTGTAGACTAAAATATGCTCTTTAATAACATTAACTCATTTTCAGTATCACTGCTTTAGTGAGTGCACAGACTAACAGTGCTACAGACATCTCAAGCTATCATTCAGAATTAACATTTGTGCAGTTCAGAATTATCTGTGGAAAACCTGGATTAAGTTGCGTGGGTGACAAGCCCAAATGTAAGAAACTGTACTGTAGATATCTTAATCTGTTCAGATGATTCCCACGGTCTCCATTTAGTTCAGTGTAATGGGGTATTCTGCTCAGGATATGCATTTTAGGGTAAACTTTGGATACTGGCAGAAAATTCTTTATTTCACTATAAAACAAAAGTAACTAATTTCTAGGTTCTTATGGTTTTAACTGGATTTTTCCCTAAATACCTGCTAAATTAATATTTTAAATGCAAGCTTTATTTTTGAAAGTATTTTAGAAACATATTTAATTTTATTCTGTTTTCACAAATGCTAATTTTGCATTAAAATGTAGCAAAAGAGTAGTAAAAGGCCCATTAAAGTGTAATTTCTTGCCTTTGTAATGCATCTGTTAACATTCCAACTACCAGAACATTTGTCCATAAATCATAGCTGTCTCCTCTATTAGAAGCTGAATCCTAGAGATAGCGTATCAGTCTGAAATTTCATAATTAGGAAGTTTTTTTTCCCACAAAGCTACTCTAGTCTTTTTATGCTTTTTGGCTTGCACTGGTATGCTTTTTGGCTTGCACTGGCTGAATTAAAACCAAAGATAGTTAAAAGTTTTATTTAATTTTCTACAATCCATATTTGCACATTTGAATAGCAAGCAGTTTATAAACCAGGGCAGCTAACAACTACCTAACAACAGGTCATCACTGCTATATCTTAATGTATTTGAAATGAGGTCAATGAGCTGAATTTTGCCTGAAGTTCAAAATGTGTGCACACAACATTTGATTAGATTATAGTTGCACATGTCCTCCTGGCAAAGAGAAGAGAAACTGGGTGCTCCACTAACCCCTAGTGTGGGTCCAAGCATGGGCAAATAAGATGAATAGGCAAGGTTAGCATTCTCTTTAGCCTTGGTCAACAACATTCATCCATTGGTACCTTGAAGAAAGGTCATGTGGCAGTCAGGAGCTCAACACTACAAGCAGAACAGTGCTACGATACATAGACCTTCTTTCTTGAGCTAGCTTGTTTGCTCTAGAATGAAAGGATCATATAAGGAAAATATATAGCAAGGTATGATATAATCTGTTTCTTAGCAGCTATTAAGGACACACAAACCCAAATTTTACAGACACAGCCTATGGGACAACTGAATATTTTATAACAATATATTAAGATATATATTTGAAATAAAAAATTAATGGATGACAAAAAGTTTGTATGTTTAAGCCACGTTGTGCACAAACTGCATCTACCCGTGCTTCAGGGCAACCAAAATTAATAAGTAAGTGGCAGCTTGTCAGAATCTGTCTAATAAGCCTTATTGAAATCATGATTGTATTAATTGTGACTTAGCCTCAAAGTAACATAACTGGAGTGGAATTCATATATATGGCTCTGTGAAGGACCCAAACTTGTACACATCTGCCCACCATATACCGTATAGACCTACATGTCTAGAATGTAGTTGAATTAAGTTTTTATTTTAAGTTTGTGCATATAAGTTGGAAGAAGTTTGTATTTTGAATTTTTTTTCTATTTGTTATTTCTTAATTTAGTCATTAGTATCCCATGTGGATAGACACTGGACTATTCATTAAATTTCACTTCTGTTCAGGACCTAGACCCAGAAGCAGTAATTCTTCAACAAAAGAGCAAAGTGGCCTGTGCTGGTGTCCAACCTGTCTTCACTAAACTAAGGAACTGGGATCAAAGTTAGTCTGTTTATAACTACCTCAGGTGTTATTTCATCATATTGCAGTCTCTTACTGTAGGCAGACATGTGAGTACACAGTTTCCAGTTGCTGTGTTTGTGTCTTAGTGTTCTCAGTAAATTATCAAAAAGCTCAAGATACAAAATAATTTAAATATATATGATCAAAGAAAGACAGAAATATTTTTTCTTAATTTGGAATTATATGGTGATATTGTGGTGTAAAGCCTACCTGAAAGCACCTCTTAGACAAGTGACACCATGACCATGTCTGCCCAGCTCTAACCCATTAGATTATTCTGGCACCTGCTGGAAAAACAAACAAAGCATAGATAATTGGGGTTACCCAAAAAAGCTTTAGGCGTGTGCACTGAAAAGCAAAGTACAGGTGAACTCTTAGCAGTTTTCCATATTTGCAACACATTTGGAAACCAGAAGATAGTACCAATGCAAGTAGCAACTGCTTATTAACTTAAGAAACAGGAAAAAAATGTAAAAAGTATTAGCCTGGAGTGATGTGACCAGTGAAGCCCTGAGTGGCTTATGGTCACCATCTCAGGAGGCAATAAATAGTGACCACAACGGCCCCTCATGGGAAACATCCTTGCAGAGAGGACCAAGGCTGAGCTGCAGTTGAAATCTACAGTGGAGCTGCTGCACATCAGGGCTGGGTGTCAGCTGGGACCTGGCACAGCAAGCGGTCAAAAGTCACCATGCTTCCCTTCAGTCTGTGGTGTCCACCTGAACTACATCAAGAGGCTGGGGAATCAGGTGGTGGGAGAGTGTGTGTGAGTGTTCTGCAAGGAGCATGCAGTAGAACAGAAACCTTAGAATAAAAATTGCTCTCCAGCTGCTGTATCCATCTTGTTTAAAAAAAAAAGATGTTACGTGACTGAGTGGTGTGGTTCTGTCCTTGCAGCTACATCACCCTAAATTTTCCTCTGACCAGTGAGATAAAATTGGAAATATTACTCTAAAACGCCAGAGACAACTTAGAAGATGGTAATGCCCAGGGGTTTCCTTCCATATATAAATCTATCTTTGTTTCACACCATTAAAGCTGGTAAAGTCAATTTGATTGTCTGGAAAACATGGAAATTAATACTGAATTAAGAATTTGAATAATAATATCCAGGTACAACTGCCAGTGTCTTTTCCCTATTTTTTGGAAAGGAAAACAACCAATAATACCACCTGAAAGGTCAGAAAAGAGGGAAGAGGTGACTTTCTGTGCAGAGATATAATCAGGAAATAGCTGAGCCAAATTCCACTGGAGAACATAGCAAAATGAACTGATACATCAGTGTTATGTACAGGAGTCTTAGTTTATTCATCCTCAGGTGCATTTCCTATACAAGCAAATTATGAATACGAACAATATGAAAAATAAAATTCAGCTCAAAGGGTGAGCTAAGAATATGACTATTAAGTCATATTAAATACAGTATTTTTTTTCTATGTCCCGTTCCTTTTGTCATAGTCTCTTTTTCTTAGCATAGAGATCTATTTTGTTCTTTTCCACAAAAGGAGAAAACAAATATAACTGATATTCCAATGGGTAATATGCTGTCTAAAGCATGAATTGAGAATTGTATAAATCTGATTTCTTAACATATTTCTCAAATTGATGTTTTCCTGGTCATTAGTTATATTTGCACTACTTTGTTTCAGCTTTTGATGGTATTTGTTCATTAATTTTCAAAAATCTTTTTTGTACACAAAGTTTTACTATCTGGACAAAACATGACAGCTGGATCTATATTTTATTCTCAGAGAACCAAGAGAAACACTTACTCATTTTTTATGAATTTAGACTGTCTCAGGAATCTGTACTTCTAATCCATACTGGCTCTAATTCACTTCAGTCCTTGAGTGATGATGTTATGAAGCAAGCAAAGGTGTTTCTTTAAAACATATGTATACGTGTGTGTGTCTGTATGCATGTGTGTTTTATGAAAACAAACTTTTTTTCTGCTCTGGTCAGTCATTTCTCTTTTTTTGTCTCTTAATTGTTTCCCTCATCTGCTGTTTACACTACTTGAGCATCATAATTTACGTGGAGATATAAAATCTCATGCAACTAAAAATTACGTTAGTAATCCAAAAGAAAAATCAGCACATGGTTCAATAATCTGGAAAATAAACACTTTGAAAAATATTTTAAAATACATTTTCTCCCTTTCTTCATGGGGAAACTTGCTGAATAATCACAGAATCGCAAGGGTTGGAAGAGACCTCCGGAGATCATCTAGTCCAACCCTCCTGCTAAAGCAGGTTCTCCTAGAGCATGTTAAACAGGACTTCATCCAGGCGGGCTTTGAATATCTCCAGAGAAGGAGACTCCACAACCCCTCTGGGCAGCCTGTTCCAGCGCTCTGTCACCCTCAGAGTAAAGAAGTTCCTCCTCATGTTCAACTGAAATCTCTTATGTTTCAGTTTGTATCCATTGCCCCTTGTCCTGTCGCTGGACACCACTGCAAAGAGACTGGTTCCATCCTCATGATTTCTGCCCTTAAGATATTTGTATGTGTTAATGAGGTCCCCTCTCAATCTTCTCTTCTTCAGACTGAACAAGCCAAACTCTCTCAGCCTTTCCTCATAGGGGAGATGTTTGAGTCCCTTTATCATCCTAGTGACTCTCCTCTGGACTCTTTCTAGGAGTTCCTCATCTTTCTCGAACTGGGGAGCCCAGAACTGGACACAGTACTCCAGGTGGGGTCTCACCAGGGCAGAGTAGAGGGGGAGGATAACCTCCCTCGACCTGCTGGCCACACTCCTCTTAATGCATCCCAGGATGCCATTTGCCTTCTTGGCAACAAGGGCACACTACTGGCTCATGGTGAGCTTGTCATCTACCAGGACTCCCAGGTCCCTCTCGGCAGAGCTGCTTTCCAGCAGTGTATGCTCAAGATGTTTTTAATCAAGAAATGCATTAAATAATATATTGCAACACAAAACATCCTCCTTTTTAGAGATTCAGATTCGCTCAGTTCCAGATTGGTTCAGTTAAAACTGAGAAAGCACCAAAAAATTGGCATACAAAGATTTTTATTTCATGACAAAAATGTTTAAATTAAAAGGAAAAATTGCAGATATTCTATAAAGTGGCACTTGCAAATACACATGATCTCTGGTAGGCATGTTCTGATATGCACAATAATGTAGCTACAGTCATGTTGTGTACAGTAATGCCACTCCTTGAACAGGGATACTGGCACTGTCAGCAAATGGAAATAGGACCAAATGAGTATACTAGGATTTAAAATTGCTTTGTCATTATCTATACATGTCTACATGAATAACTCTGCAACCACCTTCCTGTAAATATTTATTACACATTTGTATAGCATATGGTAAGTTGCAGTTATAATTAACAGGTAGATCATAAGCTGTTACTTGGAAGCAAATTATACAACACCACCACAAGACCAAATGATGCCATCATTCCTATATTTTTTTTTTTTTAAAACATTGTAATTAAATACCTTATGATATGATATATAGTTTATGTATTTACAGTCAACACCTGATATTTTTTGGCATAGAAAGTTCTTTGAGCTGTCCACTTACATTGTCAGTAATTATATAACATCTAAGTGGTTTAATGTTGATTTTCATCACAATCATGAGAAAAAGCCCATCCCACCCCAAAAAACCCTACCAAGCAAGCAAAGCAAACCAACCAACCCACCAAGCAAAACCCCAAAACAATTAGTGTTTTTCTTACTTATATACAGACTTATGTCTGAATTTCTGACTTTTTAATCACCATAATTTATGTCCTAAAGAGTCACAATACAATTTTCACCAAAATGCCTGGATGAAGAGTATCCTTAGTCACCAAAGGGTCACAACCAGTCCCACTAAGTGGTAAGGGGTGCAATAAGGCATGGAAATGGTGAAAGACGGCATGGAAATGGTGAAACATCACACACCAACACAGGCAAAAGAGAAGTATAAAGGCTGGTATTTCAATAAAAAGCAAAAGAAAAACTATCCTATTTAAGGAACATGGGGAAAAACACCTGTCTCCATCAAATCTACAGAAATACCATATAAGCAGTAAGTTTTGCATTCCTTCTGTCCTGTTACGGATTTCTGCTTGTACTGTTAAGTTGCAAGGGACAAGTCCAGTCTTACAGGAATAATAATAGATTAAGAGTACCTGTAAAATACTAAATGAACACAAAAATTTAGAGGAATGTAATTTTATTTGTTAAAAGAATGTACATAAGATGCGTACAGGTGTTTATGGCATATACATTGACAAATTGCTTGCTAATGGAGCAAGAATGGTTTTGTCATAATACAAGTACTATAGACTTCCAGAAGAAAAGTGTCCCTGCCAAATGAAGATAAAAAAAAAAAATAAAAATCAGTTTACGTCAATCAAAATCGTTCAATTTAATTAAGTTTGAAATATTTCAATCCCATTTTTTTTGTTATAATTATTTTGAATTTCAACAAAATGTTCTTTAAAAGTATTTTGTGGAAATGAAATATTTTGTTTTAAAATTTTTTCTGATACCAAAAAAATTATACTCTCCCTAGAAATTTGTAGGTTATGCAAATCAGAATTTTTCAGCAAAGTCCAAAGATATGACAAGTCTCCCATCAGTTTTACTAGATGTAAATGCTGTAACACACACTTAGCAATTGTTCAACAGAATCAAAAGAAAAAAACAGTCAGTAGGGTTTGGGATTTTTTTTATTCTGGTTCTTTGTGTGAGGAAAGCCCTTTCTAATCCCTTCAGTGAAGATATCTGTAGTGAATTAGGTGATATTAGGAGCTGTAGTATCATAGCTAGACGAAGGAACTTCCATGACAGCTGTTTGTTTCCAGATCTTGAGATTCTGATAGAACTATCTTTGGCACTATATTTTTAACTTTGCTGGGGGATGACTCAAGTAAAAGATGGTCCTGCAAACCGTTGTTGGGGTTTTTTTGTTTTGTTTTTTAATTTCTCAAGTGAAGAATAGAAAATAGAATAAAAAACAAGTATTGACATTAAAATGTACTCAGGCTGAGATCCTTAGAGAATCTCAAATTAGTTGTTTTTCTTGTTTGTAGGTAGAATCAGAATCATATATCAAATTTGAGTCTTTCAACAGGGAGATTTTTACAACAGCAGCTCATACAAAAAAAAAAAATAATAAAGGTCTCTGGAGCACAGGCTTGCCCTTCAAAGTTGAACCTTCTTCAGCTTAGCTGGCAACAACTTTGGAATGGAATTCAAGGTTCATTTCACAGACTGTTCTAATGCCTGTAACATTTACCAGCCTATTCTCATGCTTAATTTAAGATCTAAAGAATGGTTTATATATGTTTGCACCCAACTAAAAAATTATGGATTTATTATTACAACCATATCAAATTACAAAACTTTTGTTGGGGAAAAATAAGACTTCTAAAAGCTCAAGATATTTCATTGGAACAAAATAAGTGGAGAATTCATGAATGCATGTTTTGACAGAAAAATGACAGCAACATCTCTTTCAAAAGGACTATATCTTTTTTCACACTTTAGGCAGAACTTGTTTTTAAAATTATAATTTTCTTCTTAAATAATATATGCAAAATCATCTGGATGCATAAAAAATAGGCAGGAATGTAAATACAAAGTGAAATTCAGAATGACTACTACTGATTCAAATCTATGCCCAAGTATAGCTTTTTCAAGTATTCTTATCAGGCTCATGAGACTGTTGTAGAATTTAAATCATAGTATGATTTTCTTTATAGGACTTTAGACTCATACATTTCAGAATTCCACATGTCATTTCTTCCATTTTGCTGATGATACTAGTGAGGTACTGCATAAAACAAATATTTGCTAATATTGTTTAGGCTCTTCTATAGCTCTCATGGTCTTTCAGCTATAGTTTCACAAGATGGAGTTTGTTGAGATCTATCTTGAGATCTGTCTTGTTGAGATCTATTCACAAGATGAAGCTGCTTTACAGATCTTGATACTGTCCAAAGAGGAAGGTCCCACTCTCTCCTTCACCATCTTTCCCTTCCTTAATCTTGGCTCCATTAATTCCACTGTGTCCCTGGAGTCAGTCCTGGCTCTCATGAGGTACTACTGTGAACTGATCTAGTTGCAATCCTTGCAGAAAACTGACCTAGCCACAAAAACAGACCAGCAGTTTTCATGGGTTAGTGAGCTGCATTTCCTCATATAATGCGACAGCATAGTGGAGAACACAGATCTCCATGAAAAAAAAAAAAAAAAAAAAACAAAAAACCAAAACCAAACAAACAAATAAAAGAATCAGGGAAAAAAAAAAAAAACCAAACAAATGGAAAGTAATAAAATCTGGGAAGGTAAGAAGAAAAGCAAGGAGAGCTAATTTAATTTCTTATTTTGGAAACACCAAGCCACCTGATCTGCTAAGTTCTTCATGGAACTGCAGGCTCTTCACCATGCCTCCAGGACTTAGCATCTGAAACAGATGCTGTACCTTATACTCTCATCATACAGTTTTCAGACATTTGTCAAACAATTACTTCTCATTTACAGAGTAGAAAATCATGTTATGACAGTGTTTCACAAGTCTTCCTTCAATGGACATTGTAGTGAATCAGCCCTTCCTAACTCTATCCTTAGGCATCCTTTTATATAGAACATATGATAAGACTAAGTGAATACATTGAACTCTCTAAGAAGTGCCAGCACTTCTGTGTTATCAAGATGGGTTGAGTTTGAGTTGTACTTGTAACAGATGTAGTACCTAGTGAGTTACTGTTAATCTTTGTTTATGGCAAGCATACAGAAATCACACCTAACCAAATATCTGATTTACATAAAGACATTCCACAAATCTAAATGTCTGTTAAACATTTAAAGCTAAAAAATAGCTTTTAAGGAAAAAACAAATTTTCACAGGAAAATAAATGACCTAGTGTTTTCCTTCGTGGAAGTTTTTATAGAAGTAGTCTAAAGGTCTGTGGATGCTAAAAGGTGAGCTAACAACCCTGAAAGTGTTCTTCAGTTGAAAGCAGGCAGTAAATTGCCACACCTGTGTTCATTACCCTAGAAGTTTCAAACAAATTATGCATTATTTTAATCTTATCTATGTCACATTTAAAATTGAGCTGATAGTTCACAGAGCTGGGAGCATATCATCTGACTTATGTTAGAAGTCTACATTAGGACAAGAAGACACCCATTTCTCTGCATTAACTACAGAAGTATAAGGTATCTGACTCATATGTGCACATCTCCAGCAAAGAAAGCTACATTTGGCTGTATAAATCAAGCACATTGTTTTCCTACAGTTACAGAGCTGGAGGCCTAAAGGTAATTAGATTACCTAGCCTGACTTTTCTATTTGTCATAATAAGGACCTATGTTCTTCACATTTGCACTGTGACAAAAACTGCCAGGCTTACTTATGAAGCAGTGATGGTCCTTCTTTGCTCTGGTTCTTTTTTTTTTTTTTTTTTCTCCCCCTCCCACGCACAGAAAGTTCAGTTCATCTTTTCCTTGAGGAGGGTTTAGTTTATGTTTGGAGAAAAGATCTATCTGAGGCAACAAAACCCCTATTTTTTTTCATTTCTACTTTTAGCTCTGTATCAGGACAAATACAAACCCTTAAACGAATATTTCCAAATTCCTAGTTCAAAACTTTTTTTCAGCTTGTATTCTTCACACAATGAAAGAAAACACAAATTGTTTTTCTTACTATTCAGTTAAGCAGGTGGCACCAAGGTAATTATAGGCATCTCCATAGGTGCAGACAGTTCAGCATCTAGAAAAACATAAGCAGAGGAATTGGTATTATATGTCAGTATCCATGAGAATCAGTGGAAAGTCATAGTCTTTAATCAGGAACAAAGTTCATTTCAGAACAATTTTAAAAATGGAAAATGATGAAGGTGCAGAATATTGATTATTTATAGAACCTTTCAATGAGATAGAACATTTGAAATTAGTAATTTACATAGGGACACTCGGAATCAAACAAAGAACAAGTTGTTAATCATGGTTTTGGAAGAACATGAAGTTTGCATATGCAGAAGATTTATATAATTCATCAGTTTTGGGATCCTAAACCCGTCCCTTTTCCAGCCATTTTTTAGCTTTTTATGGTTTTCAAATATAGTGCAATGTGCAAATATTTTTACCATATAATGAAATTTCAACTGAAGATAAAATTTTAAAACTTGTTAATAAATGGAGTCTTTAATTCTAAGTAATAAAAATTACAATTGCATATTTTGACAAGTATGAGAGAAATATATATAAATTCAATAACATATTAATGAATTAATTTAGCTTATCTGGGGTTTTTAGTATTTAAATGTCCTCACAATATTTGTTTCTGATTAAAAAGAAAAAATCTTGGAAAGGGGACAAAAATAAGGAAACTGGAAACCAAGGAACTGTTTTATCCTACTTCCTGTTTTTTGTTACAGTTGCTTGATTTTTCCAAACTTTGGCTATTAAGTGTTTAGACTGAGCTACCGATCTAAGTTCCATGTGTAAACAAGGGGAAATAATCTTCCACAGGCAAATGATTCCTCCTTAAGGCAGACAGCTAAGGTAAATAGGGTGCAATACTCACTCACAGATAAGAGGCACAGTCTGGAAGAACCCACCTATGTTCTCTGGTGGCCCAGGAGGGCTGGACCTCCACCCTAGATTTTAGTCAAGTAGAATTCAGTCAAATGAACACTCTCTCTGTTTTTTCTCACAGTTAAGGACAGATAACTGTTTAATGTAGAGTCCTCTTCCAAAACTGAGTGATGTTGCTTGTGTCTCCTGTCATGTAATCAAATTGATCATGTAATTCTGCATCGGTATCCAAAAGTAGATAGATGAAATTATTTTATCCACAGCTACTGAGTTTTGCACACATTTTTTGTGGATGATATTGTAATGGTAGAGTATAAGAATTTACAACTAATAAAAAAAAATATTATTTAAACAGATTATTTTACACACTGCCTAATTTGCCTGAAAACAAACCAATATACCAGCAAGCAAACAAACTCTAGGTTGATGGTATTTTAAAAGCACTCTTTGAAGACAGACAAATCAAAAGGAAAATGAGGGACTGACTGCACAAATTAGATGGACTATGCATTCACCAATAGCATATTTCCTTACATTTCTAACAACTCACAAAAAAAGTATCGATAGAAAAAGACACAGACAAAGGACAAGAGTGTGATTATTAACCTCTGGACAAGACTTTCTGATGCTGTGCTCCCAGAACAGACCTGTGAATGAGAGGTGGATAGATCAGTGAATCTTCCTTGGCTGGTAGAAATTGATGCACTGGGTGGAGGGTTCTGAGCTGTCCTGCAAGGAGGTTTGTTGCAAGTGCGTGTTTCTACCTTTTATGGTGAAAATGTTTTGTAACTAAAGGCCAAAAATGTCTTCATTTACTTTTGAAAATAGCCCTACTAGCAATAGTGACAAAATTTGTAGGTGTAAATTGGCCTTCTGTGACAGTATAGTCTTTTTATTCCCCATAGTTTAGAACACACTCAGAATATGAACCATTCTTTTTCAGCAGCATGGGAAATAACATGGAAACTGTAAAACCAAAAGGTTTTAATAAAATGCAATTGCTCAAAAAAACCCCACCAGACCTCTTCAGTAATACATTATTTTAGATTAAAACACTGGAAACTCTACAACTTTGAACAATAAAATACCATCAAAGTACATTTGTGATGTTAGGCTAGTGATGCATGAGCTCCTTGTGAGATAAATGAGGCTTGATAGGGCCAGAATGTTCTTTAGGAAAGCACAGAAATAGAGACAAGGAAGAATATTCTTTTACATTCTCTTTGCACCTTATCTTTGTAACCTATTGCTCACAGTTATTTACCTACCATTTTGAAAACTAAGTTTCATTGTTAGATTTTAAACCCTGAACTCTTATGGAAGCAAAGGTAGAAGAGAACCAGAGCATATACAATAACCATCTGTCTTGCTTCTTTGCAGTTGCTGCAAAGAAGTAGGAGAAAACAATAATAAAAATAAAAAAAAAAACACAAAGCATTTTTTATTCCCCCATGAAAGAATAAATGCTATTAAAATCACAATAGAGCTTTGGCTTGAAATTCCCATGACTGAAGAATAAAGGAGACCCTGCCCAAAAGAAGGGGATAAGCAGTGAGTATGAAGCACTGCGTCCTACCAGCTTTTGGAAATGAAGATGACCATTCAGTTGGAGATAAGCATGCAAATTTGCACATGACTGTTGGCTGCATGCCTCTCCTTTTGACTCTTATGACACGGGTTTTGTGAGGAGCAGCATAATTATCGAAGAAGCTGTTTGAAAGTATTATTCTGAGCATTTATTGAGAAATAATACTTGTAAAGAGAGGGCCACATACCTCAGGAGACAGAGAAGGCATAATCATGTATAACTGTGGTTGAGGGTAAGGTAAGCAAAGGAAAGAATACATGATAAAAATAGTACTACGGGGTTTAGACTGTAATGTTTAGTTGAACATGAATTTGCTTTAAATCCTTTAGGCAATGCCTCAATCAAAACATTTTGAAGGCCTGATGAAAAGACCTCTTTTGATTTTTGAAGATTTTTGGATTAGGCTCCTAGAGTCTTTAAATGAATCTTTACCCACCTGTTGAACTAACAGTTCAAACAATATGTAACATAATACAATTTAAACCTACTTTTATTAGGCAAAGGTTAAAGAAAATAAAACTGTTTTTTCAGTTATTGCAACCTACTATGATTTGCAGGCATAAAAATAAAATAAATTAAGTTAAAATATTTGGGATGAGTAACATCTCATTTTGTTTGTGGCATAAGGTTTCAGCAGGAATTGGCAGAAAGCATGTTAATCACAGCAGGCACACAAGACTGGCTCATTATAGATAGCAGAGACTTCCATAAATTATCCTGGCAAAGAGTTTGTCAGTGGCTATGCAACATAAATCTGTGTTTATTCTGATTAGATAATAGAATAGAGAACAGATTACACTAAAGCAACAGTTTTGTTTTAGTTTAATTTAGATTCTGGTTTACAGAGTAAATGATGGAAAATCTGCAGTTGAAGTGAGACAGTCCAAATTGCAGCATGAGTATACAATACATAATATATAAATACAGCATTTTCACAAAATCCTGTGGGCATTTTATGGTTTCAAAAACTTAATTCAAGGAAGCATTCAGTGTATAACTGCATGTTAAGTTCAAGAATTCAGAATTAAATGAAGAAACAATAATGGTGCAGAACAGTGGGTCTCCATGGAATTCCACTGTCTGTACTGAGATACCCTGATGATCTCAAGTTCCACACCTCTCATAAGAGCAGCAGTGACTCAAAGGTAGAATATCAGAATTCCTACAGATTTCTATAAACTGTGTATATTTCTGCTAGTCTACAAATGAAATACTGAGAAGGATTTTAGACACCATTGTGGAAGAAAGAATAGAAAAAAAGTAAAGCTCAGGTTTGAGCAAATAAACTATGCTCAGGATGTTGAATTTTTGTTCAATGACGTTTAATACTGATAAAAGAAAAAAAGGGGGGGCGGAGGTGGAATCTAAGTTGTGCTATATGGAGAACAACATCGATTAATACCTTTCAGTACAAAGGATATTTGCAAGACTGTTGAGACATATTTGCAAATATTCCTTTACAATAAATGTCACATTCAGTAATCATGTTCCAAACCACCTTGTACTGGTTTATGGGGCTTATTTTACAGTAGTTAGTCATACATCTATACACTGCCCAATAAATGTTTTAGCTGTTTTTAAAATCAACCCCCAGCTATATGAAACCTAAAGTTTTGAAATATATCTGTCTACATATACAAACTTTCACATATATGCACACACATATACATTGTATTTAAAAAAAAGGGGAAATACACTTCCAGAGTTTAAAGAATTATTCACATTAAACCAAAAATAATCGCATTTGCTTTTGATAAATCTAGAATTTTTATACATAAAATTGCTATCTGATAGATGTTACATATTGGAAAAAAAAAATTCTTGTCTGAAACCAAAACTTTGACATGCAGAAAAATATCTGCATTATATTTCTTTTGACTACTACATCAGATGAGATTATTGTATATTGATTTCTCTACTTAGACATTGAACTATAAAGTAATCTAATACTCAAAGCCAGTTTCATACCTATTGACAGTGTATTTTTTCTTTATAAAATGCACATAAAAAGAAAAGATTAGGTTTTGCATAGTTTTACCTTTTTTATTTGTGTGGGTTTTTTCATTCAGGAATTATATTAAAGACCTTTTATGGTTTTGTGATCAGCAAACATGCTAACAACTTGCAGCATGCTATCACCAGTGTCTATTTTAAAGCAATTTCGCCTCGCAAAGTCCAAACATAACACTCTGAAGCCACTGTACCTAGGTTAGACCCAAAAACAGCTGCTTCTTAATGATATCCAATTTCCTTGTAAATCCTGTTCAGAGAAATTCATAAATCACAAGTTACTATCAGGCCATGGCAAACCTCCCTTTCAAATGATAGCCCTACGGAGATTATTTGAAAGCATATTATACATCCATCTGAAGGGTCAGGTGTTGCCAACTGGAGCATTAAAAACTCATTTATACCTGTTTACAGCTAGCTGCTGTCAAAGGCCCACGAGATGGGAAGTAGAAATATAATGTACCCATAATTTTTTCAAATGACCTTTGACTCTCACTGTTCAAATGAAAGAGGAAGCATACTGCTTTCAAACCACAGGCAAACAGTCTAGGAGAAGAATTCAGGGGTCTACATATACAGCAACAGTAAAGATGCTCTGGGGTATCCTGCCTGGCCCAGAGCTGTTGCTCCAGAAAGATACCTGTGTCCCACAGTCCCATGTCTCTCCCACCAGCCCTAGGCTTGCCTTGAATGCCTTGCATCATCTAAAAAGGCACTAGTCAACTATGTTTAGACATCTCCATTGCTCTTTCATTGTACCTTGAGGGTAAAAACTGTTTTCCTCCATTTACTACTAATGCACAGACATAGTGTGTGTCTAGAATATTATTCATGAACAAAAAAATCTAGCTTTCCCCCTGTTCAATAAATGTACAGATTACATTTACAATAAACCAAAGAGTTTAAGTATGAGAGTAGTAATACACAAAAAATAACATAGCAACTAGCACCAGGTTTCTTGCTGTTTTAAGACCTGAGGGAAGATTAGGAAGCACCAAGTACATCAGAAAGTGGTATAACTTCTGTGTTCTCCTGTATGCTTATCCCCAAGTAAAATTACATGCTCCTAACAGCTCCTAAAAAACACCCATATAATTACACTTTAGTCTTAGATCTACCAACCAGGATAAGAATGAATCTAAGCACAGGAGCAGGCTGTCCCTATATGTCAACAGATGAGCTGGTGCAGAACAACGCTGCCCTGGACAAACAGAGAGGCTGGAACTCAGGGAGGGGAAAAAAAAAAAAAAAAAAGCTTATTGCCCTTGGAAGAAGGGGCGGCAGCCAGGAGGACTACAAAGTGAGATTATGCAGGGAAAAAATTAGAAAAGCCAAAACCCAACTAGAACTTAATCTGGCTACTGATCTCCTCCTGTGACATCTAGGGGTCCCTTCCAACCCAAAACATTCTATGATTCTATGATTATGACCAGGTGACCAACTTAGTGGATGAGGGAAAGGCTGTGGATGTTGTCTACCTGGACTTTAGTAAAGCCTTTGACACCATATCCCACAACATTATCCTGGAGAAACCGGTTGCTCATGGCATGCACAGGAGTACACTTTGCTGGATAAAAGACTAGCTGGATGGCCAGGCCCAAAGCATTGTGAATGGAGTTAAATCCCATTGGTGGCCGGTCACAAGTGGTGTTCTCCAGGGCTCAGTATTGGGTCCAGTTCAGTTTAATATCTTTATCAATGATCTGGATGAGGGGATAGAGTGCACCCTCAGTAAGTTTGCAGACAACACCAAGCTGGGTGGGAGTGTTGATCTGCTTGAGGGTAGAAATGCTCTACAGAGGGATCTGAACAGGCTGGATAAATGGGATGAGGCCAATTATATGAGGTGCAACAAGGCTCAGTGCTGGGTCCTACATTTGGGTCACAACAACCCCATGCAATGCTACAGGCTTGGGTATTTCCAGTGGCTGGAAAGTTGCCTGGAAGAAACACCTGGGGGTGTTGGTCAACAGCCGGCTGAATATCAGCTGGCAGTGTACGCAGGTGGACAAAAAGGCCAATGGCATCCTGGTTTGTATCATAAATGGTGTGGCCAGCAGGAGTGGGGAAGTGATTGTCCGCGTGTTCTCGGCACTGGTGAGGCCACACCTCGAATATTGTGTTCAGTCTTGTGCCCCTCAGTTCAAGAAAGACATTGAGGTGCTGGACTGTGCCCCAAAAATAGCAACAAAGCTGGTGAAGGGTCTAGAGAATAAGTCCTTGTACTGGTTTCAGCTGGGATAGAGTTAATTTTCTTCCTAGTATTAGTATTAGAATAATGTTGATAACACACTGATGTTTAGTTGTTGCTAAGCAGGGCTTGCACCAGTCAAGGACTTTTCAGCTTCCCCTGCTCTGCCAGGTGCACCAGAAGCTGGGAGGGGGCACAGCCAGGACAGCTGACCCCAACTAGCCAAAGGGATATTCCATACCATATAACATGCTCAGTTTATTAACTGGGGGGAGTTTGCCTGGAAACAGAGATCACTGCTCAGGGACTGGTGGGACCTCAGTGGGCGGGTGGTAAGTGGTTGCATGACTTTTTTTTCCTGGGTTTTGTTTTTCTCTCTCTCATTGTTTTCCTATTATTATTATTATTATTATTATTGGTGGGATGGCAGGGTTAGGTTAATGGTTGGACTTGATGATCTTAAAGGTCTTTTCCAACTGAAATGATTCTATGACTATTATTCTAAAAGTTGAGTGGATTTTGTTAGTGGTGTTGACTCCACAGGAGAAAACAAATCAAAACAAAACAAAACCAGACCCTTTTTATAAATATATTTGAAATATTTAAGCTTTTAAGTATATGGACAACTCTTTCAGATATCAGCAGTAAAGATTTATATGAGACTGCAATGCCAAATTTTTATTTGTTCGATATTAAACTATATGGGGCATAATGCTTGTGGATAGATCACTACATTTATATACTGCAATGAAAAGCTTTTGAAATACACAGCAATTCAATGTTATCCTGCAACTTTTGTATACCTTCCTCTTCTAGTCTTTAGCGAAGAAATCCTCTTACCCCCAATGTCAGCAGACTTTTAAAAAGCAGAATAGTAGTCCTCGATTTGATTTCTGTGTAGAACAGACACCATAACAATTGTTCAAACATTTTAAATCAACCCATATTTCTAGCTGGTATTGAATAATCTTCATTTAGAATACTACTCAGTAAAGAAGAAAAGTATGGAAAAGTCTTTTGAGCTATTAAAAATGTACTAGCTAGTATTCCATGTAAACTTTTAGGAAATCATTGGAGATAACAGATTTTAGAGGATATAGACGGAGTCTGTTTGGCAAGTTTAGTAGTGCAGATCATTATACTAATTACAGTACAGTACAACCAGGCTAATTACATGTTAGTAATTGGCATATCTATTGTTAATGGTAGGGGTTGTGTTTTGAGCTTGTTTTTCTATTTTTCATAAATGAAAAGATAAGTGCTCTTTTTTTTAATGTTAAATCTTACTCTTAGAAGTTCCTTACTTTTTGAACTAAGCAGTCCTTACTGAGAATGCAAATTAAAATATGTAAGTCTTTCGTCATGAAATTTGTGTGAATGGCTAGGCAGATATATCTCAGTGCTTTATCATGCTACTCATAAAATTAAACTCACATTAGCTTAAAGTCAGCAGATTAATGGACACTAATGTTAAAACACACAAAAAAATCAAAAGGACCTGTTATCTGTGGATCAGTTCAGTTATTTACTAGAATTAATGTAAAGCATTTTAAAATTTATAAACTGAAATAGGCTTCAGGAAAGCCACATAACTAATAGGAAGATGGTTTATACTTAATTCAGAATTTATCCTTAAAATTTTGCTGAGCTTTGAAGAATAAAAAAGTTTGGACAGATTACAAGATGTTTTGATTAAGTAATGGTTAAAGATGTTTCACTGTTTCTTCACATCACTGATATTTCATCCTTAGCAACTTAAAAAGACACAACCAAAACCCAATGGTTTCCATCTAATTAATCTCTTCATTACTTACAAAAGATCATAGCTAAACTAAGACATCTGAACTAAGATGTATCCAGGAAATAGAGGCATAGTCAAAATGATTGGATACTTTCAGTGAATTTAGCCCATTTAGTGGAATGACATGGACAGTGGGATTGAGTGCATCCTTAGAAAGTTTACAGATGAAACCAAGCTGATTGGTGCAGTTGGTTCACTTGAGGGAAGGGAAGCCATCCAGAGGGACCTTGACAGACTTGAGGAGTGGCACCATGTGAACCTCATGAAGTTCAATAAGACAAAGTGCAAGGCCCTGCACCTGGTCAATCTCCAATTGTGATTCTCCCCTTCTACTCTGCTCTCACGAGACCTCAGCTGGAGTACTTTGTCCAGCTTTGAAGCCCCAACACAAGAGAGACATGGACCTTTAAGACTGGCTCCAGAGCGGGGGCATGAAAATGATCAGAGGGCTGGAACAGCTCTCCTGTGAAGAAAGGCTGAGAGAGTAGGGTTTGTTTAGCCTGGAGAAGAGAAGGCTCTGGGGAGAACTTATCATGGCCTTTCAATACATAAAGGGGGCTTATAAGAAAGATGGAGAGACTTTTTACAAAGGCCTGTAGTGACAGGAAAAGGGGCAATGATTTTAAAATGAAAGAGGGTAAGTTTAGATTGGACATAAGAAAAAAATTTTAAGATGAGGATAGTGAGACACGGGAACAGGTTGCCCCAAGAAGTTGTGGATGCCTCATCACTGGAAGTGTTCAAGGTCAGGTTGGATGGGTCTTTGAGCAACCTGATCCAGTTAAAGATGTCCCTGGCCATGGCAGTGGGGTTGGACTAAATGATCTTTGAAGGTCCCTTCCAACCCAAAGAGTTCTATGATTCTATGATTCTACAACTTACCTGATGAAGTTCACACTAAAAAGGACACAGGACAATTATGAGTAATCAGAACCTTAACCTACAGAGTCTGGAATGTATTTATCATATTTTGAAGTCTCAGAAAACCTTGAGCATGTGAAATAGCACGAAAAATGCCAATTCAAAAACTGGAAAACCGGCAGTGTTAGCAATGAATGTAAGCCAGATCAGTGAATGCAACCACTATTAAGGTGAAGTATTCTATGATTAATTTCTGAAACTGCAGAAAATGTCATTCTTGTTCCATTACCATATCAATCTGTTCTTTTAATATATTCTTTAAAACTTCTAAATTTATCGTTTGGTTCCTTCTTCTTCATGAACAGTTTTGTTCCCTTCCTATTGTCATTTCCCATTTGGTGTCACTAAATCAACTTGTTTTTTTCTTCCCCCCCTCCCCTCATTATTGAGTTTCTTTCTTCCTAATTAAACCTAGAAGATAGAAGAATCAGAAAAATAACATATTATTGCCTGTTGTCCAGTTGTATCTGGTTAGCCTCTCTTCTTTTGCCTCACCTATTTGGTTTATAAGTTTATCACAGCAATAACAAAATCTTATTCACATACACAATGAGCAACAATTTTGCTTGGTTCTTAGGCATTATTAGCTATTATTAGTATAAATACTATATAACAATACTTTGAATAATTTACTGCAGTATGTAATCTTAACAGACATGTGAGGTAATACTTTTAAAAAATAAACCATATTTTAGTTGCTATTTTATTTGACATGTTTTATGGGTGCTCATTTTGTTATAAATATGTGATCATAAGTGAATTCTGTATGCTGACACTAAGCAAGCTGCAGAGGAAGAAAGTAAAACATTATAAAATATATTGACCATAATTTCAATTACAATTGGTTTAGTTGTCTTACTTATACTGAATTCTAGTGAATTTACTGCTTCTGATTTATTAACTGTAAGTCATATAAGAGTTAAATTACAACAAAACAGTTACCTGGCTAATTTATTTCTTAATTTTTAAGCAAATATTGACAATGGCAGTTAGTCATACATCCAATAAGAAGCTTCCTTTTTCAAGGAAGATAGCTCTTTTTCCCTTCCTTTCCTCAAAAAGAACTCATTAAAAAACAATTTCTATTTTCATTCAGTTGGTGCATATTATATTCTACAGTAGCGATGCTATTTTTACCTTGTTCAATTACTCTTTTATTACTTCAGTGCAATCTATAATGTAGCTTTTATTACTTATCTGCCATTTCCTTCATCAATCAGTTTGGTAGGTTCAGCTTTTCTGATCATAGTATTTCTAAGTTTAGAAACATTGAAAAAATGTTTGGTCCACAGAGGATCAAAAAATTTAGGTGACAGTAATGTCAATCAACATCATCAGTGACCTGGATGAGGGGACAGAGTGTACCCTCAGCAAGTTTGCAGATGACACAAAACTGGGGGGAGTGGATGGTACACCAAAAGGCTACGCTGCCATTCAGCAGAACCTGGACAGGCTGGAGAGTTGGGCAGAGAGGAACCTGCTGAAATTCAACAAGGGCAAGTGTCGAGTGCTGCAAGTGGGGAGGCTGAACCCCATGCACCAGTACAGGCTGGGGGCTGACCTGCTGGAAAGCAGCTCTGCTGAGAGGGACCTGGGAGTCCTGGTGGATGACAAGCTGACCATGAGGCAGCAGTGTACCCTTGTTGCCAAGAAGGCCAATGGTATCCTAGGGTACATTAAGAGGAGTGTGGCCAGCAGGTCGAGGGAGGTTATCCTCCCCCTCTACTCTGCCCTGGTGAGATCCCACCTGGACTACTGTGTCCAGTTCTGAGCTCCCCAGTTCAAGAAAGATGAGGAACTCCCAGAGAGACTGCAGAGGAGGGCAACAATGATGATTAGGGGACTGAAGCATCTCCCCTGTGAGGAAAGGCTGAGAGAGCTGGGCTTGTTCAGTCTGAAGAAGAGAAGATTGAGAGGGGACCTCATCAATACATACAAATATCTTAAGGGTGGAAGCCACGAGGATGGAGCCAGACTCTTTTCAGTGGTACCCAGTGACAGGACAAGGGGCAATGGGTTTCAGTTGAACATGAGGAGGAACTTCTTTACTCTGAGGGTGACAGAGCACTGGAACAGGCTGCCCAGGGGGGTTGTGGAGTCTCCTTCTCTGGAGATATTCAAAGCCCGCCTGGATGAAGTCCTGTTTAACATGCTCTAGGAGAACCTGCTTTAGCAGGAGGGTTGGACTAGATGATCTCCTGAGGTCCCTTCCAATGCTTGCCATTCTGTGATTCTGTGAAAGCAGCTAGCTATCATATTAGGTGCTTATTTTCAACATCTGGATCCTCAGAAATACTGTTAATATCCTGGGATTCTGGTAGATATCTAAGTTTAAGTTCCCAGAGTTGCATGTTGAAATACCCTTAGGATCATTTGCTGTACTATGACCATCTTAAATAGCTAAGACTGACAGGGTCTTAAGTCTCATTCAAATATACCATATAAATATTTCTTTTTCTAGGTTGCCTCAAGCTTGATCATTTTGGTACATACTCTACTTCATCTCAAGTGTCACTAGACATTCACCTTTGCCAAATTAATTCAGCCATATATGACTGTTTTAGAAGACATGAGCTATTTTCCAGACTCTATTGACCGTATATGACATAGTCATTGTCTATAGCAAGAGATTACAGAGTTATTGGGCATAAAACACCTAAATTGTAGACACATAAATGTTGGTGCCTCAGTATGCAGCTGACTCCTGTTATACAAGTTTAAATGTACCTTTTTTGTCTTTTGTGATTGTTGGGTTGTTGGGTTTTGGTTTTGATTAATTAAAGCTTAGTAAGTTAGGATTAAATAATATACAGCAAAGGTGATTATTAACTCAATTGATGAAATTAACAGATATCCAAAAGATTCTAAACAATTTAAAATACCCTGGATAACATTGATCTATTAGGTGACCTGCACCAGAGGAAACTTAAGCAAACACTACATTTCATGGTATTTAAAGTATTAAAAAATTATATTTCTATATGGTATTCCTTCTGTTTCCTCTACCTGTTACCTGTTCTCAGATCTGCTTTTTGGCAGATTGTCCTCTTTGTTTGTTTGTAGAATACTTTGGGAGGGTGAATGATATCAATGAAATCAAGGAATTAATCCAGATGAAAATAATCCAGTGTTTTTTTTTCTTCCCCCCCCCCCCCCCCCCAGTTCCCTGATTTAGCCCGCACTACAGCTGAACAAATAATTGCACCAGCACAGCCAAACAAGTGGAACAACAAACAAGAGCCGATTGGGTACAATGGTAGCTTTGGCTGTTGAAGCTGGCAGTAACCCTGCTAAAATACACATGGAAGAACAAGGTAAGTGGGGATGACACAAATTTTTGATCCTAAAGGAAAATTAACAAGAAAAAAAGACAACTACCATCACATCCAGAACATAATTTCATGAGTGGACCACTCCATTACAACACTGATCTGTTGGGGCTAAATATTTTCCTGTTCTGTGTTTCTTCAATGTGTCAAGGTTAATCTCTAATTAGAAACTTGACACAACTTTTATTGATACTGCCTAAGGGAAAAAATGTAAGATGTTATGCTTTAATGGAAACATGAAATGCTTAAAGGGTAATGTCAGGGTGGATGATAATTTTATGCACCACACAGGTGAAAGGAAAAGGGATAACATAGTGTAAAACAAATAGGTATAAGAGCAGTTCAGGTTGAGTGCACACAGTGAGAGGGAACACACTTTCACAGAAAGAGTAATAGGCTTTCACAACGGTCCTGCTGAGCAAGAAGATGTTTTAAAGATACTGAAGGCACTCAAGAAAGGAGAGACTACTTACCTTGCAATTTGGCTTTTCTGAAGATCTCCTACCAAATCCTGAGTCCCACAGAGTGAAAAATTTGGAAGTTGTCAGACCTTTGGTGCTCTACAAAGCATTGATGGGAACTCACATCAGCCTCCAAGTACAGCCGTCAGGTTTATGGGGTGGAGGGAAATGAATCAGCAAACCTACATCACAGTTTTAAATTCTAACTTTAATCAGGTTAATACACAAGCGCTATCTCAGCGTGATATCTTCCAAAACAGCAGAGAATCTTCTTTAAGGATAGTTCTTATTACTTATTATCATTTCAGGAGAGATAAGGTGTAAAAGGCTGCTATAAATTAAAAAGTATTAACAATTGCTGCATAAAGACAGAGAAAAAAATCAATGTCAAACATTATTTGAAAATGAAATAGTTTGCATATGTATATGAATAAGCTGAGAAACACAATAACATCTCAGTTTCTTTTTTAAACATGCATGATGGGTACAAACACTACCTTTAACATGCATTCCATGCAAATCCTTATGTGTGTATCAGAAAAATCAGCAAATTTAAGATCTATTTTGAGTTCTCTAATTTCAGCACAGCAACATTGCTTTTGAAAGGCCATTACCATACTGCCTGGTAAATGCAAACAGTGAGGTTAAATTAAGTGTCTTAAGGCAGGCAGAGATCCAAATCAGGCCAGTCTGCTCCTGCTAAATGAGTCCTGTGGCATTCAGCTAGCTTTATGTTTCAAACAGATTGTTTCGGTCTGGGAGGTAGAACCAGAGAACAGTTCAGACATTTTCGTTTAGTGATAATGGTGCCAAGGAAAGAAACTCAATGAATGGCAGTAAGAATTGTACATGGATTTGCACATAAGGTTTTTTTACCCTCTAAGCTGAAACACCAAAGTGACTGCTGAGCTTTTGTATAAGCACTCTTATTGAGAAGGGATTTGGGACTTAGCAGAAATCCTGGAAGGTTATTAAAGTAGAGATCAGCTTCTGTGAGAATACAGAATCCTGAAAAAATCCACAACATCATCTTGATTTTGTAGCATCTGACACACATCAGGAATGTCTTGAGCACTGTCATTCTGTGAACTGAATACTCTGTGTAAGGAAAATGGCAATTAAGAAATAAATATTCATTGTGTCAGAATGATGAGGAATACGGAATAATTATAGGAAAAGAAACAATATACAAATGTATGCAGCTAATTTTGTCTAGTCTAAATAAGTTGAAATAAATTTTCGTATTACTTGAAGGTAAGACTGATAAATCCGAAGAAGCGTAGGAATAACTGTTCCCCATCGGCTCACTTTAACATTTTCTCAGTGGTATTGAGGTATTTCTTTAAGTTCCTTGGGGCTATACACAACTGTACCACATTGTCTTTGGTAACAGCCTTTCCTTGTGTGTCAAAAGCAATGTTTTGACTGTAGTTCCTTAGACTAGCAGAAGAAACTGGATATGTCTTTGCTGTGAGCTGGTATTTTGGTTACGTTGGACACCTTGTTCTCGGTAGAGAAAAGAGCAAGCAAAATTTGAACTTGACTACTTCCTGGCTTCTGGAAGTAGTATTGATGCTTGCAAATTGTGGTGGTTTGGGATCACACAAGATTAGATCACTGTCTTTATTTAATACTGGCAGCATATCTGTAACTTCTTGCCTGCTAGGATACTGTGTTCTGAACACAATTCTCCCTAGGGGAGAAAATCTAAGGGAAAAAAAAAAAAGATAAATACAACTTTTTTCCCTACTCTCTCTCTTCAATTACCTGTTCAATTCAGTCAAACAGTACATGAATTTGTATTCAAGGCTGAGTGTTTTCCAGCTTTTTTCTAATCCTTCCCCTTAAAAAAACAAGACAAAATAAAACCCCCCAAACCCACAAAAATAAAAGCCAAGATGTTCAGACTATATATTTTTAATTAAAAAATAAAGAAAATCAAAACAAATTAAACCCTTTGGTCAAATCTACATCCTGTCAAGAGAAGGCTTGTTTTTATTGGTAAAAAATAAAAGCTACACTGAAATCTTCCTCTGATTTAGTTAGAAAATAAATAACCAAGGGTATTACCCTCAACTTCAGTTGCATTTATAGTTGTATTAATTGTATACACAGTAATTTTCTTCAGCTTTCAAGATGAGTAGACTGAAGACTGTAACAGAAGTAATTCAAGTAATTGGTATCAGTATGGACTTCCTACATATCCTGCCTGTGGTATCTCTATGTTGTAACTAATTTCACAACATTTGAGGGTTTTCCTTAGATCCTATTCTTACATGAGTATGCATGTAAGAAAGCATTTTTTTCCTGTCTTTTCAGAGTAGGGCTGTTTCTATTTTATTTTCATGTTTCCGCTTTTGTTTTTTTCTTCTGGTTTTCTCAAGCACTGCAGCAGTCTGCACAGACACATTTACCTTCATGCAGATATATCTTTTGTGAATGGCGAATGAGTTGTTTATTAACTTATCTGAAGGAAAGTAGTTCAGAGCAGCTGCCTTCAAAAGACAGGATGCAGGACCTGAATCCCAGAAGCCTGTAGACTAAGTATAATTTTAACAGTATTTTTCTATTACTAACATGTTTGTGAATCTAAATTTGTCAATGATTTAACCTTTCCAGCACACTGTACTTCATAACAACCACAAAAAGACCCACATGTGATAACTCAGGCTTTGTAGTAACTTGAGCCTCTCCTAAATGTGATCAGAAGGTCTTGTGGGGTCATTGCCCTATGCTTGGCAGTGTCTTGAAACTGTTTTAGCTTAAATTGGAGGTGATCAAGGGAACAAGTAGAATGACCAGTGCTTTGTAAGAAAAGTACGAGTACAATTTAAATATTATAACCACTTTTCAACTTCTCCAGCTGCTGTTGCCACTGCAGCTTCTATCATTCAGAGGGCTTCAGGGAAAGCTGGGACAGGGACGTGGAGGAAGCAGTGCTCTATTGTAATGACCCCACAGAAGCAGCTTCGAGGCCTTCAATATCAAACTGTGTTGCTTCAGCTTTGGTCACATAAGGTTGTTTTAAGCACTTGACAAGTCTTTCTTGTTATAGATTTTAATCTTCCTATAATTTCAAATAGGCTATAAGACTTTTTTATACTACATAATTTTATAAAATATTTTCTTATGATATACTTAAAAGCATGATTTCTGTTGGTTCTAAGACTCTCCTTGAATTCAGATTATTTTTACCAGTTAGCCTGATTTCCTTTTTTTTCCCTTCCTCTGAAAAGATCAGAAAATTAATAAAGACACCATCTTCCCTCTTTTTCTATGACTTTTTATGGGGTATGTTTAGTATATTTAATTCTTGTGTGCTTTTGTCCCTGTTTCAGCTGAGATAGAGTTAATTTTTCATACTAGCTGGCATAGTGCTGTGTTTTGGATTTAGGTTGAGAAGAATGTTGATAACACACTGACGTTTCAGTTGTTGCTGAGCAGGGCTTACACCAGTCAAGCTTCCCCTGCTCTGCCAGGTGCACAAGGAGCTGGGAGAGGGCACAGTCAGGACAGCTGACCCCAACTGGCCAAAGCGGGGTTTCCATACCCTATGATGTCATGTTCGGGGGAAGTCAGCTGGGGTGGGGAGGAGAGTGATCGCTGCTCAGGACGTGCTGGGCATCCGTCAGTGGGTGGTGAGCAATTGCATTGTGCATCACTTGTTTTGTATATTCTGTATTGTCTATTATTGTTGTTATTATTATTATTGTTGTTGTTTTTATTGTTGTTATTGTTATTCTTTTCCTCTGCTGCTTTATTAAACTGACTTTATCTCAACCCACAGGTTTACTTTTTTCTTCTGATTCTTTCCTCTATCCCACTGAAGGAAGCGGGGGAGTGAGCAAGCAGCTGTGTGATGTTCAGCTGCCCATGGGTTAAACCATGAGAGCTTTTCACATGTATTTCTGTCAGTAACCCCTCACTTCCACTTCTACAGGTCTTTCAATAAGCAATTCATTTGAGTACTGTGAATTTCATGCAGATTTATTAGTAGACCAGTTGTTTTCCTAATTTCAAAATACTTATCTCAGCAAATTATTTTCTTACCTGTCAAATTACTTCACATTACAAGATCTGTTTGCTAGTGGAGGGATCTTGGAATTGTCAAAGGAGGACATTGAACCCACATTTCTCCCCTTTTGCATTAAGGTTGATAATCATTGTCTTCTTTTTCAGGTCCTGTATTTTACTCATACTATGGCTTGTCACTCTCCCCTGGTACCTTCTTTTCTTGCTACAGTCCTTAGCAATTTTGCATAATAATTTTCCTGTGCTGCTACAGGGACTTTCCTTGTATGAGACTTAGTGTGTTCAACATTACTTTAATCCTTCAAAAGGTTGAAAAACTCATTCAAAGGCCAGTTTTAGGAATGAAAAAGAGAGGAGCAAAAGGTGAACTTAAAAGCACAGGAAAAGAAAAATATAAATCTACTCTCTTCTGATGTTGATACTTCTTCTGGAGGAGATAATGGACATGAAGGTGTGATAATGACTTTTGCCTCTGTTATTAGTAAATTCTTTATGTCCTCTGCATCTCTTGATGTTTCCTGTTCAAGTTCATGATATAAAAGTAGGAGGAATAAAGTGACATCTGACAACTGCTACTGAAATTGTCAGTGGAACAAAAAGTAGCTGCTACTTGCTCCCTCCAGCTTTCATTCTACTTTGTTCTTTAAAATTATGATCAAATTCAGCCCTTGTGGAAGAAAAGGTGGAATAAAGGAGTGTGTAATAACTTCTAATTGTCATTGTTGGAGCTCCTAAGTGCCCAGGACTCCACTGTGCTTAGCATTACATAGAAGTATAATAAAAGATGGTTGCTGCCTCAAAGACATTTATAGTCTCAACTATAAGACACAACAGTCAGGGAATGGGCAAAGGTGTCTGAACTCATTTCAAGGTAAGTTTCTTTGTGCACAGTGTCTGGTTATAATCAACCACCAGCAGTGGTCAGCACACTCTGCACTCTTGAACGCCATCCAGAAGGAATTCAACATCATCACTGGCATGTCAATACTGCCTTTTCTTTGGTAGCAGATTGATGATGGTGGTAAATTCACTGTGGCAGCAGCATTGTTTCTCTGTGTTTTATCAGACCAATATCCCCAGCCCAGCTTTGCACCTGACATCAGCCTCATCTCCTGGGTAAATATGTACGATCCAGTATCATGTACCCCAGTAGAGTGGGGTAGACAGGCAGGTAGATGGTATGTGGGAGCAGAAGGTGTATCTTCCATCCCTTCTCCTTTGTGAAATCAGGGAATATGCTACTGCTGTCAGGCACAGCTGTGGACTGATGTTGTGGTTTAACCCCAACAGGCAACTAAGCACCACACATATATGCTTTCTCATGCCTCCCCGGTGGAATGGGGGAGAGAATCAGAAGAGTAAAAGTGAGAAAGCTCATGTGTTGTGGTACAGTTCAACATGCAAAGCAAAAGCTGCTCATGCAAGGAAAGCAAAGCAGGGAATTCATTCGCTACTTCCCATCGGCAGTCAGGTGTTCAGCCATTCCCAGCAAAGCTGGGCTCCATCATGTGGGACCTCTAAAGGTCCCTTCCAACCCAAAACATCCTATGATTCCATGTATAACAGTTACTTGAGAAGACAAAATACCATAAATCTGAATGTCCCCCCCTTCCTCCTTCCACCAGCTTTATATGCTGAGCATGACATCATACAGTATGGAATACCCCTTCGGTCAGTTGGGGTAAGCTGTGCCCCCTCCCAGCTTCTTGTGCATCCCCAGCCTGCTTGTTGGTGGAGTGGGGTGAGAAGCATAAAAGGCCTGGTGTAAGCACTGCTCAGCCATAACAAAAACATCTCTGCATTATCAGCGTTGGTTTCAGCACAAATCCAAAACATAGCCCCATACTAGCTACAAGGAAGAAATTTAACTCTATTCCAGCCCAAACCAGCACAACTGAAAAGGGCCAAATGTGAGAGCCAAATCTGTTGCTTGGCTATGGACTGGCTTTAATTCTGCAAGCCCCATGGTCTCTCAGCTAATTAGCCAGTTAATTAATCATTGGTAATGCTGCAGTGATTGGTAGGAGGGCTTTGACCCAAAGTTAGCTCGTTCTCAGCATGACACTATGCTTTCGGTATTTAGTTATTTTCTGGCAGTGACAAATTTTTTTATCACAAGGGTACACATATGTTAAATTTTTTTTTTCTCAAGAATTTCAGACAATTTTGGATTGTTCTTTTTTTCTGTGACAAATGAGCTTTGTGTACTGCGTTTTTTCAATGATTATTAAATGCTGACATTCACCCTGGATCATAGTATAAACTGAAAAACATGAAGCTGCATCTACATTATTAATTTAATTTGGAACTGTACTTTGAGTTTGGCATAAATCCACCTATGATTTCCATAGGCTCAATTTGCAGAGTAGTTTTGGTACAAGCTAAGTATTTTTCTTTTTAGAGGAAACTAAACATGTGATTCTGTTCCAGCTGCATCCCAAAGCTGCTCTAACCCCTAACAGGGACATATGTATTTTTATTCTCTCCTAGGAGGTATTTGTACACATTGATAGGATCCCCCTGAGTCTTCTCCAGGCTGAACAGCCCCAACTCTCACAGCCTCTTCTCCTATGTCAGATGCTCCAGTCCCTTAATCATCCTTGTAGCCCTTAGCTAGGCTCACTTCAATTTGTCCATGTCCTTCTTGTACTGGGGAACCCAGCACTGGACATAGCAGCCCAGATGTGTTTCCCCAGGACTGAGGGGAAAGATCACTGGGAACGCACTGCCTACTGTAGCGCAGGAGTCTGTTGGCCACCTTTGCCAGGAAGGCACATTGTTGGCTCATGTTCAACTTGTTGTCCACCAGGACCCTCATGTCCTTCTCTGCAGAGCTCATTTCCAGCCAGTCAGTCTCCTGGTCTGTGCTGAAGCAAGAGGTTATTCTTCCCCAGGAGCAGAACTTGGCATTTCCTTTTGCAATCATTATTACAAAATTATTACTTTCTGTGTAAAATTCTGTGCAGCTAGTGATGTTTTCAAATAATTTTTATAGCAGTCAGTCATAAGTTTCTTTATTCTGTCTTTCTTTTTCTAGATTACAGGGTTTTTGTTCATTCATAATGCTGCAAACAATAAAATTTACTATACTGATCATTCAATGTTTTCAGTTCAATGTTTCCTAAACAGAAATTATCAATATGTATTGATTTAATTGTAAATTTTCTATATAGCAATACCACAACAATTTTATGGAATGTGGATAAAAAAATCCTTTAGTTATTAAAAAAGTACATTCTTTTTTTTTTTCTGAAGAAACTTATTGATTATGCTCTGTTTTACACACAATTCAGGGTATATTTCCTAGGATTATAGTTATCCCTTAAAATATACAACATGGCTTCTTCATTTTTAACCTTTCTTTCATACTGTCTTTAAAATAACATATATACATACCTAACAGTTTTATTGTACAATTTACAAGCCTGGCAGCCTAAGGCAGTCATTTGGTTTAAATGCATATTCAGCTTTTCCTTTTCTTCGTAGTTTGAGTGCAGTTGTTCTACAGTCTTTATTTCCCCCAGTTTTTGTCATCCTTCCAGAGAGCTATCTAGGGCTTCTCTTTTATTCCTCAGGGAAAGGTGGAATTGCTGGCAACAGTTTTTCTTTTCTTACCTTGACCCGGTGGCTGAGTGGCTTCTGTGATGTTGCTTGGTGCCTTTCATCCCCACTCCTGCTGTGTGAGCAATGCCGAGCCTCAGCAGCAGCATCTCTCCCCAGTCAGTTGCTTCTGTTCTTTCAGCAGAGTGAGGATAATTACTTCACTGGGATACTGTCAGCTCCGACTGAAGTCAAGGGAGCTAACAGAATCTCAAATAGGTAATAGAAGCACAGCTTTGTTTCATGTGGGGTTAAATAAGCTGAAGTTGGTTCAGTGTGATATCCATTTCAAACCACAGTACTATGACCAAATTCAGCTGCTTGGATTGAATTCTCATATTATCTAGACTGTGTGTTCCTAAGGATGCATTTGTCTGACATTACTACAGTTTGCTGTAACAAATTATTTAGCTATGTGTTTATTGGAGGTTTATAATTATTTGGAAAATACTCATGAAAAACAAAAAATCCTCCTTTTTTTTTTTTTCCTTTACTCATTTAGAGTTGGGACTGTCATATCTTCCTCACTGATAATGAACAAAATGCATATACACCATCATATTTTTCTTCCAAAAATAAAATAAATACGGGAGCATATAAACAATAATATCTTATTTCACAATAAAATAAAACTAAGTAAAATATAAAATATGTTTTTGTTTTTCCTATACACCATCATGTCATATTCAGACGTATTGACAAAGATAAAAAATTAAATAATGGCACAGTCAAAAAACAAATGCAAGTTTCATTACTCTGATTATTTCAATTTCCAAGATATATTCTGCCCTTCTTACAGGAATTATATTTGAAATGCTATTAACAACTTTTTTTACTCATTCATTAAATTAATTAAATGTTAAAACCATCTCTATAAATACATAACCGTATTTAAATAATATATATGCATGCATAAATATATATATGACACATGCTGTATAAAATGATGTACATAAAAATGTGTGTAAGCTTATTTATACATGCACATGTACATAGATTAAACAGGAAACTTCTTCACTATAATCCACAGAGTTGCAAAGCCAGCCATGAAACTAAAAACAACTAAGGAATGGATTTGTGAGATCAGGCAAACACTATTTTCTTTTTACACTTTTATAGCTGCAATCAGAGTTCAAATATGTAGAAGAGCAAGAAAAAAAATCCACAGAGAATTATTTACTGCCAGTAAAATACCTTGTGGGAATCATAATCCAGAAACAAATATAATCAGACCTTCTAAGGCTTCCTCTCTTTTATCAAAGTTCATAACTTCCGTTTCTTCATGAAAGCATTAATGTGTGATGCTGCTTTGCTCGTGTGATCAAGAATGATCTCTGGATGTTGGCTCAGATTCATTTCACATACAATTAGCAAGTGCTTCACCTTTTCTAATCAATGTGGACTGATGGACCCAGAAGCACACCATCTGTAAAAGAGGTGCAACAACACAAAAATGCTTCTTTAGTGTTAATATCTTTTATGCCTCATTACATTTATCTTAATTCTTCCTTTTCCCTTTAAGATATTAAAAAACATTTTATTTTGCTCTTTACATGAGTCTTATAATAAAAATTCATAGCAAATTGTCTACTAGATACCTTTGGGAATGTCCTGATTTTGGCTGGGATAGAGTTAATTTTCTTTAGTAGCTGGCATAGTGCTGTGGTTTGGATTTGGTACTAGAATGTTGGTAACACACTGATATTTTAGTTGTTGCTAAGTAGTGCCTAGACCAGTCAAGGACGTTTCAGTTTCCAGGTGCTCTGCCAGGTGCACAAGAAGCTGGGAGGGGGCACAGCCCAGGACAGCTGACCCAAACTGGCCAAAGGGCTATTCCAGACCATATGGAGTCATGCTCTGGGGGAGTTGGCTGTAGGGGGAGGGTGATTGCTGCTTGGGATGGGCTTGGCAAGTGGTGAGCAATTGCACCAAGCATCACTTGTTTTGTATATTCTGTATATTCTATTATTATTATTATTGGTGGTGGTGGTTTTGGTTTTGGTTTTATTATTGTTACTCTTTTCTTTTATTAAACTGTCATTATCTCAACCCACAGGTTTTACTTTTTTTTTCTGATTCTCTCCCCCATCCCACTGAGGGAGGTGGGGAGTGAGAGAATGGCTGTGTGGTGTTTGGCTGCCTGCCAGGTTGAACCACAGCAGGGAACCATCCCTAACAGTGAATTTTTGTAGTTAAATAATTTATTTTTATATGTTAAAAAAATCAATATCCTTTCTCATTTCATTCTGCTTTTTCAAACTGCTAAACTTTGTTATGCTCTTATATGGCAGATTTTTTTTCGTGATACATGTAACCCCGATGGAATAACTGTTTAACACAGGATAATGGTAATCTGTAAGACTACCACTAAAAGCTTAGATGTTTGGCAATGAACCAAATACTTATGGCCATAAAGCCACGAAGGATCAAAATGTCATAAGAATTGATGATTTAAAAGTTTTTGTTTTAATTTGCAGCACCATATACATGTACTACATAAGAAAATATCCAGATAACACTTCACTGGGAGCTGTCAACTGAAGAAAAAAATAGGAAGAAAAACTCCTTTATGAACCATATGTATGACCACAATGAATTCAAGGAAAATTTAATAGGTTCATGTAAATTAATAGAATGGTAAATATATTTGAGGGGAAAATATTCTCACAAAGCCACCACATGGTTGAGGTCAGAGGACACTTCTGGAGCTCATCTAGTCCAACCTGCTTGCCCAGAGTAGGATCATTTAGAGCAGGTTTCTCAAGACCATGTCCACACAGATCTTGCACGTTTCCAAAGATGGAGAATCCACAGCCTCTCTGGGCAGCCCATTCTAGTGTTTGACCACCCTCACAGTAATAGAGTTTTTTCTTACAGAATTTCTTGTATTTCAGTTTGTGCCCTCTTGTCCTGTCACTGGACTCCACTGACAAAAGTCTGAATCCATCTTCTTTGTTTCTTTCCACCAGGTACTTATATACATGGATAGGATCCCACCACCATCACCCCCCCGATCCTTCTCCAGGCTGAACAGCCCCACCTTTCTCATCTTCCCCTCCTACGTCAGATGCTCCAATCCCTTAATCATCCTTGTTGCTCTTTTCTGGACTCCAGTTTGCCCATTATTCCCAGCACTGGATCCAGCACTACAGATATTTCTCTCCAAGGCTGAACAGAGAGGAAGGATCCCCTGACTGCTGTCAGTGCTCTGCCTACTGCAGCTCAGGAGGCCATTGGCCGCCTTTCTCATGAGGGTGCATTGCTGGGTCATGGTCAGCATGTTAGCCACCAGGACTATCAAGGACTTTCCAGTGGAGCTACTCTCCAGAGAGTCAGCCCCAAACATGCACTGATATTTTGGGTTGTTCTTCCCCAGGTGCAGGACTGCACTTCCTCTTGTTGAACTTGTTTTACACCAGATGAATTCAGGGTAGAAGAGACTAAGCACAGAGAGCCAAATCCAGGGCCTCAGCTGCATGGACAGGCTCATACTTGTGTATGTTCACTCAGTATGTTCTCCAGGTCAACTAGAAAAGAGAAACTGAACTCCATAACATACAATGATGCTAATGTACATACTGGAACAGTATTATGGCTGCTCATTTCAGAACAGAGAGAAAGAAGAATTTCTGTTCCTGTATTCATCATGTTCCTATATTGATCGATAAGTATCTCCACTTTAAGCAACTCACATATCAGGTAAAACCTAGAGCTAGTGAATAGGGAAACTTCAAGCATGGAGGTATATTTGAATTCCTAGTACTTTCCAGAACTTAGGGACCTGAATTAGTACTGATTTTTTTTTTTTTTAATTGCATGACCATTAGGTATTTGTGCATTACTAAAATTACCTCAACCTGTACTACTCTGAAAAGAAACATAAGCCACATGATCAGAGACAGTTTAATGTGATTCCTCACTGAAACACTGAATAACAGGAGTTCAAATAATTTTTAGATGGAAATCTATCTACATTAACTGGAAATGAATATTAGAAACATGCCACTAGAAGATTATGAATATGAATAACATTCTGAATATGAAGAAAATTCATTATGGATGCTGAAAAAACCTTGTGAAATTCCAGTTCAGTCAAATTTTTTTTTCATTATTATTCTTGTTCACTTGGTCTCTTGAAACAAATGGTAGGTGTAGGATGAGTTGAAATTAATAATTTGGACAATATTAACTTTTTAACATAATGTGAATAATACATACTACAGCTGTCCCAAGTTTTTTTCTCCACATGAAGACTGGAACTTGTGTTCAAATAGGTATGTTTACCCCAAACCTGGTATTTACATTAAAGTCTAATTGCTGTGACTAAAAATAAATTGTGAAGAAAAAGGCACCTGGAAGCAATAAATCTTAGTCTTCACTAGGGTAATATCTATAACCATGAAAATTATTATTTTGATGGCCTGGAAAAAATGCTCCAGAATTGTGCCTTTCATTTGCCAACTTAAGACTAGAAACAAAATTTGACCAATAGCTTTTGAACTAGTCCTTAAAAGTTAAAAGTTGGAGTTTAGCTCTAAAACTCTGACACAGCTAGTACTACAGCATAAAAGTGCTGTAATATGTTTGTTGACTTCAATGTAATGTGTCACTAAACTGGCAAAAAATGACCTTGTTCAGTAGGCCGAAGGTTTAGTTTAATCTAAGAAACAATGACAGAGAAGTGGATATAAACATTAGATATGTTCTAGTTCATTTTAGTCCCTGTGAAAGCTGAATTTTACTGTAGAATCAGAAAGTACATACTAAAGCACCTCAAGGAATGTGGGATACCTCATCTGTTGGTTGCATTAAGACTTACTGTCCCCTTTTCACCCATTTTGCATCAGCCTGAACAGCAATATTCAGAGTACTTACCATGACTAATAATAGCAGTGAAAGTCAGTTCCTGTTAATATTTTCCTCACTATACTTAGAATTCTTGTGCCTGAAAACAGTTCACTTTCTAAGGACAAAATGGTTGGGCAGGTGTAGTTTCAGGGAATCTTAACTTTAGCAAGTACACCTTCTTCTAATGGAGAAGGCCTTCCTCTGAATAATTCCTTTTTCTTCAGTTCACTCATTGACTACCTTTGCCTTAACATTTTTTTTTTTCCTTCTAATTCCCTTGGTACTTTTTTCTTTTGCTCCTAAAAGTATCTTGGTTTTTTCCTTCTGTTATACTAACACCATTTTAGCACATACTATGGCTCATGTGACAAAGCTGCTGTAATTCTAACACATTATATTTACTTAAAGTCAAATAAAAAGAAGTAAACATCACTGTGATGCCTCATATCACTTGACTAAAAATTAGATTCCTTGTTCTGCACTGGAATACATAAAGCTGAGTAAGATACCTACATTCTCTATAGTTAGTGGTGAAAAATCAGTCTTTTGAAAATGGATTCACTGTAAAACCCAATGTGAAACAGGAATTCTACAACTGTCAAAAGAAAATGCTAAAACCATGTGTGTGTGATATTCTTCTCAGTAACCATGTATATAGCAAATAACAGACCTATAGGTATCTCTTCCAGGTTATACTGAAAACCCGAAAGAATGTAATGAATCTATTCAGATGTTCATCTGAACGTAGGCACACATTTTTGAATGTTCTTGTTCATTTTTGAACATTCACATGAATGAACACGTTTTTTGAATGTGTGCCTATCACATTTTTGAAAACCTTTTTAAAGGGTTGGATTACAGAATCATGTTACTTTTTAAAGGATCCATCTTGTTTATCTTGAGGTGCACACACCAGAGACAATTATGCTCCAGACCTGAGTCAGTCATACTAAAATACGTTTGAAGTTAATGAAAATAATTAGTATCTCACATATTGGTTCTTCTGATCTGGAAGTAGATGCATGATGTAGATCGAATTAACCCTGTTAAGATCCATAATTTCACCATTTCATATAAACACAGTCTAGGATGACAGGCTTAGGTGCAGATATCAGTTGAATCCCACTCTTCTGCCTGTAAATGTTTCTTATTGCTGAATCCCATATTGAAGAAGGAAAAGAAGAGTTTCAGGTGTGAGGGGCAGGGAAACAACCCACCCGTGCTGATTAGTGATGTGATCCTTTATTTCTTCTGAGAAGTTAATTCATTTAAAGGAAACAAGAATGATAGAGACTAATGATACCTATCTTGCAAAGTATTGTCCTCAGAAATCCTCAAAGATATGGATATCTAGAGGGGAAAAGAAGAAGAAAAGTACAAATTAGTATAGCATTTAAAACAAAAAAGAGAGGCGAGGCGGGAAGGGAAGGGAAGGGAAGGGAAGGGAAGGGAAGGGAAGGGAAGGGAAAGCAGGGAGGAGAGGAGAGGAGAGGAGAGGAGAGGAGAGGAGAGGAGAGGAGAGGAGAGGAGAATGTTTCAGTTGGAAGGGACTTACAACAATCTTCTAGTCCAACAGCCTGACCACTGCAGGGCTGACCAAAGGTTAAAGCAAATTATTAAGGGATTTGCCAGAATACTTCTTAAGCACTGAAAGGCTTGGGGCATTGACCACCTCTCTAGGAAGCCTGTTCCAGTATTTGACCACCCTCTTTGTAGAGTAATGTTAAGTCTGAACCTGCCCTGATGCAGTTTTGAGCCATTCCCATACATTCTGTCACTGGATCCCCAGAAAAAAGATCAGCGCCTGCCTCTCCACTTTCCCTCCTCATGAAGCTGTAGAGAGCAATGAGGTCACCCCTCAGCCTCCTTTTCTCCAAACTAGACAAGCCCGAAGTCCTCAGCCGCTCCTCACAGCATATTCCTTCCAGCTCTTTCACCATCTTTGTTGTCCTTCTCTGAATGCATTCGAGTACCTTAATGTCCTTCTTAAAATATGGGGCCCTAAGCATTTGACTTGTAGAGTTCAAGTCAAGTATATTCAGTATGTTCAAGAAGTATAATCAGTAACCATATTCACTGGATAGCATGTGTGTGTGTGCATGTATAGGTATGAATGTTTGTGGGTTTGTAAGAGACTATCGTGACAAGGCAGAACAAATTTTTAATTGTGGATTTGTATATTACAGCAATAGCTATGAACAAGATCATAGACAAAAATATGTGTGTTCATGCATGTTTTCTTGTTGAAAATAAAAACCATACAGAAAAAAATGTATACTAAACAGAAATACATACTATGAAAATAATTAGTATCATTATAATTTTATATATGTTGTATTACACTTATAATTTAAAATGCCCATTCAAAAGCATTACTTCCATTCTTGTAGAAAGATAAACAGACAAAAGTATGTTTATCTACACAGATAGATACTCCACAGTATTAAAACAATACCATTAGCTCTCATATATGTTCTGTATTATTGTGAGTACAAAATCTGGACACTAGACTAGGCTCTTCTTTATTTCTGACTAAAAGAGCTTTGTGGATAAAAATTCATTGTTGCTCTACAAAAAGGACACATTTAATATGTCCTTTTTAAGTAAAATGTTTGTGAAGGAAGACATATTTAAGAAATAGTTCTGTTTCACAGACTGAAGAGCAACTACAGCATATTATGAGTTGTTTAAAGAGGGTATTGTATCATTCAAATGAAATCTGATTTTCATAGAAATTGATCTCACTCAAATACTAAAAATACTGGGTTTTGTCTTTTAGTGTTATTATTAATTTTATTGAAAAGAAATTCAAAGAAAGACAACCAGAAAAAGAGTTTTGTAGAAAAGATCAGAAAAAGCATAATGAAGCAATCGGAAAAAAAATGGTTTAAGAAGTTATTCAATTAGCAATATTAGAATAGAGTCCAAATGTGTCGAAGACCAGCTATGGAATTTGAATTATTATTTCAACTTAATTTGATTTTAAACAAATAATTTAGTCTTGGTGTTTCTGTAGTATATTTTTTGTTTGAGATTTCAAGTAATTCAGACCATTTGAAATAGTAGTACAATATAACACTAAGAAAAACCCAGAATAAAGAACATAAAGAATAAAGGGAACAACCCTAATGACTTTCATAAAAACTCAGTAAACATGTTCACTGATTGTGATGAAACTGCATTCAACAGTGGAGCTGAAAGTAAAGGTTGCTTTTGGACTCTTAGTGACTTAAATTGTCAAGAGCAAGTTATGCCCCAATAAGATTTCAATTTTTTTTAAGGGAACTTTAGCTTTATGTATACCTCCTGACTCTCAAACTGTGTGACCTTTACAACACTGAGTAGTGACCAGTAAGACATAGTGGTTTTATGCTGAATAAGAAAACCTCTGGTAGTTGTGCTAAGGATATATCTCACATTCTGTTTATGCCATGAAAAGAATTGGAATATATGGGTGTAGAAGAATGCCAAACCAATCCTATACCATTGACAAAACATTAAAAAATTAGGATCAAAGGCGTGTTTCAAATTAAAGATGCATTTCAACAAGGACTTCTGGAAATAATAAAAATACAAAATTACTATTGAATTGCAGTTACATGGTCTAAGCAGAGAATATTATTTCCATTTGAACAATCTTTATGTGTGTCTATATACACATGCAACCATATATGTGTGTTTCTATATGTACATATACATTTTTTTAAAAAATCCTGGTCTGATTATCACAAAATTTTCACACTGGATTTTTGAGATATCTGGTTAATTTATTGGAAAACCTGAAGAATACTTACACGTTTTTCTTGGTCCTATGTGCTGAATAGTCTGAGTAAGATTGCACCTACAACGGAACAGAAAGCATCATGTTTTATTTTCTAACACAGGTAAGGCACAGTCATTTCACATTTCCTCTTATTTCAAGGACATGGCATTGCATTCTCTGCAGCTTTGAGTAATTTGTTATGTAGATATTTATACTCCTGAGCTTGTTTTCAGAAGATTTTTTTCAAGCATCACCCTGCTGCTATGTGTTAGTCATTTATTTTATTAAAATATAAAAGGTATTACCACTAATGTATCAAGTGTATATCTATGTCACACAGTTGTATGAGTGTCTTCAATAGTTTGCCAATATCTTTAGAGCCTGTTTCCTTCTAGAAAAGCACCTCCTAGGAACAGGAGTTCTTTTTCTTTTCTACTTAATACAAGATAAAAGCCCCCAATATTTATATTTACTTATTTTTATGAAGGACATCTATGACATTTGTCTCACATTTTTATTATATATTGCTTGCAGAGGACATGTGCATGCTTCTAAACTCATACACAGTTTTTGGTTTAGTAGCTAGGCATATATAAAACATAATAAAAGTTCATCACTCTCCATGACGATTTGAATGAAAACAAGCTACCAAGTGAAGATATACACTTCTTTCATCAGCAGCTGTTAGTAATATCTTAGCATCCTTTGAACACAGAAAAAATAGAAATTTTCACTCAGAATATTCTGAAGGTTTTAATCTGTATGGTGCAAGGATTACTGAATATTTTCTGAATTTAGACACTGACTAATACATAACTGGTTAGTTTTTGCTATATAAATATTGAGTGATTATGGAAATCTGAAGGGAGAAATCTACAGGGTCAAATTTACAATAAGTAAAAATTTTCCCATTTTCCCATAATTTTCCCATTCCAAAAAAATGTTCACTTTATCTACAAGAACCTAGTGAATGATCTTATTTAAAGCTACATCATCTATCTGGATCTTTGGCTGGGTGTTCTGCCTCTCCAAAAGTAATTAAAAACCTCAGATGAGCATTCTTATATGTTACTCATTAGTCAAACACCACTTTCAAGAAGGAATAGGTCATGAGTCAGATTCACTATTTGGGACTTCTTGGTTTTCCTCTCAGTGTGGAGAATGTGGCTCACTTACAGGTTTGTCCAGTAATTTTAATTCAATAAATTACTAGTTATTTTGAAACATAAAACTTTGCTAATACTCTTGGTCTTTCCTTTCTTCCTTCTCTCTCTTTCTTTCTCTTTCTTTTCATTTCTTCCTTCCTTCTTTCTTTCCTTCCTTCTGTTTGAAACAGTTTTTTTATAAGCCTTTCTAGACTAAATGTCTGTCATCCAACTGCTTGTGGTTGTAGGACACTGGACTCAGGGAGAGGTTCCCGAGCTTCTACGATGCCATTTCTTAAGACCTACGTGTTGCCTACTGCCAGGTCTCTGGAGTCCTGGCATAATCTGCTTCAAATTACAGGCATATGCTTATTTTCAAAGGAAAAGCAAAATGTTTTTGAACATACTGTCTAAAACTAGGGTAGAATCTTGTTCCCTTAATTCATGTGGCTGACCTACTGAAATTTTAGGTATCCAGCCTTAGGAAAAACAGGGATTTCATGTAGCCTGCCCCAGACAGTAGATACATAGTGGGGATTTAAGCTATTATTATGTTAACCACTTCTAAGACCCTTAAAAAGAAAAGTCTGTACATCTAAATAACATTATTTCTCATGCTTGGCTCTTTAGAGATAGACAGGAGTCATTAAGGTTTTCACAAATACTGGAGTGAGCTGTCTCTGTTTTGCAGTATAGGGAACCAGTAGGAAAACGTTTAAATGTCTACAACCACTGGGAATCTAATGGTGCACATTTCTGCACAATAACAGATCAGGCATCCAGCAAGCCCCCACTGGGAGCCTTTGCTTTCAGGTTCTGGCCAACCTGACTCCACATCTCTCAGACAGTGCCACGGGAAAGGTATGGTTCTTTAAATCTGCTCCTGTAAATAAGGCTTCTGAGGCTATGAATTTTAGAGAAACTGAAACCAGTTAAATCACAAAGATAGTATAAGATAAAATATAGACAGATTTCACAAGACGTGGTCTAAAACACAAAATCTCTGTGTTCCTCATAAATGGCCTAACCAGGAAGTTAAAGGTAGGGGTTTGCTTGCTTGCTACTTTTCTGACCCAAAGGCTTTTGCCTTCCTAGGTGCAATACCTCACCTTCAAATGAAGGATAAAGAAAGTTTTCTGCTGCTTTTTCTCTACTGATGCTTTCTCTGAAAATTGAGAAATTGATTATATCTTGCAGTGAATGACCTACCTACATGTAAGAGATATGCAACACCCCTAAGAAATTGGGTGCATAAATTTGTAGTGTTGCTGAGTAATAAACATGACACAGCTGCTCATTTTCACAAAGGAGACCCTTATGAGCATTGTATTCAGCAGAAGTTAACTACCAACTAAGTTTCAAGTTAAATAAAGACCTTAATGACATCTTCAAGAAATCCAGATTCCCACTTCCTTCTTTACAGATCAGAATGATCAGGTAAATCATGGTACTTTTAATTAAGTGTGAGCAAAGCAAGATGCTACTCTGAATACAACAAAAAATTAATAGAATGATATAATTCAATACTAAATTTCACCCATGTTTATGCCTGACTTTATATAAAAAGAATGCTGAAGTTTCCATCATGCTATTAAAAACTTTGCAAAGTTCATATATAACTAAAGATTATGTGGAATACAGTAGGAATTTTTAAAACTCTTGTCCCTAAAAAAATATTGAGCAACCTCTGGCTTCTGTATCCAAGATCTGGTCAGTATCCTTTGTTCTAACAAACATGTTGATTTATGATTATAAACAAAAATTTAAATAACGTAGTTTTATGCTGTTCTATTTATTTTATCTTTCAACACATCTTTCTATATAGATTCAAGAAATATTTGAAACACTTTGGAAACTTCACTTAGCTCTTGCAGCCAAAATATTGATTTGCACCATTGCCTGCTCAAATCTGTTGCATTTTTAGCGATACCATGCTTGCTGATCATGATGATGAGTAAGCCTGATTATGATTTATTCTCATTGTTTTTTTCACTTCCCTTTTCTATTGAGAGTTGTCATAGTTTTCTCTGGTTGTTTATTCAGTAAGAACACTCATGATTTAAGGAGCTTGATTTTATTTTTCCTGAATAAGTCTCTGAGGATATATAGCTTGGGTAGGCAGTAGGACTATAAACAATCTCTATTATCATGGTCTTAACCACTAAAATTTAAGCAGCCAAGAAGGGAAGTTGAAGAAAATGTCATTTGCAATTTTTATAGTGTTACTGTGAAAAACTTTGTATTCTTACACGCCGTTGTGAGAATTCATTATCATGATGTATCAGATAATATTTCTCATTCAACAAGACAATTTTTTAGGAATGAAACCACATAGGACTCACACAGCCTAGTCCCTATCTTCTGCAGTAACAGGCAACAAAAACCAAGCATATATTAGGAGGAACCATACAGTTTTTACAAACACAGGATCTATGTACACAAAATAATCCTCCTCACTTCATAAGAAATATAGGAACCAAGGTAAAATATAAAAAGCTGCATATATAAAGTGCTCCATTTAAAAAAAAAAAAATAAAGAAGAGGTTGACATAGGAGAATCTTCTATTATTATTGATAAATACACAATAACGATAAGAAATACTTATTTTTAAAATGATTCCAGGGAATTATGAATGTGCCCGTCTGCAGCTGTGGTCAGTTTTCAGTGCTGTAAAGGAAGGCAGAAAAATATTTTAGTACGAAACAGGTTTTCTGTGCTTGCAAGAAGGAAATGAGAAGAAAAGTACCACTCTGGATTTGGTACAACCTAATGACATCCAGTGAAATTTTCCTGTGGACTTCAGTTTAAGATATCTGAACATAGAAAAATATAAAATGTTCTTAGGTGCTTTTCACTGCCAGGAACACTCTTTCAGCAAAAAATTAAAAAATATCTGCGATGTCCATGCAGGTATTTATCTGTCCACCAAAACTGAATGCAAGACAGGGACAGAAAATTTCACAGGCGGACACTTAAGTCTTTCCTAATCACAAGCATCAAGACACATGTGTAGAAGTAGATTACTGTTGTGTGGTATAAGAATGAGAGCACTATTTATTGAAACTCTCTTTTATTTCCCAGGTTCAACTTGACTGATTTTATTGTCAGTGATACCAATGACATCCAGTGATCCACTTCAGTTCGTATTGTGAGAAGGCCCACCAGATTTGTCCCACATAGTTTTCTATTCCATTCTTCCAAATAGCAGATTGCTTGGTAGCAGGCATGATGATGGTATAATAATAATATGAACTTTTAGCTGAGATTAATGCCTCTTAGTTTTCCCTCCACCCTTCATCACAAAATGCCAGATGTTTTTTTGCTTTCTACTTTCTCCAGTTCCCTTGTTTCCCAACAGTCAACTGGGATTTCTGTCACAATGATTTCCAAATCTGATTCTCAAAGAAGTATTTATTTTTTTTGAATGCTCTGAACTGATGACATTTGAGCTTCTACCACAGATATCTCTACATTAAAAATAAGATTCACTGTGTTCTATGGCATCTTGCCTTACCTTTTTGGAGTTCTAAAACACTTGCAGGTTTGGTTGACTTTTTTTTTTTTTTTTTATTTTATTTTTACTTATATTCCAGTTTGAGCTCCATAATATAATAAGAAAAAATAATTTAAAAAAAAGAAGAATGGACTTCCTACTAGAGGGTGCATTTGGTCTCCCTGTTGTTACATTACCATGAAGACCAATGTGTTCTGGAAGAAAATTATGAAAACCTTAAAATATAAGCAAATTGGTGTTATATGAAATATTTCATACTGATCATATACCTTCTGTGCCTTTACTTGTTTAATTATACTCAGTGCTGTAAAATAATAAGTCTAGTTAGAACTCCTAACCAGTGTAAATAGAACTATAAAGTCAATTGAGAAATACACTTTAGAAGTTCTGCAAGAAAAATATAGTACATACCAAAATAAAATTCTGGACTGTATGTTCCTAAATATAATTCTTTAAACAGTAAATATAATTATGTAACCAGTTTAACTGGTAACAAGGTGGACTGGAACAGCTCTGCTTCCAATAATATGCTTCTGAATTTGCCTTTTACCTCAGGCCTACGTCTTCATAATTGGGTAGATATTGACTAACTAAGAATCCATCTATTGTTTGAATAAAAGTAATCCACTCCTACCTATATTGGCATACAATTAAAATTTATGAAACAAATCTGTGTCAAGTTAGTTTCATAAAACTTCCAGACTACAAAGCCACACATCTATCCACTGAACAAACTGGTTTTAATTTATTACTGTTTAGTCTGCAAGACATTTTCCTGTTAGTACATATTCTGTTAATTCCCTTGGCGATCAAAAAGCTACAGTGATTCCTTATGAAGTAAAAGAGCACATCTAATAATGGATTTTCTAAAATATTTTTCATCTACTTTTAAAATCAGCCAACTACACATCAAAATATCTGTCCCTAATACAGGTGTTTGTCTACTTCAATTTCCTTCTTAGGAATTTTTTAGGGTTGTTTTGTTTTTTTTTAAGAATGTGCCTCAATGACCAATGAATGACTAGTGTTGAAAAGCAGCAGAATGCAAAAAAGATATGAAGTTAATTTTTTTTTTTGGAAGATAATTATTTTTTTTGTGTATTATAGAATTCATTCTGCTCAAACATTCACAAAATTCATTGTAAAGGAAGCAAGTTTTTCAATATCTGTAGTTCTGACATCTATCTCTGACAAAGGGCAGCTTTAAGACCTAACTTCTTATCTATTAATTAAATTATGGAAATATTTTTACCTCTTGTGCTAATATGTATTACCACGGTAAGTTAGAAATGCCACAAAGCATTTTTTTTTCATTAACATGTAATGATAGACAGCTTTCAAGATTCATAAAATAGTGAATAGCAAAAAGAATTCATGAGGAAGAAACATCCAAAATAAATTATCTGATATTCTTTTCAGTCTGTAACCAATAATTCTTTCCACTGTAGTTTGACATCATGAAACTATGTCAGAAAGGGTCTCTGCATGCCTGCATGTATTAGTGGATGTTGTTTCTAGACTTTTGTTACCCTTTTTGTTCCCTACACATTCTTTTCTCTCTGCATGAAAAGAACATGTAGAACCTTCTTATTAATGAATTATTTATCTGATCATGTCCCAAAGTGCTTTTGTCTTTCTGCAGTTTTGTCTTTTACTCTGAATTCATAACCTTCATAAATCTAACTATTGTATTCACATATCTTAAACATCTTTTATTTTCTGAGCAGCTCCCAAAAATTCACCAACAGTCTTACAAGTAATAATAAGCAGACTGTACCAGTTTTGTAATTAGGTTTTGGTAAAAACAACTGCTTACCTTTTGTTCGACAATTCAGGAAAGGACATGTTAACATGTTCTGACGACAAAATACTTCACCCCCCCATATGTATCAATAACAATGTCTTAACTTAGCAACTTGAACAGAACCCTCATTTCCAGGTATGGACAGCAAAATCAGTACTATGTGAAAATGAATCAGGATATTAAATTGTTTTAAAAACATTTTAGCTTATGCAAAAAAATGAGAAATTGATATTATATCACAGAAAATGAAATGTGTCCCAAAATTGTTTGTTTTACTGATGACTACTAAAAGACAGTAAAGATGAAGGTGTAAACAGAGATGGAGAACTGTTTTTAAAAACAGCTAATAAAATAAGTAAAGCTATCTGAGGGGAAAAAAAAAAAAAAAGAAAACATTTTTCCCTGTACCCTTAGTCTAAATCTGGGGGGGGGGGGGGAAAGAGAGAGAAGAAAATAAAACACAAGGACACAAAACAAAACAAAAACTTTTGGAGAGGGGCGGAACAAAACAGAAAATGAACTCTTTTGAAGTTCAAATCATTTCACATAAAAAACTTTTTCCACACATTCTTTCTTGCATCCTTTCAGGTGATCTCTCCTTAGTATCTGTTTCAGTAGAATAGGTAGGAATCTTCTCCTCCATCCCACTGGTAAAAACCACTGCTTTCTATGTGTGATAACTGTTATGCATTTAGCAGCACTGGAAAGGAGTGAAGAAAGTTATCACCAACGTATATTTTTAGTTTCAATAATAAAATTTCTTTTGAATTTCTTTTGAATTTTTGGTTACATGAACAGGTGCAATCACAGCAGCATACCTTGTTATTTAAGAAGATTACTATAGACATGAATACAACAGTGAGGGACTGTGCTCTGGTTAAAATAGGTACATTTGGAAAATGCAAGTGTGTTTAAGCTGATGAGCAGGTGAAGTATGTCAGAAAAAGAAGTAAAATTGTAACAAACAAATATATATATATTATACTGGCTCCAAAAAGCAAATAAATAAAATCTGCTATGAACTTTTTGACTGTTAGCTGAAAAATGTTTAAAAAAAATAATTGCCTAACTTTTAATATGTATTTAGAAAAACAAAACAAAGAAAATAAACAATGACAAGACAAATAGTGAATAGAATGAGCAACTTTTCCTTCACTGCAAGTGACAGTATGAGGGTGCAATCTCTGTGTTAAGTTGTGTCCCCCCCCAACCTTGTCTCTCATTCCTTCCCAGGTCCCGGTCCTGGCCCCTTTCCCCCCCTGAAACCATCTCTTCTCCAGCCTAGCTCCCACTGCCTTTCCTTGCAGGATGAGTTCTCTATTTCCAACTGCCTTAGGGGACCTTGGTTTGACACAGATGAGTTTATTGTTTTGGACTGGATGCATCCCATTAAGTTCTATGGACTTGTAAGGATCAAGATTTCTCAAGATAAACCTTAACTGTTCTTCTACCACCATTGAAAATTCTCCTTCTTTAACCCTATCTCTAGGCACAAAGACCTGGAAGATCTTCCTGAAAAAGGCTGAGGAAAAGAAGACAACAAGCCTCTCAACTTTATCTTCACCCACTGTCACAAGGCCACCTACCCCTCCTTTTCATGAGGACTGTGTGTGGCCTAGAGCACATCTCCTGCCACCCTGGACTGGGTGGCATCACCCACCCTATCAAGCACAATGTGAGTCAAGGCTTTTTTTGTGCCAGGGTTCCTCTCCAGCTGCCTGGAGGGGAAGTTCTGGGCCCCTTCACAGCCACCACTAGCTGCCAAAGCTTGTGTTAGATGCACTCTTGGACACCAGTGAAAAAGGTGTCTACCCTGAAGGTAGGCAGGACCCTGATACACCCTGTGCAGCAGTCAGCTATAATGTATGGGTACCCACCCTTTTCAGTCAAAAGTCACCTTCCTAACAGGGAACAGCTGACAGAAAACTGCAGAAGCCCTAAGGAGCTCCAGAGGTAACTACAAACAGAAATAATGATTTAGGGGGGAAAAGAAAAGCAACAAAATAAATAAATAAACAAACAAACACTCCCCACAAACTGCGGGGGGTGGAGGGGTATAAAAAACCCCCACCCAAACCTCATCACCAAAACCTCGTTTAAATAAATCCTGCCAGGGATTTATCTCATCTAATTTCATGGGGTAATTCCCATGCCTAAACTTTTGCTACAGTGGCATTTTAGGCACTGTAGGGTCTGCCTAGCTTCTAGGTGTTCCTGAACAAGAAAATGGATTTCTCCCATGTTCTGTGTAATATCTGTCCATCCAAAATACAGACATCTCAGGGCAGGGTGTAGAGTTTGGAGGTCAGCTGGAGGCAATGTATGATAAATTAATTTTATAAAATGGCCTTAGTTTCTACATTTTGGCAACTGAACCATGCCTAGAACTCTATAGTGAGTCTATATTTCTGAGAAAGCTACCTTAGTATTTCATTAGAAGGAATGGAGAGAAACTTGTATTAAGGCATGACTCGTGAACTATTTTGGACATCTGCTTTATGAGATTCCACAAAGGTGCCTATTTCTCCACTGATTGTAAAGCGGTGACAAACTAAGGTGTAGAAATTAGCTGTAGATATTTCAAGTTAGATAAGATTACTTTTTCAAGGGAAGTTCACAATCTCTATCTGGCAGTATCTATATATATTCTGTACCACATTTTCTACACCTAAAAAAAGAGATGAGCCCCACTTCAATAAATATAAAGGCAACTGCTGTATGGAAACTCTGTAGGTTGTGTTCATGACGACATGGTAACTGCTTTGTTCAGCAGATGAGGAGCCATAGAGAGAAATGATGAAAAGTTCTGATACATTTTTCCACTGTCTTTTCTGTAGAGTTCTGAAAATTACAGAAGTCTCTGTGACTTCTGTGCTATTTGTACTGTGTACCACTCCAACTAGTTTATCAAATTGAAGATTTTGGCACAGGGCCTATGATGGACTCCTAATCGAACCAACAGATCATTCTCAAACTAAAAAACATACAAAGCAGCTTTTGAAGTGAATGGGCTGGCTGCAACACTCTGATCTGCCTGCGTTTTATCAGAGAAAAATAATGATGTCAAAACCTGTGGTGAATCTCCTTTAAGAAACATCATTTCTTCACAGGTCACAAAAACAGCAACCAATTTTTAATGTATCTGTGAATAAAAAAGGAGTACTTTGTAAGCAACACTTCATAATTTATTGTAGACTTCGAAGAGGCAATGAAGAGCCTACCCTATGTTCATGCCCTGTTTATTTGAAATCCGCAGTTTAAAGCAACTGAAAACTACAGGAACATAGAAGCGGGCCAACATTTCTTCTTTCCTTCCTTATGTCAGCAAAGTTGCTGACATTTATGCTGGCTGGCTACTCAATATTTAATCATCAGTGCATTTTGAAAGAACATAGATTAGGTTCCTAAAAATTCATTATCAGGATATTTCTGGAAGAGTAACAAAGTAATATTTATTCAAAACAGTAGAATTCAGCACCTAAATTTATAGTCTGTCCTAGATATTTCCACTACTATATTGCTATTTGTGTTTGAGCAACACAGAGAGTTTATTCTTCCCAACATGAAAAGTGAAAATGTAGGGGATATTAATTTCTGGCCAAAATATTGACTTCTTCCTCACACATTTCTAGAATACTTTTTTTGCTGATAGCAGAGTCTATTTCAGACAGAGTTTTAACCAAAAATAAAAACAAACCAAAAACCCATACCCATGAAAAACTTAACAAACAAATAGAAGGTTAAGTATCTATGTATTTTTAACTAGCTTTCTTAAGTAATTGCATTTTATCCCGTCTTTCGGTTCTTTAGAATTTTTTTCCCCTAAGAATATTTCCCAAATATCTGTCACCTTTTTGGGACAAATTTCAGCCAAATCCCCATCTCTCCCTACCCTCCCCCAGTTAGATATGACTTCTCCTTAGAGGACAGAAAGCCAAAGTATTTTCTGTGCTGAGTCATAATACATGCCTTCACTGAGTCAACATAATACAACTCCCTTTCTAGTCTAAGAAATAGAAGCACATGTATAACTATCAACTATTGATCTAATTCTGTCTCATCCAAAGGAAATATCCTAGTGAAAGGAGAACTGAAGTTGTCTCAGAGAGAACAAGGGGAGAGATATTAGTGGGCAAAAGATACACCAATGTCAAAAAGCAAGTTTCACTGTTGCAGGGCAACTTACTATTTTTCATAAATCAGCAATAACTTTTTGTACTGTAAAGAAAATGTTCTTATTATTTACAGAGTTAAACAATCAATATAAATAAAAAAAATATTACTCATCAAGAAGCAAAAGAGAGCTAAAGCCACTAGCTAAAAGGCATGTGTACGAAATGTGAGACCTAAGGAAAGAATTGCTATCTTTAGAACTGTAAGCCTCAAAAACCTTGCCTAGATATCACATAAAAACCTCCTTAGTTTTAATGAAAAGGTTTTAAGAAGCATCTGAGTGCTAACAAGTACTTTGTTCCTACAACCTTTGCCAGAATCATTCAGCTTATTATTCTTGATAAAGTTGATCCAGCTGGTTTCAACCAATCTAGCTGATCAATTTCTAACAAAAGCCAATGGCAGCTGTGAATATGGCTACACTCATTTAATACTGTACCCTGTTTACCCAGATCTGAGCTCAGTTTTCTTCTCTCAGTGAAGATAATTAAATTCACACTTCTCATCCCAAGCAAATAACATCCACCTGGGGGAGGAAGAAGGGAAGGTAGAGTCATCCTACAGTATAAACTAACAGATAGAGTCTGAAAGAAACTGTATGTTAATCTTCAGGAAGACTTATGCCAGGTATATTAAGTCCATTTTGTAACTCAGTATCACATACCTGCAGAGTCAAACTCTCCTAACTCTCTGTACAGGCACAAGCAATCCCTCAGCATATGTATTTTAAGAGCAAGGTTAGTACAGCATGCCCACATGGAAATGCAGCTGGGACATTTTTGAGCGTACAGAACACTCTGACCTTCTAACACCATAATAGGAAGCATTCACAGCTTCCTCCCGGGGCTATTTTGCTTTACACCATGTCATAAAACAGCAAGCAGTTCTCTGTGATACATGCTGGGGGCACCAACTAGGGGTTGAAAGACTTTTAATTTCAATTACTTCTTGTCCAAAGATAGTTCTGTATTTTAATGCTTTGTAATTTGAATTATATTGTATTCATGAATGTTTTCTGTAGAGAAACCATCCCACAAATATGAATAGGAATCCTAGTTTTCTTCATAGATGAGTGCTTTAAGCACAAGGGTGGATTGTCACATTCACATTTGTTTTTTTTTTTCTTAAGGACTACAGATTTTCAAGCTACATGACCCTTTAGTGGCAGAGTGGAAGATATCTTGTTCCACAGTTGCTTTTTTCCAGTGGTTTAGCAACCTCTAGGTACCTGTTAGGATCCAATTTTGTTTGGACGAGAGAAAGGCCCCCTTGCTTTCTAGCTGACCTCAGACGAGTCTGGGAGGCCAGTGGCGGCTAGACCAACCTCTCATTTCAGGTTCAATCCCTTCGAGCAAGATTAAGACACAAACGAGGTCAGATGTCGTAAGTCCACCCATTTATTAATTGTTTGGGGGAAAGACAGAAAGCAGCAATAGGAAAGAAAGGAAGGAAAGATAAGAAAACGAGAGGTCCGGATAGAAGAGAGCAGACAGTCACCACCATGGATCCGCGGTGTCCCGGGGGGTCCGTGCTTCTGGGGTTTTCGGTGATCGCACACGGAATCTTCGGTGGTCTCTTCACGAGGTCAGTGATCTTCCTCCGGCGTCTTTGATGGTCTCTCACGAGGTCCCCCCCGCAGTCTGAGACTGCAGCCTTTTTCATAGAGCACAGTCCAGCTCATGTGCACACATTTTGTGCGCTTTACTTTTGGCGGGCTCTGTTCGCGCGCTTCCTTGTTGCTGGGCAGGGGCAGGGTTCTGCTTGCATGCTTTAAGTGGCAGCAAACTGCAAGCTTTGGTGGGCAGGCAGCTCCGCCTGGGCGTCCGCTGCTTCAGCCAGCCTGCAAAGCCACCTTGCCTACGGCACTGCTGATCTTCGCACATCGCCACACAAAGGAGCAAGCTTTGAGACAGTTAGCTGGCTATCCAGTCTCCAGTTATCTGGCTGTTCAGTCTCTCACAGTACCCACGAAATAATTCTAAGGCATTTATGAGAGGTGATTATGAAAAGAGAGTTCAAATATGTAATACATCATTGTGCATGCATAATTTGTATCGGCAGTTCGTAAACAAGTAAAGGCTGTGAACCAAGAAAATGTTATCTAAGCAAAAGAAAGGTGTCTTGAAATGAAATTCTACCTTCTGACCTCCCCAGATCTGGGAAGAGAAAAAAAATTATACTGAATTCTCAAATTTTTAAAAGAGTGGTTTAAATACCACATAGGCACAAGAAGGAGGCCAGCTAACATCCTATAGTGTACCCTGACAGAAGGAGACATTCCCTGTTGGTAAGAAAGCTCAAAAGACATAAGCCTCCCTGATAGCCATCAGGGTATTTTATATTGGTCAACCTACATGTTCAGCTGGTACATTGGCTGTGGTGTATTAGAGAATGGCTTGTCTTAGGCAGTTAATTCTGCCTGAGCTCCATGTTGCAAGTCCTATAGTGTACATAGGACAGATGCCTAAAAATTGAGGATTGGAATCAGGATGAAAATGGTTAAGGCCTAAAACTGCTGCTGCATTTTATATATGCTTCCTTCTTTTAAAGGAAAAGAAAACAAGAGTGCTGCTGTGCTAGGTTCTGACAGCTATTCAATGATTCAATAATCATAGTTCATAAGGTAAGTTAAAAGAAGAAATGACTGTCAGTATAAATGCACAATGAATTCTATTTCTATGTTTAATGAAAAATTGACAGTAAGTGATAATCTTGTATATAACAAAAAATAAATACCATTTCTAACCAAAATTTTTTTCCTTTGTGTTTTTTGAATACAGCATGTCTATTCCATTGATCACTATAACACTTTGATCAATTTAACAACAGATATGAGTTTACTCTAATATATCCATAGATATGGTGTATTAAATGAAGTAGGATGACCATAGTAAATCACAACTTCACTAATTCTATGTGGATTTGCATATATGTGAGGCTTGGGTGAGCATGCATAATTGAATGGGAACATAAATTTTACATGAATAAGAATTAATGTAGATTCTGGTGCTACAGAATTACAGTCACTAGAATCAATTCACATACAAAAAAAATGAAATAAAAGACCAGCTTCTTTCAACCTCTGTCACAGGGAAATCTAGGGGTGAGGTACCCACAAGGACAGAACGATGCCAGTCAATGACATAAAATCTAAGATTCACTTGCTAAGCAGGATGGGCATAGTGGGTGGATAGTAATTTCTGTTCTGCCATAACCCCCCAGACAAGACACACATGCATGTGTCCTGTAGAAGACATGTTCGCACCAATCACAGCTTCCAGGACAGTTGTGACCAGCTGCAGGAACTCTGTTTGGGTAGGAGACTCCAGGATGTCCAAGTGTTTATGTCCTGTCAGCCCGCCTGACCTTCACACAGAACAGTGGTGGACGTTTGTGGATATGTGTCCCCAAGGGACTGTTGTTCTCACTATTTATTACTTTCTAAGTTAAATCATTGGCATAAGCCACCAATGGCATTTTTTTTTCACGTCACCCCAGGATAAGCTCTTTGATTTTATTATTTTTTTTAATATTATTATTAACATAGGTTACTATCACCTTTTGGTCTCCCACATTCAATGTTTTACAGGGATTAAAAGGGTTTCTAAGATTTCATTTGTGCTTCTTTGTTTCTTTCCTGTGCATGCCTAGAAAATGTAGGCTAATGCTTTTAGGCAAACCTCAACTATGACCATTATCTGTGTTTTGTTTTTTTCCCAACACATATCAGAATCATCTTGTGGGTTAGGGCTGGGCAGAGGTAGTCAAGGTCTCACTTTTCCCAGCAGTTCTTCTGGGTAATCTTCCCTCTATGAAGTCTCAGAGTAGGGCAAGAATAGTATAAAAGTAACCATTTTATACTGGTTTTATTGCTATCCCTTTAGTTCCAGCTAAAAGCAAAACACTCAGGAAACACATTTCCATGTTATATAAAATCTTAATTCCAGGTTTAGCAGTGGTAAAGAAAAAGTGTGCATTTGCTTTGTTTTAATGGAAGACAATTTGTGTTTGGTTATAAATAGCTCTTACAGGGTCACTAAAATTCAGTCTTCTCAGAGTCAATTCTAAATAGAGTTCTAAGGACCAAAGAAGGTCCTCATACATAATTGCCACCAAGGAAGATCATTTAGTCTAGCAGATCCTCAAAACCCAGGGGGCAGAGGGACTGGGTTGTACGTTGCATTATCAAAGTTCAGTAAGCACTCCACATCTATTGCCAAAAATGCCAGGTCTGGTTCCAGTGTGTGGTGAAGGAATGCAGGCTCAATTCAGCACCCAAATTTCATTAAAAAGAAGCTGTATAATCCAGGTAGGCCAGTCAAATCTCACTGGAAGTCCAGATAACATAGACAGGTCGTGGTTTATGGAAAGCTCTGAGTGTGTTTTTTCTTGAACTTCATGCCTGGATCAATTTGGAATAACTGAAAAAGATTACAGAAAATACTTTCATATATTGTAGAGATGTAAATTGAAAAAACAAAACAAAACAAAAAAGAATATAATTATTATCTCAAGGCCAGAAAAAAACAAGTAATTCTCAAGGCTTATACTCTAAGACATTTATAGCTTTTGTAAAACGAACAAAAAAAAGTCAGTAAAATAATTGGCTAATTTTGGTAAAATGTTTTAAATATTCATAGCACTGTATAAGTACTAATTCTTGATCCACAAAATGCTGAATTTGCACATCATACTTTTATTTTATGTTATTTCCTGTAATAAATTACAATACTTACTCTCAAAATTTGGCTTTTTAAGCTTTGAAGAAGTAGAGGGTTTGACACCTGCTGGGAGACAGAGGTTTCTGGCCAAAAGGATGCACTGCTTTAATTTGCTAGGGCCAAGTTATGATTTGTCATGCACACCGTGTAGCTATCCAACACACGTCAAGGCAGAGCAAAGCTTGTATATCTTCTACTTAACATACTGAAAAAGATTCCAGTTACATTACTTGTAGCCTACAGTAGGATAAGTATATTAAAGATGTTAAACCATTCATTGCAAAAACAGTTCCACCTTTAAAATAAAAGAAATACAACAACAAAATTCTGATAATCATGTCATTCTTGAATGATGATTTAAATTTTTGTCAGTTATTATCATTGGTCAGTGACCCGATATTTACCTGTTCATGAACTATTAATTTTTGTTGTAAAGCTGGGAACAAGCAGGTGACATGCTTAAGAGAAAATTATTTCTTTTAAAAGTTTCTCATGATCCTGGAGAAAACTTCCAAGACTGTGCCACTTGACAAAAATCAGCAGAGCTGCGCTCACTAAAGAGATCCACAACAATTCATAGCAGGTAAAGTTCTTGCCCACTTTTTTTTAATCAGAATACTGTAAGAGCGTACAATACTTGGCAGAGAGATGTTAAAGGGATCCAGTGAGTTTTATTTTCAAAATAGATACCAACAATTTTCTAAAGAATAGTACTAAATGTGAAATGTGGTTAATACATGTTAGAATATATTAATAAATGAGCTACTATTTACAAAGACATGCCCTAGAGCATTTTCATGGATATATTATGAAGCAACTAACAAATGAAGGATTCCCAATGAATCATTAGCAAATTTGTTCAAGAAAGAGTTCCAAATCTGCCACATGTTTGAAGGCAGGTAGAGATAATAACTCTGCACTGCAATTCTAGCAGTGGTACAGAAGTTCAGCTAAGCTTAGTGTTTAAGTTCAGATATGTTATTATTGCTGTATAATATGACCTGTATCTCACAGTTTTATAATCAGTTCATACAGAGAAAACCAATATGATCTATCAACATGCACATTTTTCCTATAAAACCTGCCAGCAGTCTCTTAAGTCAAACTCTATCCTAAATTTACTACTAGAAAAGATTTAATTTCAGCCGAAGTTTTAAATCACTCATAGCACCTAATATGGGTACAATTCATACATATGTTGAGATATCTTTCTTTTATTGCTTGAGGTAACATAATCTAATTACTGTCAACGCAAAGCCTGTGAGATCGAACTCATTCTCCTTAACCTATCATCATCTCTGAAGTGTTTGTACTCAATATTTTAGGGTTTTGTCAGCAGTTGCAAATTTATTTTACTTTTCATTGATATAATGCTGGCTTTTTTTTCTGCCCCCTTCACTTTTTTTCTCTCAGTCTTCCTCGTTATTTTTCTCTTCATAGGGGCAGAGACAATAAACCCAAAGCAAGGAACTGTGTGCTTTCAAAGTTATTTTAAATGTGTTTTTACAGAGAGAAGCTGCAAAGATGAACTGTCTTTCTCCCAATAGAAACAAAGTTCCTCAGCCATGCTAAATGACATTGAAAAAAAAAATTGCAAAAAGAGGAAAGCTATTTGCAGGAAAACTCCTGGCAGGAAGACAAGTCTCCTCTTGTGATTCATATCTTCAAGGAAACCAAATAAATCCAGCAATTCACAGGAGACACTAGGATATTAGAAATGCTATAGTCACGTGTTGAACAAGCAATTTAACATCAATTTATACATATTAAAGGCTTTTAAAAATACAAATATTTGGATCTTATAGAAAAGAATATGCTGAAGTTAATTTTACATTTAAAAGAATATAAAAGGAAAGATATTTCTTTTGTGTGTGTGTTGAAACTACACACCTAAGATAAAGTTTAAGTCACATTCATAGCAATTTCTTTTGCTTGTATATAAGACAAAAGGTCATAACCTAATCTCTCAACTAAATTACCACTTCCCTGCACCAAAAGTACATTAAGTCTTCAGGTACAATATGACAAGATTTTCCTATGTGCCAAAAAAAATTATTACCAAATATCCTGTTGGCTCTTCTTCTTCCCAGATTTTTTCAGACAACCCGTGGGATTGATAAAGGGAAGGTTACCTGTAACAGTAAGAAAAAAAAAATCTAATTGAATGCAATGTGAAGAAATGGCCTGCAGGTTCTTCCAGAGGAATGACAGGACACCTGACCCTAGGTTCTGTTTCTCAGGTGAGGAGTGCTTCTCCAGTAAGGAGCAGCAATATGTTTTTTCAGCTGTGCACATACTTTGTAACACCTCTCCAGCAGCTCCGTTTGCTGTCCACCTGTATCTTCTTTTACAGCCAAGAGAAATCCCTTTTTTTTTTCCCATGTGTCAAGATGATGAATTGTTACTCAGCATTCATCTCACACAGCTGGAGAGTATTAAACCAGAAGTAAAACGTTTTACATGTTCAGTAAGTACTAAGGACTACAAATTCTGAAAACTTGTGTAAGACAGTAAAGGAACTCTTTTCCCATATTTTTTGCTAATATGTCTTAACTGTAGTATAAATTTGTCATGATGAAGCCAGCACAAATAGTTAAAGATCAAATTACTTAAACACTCTAGAGGAAGTCCTAATGGAATGTTGTTTGTAATCATCGAGCATCTAGCAATGACATCTGGCATAAAATATTTAATAGAAAACTTTATTTTTCCTAGACAAGTTATTCAAAATATATATGGCATTTCTTCTTTCATGTAGTATCATAGGATAATTCAGTTTGGAAGGGACCTCAGAAGGTCTCTAGTCCACCCAAAGCAGGCCATGTCTAGGGTCAGATCGAGTTGTTCAGGGCTTTTTCCAGCTGAGTCTTGAAAACCTCTGTGGATGGAGAATCCACAACCTTTTGAGGGCTGGGATGTTCCAGTGCTTCATTATCTTCACAGTGATGGTTTTTCACCATTATATCCAGACAAATTATCTCTGGTTCAATGCATGACTTGTCTCTCATTCTTTCACCAAAAATCTCAATAAAGAGCCAAATCCATCTTAATGATCCCCTTATAGATGCTGAAGAGCTGCTGTTTGGTGGTCCAAAAGATGTCTCTTCTCCAGTCTGAACAAGTCCAGGTCCCTCAGCCTCTCCTCATGGGGCAGGTGCTGGAGCTGCTCAATGGCTCCCAGCTGAGCTAACTAAAATTTATCAGCATCCATCTTGCAATGGTGGGCTTGGAACTGGATACTACATTTCAGATGCAGTCTAACATGTGAGATGTAAAGGAGAGTAGTTACTTCTATTGTTATACTGTGTTCCCATTGGTAAAACCTAGGACGCTGTTGGCTTTCTTTAATTCCAAGCCACGCTGCTGACCCCTCAACGCCAAAGTCCTTTTCAACAGAGTTGCTCCGCAGTCACTCCTCAGCCTCTTCCACTACAAGGTGTTAGTTCATCCCCAGTTAAGAACCTCACATACGTTCTCATTGAAGTATCTATGCTTTCTGTTGGCTCATTCCTCTAATTTCACAGAATCACAGAATCACAGAATAGCAAGGGTTGGAAAGGACCTCAGGAGATCATCTAGTCCAACCCTCCTGCTAAAGCAGGTTCTCCTAGAGCATGTTACACAGGACGTCATCCAGGCAGAATTTGAATATTTCCAGAGAAGGAGACCTCACAGCCCCCCTGGGCAGCCTGTTCCAGTGCTCCGTCACCCTCAAAGTAAAGAAGTTTTTACTCATATTCAACTGAAACCTCTTATGCTTCAGCTTGTGCCCATTGTTCCTTGTCCTGTCGCTGGGCACCACTGAGAAGAGTCTGGCTCCGTCCTCGTGGCTCCCACCCTTAAGATATTTGTATGTATTGATGAAGTCTCACGAGAGTCTTCTCTTCTTCAGGCTGAACAAGCCCAGCTCTCTCAGCCTTTCCTCACAGGGGAGATGCTCCAGTCCCTTTAGCATCCTAGTTGCTCTCCTCTGGACTCTTTCTAGGAGTTCCTCATCTTTCTTGAACTGGGGAGCCCAGAGCTGGACACAGTACTCCAGGTGGGGTCTCACCAGGGCAGAGTAGAGGGGGAGGATAACCTCCCTCGACCTGCTGGCCACACTCCTCTTAATGCACCCCAGGATACCATTGGCCTTCTTGGCAACAAGGGTACACTGCTGCCTCATGGTCAGCTTGTTGTCCACCAGGACTCCCAGGCCCCTCTCAGCAGAGCTGCTTTCCAGCAGGTCAGCCCCCAGCCTGTACTGGTGCATGGGGTTCAGCCTCCCCACGTGCAGCACTCAACACTTGCCCTTGTTGAATTTCAACAGGTTCCTCTCTGCCCAGCTCTCCAGCCTGTCCAGGTCCTGCTGAATGGCAGCGTAGCCTTTCAGCATATCAGCCACTCCTCCCAGTTTTGTGTCATCAGCGAACTTGCTGAGGGTACACTCTGTCCCCTCATCCAGGTCATTGATGAACAAGTTGAACAAGACTGAGCTGAGTACTAAGCCCTGGGGAACTCCACTAGCTACTGGCCTCCAACTGGACTCCGCACCACCAATCGGAACCCTCTGAGCCCTGCCATTCAGCCCATTCCCAATCCACCTCACTGTCCACTCATTCAACCCACACTTCCTGAGCTTCCCTATGAGGATGTTATGGGAGACAGTATCAAAAGCCTTGCTGAAGTCAAGGTAGACAACATCCACCGCTCTCCCCTCATCTACCCAGCCGGTCATGCCATCATAGAAGGCTATCAGATTGGTTAGGCATGATTTCCCCTTGGTGAATCCATGCTGAGTACTCCTGATCACCTTCTTTTCCTCTACTTGCTTGGAGAGGACACCCAGAACGAGTTGTTCCATTACCTTTCCAGGGACGGAGGTGAGACTAACTGGCCTGTAGTTCCCTAGGTCCTCCTTCTTGCCCTTTTTGAAGACTGGAGTGACATTGGCTATCCTCCAGTCCTCAGGCACCTCTCCTGTTCTCCATGACCTTTCATAGATGATCGAGAGGATTTTTATATTATTATATTTATTTATATTATTATAATTTGCCTGGTCTGTCTGAAAATCAACCCTGACCTTTAGTTTATAAGTGGTTTCTCCCAATTTTAGGTTATCTACAGACTTAATAAGCATGCACTACATTTCTTCCTCCAGATCATTGATAAAGACAACAGAAGAAGTCACAGGATGGAATTCCGAGGAAATCCACTTGTAACTAGAGACATTCAAGTGTTGATAAAGTCAAGGTAAATGACATCCATGGCTCTGTTTTTATCCACAGATCCAGTCGTTTCATCATAGAAGGCAGTCAGACTGGTTAAGTGTGATTTAATCTTGGTACATCCATGCTATCTCTTCCTAGTTGCCTTCTCCTTTATGTGCTCCGAAATGTGCTCCAAGAGGATTCTCTCCATAATTTTCTCAGTGACTGAAGTGAGGCTGACCAGCCTATTAGTTCCCCAGGCTGACCTTCTTGTCCTTTTCTGAAGATGAGTACAATATTTTTCTACCTGCAGTCACCAGGAATCTACCCTGACATTTCTAACCTTTCAAAGACAGAAAAAAATACCAGAAACCTTTCAATGATAGCAGTCATCTCCCTGTGCACCTTCAGGTTCATCCTATTTGGTATACACATGTATGTATACTATTCTCAAGGAAATTAATTCAGCTGTTTCTTTGTAATTGTTCACTGCTACGTTTCCTTGACATTTCAGTCGAGAAGTGAAGATTATCTCACTAGAGATCTTGCTGAAGTTTCTAACTGAGTTTCCAACTTTTTCATATAATTCTATTTAGTTGTGGCCCTCTGAACTACATCTGGGGATCATTTACTGAGAAAAATTTAGGAGAAATTGAAGGTATTAAATGGCACAAAATAGCAACCACTAAAATTATTTCTTGTCTTTGATATCCGCAACTCACAGTAAAAAGCACGCTCCCACAGCACTGAAATCAGTGAAGTCCTGCAGGTGATTTCAAAGGGAGCTGAATCTTACATCATCAGATACATTTGTGCTTTTACACAACTTTATGAATTCATCTTAATTAATTTTAGTTTCTACTTTAGTAGAAAGGAATTTACTTCCTATTTTCATTCAAAGTAAATGCTATTATTTACAAAGAGAATGAGGAGAGGTATAGATGAAAGGGTATTAGAACACACAGTTTTGTGAATAAGAGAGGCACAACAATTTCAGTGTGCTATTATATATGCTAAATACTCATGAACTTTTTTAAGAAAACCACACAGATTAAATCCTGAATTATTTTTTTTAACCAAAAAATGGATATTAAAATTTCTTAGGTCTTTTACTCCCATATATTGCCCATCCACATATAGTGGTGGCCATAGTTTGAACAATGAAGAATGGTTAACAATATCATATTAAAACATCACAGTTGTTATACATAAGTGTTCTAAATCATAGTTATAGAAATTTAAGCTTTGGCAGTGCTGAAAATATATGAAACTTAGTCTTTTTAATTCACAGGATTATTTTCAAATTTTTCAAAAAACAAAAAGTATTCAGATTTAAAAAAAAAACAGATGTTTGTTATTTCTATTGGAAACCATAAGATTCCCCTCCTTTGTAAAGAAATTTATCAGTCCCTTATGAATCCTTATTATCCTAATATCTATATGCATACATAGATATACACCTCAATCTGAACTTTGTCTGTATCTGACAGTGGGTGACATTTCCCTTGAATAGAGGGTATTCAGTGAGAAGGGACAGGAGCTAATATCTGCTGGAATTCTTTTTTTTTTTTCCTTTTTTTTTTTTTTTTTGCAGTAGTCCAGCCTATCCATCTATTCCAAACAATACTTTAGGAAATCAACTGTTCCTAAGAGCTCATGTGAACAAAAAGGCTACAATTGGTTAATGAGGTTAATGAGAAAACTGTAAGACTCAACCACACTTTTCTCCCACTTTTCTGTTTTTCCAGTGGAAGTTTATCACCTACTCTTATGGAACTAAATAAAGAAGGAAACCCCAGTCTGCAGTTCCATGAATACAGAACTTATTTTTGCATATACAACTAAGTAAAACAGTGATGTAAAAGGAAAATTATGGTAAATGTTGACTATTTCATGACAGTTGTATTCATTATATTAGGGATCTTTAAAGATTCTACTTTCTCATACAGTTCAAAATGGAGGCACAGTCCTGTCCTGAAGAGGGAAAAACTGTATTTAATGGCACAGTTGTCTACAGGACATGAAAAAAGAGTATAAAGCATGTCATTATAGTAATAATATATAGATTTCATAAGCCTCTACTAGATGTCTTAAACATCTAGGATGAAAGGTACAAACGTGAAGAAAAACATGTTTTCCCCTCAGTTCCTCAGCATAAAGAGGTTCATATCGATATGTAACACAGATTTGGTAGTCACACAGGTTCTGGGTCCATTTATTTTAAGCCTTAAATAAGAAATGCTATGATGATAAAAGAGCTGGTATTCAGTATTTCAGGTTCAGTGATTTACAAACACAACTATTCCAAATGCACTTGTAAGCTTGGCTGTGTGGACAGCTTATGTGTCTTCTGTCTGTGATAACTCTTTTTGCCCTGTATAAACAAACCTCCTATTCTAATGACTAGAAAAAGCCCTTATTTTTGGAAACTCCTGAAGAGCAATGTTATAATATGTTTTCAAGTTTCTGTATGAAATATACACTCTGCTGTGTCTAAAATGTATCTGCATAGACATAAAAATATAGATTTTTTTATTTTCTCTCACTATATTTTGAAACAGAAACGGGAAAAATCTGTGAAGAATTCCATCCTGTATGTTGCTAACTTCAGGCATAAATTGGCATAAAATTAATTCTACTGCTTATAAGTACCTGAGACACAAATTTTAGAATAAATATGTTACACTGGCACCTTTGTGTGTAATGTATATATAATATATTTAATATGTATATGTATACACATACATACGCATTTTGCCTCTTTCTCCTATTTTCTCCTTTTTAACACTCTAGGCAGATGAAGAAACATACATGTTCTATTTAACTGCTTTATAACTGAACATCACAGAATCACAGAATAGCAAGGGTTGGAAGGGACCTCAGGAGATCATCTAGTCCAACCCTCCTGCTAAAGCAAGTTCTCCTAGAGCATGTTACACAGGACGTCATCCAGGCAGAATTTGAATATTTCCAGAGAAGGAGACCTCACAGCCCCCCTGGGCAGCCTGTTCCAGTGCTCCGTCACCCTCAAAGTAAAGAAGTTTTTACTCATATTCAACTGAAACCTCTTATGCTTCAGCTTGTGCCCATTGCCCCTTGTCCTGTCACTGGGCACCACTGAGAAGAGTCTGGCTCCGTCCTCGTGGCTCCCACCCTTAAGATATTTGTATGTATTGATGAAGTCTCACGAGAGTCTTCTCTTCTTCAGGCTGAACAAGCCCAGCTCTCTCAGCCTTTCCTCACAGGGGAGATGCTCCAGTCCCTTTAGCATCCTAGTTGCTCTCCTCTGGACTCTTTCTAGGAGTTCCTCATCTTTCTTGAACTGGGGAGCCCAGAACTGGACACAGTACTCCAGGTGGGGTCTCACCAGGGCAGAGTAGAGGGGGAGGATAACCTCCCTCGACCTGCTGGCCACACTCCTCTTTATGTACCCCAGGATACCATTGGCCTTCTTGGCAACAAGGGCACACTGCTGCCTCATGGTCAGCTTGTTGTCCACCAGGACTCCCAGGCCCCTCTCAGCAGAGCTGCTTTCCAGCAGGTCAGCCCCCAGCCTGTACTGGTGCATGGGGTTCAACCTCCCCAGGTGCAGCACTCAACACTTGCCCTTGTTGAATTTCAACAGGTTCCTCTCCAACATTATGAAGTACTATTTACTTACTCTTGGTCTGTAAGTATATAGTCTGATTTCAGTAACTAACAAAGTGTCTGACTCCAGCTAAAGTCTCCACAGGCTGTGATGAGCAAAAGCAAAATTCAACTGCAGTTTCTCTATAGATACAAAGCAAAGAAAGAAAGAATGAAAGAAACTTCTAAGTTGTTTCTGCCTAATTTGGCTAATGTCTTCCTTGTGATGTATATAAGATCTGTATGGAGAGAGCAAAATAAAAATCATTCCTCAGGCAACTGGGATGGGTTGTTGTTACTCTGACTGATCAATCCACATTGCTGAAGGGAGCAGGTAAAACAGGATAATAATCAAATAACCTTTTTCCTTATAAATAAAAGTGTTAATTAGCATTTTAATTGCAGGACTTGTGCACTGTGAGTGGTATGTTATGTTATTCTCAGCAGCACGGCATTGTTTTATTTTGAACTGCCCGATAAGTTAACATTAAATTTAATGACTTACACTTCTCATTATGCTCATTAGTATATTAAAAAAATTAAAAAAAGTTATAGATAGCTCTGGGCAAAAAAACATTCTCCACCTCTTGTGGAACCGCAAGCTTCTCACACATTTCACATACATTCTGTGAGAACCAAGCAACTATACCAGCCTTTAGGTGAAACTCCATGTCTTCCTTCTTTACCTGGCAGCCCAATACTTTTCTAATTCATCTCTCAAAGATGTTCTCTCAGAATACTGACTCCCATGAAACACAGTAAAAAGAGATTCAGTTCAATGTACCTATCCTTTAAGGCATACATCTAGACATGGCCTTCCAGGTGAGGATCCCCACCGAGAAACTATTCCAAACAGGAGTCCTTAGCACAAATCAACTTCAAAGTGTGGTTTTGTCCCTTTGTTTTATTTTTTTCCCCCACCTTATGGGATCTTAAAATAGAAATACAAACAGTATAGCAAAACGGACAGAATGTCTTCTCACAATAACCAAGGTCACGTTCCTGAAAGGGGGTTGGGATCATTTACAGTAGAATATCTAATTATCTTCAAGTTAAAAACTAACGTTCTTATAAAAGAAAACATGTCTAAATCCATTTGCCTTAGTAAGCTTTAGTGTGTAAGTAAGGCTCCTGTCTCCATACACTGAGATATATCTTCGTCTTAGCCTGAGAGCTGGCACATATTTCAAGTACTGTAGCAGCACTCCCTTCCCACAAATATATTTGATTACAGTCAAATGAATCTATACAACTCATGAATGATGAAGATAAACAAAGGTAAACCTTGTCCTGCTGTGATTGCCATGAACTTCACTGTACTGACCCCATACTAATAACTATGGAATAAGTTTGTGAAAGAGGAGTAATTGGAATTCATGGGGGCTCTCAGACCATTGAATGGTTCAGTAACCTTGGCATTAATTTATAAATTGCTTTTGCTTTCAAAATACCATGCACAGAAGAGAGAGTATTCAAATAGCTTAGGGAATACAGCTGCTTTCACCACCACTCTTTATTTAAAAAGATCTGACCTTGCTGTGTTGAGGACCTGCCATTAATGTTAGTAAAGATCTATCTGAGAAAGGACAACAAGGATGAACTCTGTTATATAATTGTGAGCCAACAGATGTGCTCATTTATTTTGTCAGAAAATAAATTTCTATTAGGCTATACAACCTTTTCATTCAACCCCTTTAGACTGTGCAATAAGAGATTAATTTCTTATCAGGATGCTAAAGGAAAAGATATCTCAGTTACTTACATGTTACAGCCAGAAAAAAAAAAAAAAAAAAAAGACACAAAAAAACCCAAACCCCCACACTTGTATGGAAAAGCACTGATTCTAAGAAAGAAGAGTTTGGAAAAAACATCAAGGAAGTAGTCAACCTGTGTGAGGTCAACTGCAGATGCAGCTTGTCTGGAAACTTTGTTTACTTAACAAAAAGTGTGTCCATTAGTGGAAAAACCACAAAAGAACATAATTTAGGGAGTAAAAGGAGAATAGAGATATAGGCTGGAAAGAACCTCTGCAGGTGATCTGGCCAACCTTGTTTGAAACAGTTAAATTCAGTGTTAGATCAGGTTACTCAAGGCCTTGTCCAGTCAAGATTTACACTGCAAGATCTCCAAAGGTCTTTTCTAAACTAGAACTTCCCTGGACTTTTCTGTGGTTCTATTAAAAAAAAAAAAAAAAAAAAAAAAAAAAATTAATTTTCTGTATATTTATCACTGTATTCCCCATCCTACTAAGCTTTGGACTAGTTACTTTAATCTTCATTTTCTGACAGTGTATTTATAGATGCCCTTTTTCTCTCATATTCCTACCAAACCTAACTGTCCCCCCCTGAGTAAAGTCTCTGTGTTCCTCCCAGGTGGCTATCCCAGATTCCCCCCTTTTTCACATCTGAGCTCTGTCAGGAGTTCCCTGTTCATCTCACCTTCTGCTACTCCTGCTCACCTTCTGCATATCAGAACAGTCCCTCTCTGTAACCTGAGGAGGTGGTCCAGGAAGATCAGACAGGTTTCCTGTGTCCTTTTGCCCTGTAGGCAGCCTCCTATGGGATTCCAACAACCAGTTCCCTGGAAAAACAGAATTCACCTGTCCTGAAATTAGAAATTGTAATTTTACTTGTCCTCCTCATTTCTCTCATGATCTTACATTCAACCCTCTTGCTGTAGCTGATGTTGCTGCAGCTGAGGCTGTGGCTATTTGTAACCAGCACAAGTCTTAGTCAACTCACTGAGTTCCTCTATCATGAAACAGTGACCAGCACATTCCAGATATCTGCCACCTTGCTTGCACCTAACCATTTACACACCTAGTAAATGCCAAAGTGGTTAAAGTGTCTTGTGAGTGCCAGGGCATGTAATTGTGGAGCTTATACCGGTTGTTGAAAAACAACTTCCTCATCTTTTTTCAGAGGGACCTGCCAGTATTTCACTGATATTGGTCTGTACTCTAATTTCAATCCATAAGTCATTGACCAGTTCACAACCTTTACTAGAACAAAGATGCATGCTTTCAGATTTCTTTTCTGTGTAAGGTATAGCCCCTACTTCCCTGCTTTTTCTGCCACCTGTATCCATCCATGGCAGCACTCATGTTATTTGAGCTCTATTACGATGTCTCTTTGATCCTAGAAGGATTGTAGCTGCTGTGGGACTTGCTGGAGCATGTGGAACAGACTCAGCTGGCCTGTATGCCTACCCTGATGGAAACCGTTCCTTCCCAGACATCATCAGGGCACTACATCTTTTCTGTAAGTGCACATCTGCAGTGGAAAAAGTCTTTCTCATTTAGCTGGAAGTAAGAAGTTTCCAGCCTCTGCCTGCCCACACATAGATGCTGGCTGTCTCTCTTTCCATGCAATGTTGTGGAAGTTCATTAACTGTAAATAAAGGCAAAGACTCTGACTGTAATCAAACAGGATATTTAAAGTAGCTAAGAAATTTAATTTACAACTCTAATTTGAAGCTGCAGGCCAATAAAACAAGCAAACAAAAATCCAAAATAATCAAATCCACAAAAAGTGAAATAATTTGAGAAGGTTAGTTGGACCCTATGGAATACACACCACAGGATGCTATCCCATAATACCACATGTACACTAGATAGCATATTACTTAAAAGGCAATTCAGTGGATTTTGTTACTGAAATAATGAGATTAATATACTTGTAATAGTTGGCAGTAGAAAGAAACTTCTGATAAAACAAGAATACATAGTGGTCATATATAAACACTAATTTAAATGCATGTAGATAAATATATGATATATAATGAACATTGTGAAAGGCTGTATCTTAGTTCCCATCCCTAAGAGCAATTGTCTTCTTCTTGGGACTTATGACTGAAGAAACATTTTCCTTCAGAAAAAAGGAAGAAGGAATTGACAAGAAAATATTTTTTTGTCAAATTATTTAGCTTGACAAATTCAAATGTACCAATTTGATTTAATTTTCAAACTGGTTAATTTTTATTGGAATAAAAACAGTACTGTTAGGCATCGAGGCATGAAAGTCTACTCACAAAGAAACTCATAACATAGAGGCTGGTGAGCACAAAGTCAAATAATGACAGTCTTCTGATGTACATGATTGGAGAATGATCTATATAACTGTCTGCATAATGAAAGATTGGAAAGCTGATATAGCACTCCAATTTTATTTTTAATTTCCTTTTATTTCTTTCTTCGAGAAAGAAGCAGCTTACTAGCAGGAGAGCTATGAATGCTTTCAAAATTATAATAAGCAATTATGTGATCACAGTTATGATTCAGTGTTAACATCCTTATAGGTCAAAAAAACCCAGACAGTACCCCATCCTTCTCCAGGTGCAATTTTTTTTTTTTTTTTTTCAGCCAATTGACTGTAGAAATCATGTAAACCTCTGTTGTACCTAAAAGAGTGAGGAACTTCTTTTTCTATGATAAACATTAAACAGTCTTACCAATACTGTAGGGTGCTTCCTACCATCAATCGGAGTGCATGCTTTGGGGGTACTGCCTTCATTTGTATTTAAATTTCAATAAATTCATAAAGAAAGTACACTAATTTTATTCTTAAAACCTATCTTACATAAACATACCAGTATACACACACACACAAAATTTTAATTACCTTCCCTGGGTTACAATTCTTACAAAATTTAGGGTAATTACAGAAATCAGATTTTTATATTATCCTGGTTTCATCTGGGATAGAGTTTATTTTCCTCACAGTAGCTAGCATAGTGCTCTGGTTTTGATTTAGTACTAGAAGAATGTTGATAACACACTGATGTTTTTAGTTGTTGCTGGGTAGTGCTTAGGCTACTGAAGGACTTCGTGAGCTTCTCCTGCTCCGCCAGGTGCATAACAAGCTGGGAGAGAGCACAGCTGGGACAGCTGACCCCAACTGACCAAAGAGCTGTTGCATACCATATAACGTCATGCTCAAGGGGAGTTAGTTGGTCGGAAAGGGGAAAGAGTGATCGCTGCTCAGGAAGGGCTGGGCATCGGTCGGTGGGTGGTAAGCAATTGCATTGTGCATCATTCGTTTTGTATATTCTGTATACTCTCTTCCCATTCTCATTATTTCTATTATTCTTTTCTCTTATTAAACTGTCTCTATCTCAGCCCACAGGTCTTATTTTTTTTCTTCATGATTCTCTCTCCCATCCCACTGAGGGAGGGGGGAGTGAGTGAGCGGCTGCATGGTGCTTAGTTGCCAGCCAGGGTTAAATCATGACAGTCCTTTTTGGCGCCCCACATTAAATGACACTACCAAAAAAAGTGAAGAAATGTTCCTATGGATTTGGAAATGTCTCATCAGTAAGTATAATATTTTTTTATGCTACTGATCATAAAAGAGGGCCTGGCATCTCTGAGGTAGATGGAGATCTCTCAGGTGTCAAACAGCTGTCAGTTTTTTAGTTTCTAAAGACCACAGGCTGAAGATTAAATGATCTGGATGTTTACTTTGACTATCACCAGGAAAAGGTAACAACATAACTGCCAGAAAGCTGTCACTCCTAATTATTATACTTCATGAAGAGTCAGAAACCAGTAAAAAATTTTCACGAAGATCTTACAAAAATGTTTATTCTGATACAGTGTCCATTAAAAATGCGTGTAAATGAACACATATAAAACACATTGCCCTTCACTGCTAGCTATTCAGATGAGATTGACTGTTATTTAGTGTTCAGGGATCCCACCTGACAAAGTCTTATGAATAATCTTACACATGCATGCAGCCAGACAGTCTTCATTGCCATATCAGCTATTTGAAAAGAAAATAAACTGCTGGCTAGGGCCTTCCTCATATGTCATGTAAGTTGTGACATATAGATAGACTGTAGTTTTGTATTTGTTCAAAATCTTTGCATGACTATAAAGCAACTCCTTCATAAACAGGGTGCTAGATATGATATTTCATGTATAATAGAATCATAGAATGTTTTGGGTTGGAAGGGAGCCCTAGAGGTCATCTAGTCCAACCCCCCTGCAGTGAGCAGGGACACTGCTGACTAGATCAGGTTACTCAGAGGCCCATCCAACCTGGCCTTGAATGTTCCCAGGGATGGGGCCTCCACTACCTCTCTGGGCAACCCGTTCCAGTGTTTCACCACCCTCACTGTAAAGAATTTCTTCCTTATATCCAGTCTAAATCTACCCTGTTTTAGTTTAAAATCATTACCCCTTGTCCTGTCACAGCTGGCCCTACTAAAAAGGTTTTCCCCATCTTTCCTATAGGCCCCCTTTAAGTATTGAAAGACCGCAATCAGGTCTCCCCGCAGCCTTCTCTTCTCCAGGCTGAACAACCCCAACTCTCTCAGCCTGTCCTCATAAGAGAGGTGCTCCAGCCCTCAGATCATTTTAGTAGCCCTCCTCTGGAGCCTCTCCAACAGTTCCATGTCCTTCTTGTGCTGAGGGCTCCAGAGCTGGACGCAGTACTCCAGGTGAGGTCTCACCAGAGCAGAGTGGAGGGGCAGAATCACTTCCTTCAACCTCCTGGCCACGCTTCTCCTGATGCAGCTCAGAGTACGGTTGGCCTTCTGGGCCGCCAGCGCACATTGCTGGCTCATGTCCAGCTTTTCATCCACCAGCACGCCCAAGTCCCTCTCAGCAAGGCTGCTCTCGATCCTTTCTTCCCCCAGCCTGTACTGATACTGGGGGTTACCCCGACCCAGGTGCAGGACCTTGCACTTGGCCTTGTTGAACCTCATGAGGTTCACACAGGCCCACCTCTCCAGCCTGTCCAGGTCTCTCTGGATGACATCCCGTCCTTCTGGTGCGTCAACCACACCACTCAGTTTGGTGTCGTCCGCAACTTGCTGAGGGTGCACTCGATCTCACTGTCTAAGTCACTGATGAATATATTGAACAGCACCGGTCCCAGTACGGACCCCTGAGGGACACCACTCGCCACCAGTCTCCATCCGGACATCGAGCCATTGACCACTACCCTCTGGATGCGGCCATCCAGCCAGTTGCTTATCCACCGAACAGTCCACCCGTCAAATCCATAGCTCTCCAATTTAGAGAGAAGGATGTTGTGGGGGACCGTGTCAAAGGCTTTGCAGAAGTCCAGATAGATGACATCCATTGGTTTTCCCTTGTCCACTGATGCTGTCACACCATCATAGAAAGACACTAGGTTCGTCAGGCAGGACTTGCCCTTGGTGAAGCCATGCTGGCTATCTCGAATTATCTCCCTGGCCTCCATGTGCCTTAGCATAGCTTCTAGGAGGATCTGTTCCGTGATCTTCCCAGGCACAGAGGTGAGGCTGACAGGTCGGTAGTTCCCAGGGTCTTCCTTTCTACCCTTTTTGAAAATGGGCACAATATTTCCCTTCTTCCAGTCACTGGGGACTTCACCTGACTGCCGTGACTTTTCAGATATCATGGAGAGTGGCTTGGCAGCTACATCGGCCAATTCCCTCAGGACTCTGGGATGCATCTCATCAGGTCCCAAATTTGTAGCCTATAAATAAGTTAAATATGAAGGTAAGGTAACTAAAGTAAATGTAAAGTAGATTGATATAATTGATCTGGTCTTCTAGCTCTAAATTGTTCAAGTTTACTGGATGAAAAGTAAATTGAAAAGCTAAACTGGAGTGAATAAGCATGACTGTACTATGATTGGTCTTAAGCTGTAAGGCAGCCATGATAAATGTCCCTTTATTTTCCTTACCATCAAAGATTAAATTTAAGAAGTTTTTTTTCCACATCAACTATCTTTCTGGGGAGATTGTTTCAGGTCTTAAAAAAGATTATAATGTTCTACCTGCAAGAATTGTCATTTGGTAGTGATAAACAATAACCCATCTCTTGACAAGATTATAGAATCATTTCCTAAGGGAAGGAGTGGAGGACCAAGTTCTTGAGGCATTTAAAACTAAAATACAGAATTCTGAAAAATATGCTGACTGTTAAATATAAACATTAATTGATGAGAAAATGAGACACCTGACATAAATTTATCACTAAAGTATCAAATTACAAATTTAACAGTAGTAACTCCTTTTTAATTATATTTTTAGTTTGTGGTCAGGGCAAAATGACCCAGAAGTATTATCTGAGCATGCCCTTCTATATTTACAGTATTTAATTTGTGAATAAATAGGACATTTTATTGAAAAAGCTAGTAAGAAAATTTACATTTCTTCTGCATTACTACTATATATTTTCTGAAATTAAATGGGAAAAATACTTCACATGGATGAGAACATATGTAATACCTCTACTGCAGGCTTTAAAACATTTATTTTATAATCAGATCAATCATAGGATGTACTGTGCTGAAAAGCATTACCTCCAGCCTAGAAACAACAAAAATGTGAAGAAAAGCAAGCTAATGCATGTTAAACAAGAGTAAAGATTTCTAAAGGGTCATCTGTTCCACAGTAGCTATTGGGATAATTACTCTAATTCTTTTATGAATATGAGAATAGTCTCTCTCTTTTTCATTGATTATTTAAAAGTATTCTGATTTATAGAATATTGTTACTCGCAGTTGAATAGTGCTTCTTCTAAATTACATTTTACTAAGTTGACTACTGAACCATAGTGGGAGTTTCTTTTGCTATTTAGGCCTTCTGTACTATCTTGTATGACTGAGATTAGAGACAAGAAGTAGCGTATATTGCGTAACACAACAGAGACAACTGCCTTCCTCCTTGAAAAACTTGGAATTCTTCACTGGAATCTTATATCTAATAAAGTTGTAATTAAAGCAATGCTCTGACTCTTCATATTATTCCCAGAGAGAATACTTTTATAGCCTTGTGCCTTTAGCAGTAGGTAGTCCTCTGTATTTTCATTGTAATTAGTTGATCATTTTCAGGTGAGAGATTTCTGAACAGCTGTAGTCCCATGCAGTAATGGATTCTGAGGAAAAGACTGTTACAAAATTGAAATTTTGTTGTTATTGTTTTCTAAAATTTATTTATTTTGCAGGATCATATGCTTGTGAAATCATACCTATTCATCACTGAAAAAAGGAAAAAAAAGAGTAATATTATTTCAGTGGGAAATATCATAATCGATCTATAGGTTGAAACATGAATAGTGTCAGACAAAGTCCCATGACTGGAATTTGTTTTATTTTTATTTGAAGATGTAGGTCTTCTCCTCAAGTAATAGTCTGCTTTCTTTTTTTTTTTTTTTTAAGTGCTGAAGTTTTGTGGCTATCTTAAAATCAGGAAAGGGTTTTTTGGGTTCTTGTTTATAAATTTGTCTTTGTGGTTTTCCTTTGAGAAAAACATAGCAGTTTTTGATGACTCTATGTTTTACAGTTGGATAACATCGTTAGTGTCTTCAAGATCTCAGTTTCCAAATCTAAATATTTGTATTGTAAAATGCTGTATTGTATTGAACTAATTTTTTCTTGGGAGAAATAGTCAGAACTTTCATAATTGTTTCTTACCTCAGTCTTACATGACTTCTGTAGTTTAATAATGTTAAATGTCCATAACTTCACCTTAAAAGAAAGCCAGGGAGAGTAGAGGTATCAGTTACTTCAGAGAAGCAACAGAAGCAATTAAGGTTTTCAAAAGATATAACTAGGTATAACAGGTGGCATAGCTTGAAATACACATGCACATAAAGATGTAAAAGGAAAACACATTTAAAGGCAATAAACAACTGGAGGTGGTCCTGTCCATGGAAAGTTTCCTTTAAAATTATATTTTTTTTCTTTTTTATTCATATTTTTCCCCTTTATTTCATTTATGTAAAAATGAATATTGACTAAGACTGATTCTAATTGTGGGTGACCCTCAATCATCAGGGAAACAGAAATTTAAAAATAAATGCACGACCTCAAGGAATGCAAAGTGAGAACCAAGGGTAGTTTTACCAGTAGCTTTCTTGCAAAGCTGTCATTGATTGATTGTCTTTCTGTATATCTCTTGGCAAAAATCAATGCTTTCCTTTAAGAAAAGCAGTCTTTGGAGAAAGAGAATACATGTTTTGAATATTTTAAGAGTCCACCTAGCTGATGGGCACCACCACAAATGACAATTTATTGCTAAATTCCTGATCTATACGAAAAAGTTTTGTGGCTGTGAGACTAAATGTAATTTTAAATAACTGTTGCTATTATATGTGTATGGGGTAGTAACTGTGCATGTGCTTATGTGAAGACATTTTCCACTGTTTTGAAAACAATTGGTCTGTGATTGATCCATGAATGTACTTTACTCTCTTGAGAAGCACTGAAATATTTCCTGCTCTGAGGAAGACTAATAACATATCTGCCTAGCACTTAACCACTTGTTTATTCGGTTAGCAGTTTTATAGCTAATTGTTTTCCTTGGATTTTTGCATGGTATATATTTTGATAGAATGATATTCTTGTGAAACATTAAAAAAAATTTCAAAGAAATATTGATACATATGCCAAAATATAGTACAGTCATTTGTATGTCAGATTTTCAGAGACAAAGCAGTAGTTAGAATCCACAGACTGATAGAGCAGCCTGCCCAACAACTGCATGCCATTAAAATTAAAAGCAATGGAAGTAAGGTAAATAAATAATTTTTAACCTGCTCTTTGGTTATTAAAAATCCATTAGCTGTCTGTTGCATCACTGGAAAAATATTAATCCTAAGATTAATATATATGTGAGAACCAACTGAAACTAGAACTAAAGTAGGATATTACAAGTATGTTTGGATATTAAGGGTAGGAAATTTGAAGAATGCAGTTATGGCAAATTACTGTTAAAGAAACAGAAAAAGAGTAAAGCTATAACTAGCTCTGCAATATCATAATGTGCACTTTGTTGATGAAGGATCTTATTTTCTTGGGATTATTTTCCATCCTATTGTTTTGGCAATATGATATGTTAAAGTGCTGCATTATTTTCCCCACAACTGTAAATGTAACTGAAGAAGGGAAGTTGGAGTTTGAGCTAAAACTAAAACTTTGTGTTCTCTTCTAGAGAAGGACTCCTATTAGGTATGCTTCCTTATGTGGGGATCCAAAATTAGAATTTATTGTTAGACTAATTAATGTTTTAAAAATGTAATAAAAGTATAACAATAACTCATTACTAGTCAAAATATAAGCAGCCAGTTCTATCATGGATCATTATTGATACAATAAAGTTCACCAACACAACTATTTGCTGTTTTTCTTTGATGTTAAGTTTTCATCCTTCCTGCATATTTTTTACACTGTCATCAGTGTTCCATCTTCTTTGCTGGGAGGATTAAGGGTTTTTTTTTCTCAGTCTGGCATTTTCTCAGGGCTATTTTTATACATTTTAACTTTATACTTGTTAATAGATTACACTCTTTTCTCTCTGATTGATTGTCACGGTAATTGTTACAAAAACAACCACCTCCTTATTTTTATGCATTGAGCCGATTTTATAATAAGAATATGTACCTAAACATTTTTCTTTTATTCTATTTTACTTAAATATTTAGCCAAGCAGCTTAGCTCATTTTAGGTCATTTTACATTCTTCTTAGGTTTAAATTCTTCATGTGTTCTAGAACAGTTCAGAAGTTTTCTCAGAATCAACAGTATGACTCAAGTCCTCTAACAGAAGTAGATATAAATTATCTTACCAGATACATGTGTTCAACTTAAGTGTAAGTTCAGTGCTTTGTTGTATAATGACAAAATTTGGAATTCTCCATGTGTATTTCAACACCTAAATAATTTTTAGATGAAGAAGACAATTTTGAAAGTAGTGACAATTACTTTTTGGTGATACTGTCTGTACCAGAAACTGTTTAACAGAAGGTTACTTAAAATAATTTTTTTTAAAAAAATTTAAAAGATGAGTCATTGCTTTTTAATTTTTTTTTAATATTGTTTCGTAGAGGGCAGTTTTTCTAATACTGGATTAGAAATTACAATAATGATGACAGTATATTCAAAATTTTGATGCTAAAAATGTTGTTCTTTTATTTCAATCACTAGATGTTTCCACAGAACAATTATGTTATATTATGACACCTATATAATTTTGGTGATTTAGCCAAATCTCATAATTTAATATGCTTTTTATAGAAGTCAGAAAGTCTCTTAACTTACATGTCAGTGACAAATTAGTAATATAATTAGTTTAATATTAGATAAAAAATCCTTGAGAAGAGAGTATATTAAGTGGTATTTACACACATAATGGGAACATGTAATTACAGACGATAGGACGAGGGGGAATGGCTTGAAGCTGCGCCAGGGCAGGTTTAGGCTAGACATTAGGAAAAACTTCTTCACCGAGAGGGGTGTCAGGCTCTGAAATGGGCTGCCCAGGGAGGTGGTCGAGTTCTCCTCCCTGGAGGTATTTAAAAGAAGGATAGATGAGGTGCTTAGGGACATGGTTTAGTGGTGGGATGGCAGTGCTAGGCTAACGGTTGGAGTCGATGATCTTAAAGGTCTTTTCCAACTGAGGTAATTCTATGATTCTATGACTGAACAATTACTGTTTTTCAAGGTGTTTTTTTTTGTGTTTTAAGTGTTCAGGAACATTCAAAAGAGAGTAGCTATCAATTATTACTGACTATATGAATGTGTATGAAGTGTAGCCAAACTATAGCGCTACAAAAATTATTGTATTCAAGATAGCCACCTCGTGTAGAAGTGGGTTTGATAAATTCTACCAAAAAGATGCATAAATAGCTGTGAGGTTCTAGAATGTCCTGGTTATGGCTGGGATAGAGGTAATTTTCTTCATAGTAGCTAGTAAAGTGCTGTGCTTTGGATTTAGTACTAGAAGAATGTTGATAACACACTGATGTTTTTAGTTGTTGCCAAGTAGTGCTCAGACTACCCAAGGACTTTTTGAGCTTCTCCTGCTCGGCCAGGTGCATAACAAGCTGGGAGTACAGCACAGCTAGGACAGCTAACCCAAACTGTCCAAAGAGCTATTCCATACCACATAATGTCATGCTTGGGGGGGGTTAGTGGGTCAGTCGGTCGCAGGGGGAGTGATCGCGGCTCGGGGACTACTCGCGGCTCGGGGACTACTCGCTGCTCGGGACGGGCTAGGCATCAGTCGGCAGGTGGTGAGCAATTGCATTGTGCATCATTAGTTTTGTATATTCTGTATATTCTGTTATCATTCTCATTATTACTACTATTATTATTTTCTCTTATTAAACTGTCTTTATCTCAGCCCTCGGCTCTAACCTTTTATTTTCTTCCCGATTCTCTCCCCCATCCCACTGAGGGAGGGGGGGGGAGTGAGCAAGCGGCTGCGTGGTGCTTAGTTGCCAGCTGGGTTAAATCACGACAACTGGTTTGTGGAGAATACAAAAGATTGATTCCAGAGAGGATCTGGAAAAATATTTGTGGCCACATCTAAAACACTCTTTCTTTTGGAAAGTCCTTGAAATTTTTGACACTAAGAAATCAGGGGTGTTTTTCTGGATGGGAACATCAGAAGCACTGCAAAAATCCATTCCTCATGAAGCTATCAGGTGCAACATAGATACTGTGAAATATCTTGAAAACAAATCTGTAGTACTATGAGAGGTAAGCAGCATTCATCAATTCATTCTTCAGTGCCAATGTTTATATATCTCAGCAATTATGACACCATCATTCATTGTTCCTTCACAGTTGGTAATGGAATAATAAATTCAGTCACTGATGCTAAATACTTACACAATAGAATCTGCCAAAATCCTGAATTAGCTGAGCTAACATCTGTTAAACTTGAGGTGTAGGATGGGTTTTCTCAAAATATAAATATGGCTTTGAATATGCTTGGAATACATATGCTTTCTATATGCTTCCACATTGAGACAAAGATTTCTACTTAAAATTGAGTTATAGTCACACAATACTTCTTGCAATCTTGTTTAAGATGCTTAGTGATAAATAAGATGTTTAAGCATCACTCACTGCTATTTTTCTCCTGTTTGAGTTATGTTCATTGTTCCTTTTTAAAACTCATTGAAAGCACGTGATACGGATGCATTGTGTCAAACAACAAAACTGCATACCCCTTAACACAAGCCGTCTTTAGATAACACTGTTACAAAATCCCTGCAATGCGTGTATTGTGTCCTTTAGTGAAGTATAACAGTCTTTGTAGATTAAATAAATGTTTGAGAAGCAGACTTACTTCTCTATGATTATGTCTCAATGAACTAGTAATTTCATTTGGATTACAACTTTGTCTCTGGATGATGTTGCCTTTATACCAGTAATAAAGTGTAGTATAATCAGTTAATAGAATTTTATGCAGTACCTTTAGTTGTCTATTATATACAGTGTTTTACACAGCCAGTCAGCTTCTCAGAATCTTATAACATTGAATATATTCTTTTATTTAAGCATCAGCTACAGCAGTTACAGGTAAAATGACTGAGTGAAGTAGTTGGTACATCTAGTGGCAGCCGTGGGTTGTGCCATCATAACTGCTGAGAGCAGAAGTAGCTCTCATCTCTGTATAGATAAGGCATCTGTAGACAAGACACCTTACTCCTCCCCAGCGCAAATAGTCACAATCTGAGCAGCACTCTGCCTTTTCTCAAGCATTCAGGAAACAGATTTCAGGTTTTGCCAGTGCCTGATGGACAAACAGAAATGGAAATATTTTCCAGCTGCTAACTTCTACTAGAGTGTTGCACTCAAAGAAGTGAAAATATCTTACATAACCATATACATTAAACTGAAATGTTACAGATGTAATGAAAGCATTCAGAATTCAGAGAAGAGAGTAATCCCAAGATATCTAATACACAGTAAGGTAAGCAAACCCCACGGCAAGCACAAGAGCCTGCCAATTAGTAGCTAAACAGCTACAACAGCTACAAATTCAGTCTAGCACACTCCAATCAAATCAGTTGTTATCTTGAATGCCTCAAGCCCCACACTGGGTACCAAAAAGGGCTGTCATGGTTTAGCCCTGTCCTGCAGCTCAGCTCCATACAGCCACTCACTTACTTCCCTGAAGTGGCCTGGGGAAGAGAATTGGAAGGGTAGAAGTGAGAAAAATCATGAGTTGAGATAAAGACAGTTTAATAGGCAAAGCAAAAGATGCATGCACAAACAAAGCAAACTAAGGAATTCATTCACTGCTTCCAATCAGCAGGCAGGTGTTCAACCATCTCCAGGAAAGCAGGGCTCCATCATGCATCACAGTAACTTGGGAAGACATAAGCCATAAACTGAACATCCTCCCTTCCTCTTTCTTCCCCCTGATTTTATTGCTGAGCACGACATCATACAGTCTGGGATATCCCTTTGGTCAGTTGGGGCCAGCTGTCCTGGGTGTGTCCCCTCCCAGCTTCTTGTGCACCCCCAGCCTCCTTGCTGGTAGGGTGGGGTGAGGAGCAGAAAAGGTCTTGACTCTGTGTAAGCACTGCTCAGCAATAGCTGACATCCGTGTGTTACCAACACTGTTTTTCTCACAAATCACTATGGTACACAGGATTTAGAAAACTTTCAGACCTCCAAATTTTATCCAAATGTGTACCACATGCATAAATTTACATTAGGAAATGAGGTTACTAAATCAAGTACATGACTGTAAGAAACAGTAGAGAATCAGCTGTAGAGGTCACCTCAGTTCAAAGTTTTCACAGTAGAAAAACCTGTCTTCCCAGAATCCTGTTAAAATTAATCAAAATGGTCTGAATGAAACTTTTTGGAAAAAGACGACATTTGCATAAACACACAAAGCATAGAAAATGTAAACCCAAACAAGTATTTTTTGAACACTTTACACACACATTTGTGATTGTAATATAATATTGCTAAAAAAGTCTGTTTACTCTGTATAAATATTTCTATGAAGGCCTCCTAATAGCTATAAGTGAGCACAATTCAGAGAAAACTACAGAAACTAAAAAAAACCAAAAAACCAAACCATTAAATCTATTGGATTTTGTTTATATACACAATATGAACAATGTAAGGATAATGACATTGTTGTCAGTGATCAACTACAGGAATGATATTGGCAAATGTGGAGTGCCTTTCACTAACACCAAAAATGAACAGATTCTTAACAGGAGGGTTTGTTTTTATTTTAGTCAAGAATTCTTGTCTAGTCATGAGATATTTTTATTCTGAATATTTTATTCAACTCTAATTCAAAATTCCTTTTTCTTTCCTTTCCCTGTAGGAAGCAACTTATATGGAGCTGATCATTAGCTATTGAAAGATATGATATTTATTCCTATGTTGATGTAAACCTAATGGGGGTGGAGAAGGAAAAAAATCATTCCTGTGTATATTGTAGTGCAAAGAATATGGGGGGTGGTAGAGGTGGTCATTCAAGAAGTGACTAAGTTCTGCTTAACTTCTATGCTGCTGAAGATATTAGCTTACCTTCAGAAGCTCATTCATCTTACCTCATCTGGAGCACTGCGTCCAGCTCTGGAGCCCTCAGCACAAGGAGGACATGGAACTGTTGGAGAGGCTCCAGAGGAGGGCTACTAAAATGATCTGAGGGCTGGAGCACCTCTCTTATGAGGACAGGCTGAGAGAGTTGGGGTTGTTCAGCCTGGAGAAGAGAAGGCTGCGGGGAGACCTGATTACGGCCTTTCAGTATCTAAAGGGGGCCTATAGGAAAGATGGGGAAAATCTTTTTAGTAGGGCCAGCTGTGACAGGACAAGGGGTAATGATTTTAAACTAAAACAGGGTAGATTTAGACTGGATATAAGGAAGAAATTCTTTACAGTGAGGGTGGTGAAACACTGGAACGGGTTGCCCAGAGAGGTAGTGGAGGCCCCATCCCTGGGAACATTCAAGGCCAGGTTGGATGGGGCTCTGAGCAACCTGATGTAGTTAGCGGTGTCCCTGCTCCCTGCAGTGGGGTTGGTCTAGATAACCTCTAGGGCTCCCTTCCAACCCAAAACATTCTATTATTCTATGTTTCTATATCTAGATATGTTTTTAATTTTTTTTCTTTCTTCCTTTCTTTCTTTATTTTCTTTCTCTCTTTTCTTTCTTTTCTCTCTTTTCTTTCTTTTCTTTATTTTCTTTCTTTTCTTTCTTTCTTTTCTTTCTTTTCTTATTACAAGAGTCACAACAATTTAAATAGCTTCATTTTATTTCTATTTAGATAAGACTCATGAGATCTTAATTACATTCTCAGGGAAAGTGAAAAAGTGAAAAATTTACCCTTAAAGATGATGCCTCCTAGCATAAGGTGTGTAACCAATACTGTTTTGTTCAGTGCTTGCAACACAGTACAACAGAATGACAGCTGATTACCACATCAGTGTTATGTAAGTTTTCTTAAAGTCCAGGTGGAATATTAGAAATATCATATAGCATACAGGATAGTTTTGTATACACTGCTAAGCATGTCTGCTTAGATACAAATTGCATGTTTGACATTTTAGTTTGCAGGATTTATTTTTTTTAAGTTGCAGATAAGCAAATAAGCTTATTTTTTGGCTTCTTATGTTGGTTAATGTCCACAGAGTAGTGGCAAAAGAAAATGTATTCCTTAAGTCCAGCGAGCTATATAAAACCTCATTAGCCATCTCTGTTGTCTGGAGGTGGACTTATTTTCAAGCGCTCACAGTACAGTGTTGCTGTAACAAATTGGCTGGACAGAGCACAATTTTATGTATATCTTAATGAATGCAGATTGGCATCTATAAAGGAAAATAAAACAATGTATTTTTATTTTCTGAAATAATATTATACTTTAGGATAAAATGTGGGTTTTCTTTTGCCTGGCCTTTGTAAGGACATTGTTTCTCCTCTTCTGCTCCTTCTTTAGCCTTGCCGTGAAACTATTTCTATAACAAATATGCCATCTTTCCTGATGTCTTTGACAACATTTGTTGGTATTCATATTATAGAGTTTGTTTGCTTGTTGGCTCCTGGGTTATGTTATCTTTTTTGAGCTCTAGTCACAAAATACTCTTAAAAAACTTAACCCACAAAATCCTTAAATAACTTTATTTGACAAGACAGGCTGTACACTTGGCTGCTAGTAATACTCTTCCCAGTGCAATTACAGTTTATACGGTTAGAATTTGGGTCTTAGATTTAGAATATAAATCTAATAATTGCTGAAAAAGCTATGAGAAATATTATTTGGCTTCTGGAATAATGCAATAGTTGAACTGAGTAAATAATAATTTTCTTAGTGGAAAAGTGTCACAAGGGGCTTCAGTAATTTTATTCTTTGGTATAGTCCAACTGATAATATGATCTTCTCTAAATTTTAAGTATATAAGGAACTTCTACAGATATACTTAACAAGACTTGGACTGACTTTGTACCATCCCTCATCTGATTGACCTTGACTTTTACTAACAGCCATGTTTAGGAAGCAATAATTACATGTGTCTTATGTAATAGAAAATGTGATATCTAGATATGTAGTAAATCTAAAAAATATCATACTTTCTGTGCAATCTACATACAGAAAATAAAATCTGTACACTCTAGAGAATTTTATAGGCAGAATGGTGCAGGATTGTGCTTTCAGCACAAGACTTCCCTGTAGAAGACTGTTTTCAGCTACATATAAAATTGTATCAATGTTTAATTATTCAGAATGTGATTTTCCATGCTTGATATCTCCTTAGGTCCAATTTAGTAAAGTGCAGGGAGAAGTGATTGAACTAATTCTAAGAACAAAATGAGCAAACAAATTAGGTACAAGAAAAATACATCAAAGGAATCTAGCTCTGCCATGGCTTGGAGCAGGGGTAAGAAGCTTTGCAGATGGATCAGATGCCTATCATGAAAGGATAATTTATTTCACTGGTGAGAAAAGATACCGTTAAAGACTGGCTTTTAAAATTTTAACTCTGAGCATGTTGCTAGCAGCTCATTATAGTGCAGTAATCAAGCTTTCTTAAGGTTGCTAGCAAGACAAGTTCCAAGCCCAAGCTGTAGGATCTAACTGAGATTTTCCCTGAAGTTTCTGTCCCCCTAGATTGCTGTCACTGCACCAAGACTGCAGAGTGTTGTTTCTGTTCCCTAGATACAATTAGTTTCCAGTATAAGATGAGTAATAGCTCAACTTGCTTATCCAAAGTGTAAGAGCCAAATCTAGATGAGGATGATAAATTTCTAGGTAACCACAAGGAACCTTAATTGAAGATGATAGTGTGGAAAAATGCACTACTGGAAAATAATACAAAAGTCAGAGAGGAAACCAACAAGGATATGTGGGATGAAGAATATGGACAGTATTAAGAAATAAGAAGTTGGTGCTTTTCTTTAAAAGAAAAGCAGGGGGAAGTAAAGCAGGGGGAAATAACTGTTTTCCTGGAGGTGAAATTAGAAGATAATCTTGTGAAGAAAGTATAAAAGAGAACATTGAGGAATGGAAAGAAAAAGCAGAAACCACCTGCAAACAAAAAGCAAGTTTAGACAGCTTAAGAGGCATAAGAAATGGAACACATAGGTCCCAGAAATGTAGGAACAAGCAAATAAGGAATGAATTCATCAACTAAAATAGATACGTAGGGACACTCTTTGCTTGAACATAGACATCCAGGCAGGAAAAGGTAGGTGGATATGGTGGGCCTGGAACGAGAACTAATACAGTGAGGCTGGGATGCTTGATCCATCTGTCTAGGTGTTTTCCTGATAGCCAGTGAAAGGATCCAGTCATCTGCACTCTGTCCTGACCACGTGTTTGACACATGAAGTATAGTTAGAAAAAGATTGTTTTATTGTCCTGATTTAGGCTATGGTGATCAACCAATGGCTGCCAACTCTAAACAGCACTGACCACATGATTTGGATAACTTATTATTTCTTTTCCCACTGCTTACCCACTTTTTTTCCTTGCCTTTGTCCTTCTCTCTCCATTCCAGTATCCTTCCAAATAAACAACAACCCCTAATAAAATTTCCAACTTTGGTTCCAATTTTCTTACATCTATACCCAAACAGATATTTTTATACCATTATATTGGCAAATTTGTCTTTGTATGATATTATTAACATGCTACCAAATTTGGTCATTTCTCACGTAACTCCCCTTTAACTTCCTGTGAAATCCAGCCCATACATCATGATTTCGTCTTAGAATTACAGCATGGTTGAGGTTGGAAGGGACCTCTGGAGATAGTCTGATTCAACTTCTCTGTTCAGATGAGGTCACCTACAGCTGGTTGTCCAAGGACTTGTCCAGGTGGCTTTTGAACATCTCCAAGGATGGAGACTCCACAACTTCTCTGGGCAACTTTTTTGAGTACTCAGTCACCTTCACAGTGAAAAAGTGTTTCCTGGTGCTCAGAGGGACCCTACTGTGTTTCAGTTTGTGCTCATTGCCCCTGGTCCTGTCAGTGGGCACCACTGAAATGAGCCTGGCTTCATATTCTTTATACCCTCCCTTCAGGTATTTGTATACACAGATGAGATTCCCCATGAACCTTCTCTTCTCCAGGCTAAACAGTCCCAGCTCTCTCAGCCTTTCTTCACAGGAGAGATGGTCTAGTCCCTTAATCATCTTAGTGGCTCTTCATTGGAATCTCTCCTGTAGCTCCATATTCCCCTTGTACAGGGGAGTCTAGAACTGTAATTTTTGCAACTTGTTACATGGTCATCTGTCAATTTCCCAGGTCATATCCAATTGTTTTCCATGTTGGCTTAAACTCTGACCAGGGATATAGTCCTCTGCCTGCAGCCATAACACATCCGGTGCCATTTCAGCATTACAGAGTAACCAAAGCATCTGTATGAGCCTGACAGATAGGAGAGAGGTTTGACTGTGCTCTTCTAGATGAGCAGGTCTCAAATGATCAATAGTTTTCCTTATTCAGCCGAACAATTGTCCGGACTCCACAAACAGTTTAACCTGGTGATTTGATTCACTTGTCTAATCAGAGGCACATAGTGTCCTGTGAGATTCCCTGCTATATGCACAGCATCTGCATTATCTGGCATATGTGCCTGAGAAGCAAGGTGCGACAGAGTATCTAAGCCTTGAATGGCACCTGTAAGCCAGAAAAAGACACCTTAAAATGTACAGGATGCTTGTATTCAGGTCACTAAATCAAGGCCTAGTTTGTTAAGTGTGTAATGGCAGCTTAATTTATATTTTAATAATTTTACGTGCATTTACAGTTGAACTTACACTCTCACTAAGTTTTGTACAATTACCTCATTTACACATAAATCTGTATGTTACTATTGACCCAAATTCTGCCCAAGGAATAGGATTCAGACTTCTAAACCGATTTGCCACTAAACAGTACTGACATTTTGGGTGCAAGATATCCTGTCTAGCCTCTATCTGCTGCTCCAGAATGATTCTGATTTCCTTTAGATCCTGTATTACTTTTGTACAAATGTCTGGAAGATCATAGGTAATAATGTAATAAAATCAGAATCTTTACTTGAGAGTTCCCTTGATAGCTTGAAGCACGCCAATTTCATAGTCATAATATAGTGCTTCACATCATTGTCATGTCTTTTTTTCTCTTCTACTAAAAATAACTGACATTACAGCTAATACTGTACTAATTGTTCACCACTCTTAAAAATTGCCTTTACAAGATATACATGAATATTTTGCTGAATGACTAATTGTTCTCAAATACTGTTTTTTTCTTTTTTTTTTCTTGTTTCTTATACTATTCCCTACTATTTCCTTTCATTTACTTAAGCATAATGACTTTTTTTTTCAGCCATAAGTTACACAGATGAGATTGGAATTAATAACCATTTAAGAAAAGACTCCAGTGTACACTGAATTATCTAAACCAATATATTTTCTCACTTAACATACATAGCTGTGGGAGCTTCATTTTGTACATGCACAAAAGAAAGAATGGATTACTCTGCTACAACTTATATGCAACAGACACAACTCTTGAGGGCTTAGGCACATAAACCAGATAAGCCAGTAGCCTGAATATCAGCAACTAATGCTTTTTGATAACATTCCCTTGAGCATATCACCTAACCTTCAGCAACTGGTATAGGAGGCAAGACTGCAGCAGGCCTCCTGTGTCATGTCTCTTAAACCAAGCAGACCTCACAGCTTATATATCAAATGATATGAGACTTTTATAATTAAGCAATCAAATTCCACCCATAAATCTGGGCAGTAACCAATTTTGTAACTTTGTGCATGTTTTTACACAACAGCAAATGATTTAGAGCTGTCTCAGACTTACCTGAACTAATTATATAGGTTTGCATTAAATTTGCATTAGATTTACGTTTGATGAGGGCTTAACACTCTGAATTGTCTGTACACCTGGCAGTTCTGAAACAGAAGCTGGGTGTTAATATGTCACTGAAACTTAACTAATATGTCTTAACTTTCAAGGGCTTTATTAGATTGTGGTTACTGAATTTTCAATTTAGATATTTTAACCAGCTAATGCACAGCTTAAAGAGCAAGTTTACATATTCCTGCAATCTATCATGTAGAGACACTTGGAATTCCTGTGACAAATACAGACATCTACACTGTGACATATGTATAGCTGATCTGGTCATTTAGAATGTCTTTATAGTTAAAAGGAGAGAAATAAGTACTTCTAGCACATAATTAATTTCATACAGATGTCATAACCTGAAACAGATATGAAATATGCCTTAAAAGAATTAATTTTTCTCCATTGACTAGCTCAGGTTACCACTCCACTCCACTGACTAACTAGGATTAGTTGACTAAGCCCAGGCTTCAATTCATTCTTTTGCACAGGCATCTCTGCCTTTTAAGGTAGCCTAAGTTACTCAAGCAGCTGCATTGTGCTGGCAAATGCAATCCTACATCTGCATTGCTTCGGATCAGCAGCTGGAGACAAGGCTGTGAAACTTTAAAACAGTTAAAACAGAGGCCCCTTTTTTAGTTAACTAAATTGTTCCCCCTGAATGAGAGCAACTTCTGACTAAGACAAGTAAATTCAGATATCTGCAATGTAGACACTGATGTTTGAGCAACATATGTAGGGCCTCATGATAGAATAGAGGATCTTAGATATGCTTAGATATGCTTAGACTATGCTTAGATATCTAGTGCCATGTGAAATATCCTACATTATGCAAGTCGATCTTCAGATGCCACATAGAAGTGGCTTGTATTTCCCAACTCTCTCATGTCACAGATGATATCTCCTGAGGATGTCCCGACGCTCTGAAGCATCTCAGATGGGACCAGCTTCCAACAGGGCCTTGCACCTTGCTGTCTGCTTGCTCTGGGGTGGCTTTACCTGATGGAGGATTTCCTGAGGAAAATCGTTCCACAACTTCCACACCTGCCTCACTTGGGCCTGGGAGTTTCACCCTCCTGGGTGACTGCTGTGTGATGTAGTGAAATGAAAAATTAATTCAGTCCCTGAAAGAGCACACGTTTGCTTCAGATGTTTCCTCCTCTGACACAAAGAAAGGGTGATGATAAACTCAGTTATTTCCTAAAGTCAGTCTGTGTGTTTGTAATACTCACTTGGGGATACCACAGAGTAGGTTGCGGTTTGTATATTAGATTTGTATAGGTCTTTCTGCAAAGCAAGAAGTAAATAAATCCTTGTTGTGTTTTTTTTCTTAGTTAAGGTTCTGTACAGAATTAAATTGATATGATGATCTCAAGAGGAAAATAAACAGAAAGCTAGGCATAAATTGATGTAGGAAAATGTTAGGAAATTAATTCTCTGACATTTTATACAAATAATCAAGAAACTCAGATATGTGATCAGGAAGGCCAATAGAATATGCAACATTAAATTATTTCATCAGAGGTTGGTTTTTTTAATCAGAAAGTTTTGAAATAAACCCCCCCCCCCCCCGAACTTCAATTTTTGATCTTTTGAGCATTTAACTCTCTCTAATCCCATTTTAAGAGTTAAAAGACCACTAAGAAAAAAATATGGAACTTAACTTTTATTTATAAGTTAAGAAAAGATTTTAAAATATCTATTCCCTAAATTATGACTAAAGAAAGACAGTTTATAAGGCTATTTCAACCTTGAGAAGAGGTAGAGTTGTTGAAGTTGATATATGGAAGTATAATTGAGTGTAATCAGATAAAATAAGAAAGTAAAACTAAGACCGAATGAGGAAATATTTGCTAACACTCAGCTCTATTAGACCATGCAACAGCTTCCCAAGGGAAATTAAAGAAGAATAATTGAGTGGTTTAAGACCAAAGTGGACAAACCAATGCGGGTAAACCTGCATTAAGGTAGTGATAGTGTAACCTAATATATTAGAATATAATCTGTATTGTGAGCAAAAAAATTTAAGAGGAACTAAGGTAGTTAGAAGTGTCCTTCACACTAGACATCCAGGGAAGCGCTGGTTCAGACACTTCATAATTACTTCCTGATTTCAATTCATCACCTTTTTATGACTACACCTTGTAAATTCCTGATATGAAAGCAAATCATGAGGCAACTGTGAAGCAAATGCTTAATTACAAACACCTGTTTACCTCATAAAAGTAAAACTAATTTAACATAACACATACGTAAACTGTAATAATATCTGTAATAAGATTAGATTTCAATGTTTCTAAAATGTAATTAGAATTTTAAATTCTGAATGAAACAGGAGAAGTAATTAAAGGAAATGTTTATCTTTCTGCTAACAAAACAAAGCTGAATTCTGGCTTTGAGAAAACAAAATCAGATTAAATATGTAATTTAATTATTTTAAAATACTCTATCTATGCAAAAACATGAATTTAGTATTATTTGGTTTTGTACCGCCCTGATAGTGTTTGTAACAGACTTTTGTTAAGTACCAAATAAAAGCAAAAGAATAGTCTATCAGTTCATAAAATCTCTCTGTTAATGACAGAAAGCAAATTAATTTTCCCTTTTATTATCCAATTTAACATAAGCTTTCCCAATATGGGAACAAGTACTGGTAACACGTCTAAATGTCAAGACTTTTGTTTGTGTATCTATGTTTATTCTCATAACAAGTCAGTTATTAAAGTGGTTCTTCTCCATATGATAAATAAATCTATGATAATCAATACCAACAATATTTCAATTTCCAAAGTTACTGATGCATATTCATACTAGCAAGAAATAGTTCTATTTAATTAAAATATTCCCATTTAAATTCAGTGATGACATACAGATGAGAAAGTAATGGGAGAACTAAAGGACTATTATTTTTTTGGGTTTTTTTTCTAAAATAAAAAGAATTCCATACAGAAAGCATTTGAACATGAGCTTTTGTGTACAAGATATGACTACATTGTACTTATGTTTTGCTTGGAAAGGAGTAAGAATTCTACTCTTTTGCAATTAAAAAAAAGAAAAAATATAAACATAACTGAAAAACAATGGACAGTGGAAATGTAAAAGTGGGAACTGAAATTATAGACACTTGACTGGGAAAACCATGGAGCTTCTTGTATTCTCCATATATATTGATAGACTGAAGAAATTCATTGGCAGGAGATGTTAAACAAGAAACAAAGCTTTAAGGTTTATAAAGCAGGAAAGTAAGTAGAAAGGCTAAGGTCCACCTGGAATTAAGTCCGGTGAGAGATATAAAGGATAACAAGAAGGGCTTCTTCAAGTACGTCAAAATGTAAGACTAGGTGTAATGTGGGACCGCTGCTGAACAAAGTGGGTGCCCTGGTGACAGAGGATACAGAGAAGGCGGAGTTACTGAATGCCTTCTTTGCTTCAGTCTTCACTGCCAAGGCTGGCCCTCAGGGTCCTCAGTCCTTGGAGGTAAGCGAGCAAGCCTGGAGAAAGGATGACCTTCCCTCGGTTGAGGTGAATCAAGTTAAGGATCTTTTAAGTAAGCTGGACACCCACAAATCCATGGGCCCCGATGGAATGCACCCATGAGTGCTGAGGGAGCTGGCAGACATCATTGCTGAGCCACTTTCTATCATCTATGAAAGGTCGTGGAGAACAGGAGAGGTGCCTGAGGACTGGAGGATAGCCAATGTCACTCCAGTCTTCAAAAAGGGCAAGAAGGAGGACCCAGGGAACTACAGGCCAGTTAGTCTCACCTCCGTCCCTGGAAAGGTAATGGAACAACTCATTCTGGATGTCCTCTCCAAGCAAGTAGAGGAAAAGAAGGTGATCAGGAGTACTCAGCATGGATTCACCAAGGGGAAATCATGCCTAACCAATCTGATGGCATGACCGGCTAGGTAGATGAGGGGAGAGCGGTGGATGTTGTCTACCTTGACTTCAGCAAGGCTTTTGATACTGTCTCCCATAACATCCTCATAGGGAAGCTCAGGAAGTGTGGGTTGAATGAGTGGACAGTGAGGTGGATTGGGAATGGGCTGAATGGCAGGGCTCAGAGGGTTCCGATTGGTGGTGCGGAGTCCAGTTGGAGGCCAGTAGCTAGTGGAGTTCCCCAGGGCTTAGTACTCAGCCCAGTCTTGTTCAACTTGTTCATCAATGACCTGGACGAGGGGACAGAGTGTACCCTCAGCAAGTTCGCTGATGACACAAAACTGGGAGGAGTGGCTGATATGCCAGAAGGCTGCGCTGCCCTTCAGCGGGACCTGGACAGGCTGGAGAGTTGGGCGGAGAGGAACCTGATGAAACTCAACAAGGGCAAGTGTTGAGTGCTGCACGTGGGGAGGCTGAACCCCATGCACCAGTACAGGCTGGGGGCTGACCTGCTGGAAAGCAGCTCTGCTGAGAGGGGCCTGGGAGTCCTGGTGGACAACAAGCTGACCATGAGCCAGCAGTGTGCCCTTGTTGCCAAGAAGGCCAATGGTATCCTGGGGTGCATTAAGAGGAGTGTGGCCAGCAGGTCGAGGGAGGTTATCCTCCCCCTCTACTCTGCCCTGGTGAGACCCCACCTGGAGTACTGTGTCCAGTTCTGGGCTCCCCAGTTCAAGAAAGATTAGGAACTCCTAGAGAGACTGCAGAGGAGGGCAACAATGATGATTAGGGGACTGGAGCATCTCCCCTATGAGGAAAGGCTGAGACAGTTTGGCTTGTTTATCCTGAAGAAGAGAAGACTGAGAGGGGACCTCATCAATACATACAAATATCTTAAGGGTGGAAGTCACGAGGATGGAGCCAGACTCTTCTCAGCAGTGCCCAGCAACAGGACAAGGGGCAATGGGCACAAACTGAAGCATAAGAGGTTTCAGTTGAATATGAGTAAAAACTTCTTTACTTTGAGGGTGACAGAGCACTGGAACAGGCTGCCCAGGGGGATTGTGGAGTCTCCTTCTCTGGAGATAATCATAGCCTGCCTGGACGATGTCCTGTGTAACCTGCTCTAGGTGAACCTGCTTTAGCAGGAGGGTTGGACTGGATGATCTCCTGAGGTCCTTTCCAACCCTTGCCATTCTGTGATTCTGTGATTCTGTGAAAACCTGACCTTGTATTCAGAAATGGATTTCAGACTGGATGATTCTGCATAGATAATTTCAACATTTTTTTCTCATTCTAGACAAAAGTTTGAATCATACAGAGTTATTCAGAAGTGTAATTTAAATCCAAATTAACAATCCCTTAAAACAAATCCTATTTAATTATTCATGACCTGGGACTTCATGGGAATCTAATTTTTTGCCTGTGATATTATAATATTTTCCAACATTTATTATATTGACTCCTCATTTTGGCTTTTACATCAAAAATATGTATATACGATTTCTCAGGAGAAGCTATTTGTTGCATCCTGATCTTCCATTCCCCAAATAAATGTTATGACAGCTTAATTATTAGACAAAAGTTAAACAGCAGCACTTTTTTCCTTTTATAGCTGTGTTTTAAAAGGAAAGAATGAACAACTCATCTAAATTTTAGGTATTTATGGAAGCTTTAGGTATTTAACTAGTTGAGTAGGTTTCAGCTTTCCAAATACACCTCCTTCAGGACTGGAGTAGAAAAGAAAATGCATGAGATATCTGTGATGTCTCTTCCCTTTGGTGTTTCCTGTTGGATAGCTATGGTCATTGTAGACATGCCTTTAACTTATGTACCAGCTAATACAGGCTGTACTTCTGGAATGTTGTAAAAGTTGTTTCTTAGCTCAGTGTTTGTAATTACTGCTATAGGTCAAATGCTATAAATGTAGCCCATGAGTAATAAATCCCAGGGTTGTGAGCCCTCAACACCATCAGTAAGGGTAGACCTCCATCCCAGTGTTCCCATCTCTCCTTCTAGGTGAGAGTAAAGGCAGAGAGAACTGAATTTCAGTTTGGATCCTTCTGTTGAAGAGTCCATGTGTGCCTTGGCGTTTATTGGTCTTGCCAAGCACATAGCAGATCAAGTATTTGACCCCAATTGCATTTTCAGTGCAAGTGGATAGAAGGACACCTTTCTGGAAAATAACTGGCCTTCCTGCACTGACATTTAAGATTCTCTGATCAGGAAGGAAGGGAGCCTTAAGATGGGATGTAGTGATTATGAGACTCCAGGAACAGTGTTTATTAGGCTGTAACTGATAATAAAGAGAAATAGACATGAACCTTACCTGTAAATTCCTGCATCACTGTATCTTAAATGGGAGTCCCAAATCCCTTGTAGTCTGACTATGGGCCATACATCCAGTGTTCTCTGCATCCACTTAGTGCATCACATCTGCCACTCTGCAACATGCAGGCTGCTTCTGAGGTCTCTTGTGAGTATCTTGTGAGGACTGCATGCTTTTAGTTTAGGTATCCTTGCCTGTCTGAAGTGGCATGTATGTTCAGGCAACTGAATTGTGTCCTTTACATCTCCTTGATATTTTGAAGAGAATTAAAAATTTAGAATACCAAAGGACACAGTTAATTGCTACTTTGATTATTCAAATCAATTGAAACATTTAAATTTAAAATAAAGTGCGTTTAAAACAAAGTGGGTGTATATGTAAATTATAAACATGAAGTAGAAGGTATTGAACTTGGTGGAAGTAGTCAGGCTGTCTTATAAAGCCATTCCAGCTTTAAAGACCCATGAAACTCCTGCTTTCAAGAACACTCATGGCAGTAGTGCACCCAGGTTATGGATACAAACTCCTTTTTTAATGTTCTAAAAGCATAACCCCTGCTACCAAAGGTTCTTTGATACTGACTTTTTCTTTCAACCTGATTAATGAAATAGGATAAAAAAGAGTGAAAAAGTATAAGAGAATATAAATTCCTTTCCCCTGTATTCTAATAGTCTGAAATTGTAATCTGCTTCATGCCTCTAAGACAGAGTTATTTAGAAATCACATAAAGGAAATAAATTATAAGCCACATATGACAATATCAAGTCTCCTCAGTATGCATTCCTGGGCTAAGACAACCCTCAAGGCATCTGGTAAATAAAATATGCTTTCCATTGCACTTTGTAAAACTTACCAAATAATTAGGAATACTCTAAATTTACAATAATTGCAACTTAGAAGAAATATAAAAGCAAAAACTCCAGAACCCCAAATTTCTGAGTAATGTATGGAAGGTGAAAAGACACCATGCAGGTTCTCAGTTCAGTTAGATGGGATAACCTGTTTCAGATTACAAAATAAGTGACAAACACAAAATTCATTGAAAAGATCCATAAATGGAGTATAGATGAGGCTGAATTAGGAAATACAAGTTCATGTATGAATTTCATCTGAAATTTTTTGTCTGAATAGTTCTCAAATAGTTCTCAAATATTTCTCAAGCATTTTGTTGCTTGAAGAGGAGAGAATGGAATGAGAATTTCTTTCCAGTCTAAGGCCTGTTTTTTTCTAATGAGCTTTGGTCTGCATCATCATATTTTTTATAAACAGTGTCCCAGTTTGGAAAATGGCATCAGATAACAAACACAACAGTAAATTAAGAAAACTGAGAGACTACTTATTGTCAAGTGGATATTGAAGCAATCCTTACACTAGCTTTACTCAAAAACTCAGGATTGGCAGTAGGGCAAACAACCATACAAGGCAAAAATCTGCCACCAGTAGAAGATGCTGCTGAAATAGGATCACCATGAAAACTACATTATATTTGAATATTTTAGGGTCTCCACTCAAAATCCAGGAAAGTTAGCTGGCTTGAGAGAACTGGTACCAGTCTCTAAGCTGGAGGTAGCTACTAAATGTGGAAGAGAACAAGCTGGAAAAGGCCTGTTAAGAAGTCCTGCACCTGGGATAGAACTCTTGGAATAATACTGGCTGAGGTATGGCAGTGAAACTGCTCTTCAGAAAGGGACCTGGGGTCCTGGTGAATGTGAGTCGTGTGCAGATGTGGTGAAGGCAAACTACATAATGGGCTGTATTCATTAGCAAAAGCATAGCTGGCATATTGAGCGAAGTGATTATTCAGCATTGGTGAGGCCACACATCAAATATTATCTACAGCTTTGCTCTCCCAATACAAAAGAGACGTTGACAAACTGGAATAAGTCCAACAGAGGGTTGAAGCTCTTGCTCTGTATGATGAGAGAGAGGACCAGAATACCGGGCTTGCTCTGCTTTAAGAAGGGAAGGCTAAAGGAAGATTGCTTTCTACAACTATTTAACAAGGGGCTGCAAATAAAACAGATTCAGATGCCGAGCTCCAGGTGTCCCTGGGTGCCAAAAGGATGATGGACAATAGCCACAGGTCACTGTCCCGATCCAATGTCGGGGCGGTTTTGATACGATCCCAAGGGCAAGATTAAGACACTAAATCTGGTCAAATGTCGTACAACCTTTCAACTTTATTTTTGATGCAGGGGAAGGAGGAAACCACGTGAGAAGGTAACAGAGGAGGTGAATGGGGAAAGGCAAAGGGGAAGAACTGAGGAAAAAAAGAGGGAAAAAAAAAAGGGGGGGATGAGAGAAAAGGAGAGCTAGAAAGGGAGTGGGTTTACGTCAGGGAGGACGGGGTGAACGAGATTGGGTCCAGCGATGTTCTGGTGCCTCTGTCTGTGGTGCAGTCGACGCTCCGGCCCCCCGTCTGCTATTCCAGGTTCAGTCCACACGATGCTGACTTCGGCGAGGCAGGTTCCAAGAGGTCCAAAGCGGAGGGGCGAAGACAGGAAAGAGCCCCCCTACTGGACAGCACACACTCCTTTTATAGGTGTTGGGGTCCCTTGCTCATGAGCAGATCACACTGGCGTACGTGCAGTTCATGCCATACACGCTGTCTCCTTCGGATGCCTTCTACCTTTTTCGCGCCTTGGGCCTTGTGCAGGTGCATGTTATTGTTTTGTCTGCAGACCATGAGGGCAGGACCTTCTGAGTGGCGGGAAACAGCGGTACAATGGCAATGTCGAGACAAACTACATTCAGTAATGGTTCTCTACAGTCACGTGAAGGGAAATTCTGAATGGATGAAAGGAAAAAATGGATTATGTGAGAGTGATTAACAGCTGGAACATCCAGAGAGGATATGGAATCTCTCTCCTTAGAGAAATTCAGTGCTTAACCAAATAGGGCCCTTAGTAAGCTCTTCAAATATTTTAAAGTTTGTGCAGAAGGTTGGACTAGATGACTTCTAGATTTCCCTTGTTGTGTGGTCATAAGATTCTAATTGGGAAGGGCGTAAACAGAGCTATGGGCTTTTTTTTTTTTTTTCTCAGAAGGAAAATTGTGAATACTTTAAATAAGTGCAATGCTTGAGTAAGATCTGATTTGAAGTCAGGAAATGCTAGATAAAAAAAAATTGATACTTTGCTGTCAGATGGCCTGCACCAAACATCCAGTAGCTTTCCTAATATTAGAAAGGTCACTTCAAGGCTTCCAGACTCTTGTTGTGCAAATGGTTTCAACATAGCTAACACTGATTTATACTTAAGTGAGAAAAAAAAAACAGATTTCATAAACAGATGTGATTTTCATTTATGGAAATAAAAAAGCATTTCATATATGTGAAGAAGTTCACTCTCTGATATGGCTGAGCTCTCAGGCTCACTTGTCATCATTATTCATATAACAGGCAATTTTAGTTTGCTATTGAAAGCCAACAGAGCTGGTGAATGCCAGCGAACTGTAGGTCTACTTTCAATATTAATGTGAAGGCTCTTCATCATATCCATTATTCATGGGAGAGTTTCATCAGCAGAACTTCTCCAAGGAGAACCGGGTACATGGCAGAACTTCTAAAGACTAGTTCACACTTTGGAAAATAGGAAACAAGGACACAATACATGGATTTTATGTCAACAAATGAGACTATGCTCTACATTGGCTTCTTGTGCATCCGTGTGTCTTATATACACAGAAAGGTACATAGAATTTTTTATCAGGTATTTTGGGGCTTTTTGAAGACTATTTGTTCTTTTCAGAAATTTTCTATGCTTTCGGAATTGTCTACAATTTAATTTGTGATACAAACTAGGAAATAAAATGTGTTATTTTCTCAGTGCAATTTCCAGAAATAGTGTATGATTTCCCTAAACTATTCATTTGCATAGCACATACAGTTACAGTCCTCATTCTTTGTATCTTTTCCTTTCAAATACTCTGAAAAGCAAGGCACAGCTGACTGTGGGAAATCAGGAGATATTTTTTCATTATCACTGGAGAATTTGCTTGTGAGCTTGTCCTTGGATAAAATATTTTCAAATATTTATCCTTGAGGTCCAAATATCAGTGGACATTCTGTATTAGAAAGAAGCAACAAACACCATCACAGATAGTGGTATACAACACTGTGCCGTACAGCAGGTTTTCATATTCCTTTTACACCAAATCAGTGGATATTCTCCTGACATGCCCTGCTTTGCTCCTTCCTTTGACTTAATCCATTATTATTACAAGTGATATTTCTCACAGTCATTTACCGAGACAAATCATTGTAACAAAAACATTTCTTTGGCCTACTCCCTGATTATTTCCAATCCTGAATGACTGAAACATGACAGAGCAGTTCAGAATCAGATAAAATGAACATACTATGCTGAAATTACACCAGGTACAAAACAGGTAGAAAAGTAAATGGCCCATCTTTAGGTCTATTTTCTGGGAAAGAAACCACCAACAACAAACCAAACCACAACAAAATAAAAGAGAAACCCCCCCCACACACACACTATAGGAGATCCTGATTCTTTCAGACAGAGAATTATAAAAATACCCTTTCTCTTCCTCACTCTTATATTTCAGCATAATTAGGAATATTGCTAAGTATTCCTTTCATTCACATAATATCTTTATTTCTGTATTATTGCTGGCACCTTAAATTTCTTAAAAGTTGAGCTAGTAAGAGATCTTTTAAAATACTTTAATTTTCTTTTTAATAAAGTATTTTTTAATTTTAAATTATCTTCTTTAATTACTTTTCTAATACACGCAATGCATATCTCAGTTCTATAAATTTAAAATCAATTGATGTTAAATTCAGTTAAGTTACTCAGAAATTTTCAACTTACATTTTTGGTTGCCATTCAATAAACCTGGCATCGAATCAAACACCCAAGAATTATTTTACACTTCATTTTTTTTTTCATACCTTCATTAGACTCTAACATTTTTTATTGTTTATTTTCAATTTTTCTCTAGGTAAAAGAGTTTAGACTTACAATGTTTCATACATAGTTCAACAATAAGATGTCTATATACTGATTCATTAAATTATACCATTACACTGGTACTTTTGCATTACAATTTACTTTCAAATCCCTAAAATATTCGATCTCAGCCATTCAGAACCATTGGCAAATGATCCCACACAAAACCCCTAGAAATCTATTTATAGCAATGAATTATACAGAACTCTAAACTTTTGTTCTGTAAGCAATCACTAAAGGAAATCTTCATAATTGTCAAAGATGCCTTAATTCTTTAAAGCAAGTGAGAAAATAAACGGAAAAAAATTAGATTTTAAATGACAGAGAAAAACTGAAGACTTGGAATTGTTGCAGGTATGCATAAAGATTCTGACTTAATATTTTAATTTCCTGAATGTGCAGCTTGTACACTGTGACACTCAGTACATAGGTAAATACAGTTGTATGCATATACCGTATTCAACTGATATTTTTCTTTCTTTATTTTCCATATAACTTTTCTTCAGGATTTGCTAACATTTCATTTCTTCAACATAAATCTAGGAACATTTTTTTTTAAGATTTCAAAAATTCTGTCTAGGCTTATTTAGCTCAGATTCTGTCTTGATTACATCATAAAGAACTTATACCACTGAGGAAATTTTAATCCTTGGGGGAAGGAGTGAAGCATATTTTTCTTGTTCTTTAGTAAGTTCTGCCTAGTGAGATCCAACATAAATTTCTTTTAATTGCTGCTTTATATGTAGCATAGATATCACAGCTGAAAACTATTCTTAAAAATAAATTAAGATCATATATCAGCTAGACAATTGTTTCAGAAAAATTTCATTTTAGATTTTCTCTCTTTTTTTATTTATACTAAGTGGCTTAATGTTGAGGGGTAACCCTGTCCTAAGAATTTAGGCCCAGGCATTATGTTGTAGGACATATTTTGCATATCCTTTAAGCTTTAAGAGGTAAACACAGAGATAATCAGGTAGAAGTGAACCAGCTTTCCTCTTGTTCCCTCTTTCCTCATTACACATTTGTAGAAAAGATGGGTGGCTGGTGTCTGTGCTTCTAAAAGAACACAGTCCATCTATTAAAATGCAGAAGAGTAAGTAAGCAGTGATTCTTTTAGCTACCTAAAGTTCAATACAGCATATTAGCTGTATTGATAATAATAGATATTAGCATCCTGCTCTTGAACAAAGCAGCTATAGTATTTTGGTCTGAAAAATTCTGAAGATACCCTTAGAAAGCTCTGGTCTGAACAGAAAAATCTAGAAATCCCTACAAAATTCCTATGCCTCATAAATGTTATTAATTGGTCTTAGAAATTTGTGACTATTCTTTTAATTCCAAATTCAGCTGGCAATGAGTTAGATGTAGGATATGGAGAACGTGGTTACAATTTTAATTTTGAGTTTATTCAAAAGATAGTTTTTGTGTCTATGTCTGCCTTGCTAGAGGTAGCCACGACAGTAACACCTGCCCCTCTAGCCACAGAGTGAAGGTCTACAGGTAGGTATTTAAATGTAGGTATGTTAATCTGTGAGATGGATCCTACATGGATGTTTGTAATGTGTCTGCTCTCATCATAAATGTAAGCTGCCAAGGTTCCTATAATCAGTTACCCAGTTAAACAGATAGATTATCAGTTATTGCAGAGCTGAATCAGTTATGAAGTTTTACACCTAGTGGTGCTCATGGGGTGATTTAAATGACTAAATTTAAGGGTAGGATTCAGTTGCTTTTAGCTGCCAATACAAGATGGCACACTTGTCTTGTTAAATCTCCAGATTCCATGTAGGTGTCACTAACACTTTACAGCATTTAAATAGCAAGTTCTCTAAATGTCTACACAGGGTGAGATAAATTGTTCCCTGTTCACCTCTGATTATATAGACTAGAGCAGACATGGTCTGCACACTTTATCAAATTTTTCTTTTTTTAATTGCATTTAAACACAAATGACTATATGAGATATAAAAATTCAGAAAAATTACATATATCTACGTTCTTGAAGTTTCTTCAGAGAATTCAATAGTTTGTTTTTTTTTTAAATTAACTATAAAACATTTTCAGAGAGAAGTTACTCATTTGTCATATAGTTATTTTGGCAGAGGGAAGAGTGAGTTAAAGATGTGAGTATACAGGGATGTCTCAATTTAGCAAATACAAGTTGCTTAATAATTCTAAGTTTCAGTGCATGGCACTTTTAAACTGAAAACTTTGCAAAACAGATCTTCCAACTGTTTCCTTTAAGTGATACTGAAGTAGAGAATGCAAGTTGTTTTTCAGCATGCTGTTCATGAAAATAAGAATACAGAAACGGCATTTCCTTATCAAGTCAGAATGACCTAAATAAACAGTTCAGGACAATATTCCAGATGTTACTTAAAACATCAGTAGCTACTCATCTCGGTCACAACAGAAGTCCTTGTCCTCTGTGTACAAATATATTCAGGGTGCCTACCTCTGAAAGAGAGCCTAATTTAACTAGTTTTAAAATTCATGTTCTTTGAAAACATTTGTTCCCAAGTTTTAGTGATAGTTTCCTGTAATCTCCCCCCCCCCCCCAAGTAGGGACTTAAAAACAATATTTTAACTAGATATTAAATTAAGTGGCCAAATAATAATTTAATTTATAATTAATAAGAAAATTGCTATGAGCTAAATGAGTTACAATATATTTTTAGGTAAATATTGGGAGGTTATTTTGCTAAGCAAGCTCTTCCTTACTAATTTTCCAGTCTGAACATCTCTTTTCACATCACCAACTTCACGAATAGCCTTGAAGGACCTTAATTTCCTGCATATTTTTTGACAAATAATAGTTCCTTCCTGCTCCCATATTCCCATTATTATTCTCAGACAAGAGCATGTAAGTCTCTGAAGAAAATAATAACATGCCGTTTCAGGTTGTTTCCTAACCACATTTTTTTTTAAGCATTCGTAAGGTATATACTTTAACCTGCTTAAATCCTAAGAATAGATTTCTCAACCCTTTGCATGAATCTAACATCAGATTAGAATATGCTTACTAAGAACCCTTTGATGTTGTAGTTCAGATCTCATAATTAGAAAAAGATATGATGAGCAACTATAACCAGGGCAATTGCGGCAACAGACACTGGAAACTATGAAGTACCTTACTTAGACATAATTCATTCCATGCTTGCATGTCATTTGTTACATATTCACAACTGGCCTAACTCACGAGTCCAAATAGCTCCTCTAATTAACGTTAGTAAGAGCAGAATCAGTCTTTAGTAAGAACAGAATTAGCAGAATAAGGGTGGCAGGGAATTTTAAAAAAAAGAAAAATAATTCCACTATTAAAGCAACAGCTGTTAGGGGGTAAAGGATTAAAGCAAAGACATAGAAAAGTATGTCCCTGTACATTTTCTTCACCATATAATTTCAGCCAAATTCCTCAATGTTCTCTATTTAGTTTGATATCTTCATGAAGTCTGATATCTTTAAACTTTATTGATGGAGTTAGGCTTATACAAAATCAATATATGTTATCATCTGACTTTTTTGTAGTCTTATTTTCTGAATAAAGTTTGTAGTGTGCTTCCCTAGGCTGCTTAATGAAATTATCTAGCTGAAGTTTATTAATTATCTGGCATAGTTTAATTCCTTTCTTTGACTTTGTGGCATCTGTTTTAGGATGGAATGAAGCTCCTGGAAAATCTTTCTCTCTTTCTCAAAAGAAGCCAGACGATTAGCTGGTACTATGCACCAAAATTTTAAAAAGTCAAAAGTAGGTAGCATGAAACACATGCATTCCCTAGGGATAATAGCTTCAGTGTCTAAATGGATTATTGCATCTTATAAGATTTTTGAAATGAGATGAAGAAAAAAATGTTCCTGGTATGGCTGAGTTTTGGTGGATTTGAAAACACATTCATAACCATTCAGTTTTTCTAATCTATTGCAAAAGCTGTTGCTAGCATATATTACACTGCCTCCTGTTGATAGAACCAGCAACTTGGTCCATTTGATAGTTTCCTTCATGGCATTAAAAGATGTAATCTCTAAATTAGAAGTACAACAGTCATTATTAGGCATTTACAAGATACATGTATTTTTATGCCAGATCTGAATATTGATTACTTCCTCCTCCAGAAAGGTCTTGAGATGGACAGCAGTTTTTGTAATGAACATAGTTGTTTGGGAATAAAGTAGACAAGGTTTTAGAAGGTTACAGACAAGCAAGAAAGATGATGTAACTGTCTCCTTATTTAAGTGGATGAAATTGTTTAATAAGGAAGATAATTTCTTCTTTATTAAAGAAGTGGCTCTTATTCCTATTTGTGAAGTTTGCAGGTAAATCCATTCAAAAGCTTGGATTTTCCTGGGGAAATTTAGTAACCATATGTCTTCCAAGTTCATTGGTACCACAGGACAGATAAAAAATTAGAAATGTAAACCCAATACATTATATAGAGATGATGTTAAAGATAAGTCTTTGGTTAATGAGGGAACGTAGTTTCTTAACACCTCAGTGGACCATGGAAGACTTTTTTTTCCTCATGCTGCCTTTAGGGGTATTTTTGGGACACCTACAGTTCAGATAGCCAGCCATAATGCATGTATAACAAAATATTATTTAAGGGTTTAGAAATCTGACCTTCTAAATTCATAAGCTAGAGACAGGTGAGAGAGACTATAAAAACACAATTTTAAACTTCTTCCTTACGTTTGGGTCTGCACTATTATAGGGTTGGAAAAGACCTTTAAGATCATCAAGTCCAACTGTTAACCTAATACTACCATTATACAATGATAGCTCATATTTTCAGTAGATACAAAAGGTAGCATTAAGATGCACAGTATACTATAGTCTTTTATAGAGATATGGAAGAAGCAGGATACAATTGACCATACACGGCTCCATGTTTCTACAGCTTCCAGGGTCTACAGCAGCATTCTCACATTATTGAAGTCTGCAGTATAGCTACTTCTCACTTCCTCACTATAATTTTTTTTTCTTATTCTCAGGTAGTGTTTGTATCTGTTGCAGTTTTTATTCCCATTGCTTCTAATAAAAAACCTGTTTCCACAGACCTTTCTTCTCTTTTGATGCTTATATCTAAGTAGACAAATATCTTTTTCAAGTTTGCAAATTAAATGACAATTAGAATATTTTTTAGTTTTGGCTTTGTTTTTATTCTTTTCCTTGCTTGCTCTTCCCCTTTTACAGACTCCAGTGAAGGGAGTAGAGGTTGCATATCAGAATAAAGAGAGTCATTGACCTCCCACTATTTTGACATCTTCCATTTGAGGACCTGGAGCTTCTTTTTTCAATATTCCCTAGAAAGATGGTTGTAACACTGATTACTGTTTGTGTAGACGTAAATAACAGATCCTGAATAAATACAAGATACTGTTGCAGATAAAATGCAGAAGAGAAACATTGTTCAGAGAGCCTGAACCTTGGAGTTCTGAATATACAAGTGTAAAAGCAAAATTGCAGTTAAGACTTCTCAATTTCTACATTCAAATTCAAAATGGGTCATTTTTAATGAGATTTTGCAGCTATTTAGTCATTGTGCAATTTGCCAGTGTTTATTAATTCCAATTTTAAAAGACAAAGTTCTGAATGTGCATGGAAGAATTGGAAAGAGGTTTGCCTTAGCTTGGTTTACAGCATTAGTTTATATGACAATGTTTATTGAGAATTAATCCTCCCTCAGAAAGTTTAGAGTACCATAGGCTGAAGACATGATCCAGGGTAAAGTTTCCTCTAGAGATGATTGGTACTTTCATTTGTCTTTGAGGATTCTCTCAACTTCCAGGTTTAGCCTTTAGTTTGAACTTCCTCCTACCTATTGAGAATAATCTATTGAGAAACAGAAACAGAGTTGGAACATCATGCATGACACTATGCTGCTTATATGTGATGTTACTATAGTTACCATCTTGCCCATGATGGCTGTAATGAATTACTGTTTTCAATATTGTCCATAGCCCAGCCTGCCAAATAGCGTATGTGTGTTTCTCAAAGACTAGACCAGTAGTCTACAGTTATTCAGCACATAAAGGAAATTTTGCACCAACCCACCAGATTGGTAATCAAAGAAAGACGACTCTACTGTTACAGAGTAATTTCTACCAGATACACACTTCCCTTCCAGAAAAAGGTATTGACCTATGTATCTTCAAAGATTATGTGTGTGAAAGACAAAATCCTCTTCCCTAAGTAAGGTCTATGTTTTGTCAGCCATGAGCAATGACAGTGATCCTTTGTGTTCTAGGAAAGACAAGATTAGGATATTCATACAGATTTCACTGTCTCTGATTTCCTTTAAGAAGAGAGTTTCTATCCCTTCAGACTGCAAAGACAGCTTTGATAAACATGTTCTGAACTTTCTGGGTCTGCAGATTCAGAGGCATCATCTTATACGTGAATGCCCATCTCTTACCAGAATGTAGTTTTGAAGTTCAACTATAATGGTAAATTACATTCCCATGTCTCAAAACAAGAAACAAATTATCGTACACTGCATGAGCAGAATTGAAATTAATGGATGAAAGGATACAAAATTCCACTTTATGCCTGGAGAAAGGAAATCTCATCTTGAATGTGTTTTATTTACTATTGCTGTCCTTCCATATTAGTTTTAGTAGTGCATATACTGTCTCAGGATACAAGATAATTCCTGAACATAAAGCGAGATATGGCCTTTCCCTAAGGAGTTCAGAAACTAATTTGTGTAGATTAAAAGTATTTAAAATAATAAATACATAATGTAACAAGGAATTATGGCAATTCTTTTTATCTGACAGGTGGATTTGAAATAATATTTTAAATAGAGATCTTTTTTTTCTACTCTATAGTTCACTTCAAGTACCATGCCCTCTATTGAAAAATCAGGTATTTCCTTGCCTCCTTCAGGGTTTTTTTTCCAGTACAGCACAATGTAATCCAATAAAAAAAACAACACAGTATGAATCTTAAAGGTGTTTAATTCTACTCTCAACACTGTTTCTATTGCTGAGATTTGCTATCTGATAAACAGAGTACATCAGTGTCCCTGTTCCTAACTCCTGGCTGGGCACAGCATGTCCTGAACTTCTTTTTTATGTGTGTGGGTGGCAAAAAAAGACAGTGCCTATCTTCTAAGGAACATCACATATTATTTCTAGTGCAGAAAATTGGTTGCACTTGATGGCATACAAACAAACCCTGACTCACCTAACTTTCTACCCTCTTTCTAATGAATTGCTTCCAGAAAAATATTTCTCTTGTAGAAAGTGTCAGCATAACTTTGCAAGCTAGAGAGATTTAAAAAATTGGAAAAGCAGTGGGATGTCTTTGTCTTCAGATTATTCAGAAACAGTTTGAATATTGACAGGAAAAGAATCATATTGAAATGTGTTGGGGATTTTTTAGGATCAGGAATAAAGGCCATATAGAGTGAGGTAGGCAGTATAGAAGAATTTTGTCAGCTCTCCTTTTTTAAAAAATATTATTTTATATTTTGCACTTGGGCATACTTCATGAAGCTATGAATTGCATCATTTTCTTTCCTGGCTATAAAATAGTAGGAATGTCTGGCACATTTGGAATGCACATGATATTGTCCCTCTCAAGAGAGTATGGCAATATTACTTTGTGGGCTGGAGGAGCAGCATCACTTTAATGTTTAATAGTATGAGAGAAAATTAATAGAAATAGTGGTAATGAAAATATGCTTTAAAACTGAAAATGATAACTTTACGACTTACTGACCTGACAGACAGTTATTGTATAGTCTCAGTATTCACAACAATCAAGAAACTATCTAGGAGCAATCCATAAGGCATTTATGTCGGTCTTGACAGCTCCCTTCCTCCCTTTACCCTAGTATGCATCTTTGCCTTCAGCTTTCTTGATATATTCATTTGGCAAAATGCCAACAACCTAATTTCTACAACCATTCATTATATTGTCCAAATGCATGAATTTTTAAAGTGCTTCCTACCCAGGCCTCACAAGTAATTAAAGTTATCGTCTGAAAGAGAGAATGATCTAGAGATCTTAAGCCCAAAATCTTCATTTCAATTCTCTGTTAAAGGTTTGTTCACATGATCTTTCTCGGATAGGTGTAACTGAGAGAGACAGACATTACATATCTCCACCCCACAAAGAGTGGCATTTGGCTTTAAGTGATATGCTAAGCCTCTTAGCCGGACTTTTAATTTTGGGCTCAGCCATACAGGTGCAGGATTCTTAGTATGGAGCTGGTACTTTGCTTTCTGGTTCAGAAAACAGTTCAGTTGTGTCAATCTGAATGACAGACATATCCATAATTAGAACTACTGCAAGTAGATTTGCTTGTGTGATTTCAAAACCTCGAATAGCACTGGTCCTACCATAGATCTCCCCAAAGAGACAAGGGTGATTAAAAAAGTTAGCGATAACAGATAATGACATCAATTACATTTTACTATCTTCTTGCATTATTATATTGGGGAAGGCTACTTAGACATCCTAAATTTGATTCTAATCAGTGTAATAGCAGTCTTTCATTCAGAATTAATATAAAACCAGCTGAACCCTATTAGGAAATAATTAGCCAAAACAACAGGTCACATGCTGGGCTGGTGGAAGAATAGAATTAGTTCTGAGATTTCTAGTAACTGGTGTGAACTTGAGGCACTGATTGTGCTTCTTTGTGTCTGAAAGACAAGGGTCACAAAGAGAAGCAGAGGTTAGGAAGCAGAGCCAGAGTATATGTAACTGACTGGAAAAAGTTGAGAAGAGATTTGTGGATGAAGTGCTGGATAAATATATATTTGGAATAATAAATAAATTCTAGTGTTTTATTTTCACTCTTTTTCAAAGGAGTTAATTTACATAATCTTCATTAACAACTATAATTTCACAAATTCTTAACCTTGTTAGTTTTGTCTTTCATCCTTTTTGTTTCTTTGCTTTTCTTTATCGAGTATATCTATGGAACCAGAGTTTTTGGCCAGCTGCACCAAGAAATCTGTAATAGCATTAATTCTCCACATAGTGAAAATAGATGTAGAATAAAAATGGTAATTAATTATAGTATTAAGACTAGATTACAAATCATAATATGCTTAAAAGTCAAGTACAGTTAGAAGTTAAGGACTACAGAAAGAGATTATTTTTATTTAAAACTTTTTTTTTTCCTGGATGTTGAAAATTCCAACTTTTAATTTGTATCCATTGTTATATAGGCAGAACTTAATATGGAGTCCAAATTCTGGTTCTGCAGGTTTGTCTGACAAAAGATCATCATCTTTCCTTTTTAGAAAATTGCAAACGAATTGTACCCTCCCAAACTCACACACACATACATATCTGATCAGGGAACCATTGCTGTCTTCTTAGGATATTTGCTTTGTAGAGAATAGTAGAGAATATAAAGACTTTTTCTACAATACTTTTCTATAATTCTTCAGCTAGTGTTTCAAGAGACTTCTGTCTCTCAATTAAAAAAAAAAGGCCATAAAAAAGTAAGGAATTACTCTTAATTTTGTTCACCTTCTGTGAGGGACATTTACTATAACTTGTCTTAGTGTTCTATTTTCTGAAATACTTAGTCTGTTTGTTAATATTCAACTTCTTTTTCTGTTCAGTAGTGGCATGCAAATACAAGCTCAACAGCTCATCAGTTTTGTCTTTTTTAAAACCCTTAGACATAGCCAAAGAAGTGAGAATGTTACAGAAACGCACTACGTAGCAACAACTAAAACATCACAGTGTTATCAACATTATTCTCATCCTAAATCCAAAACACAGCACTATGCCAGCTACTAGAAAGAAAATTAAATCTATCCCAGCTGAAATTGGGACAAATTTTAATAGAACAAATTCTTTTTTAACATGTTCCAAAGTACCTTTATCTAAAACATCATTTTTGAGACATATACAAGAAGCATTAAAGGAAGTACTTATTTTTTATTATTAACAACTGTTATTATTAATTAATAGCAATGTTAATATGCATCTTAAAAATTTATAGGGAGATTATCATGTTTCAAATGCACTAATACCTTGGAATATGTTAAACCAGATCGTTGTCAGCATCGATTTCTCCAAAACATAGGTGAGAAACAGCTGTCTGGGAAATAATAATGGTAATTATATTTTTCCTGCCCCCCCCAATAATTATTGAGAAAATGACATTTTTATTTTAAAAAGAAGACAGGAAGATATATGTAAGGTACTTAGAAATTCAAATGTGGTTTATTTTAGTTTTCACTATAGAAACCAATTTGTTCATAAAGATTTCTTCTGTAAAAAGCTCACTGTTCTCAGAATCTTGTTTATGCTCAAACAGAAAACACATTTTATGTATAAACCCAAGAATTAATGGTTATTATTATTGAAATCTTAAAAGTCAAATTGGAAAATCGTTATTAGTCTAGATTGAATTACTACAGGAAAAGGGTGGATAATAATACTTATATTTCCCTACAGAGAAGGTGTCAATAATAGTAAATACACAATTAAAATTGTAACTTACATATTTATAGTTACTATTCCTTTTCTTGAGGTTATGCTCACTCTTCCGTTGCTCTTCCAGGTCTTAAAGCCAGTAGTTTCAGCTGCTGGAGAGGGAAACACTCCTTCTGGAGTTCTTCATTGGAAGATATATCATGTTGATACACATGATTCCTTCTGCACTTTAGGATCAATGTAATGTCACTTCTATGTGTTTGCTAACAGACTTTTACATCTGTGCTTTTTCTTCATTGGCCTGCAGCTCCATGTTAACTCTGTCTTTTGCATATGTTAGATACTATTTCTTCATTATCTTTGTTACCTCTAAACCCATTTTTTTTCCATCTTCATCTAAATTTCTTTAACTGATCCTTTATGAATTACTTTTTTTCTGTGGGCTTTCCAGTGCCAGACCTATGCCCCATGTTTTATCACTCTATGCCTGTACTTGTTTACCCTGCAGTCTGTCTCAGCTTCTCAAGGCCTTTCTTTTTATACATACCAGGGCAGTATTTATGTATACTACATCACTGTGTTAAGAGTTGTAAATATCACTCATAGAATAAGTTAAAACAAAGGTGCAGACAGATCAAGAAAAGTATAGACAGATCAAACCTGACAAAACTCAGTCCTGAGGCCTTGCAAATTTGGCGCAATGACTATGGCCTGTCACTAGCAGCGACAATATTGTATTACAGGGCTACATGGTTACACAACACACAGACTACATAACAATTTTCATTTGCGTCCTTATAAGAAAAAAGGACTTTTTCAGCACTACTTCTATATGGTGAATTTTACACTGTGAGAAACTAAGATGTCTTAAAATAACTTTTGTGTCATAATCCTTATTAGGAGATTTTAAGGAAACAGGTACTTTTTTTCCAGAGGGAGGAAAGATTAACAAAACAAATAACACAATAGATGAAAACTGAAAAATCATTAGCAATAATTGTGCCACTTCTGATTATTCCAAAATGGAAAGCTGATAAAATAAAGCAGAAAAGTCATTTCCATTTAAAGCACTGAGGTACCTTTGAGAGATGGCACAGATATTAGTTACTCTATTGCTGAAAAACGTAAAAACTTATTTTGATGGCTGAGGTGTTACTTCTGATATGGTAGCTTTACACATATATACTTCTGTAAGGTAAACAAAAAGATTTTAGGGTGATGGTAAGAAAGAGAGTTCTGAATTTTATTTTTCAGCACGGTTTTAAAAAGTCCAAAGACAAAGACTATTTGTCCAAGTGTAGTATCACAGAATCACAGAATGGCAAGGACTGGAAAGGACCTTGGGAGATCATCCAGTCCAACCCTCCTGCTAAAGCAGGTTCACCTAGAGCAGGTTGCACAAGACATCATCCAGGCGGGCTTTGAATATCTCCAGAGAAGGAGACACCACAACCCCCCTGGGCAGCCTGTTCCAGTGCTCTGTCACCCTCAAAGTAAAGAAGTTTTTACTCATATTCAACTGAAACCTCTTATGCTCCAGTTTGTGCCCATTGCCCCTTGTCCTGTTGCTGGGCACCACTGAGAAGAGTCTGGCTCTGTCCTCGTGACATCCGCCCTTAAGTTATTTGTATGTATTGATGAGGTCCCCTCTCAGTCTTCTCTTCTTCAGGCTGAACAAGCCCAGCTCTCTCAGCCTTTCCTCACAGGGGAGATGCTCCAGTCCCTTTAGCATCCTAGTTGCTCTCCTCTGGACTCTTTCTAGGAGTTCCTCATCTTTCTTGAACTGGGGAGCCCAGAACTGGACACAGTACTCCAGGTGGGGTCTCACCAGGGCAGAGTAGAGGGGGAGGATAACCTCCCTCGACCTGCTGGCCACACTCCTCTTTATGTACCCCAGGATACCATTGGCCTTCTTGGCAACAAGGGCACACTGCTGGCTCATGGTCAGCTTGTTGTCCACCAGGACTCCCAGGCCCCTCTCAGCAGAGCTGCTTTCCAGCAGGTCAGCCCCCAGCCTGTACTGGTGCATGGGGTTCAACCTCCCCAGGTGCAGCACTCGACACTTGCCCTCGTTGAACTTCATCAGGTTCCTCTCCGCCCAACTCTCCAGCCTGTCCAGGTCCCACTGAATGACAGCGCAGCCTTCTGGCATGTCAGCCACTCCTCCCAGTTTTGTGTCATCAGCGAACTTGCTGATGGTACACTCTGTATGGGCAGGAATTCCTAGCCTGTCAGATATAAATAATAAGAAGATCATCATGCATCACTAGTTTGATTAATTTTCACAGGGAAATGACAATGAAACCTGACCATAGCAAAGTGGTATATATAATTGTCTTAGACTTCAGTAGATCTCATGGTACACACCAACACATAAAACACTTTGAAATAAAAGATTAGGATATGAGACATTTTGGATTAAGTTCTTAACTGAATAACTGAACTCACATCAGAGTGTAATAGAAATTGTATACAGATAAAGTAGGGATGAAGGCATAGGCTCTATGCAAGTCTGATTGGAGACTTCCATCATGTTACACAGTGTAGAGGATGGAGGACTAGGAGGATATGGAGATATGATCACACTTATCCATTTAATAGAAAAGATGGAGGAAGATGAAAAGTAAGGCGTCTAAAGTAAAAACAGACAGAGGTGAGAAATAGGAAATATAATGTGAGGGTGGACTGACCAAAATTGTGCCCAGAGTTACACCAGTGGGCCTCATCCTGCTAATGTGACAGGGACTTTTTTCTACTGATTTTAGTGACAGATTATAATAATGGAGTTCTTATTACTACTTTTCCATTTTATCTGTACAATTTTGTATTATCTAGCACAAAGAAAAGTAGCAGCCTACAAATTCTGTCACAAATGTGATAATCTGTTCTAACTACAGGTCTAGTCTTCATAACAGGCTTTGTCTATTGTCTTGTTCTGTAACTTTTTTTCTGAATCAAGAAGAGACTCTGCAGGTGCAGTACTGTCTTGTATTCAGGTAACCTGAAGTATTAATAACAGCAAAAAGCATTTATGCAGACTGTTACATCACAGTAGAATGGGAAGAAACAGTCAGGACTTGACATCTTATCACAAAGATAGTATTGTCAACTAATAACTTTTATGAGTTATGAGTCAAAAATGGGGAAGGACAAGATTAATAGAGATTACTATTTCATATATATGCACACTGGTGTGCAGGCAGAAATAAGTGAGGAAGTCCTTAATAGTCACAGAACATGATTTAGATGAACATGATTTAGACACATGCAAAATGGCTTGATATGTGAGTCAGGACACAGTTCAGCTACAATCAGTTAATTTTCTGTCTGAGCGGGAAAGCTTAAACATAGAACAAACATTTTACTGTTAAAAGTTTGATTTGAAAAAAATATAGGAACTTCGAAAAATGTAATGGGTGTTATCAATTCCATGGAAAAATTAGGAACATTCCATCTTGTTGGAATATGTGAAACAGGGCAGGACATCTAAAAAATGTTTATATACACAACATTATAAGAGCATGGAGGTGTTTTATCAGCAGTCCTATTTCTATGTTCATTAACAAAATATGTTCAAAATTATCTGATGTCCTTCTTTGGACAATTACAAATATTTTCCATGGTTTCTTTTTCTGTTCCTGTCCATTATGTTTGGTCATTATGTCATATTGAAGTTCAGCAGAGCAGATGAATTTTCTTCAAAAAAAAAAAAAAAGCTTTCATAACTATTGAAATTATTTTATATATCAGTATTTCTTACAGATAATATTGAATATTTTCATTATTATGTTTTTAGATCATGGAATACAGTTTAATTAATTTCCTTATTTTCATCTGAAACAGACTATTTTAGATGCTTATTCATGGACATTTTTTTTTAATTTCCATTCTTAAGTTATTATCTTTTACATACTCAGTTCTGTTCAAGCTAGAAAGGAAAGTTATCTTACAATAAGAATGTATACCATGACCTGATCTCATAGCCTGTTGCATTTATTTAGTTCCAATTTGGAATGTCAGGTTGTTGAGATTTTAAGAAATAGATTTTATCAAGAGTTGAAAATGAAATTTGGAAAATACTAAAGGATGTCACCTTTGCTGCATTGAAAGGGTGATATGAAACTGAAGCTACCTGATTTAAAGCAACTCTCATTCACACTAGTAGTAGACCAGAATAGGGAAATTAAATGTATTTTTAGTCATCAACCACATAATAAAGTAAAATGAATTCTTAATTTCAGGGAGATCCTAGAAATATTCAAATGAATGAAAAACTTGTTCTCACTTTTTTTTTTTTTTTCAAAACCTGCTTGTTACAGGCATGAAAGAGATTTTATTGCCTAGCCACAACATTTAAAGAGTTGGTTCTTTTCCACAATTCATTTCCAATTTTCGGTGTATAAGCTTTTTTGGAAAAGGGAAAAGGAAGGAACACTGTCATCATATATGAGCTAACATAAAGAACTTCAAAGCTTCAGGTAAGTAATGTAATTTAAATGAGAAGAAAACAAATGAGATGGAGTGAGAGTACTGTAAGGATATTCAGTACATGGAATGACCAGTTTCCAAAAGGAAGCAAGAAAGCTCTAAAGCTGTTGGGATCTTTCCTTGCCTAGAAAAGGTGCATAGTGGCAGCATTGTCAAGGCAAAAAAATACTGTTGTACTAATGGATTGCCTTCAAACTACTCATTGCTCAAAATGATCCTTTCTGAAGTTTTGGCTGTAGGCTGCCTCATTTGAACACATTAAAAAAAAAAAAAAGAAAAAGCAACAGTGAAAATGCCACAAAACTTTTAATCCTATAACTTTGGTACATTTAAATGGGACCTAAATATCTTTTTAGATCTGACCCTACCCTCAGCAGTCTAATTAACTTTTACTAGAACTCTTAAAGAAAATTAATTTAGGCCAACTGCCATCAGCAGACAGAAAACCAAAATTTTTATTCAACTTCTCCACAAAAACAACTAAAAAATGAAACTTTGTACATATCCACTGTTTCTTATTCAAAATAAATTACTTGTTTTTTTCCTTTTTCCTTTAATTATCATGCCTACTTAGATTCCAGTGTCTAATATTATAATTTGGAAAACCTCATCTGGGCATTGAAATTTCCAGTAGAACAGGTTGTGTGGAATGGTAAGTAGATATATTTGATAATTCAGAAACAGAAAATTATCCATCAAATGACTTTTTGACCAGCTGTACTCCAGAATTTACCCATCAATGACAGGACAGCTGAAAGCCTGCTGAAGGATTCAAGTGCACAGATTTTTTAAAAAAGCCCAAAACATTACATCTGGCTTTGAGATTTTGTAGTGCAAAAGCTAATGCAAACATAAATGTACCTAAGTCAATAAATTTTATCTTAACTTATTTTTTTTTTTTTTTATGTCCCTATCTCTTGGTAAGGCAGCCTGTTGTCAGCCCTTCTAGAGCACGGTGCCAGAACATGAACTGGCACAGTACAGGGCATCCAGAGTCAGCCTGCAGGCTGCCTCTTGGGTAGTCAAATATCCAGAAGAGGGACTGGTGCCTTCCGTCTTTCAGGCTTCCATTAACAGTTATAAAAACCCATAAGTTCTACTCATTAAATTTTTTTGTGTGTCATATGGAATAATTTTCCAGCACCAAACTATGCTATGCAGTCATAAACACTTTAGAATCTTTTATACAAGATACAACAGCAAGCAGTGCTCAGCTCTAAACAAGACAGATGAGGCTTACCTTGATCTTTTAAACTTGCATTTGATGAAAAAAGATGTTATTGATTCATGCAGACAATTCATTTCAGCCTCACCACACAAAATAACTTCAAGTTAATCACTGCTTTTATTGTAAGAGGAATGTAGGTCCTGAAAATCAAATACTGACTGCTTATTGTGTTTAAAGCCATCACAAGCAAATTCAAAGTTATGAGCACATATTTTAATATAGTATATTATTGCTAATATTTTGCTCATATTTTGCTGTCTTTCTGAAGTTAGCGCAGAGTTTTCTTCTTTGTTTAGAACACTTTATATCATGTTCATCCAGAATGGGATAAGTAACAAATGTAAACAAAATTTATGGATCTCCATCTCTTATTTTCTTTTTCTTGTTTTTCTTCTTTGTGTAAATTCTCTACTAGTGATACTAGTAATAAAGCAACTCTTCTTAAGGCAGCACCCCTAGCTAAAGTATCATACAGATTTTCTGAATACCAAACAAATATCTATGGCTTATTACCCATTAGAGTCAGCTGCCCTTTTCGCCTTGTAGAAATAAGAACAAACCCCATCCCTTTACTAGCATTATTTGCATATATTTTAATACATTCTGAAGTGTCTTATTAAACTGAAGCATTTAATACAGTACTTATACCTAAGAATTTTGATAGTGGAAGTACCTCTTGTAACTGTGAAGTCTTGTGATGTTAAGTCCTTTGAACATTGCACCTCTCAGATCATCCAATCCAGTCCCTTAGAATCATAGACAATCATAATTTATCTATAAATTTCCCAAATATAATTTTAGAATTAGACTTTTTAAGCTATTTTTACTGTTACAATATTCCTTTAATTTCCATCCTAAATATATTCACACACATATACTAGGTTTTTCCTGTACCAACTTTGTTCTCAGGTAGCTCTTCACTCACACTTTTGTGGAAAGGACTATTAAAAAAAAAAATTGTGCCAAAATTTACTGAAAATTCAAATGAAATAAGCACTGAAATATAACTTTACTCCACTGTCATTAATTCTTTTTTTCTTTCTCCTTCTCTGCTTAGTCTAAGCAGACAACTTACTTCATTGTTAATTAATACATAATGCTGGAAAGGATCTCAGTATATTTACCTAGGAGTTTTCTTAGATATGGGATGAGAACCAGAAGGAAGTTTGGAATTGAATTTGACTTCGGGAAAGGATAAGCTACTGATCATCCCTAAAGTAGACCTTAAATGCTTTTGTTAGAACATTTTTTTTTCTTTCACAGAGAGAAAGACAAATCTGTAGTGATGTAAATGTTTTTTTTGTAAAAGTGTGCATTTCATCTGCAGCAGTCACCTGATTAACGTAGGATTGTTTGTTTATAATTTTATTCTAGTGAATGTGCCTTTTGGAAGGAAAGCTGTTTTAATCTTTCCTGTCTGGGCAGTTACACATATAAATAACACTGTCTGAATCAAAAATTGCTCAGCTTTAATGGACTAGGCAGTAGAAACAGAAGTTAGCATATTTGCAAGCATTTCAGAGCTTTGGAGGAATTAGCATTCTGTTCTGTCTTTACTCTGCTGCATTTTCTTACATTTGTGCTTATACGTGATATCCAAGACACTAGTCTTCCACTTTCTGTATGTAAAAGCCTCCATTTCACCTTTTTTCATGAGCTTTTACCCTATATCATTAGGAAAATGTCAACCACAAGTCAAGTGATCCAGAAGCATTTATGCTGCATAATGTAATATCAGTGAGTGACCTTTTCTAGACATTTCTCTCTTCTTTCACCCTAGATCCCAAGGATATCCATGTTTGAGGGGGTACCAACTTTTGAAACTATTTCTGCACTTTGCTTTGCAGAATGATGCAGCTAAACAGATCTTTGCAGTCTTACCAGTTGCGTACAGTTACACATCAGAATTCTTAAATAGATTGTCTCTTAGGGACAGCGAATGCTTTATCTGGAGAATTTAAAAAAAAAAAAAAAAAGAAAAGGAAAAAAGTGTCCTGGGTCACTTAGGTAAAGTGCATATCCAAAGATAGCATAAAAAAACAGAGAAACTTGAATGAGAGTGAAAGGAATGATGCCTCCTTTAATAAGTATTTTCCAAATAATGGAATATGTTTGAGAAGGTCCTTCCTCTATATGACTCTAAGAAGAGCATGACATTTATACTGAAAACATTGTAAGACCCGTGCCTTGCTTTTTAGGTAGACGGTGAACATTTTAAAGGATTAATTAGAGAAAAATATATATGATAATGACAATTAGACCTGAATATGTTGATATTTTTGGGGAACATAAATGCATGGTAATGTTTACTCTCGACTGTGTCTAGCTGGTATTAGCTGTCCTTTATCTTTAGGGTGTTGGAGCTAAGGGACTCGCAGACTTAAATAGCTCTCTAAATCTGCTAATCATTCTATATGTTTCCGTAAAGATTAAAGGAGGTAGATTTATAGAGATATTCAGATAACAGAATTTCTTTGAAAATACGAGTTCAATTTTCCTTATTTGAAAGCATCTATGTGAGTCTATTTTTAAACAACTAAATGCTTCATTAATCTACTACAAATTTTTTTTTCTAAAAAACCTTTAGATTATAACTAAATTATTGCATTTTATATGTCTAATATGATACTGAAATAACTTCAAATAAATTTTAGCTCAGAGAAGGTGATTCATGTTAAAGAACAGGGTACTCTGAAAATGTCAGATGAGTTCCAAAGGCTCTGAGTGAGGTAGCTGATGCCTTACTACAGCTGCCTTATGTCACGCAGGAATTACTTTTGATGTGTGGCAATTAATCCTGATGATTTCACTGATGTTTCTCCTACAGTGTTTCAATACAGAAAAAGGAGGACAGTTGGGCTAATCTATGAAAATACTGAATAAGAGGAGATCAGGTCTGCAGTGAAGAGAATACAATATAAACTGAGAAAAGTTCACAGAAATAAATTGTTATTATGTCCCTGCTATAAAAAAAGGAACTAGGAATAGGAAGAAGTAAGTGTCTTGTCCAGTCTCAAAAGAGTGTAGAAAATGTAAAAAAGTGAAGGTGGTGCCTTGACATGAAGTTTTTGAGTAGATAAATGTATTGCATTACAGCACTAGTATTTTCCCCTCCACCTGGAATGTTAATATAACTCATTCCTGCTAGGATTGCCCTCACTTCACTGAAAAGAAAGCTTTGGTCTAAGTAATAAATGGTAAAACAAATTAATACTTTAAGAGCCAGTGTTTGTAGTAAATATGTATATGGAAATGCAATTTTTGAAGCAAAGATTTAATTTACACATTTGTATTCTGACATATAATTAAACATTAATTTTATAGAAATCAAGATATATACTTGTTAGTCGGCTGAATCTTTGAGAAGGCATTTAGCCCATAACAGTGGTCAAAATAAAACATTTTCATAGTTACTATATGATCATTTTCCAAATCTAGATTAGTTACCTCTTCATAAATTTCTTCAGCATCAGATCAGCGTATTCTTTTAAAATCAGTATTTCTCTACTAACTAGAATTTACTTACTAGAATGGTAAGATACAAGCTGGATATAAAATTAGGTAAGACACCACAGAAACTTCCCTGGCATTATTGTGACTATAGTGAGCAAGAAAATTACACATTTCTTGCAAGAATACTAAGCAAAACAACTAAACTATAGGCATAAAATCAACAGACTGACAGGTGGACTACTCAAATGAAGTAAAAGTTAAAAAAATATTCATTGTAAGGAGCTATTCTTGATAAATTATGCATTTCTTGACTCAGAATCTGTTTAATGAAGTTAAGGTTTTGTAAATTTATAATCAAGCTTCAGCAAAATAAGTAAAAGAAGAGAAAAAAATAACAGGAGAATGCAATGAGAAAACGTGATTTTTTCACATATTTTTTATTGTTGCATTATTGTAATACTCATAAGGAATATTACCTCTCAAAAACTTAAATACATTTGAGTTTAGGATATTGAAAGCAAGCAGTTCATAAAATTTCAGGCATGACTACATGGGATAATATTTACTTTACTCAATACTTTTGAAGGGGCACCTTGTTTTGAACAGATCAAGCATGAAACAAATTCTGATCTATAGCTACCTTTTTTTTCCCTAGCTCTATCACACTTTTTTCCTTTATTTTTAAAGTAGTTAATTCTTTATGTTCTAATCATACTTGTGTCTTTAAATTAGTAAGACTTTAAATTAGTAAGAATTTCAAGTAATCTGGATTTTTGTGGACATTGTTACAAAGAGTACTGTTATGGAGACAAACTGCAGTCCCAATGAATACCATGAGACTAAAGTTTCTGCAACACTGAATTAGAGTACCATCAGGCCACAGCTCTCTAAGCAGAATGGGCAATTTACATAGTATTGGACTTCAGTAACCTTTTCTGTAACATCCCCCAGTTTCTTAAATGTTGTCTAGGTTAGGACACTGATGCTCCTCTTAGCAAGTGGTCCTCTAAGATCCAGGGGTACATCCTAGCCACATCCCAGTCCCATAGCAGGACAAGACAGAAGCACACCTCAGATCTACTCTTTGTCTCCTATTCTCCTCCTCATCACACACTTTCATCTCCGTCAGTAGCAAAGCTTAAAGTGTGAGTTGAAAGGAAGGAGGAAAATGGCAAGTCCACATCAGCAGGCTGTTTTCTTAAATTCAGGGCATGTTTTCTAGCTACTCTAGATATACCCAAAAATCCCTCAGCAGAAGGAAAACCTAATCTCAGTAACAATTGCAGATATTAATCATAAACTCTCTGTCTAGATGCCCATGCAAATCAGATAATATCAGACTGATCTTCAATATCCACAGACAGCTGGAGAGAATTTTTTCCAAGGGACCATATTTCTTTTACTAAGAAATTGTAAACAAGTTAGGAAGTTGCATTTGTCAATCAGTAAAAAATCTTTAAAAGTGAATGGAAATACCTGTGTGACTAGAGATCACTGTTCTAGGTATCCCTGAATTAGTGCTAAATAAAGTAGTTTAACTTCCTGGAGTTGTTAAACACCACAACAACAAAGCACTGCACCAATAGCTGCTTAAAGGCAATACCAAATAGTCTAGGTTCAGAAACTTGCACTTAAAAGACTTAATCTACTAGCTGAATAATGCCGTTGTATAGGTATTTGCAATTACTCAACAAATCAGAGAATGCTAATAAAATACTGAATGGCATAAAAGAAATACATACTACACAAATAAGACAAAAAGAGATGTAGGAAATAAGAATGTGAAAAATAGGAGGCAGGAACATAGATGATCTCCCTTTGTTTCTTTCAATCATATGACTCCCAATACAACTCCACTATAGGCTTTTCATAATGCCAGGATGACTTAGATTTCTAAATTAAGTTTTGGCAGATATGACTATAAATTATTTTTTTTTACCGACTTGTCATGAAATTTGGGTAACTCACTTAGCTAATATACCTAAATTAGAAGACTAGTTGACTCGTCCCAGTCTGTAGTCAGTTCAAAGAGAAATGCCCTTCCACGTGATTAATATGGTTACAGGAAATTCATAGAAATTAAAACAAGCTCCATCATTCAGGATTCCTTTCTTCTCTAACTGTGTAACTTTCATAACTAACAAATATATCCAAAGAAAAAAAAAAAGAATGTTCATGTGTAAATGTATGTTAAGGATATAATACACTGATATTGGACTATAATAATCTGCAATCATTGGAAGAATCAGACAATTTATGTTAAAAAGTCTTCTGAAAAAGGTGTTGAAACAGCAAAATAAAACCCCAAAAAGCAAGATCAATGGATGATTGAAATAGTCTTTACTTACTTGGCAATCCAAATAATTTTCAAATTGTCTTGTGAATACACTTATGTATACTGGAAAGGCAGGACTTCGTTCTACCTGGATGAGCCCACAATAAACTCAAATACATCATAGGTAAGCTAATAAGATACTCTGCAGAACCATGTTGAAGTCAGGAAATAGACAAACTTCCCACTGACTTCCACACAGGAAAAACTTGCTTCCTTGTTTCTTTGTTGTTTTTTTTCTCAAGTGAGGAGAAGATATTTGTTATAGACCTTTGATAACAACCTTACAAAAGACACCTGATAACTCAAGAAAACTCTAAAAGAACACAACACAGTTATTTGTGAGTGATGTGAGAAAAGCTGTCATTTATAACTGCAGTATTGCATGCAAATGATGGAACCAAGTGTAGTAGTACCTTGGTTAAATTTGGATTGCTTTTTGGAAACTGTTTAATATGCAACTAAGGTAATGTATGCAACAGAAACCAAGCTACATCCCCAGGCATTTTCTTTCAAAGAATTATCAAAAGCATTATGACATAGGCTGTATTATTTATGACAATACAGATTATAATATGATGCAGTTTGTTCAAGTAGAACATTTCATATTCCAAGTAGAAAAAAAGGAACATGCGGCTATTTAAAGAAACTTCAGGCCCAGAAAATAATTCTGCTATTCAGTAAACTGTTTTTTTCAGCTGTGTTTAAAAACACAGAGAAAATATAATTAGAAATATAAATAGATATTTCCCATTGTTAAGAACATTGCTACAGTATGTAATTTTATTACATCCTACAATTATCCTCTTCAGACCATCCAAGCTTTCCCATTCTAAACTTCTGCAAAAGCATTGATCTCAGTAGAGCTCTACTCAATTTTAATATTAAAGAAGTGTTCTATCATAATTTTAGATTTTTTTAGGTTTTGTGCATGAGTTAATATAAATTTGCAGTAGAAACCCTCTGTCTTGTAATAGTCCTTATATATGGAGAATTAAGAATCCTTATGAACTCAATACCTAAACAGTGTAAGCTTTTACTATAGTTACTACCTTTTGAAGCAATACATGATAACAATTTAGCACAATATCTATCCAGTTCTTTTTTTTTTTAAGTGTAATAGTTCTACAATATGGGACAAATGATGTTAAAATTCTCTGAAATAACGTTATGCATATATATATAAATGTGTTTGTATGCACATAAAGCTCACAAGGAAAGAGCTCTAAGGTAAATTTATACTTCTGCTACCATTAATCAGACCCTTCAGAAGGAAACATCCAGTTACTGTTCAGCCAGTTCTCTATGGGACCTATTTCTTTTGATCTTTTATAGAAGCCTCTTTCCATTCCAGTACCCATTTCCGTATCCTCCCTGGATTATTTTCCACATCAAAGCAGGTTTTTCATGCCTCTGTACACTTCTCAATTTTGATCTTTCTACAGTCATCCTGAGAGAGAGAGAATGCAGAAAAAGTAATATTAATTATACACTGTGTCAACCTCTGTTGTACACAGTATGTTTTCTACGGCTTCACAGAAAGGAGTATCAACTGAACTTCTAAAATTTTGGTTTACCCAAAGTTTTGCTGCCAAGAGAATTGCTGTGAGAAGTAATAATAGATAACTCATCATGAACTCATCAATTCCCCTACATATTTAACCAGCCACTGGTAATTGTTCATTTCAGAGGTCAGTGCCATGAGAAGGAAAACAAATAGGTATTTTCACCTCTAATGCTTTGATAAATAAACCCAGTTCCTGCTTATTAGCTGGCAGGTATGGAATGGCTGTGATTTGTTTAGCTGATTAATTCTGATGGACTGTAATTTTAAAGAAGTGGAACAAATAGAATGTCCTACATTTTTGGGAGAGATTTGCAAAGGAACAAAAATAGTTATTATACTCGTATTGCATTATTTCTTTATTTTATATTTATAGTGAGCCAATTTAATTTATGAAGAGTGGGAAACAAAAGATCCCAAGCTCCAGTTCCAGCCTTACACCAACAGTCATACTCTCAGGTTTTTTGTGACTGTTCAGTCTGCTCTTTAAGTTGTCAATCCCACACACTCTGACAGATTAGTTGTCAGATCTGGTGACAAAACACAGCAAGTTACAGTAAATTTAGACAATCCCAGCGACACATACAATTTTACCAACTGTGAAGCACATTTGACCTTTCTGATTTGCTGGACAGAATGACTTCAGTACATCTAGATGGTTGAAGCAATCAGCCAGTCTTTTATTTCTTATAATATACTGGTCATCATTTCAAAGCTGAGTCCTAGGTGTCTTTTTTTTTTTTTTTTCATACAGTAAACTGTCAAAGTAAATGTAAGATAAAGTAAGAATATAATGAGAAACAAGATTAGGATGTAGAGCATTTGGTAACATGACAGAAAGCTGGTTCAGGAGAAATAAGAAAGAAAATGTGGGATATGTTACTGTGGGACCCCTGTTTTTCTAAAGTTCATACTTCCAATTTAAAACACAGCATTCAAAAGAGATTATTATTCTGTTAACATGACAACAGTATTACTATTCCATCATGATAAAAATAACTTATGTTCTGCTTATCAGTAATTCTTACAAGTCATGTCTCTATTTTGAGCAACTATACCTTGACTGAAATTCAGAGTTCAGCAGATGTTTATTTATTTTTATAGGGTTTGTTTGTTTGATTGGATTAGAAATCTTTGGACAAAAGGTAAAATCCTGGCTACATGGCAGCTGTAGGAGCTTTGCCTAACTTCCTATCTTGTGAAGCACTGATATCTTTGGACACTTTCTATTTAACCAAGCTGAGAATGATCTGGAGTCACTATCTGTACATACTTTATTATAAACATTTGTCTTTGGCTTGATGAGATCATCTCAGATATAAAATCAGAGATAGCATCACAAAGTCATTGCAACTACAATAGAGCAGTAAAGTAAGAAATTACATAACCCTGAGAATCTATTTATTACAGTCACCAGTATACAGCCACTGTAGCAAAAATTTAATGGAAAGATCAAAAATGCTTGGGTACCTAGAGTAATTGTTTTTCTCTTTACTACTAAAAGATCAATGTTTAGGCAACTCAAAAAGTGATCTCAACTTCAGACATCCAAATTAGAAATAATCCTAACCACAAATTAGGGTTAGCAAAATTCTGCATAGACAAATTATTTGCTGTCTTTATACTTTACTTAAAAATAAAAATAGTAGACAAACAAACACACATACTCCATCCCACCCCAGGAGCTGGCATCGAGAATTAAATAGTGTTCTCACCACAAGAATAAAAACTTCAAAACTGATGGGGAGCTAAGTGGAAATGCTATCTGATTAACTGTTTCTTGAAAAATCCTTTCACGAAAACAAAATCAGAATCACACAGTTAGAATCAGTTTCATTGCAGTGGTATAAATTTAGCCTTTCTGTCTAAATGGATAGTCAGATAACATCAGAGCACTCTTGGTAGATATGCTATTTTAAAATATTTTATCAACTTAGAGGCAATGCTGTATTAAAGCATGTCTCTATGAAAAGTGACCATTTATCCGTTATCAGTTTAATTTGTTTGAATGTGATAACAAAAGCAATTTCGCGTAGTAAGACACAACCAGTTACTGACCAAACACTTTCAACACAGTAAAATATTTAGAAGTGATTTCTTATAAGCATTCTTTCCCAATGAGTACTATAGCTGTTATAAAACTGGTACAGGATTACCATCCTCTCAAAGTAGTTTGTGCTGCAAAAGAAGACATCTGACGAGATTCAAAGCAGGGGATAGGTTAGGGAGGTGTTGTTGGTTTTCATTTTTAAAGCCATTTGGAGAGCACTAAAATAAAAGGTAATCAGAGAGGATTACAAAGATTAAGGATATGGTATCTGATTCTACAATATCTGACATGATAACAAAAACCATGAGATAGTAAGTGACGAGTGGTGTCCCTCAGGGGTCCGTACTGGGACCGGTGCTGTTTAATATATTCATCAATGACTTAGACAGCGAGATCAAATGCACCCTCAGCAAGTTTGCGGACCACACCAAACTGAGTGGTGCGGTTGACACACCAGAAGGATGGGATGTCATCCAGAGAGAACTGGACAGGCTGGAGAGGTGGGCCTGTGTGAACCTCATGAGGTTCAACAAGGCCAAGTGCAAGGTCATGCACCTGGGTTCGGGTAACCCCCAGTATCAGTACAGGCTGGGGGAAGAAAGTACCGAGAGCAGCTCTGCCGAGAGGGACTTGGGGGTGCTGGTGGATGAAAAGCTGGACATGAGTCGGCAATGGGCGCTGGCAGCCCAGAAAGCCAACTGTACCCTGGGCTGCATCAGGAGAAGCGTGGCCAGCAGGTCGAGGGAGGTGATTCTGCCCCTCTACTCTGCTCTGGTGAGACCTCACCTGGAGTACTGCGTCCAGCTCTGGAGCCCTCAGCACAAGGAGGACATGGAACTGTTGGAGAGGCTCCAGAGGAGGGCTACTAAAATGATCCGAGGGCTGGCACTCCTCTCTTATGAGGACAGGCTGAGGGAGTTGGGCTTGTTCAGCCTGGAGAAGAGAAGGCTGCGGGGAGACCTGATTGTGGCCTTTCAGTACCTAAAGGGGGCCTATAGGAAAGATGGGGACAATCTTTTTAGTAGGGCCAGCTGTGTCAGGACAAGGGGTAATGGTTTTAAACTAAACCAGGGTAGGTTTAGACTGGATCTAAGGAGGAAATTCTTTACAACGAGGGTGGTGAAACACTGGCACGGGTTGCCCAGAGAGGTGGTGGAGGCCCCATCCCTGGGAACATTCAAGGCCAGGTTGGATGGGGCTCTGAGCAACCTGATCTAGTTAGTGGTGTCCCTGCTCACTGCAGGGGGGTTGGACTAGATGACCTCTAGGTCCCTTCCAACCCAAAACATTCTATGATTCTATGATTCTATGATTCTATAAAATACTAAATATCTATTTTGTAGATCTTAGCCTGAAGTGAGAGAAAAATGAGATTAAACAAAACTAGGCATATTATTTAGCTTTTTTTTTTTTTTTTTTTTTTGAGGAACAAGTATGTGATATATAAAAGCCTTGGTGTCTTTTTTGGATGTTTCATAATCACTTTTGCCTAGTGATGAAATAAAGCATTGAAATAGGTATCGATAATTAAAAAATTATTTTGTTTTCAATGTATAATATGTGGTCCACGATGTGATAATGAGATCCATATTTTCAATAATATCATCCATATTTCTTATTCTCCCTATAACTCCATTCTTAGCAGTAGTAGTGAAGCTTGCAGTAATAATGATGCTGCTCAGCCCCAGGAAATCTTTCTTTATAGTTTAGTATCAAATGACTTTGTAATAACTTTTTTGCAACTAATTGTTGCAGATGTATCTTTTTTATCCAGATAATAAATACTTCCTAAATATTGGGGTTTTTTATTTTCATTCCCATAGGATAGGTTGCAGTTCCTCAGAAGTTACTAACCAATAATTAAAGAAATCCAGTTTGTACATTTGATTGTAAAAGTCCATAACAAGAAGTAAAAATAAAGCTATTCCAGTGCTTTATTGAATAGACTGCTTGCTAGTGTGTTTGTTGATATGTCTCGTAACGCTGAATGAGAGTACAGTTGTCACCATAAAAGCAAGATGATTTTCACACATTTGCAATAGGTAATAAAGTTATTTTGACATCAAATATCTTTATGGATATCAACAAGGACTTATTTAAATATCTTAGCTGATGGCTTTATTTAATTAATTTTATTTTCAGTTGTGGAGCATTAGAAACACTATGGTAATGTTAAAATTGTCTTGTGTATCTATATTTGAATCATGAGGAGAATGGACTTATCTGTACTCTGCTGGACTTCCCATGTTGACAGTATGTTCACTTGATAGATTATAAAATTAGTATGTGCTATTTGAAGTCCCAGAAACAAATAAGAGTATGCTGGAATAACCTATGGTGTAAAATATAGTTTCATGAAAACTGATGGGGTTTTACAGAAGTGACAGAAATGGAAAATCAATAGACATATCTTGATCTTATCAGCAATATTGCAGAAGCATTACCTTCTCTACCAGACACGTACGTGTATGTGTGTGCATGTGTGTGTATGTATGTACATATATATGTAAGTATCTATCTCTTCTCAGGTAAAAATGCTTTAATCTTAAATCATGGAGGTTTTATACATTGTTAGATTTTGCTGGGGTTTTTAACACCATAGTATACTAGATCAATGGCTGAACTGATTTTGAATAAAGGTTTCGGATTTTTAATTTTTTTCAATGTAATTTTTTATATATGACGCCCTACCACATCAGTTCATAGACAGAAAATACATCAGATGACCATGTGATTTCAGACTGAAATGTAGTAGTAAGAGACCTGTAAACCAAATTCACCTACAGAACTCTGTGTGGAACAAGCTATATGAGAGAAGACACACTCCACATGGTCTTTTTTGAGAAACCTACTACTGAAAAAGACAAAGAGTTTATAGTGAAGTTGTGCATCAACCTTCATTGTACATGCTACTTGATGTACTATTTTTTACTTACATCTTATCCAGCAGATGATACTGCAGCATGTTCACTCCACACACAAACTCTGAAGGAACAGCAGATACTAAATAATATGAACAACACAGAAAAAAATTTACCACAATCTGTCCATGTTTTTTTCTTGCATAGAAATTCTTAAGAAATTGTTGGATCCAACCATATTTTGTATATTCACATTCTTAATTGTTATTGCCTGTCTTCTATTACCATTGTAATAAAAGGAAGTATTAGCAAAATATTAGTAAAATATCCATGGTAATGAAGAGTACTGGTACAATTATTTGTTAGTATCTGTTAAATATTTTATACTTATTTCCTTGTCTCCAAATGACTGGAAATAAGACAAATAGACAAAGTATTTCGAAAACATGATGGTAATAAAAAAATTATGCATTGCATGTGCTGAGAATGTGTTAACTACAATAACAATAATTGGCATTATTATGCTGCCTTTAATACATTGTGCTTTTAAACTATAAATTAAAGGTCACTGACATAATCTTTGGAGGAGTCAAGTAAATACTGTGAGATCCTTCTTTATTGATCCAATTTTCATTAAGAGATGTGAGGAACATTTTTAAAGGGTTTTCTTCAACTGAAAGGGTTATTCCTCAATTAGAGTATTAGACTGGCTTTTGGGACATACCTGTTTAATATTCCAGATAGTTATTGAATTTTCCTGTGATTCTTTTTGTCCTCAAAGTTCCCTGTTTCAATATTGGCCTATTAGACTGTGCAATTATCATACAGTCCAATTTGGAAGGAGACTAGTGTATGATGATGCCTGTTCAAAAAATGAAATAATTTTCATAAATGTAGTAAATAAAGTCAAATTTAAGTAATGTAAAAGAGTGATTACTGATGTTAGTGGTGTGGGCACTGATAAAGGCAGTCATTTTTACTGTGACACAAGGCCATGTTCATTATTCCAGAAGTTTGAAATCTGGATGAAGTTCCAATGTTTTATGGTCTACCGAGGATTTATGGGCACACATTTATGAAAGTGATGATTGAGACTACTAAATAATTCCTCAAATTTTGGGCAAAATGTAATAGCTCTAGCAACTTTTATTTATTACAGTTCTTTTATTTGATACTCATGTTTTATATGCACATGGAGGTACAAATGTTATCCTGAACAATCTCATTTTAAAATTGAAAACATTGATTGCAAAAGCACAGCTCAATTAAAATTAGCAACAATCTTGCATGTAGGAAGAAGATGCAGGATTTGCTTGTATTTTCAATTTTCTGCATTTAAAGTGTTAACCTAGTCATATTATTATTGATTATATTTCATATAAGACTAAATTTATAACTTTCTATAGCTTTATTAATCACTTAATTCATCAACATCTTTGCAGAAGAAAGCCAATAGAAATCCAATACCCATGTTTGTAAACTAATGTGTTGGGTCTTAATACTGAATTCAGGGCGCATACTAATTTTTTGTAAAATCCTCCCAAGATGACAAAGAATTTGTCTGTATTTAATTTGGAATAATAGAGAACAGTATTTAAATTTTAATATGAAATCTTGAATTTGTACTTTTAATGTCCTCTTTCCAGTAAAGATTGTATGTAAAAAGTTTGAGGAGTAGTTTCTGTAAGTGTTAGGCAAAGTAATATTTGTAAGATCTCTGATGACAGGTTTGTAAATTAAAGATGAAAGAATATTCTAGTATTAGACCTTTTTGGTTTTTTTGCTTTACTGAGAATGGTATTATTTTCCACAGTAAAAATTCAGTGTATTATATTGTATATTAGCTTTCAGTTCAATGGATTGACCTAAGTAGATTCCATGATGAGGTCTGTTACAATGTTAAAATGCATGATACCCTCTCTGAAGTGAGTGACATTCCAAAAAAATGAAAGTTAGGAATAAGCAAGAATTAGACCAAATGTCAGCTCAAAATGCATGCTAAAATTCTTCTGTGACATGTATGCAGGTGCTCTGTGATGATATTGCCAACGCTATGAGAACAAAGCCTGAGTTCCTTCTCTCTCCAATGGGCAAGTGCATAGAGAAGAAGAAAAATGAGACCTCAGTGAAAGTGTGGTACACTGGGACTTGCCCCTACAGACGGTAAGGAGTGGCTGGGAGAAGTAAAGGGTTAAAAGGATCTCTTTTCTCTAAAAGAAGAAAAGGTAGCTTTTTTCTAAGAAGAAGGAAAGGGTTTTTTTTTCTATACAAATGTTGACATTGGTGCAGCTAACATGTGATAAACACAAGAGCCTGAGCAGTGGTCACTTCTCACACCTTGTGAATATAGACAGTATGATAAGACTTAGCACATAGCACTTTTTTTTCTAGAATAACCTTTTATTTTCCACTAAAATTTCTGAGAGATACCCAGAAGCTGAAGTTAATTTAAATATTATGTCTTGCTTTACACCATATAGAGAGTGGCATGGGACACTTTATTGCTTTACATTATGCGTCTGAATGAAAACAACCATGATCTCTTTCAAAATATCAATCCAGCCCCATTTATGCTAAAAATTCACTTTAAAATGTATTTAATTTAAAGCACTGCATTCAAGCCTAGTTTTTTAAGTTCTTTGACGTTTTAAGTAATTTGTCTTTACTGGATGGCTGGATTTTTTTTTTTTTTTTTAATCTCTATTGGTAAATATGTTGGACCGGGAAAATTTTTTTAAATTTTTTTTTTATGTTCTGTGCAAATTGTTGGTGGAACTAATACTCTATGGATTCTTGTTAGTTGCCCTTTTTTTTTTTATTATTTATTCCTTCAGCAAGTAAATGTTAATATTCTTCTGGAGAGGTTGTTTATTGGTGCAGAAAATCTTGTCATTAATAGTCAGATTCACTGATACTGGATTCACTAGTAAAACAATAGGTCTGCTGTTAGCAACTTATTTTACCTATTTAATTGTAAATGACACTTCAGATGAATAATCACATTTTTTCAGTTAATCCAGCTCTCATTGTTTAATTACATGATGCAGAAGATGTTGGCTTTGTTTCCAAATAATTTTATCTTAAATTTCTAATGATTTATTAAAATGGGATCCCATAACTATCTATATAAGCACAGAACTTCTGAATCTTTAAGGAAAATTCCCCGGTTATTGAAGAGCTGTATTGTAGCTTTTGCTAAAACTTGACTCATTCCTGCAAATAATAACTATAATGCACATTTTATAAATAAGAGTAAAGCATTGAGAATTAGTGTTATTAATAGATAATATTTTTTATTATTATTTTAGAAATACCACTGAAGCTGGCATAAAAGAGAGACTGCTTTGGAATGGTGAGGGTTAAATGTTGGAAATGCCAAATGAGCTTTTGAGGCAGAAAGCATGGTATTATCCTTTTCTGAAGCATTTGTATTATGGTGATATCAGGGTTCCCAATATGGAAACTAAAGGAAAATAGAATTGTAATTGCCCCTTTTTTGAGACATGAGGGCTTTTAACCTTAGAATCCATATTAGACAAACAATATAGAAAAAGAGCTACTTTTAAAGATATTTAAATATGATTGTTGACATTTTCAGTAATATTTCTTGCATTATATTTTTCTTCTACCTACTGCTACAACATCCTGTCCTACATACATTTGCTGTAAGGTGCCATTTAAATCAGCATGTTATGTAAAGGCAACAAACACAGATCTGTTGCTCTTATTTTGATAATCAGAGAATCACAGAATGGTTGAGGTTGGAAGGGAGCTCTGGAGGTCATCTGGTCCAACTCACTCGCTCAAGCAGACCCCCCTAGAAACAGATGCCTAGGACTAAGTCTACAAGGCTGTTGAATATCTCCAAGAATGGAGACTCAACAATTTCTGTGTGCAGCCTGTTCCAGTGCTTCGTCACCCTCACAATAAAAAAGTTTCCAGTTGCCGTGTGAGCTTATTATCATCCATAAGTGAAAAACTGTTAACAAGTAAAGTTTTCTGCAACAAAATGAGAAGTATATACTAAAGCTTAAGGTTAAAAACCCCAAATTCCAACTTCCTTTCACAAAGGAAAGAAAATGACAAATATTAATACTAAATTGTGAATGCTAAAGTTACAATTTAAAAATGGGTTTAAATATGTAAAATGTTAAATTAATAATATAAACCAATTGTGTTTGAATCAATTTTTTTAATACAACTTTTGCATTAAATTATCATACTCAATAAAGTGTCATACACATAAGACCACAGTTTCCTCATGGCTTCATAGGAATATATGAACTAGCAAGTTCCTTTTGGATCAAGACCAGAGAGTGCTTCATTTGGTAAACTTTCTGAAATGTAACCAGTCTATAACCAGTAGGAATTAACCAAAGAAAATAGGACATCCACTGTATAACCTTCTACCCATCAGAAAAAATAGTTTATAGGAACTACACAGTTTTTTGGGGGGTGTAATTCTGGGGAAGGTCTTCATGATCACTATCCACACTGAAGGCTCTTGCAGCACCTTAAGATCACTCCAAGTGACTGGCTAAACAAATAGATTAAATACTTATCTACCTTCCAAATGGTTAGAGACGTCCTTCAGATTTGTATCATCTTTTATACAACTGTGTTCCAGCCCAAGTTCAATGCACCTTATCAACCCTCTCCACCAACACACGAATATCTTAGGTAGTCTTGATCAAGGTATGGACTCATTCACATTTTTCTTTCTTGTCTCCCCCTCAGTAATCCAAGGATTACTAATACATAAATGAGAAGACTTGTTATTTAAATTATAATTTCTCTTACACTGTCTAATAGGGATAAACATATGAATCCAAATAGGCTTTGCAATAATTTTACTTGTTTTAACAACAAAATTAGGGATGACATCCCACTTGAAAAATCCCTAGCATTAAAAATACAGTGTCTTTCACTCTGTCCTCTTCCCTTTTAGGTTCTGTTGCCACCACCAATGTAACCCTTACTCAGTGACAGAAGAAAAATTGGGAGTTTTCCTTTCCTTTTTGTTTTAGTTGCAGAGAGGGATAGATTACTGGTGACAAGAAAGACTTTTCCAGCAGAATATTTTCTTTTCCTCTTTACAGTCTTCTTTTGTTATGTCTCTCTTGTTTCCGTAACTTTCCTCTAACCAACTTTCTCCTTTTTTTCAGATAAGCAGAAGTTTCTCGTCCATTTTGGCAAATGTGACACCCTAAGATGGTGTAAAAGTAATGATCTATTGTGAAGAGGGACAGAGGAACTTGAATACATGCTAAGGAGTTCTCAGTTTCTGGTTTTAACTTTATTATTGGAAATCATTTAAAAAACAGAATCACAGGAAACTGTTAAGCAAAAAATTAGTTTGCATCTCTTTTCCCACTATACTTTTAAATCTGGTGAGTCACATTTTGTTAGACAAATATCTTCAGGAAAGACTTTCAGGATAATTTTTTTGAGAGGACACCTAATACATAGTCTAGACACAACATTCCTGCTGATGGTAGGAAATTTTGGGGAAGGTGTATAACCTCTCCACTGACTGAATAGAAAGCATAGGTATCTAATATTCAGAATTGATGTGCAGAAACAAGGACTTAAATTTGCAATGCTTAAGAAGAAAATATTTGAGTGTGTACTTCATATTTTAATTGAAAGCAATGACAAAAACAAAACATTGCTTCTTTAACCTGAAGAAGTTCAAGGCAGGGAACTTTCATATGTCAGTAAATTTTCAAAATGTCCTTTTAAATATACACACACAATCTATTTTTCCCAATAAAAGATGCACTTTAGGGAGTTTAATTTTTTCCATTTCTTGTCTTACAAAGGCAATTAGAGGTCCAGATTTTATTTTTTTTTCCCCCCTGGCGTTTCTAAAATTACTGTTTAAAACAAACCCCATAACTGATGTGTAATGCTTTTAGATTTCCAAAATGAGTAATGCTATCCTATTAATTTCCATAATAATTTGAAATAGTGATGCAACATTATGAAGCATAATAATTTAAAATTATTATTTTATATTTATATCTATTTTTATGTAAATACATCAACATGCTTTTACTTTCCATACCGTTTTTTCCCCCAATAATTTCATCACCATTTGTAGACTTTCCACATCTGTTTAGAAATTCTGTCCCTATTTCATTAGAATTAAAATTACTATTTCATTACTTGAATTCAGTTTTCTGTCCTGTATCTAAAAGATGCTTAGAGTCTTAGTCTATCTCTATAAATTTCTGCACTTTGGGTTCCAAAATTAAAAGCCTAATCAAAATCATATTTTGTTATCTAGACCCTTTATTCTACATGCAGCTTCTGGTGCACTTTATTAAATGTCATTAGATGCTCTACCAACACATTAGACATATGTGCAAAGAAAAATTTCTGAAAGCTTATGTAGAGTTTTATTACATTAATACAGCCTTTCATAAAACATGAACATCCCCTGAATTAGTTTTTATCAATTGCTCCTCAAAAATGTGCTAGGGATTAACCAAATCTGGTAGCCCAATGGAGGCAAGGATACCACAGCTCCATGATCCCAGGTCCAGTCAGTAGTGCAGCTGAGAGCACATATTCCCAGTAGGCACACACACATATAATACGTGCATATGGATATATACACAGACAGCCATACAGAACAACACAAACAGGCACATTCAGCACTCAGACACAGACAGCACTGATGGCTTCATCTTGTTCCCCTCTCTGTCTGATCAGAGTGGTCTGTTAGTGGGAATATATACATATTTGTACGTATAGGTGCAGTGTGGATTCCTCTAGCAGCAGGGCTCAAACGCTCAGTCTGGCCAGTAGCTTCCCCTGGATCCCAGTCTCCTCTCCACCTCAAGGTACCTTGGGCTCCTGTCACTGTGCAGAGCAATGAACTAGGGCAGGATACAGTTTGGGCACCCCCATCTGTAATCATTCCTCTGTGTTCCTTTCTGTGCCTGGAGATTAATTCTTCTGTCATATACCCTAGCAGAATGTACAGATTATATATTGTATTTTGATTATTTTTTTAATAAGGCTGAAGAATTTAACATTCTGGTTTTTTAGGAATGTTCAGGGCACATAAGGACATATTTTAAAATACAGTTTTATTTATTAAAATTACTTTTTTTTGTACCTTTGATAAAAACATAGAAAAATCACAAGCATAAATTTAAAATAATTTTTTTGCAGACAATATTAATATCCCTTTAATGTTATCATTTAATGTTTTTAATGTTATCCTTTTAATATTATTTTTAAATTTCAAAAGTGTACATTTCCAAAAGGATCCAACCAACCACTATCAACAACCCCCCTCCTCCAATTTAGAAATATATTTCATTATACTATTTAGGAAAGGATTTATAAAGATTTTCTTTAGAGATAATAATCTTGTCAGGCTCAATGACTGTCAGCCACCACCTTTTTCAGGAATATACTTTAGAAAAATACTGGGAAAAAAGTCCTGTTTGAATTGCTCCCATTGATCTTGATAGGCTTTGGATTGAGTGCATAGGGTTCTCATAATTATAGTAAGTTTGCTATTCGATGAATAAAACCTGTGGACAGTTTACAAAAGCAACCAATGCATGAGTCACTCACTAGCCATGGAATTGTCCAAATAAATGTGAAAGACTAACAGGCACTGGCTGTGCCACAATAGACTATGTGGAAATCCCTTTTTAATCTATTGTGGATTAGTGTTATGAATGTCCTGACACAGTGACAGAAAATAAAACTTTTTTTTTTTTTAATCTTCTTCACCATTTAGAGTCTCTGTTTTGCCTTATTCCCTTACTGTCTCCCTTTACCATTATCTCTTCAATGACATGAAAGAACATCCAACAAAATTTAATTTTCTAGACTTGTTTACCTATTTGTTCTATTGTCTTTTTACTCTGCCTCTATCCTTTATGCTAATCTGAGTGGTTTTGGTTTGTGGACTCTATTTAATTTTTACTCTTGTGGGGATATCTGAAGAATCAAGGACACTTAGTGAACAATCCAGACCGAATGGACTTGTTATCTTTGTGAGCAGTAAGCTTCAAGGACATTGTGGGAGACACCTGCAGTCAGAAAATGATGAGAAATACCTTGAGAAGAAGAAGAAAAGTTGGTGTACGTGGCTGAGATCAGAAAGCAAAGCAGGACGCAGACAGAGAGGACCGTGCGTGTGGACAAGAGACTTTAACGAAACATATCATACCTAAGAGCGCGTGGACAGACATAGTTAACCAATTAGTAAAGAGCTTGTGCATAAGGTAGTAGAAGAGCTATATTAACTGGGATGTATCAACAATAAATTGGCATTTGCTTGATCACATTGATCGTGTGCAGTGTCCGTGACTTCCATGTCAACACTCTTGCTTTATAAATCTCTTATGATGTTATTTCTTCTCTTCTATCAGAAACAGTCATTTTTACTCAGCGCTAAGTTTCCAGTGCAGTCACTGGAAAGCTAAAGCTGTTACTCTCCTTTTACAAGTTGGGGGCTTTTCTCAAGACATGTGAGTTCATATGTCCTTGACCCATATGAACTAAAGCTTTTCTGTAAGTCCCCAGAAAATTTTGTTCTCTCTACAGAATACTTTCTGTAAGTGAGCAGCTTGTGTTTACAGAAAGGCAAACTGGGCAAATACAAGTGTGCATGGAACCATAGACTCATAGAATGTTTTCAACTAGAAGAGACTTTTAAAGATCATCTAGTCCAACCCGCTTGCCATGGGCAGGGACATCTTTCATTAGATCAGGTTGCTCAACAACCCATCAAAGTCTGACCTTGAACACTTCCAGTGATGGGGCATCCACAATTTCCACTACTGGGAAACATGTTCCAGTGTCTCAACACACTCATTGTAAACAATGTCCAATCTAAAGCTACCCTCTTTCAGTTTAAAACTGTTGACCCTTGTTCTGTCACTATAGGCCTTGGTAAAAAGGTGATCTCCATCTTTCTTATAATGTACTTTATTTATTAAAAGGCTGCAAAAAGTTCTTCCCAGACCTTCTCTTCTCCAGACTGAAAAATCCCAAGACTCAATATTTTTTCAGAGGAGAGGTTTTCCAGTCCTCTAATCCCTTCCATGCCCTCCTCTAACAGGTCCATGTCTTTCTTGTGCTGGGGACCCCAGCGCTGGATGAAGTACTTCAGGTGGGGTCTCATGACAACAGAGTAGGTGGGGACAATCACCTCCCTCAACCTACTAGCCGCACTTCTTTTTATGCAGCCCAGCATATGATTGGCTTTCTGGATTGCAAGCACACATTGCTGGTTAACATCCAGTTTGTCATCCACCGCTAGCCCCAAGTATTTCCCCACAGGGTTGTTCTCTGTCCATTCATGCCCCAGTCTGTATTGATATTGCAGATTGTCCTGACCCAGGTGCAGGACCTTGCACTTGGTGTTCACATGGGCCCTCACCTCAAGTCTGTCAAGGTCCCTCTGGGTGGCATCCCTTCCCTCTAATGAATCAACTGCACCACTCAGCTTGGTATCATCTGCAAACTTGCTGTGGGTGCACTCAATCCCACTGTCTGTCATTGATGAAGATATTAAACAGTATTGGTCCCTCACACACACACAGACCAACGGTGTCAGAAGCCTAGAAGCCTCCTCAAACACCCCACAGAGACCTCACAACCCTCAAACTCTTCTCAGCACGTGGCAACTGCTTTATGGAGGGAGATATTAGCTGAGTGCTGCTGCTGAAAGTTGGTGAAACCAGCCACTACTTCTGCTCTCATAAATTCAACCTTCAATCTTAGCTGCAGACAAGGGATGTAATATAAAACAACACCAAAAACAAATGGAGGAGCTGACAAGACCCTTTTGAGTCAAGTGTCCAGCTTGGGGTTTTGTATGAATGAGAATTTTAATTTTTTTAAAAAAATAATCACTTTATGTAACATTTTCATTTGCAGTTAAAGTCTAAAGATTGACAGTTTTGATGGAAAAATCTTGAATATATCCATTCCCTTTTTGTTTATGACTGGTTTTGCCACGTTTGTGCCACCCCCCTCCCCCATACAAATAGAGTGGGGCGGGGAAAAGACCCTAACAAGTAACCAAAACAACACCACCTCAGGGCCATGTTCCCTTGGGAGTTAAGCTACAAAGCTACCACTATTTCTCTTAGCTGCTTGACCTGGACCTGTATCACAGAGAGTCTCTGTTTCAGTGGCAGATTTCTGACCTGATGTCACCCTATAAAGACATACTGTAACTTTTTTTTTTTTTTTTTTGGGGGGGTGGGGTGGCAAGAATAAAGATGAAATCATAGAATAAGATTAAAAAATTATTCCACCCATTCTAACAACAACATCTAAAGAACATCCTTATCAAAGTTGTTCTAACAGGATATCAAACTAGAATGGCAATGTGTGTCAATCCCATGAGCACCAAAGTCTCCTTTAAATCAGGCTGTTTCTGTTAACAGAAATCCTTTTATTCACTCTATAAATGTCAACCTTTTAGGATCCTAATTGTCATTTAGCTTTACAATGTCATTTATGCCTCCTGTTGCACAGTGCTGGGCAATGTATTTAACAACCATCCCATCATTACATATTCTGAATTGCAAATATAGTATAGGAAATTGTTTGTGCAATACTTCTTAATGATGCTATTAAGAACTGTTCCCCTGCAGTGAAATGCTTAAATAACAGTGAAATAAAAGTCAATGCTTCCAGAAAGCATACCATAAATGTAGCAGAATGATGATTCTGATTCATTCTCTTCAAGGTGAACATGCTTTTTATGCATTCTAAAAAAAAAAAAAAAAAAAAAAAGACTACAACTTTTTATCTTCTTTGAGGATTCCTCAGAAGACCATATCTTATTGCTGTTAGGACTGCAAGTATTTCTCATATGGTGGAGATCAGCTGGTGGTTCAGTGAAAAGGTAAGATCTATTTTTTGTTTTGTTAGTTTGACCTGTTATCTTCCATCTCTTCCTTTGTTAAGCTGTTGAGTAAATTCACACAGGCCACAATAAGGTAAATAAAAATAGTAATTGTATAGTTCCTCACTTTTTAAAAGAACAACTTATTTATCTTTCATTCTCACATCTCTAAATTGAATGTTTCCTTGACTTCAGCGGCCAAGATTTTAGCCTTTATCTGTTCATTCTGAGTATATAATATTGAGAAATACATTGTATAAAATACTATATACTCCTGATTTTGATTCCTATGAATTTAGACAAAAGTATAAGGTAAAAATAAGGCTAAAATGCTGTAGTTATTTATCTTATGGAGGTGCTAAGGACTTCCTTTTGGTAAGCACTACGCTTAAAGTTAAAAAGATTGAAGGACTGAGACAATCTAGCAATCTAAATAAGTGCAAACAACAAAGTGAAGCAAAGGAAAAATAGACATTTATACTTTATAAATGAGCAACTGAGACAAACATGGATTTTTCTCTCTGAATTTCAGAAACCTAAAGCATAGACCTGCATCAAAGATAATTGCATAGACTCCTATGGGAGATTCCTTTGACCTAAAGGACTTCAATTTCCAGTCCTTTAGCTCAGTGCAGTCTCCCCTTTCAGTTTGTAACCTTCCATCTACATACCTCTATATACCACCATAACTATCTGATAATCCAAAGTATACTTAATCTTGCACTGGCAGGTTCTGAAAACATTGCTATGGCTATAATGTCAGCTTGAAGTAGGTGGCTGCAGTTAACATTTGCCTTGTCTTTTTTTTTTCCACCCCCCATTTTACACACCTTGCTTTATAATTTGTAGTTTATAATCTTATACTAGGGAACAAGCAGAACATAGTAGATGTCATTAGTAAAGTAGCCATTTAAAGATCCACAAGCATTTCACAATAATGCGCATGTGCACAGCTTTAAAAGTCAATTAGCTCTACAATGTTTGTAACTGATCAAAGAATGCTCTGATCTCGCACTATTACTGTAATAAAACAGAGCAATGAGATTGAGGCAATCCTGTGGAAACCATGCAGTTTCTTTAGAAAAGGGTTTTCATGGGAGCATTTGTTGCACTGGAGAAGATGCAAAGAAGAGGATGTTCATCTAGAAAGATCCCCATTTTTTCTCTTCCTTACTGGTCACTGGGAAGATATTTTCCTTTCCCTTTTTCTTCTCCATTTCTCCTTTGTTTTTTTTCATTGTACTTGAAGGTAACTTTTACTGCTAGAGTTGATGGGTGCCATCAGCTACAGGCCCCATGAATAAATTGTTGTACATGTAAGATTGTCCCAACATTCTCTGCGGAACACTTCTAGGGCACTTCTAGGGCCCGATTCATCTTGTTTTAATGTAGAAACCTAAAACAGATCAGATAAATCACATCAGAAATGCTGATTTTTCTTCTTTGATTTTAAAGGAAATCCTTGGTGACTGCCCAAGATATGAATATATCCAGTACAGACATCTGATCTTACATAAAATGAATGTAGAAATGTTCTTTAGCTTTATGTAGTCTTTTGATTGTAGTGGACTGTTAGAACTTATATGTCCGTCTCAAAATCATCTGTAAATTACTTGCATGGTTTATCTCATAGTGTTTATGATAGATATAGTACTACACGTACATGTTCTATTGTTTCTTCCAAATGTATGCAAACAAACAACTTTGAAAAGTAACAATGTATACATTCTAGCTACAATGTAAAGTTTTTACTTTTTTTCAAACCAAAAGTTTGTTAATCAGTATACAGTTTTATTGCATAGAAGAGAAATCTATATTGGTGCTAAATTTTTAAACTTTGAAATATTTCTAAGATTAAATATAGTTCTTTATCCATGGACAGCTCTGATCTTTTTCTTAATGCAGAATAAAGCTCAGATTATTCCCTATAATGTACTTTCATATATTTAATACATTCTGACCACAAGCTTTTTATCTTTTGTGATTTAATTATTTTTTCCCCTAAATGAAATTAACAATATGCTTTTTTTAAACACTTGATACTTGGAGAACAACCAATGAGCTACCTGAGATTTTGTCAGGTTAATGGCTATTTTATTCTTATGACTTTATTTTCTTAATATTTATTTTTAAAAGATAAATCAGTTAATCATTAGGGGAAAAAAAAGAAGTGTCACTACAACTGAGGATGTCTGTAATTGATGATATCCAAGAAATGGGAGTAACAGCATATTCCTCTGTCAATATAAGGCTTTTAGGGGTATAGATCATACCATTATGAGCAGTACTTTGGAAATTATCAAAAGAACAATGCTGTAAATTCTGTCACAGTCATGCAAAAATTACTACTGACATTAAACTGATTTTTCAAAAATTGATTTTCCTTTTGTAAGAAATAGCTTTTAGTTCCAGGACAGAATATCTGGTTAAAATCATATAAAGATAGAAAACAGACCTAAAAAGACAAATATTACAGTGGTAAAATATTCCATATTGGATATCACAGAAACTTGAGTTCAAATTTTTGCTTTGCCAAGTTTAAACCAAGCCTAGATTTCTAGCAGTCATAGCAGCAGGTTTCCCCTGATTTTGACCAGAATTCCCATACTAAGACTCAAAAAAAATTCCTAATAAGTGTTACAGATATGGCAAACTAAAAACTATGTCCTTGGTCCTGAGCAGCTGCTTAGAGTGCAACTTGAATTTTCAACCCCTATATTTCCAGCTCAATGCCTTTACCAAAGGCTATTACTTTGGATGCAGTAAGACCTCTAAAATCCTCTTTGGACTCTGTACATGCAATGTTCACTTTCTTTTTATATTCAAATTAAGACCAGTGGAATATGAGAAAATCAACTCTATTTTTAAAGAACTCATAAAGCACCTGGAAAACACGAAGTCATGTAAAAGGCTATCTAATCTACTTTCCATGCAAGACATAAGATTTGACTAGATTTTTGAGAAAACCTGTACAACTGACTGGCTGAATAGTCCAGTCAAGCCTTTCAAAATGAAAATCTGGATCCTGGGAGCTCCTTGCTTACACCAAGTTAGAGACCTGACAGTAACCTCCATGCAGTTTCCTCTGATACCTCTATTTGCCTCTCAGATATAAACTTGGTATAGTTTTTTTAGCTTAGATGTTGATATCTGGATTGTACATGTATGAAGTTAGAAGAGACCATACCTACCCTGTTTTTATGTTTGGGTAGGTGGGCTCATTTCATTCTTTTCCTCATTTTCTGATTGGAGAAATATTGGAAGATCTTAATTATGTTTTTATAGAATGAGATTTTTAATTACCAGTCTAAAAGTCTTAAAGGTCAGAAAAAAATATATCCAGCTTTAAAAGAATCCAAACATAAAGGAGAAGGAATTAGCACAACTCAGCCTAGATTTAGGAATGGCAATTCATGCTTTTCCAACTTGATTGCTTTCTGTGATGAAGTGATTGGTTAATTTAATGATGGGAGCATGGTAGACATAGTAAAATGCCCATTTTAAGTAAGGTTTTTTTATAATCTCAGAAATTGGGATGGACGAGCAGTCTGTTAATGGGTTTTAAAATTGACTGGACTGTTCCATTCTGAGGAGAATGGGCAATGATTTGACTGATTGGCAGCCCTCAGTGAGCAGAGGTATACCAAGTGTGAGTCCTGGAGCCCAATAACATTAGAATTAGAGTGAATGATTAATGTAAGAAATGCCAGAGCATCAGTCCGGAGAGACTCTGATCAAACTGAGGACTGGGCTAGCAGAAACCTTATCCCCCAGTATCAGTACAATCTGGGGGAAGAAAGGATTGAGAGCAGCCTTGCCGAGAGGGACTTGGGGGTGCTGGTGGATGAAAAGCTGGACATGAGCCGGCAATGGGTGCTGGCAGCCCAGAAGGCCAACCGTACCCTGGGCTGCATCAGGAGAAGCGTGGCCAGCAGGTCGAGGGAGGTGATTCTGCCCCTCTACTCTGCTCTGGTGAGACCTCACCTAGAGTACTGCGTCCAGCTCTGGAGCCCTTAGCACAAGAAGGACATGGAACTGTTGGAGCAGGTCCAGAGGAGGGCCACTAAAATGATCCGAGGGCTGGAGCACCTCTCTTATGAGGACAGGCTGAGAGAGTTGGGCTTGTTCAGCCTGGAGAAGAGAAGGCTGCGGGGAGACCTGATTGTGGCCTTTCAGTACCTAAAGGGGGCCTATAGGAAAGATGGGGACAATCTTTTTAGTAGGGCCAGCTGTGACAGGACAAGGGTAATGGTTTTAAACTAAAACAGGGTAGGTTTAGACTAGATATAAGGAAGAAATTCTTTACAATGAGAGTGGTGAAACACTGGAACAGGTTGCCCAGAGAGGTAGTGGAGGCCCCATCCCTGGAAGCATTCAAGGCCAGGTTGGACAGAGCACTGAGCAACCTGATCTAGTTAGTGGTGTCCCTGCTCACTGCAGGGGGGTTGGACTAGGTGATCTCTAGGGCTCCCTTCCAACCCAAAACATTATATGATTCTATGATTCTATGAAGTTCAACAAGAAGTGTAGTGTTCTTATTATTTTCCTTTTATTAACTCTGGAGAAGCCATGCCTGGAATAGAGTCCAGTTTTGTTGTCCTTCCTCTTACCCAGGCTGGTGTAAGTACAATGTTGAGTGTCCACGGCTCAGTTACTGAGGTGGTCAAGAATCTGGAGCATGTGTCCTAAAAGGAGAGGATTGTTTATCTCAGTGAAGCAGAGACTAAGGGGCAATGCAAAACCCACATAAATCTTCTTGAAGAAATGAAGATGATGAACCAAATTTTCTTGGTATTGACAGGCAAAACAGAAAGGGGCAATGGACACAAATTGTGGTTTGTGATGTTCAAACTGGACATTAGGAAACTGATCTTGAGTGGAGATCATTGATGGCAGACCTGCTTCAAGCAGAAAATTGGACTTGGGGAACTCCTGAGCTCTCTTTCAGCGATCATTTATATGCTTCTATTATTTTATGATTCTCTTATTTGTTGTTACTTTTTCCAAAACTATTACCTCATTGTAAGGTAACTTTTCACCATCAGTAGTTACAACTCCACCTTCACACAGTGAAATGTATGAAGTGTTCCTCATAAGGGAAGAGAGAATACAAGAGAGATTCAAGGATAGAAAATAAAAGTCCTTCACAGTTTGACAAAATATTCTATACATTGCTGTTTGGAAGAGAAGAAATAGAGCACAGACGACAGGAAAAATGTTGTGCAAAGAAACTCCAGATTGATTAGCCTAACATCAGGGTAGCTGAACAGTTAATTAGGAACTCTTATTAACAGTGTTGTGACTGACAATCAGTACTTTTAGATGGAAAAACAGACTTATTGACAGATCTCCAAATGCAGTTGTTGATAGCAACACTGTTCTTTTATCTTTCCCAATGCCTTCGCTGATACCCAATTTATAAAACACCTTTACAATAAAGTTTTCCTGCGACACATATTTATAGGCTAGTGAATAAAAAGTAGGTATAAATTTCACAGAGTAATCCAAACTATTCTGATAAATAAGTACTGGTCAATCAAACATAATTAAGTAGAAGAATCTTGATGTAATAACATCTTTGGTGGAAAGAACGCAAGCAATTTTTTTAGGAGAGGGAACTGCAGCTCAGGTTAGCAATGACTCAAAGAAGAAATTGAGAGTGTTCATAAATGACCGTTTTCACACAAATTCTATGCTCAGTGATGTAGCTGGTATAAAGTTTAATGTAATCCTTCTGAGAATAATTAAAAAAAAAAAAAAACACATGGGGAAGAGAACTGGAAAGATTGTTATTAGAATATTACGTCTGATTCAGATGACCAAACTTCAAGAAGAAATACAGAAGACAGTCAACAGAAGAAACACAAGGAGTATTTAAGTTCCAGGAGAAAGCCTTACCTGTGGGACTTAAAGGCTTCCATCTGTTCATTTTATTAAGGACAAGTACAGGAACATATAACTTGGTCACTGTGCACTATGTATAAGTAATCACAGACTTTTTTCAGTCTTGCAGATAAAGGGATGACATGATCCAATGTCTTGAATTTGAAGTTAGATAAAATTAACCTTTAAATAAGATATGATATCCTAGCACTGAAGATAATTAAACATTGAAGCACTCACCATAGGTGGTGGTGGATAAGCCAAGAACTGGAATTTAAGATAAGATCATATATCTTTCAAGAAACATAATTTTGACTTCTGGAAACATTCTGTAATCTGTATACACAGAAGGTAAGTTTTCATGATCATAGATTTACTTTTGGCGTTGAATATAGATTTGCATCAGAAGTATATAGAATTTTATAATTAAGTATATTGAAAAGGCATTAAGTCACCAATATTTAACTGCATGAAGTGCTACCTTCTAATCTGATCCAAGAAGAGAGCGTCTACTGCTGTTACTTCTAAAACATATTAAGCTATCTTAATATCCTGTCTTTAAGTGGAAAATCACAGTTTTTATTTTGCTGAGAGCTTTTTTATAAGCTGAGGGTTTTAATAAATTCCACAAAGAATGGAAGTTCTACACAAGTAAAGTACATGGTATGAGTGTCCTTTAACAGTAAGCACATAGAGGTCAGTGACTAAATATGTCACTGTTGGGATTCTTCTTGTTCAGTCAATCACAATTATTATTTAATTAAGTTCAGCTCAAATATAATAGAATCATGGAATCATAGAATAGTTTGGGTCAGAAGGGACCTTTAAAGGTCTCTAGTCTAACCTCCCTGGCAATGAGCAGGGATATCTTCAACTAGATCGCGTTGCTCAAAGCCCTGTCCAGCCTGGTCTTGAATGTTTCCAGGGATGGGGCCTCCACTGCCTCTCTGGGCAACCTGATCCCACCTTTCACCACCCTTACTGTAAAAACTTACTTCCTTATACCTAGTCTGAATCTATCTTCTTTTAGATAAAACCATTACCCCTTGGCCTATCACAACAGGCCCTGCTAAAATGTTTGTCCCCATCTTTCTTATAAGCCCCCTTTAAGTACTGAAAGGCTGCAGTAAGGTCTCCCTGGAGCCTTCTCTTCTGCAGGCTGAATAAGCCCAACTCTCTCAGCCTGTCTTCATAGGAGAGGTGTTCCATCATTCTGATAATTTTTGTGGCCCTCCCCTGGACCCTCTCCAAACAGTCCATCCATCAAATCCATATCTCTCTAATTTAGAGAGAAGGATGTTATGGGGGACCATATCAAAGGCCTTACAGAAGTCTAGATAGATGATATACGCTTCCCTTGTCCACTGATGTAGTCACTCCATCATAGAAGGCCATGAGGCGTGTCAGGCAAGACTTGCCCTCTGTGAAGCCATGCTGGTTGTCTCAAATCACCTCCCTGTCTTCCATGTGTCTTAGCACAGCTTCTAGGAGGATCTGTTCAATGACCTTCCCAGGCACAGAGGTGAGGCTGACAGTTCAGTAGTTCCCAGGGTCCTCCTTTCTACCCTTTTCAAAAACGGGTGCAGTGTTTCCCTTCTTTTCAGTCACCAGGGATTTCACCTGCCTGCCATGACTTTTCAAATGTCATGGAGAGTGGCTTGGCTACTACATCAGCCAATTCCCTCAGGACTCTGGAATGCATCTCGTCAGATCCCATAGACTTATGTATGCTTGGGTTCCTCAGGTTGTTATGAACCTGATCTTCTCTTACTGTAGGAGGGACTTTGCTCCCCCAGTCCCTGCCTTGAGGTCCATCCACTTGAGAGGTGTGGGAAGAGAGGTTGCTAGTGAAGACAGAGGAAAAAACATTGATTACCTCAGCCTTCTCCTCGTCCGTTGTTACCAGTTTGCCAGTTCTGTTCATCAGTGGGGGTACGCTTTCTTTGACCTTCCTTTTCTGGCTGACGTACCTGTACAAACCCTTCTTATTAGTCTTCATTTCCCTTGCCAAGTTCTGCTCCAGCCACACCTTGGCCTTCCTGATCCCATCCCTACACAATCAGGCAATCCCCTGCCTTCCTTTCCTGATTCCTTACACCTGGGGATCATGAGCTCTTGCGGTCAATGGAAAGCATCCTTACAGATCTGCCTATATGAGAGGTCTATAGGAAATGAACCTGTTCAATCCTTCATCAATCTAGAAGAAAGAATCTTCCATTAACCACGGACTTGGAACTGGAAACTGAATACTTACTTGATGTCATATCTGTGCAAGCAGGATGGACAATGGAATGTAATCTTAGGCCCTAATTGGTAAAAAGTTATAAACTGTGTGAAACTATAAAAGTGTATAAACCTTTTATGCTCAAATGTGACATTTTAATTGTGTAAGTCACAAATCAATGTTTCATAAATGTAAATATTTCAAGACAATATTCTTACTGCTAATAAATTCATAGTTTCATGTAACTAAAATTGATTATCTTGTAGATGATGTATTTTTCTTTTAACTTAGTTCAATGTTTCAGTGATCTGAAGTTTTAAAAATTGCTAACTGATAAAGTGACATATTTTACTTTATTTCTTATTCAGTGTTTCTTAATAAAGTGTTCAGACAATAATCCATTATTCTTGCTATCAAAGGATAATGATATGGCAAAAATATCTTGCCTCTGAATAAAAGAATGTAAAAATTATTCATTAAAGACACAATCATAAGAAGTGATGATAGAAACATTAAGGTTTTTTGAAGCCATTAAAAGATAAAAGAATTAATTTTATTACACCTGAACAGAAGGCCTATAAACCTAATAACAAAAACATATGTATGGAAATATTTAAGATTATCCTAGATTTACAAAATTATTTTGGGGAAAAAAAAAAAGAAAAAAAAAAGTCTATGCTTCAGCGAAACCACCTGGTTTGGTGTACAGACTAAACACAAATATGATGCAAATAAAGTGATTAGAATCACCTACCAGTATACTCTGTGGTAGGTCAGATTTGTCTTATCCTTTGCAGCAAAATATATTCATATGCAGATGACTTCATGTGCTGATTGTTGCTCAGGGAAATGAATTTTGTTTTTCTCTAAGGGTTCATAAAAAGTGATGAAGATAAATTGTGAGGCCGTTTTTCAGTCAATCTTTTGCCCAGCTCAGTCTAGATGTCAGGCCCTTCTGGAGACCCTGTCTGAGTCCTATTGTTTTGACTGTCTTTATCCAACTTTCAGTGCATATTTGCTATCCTGAGCTTTGGATTTATTTTCCAATGGTTGCATATATTATGTGTATTTCACATATAACCTGATCTATGGACGGGGGAAAGGGGAGATAAAATGGTTTTTCTCTTTGCTTAGAAAGAAAGTTAGAGTTTTTGTGACTAGAATTCTGTATACTTAAGTCAGACAAATGACTGTAGGAGACTATAGGACTGGCTTTAACCTTCTAATCTCCAGCACTGCCCAGGCAGATTGATATAATTCTCAATTTTACCAATGCTTCAGGCTGCATTTGCAATATAAACTCCATCTTCTTGCAGCTAGATCTCTACTGGAATCCAAATCAAATTAGGTGTCTCCTGCATGGATGTCAGTATCTCGTTTCCTTTTAATGAAACACTTTCTTTTGCTGTGTCAGGAAGCCTCTTCTGTACTTACATCAGCCTTCTAAAAGACAAAGAAGCTTTTTGTTTGCTCAGAAGAAAATAAAAGGTAGAATTTTTTTTTTCCCAATAATTTGTTTAAACAATGTTGTATATAAAGTCTAGAGCATTATGCTAGCATGTGTGTTCTTTTAACTCTCATAATGTTGAAGATGTGTGTATCTCAGGACACAAAATTATTCTGATTTAGAGAAATGAAAGAAAATAATTTACTGATCTACATTTCAACTTCAGAGTTGCTCTCATTTTGTCAAGAAACTATGGTTAGCAAATCTATTCTGAAGAAAAATATTCTTATTTAGTCATGGTCCCGAGGATGAATAATATGGATTCATTATTTTCATCTAGTTATTAGTGAAAAGAGTATACACAGGTAAAGAATGCCTTTTAGTGCCTTTTGCTGAATTCACCACCTACTGTGAAGTCTATTTTACTTTGCATTTGTTATTGATATTTTCCCAGCTTCTTTCTGTGCTTCTCTTTCACTTCATGGTCTTGGTGAATATCTTCTCTCTACATTTTCCTTCCTACAGTTTCTGTTTCCATCTTTTTCAGGAAATGGAGGCATTCACTTCTGCAAAATATCTTCAAGGTGATTTGTAGACTCTGATAGAGATAATTAAGTCAGTATTTTTCCATAAAAGTATGAAGTTCTTTGTGTGAACAAGGTGATACTAACAGTAATTATTTTTATTTGTAGGAAATTAGGATTTTGTCTGCTTGAACTCCAAAAACACTGGCTCTTTATTCCACTGTATGGAAAATGTTTACCTAAGATAAATTTACATTGACTTAGGTATCAATGGTTTTGTGTCTCTTCATGTTTTCTCCTTAACCCTATTTTTATTGAAGCGCCTTCTCTGGACAGGTCAATTTCTGGAAAGCTCTATATTGAAGGATCTGTGAAGGAGATTCTCAGGGTATTCTACTATTTTGAAATGAAGGCATTAGTTCAGCTAGCATTTCTCCATTTAATTTTGCTTTATTTTTAAATAGCTCAGCTTCATTTCTGTAGAACATTTATGATTAATTAGTTTATGTTAACTGCTAACCAAGACTTAGGATCAATTTGAGCCCCCTTGTTATTGCATATGAATTTGATTTTACTTACATTTCTTTTCTGCTTTTACTATGCCTTTGCCCTACAGTTCTTTAAAAGCATTGCCCTTCTCATATCTGGTATTTAGAAATTATGAAGGTTTGAAAATGATCAACATAAGAGATTAAAAATGTCGCTTGTCTCAATTTTCTTTCTTCATCCATATTCCTTCCCTTCCCTTCCCTTCCCTTCCCTTCCCTTCCCTTCCCTTCCCTTCCCTTTCTTTCCCTTCCCTTCCCTTTCCTTCTCTGTCCTTCTTTCAGGTATTTTGGACTTAATGAAAAAATATGACCTTGCTTGGAAGAATCCAAAATAAAAGAAAAAAACACTATTTTTGGAAGGTGGAACTCTGGTGCCAATTAAATAGCTGTAAACAATTTATTGACATCATTGGGCTGATCTAATTACCTTATGGCTGAAGGAAAAACTCTGAAAGATCATAATATGCACAAGTAAAAAGGAACCATCTCATAGCTTGTCTTAGTAAGCTCTGTCACAGATTTAAAAATAATGTCTTATGCATTCATGTCATTTGTGCATTCTATGACTTGAATATCATCATAAATTATGCGATCAACCCACTTTTAAAATGCCCAGTTATACATATGTAGTGCAGACTGTATGTAGCATGAGTGCCATATAAAACTATATTGGCAAAGTTTCATGAAAATATGGTAAGAAGCACTGGCAGCAATATTCCATAATTTGAGATAAGGTGGGGCAGTTCTGGAGATGCAGATAAGGAGGGCTCCAGCTTTCATTGCTGAAGGAAAGATTTCTTGATTTCCAAAGTGTGAGATTTTAGAAACTGCATCCTCTTTGCCTGACAGATTTACAAACCCTACACCATTTAGTGGAATGAAAACATATCATGTGCTAAAAAAATGAGCAACAACTTCATTAAATAATAAATTAATAAACAGTAGCTTATGTTCATCAATGACTTAGACAGCGAGATCGAGTGCACCCTCAGCAAGTTTACGGACGACACCAAACTGAGTGGTGCGGTTAACACACCAGAAGGATGGGATGTCATCCAGAGAGACCTGGACAGGCTGGAGAGGTGGGCCTGTGTGAACCTCATGAGGTTCAACAAGGCCAAGTGCAAGGTCCTGCACCTGGGTCGGGGTAACCCCTGGTATCAGTACAGGCTGGGGGAAGAACACTGGAACAGGTTGCCCAGAGAGGTGGTGGAGGCCCCATCCCTGGGAACATTCAAGGCCAGGTTGGATGGGGCTCTGAGCAACCTGATCTAGTTAGTGGTGTCCCTGCTCACTGCAGGGGGGTTGGACTAGATGACCTCTAGGGGTCCCTTCCAACCCAAAACATTCTATGATTCTATGATTCTATGATTCTGTTTGTGTCCTGAGAGCTATGTTACTACTCCTTTGTAATACCTGAATGCTGTTAAATACATTTCTTTGATATCATGTTCAGGAACTTAAAATATTTCTCTTTGTAGTCCTTAGAAGTGTAATCTGTAAATAACCTGGATCTTCAGATGATAAAAGGCAGCACAGTTGTTTCAAAATAAATAAATAGACCTGAGATACCTAACTGTGTCTCAGAATGTGACACAGCGTTTACCATATGGTAACCTGTGAACCTGATGATCTCTCCAGAGCCTTTTCAGTTCTATTCTCTTTGACTTTACAGTTTATGTATTATCACAGTGCCTTGCTAATGTATGAACACATTCAGAAAGATAGACAATCCTTTCCTGGAGAATGCACCACCTGACTAAATCAGGGGAAACTGAATGGTCACATGACCCGCATACTGATATCAAACACATCAGGAGGTAGGTATAAAATGAATGCCAGACTCCACATTATATATACTGATGTCATTATATTGCTTAAGCTGTGCTAGCAAATAAGCAGCAGGACAGTCTTTATTTTGTCATTTATTCTGCTTGCAATCTTTCTGCAATTAACTAAGGTTATTATTGATCATATTAGAATAGTTGGGTGCAAGTAAATATTACTGCTTTTATTCATTTCCATTTTTCTTAGGTCATCTTATTTGTAGAAACAGTCCCTGAAGCCATGTGGAAATATTAGAATTCTTCTTAAAGTATAAAAGAAATCCTTATTGTATCAGGTTAGGACATGATAAACATTTTACATTAGTCCTAATCCCACATTGGACTCTGGAAGATTATGCATGAACCCCAAGCTTGAGCAAGGGAAAAGAAAAGGACTGTGGTGGGTTAATCTTTGCTGGTTGCCAGGTACCAACCAACCGTCTCTCACTCCCCCTCCTAAGCAGGACAAGGCAGGAAAATAAGATGAAAGAGCTTGTGGGTTGAAATGAACACAGGGAAATTGCTCACCAATTGCTGTCATGGGCAAAACAGACTCAACTTGGGGAAACTAATTTAACTTATAGTCAGTTAATAATGGAGTAGGATAGTGAGAAAAAAATATAGAATCACCTTCCCTCCACGCCCACCTTCTTCCCAGGTCTATCTCCTCCCCCCCCACGTCAAGTGACACAGGGGGTGGGGTGGGGTATGGGTGTTGCTGTCAGGTCATCACACTACAGCACTACCACAACTTCCTCCTCACACTGTTCCCTACTCCACATGACAAAGTTCTTCATTAACTTCTCCAACATAAGTCCTTCCCAGAGGATGCAGTTCTGCAGGAACTGCTCCAGAAAGGGTCCCTTTCATGCGCTACAGTCCTTCAGGAACAGACTGCTCCACTCTGGGTCCCCCATGGGGCACAGTTCCTGCCAGAAAACCTGCTCCTGCATGGGCTTTCCATGGATTGCAGTGTGGATATCTGCTCTGACATGGTCCTCCAAGGACTGCAGGAAGACAAACTGCTTCAACATGGTCATCTCCCTGGGCTTCAGGAGAATCTTTGCTCTGGCACCAGGAGCACCTCCTCCCCCTCCTTCTTCACTGACATGGGTTTCTGCAAGGCTGTTTCTCTCACATTTTCTCACTCCTCTCTCCCACAGCTGCTGTGCAGCTTTTTTTACCCTGTCTTAGATATGTTATCACAGAGATGCCACCAGTCCACCAGCATGGGCTCAGTTTTGGGCAGCGGTGGGTCCATTTTGGAGCTGGCTGGAAATGGCTGTGCCCAACATGGCTGCAGATCCTGATCTCTTCTCACAGAGGCTACCCCTGCAGTCCCCTGCTACCAAAACTTTGCCATAGAAACCCAGTACAGGACTGGAGTAAATGTTTTGGACTGATGAACATCAGTGACCTATCCTGAATAAGATTAAGAGAATAATAGCAGAGTACTAAGAAGAAAAACTATTTTGCAGTGACCTACCACTATCTCACTGCATTCTTCAGAGTTCAGTTTCTCATTAAAGATAAGGAAATGTGAAAAGATTCACACAAGCTGGCTTAGTTTTGTTGTCACTGAGCTCATTTCCACAACTTGCTCAGGTTTGTGCATGCTTTGTGCTGAAGAAATCCAGGATCATTAGGAAAGTTTTACTTTGCCTCCCTTGCATAAAGCTCCTAAGACTCTGGCTTTGTACAGATGAAACGTAAGGAGTAGAAAGCTCTTATAAATCCCCAAGGGTTAGGTTTTGTTATGAATTTCCTAGAGAAATGCTGTCAGGAATTATCTTCAGGGCAGAATCGTAGTTTCACAGATATATATTAAAGAACAAATGCTGTTACTGAACAGTAAGGCCTAGATATTCCACAGTGCTCTGCATATTCCTTTATCAAATAGTTAACTGCAGTAAACGGTGATACATCCTACAGTATTAAGACTGTAACAGAAGAGCTGGACAAAAATGTAGTTTTGGAAAAAGTGATTTGATCACGGTCAACAAGAAAATAAATGTTTTGCAAAAGATTCCGGATTAAACTAGGTAAAAAAAAAAACAAACAAACAGGTAAAAATATAAAAGAGACAGAACTAATTAATGAAATAACTGGATAAAGAAGATGAAGAAGGTGAATAAAATTATTAATGGACAATATTAATAATGTAGTAAAGCCAGTGATTCAGTGACAACTTGCAGCTAACATTCCAAGAAAGGGAAAAGTCTGCAAGGTCACCTATATTAAGAGAGCTGCATTTAGACTGGAATTGGTGCACAGAAGGCTTACAGAATAATAAGTATAATGGTAAGTTTATCTTGCTGGAAGAAATAAAAGCTTTGGCTCATTAAACCTGGAAAATTAAGGTCTAAGTCTAATATGACTGTTCAATCAAAATATATGGGGGGGCTGGAAAAGCAGAAAAGATAAACACTGGGAAGATATGTGAACTATTTAAACTACAAGTAATAAGTACAAATGGGTATCAACTGACCATGAATAAACTTAGAATAGAAATTAGAAGCCTGCCTTACCATCAGAATTATCATGGAATTTCCTAATGGATGGGAACATGTTCAACTATTGTTAAGAAGCTTGCTTAGTTCATAAACAGCATTGTATGATTTGCTCGCCCATGAAAGCAGAGGACTATAGTAAACATCTCAGGAAACCTTTCCCAGTTCTACATTCCAACCACCTGACAGAAGAGCAGGTCACAGTACCATAATACCATACCACTCTCACCCCCAGCATATAGACAAAAGTAGGGACACCACCCCCTTTCCCAAAGCATGTATACATCTCTCTGGAGCCAGTGAATAATGTGCATCACAGGTACTGTAATTAATTCATAATATTTCTGCCTGAATGATGTCTTTTATCCGATTGAGATTCATAATGCATAGAGATTATCTGTGCATCTTCTACAAGGAAATTATTGTGTTCCATGGAAGGTAAATTTCCCTTAACTTGCTGTAGAAAAAATTTTTTCTTCTGCAGCTCTGTGCAATATCTAGTGTATACTTGTCACAGATTCAAGAATTCAGTGAAGGATTTAAAAAATCACAGTCTGTGTGTAAAATATGAAGTAAAATTAAAACCATATATTAGTCACCTTGTAAAACTGTTGTGGACAACCCATGAAATTACTTCCATGACTGGAAAAGAGTTTTTGTGGCTTATAGATCAAGGATTGGATCTCAAATTGCACATATATTCATAATAATGGGATGAAATTTAACAAGTCCAAATGCCAGATTCTGCACCTGGGGTGGAGTAACACCGGGCACAAGTATAAACTGGGAGGGGTGTGGCTGGAGAACAGTTATGCAGAAAGGGATCTGGGGGTGCTGGTCGGCAGCAGGCTCAATAGAGTCAGCAGCGTGCCCTGGCAGCCAAGAGGGCAAACCCCATCTTGGGGTGCCTCAAACACTGTATAACTAGCTAGTCAAAAGAGGTGATTATCCCACTGTTTATCCCTATTGTTTATTCACATATTGCCTAGGGGTGACCTCCTGGCTCTCTGCAGCTTTGTGAGGAGGGGAAGTGGAGAGGGAGGTGCTGAGCTCCTCTGCCTGGGATCCAGTAATGGGATGCATGGGAATGATTCAAAGCTGCACCAGGGGAGGTTCAGACTGGACCTGAGGAAGCATTTCTTTACCGAGAGGGTGGTCAGACACTGGAAGAGGCTTCCTAGAGAGGTGGTCAATGCCCCAAGACTGTCAGTGTTTAAGACTCATTTGGACAATGCTCTTAACAACATGCTTTAACTTTTGGTCAGCCCAAGCAGTTAAACTAGATGATCATTGTAGGTCCCTTCCAAATGAAATAGTCTGTTCTGTTCTAGTCTAGTCTAAATCAGTTTAGTATTATACAAATAAAAGGAAATTGTTAATCAAACCAGACACTTCAATTTGCTTATTTTAAAATCACACTTGTAACCAAAGCGGAACACTATAGTCAACAGGAAACTGAATGTTTTTCAGTGTTTCTAAATATCAGTACAGGACCCATCAGAAATAAATCTAACAAGAGTGTTTGTGTAAACTAAAGATTACAGTGCAGCTGGAATATGAGGTATTTGTGATAGTTTTGTTATATTATGTTCCAGCCTACACATCTGGCCAACAGACTGCAGCTCTTGAAAGGATGGCGCATGTTTCTTTAATCTTTAACCTCCCCTACTTTTAGATTAACAAGAAAATTAGAGGGAGAAATCGTCTGCTTATGGTACATGAGGACAAATACTGCAATTTGGCCTTAGCCAAAAATATATTTTCTGAATTTTAGGAGTATGCAAATATTTTTCATAGTGCTAACAATCATTAAATTTCTCATAAAAGCTTAAAATACTTTCATGTTTCTCCTCAGTTCCAATTAAAATTTAGTTTTCTAAGTAGTCATGTAGCAAGCAAAGCATTCATCATAAGCATAGCAAATGTAAGACAATGTCACAGCAGTGGAGTAAGTCATGGATGCCTGAAGGAAACTGAGCAGTCACAGAACCAGATTTTACTTATCAAGCATTTACATATTTACTTTTATTATATACAATTGCAATTCTCTTTGAAAGTCCTTATGAACTTTAGATTTCCAGACACAATTTAGATCTATGATACTACTTTTCTAATGCTTTCGTTAATCCACAAGGGATATTTTCTACTTGTCTAGAAGTCTGAGAATTTCACAAGACTTTTGTTACTGAGTAAATGCTAATATAGCAAGAGAGAAACTAAATAAAAAATCCTGGATACCTTGTGTCTTTCAGTATAAAAACCCATAGTCTAACTTTCAGGGAAGGGGTTTAACAATTAGTATTCCTTCTCCTAGTTCTCAGCGGACAAGATCATGACCTTGGGTAGACATTTATCTTCTCTACCTGAGCATCCTTATCCATAGAGAGATTCTGTTTATTCCCTTTTCTGCAGTCATGAAGACTAAATTCAAAATAAAGCTCTGCATGCGAGTATACAGTGGACAAATTGCACATGTGTTTTATTGCTTGGGGACTTGATTATTTATATATTTGAACTTTTTTTTTTTATTGGTGTTTTTAAAAATTATCTAGATGTTGAAATTTACCTTTCTTTTTGAGGACAGTATCTATCAAATCTGCTACTAAATTAGCAGCATAACTGAAAAATAGCAGAAAAGCCATCACAGAAGACAACAAATGTAATTTCATTATGGGCAAATATAAATTCTATCACTGAGGTAATGTTATAAAGAAGATACTCCTTTACTAGCCTTAACAAGTAACTTTTAATATAAACAAGCACTTGGTTGTACATTCACTGAGATTATCCTGTTTGTTCAACAACTAGCTTGGTAATGGCACATAGATTATAATTAAAGCTGGCAAGTATGGCTGCTGTGCAAATAATAAATGTGTTTACCACAGGAAGATTTGAAAATGGGGTAGGAAGAATATACCATAAAAAGTAGCCATCATGATGATTATTCTGTGCTGTCATGTTTTGAGCCATCAGTCTTTGATTTGGCCAACTTTTCTTATGAAGGTAAATTTTGAAAAGTTCAGCAATCCAAGAATGAAACATATTTTCTTCTTTCAGTGTTTGAAGGAGCGACTGAATAAAACAATGTATTTTATTTCTAAATTTTGATTATGTAATAATTTGTTTCAATTTTTATTATAGCTCAACTTTATTCAGATTCACAAACTCTGTATTCTGCTACAGACACAACAAATTTGTTTACAGCAAAAGTAAGAAATTTCTTGCATTACAAGAAGAACAACTAAAGGTTTTTATGGATCTATCTATGTTCAAATTTTATTTTGGATCAGAACTGTGCTTTCAGATTAAATCCCTTAATTGACTCCACTTGTCATGGCTGAAATCAAATTAAAAGCTGCACCGAAGAGTACTATTCAGTGCTCCAAGTGCTAAAGGACATTCAGTCCGTGGGGTCAGACCAAAGCTACCACAAAATAACTCCCATGGAATGGCTGTAGTGAGTCAGTCTGCCACACCACCACAATTGCCTCAAAAGACAAATTGTCTGCAGTCTGCAAGACTTTGTCACTGGTTAGCCATACTCACTCTGAACAGAAGTGCAATGCCTTTATAGAACATCTTCCAGTTTGCTACCTGCCAAAGAGCACAGTAGCTATCTATTTCTCTGACAGATATTAGTACAATCATTTCAATTTCTTGTGTGCAGTAATTTGAAGCAATAGAGGAAACTACTTTTTTCCTTTGTGAAACTGAATTGTTTAGTTCAGACATTTTCAGCTTTTTATCTAAAGCTCTGAGAACATTGTTAAAAGTATGATGGTTTGGTTATATTTAATTTCATGGAGTCTTAGTATACTGACCCATATACAGTATTTTTTCACATATGTCACCTCATTTGATTTGGTATTATGATTTCTGTTGAATATTTGCATTTTCCTGGCATTTATAATACACAGTTAGAGTTAAGTGTGTTAGGTCCATGTGTATAAGTTACTCACTATAGTAAAAAAAAAAAAAAAGAAATATACCTATTCAACCTGAATCACAAAGGTCTGTGTTGAGACATTTAAGATATTAAAATCTCCCCTTCCCACCATCCTTTTAGAGTGTTAGAGTCAGGCTTTCCTTACTCTGCAATATTAGTCTTAGAGTTGGTATGTATGATTTGTCTTCGAGAAAAATTAAAACTCTTTTTCTTTTGAAGCCTAGCTGCTGCCAATTAGCAAATTTTATTGCTTTTGGCCAACTCCTAACTGATCATAATTCTTTCCAGTAACTGAAAACACCTTCTTCTGTCTGAGGGGACTCATATTCATGTCCTCCACTTCCCAAGAACATATCCAAATGATCCATATATTCTAGCCAGGAATTAATTTACAAGTGATACTGGACCATTTCTGTCTGTCAACCTTTTGCAGCCAGTACTTTTTTTTATGGTCAGATGCTATGAATGGGTAAGTTTCAGATACCAGTTTTCAACTTCTGTGCTTAATATCTAGTTTCGGCCTTTTCATGAAATATTCATGGTACCCTTAGTGATATTTGTGGCAGTTTGTAATTAACGTTGAATTATAGAATTTGGTAATGCATCAAAATGCTGAAAGAAAACGTGAAAAGAAGCCAGTGTATATTCTTATGTGTACTGGTTTTGGCTGGGATAGAGATACTTTTCTTCATTGTAGCTTATATGGTGTTATATTTTGGATTTGTGATGAAAACAGTGTTGATCATAGAATCATAAAATCATAGAATGTTTTGGGTTGGAAGGGAGCCCTAGAGGTCATCTAGTCCAACCCCCCTGCAGTGAGCAGGGACACCACTAACTAGATCAGGTTGCTCAGAGCCCCATCCAACCTGGCCTTGAATGTTCCCAGGGATGGGGCCTCCACCACCTCTCTGGGCAACCCGTGCCAGTGTTTCACCACCCTCGTTGTAAAGAATTTCCTCCTTAGATCCAGTCTAAACCTACCCTGTTTCAGTTTAAAACCATTACCCCTTGTCCTGTCACAGCTGGCCCTACTAAAAAGATTTTCCCCATCTTTCCTATAGGCCCCCTTTAGGTACTGAAACACACTGATAACACACTGATGTTTAAGTTCTTTCATTTTTTAGTGCTTGCACAGCATCAAGGCCTTTGCTTCTCATGCTGCCCTGCCAGTGAGTGGCTGGGGTTGCACAAAAAGCTGGGAAAGGACATAGCTGGGACAGTTGACCCCAAATGACCAAAGGGATATTGCAAACCATATGACATCATGATCATCAATAAAATCTGGGGGAAGAAGGAGGAAGGAAAGGTGTTTTGTGTGATGGCATTTGTTTTCCCAAGTAACTGTTATGCATCATGGAGCCCGGCTTTCCTTGAGATGGCTGAACACTTGCCTTCCCATGGGAAGCGGTGAATAAATTCCTTGTTTTGCTGTGCTTGCATGTACAGTTTTTGTTAATTTATTAAATTGTCTTTATCTCAACTCATGAGTCTTTGCATTTGTACCCTTTGGATTCTTTCCCCCATCCTGCTGGGGGATTGAGCAAGTGGCGGTGTGGTGCTGAGCTGCCTACTGGGGCTAAACCACATTAGGCAATTGTGTTCCTTAGTATTCAGTAAAGAGATTTACTGTACAATACTCAGCATGAGGACAGCTATCATGGGAAACACAAAATAGCAATTGCAGAAACAGATGGTCACATGATGAAGAGTAGTTAGAAACCCAATATAATACCGAGTACATTTTAAATGTAAATCCTGATTGTGTTAAATAGTGGTGCCAGCTGTTTCAGCCTGCAAACCATACTTATTGCTGTACCCTGGGAATCAGCAGGTGCTACTTGTTCTACTACTATCAAATTATGGACGGATAGTTTTAAATGGGAATTTCAGATGTCTGTACCTCTGGGACTAGCAACATATGAGAAAATGGAATATGAAAACCTGAAGAACAAAGTGTGCTGATGGAAAGTTTTAGTTTTACTAAATGAAAAAAAGAAATTGGACTTCAATTCCTTCCCTGTTCATCTTTCCCCAACCTTTTCCTACACATTTACCTATGCATTTTTTTACATGTAAATATGAATAAAGACTTTTTACAATAATCAGATGTAGAATGCTACATATAGGTTATTTTCTCTATAAATGCCATAAATAAAACTGTCATTTCTCTACAAATGTCATAAAAAAAAATCTGTATTTTCTTAGCCTGATCTAATTTCCACACATAATTTAACTTACGTTAATACATCAAGGTATAGTAAAAACAACACAGTAGCTACTCAGAGGCCTAAAGGAATGTGAATAATGATACTAGGCCAAACATGGAAAAAAAGGAAAAAAAACTCCCCTCCAAAAAAACGGGCCAGATTTTTTCTTTGAAAGAAGTATTTCTCATTGCAAACTAGCAGTTCAGGGATATTCTAAACAACAGTGTTAAGATCTTTATTTTTACCCTGTACAGTACTATGCCAACCATCAGATGTCATCTTTCTAGACTTCTGCAAAGGCTTTGACACAGTCCCCCACAACATCCTTCTCTCTAAATTGGAGAGCTATGGATTTGATGGGTGGACTGTTCGGTGGATAATGAATTGGTTGGATGGTCACATCCAGAGGGTAGTGGTCAATGGCTCGATGTCCGGATGGAGACTGGTGGCGAGTGGTGTCCCTCAGGGGTCTGTACTGGGACCAGTGCTGTTTAATGTTTTCATCAATGACTTAGACAGTGAGATCGAGTGCACCCTCAGCAAGTTTGCAGATGACACCAAACTGAGTGGTGCGGTTAACACACCAGAAGGATGGGATGTCATCCAGAGAGACCTGGACAGGCTGGAGAGGTGGGCCTGTATGAACTTCATGAGGTTCAACAAGGCCAAATGCAAGGTCCTGCACCTGGGTCGGGGTAACCCCTGGTATCAGTACAGGCTGGGGGAAGAAAGGATCGAGAGCAGCCCTGCCGAGAGGGACTTGGGGGTGCTGGTGGATGAAAAGCTGGACATGAGCCAGCAATGGGTGCTGGCAGCCCAGAAGGCCAACCGTACTCTGGGCTGCATCAGGAGAAGCGTGGCCAGGAGGTTTGAGGGAAGTGATTCTGCCCCTCTACTCTGCTCTGGTGAGACCTCACCTAGAGTACTGCGTCCAGCTCTGGAGCCCTCAGCACAAGAAGGACATGGAACTGTTGGAGCGGGTCCAGAGGAGGGCTACTAAAATGATCCGAGGGCTGGAGCACCTCTCTTATGAGGACAGGCTGAGAGAGTTGGGGTTGTTCAGCCTGGAGAAGAGAAGGCTGCGGGGAGACCTGATTGCGACCTTTCAGTACTTAAAGGGGGCCTATAAGGAAAGATGGGGACAAACATTTTAGCAGCTCCAGCTGTAAAAGAACAAGGGGTAATGGTTTTAAACTGAAACAGGGTAGGTTTAGACTGGATATAAGGAAGAAATTCTTTACAATGAGGGTGGGGAAACACTGGAACGGGTTGCCCAGAGAGGTAGTGGAGGCCGCATCCCTGGGAACATTCAAGGCCAGGTTGGATGGGGCTCTGAGCAACCTGATCTAGTTAGTGGTGTCCCTGCTCACTGCAGGGGGATTGGACTAGATGACCTCTAGGGCTCCCTTCCAACCCAAAACATTCTATGATTCTATGATTTTATGATTCTATGATTTTATGATTCTATGATTCTTTGCCTTGTACACTCTTGTATAGATCAATCATTTTCTTAGAAATCATGAAGAATTCACTAGAATATAAGTAGGGATATCAGAAAATGAAACTTCTGTCTAAATGAATGTTACAGAATTGTAGTGCACTTGTCAGTCAAGAATAAAGTTTCATAATTTTGTTTCTTCAAGAAATAAATATGCATTTCTAAAATGTAACCTTTGTTAATTTTTTTTTTTCCAGGGGAAAAACAAGTATAGCTAAGAACTTTACTATTTCACAGCTACCACTTTTGGGATGCATGGGAGAAAAAACCCCAGAACACAAACACAACGCCCTTTTCCTTCTCAGTCATTGTTTAAGCTGCTTATCTAGTGTCATAACAATTTTGTCTCATTTTTTATGACTTCAGTGTTCTTGTCAATCATATTTAAGCACACTACAATAGTGTTAGCTTTTATTTTTAGAACCTTCATGCCCTGAAGTAGTCTATGCTCCAAATATTGTATGCAATTCTCTAGTGACGCTTTTCTGAGGATCTAGAATACAGATCAATCTTGGATCCATCTGGATGTGACATGGAGGTTCTGGTAGTGGAATGTGTTCATACTTATATTTGAGTGTTTGCTTATTTGACTGTTCTTTCACATAAATAAATTTGGAAAAATGCATTTTAGAAGTGATAGAAAATATTTTTCAATGCAGACTGAATTTGGGTAAAATAAGTTCGGTTAAAATAAAAATAAAAATAAAAGTCATTACACCTTTGCTAAAGCAAATGTTCCAGAAATGTTGAGACAGTGTGACACCCAAATTAAACCTTTGAATTTCAATTAGCATTTTCCTTCATAGTAGAAATAATTAATTTAACAAGAGAAAAAGGGGGAAAAGGGAAAGTTTTCACAGCTTCTAGTATGAAATAAAAAACTTCAGCAGTGATAAGTTACTTTGAGGTGGTATGTATAAATATACTTTGTAAAGAATATTTTTTTCTTCTGTTTGTTTCTTCAAGCTCTTGGAAGTACATTTGGTTTGATCAGAACTATTTTCTGTGGTTTGGCCATTACCCTAATAAACCCAAAGTTTGCCCAGCTTTACAACCAGGAAGTTTTCTGCACAGTGAAAGAAAATATTTTCTCAACATGTGTCTTTAACAGCCTGTATTTGGAAATGTTGCATTTATTGATTCCTGGTGTAAAATCAGCCTATGGTTAAATCAAGTCATAGAAGGAAGGATTGCAGAAAAAGAGATTAACTTTTTTTCTCCATGCAAAGAACATTGCTGATGCCGTAAAAATAGCAGTAACATCACTTTTCTTTCTTCTCTGCCCCACACTGCAAACTATGGCTGTCATTCTCCCTTTGCTTCAAGAAGAGGACTGTCTTCCCTACAGAGCACAACAGAGTCACACTCTATTGGTGGTACAGTTGTCAAGATTCACTGTTAAAAGTTGTCACAGCTCCTGCATATCAACTCTTATAGGAGCACTGAAAAAGAATGACCAAAAAATTATTTGATGCTTCAAATTATCTGATATTACCTACATACCTGTCTCACTCCCTTTCTTTCTAAAGCCTTATGGGACATTCAAGTTCTGGAAGTTTGAATTTTCAGGGAGCTTTATCAGAAATTCCTGTTTTGTATTAAGAAAAGCCAAAACAGCAGATCAACTTGGCTGAATGTTATGATATAAATTCTGAACAGAAATGAGTTTTCAGTCAAAGCAATTAGCTTGCTATATCATGGTTTCATATTAATGCCAGATTGGGGAAGTTAAGATTGTCTTACTAGTATAGATCTTTCAGTTTTATTTCCACTATGCAAGTCTTTTTTTTTTTCCAGAAACCCAAAGAAACAAAAAAAAAAGAACAAAACCAAACTCTGGAACATTTCTTTCTGCATATTCTCATATGAAAATCTCTTTCATTTTTTATACTATTTTTCAAGTGAAATTTTAATTGAAACAAATATATATAGGGCCTATATTCAAGCTCAGACAACTTTGTGAAATAAAATACATGCTATGGACCACATTAAATGCCTTTAAAATGAATGGAAAAGGACCTAGGAATTACCATATTCATTGACTGGTATGATTCCATGTCATTATTTTGTCAGAACTTGTAACTAAATCACTATAATCTGTAAGGAATCAAAACAGCATCTCTGGATATTTTTGCAAGTTCCTATTTTCAATGAAACATTTCAATTATAAATATTTATCTTGTTTATATTTTTCTTATTCTTTTAAATGTTGACTAGTTTTAGCTCTGATTCTTGTGTTTCATTTTGAGGGCTAGATATCTGAGTGGTGTTTCTATCTAACCAGACCCTTGTCATTTTTATTGTTAGTATAATCTAATTAAATTATTACTATTGAAGTCTACATGGTGTTTTTATCTCCCCTGAGTGAGCACTTGAAAGACCTCATTCTTAATTTTTAATATTCTGTGTATTTTTAAATTATCCTCAGTTTCTCATTCTCATGTCAGTTTTCTTCCTTCTTCCTCCTACACTGCGAGCAAATTTAGTACAAAAGCTGAAATAGAACACTTTTATAAAATAATGTTACCATAGCAGCAAAAAGTAATTTCAGTTTTTCACCCACAGTAAAAATAAATGGTGAGTTATGCAGGATTCTTATAAACTACAAAGGAGGAAATCAGATGAAATCAATCTGCATCAGTAATGAAAGGAATAATCACACAAAGACACATCTATAATGGTGGAGAAACCATCCTATTATTTCCTGCGAAACTAGAAGCTACCTGAAATAGCAGTGAAGTGCCTGCAGAGCTTACAGATAAAATGTTCTTATTTGTAATATGTGATATTTCCAAAAGTAGTTTGCTGATGCTTTCTTGTATTCATCATTTGTATAATAAGCTAGGGCTTTCTTGCTGTAGCACCTCAGGAGGAGTATTATATTCATTCTACGCTAATTTGTCTATCAAGATATTGAAAGGTTCTTTTTTTGCCTGTTCTTGATGGTTAAGATGTCAGTGACTGGAGACATATTTGGAACAAAGCATCATAACAATTTTTGGTTGTAATACATTCTAAGAAATTTCTTTTCTGCTCACAGATTTAATTTCTAAAATTCAGGTATTAAATTCCAGCCAGGAGTTATCATGCAAAACATAGATAAAAATGTTATTACAGGAAGGAGAGTTGATATATATATCTTAAAAATTCTTTCCTCATGGAATAAAGTTTATGTGATTTTCTAAAAATGTACAAATGAAAAACAAAATTAAAAAATTGCATACAGAAATGTAAACAAAATGTAACAAACCCAGCAAATTCTCTCTTCTTTCCAACTCTTAGGACTCCTTTAAATTATAAAAAAAAAGTACTTCTCTGACCCTGTTTCTTTTGAAGACTTATCTCAGATTTTTTTCTTGTGCAAACATGCTCTCAACTTCTAAATATGAGTTTAAACCAAAAAGAACCCCAGAAATACAGTGCCCATCCATTCTCTTCACTGCCATTTTTATATCCTTTCTCCCTTTCATCTTCAGATCCATTGACTAAATCTTTGCCCTGACTTTCTCTGTTCTGAAACTTTCTTTCATAGCCTCTCTCATCTGACATCTACTCTCTTGGGCTATCATCCATCTCAGCCTGTCTGACATTTCTTTCTGGACTGTTCACTGTCAGGTCATTGTAAGTATGCTAGAGACAGAAGTGCCCATTACTTTTCCCATCTTTTTTCTACTTACCTTATGCCTGGAAATTATAGAATCTCTTTTTATTCTAGCTTCCCTAGCAACTATTTCTTAATTATGTTTAACTATGAAAAATTTTTAATTAAGACAAAAATAAAACTAAAATATTTTTCTATACACTGACATTTTCTAATACTCAGTATATTGCTCTAGACAGCCTTTCAGGCATTCCAAAATGAAGATGACAAAATTTTGCTTGGTATCTTACCTGCATTTCCTGGCGCCTTTGTGTCGTCTCTTGTTTCTGTAGGTAGCTTCTGATTCTTACCATTGAAAATCTTCACAGTTTCATTGTGTTTTCATATTAGCTTTGTCCTTTACCATTTTACTGTTTTCTATGCATATGAAACATAAGTTCTGATTTTTTGGCCTGCTTTTCCAAACTGACCAAATGTGTTTCCAGAGTATTATCCTAGGCTTTCCCATTGTTATGTAGCAGCTGAAAAGTGGATGACTGGTCTTCCAACATACTTCCGAGAATTAGACTTTAAACTGGTTGATATTTATGATTTCAAATTGACCTTGGTTATCTGATGTTATTTTTTTCTACTTTTTTTTTCTACTTAAACTATCTTGTATTAAATATTACAACATGCTCTTAATCTACATTTCAAAGAAATGAGTCCTTTTTTTATTAATATTTTCATATTTTATTATAATCACTAATTTATAACTACCACAGATCCCTGGTAGTGTAATGTAGTAATACATGACAAGACTTCTAATAAGTTTCTGTTTCAGATAAGTCCTTTACCTGACAGGAAAATCCAAATAGTGTATCAATTGAATTTTTTTTATATATATTTAACTAACAGGAAAAATGCCGTAACAGATGTACTTAATCAACGTACCATACTGAGTGTTACATCAAATAAATTTGTTTTTCACCATCTTTCAGACTGATTTCTTGGAAAACACTTACTATTTCTGTAATCTTAACATCTTTCATACTGAACTGATTTCACAATAACGTGGTTCAGTACTATCAAGGTACAACATAGTTATGGTAAGTTTTAAATTTTGATATCATACCACAGATTTGAAGAGTTGGGTTTGGTTTTTTTTTTGTACCTCAGGTAACTTATCCATCCTGCAGAACTAAGCTAAGCTTCCATATTATTTCAACATTTATTTGGCGGATTAAGTTTTTGCATACTTTCAAATATTCTTTTTTCTTTTTTTGTCAACAACTGAATATGCAGACCTATTTTTTTTAGAAATCATGGTATAACCGGTAATAAGAAGTAGTGCTTGATTATTATTACCGAGGTAATCTTTTTATGAAATAGAAATAGCATTTTAAAAAATCTCATTCTTTTAAATGATTTTTAACAGAGATTTACATTATGATAACACATCAGATTTTCAAGTTTCTTGTGCATCCTGATTACAGATACCCTTACCATTTTTTGGAATTCACAGATTGTTAGCTGAAATACCACACTAGTAAGCTTGAAAAGTCCCAGTATGAAAAAAAACTTCTCATCTGGAAGAGGACTTTGAATTAGAGGCCTGACTCTTGGAATCCCAGCCATCCCATGGAATATAAGGATATAATGAAATATAGACTCTTTTTGAAGTGGGGGACACTTTTTTCTTCCCTGATGAGCATAACCAAAAATGGTGAACTCTCAAAGGTGTTATGAGATGTTACTACTGGAACAAGTACATCCAGCTTACACTACAGTTAACCTTGAATTCTGCTAAACAAACTGCTGTAGCTCTGAAGGTCATTTGAGAATCAAAGATGCATGCTGAAGTTTTAGTGCAAGAACAGCTAAGTTCTTCTACTTATCTCCAGCATTCATATGCTGTGTAAACATATGCAGTGCCTTCAAACCCCAAATATATCTTTCTGTAAAGGGCATTTATGATACTGTTTCTCTACTTACTTCTTTAGAACTACTCGTTCCTGATATTGTAAGAAGATATTGATCTTTAAAATTTAAAAATTCTTTTGAGAACCTTGCATGACACCTATGGAAACCCTGTGCTCATACAATTGCTATTCTGATAGAACATGGTGCAAATGAGCCCATGTCCCAGGTATTGTCATGTATACATGACAGTCTGAACTGCAAGCTGTTATCATATCACTTTATACCTGAGAAACAAGGTACAGAGACAGTGTAAGGGCAATTTTAACACTGTTTTTTCGGGGTTTTTTTGTTGTTGTTTTTTTTTTTCTAGGAAACCAAATCCAGGCTCTGAGAAAATCTTTTAATGAGAACTGATCCTTTTGAATGCTGTCACAGTTATGACATAGTTATAAAAACAAATTAATGTCAAGAAACTTTTCATATATTTACTGGAATACACTTCTCATTCTGGAGCCACTGGTTCACTCATACTTCACATTTAAATTCCAAGTAGTGGTTATGCTCATGCTTTTAAATTAAAGTAGTAACACAATCAACTGTATATAAATTTGGGTAGTAGGAATTACCTTATCCTGCCTGCTTGGGTCACCGATATCTCCATTATCACTTATGTTCTCTACAACCTCATGTGTTTCCTTGTTAGAGAATGGAAATATATCGTTTCTGAAATCTGACTCCTCTGACCTACATGCAGCTTTCAAGTGATGAGAATTATCTATCCTGTAAAGAAAAATAAATCCTTCATTATGACAGGTGTTCAATAGTTACATTTTGATATGGATGTCTATATTATAATTACTATAAATACTGACTTCTTGGCACTTCAGCTTATTTTCTTTTCTCTATTTTTCTGTGAAATCTTGATTTTTGTCTTTGTAACCATGCCAAAACTTTGCAACTCTATAACACTGATACTGTTTTTGCTAAATAATGACAGAACATCTAGGTTATAGTTGTAGATTCTTTACTACTACTTGCATAAATATAATGAAATAATTTGTGCCTGATTCTTTTTCTGTGTTTTATCTTCCAACAGTATTTAGACTTGAACAATACTGTAAGGAATTTTACTTTGTGAGGTTAGAGTACCCAATGCATATATTTGAAAAATACATTGAAACTAGTACTGAATACAAACAGTAGTAATAGCTAAAATAATCACTGTAGACATGCAGAGAATTAATTCACCTATAATTTGAACTTTTGGATAATCATTTAAAACCCCTTCAAAAAGCATGTAAAACAACACTAAAAATTTAAGTAATTTCCAACATAACATTGTAGGTATTTTCTCCATACAATTAACTTCATAGCCAGAAGCCAGCAGAGACATAATTACATGTGAAATTATAGTTACAATATTTATAATTTATCTTTTTTTTCTATTACAATTACTATTGTTGCTACCATTATTATTGTTATTATTATTTCTTGATACACAGGTATGGATAACCAGAATTTGACAAAACACTGCAACACTTTTTTTTAATGAGTACAAAGAGAATGTTATACGTAGAAACAGTTTCACCCTAAAACTTAGAGGTTTTGCCATTGACAACAATGACCATGAATTTCAGAATTTAGATCCTTAGATGACTTCTTCTTCTAACTGCAAATTTATTGTCAAAGAAAAAAGATACAGAATCAAAGAATCAATCACAGAGTGGTTTGGATTGGAAGAGACCTTCACAGATATCTGCTCCAATCCCTTGCTATGGGCAGAGACATGTGTTACTACATCAGGTTGCTCGAAGACCTGTCCAACCTGACTTTGAACACTTCCACGGAGGAAGCATCCAGAACTTTTGGGGGTAACTTCTCCCAACGTCTTGGTACCCTCATCTTCCTTATATCCAATCTAAACCCACCCACCATCATTAGCCCTTCCCCTGTCTCTACAGTCCTTGGTAAAAGTCTCTCTCCACATTTCTTATAAGCCTTTAAGTAATGAAAGACCGCAACAAGGTCACACTGGAGCCTTCTCTTCTTTATGCTGTACAGTCCTGACAGGAGTGGCTGGAGAGTAGCCTTGCAGAAAGGGGTCTGGGGGTGCTGGTTGGCAGCAGGCTCAATAGGAGTCAGCAGCGTGCCAGGGCAGCCAAGAGGGCAAACCCCATCCAGGGGCGCATCAAACACTGTATAAACCGGCCGGTCAAAAGAGGTGATTATCCAACTGTATTCAGCATTGGTGCAGCCTCACCTTGAGTACTGTGTGCAGTTCTGGGGCCCACAATTTAAGAAGGTTGTGAAGGCCCTCAAATGAATCCAGAGGAGGGCAACAAAGCTGGTGAAAGGGCTGGAAGGAATGTCCTGTGAGGAGTGGCTAAGGACTTTGGGCTTGTCTAGTTTGGAGAAAAGGAGGCTGAGGAGCAACCTCCTGGCTCTCTGCGGCATCCTGAGGAGGGGAAGTGGAGAGGGAGGTGCTGAGCTCCTCTGCCTGGGACCCAGTGATAGGATGTGTGGGAACGGCTCAGAGCTGCACCAGGGGAGGTTCAGACTGGACATGAGGAAGCATTTCTTTACCGAGAGGGTAGTCAAACACTGAAACAGACTTCCTAGAGAGGTGGTCAATGCCCCAAGACTGTCAGTGTTTAAGACTCATTTGGACAATGCTCTTAACAACATGCTTTAACTTTTGGTCAGCCCTGCAGTGGTCAGGCAGTTAAACTAGATGATCATTGTAGGTCCCTTCCAAATGAAATAGTCTGTTCTGTTCTGTTCTGTTCAGTTCTATTCTATTCTATTCTATTCTACTCAACTCTTTCGGCCTTTCTTCAATGATCCTCTGATCATTTTCATGGCCCTCCTCTAACAGGTCCATGTCTTTCTGGTACTGGGGATCGCAGAGCTGGACACAGTACTTCAGGTGGGGTCTCATGACAGAAGAGCAAAGGGGGAGAATCACCTCCCTTAACCTGCTGGCCATGCTTCTTTTGATGCAGACCAGGATACAACTGGTTTCTGGGTTGTAAGCGCACACTGCTGGTTCATGTCCAATTTTTCATCCACCAGTGTCTCCAAGCAGTTTTCTGCAGGGCTGCTCTGTACAGGTTACTACAGGCAACCTGAATTACAGAGCCTGTGAAAGCTTATATGACCTGTTTTCGTAATTCTCAAGAAGTAATATTTTGAATATATTTTGAAAATAGATCTTGAATATATTTTGAAAATAGATCTATCCTTGGTTTCTTATTTTTCTTACATGAAATAAAATAAAACATATTGCTTGTACAGTCAGGCTGTTTCCACAGAATCTACTCAGTCACTTTCTTTCACTCTCCATCCCTTATACATATGTGTATATATACACATGGGTGTACCTATATTTGGAAGAGTGATCCTTAAAAAGCCAGAAACAAGAAATCTGCAAATTATAATAAAAGACATAGAAAGAATTGTACTGAGATCTTTATTCCAATATTTGTAGATATAAAAACTTGTATAAAAAAGATATTTTGATAAATGCTGTGATATTAGAAAAAGGATATCTCCTTTACTGAAGTTCTAACTGAACAAGTCTTAACTTTTCCTGCACTGCAAGGCATTTACTCTTGCCCCTTGTTACCCATTTTATAAGGAAAGGACATCCAAAAATGTTCTGGGTTGACAGAAATCAGATATAATGCTGTAGAGAACTGTTACTGAATGTGGTTTGTCTTGACACTGCTGTCTTACCATTGCTTTCTGCCACTCAGAAGATACCACCCTCATGATCTGCAGAGAAAAAACACCATGCACCTGTGCGAGGTCCAAGGTGTGAAAAAGGTAGAAGGCGTCCAAAGGAGACAGCACGTACGCAAGTGTGATCTGCACATGAGCAAGGGACCCCAACGCCTATAAAAGGAGTGTGTGCGCTCTGGTAGGAGGGCTCTTTCCCATCTTCCTCCCTCCTCCTCAGACCTCATGGGACTCCAGCATCGCATGGACTGAACCTGGAGTAGCAGATGCGGGCACTGGAATGTTGACTAGGCCACAGACGGTGGCACCAGAACATCGCTAGTCCTCTCTTTCTATCTCTCTTTCTCTCTCTCTCTCCCCCCATCCTCCCTGACATAAACCTGCTGACTTTCTAGTTCTCACCTTCTCTTGTTCCCCCTTTTTTCTTGGTTCTTCCCCTTTGCCCTTCCCCGTTTTTCCCCTCGGTTACCTCCTCACATGGTTCCCTCCTCCCTCTGCGTCAAAAATAAAGTTGAAAGGTTGTATGACATCTGACCTGATTTACTGTCTTAATCTCATCCTTGGGATTGTATCAAACCTCCCTGACATTGGATCGGGACAAATGCATAAAAAAGTTATCTGCTGAGCAAAATGAGTGATTGTTTTTTACACTTCTTTCAGTGTTTCATGTTGACTTTTTTGTGTGTTCACACATATGAACATCATATACCTTTAAGTGCCTATTTTAAATATGTCAGTTTAACATGACCATTACTACTTTTAAAAGCCTGCAATACTTTTAGTCTATAAAAGAAAATTTAAAAGCAATTTTAACAAATCATTAATTTTTATTAAGAAGTTGTTAGTTCTTGTGAGTATCTTCTCACATATTTGGCTGATTTATCAAGTTTGTAGACTGCGTCATTACAACAAAAATTGTTGATAATTATAAGTAAATAATTTGCTCAAATGGATATCCCTGATTATCTAAGATAAAGTTCCATGCTGACATTAATCTGAACTAATATCTTTACACAGGTCTTTATTGCTCTAAGAAGCTGTAATTGCAATCCTTACCTTTGCTACCTTTTAATGCACAGTGATTTTTTGGATATATTAGATTCTCACTGCTGGCCACTACTGAAAATAAAATCAGTTTCATTTAACACCAGAAACTTAGGCATCTAATCTTCATTAGTACCTAGATCACCCTTTATACAGCAAGGTTTTTTCAGTTCTCCTATATATTTACAACTACTTCTTGACCTTCAACCACACGATCAGATTCCATAAGTCTGAAGATTGCAGCTGACCAGAACTATTGCAAATTTAGGAAATCAGTGAAGCACATAAGTAGTTCTCTTGGACATTCAGAACTGTTCTCTTGCCTATATAGTTTTATATATGCACGCACACACACTTTTACATATGCACATATATATAGGCATGTAAGTGTTGGTAAATCATATTCTTGAAAATATGCTATTTTAGCAAATGCCTGGCCAGTCATATACACAACTTAATTTACAAAGTTTCCATCTCTGAATAAAAGGCACCATCCCCTCTGCCATTATTTCATACATCTGTACTCCTAAATAAAGCTGAATAAAATGTATTTTGTTATTGACTTGACAGAGATAAGAAAATGCAATTTTAGATGAACCAAATGGATGTGAGTCAAATTTTAGAAATAAATTTGTTCAAAAGTTCAGAAAAGTGAAAAGAGTTTTACAGAAAAAAAAATAGATATACATATGTAAATCTATATTTTCCAGGCCAGATTCATAGAAAAGAGGAAGAATTAGCAATAGGAAAAATAATTCCAACCTTCTTTGGGAAAACATTTTCCCTGAAATTGTTGGTGTAGTTGCTGTGTAATCCAAGTCTTCAAAAGCCAATTAATCTAATTTCTTAGATTACTGTCTCAATTTATAAGATGTCAATTATTCTTAATTTACCCCCTAGTCCTTGTGGTCTCCAGTAGACTTGTTCTTCCTCATATAACCCTTTTCAGAAAAAATTGAAGTAGGTATGACCTTATGTCCTAGTTTCATCTGGGGTAGAGTTAATTTTCTTCCTGGTATCTGGTATAGTGCTGTGTTTTGGATTTAGTTCTATGTCGTGGTTTAACCCGGCTGGCAACTAAGCACCACGCAGCTGCTCGCTCACTTCCCCCCCCCCTCAGTGGGATGGGGGAGAGGATCGGAGGAAAGAAAAAAAAAAAAGTAAGACCCGCGGGTTGAGATAGAGACAGTTTAATAAGAGAGAATAATAATAATAATGGTAGGAGAATATACAGAATATATAAAACAAATGATGCACAATGCAATTGCCACCACCCACTGACCGATGCCCAGCCCGTCCCGAGCAGCGATCACTCTGCCCACAACCGACCGACTAACCCCCCCGAGCATGACGTTATATGGTATGGAATAGCTCTTTGGACAGTTTGGGTTAGCTGTCCTAGCTGTGCTGTACTCCCAGCTTGTTATGCACCTGGCCAAGCAGGAGAAGCTCAAAAAGTCCTTGAGCAGTCTGAGCACTACTTGGCAACAACTAAAAACATCAGTGTGTTATCAACATTCTTCTAGTACTAAATCCAAAACACAACACTATGCTAGTTACTATGAAGAAAATTACCTCTATCCCAGCCAAACCCAGGACATTCTAGAAGTATGTTTATAACACACTGATGTTTTTATTTATTGCTGAGCAGTGCTTACACTAGTCAAGGACTAGTGGAGCTTTCCATGCTCTGCCAGGTGCACAAGAAGCTGGGAGGGGGCACAGCCAGGACAGCTGACCCCAACTGGCCAAAGGGATATTCCACACCACATGATGTCATGCTTGGGGGGGGTTAGGCAGGGGGGAGAGTGATCGTTGCTCAGGATAGGCTCGCCATCGGTCAGCAGGTGGTGAGCAATTGCACTGTGCATCACTTGTTTTGTATATTCTGTATTTTCTGTTACTATTACTATTGTTATTGTTATTCTTTTATTTTATTAAACTGTCTCTATCTCAACCCATGGGTTTTACCTTTTTTTTTTCCTGATTCTCTCCCCCATCCCACTGAAGGAGAGTGGGGGAAATGAATGAGCAGCTGCGTGGTGTTCAGCTGCCTGCCGGGTTAAACCATACCACCTTACCCATGTGAGTCTTTGACCTCCAAAATATAGATTCACTTTCTTAAAAAATGTCTTAAAAATTGATCTGAATTTGTAGGTAAAAGAAGTACATAGAGTATCAATTTTAAGCATCAAGCCGATATTATTAACACTTATCAAGAATGGCATGTTCTCCTTCATTCTGTCATTCTGGACATTTAATTCCAGTGTACAGGAGTATGCTTCCATCGCATAATCAATAAATTATGACATATCATCTTTAGTTTAATTTTCTTCAGGGGTCAATTAATTTTTTTAATGTTACATTCTCCGCCCTGGAGAGTCTACAAATTCAGTTCTTCTCCCTCCTTCAAAGCAAAAAGTCCTGTTTTCTTGTGCTTCTGAAATTGGACCCTTTCCTGCACCAGTAACTGAGCAAAATTAATTAATATTTTTGTTCATTCAACATCCTTTGTTTTTAAAAAAAAATTATGATCCCAGAGTACTTTAAAGAATGATGATGGGGTTGGACTTGTGGGTGGTGAACCCAATGCCCACTTCTAGTTCAGTGCTTATATGAAAAAATGGGGAAAAATAATCTTTCAGAATGTCAGAATAAGAGTTCTGCCAGATTACTGAATCCTGAGAAAATCCAAGCTTAAATTTCTGTACTATAATAGAGTAGCAAAGTAGCATACAATTATTAGTCAAGGTAAAAGGTTTTATGTCTCCCATGGTTAAGTAAATATAAATGCAAAAGAATGTAATTTCTTTGTGCTATGCTTCTAAGGAATGGAGTGATATCTCCAGTAGTTATGGTTATTACTAGCAGTATAAAGTATCTGATCTCTTCATATTAATGCAGAGAAGTTTTGCCAGATCCATTTTACAGAAGATGCAAAGAAACCAAAAGTAATCCTATGTCACATGCATCAGAGATTCCTTATATGTTTATGAATTAATAGAATAAAACCTTGAGACAATAAAATATTTTGCAGCAAGTCACTAATCAATATTTTCTGAGCTTTTTTTAAGGGGGGAGTGTAGGGATTTTTAGTATATACCTGCAGTTCAGTTATTCCTAGTGTGTAAGTGTATGGACATATGTACGGACATAATGCAAGCGAGCTCGTCGGAGATGTCAAGATCGGAGGCAGCCTGGGCTGCAGTGATCATGCGCTGGTAGAGCTCATGATCCTGAGGGAAATGGGAAGAACAAAGAGTACAGTCAGGACTCTGAATTTTAGAAAAGCAAAATTCCAGCTCCTCAAGGAGATAGTCAGAAGGACTCCCTGGGAAATGGTCCTCAGGGACAGGGGAACAGAACAGAGCTGGCAGATCTTTAAAGACATGATCTACAGAGCGCAAGAGCTCTCGATCCCTAGGTATAAGAAATCAGGCAAAGAAGGGAAGAGACCGGCATTGCTGAGATGAGAGATGCTGGTCAAACTAAGGAGGAAGAGGGAACTGCACAGGCAGTGGAAGTAGGGACAGGCAACCTGGGAAGAGTATAGGGACGTGGTCCGGTTGTGTAGGAATGGGGTCAGGAAAGCCAAGGCTCAGCTGGAGCTAAACTTGGCTAGGGATGCAAAGAATAATAAGAAGGGTTTCTACAGGTATATCAGCTGGAAAAGGATGGTTAAAGAAAACGTACCCCCGCTGATGAGCGAGACTGGCAAGCTGGTAACAGCAGATGAGGAGAAGGCTGAGGTACTCAACAACTTGTTTTGCCTCAGTCTTCACTGGGAACCCTTCTCCTCACCCCTCCCGAGTTGATGGATGGCATGAGGGGGACCGGGAGGGCAAAAACCCTCCTGCTGTAAGAGAAGATCAGGTTCGTGACCACCTGAGGAACCTGAATGCACATAAGTCCATGGGACCCGATGAGATGCATCCCAGAGTCCTGAGGGAATTGCCCGATGTAGTCGCCAAGCCACTCTCCATGATATTTGAAAAGCCATGGCAGTCAGGTGAAGTCCCCAATGACTGGAAGAAGGGAAACATTGTGCCCATTTTCAAAAAGGGTAGAAAGGAAGACCCTGGGAACTACCGACCTGTCAGCCTCACCTCTGTGCCTGGGAAGATCATGGAACAGATCCTCCTAGAAGCTATGCTAAGGCACATGGAGGCCAGGGAGATAATTCGAGATAGCCAGCATGGCTTCACCAAGGGCAAGTCCTGCCTGACAAACCTAGTGACTTTCTATGATGATGTGACAGCATCAGTGGACAAGGGAAAACCAATGTATGTCATCTATCTGGACTTCTGCAAAGCCTTTGACACGGTCCCCCACAACATCCTTCTCTCTAAATTGGAGAGCTATGGATTTGATGGGTGGACTGTTCGGTGGATAAGGAACTGGCTGGATGGTCACATCCAGAGGGTAGTGGTCAATGACTCGATGTCCGGATGGAGACTGGTGGTGAGTGATGTCCCTCAGGGGTCCATACTGGGACCGGTGCTGTTTAATGTTTTCATCAATGACTTAGTGAGATCGAGTGCACCCTCAGCAAGTTTGCAGATGACACCAAACTGAGTGGTGCGGTTAACACACCAGAAGGATGGAATGTCATCCAGAGAGACCTGGACAGGCTGGAGAGGTGGGCCTGTATGAAGATCATGAGGTTCAACAAGGCCAAGTGTGAGGTCCTGCACCTGGGTCGGGGTAACCCCTGGTATCAGTACAGGCTGGGGGAAGAAAGGATTGAGAGCAGCCCTGCCGAGAGGGACTTGGGGGTACTGGTGGATGAAAAGCTGGACATGAGCCGGCAATGTGCGCTGGCAGCCCAGAAGGCCAACCGTACTCTGAGCTGCATCAGGAGGAGCGTGGCCAGCAGGTCGAGGGAGGTGATTCTGCCCCTCTACTCTGCTCTGGTGAGACCTCACCTAGAGTACTGCGTCCAGCTCTGGAGCCCTCAGCACAAGAAGGACATGGAACTGTTGGAGTGGGTCCAGATTGATTCTATGATTCTCTCTGTATGTAGGTATTTTTGAGTGATTTTCTATAAAGTTACCTCTGACACCGTGGACTTGTACAGTGAAATAAGAGTATCATAGAATAGCTTGAGTTGGAACAGGACCTTTAGAGGTCATCCTGTCCCATCCCCCCCTGCAGTGAGCAGGGACATCTTCAACTGGATCAGGTTGCTCAGAGCCCCATCCAACCTGTCCTTGAATATTTCCAGGGATGGGGCATCTACAGCCTCTCTGGGCAACCTGTTCCAGTGTCTCACCATGCTCATTGTAAAGAATTTCTTCCTTATATCTAGTCTGAATCTACCTCGTTTTAAGACCATTACCCCTTGCCCTATCACAGGCACTGCTAAAATGGTTGTCCCCATCCTTCCTATTAGCCCCCTTTAAGTACTGAAAGGCTGCAATCAGGTCTCCCTGGAGCCTTCTCTTTTTCTCCAGGCTGAACAACCCCAACTCTCTCGGCCTTTCTTCATAGGAGAGGTGTTCCAGCCCTCGGATCATTTTTGTGGCAGAGTAGAGGATCTTTTTTGCATTAGCTGAACATTTGAAAATCTACAAAAGTAGAAACACATACAAAATAAAACTCTAAAAAAAAATGTTGACAAGTTTTCTTACTTACATCATCTCATTATAACACTGCCTCATTTACAGGCCCTAAGAATCTGGAGAATTACTCCTCATACTGGCAAACAACAAGTCTCAGATGAACATGCAAGCAAAAAACAGATGGCATATTTGAAAATATTGCATCTCAGGAGACTTTCTGTCTGACGTCTTGAAATATAGTAGTTTATACTCATTCTGATCTTGCTGTTTCATCTTCCTGTGGTTGTTTACATTATTATAAAATGTTTAGTGCTGAAAATTAGACTTTTGCAATCTGTCTGAATTTCTGCAAAGAAATTCAGGAGAAAAAAAATATCATATTTCAAAGCATAGGCAAGTAGTAACAAGCAATTACAATTCAATCATAATAATTGTATGCTTTCTTTATCTGCTTTATTTGAAATTAGATGACCTTTTTCCTCAGTTTCTATTCCACCTAAGCAATTAGTCTAGCTTTTAAAATGCAATTATCTTCAATGATAAACCACCTAATTATTGTGTTTCAATTCTACTTTATTGTATTTCAATTCAACTTATTGATAATTGTTATAATAAAATTTGTATGCAGTACTTGGATGATGCAAAGAAACATGAACTAAATGTTGCAGAACCAAGCAAGTATTTTCTTATCTTCAGAGAAGCAGAAATTGGTTTCAAATTTTACCTGGGTGTATTGGCAACAAAAAGGTAAACAGAATTTTTCTGACAGATTCCTATTACTGAAACACTGAGCAACTACTGGAAGGCAGAATAGTTTCTGCTGTGAGGAAAATAACACAGATTTTCTATTTTTCTTTTTCTTTTCTTCTTTCCTTCTGCTAAATAAAAAAGAAAAAGTATAGAGGCAGATGACTGGATAATGAATGGCTAGAGATCTTCTTCCCTTCACATAAATGGTCTTCTCGTGAAAATAGTGAAAATGTTGCTACCAGAATCAAATGTACAATAAATATCACAGCTGCTGAAACAATGAATACAATAGTTTTTTTCACCGAATGGTTTGGAGCTCTGAAAGAGCTTTTAAGGTTGTACCTCTACCTGAAGAGAATAATTTACAGGCATATTTTTGGCAGCCTTTATAAGTTAAAGAAGTTACAACGTGGCTGCAAGGACTTGGTCCAGACATTGTGAACAAAAGAGATAAAGGTAATATATATAATTATGTCCCAAGAATAAAAAGCAGAATAACCATATAATCCAACCAACTCCTGATAGTTTTGTATTTTCAAATCTAATTTGTGGACACCAGACACCTGTATGAAACACATATTAAATCTCATACAGTATCACTGTATGTCTTATTCTATCAAACTGATGTTTCATTTTGAAACTGAATTCATTCAAAATTATCTTTTCTTCAATGAGTTTTTGCTTCACATGATACTGATACATTTCACTGCTTGAAAGTATATTAAATAATATAATCAAGGAACCATAAAATAATTTAGCTATGACAAGAAAAATTGTGGTAAGTGGATTGAAATAAGCTGTATATTTATATCATGCTGTTCTCGTCTTACTTGCTATCAACTCAGCCGCATGAAACTAAAACATGCACAGCATCGACAAATTTGACATATTTTCAGTGTTACTCTGAAAAGTTAGTAGTTACAATTATATATTACCTGGATTGCATTTATACATTTTTAAAAATTATTTCTTGACATGTTAAGCACTAGTTTCATTTTACAGTGAATTACCTTACTTTGTGTGACAACTTAAAAGTTTTCAGGAGTTAAGGCATGACATAACAGTTTTACATGTTGCTAACTTTGCTTTTATAAATAATATCTTTTTACATTACTCTTCAACATGGAAGGAAATAACGAATTACAAGCTCCCCCAAAAGAAGAGTATGTATTTCAAGTATTAATTACTCTTCCTAAAATGAAACATCTTCCGAGCTACAGCTTTTATCAAAACATAACCACATTATAAAAGCTACTTACACATTACTAATTCTCAGGGAATAATTCTAAAACTTTAAATAATTCTGAAAAAAACAGCTAAGTTATTAGTGTGTGTGTGTGGGGGTGTTGTATTGTTAATAAACCTAATTTGATAGGCTTCTAGAGATGCAGTGCCCAAACATATTTTATGATTCTATACTAAAAATAAAACTATATTAAAAATAAAAATGCCTAGGTTTTGTAAGAGGAACATCTGCAACTATGGTATTCCAGTGGCAAAACTGTCTGTGAAGATTTGTTTAAATGTCTTTTTGTATGCTTCTTATGAAACCAAGGACTGTCTTCATAAACCACTGCACAATATAAAGCATAGTCAGAGAACAAGAAAGAGTTCAATATTATTTTGTTGTGGTGGTTTAACTTCAACATATAATGCCATACATTTTTTCTGAATGTGTAGAATCTGAAATGAGGCCATATTTTCAATCCAGGAAGATCCTTCAAGGATTTCAGTGCCAAATAGTAACAAGTTGATTATGGCACATCCACAAATGTTGTTGAATATATTATTATTAGTAGTAATAATAGTAAATAATAATATTTTATCTCAAGATTGAAACTTAAAAGCTACACCATCTTTTTTTTTTTTTTTTCCTGGAATAACCAAATGCATCAAGGTCCTGTCAGTTTTTAAGTATGTAAGGGACTAGAAACTTGTCTCAACATTGGTGGCAGGCAAGCTTATCTACTGAAGCCTAATCACCTGAGTAGGGCAGTTTCGGCCCATTGAGTCCCACCCCACCGGAATGTGTGTCCTGTTATCTTGGAGTACATGTCCTCTGCGCATGCCCCCGGGCCCAGAGTTGACTGACAATGGGGAGGGGGCTGGGACCCCCTAGAACCTTTGAGCATACTCTAGTGACGGTACTGGGCATGCACCCCACTGCCAAGTGGGAGGTGTGGGTATGCAAAACAGTCATTGACTATGCAAAAAGACAACCCTATGAAAGGGGGAATCAGCGGAAACCAAGGGGGAGCATCCAGGAACATCTACCCTCCACCAGATTTGAAGATACATCAGACGCATCAGACCGTTCGGGCCGCACCAGCCGCATGGACCGCGTGGATCGCTCAGGCTGCACGGACAGCACATAGACCCGTGGGGGGAGCTATCGCAACACTCCCGTGCCGTTTGTTTCTCCCCCTCTCTTTCCCTTTCTCACTTTTCCTCTCTTTCTCTGCTTTTCTCTCGCGCATTTGTTGTTGGCCAAATAAAGTGACTTGGCACTTGACTCCGTTTTGAGTCTTAATTCTGTTCCCGAGAATATAAAAGGAACCTAGTCACGATAAAATATTGGAGTTAATCAGAAGCTAAGCCCAGCCGCCCCCAACCTCCCAGAATTATCTGAGGTCAGTTGGAAAGCAAGGGGGTTTAACCTCTGCCAAATTGTTCAACCCAATAGTGGATCATGACAAAGTACAAAATCCAGTGCCCTAAAAAATTTATGTTCCCACCCTCCAAACTGTTGCAAACAAATATTTAAATATAAGCAAAACAACATTCTTCCTACCCTTATTTGCATAGTTCATTGAATAACTCCTCATCCTGAGGAGTTAAAATTTGACAAAGTTCTGTAATTTTAAATATAGGACTGCGTATTGTTTGTTATGCTGCTACAGCTGCAATAAAATAGCATATATCTAGGAGGAGAAAACAGAAACAGAAAGCAGAATATTTCAGCAGGACCTTGCTGAAAATATAATATTAACCTCTATAACTACATCTCCAGTTTTAACTTCAGTACACGAATAAATATAACAGGTATCCTTGCTGCACAATCCTTTTAGACGTCTGCTTGGTATGGCCCTTGGGATCTCTCTTGTGTCAGCAGTCTGAGAAGCAATCCTTGTGCCTTGCAGAACCCGGTCACATCACTAAACACACTGCAGCACCTTTTCTGTTTGGTAGTCTACAAAACAATAATGATCTACCATAATTTGTACTTTAAAATATTTCCCTAAAAAAAAAAAAGGCATTTCACAAACAGGGTGTAACAAACATTAGTCCTATAAAAGGACTGAATAAATGTGGAGATAGCAAGAGAAAGCATGTTTGACAACTAACCTTTACCAATCTGGGCATGCACAGATGCAATTTTCAGCATCTGCCAGGAGTGGCAACACAATGGCAAAATCTAATTGCTTTTGCATCTTACATTCCTTTCACTAAGGCTGAAGAAAATGCATCCAGAAATTTTGTTTGCTTATCAAGCTGGTCACTCTTATACTAAGACAGTGACATGTGAGAGAGCCTGAGTGAAAACAGACTGGAAACCACCACCAAAGCAAATAAAGATATGTTACTGATTGTTATGACTGGTACAGGTTCTAGGGCAAACCAGTTAAATTAACCCCCCACACTTTATACTCAGTGTGAAGAGTGCACTCAACCAGCTTTGTGCAAATCTGTTAAATACTCAGTAAGTAATTTCCTCAATGTGTTTTGTCTATTACACGCTATCTTTGAGAGTATCCAAGTAGAAACAGGGACTGAATTAGCATATAGGTGATACTGTGACAAAAACATTGACAGTGATTTTTTCTGACAGATAATTTTTACTTATTTTCCCTGCACAAATTCTTTGGCAGAACAAAGTATCATAGAATTGTAGAATTATAGAACAGCCCAGGTTGGAAAGGACTTCAAAAGTTCATCTGGTCCAACCTTTTGTGGGAAAGGAAGTCTAGATGGTATTATCTAGCATGCTGTTTAGTCGCTTCTTGAAAACCTCCAGTGATGGGGACTCTATCACATCCTTTGGGGGGTTGTTCCAGTGATTGATTACACTCACTGTAAAAAATTTCTTTCCTATATCAAGATGAAACTTCTCCTGGTGCAACTTGTGCCTGTTGCCCCCAATTTTTTTTCCCCAGTCACTTACTTTAATGGAAGAGCAGAACGTTTTTCATTATAGCTGAGTTTAAGTTTAGATTTGGCTCTTTCATTTGATGTCATGTCTTTAAATAAAATTTTCACCAGAGTAGATCTGAGTATTTATGTAAGCTCCTAGCAGGCAGGCCTCATTTACACTTCAATTATACTTCTAACAGATCCACCACTTAGTTAAAATCACAATAAAGTTAAACAAAAGTAAAATATGTTTTCCTTAAATACACTTGAAAGAAGGAATAACTAAACAATTATTCAAAGGACATTCAAATATTGGGGCAGTTATTTAAACCCAGTTGCTAATGACTGTTGGAAAGGGAGATTTGTTTGCTGTTGTTCCATTAGTGTTCCATTATTCCCATTATCGCATTTACAGTGGTTTAATTGTGGAATATATTCCATTATGGTTTTAAGAGATAAGTACTGAATTTCCTACAGTATCCACTAAATCTATCTGCAGTAGTATGAAGACATTTATTGTCATTGGATTTATAGATTGCAACTTGAAACTGTCAATATGAAACAATTATATGATTGTAATTTTTAAGGAACTTGCCATTTGAATCCTGATTTTCTATTAGCATTTCAAGTAATAGTTTGTGCTTAGAAGTTGTTTGAAAGTAATTTAATAGATCTTTAGCACTACAGAGGAGCTTTAATGAATGCTTCAATGTACAGTATAAATTTGTCTGTCTCATGAAACAAAAAGATTTCTTACATGTAAAAATTATGTTCAAGCTACATATATCAAACCTGGTTTAAAAAAAATTTTCTGTGTTCTAATGGGAATAAAAGACACCAGAGAACTGGCTTACTATAAAAATGTAATATTTTACAACATTTTAATTTTTTTTTTCAAAGAATAGTAACACTGACATTTCATAAGCCTTTAAAAATCATGAACCATTTCTTTAAGTATACAATGCATATACTGAGTTTACATTGGCATAATAGAGAGGTAGCCTTATCTGTATGCCACAGCACTGAACACCAGGAAATATCAATTTTGTCAAAGTCTTTCTGTGTGATTTTATACAGTTCACTTATGTAGATTCTCATTCTGCAAAACTTTCATTACTGGTTGTTTTGAATTCTTGAGATGATGCTTCAGAAAAGTAAAATACAGATCCAGATATCAGACAGCCTTAAACTTATCTGCAGCATGGATTCTTTCAGCAGCGTTTCATTTCTCTTTTAAAATCCTATCTGATTTCCTTTTCGGTTAAATTGCCTATATATGTATATACACATATATATGCATATAAAAAGACTCTACTGTTTACTATAATCAAATATTTTTTGAATGAACTGAGGACAACTACAGCTTCTAATCTAATTGAGCTTCACTGAAGGTAGGTTTCAACTTTCCCTCTAGCACCTAGGTAAAGATTTTCTGTATTCCTTTGTTTTGCCTACCCCACAACCAATAGTTCCTTCAGACTGAGTCTGACCTTGCCAGACATAGTGGACTGCTCTCTGTCAACAGAAGACAATCAATATGATCAACCCCTATCTATAATGCCTCTTTGAGATCTGTATAATGTACAATTCCAGACTAAAAGCTAGATTTCTACACAGGCTTAGAAAAACCTTTCCTTCAGGCCTCTGCTCTTGGGACAAAACTGAGGACACAGGGTATCAAATGATGAATAGACTCTGAAACTGGGTCATTTACATCCATTAAATTAAAACATTACAGATTAACATTAACATGATACGTTAATGGCTTGGAGAGGGCACTTGCAGTGGCACTTCAGAGGTTTTCTGAATGGTCATGTATCTATCATCAGTTATGCTAAGAAACCTGTGAAAGCTGAGAAAATGGAGCATACATAGTCTTGTTTTGAGAGTCTGGTTACATGGGAAAGATAACAAAGAGCTAACTATAGGAAAATTAATCATAGGAAAGCTAATTATGTGAAAGCTAAAGAAGAGATCAATATATTTTCCTGGGCCACCTATGAACTTTTCCAGTAACTGAGAATCCATCAACTGAGCAATAATAATTGATAATCCAGTCATAAGCTAAAAAGAATGTCTAATCTGAACATTTAGAAAGTCTGTCTGGTTAGAGGTTCTGATGATGTATGGTGCATTTATTCATTTTACAACTTTCAATATAGTTCTTATATTATTGCTACCTTATTTAAAGCCTTCTCCAGCTCTCTCTTTTTCTTTTCATTTTTTTAAGAGCCACTTACTGCCTCTGTCAATATATCTCTGCTGAAAGCTACTATATGATCATGTAGGACTTTCCAGAGAGCAAAACAACTTGCAGAATAAAACACCAATTCTGAGGTGAAAAATTATTTCAGTTTAGTGTGTATCAATGCCATGGAAAAAGTTTCAGCAAGGATGTTGATTTGGCCTGTGAAGCTGGTGTGATCCCCTTACATCAAATTCTGCAATAAACAAACAAAAGAAATTATCCTCCCTTGGCTAAGTGGTTTGTGGCAATTGAATGCTTCTGGCAATTTTTAAATATTACATTTATGTCATAAGTAATAAATTCAACACTGTTATGGAGCATTCTTGGCACTGGCATTTGATTATCTATATATTTAAATTGCAGCTCCCAGTACACTTTTATGCCACTAAAACTGTCCCCAGTAATCCTTGTGCAGTTTGGGAGATAGGCCAGGAGCTACTCTTAGTAGGCAGTTTACATGAAGCCATGCTTTTCTGGGGTCTGAAAGCTCAATGACATATATATATTATCCTTAGACATAAACTGTTGATGAAGTCTGAGACTAAGATTGGACCTAGCTGCACCTAGACTCCTCTCTGAAAAGGAGTTCAGAAAGCAAGGGGGTCTATTCTGAACCTTGTGACTCAGCGGGACGGTCCTCCTTATCCCCTGCATCTATGACCTCTGTGAATCATTCTAACTCGAGTGTCACTTAATTTTCCTTTGTATAATTCTTCCATGTAGTAATAGAGCGAACCATGCCATCTTCTAATCTTTAACTAAGTTGCTGTTTTGATTAATTTTGTCTAATCACTTTGTTAATTGACTGATGATTGAGTGCTATTAAAATATCACAACCAAATCCTGTGATTTGCCACAAGTAAATTCTAAACTGCTACTAAACCAAACTATGTAAAGTCACTCATTCCTGACAGATTAACATAGTCAGCAGGATTCACAAATTCATTTGTGACACTGTCCTAACTGCTATCATCCTCAGATATGAGTGTTGAGGAGGAGGGGAAGAAGGAATGTACATGTCCTTTCTCCTCCCTCATAACACGAATTGGGAGAGACTTTCCCATAACCACATTATTGTTATTGTTGGACAAACTTCCTTATGGTCATTCTCTACTGGAAGCATGGAAAAATAACTTTTACTGAAATTGGTATAAGGGAATAGCAGATTTTCTGCCAGGCCTGAAAATGGGTTAAGAGTACAAAAAAATCTGTAAGTGATGCAGCAAAAGGGGATTTGATGATAGAGAAACTATATGAGAAGTTACCTGTATTTTCATTAAGAATGTTATAGTCAGGAGAGAGAACACCTATTTAAAAAATTGGAAGATTCTGCTTAGACTTTGGCCTGGTTTAAGGTAGAACTGACCATCCCTCTAGGCATCAAAAGACACTGAAAACTTTAATTTCTAAAACATATGTATGTGAAACTGCTTAAGTAAAAAAAGTTATCCCTGTATATTTTTATCCCAGCCATGTATCTTTAGATTTGCTTATTTCCATTCTACCTGTTCCCTTTACTTTATCAATCTTTAAAGTTTCCCCTGGGTTAAAACTAACTTTACACCAGATGTTTGCTTTTTGTCTTTTTTTGAGACTCCTTGCTGCAGAAAACCATCTTTTACCAACCACCATAATTATGTCTGCTGTGCTACTCTCAGAAGAAAAGTACTTTATTTCCTCACTTACCCAGAGATTTACCTGCTAGGCAACAAGGATAAGGCAAACATAGAAACTTTTTTTATTTTATCTACTAAGAACCTACAAAGTGTAGTATAAAACAAAGAAACAAAAAAAAGGTAGTTCCACCATGGATGCTTGTAGTCTTAGGTAGATAAAGACTAATTCTTTGCATATACGAGAAATCCGTAAGTTTTCTGTTTGTTTTCAAAACTGTTCAGCCAAAAATATAGCATTTAAAAATGAATAAAGTTAATAGGAACTGTATTAACTATCTTCTGAGCATGATTAGAACCTTTTTTTTTTTTTTTTTTGTTAAGAATCTAAATTTACAATCTTTACTGCAACATTCCTGCCTATTAAGTCCTCATGTCCATGTTTGCCATCATGGATAATGCTTGTTCTCTTGCTTCTTTTGTATGTCCTATTTTGTTATGTTGAAGCATGAATATCTAGATCAAATAATTATATGGTTTGTACATTAACTTACATAGTACGCTGAAAACAAACAAGTAGCTGATTAGATGAAATTTCATTCAGATCAAGAAAAAAATATGTGGATGATTTCTGAAGAATGGGATTCTTGGTTGTCATACATCAAAGATAAATACTTCCAACTAATGATACGAAACAGGGATTTTTTTCTTGATCCAGTTGCTTTTGCAAGTGTTAATTAAGTGGCCATGTTCTGTTGGTGAAATCTCAGGTACAGTTATTCTGTTCACTACTATATTTAACTGCTCACTCACACTTACAATTAAAGTTTGTGTTATACTCAAACAAAACATTTATGAGCTAAATCTATTTTAAAAAGAAAACTAAAAGCTTCATTCCTTTTTAGAGTTAAGCCACAAGAAGTCTTTTTGATACATAAAGAGAAATAACTTACAAAGAATTTGTCAACAGATGCAGTCAGTTGAAAGCAGAACTGGAAAAAAGCTTGAATAATGATTTTCAAGAAAAAGCAGTAGAGAAAATTCCTGTCTAAAAGCTCTGACACAATCAAGCGATAAAGCTTGCAATGCTGCATGAGCACCTGAAGTTGGGCATTTACACCAAAGTATTAAATTGCTGAAACACCATGAAGCCCGTGTTATCTTTTTAAGTGCTGGATTTGTAACTATTTTGAAAGATAAATATGCCAGAATCTGTGTGGAATCATCGTGAGCAAGTTTCCCATCAAAATGCAAGGTTTCAAACTAGCCAAGACATGTAACTTAAAATAGTATATTCCTTAACTGATTGTTTGAATAGCTGTGAAACCCCAGAGTGTGCAAGATTCGAGCTGAGAAGAGCTAGCTGTGCAAAAGATGGAAACTGGAAAGAATAAAACAGTTCTTGACAGATGGGGTATTTTTTATACAATGAATCATAAACAAATCAGAGAAGATTGCAGAAATGGTTGAAATAAATAATACGACAATACCTATCCAAAACAGGTGTACTCTTTTGGTAATGGAAGTGTTAAAAAAGTATAAATAAAGTAAAAGAAAAATATTTTTAAAAAGAAAAAAAAAAGAAACAGTGCTTAATGGATAAAATTACCTTTACTGAGTATTAAACATTTTTTCTTCTGGTAAAATATAAATTGGTGCCATTTTGAAGAAATTTCATAACAAAATGAAAACAGAAAGTAAACTAACAAAACAGAACCTGCTGCTGTGTTGGCAATGACAGTTGTATTCTCATTTCAGGTGACACAGTTAGATACTACAACAAGTTTGAGAGCTCAAATGTTACATTTTGTGTTCTTATCTACCATACAGGGAAGACAAAGTACAATATTTACTGTGAAATACAGTATTACACATTTTTAAATGCTTAACAGAGTTCAGTTTTGAAGAAAGGGCAGGGAAAGGAAATTATCACATTTCAGGTCTAACAGTCACGTTAATGGCAGAGTGAAACAAAACTGGCTTTAATCCAGAATGGAGATTTGCACATCAGAATTCACACATTGTCTTTTTAATGGCAGGTTCATGTGGCATTTTTCAGGATTACTTAAAGCATTGGTTTATTAAGGACTTTCTTGTGTCTGTGTGGCTGAGTAAGTACAGAATAAAATTTAAACTAAAATTGATCTTTGGCCTCTTGCAGTTCTCATTTTAGTTGTATTTAAAAGCAGTGAAGGTAAACAGAGGTTGCTTTTTTTTTTTTTTCCTGTATTATTTGAGCTATTTTTCTTTGATGCCATTCCTTATGACATATTATCATTTCTTCACAAAACTCAGTTTCAAATATTTATTCTAAGTCTTTCCCATGCATACAGAGATTATCACAAGCAATCTTTGAGCAAAATGAGAAGACCTGAACGACGATGTCTGACAGACACCTATGCATTTGTCTTGCAAATTATGTGAAACTTGTTCAAAGCCCTATGTAATTTCAAAACTTATTCTAAACCTATTTCCTATTCTGGAAAATTATCAACAGTTATGTTGTAGTAAATATTCTAAATTGTCCAGCTTTCTCTGTGCATTTAGGTTGTATCAATTAATAAAACATCACAGACAAAAATAAAAAGTTAAATTTTAAGTATAATACATAGTCCATATAAACTCCAGATATATATCTGAAATGCATGAATGGCTTCTGGTTTAGCTTCTATTAAATAAGTACATAATCTAAAAACTCTTCAGTATAGAGTTGTCCAGAACTTTTTCCTTTATGAGAAATTAAAATGAAATCATAGATTCATAGAATCATAAAATCGTAGAATGGTTTGTGTTGGAAGGGACCTTTAAAGATCATCTAATTCCAATCCCCCTGGCATGGGCAGGGACATCTTTCACCAGCACAGATCGCTCAAAGCCCCATACAACCTGGCCTCAAACAATTCCAGGGATGGGATATCCACAACTTTTCTCGGTAATCTGTCCCAGTGTCCCACCACACTGCATAGTATCATAGAAATAAAAAGCCCCATCATTTTCAGTACAGGTCTACCTGTCAGAAAAGGGTGTAACAATCAATTCAAGCTTGTATACCTGACTATATTTATTTCTCTCTTTGACTGCAGATTTAATGGCTAGTGAGATCTGGGCAATGTCACTCTTCAGAAAGACAGGATGATGGCAGGCATTATATCATTCATGTCTTCCTGCTGTGGGATGGGAGTTCAGGACTCAGTTGGACCCAGGAGCTGGAGCTTCTTTTGCAACTCAGAAATGTTTCTAAACCCTGTTGAGTGCTGTATTTAAAACTGGAGCCATAGCTCGCTCTATCCCACCTTCTGCCTGCCCTGTGGCTGGGGTATAAATTGAAACTGAAGGTAGAACAATTATTTGGGGATTTTCCCCTTCCATAGGCTGTGGTGCAAAATCAACAGGAAGTGTAAAAGCAAAGAGAACAAGCCAAAAATCTGTCCCTCAATTCCATCTGCTTCTGATGGCAAGATGGTGAGTGTGCAACAAAACCCCACACACTGTAAGACAAGGTGCTTGCCTCTATGATTCCCTCTGAAATAAGAGAATAAAATACATCTAGAGCAAACTGCAGTATACTCAGCAAAGCAGGAAGACTTCTCATGTTGGGAATGGACATATAGCCTCCTAAACTGATTATCCACATTTTGAAACCCACTTCTGTTTCTGAAAGACAATGAATTGTGCCCTGAAACTTCATGATAGCTCTGTGTACAGTTTAGAAAGCAGTCAGGGACAACCCAAATGGCTTTTTCCTATGTTATCTTTAATCTGAGAAGGAAACCAATTCCTTTAAATATGATTTCACTAACCCATTTTTATGCAGATCACCTACACTGCATATGCAAAAGATTAATTTGTTCTAGTGTTGTTAAGGCTTTTTCCATGTTTTCCCCATTATGAACGATTTAATTCATGTCTGCATATTTCTGGAGCCACTAGTGTCATCCACAGAAGGGAATTCTTTTTAATTAAACCTGCTTTGACATTCACTTTGATGTACTTTTGTAAACATGTTTGTATTCTTTTGTTTCATTTTTTCTTACTTTCATCTGAAGGCCACTTAAATGGTGAAGAGGAGAAAAAAAAGTAGAATTTCTTGGAAAAAAACAATGAAGAAAGGCGTTTTATCTAACCTGGAAAGCTTGATTAGATAAACCATCTTTATGTTCTCAAGAAGTAAAAGACTAACAATATATTGTTGTTTTTTTTTTTCACAAGAAAAATGTACAAAGTTTTAACAGGGCTTATGTTTCAGCTTCGTTGTTGATGTTATTCATGCTTGTCTTGCAAGTCCATGGATAGTTTTTAATTTAGGATATTCTTATATGTAAGGCTTGTTAATTGACAATTGACTGTCAGGACCAACATCTGACATTAGAAATCTGAATTCAGATGGTAATTTTCTGGCAGTGAACCACCATGGACTTTCAGACCACCTAACGCAGTTGAAATAAAACCTTTTTGTTGCTGTCTTTTTGTGTTTTAGAGCCCCTCAGCCCAGATAATAAAATCACTTTGAGGGCTTAGCATTACTGAGAAACAGCCTCTAAGATCTTATTTAATAAGAATCATCCTGTTGTAAAACTTGATAAAAGCTGTTAAGATAGATGTTTTAAGAAAAAACAAATTTCACATCAAACTATCATGACACTCAAAGTTGTGTAATAAAGTTCATTTATGTAGAAAAAAATGAAACAAAGCTGAGGCTAAGACAGGAGAGAGATTCTAAATTTTTTCACACAACTTATAGAACTCTGAAAATAGACAATTTTTGGTTTGGTTTTACTCACTCGTGTGCTTATAAATCTTCAGTTGATTCAGTCTGAAAATGAGGGAATATGATTTATTTACAGTAAATAACTAGAATATCTATAGTCAGTTTTCTTAATTGGCAACTCAATATTCAAGAAGTTTAAAGTTAAGTTATTAGCCTATTCCTGTAAACTAATTTAAATAACATACATCAAATACTCCTAATGGCAGTATCTCATATTAATTTTAAACAAATCTCAGAGTCCATGAACATTTAAGTACATAAATGGTTTTTTTATTTTGACTCAAAGGTCCTCACTTTTTACAGGAAGGTCTCCAAAATAACAGAATTTTCAAAAGCAGTACTGGGAATTTAGAAAAACATGACTGAGTTATTTAATGGAAACTATATCTTATTTATTGCATTGGTATATATACTTTTTTCTTAAGATAGTGTCATAAACACTAGTGAAATAAGGATATGATTCTTAATCTGCATTAATTTGCCAAGTTTTTTCTTCTACATACACAGTTGAGTTATAATTATCTGAAATAAGTTTTGTGAACATAAGTAGGGGAGTTAGGAGAGAGAAAGACTGGAAAGAATTTGCTTGCCTTATAGTTTGAAAATTTTCTGAACATAGGAAGTAAAATTGGTTTTGTATAATTTAGTAACCTCTGAGAATGATACCAACACTGATCTATACAGTAAAACTTACAATCAATGGAAGTAAACCACTATGAGATAAGAAAATATCATTCCAAAGGTTTATATCTTCTGTTACTAAGATGTATGCTTAAAGAGTGTAATGGCACATTTGCATTACAACTTCAATAGTCTGAGTTATTTTATATTTTAACCCAATTTTTCACTGTCTTCTACTGCTAACCTGCAGATTCAATCTCTAGAACAACCTGTGTAAGCATTGTCAAAAAAGAATCTATGTGAATTCTCATGACTATTAAAAGTGAATCTTAGATTTTTCCACTGTATCTACTAGAAAGAAACTACACCAAATGTAATTTTTTTCTCTCATGGCAGATGGAGTATTTTGTGAAATTGTAATAAAAGTTGCCTGAAGATGTCATAGCCAAACATAATATAGTAAAAGAGCTGTATTTTAGCTTGGTGTTTTTATATGCTTTACTGCAAAGAAAAAATTATATCAAACTAAAGAAAATATATTTTTTTTTTTAATTAATTTTAAAAAAAAAAAACATACCTTTCATATATTGTTGAGAAAATCATGAATGGTAAAAGTGAACATTTCTAGAGATTTTTGAACCTCAAACATCATTCTAAATACAAGCAGTAATTAGGAAAAATATATTCTTATTTTGTTCTTTCAAAAATAATTTAGTTATCCTAAACAATTTCATCATCACATATTTGACACAAGAATTAAGTTTTCTCCTAAGACTGCTTATTTCAAGATTTTTCAAAACTCTTCACTACCACTTGGATTTTAATAGGAATAGAAAAGGAAGAGCAAGCCTAACTAATGCAATTTTCCTTTTTCTTTTTCCTGAAGAAAGACAATCAATCAGAATGTAAATTGCATATTGTAATTAACATCAAGATGTGCTTAGTTGAAAGAGAAGTTCTGCAACCAGAGCTAGTATTCATGAAGGGGTTTTTTTAGCAAAAACAAACCCTTCATCAGATTGCCATCACCTGTGCATCTCTCAGGGAAAACAAAAAAACACAGGAAACAAGCATAGGATAAAAATAAACAGTGCTTTCACAATCTATACACCCAGAATAGTCATCAGTGTAACAACCAACATTTGTCAAACATCTCCACCTGCTTTCAGTGGCTCTTTAAGTATAAATAAGCAAATGAAAAAAAGTTGCTTACAGGTAGGTAGTGATAAACTTTTCTGTTTTCTCTCTGTTTAAATGCTGTGAGAATAATACTGGATTAATGGGTTCTATGTCTGTGTAGGTGTTTACATTATGATTATTTTCACAGTAGATGGTGATGGTAATATAGTATAAATAGAGATAAGGATATCACATTTTTTAAATAAATAAATGTAGTTTTATCCAAGATCTTAAGAAAGAAACTTCAGAAGTGTTCTTAAACTATTTTTATCAGTAAGAGTTGACTATACTCTGTGAATTATGTTTGTTTTTATGGCAGAACCTCTACCCATATGTTGTTTACTATATCTCAAAAATAGCTTGGCCTGTAAGTAACTTGAGGCACTGGATGGTCTGTGTGCTTCCCATGTGGTGCATCAGCATGCTATCATAATACAATAAAATATTTTTCTCAACTTTAAACTCAGACTGAAATTGGTTAGTGACCTTGTTGGCCATAAAAATATACTCATTTTCATCATGTAATTATATTTACTTAAAAGCCAAATATTTTGAATTATTATAGTTGCCAGTGAAAGAATGTTTATGAAGGAACACTTATTTGCAGGACAATAACTTTTTTTATATTGAGCAGTCTCATCACTTGCCCATGGGATATGACATTTGACAGCATTAAAGGTAGGGTACCAAGAGCTAATAGATAAGAATTTCATATGAAAACAGTTAAACAGCATAATTAGACTTAATCGCATGGTGCAACTGGGTCCTAAGACTCAGACTTGTTAGTGTAACAGTGTTTAATGATGCTTTTGAATATCTTCCTGTAGAGTTGTGCTTTAAAGAGAGTCAGGACTCCTTTAAGAAATGGTTTTGTAGGTTTATGCACCCATAAAATCTAAAGGCAAATATTTGCTGAGAACAAGGAAGAACCTTACCATTGAAAAATATTTTCACTTAAATGCAAATAACTATTTCTCTGAACAAAACTTATTCTGAAAACTGTCTAAGAAAAAAGATGAAGTAGGTGATATTCTTTACTTAAAGTACTACAAGTCCTCAGTTTTGTTAAAAGATGTATTAGGCCGTGGAATTAATGAATTAAGCCTTTGTTATTGTGCAGGGACTTCCTGCTAACTGCACAATTAGATTTGACCATTTGCCTCAAACTGACGCAAATTGTTTTGTCCCTAAGAACTAATTTCTTAAAGAATTTTTCATCAACATTGTTTCATGACCAGGTGGTATAACTTTGATATCAATCTTGAGTGCCACATTTGTTTGTCAGTTAATATAAAACATCAACTTGATGAGAAATTAGTATCTACCAGTACCCACTCATTCTGTATCAGAAAATCCCTGGCAGACATCCTCTAATGAATAGTTTTGTAGATTAGCCACAGACTTCAAGTATAAGTATAGTGCAAAAATTATCCAACTTGATTAGGTAACACTTGAGTGCATTCCATCATAAACAATCCAGTTTTACTAAAATAAGACCATAAAAAACATTCTTCTTTTTCCCCAAAATAGATGATAGCTTAGAACAGAATACTGAGGAGGAAAAAAAAATATTTTACGACATGTTGTTCAGTATAAAGACTTTCTTTCATAGACAGAGACTTCATAACCTTTTCACTTCATCAGCACTGTTATTGACAAAGTTTGGGATATTATGACAACTGTGGTACTAATATAAGATTTAAAAAACAGTCAGGTAAATTGTTATTTAGGGTTTGAGTCCAATGAAGTTACTGCAATGTTATTAGTAAATACAAGAAGGATTTGTAATGTTGAAAGAGTTTCCTTTGGCCTGCGTAATTATTCTAAAATGCAGATAAGAAAACAGTTTGCAATCAATCTGTCAAAAAGCCTGAGACTTAATACCTACTTATTTTAAAATAAATACTTTTCTTGTGACTTTATTTATGAAATTTTCTTTACAAAAGAATTCTGCTGAGTACTTATTTAACTGATGTCTGTCTAAGTTTGCTTTACATTTATTGAACAATGCTTTAAGTTGTGATAGTGACAAATATAATTTTTAATCTGAGTAAAATGAAAATAATTACATTTATTGAGGTCTATAACTGTGTTCATGTTCCACTTACACTATAGAAGATACATTTGATTTCCCAACAACAAAAAAATTACATATAAAATTCTATTGTGAATTCAAAATTAAACCCCAGCTTTTTTCTTTCTCATTTCTTAAAAAAACAAAACAAAACCCCTACACATCAAGTTTAAGTATGTGAAGTTGAAAGAACAGTGTGGTATCATTCTCTTAACAGAAGCTTATTTGTTTAATTGATTTTAAATGAAATGGTATTTGTGAAGTATGTATTTTATGACAGTTTTTGAACTGTTTCTGATAAAATAGTGCAACCCATTATGATTAAGTTAGAAGTTATGGAGTACCACATCTGCTGGGTAATATTTGTAATAATTTAATTTTATTTTTCTGTTATTTCAGTTTCCAAAGGTGCTGCCTAACTTGGTGATCTTAAAAATCGGCACCATTTCTTGTGATATATTCAGATAGATGGTTATTGTATTAGCACTTCCATATGCCATTCTTTTATAGATGTTTGGTCATTGCCTAGTTTGTCTATAACCAGCTGGCTTTCTTTCCTTCATGGAATTAAGCACTAGGTCTAAGACCACTGTTTTTGTTCAGTTATTCACAAACTTTCCTGTCACCAACTTCAGGAGGCACCTGTCCCGAGAGGCAGCCTCCCTGCCTGCTGTATCCTACCAGATTCTTTAAACTAAAGGCTATACTGAAACTAAAGACAGTAGGGTTCAAAGCAGTTTATTGATTGGAAATGGGCATAGACTAGGAATTTGTTTCACAAACAAAAACAGAAAATAATTGTCCACTTAGATTGCTGAGATTAGAATTGACATTCCTGTATCTCTTCTCTACTTAGTTGTCTCAGAGAAAGAATACAGGAAAACAAAGTCATAGTGAAAATCGCTATTTTTCACTAATAGTATTTCACCTCCATCTCTGCTCTCTGAGGAACACAGAAATGATTAGCCTTTTTTATTTTTTTCAATGACATGTGTAAATCTCTGGTTCAGCAAGATTGACTTAAATTTTGAAAGAGAACAACTATCTGTCTAAATCTGGGTTCTTAGTTAACCAAAGTCTAAAGTGCCCAGATGTTATGGTGGTGTGTTGTGGGAAGGTAAAGGTCTTAACATGTATGTAAATGTGTGTGAATATGTGTGTTTATAAATACAGGCAGGCTTGATACATGCAAATTTGTTGTCAAATTTTAGAATCAGCTGGTGTCTTTGGACAATCAGTCCATACTCAGTCCTATTAGAATTAGAAATTAAACCCTGACATGTACAACATACATTGAGGATGAGGGATTAAACTGAAAAATAACTTTCATTTGTGTCAAAAGGCAATATCCTCTGTTAGAATGGTCAGCTGGGACAGGAGGCCATCTCACCCTGTCTTTACCAACCACAAGTCAAGTGTCTAAAGAAGTCTGTTCATCAGCATTTCCTTTGGGATCTGTGAGAGGGAAGATCTTTGCCAAAAAGTAAGTCATACCATTCTGAGGTAGATACCTAAAGTAGCTGGTATAAGTAGGTGGTGTAAATAATGATTTGTAGGAGTTTTTCACCTTTTTACTATACCGCAAAACTAGACAATTGGATCAAATGAAACACATGATATTTGGACAAAGAGTTAGAACTGAACCCATTTCTTGTCAAACAATGTTATAGCACACTACTACTACTTCTGTAAGATGGAATATAGCCAGAATTAAAAATTATAGATTTAGAGATTGGGTTTTGGTTTAGTTTTGAGGTGGAGGAGGACACTAGAAAGATCGTGATCCTTGCTTCAAGGCAAAGATAAGCTTTTATTCAATTTGAATTTAGAATATGCTGCAAAAAAAAAATCATGTAAAGTGCATTCATCAGAGGGAAAATGAACAGATATTTTTCACTTTTCATATGCTAATGAACAAATGACACTATAATTTGTTACAGATCAAAAAATAGATAATTAACAGTTTTAATTCCACTTGCAATTTTTTTTCAGTTACAGAAAATTGTCCCTATAATATATAAATCAAATATTCTCTGTGCCAGTTTCCTATGAATGTTGAGATCTTGTAATTATCACCTGCTATTTAAGGTGCTTAGAATATGTGGTTATCAGTGCAATATTTTGGCACTATATTATTAGAATAATTGCATCCAAATGCAATTTCAGCTTCTTCCCATTCTCTTTCTTAGTGATTATATTACCTGAATTAATTATTTATCTGATAACTACATTCTATTTATTTACTATAAGCTATTTTTTTCTATATAGGCAAGCTCTCTCAAAACCCATGGATTTGCTTTACAGATTCAGGTTCAGGAAATGGCTTTTGCAAAGATTTGAAGTTGGTAAAAGTTCAATGTCAGCAACACATGTGGGTGCAATGAGGAAAATCCTTGACCTGTGAGAAAAAAAATTAGGCAAATAGTGGGGAAGAAATATCTCAATGTGGAGACAGGGAAGAGATTTTCATGTGTATGTGGAAGTATTTGCATGAATGTGAATGTAGGAATGCAGAGAAGTCCAGATTACAGAGAAGGACAACATGTATTTTCTGCTTCTCCCTTTCCATCTTTGTGCAATGTGCAGTGACTTTCAGTGTGCTAATGTCTGAAGATAATGAACAGAAGAAGCTCCAGCCCACATTTCCCCAACAAGGGACCATGGCCACTGGAACCCTGAAACTAGAGGACCAAATCCTGTGACAGACATAAACTGTAGTCTGTCTGCTCTGCATGGGATTTCCTCTTTCACTTCTGCATGGTCATGTGCTTTTTTAGTAAAGATGACCTAATTTTTCAGTCCCACAAGCAGGTCAACATTTTCACTTAGTTAACAGTTTATACTTCTAGTCATTTTAGGATAGACTTGTATTCTGTACCTATATTTAAGGCAATGTTGTGATGACAATATTGGTAGATAATTTCCACACCTTGTGATATTCAGAAGAATAAATATGAAGTATAAAGGAAAGAAATAATGTTCAGGGGCAGCTGGAATTTTGTTTGCTACTAGCATCTTTACTGAGCAACCACTAGTGATCTGTGGATTGTAAACCTACACTTACCTCAGAAAAGTTTAGCCTTGTTCTGCAGAATGGAGAAGATTATGGTTAAAGGACTGTAGGAAACACCGTCCTTATTTAACTGCATAGGTGTAATTTGCATTTGATCTAGTGATCAAATGCAAATTAATTTCCTTTCTTCTCAATGTGGAAAACTAAACACTTGTGGGGCATGATACAAATAACCTGATTAGATGTCCACAGTAGACTGAGGAGAACTAAACCAGGAAAATTCCTGCTTCTCTACATTCACTACAGTAGGAGCCTGAAGTGACTCACATTAACAATGAAGATGCCTAGAATCAAACAAAACAAAGCTCACCTGCCTGTAGTCCCAGATTAGTCTCACATTAGAGTAAACAAATTTTTAAAGGTCAACTAGAAATTTATGATGTATTCTAATATATATCACTTTTAAATATGTGTGGGTTTATATATAAACAAATATGTAGCTTTCATTTAGGACAGTTAAATATGATAACAAACAGGAGTTTTCATTATATGTTTTTCACTTTGGAACTTAAGCAGAATGTTCAGCTCTGTACTCATGGTACTAACTGTTTCAGAAGTAATTCAAACACTAATATTTTAAGCCACAAGACCACACCAAATTTGATAAGAATTGAGATTACTTGGAGAGCTCTGTTTCCTGCTGTAATATCTGAGCACTTCAAATCAGTTTAATCTAAAATGTTAAATGTGCTTGCCCATCAGCCGAAGAGGGAGGGAAGTGTGGCTAGGAATTAAGGAAAACAAGTATTGCAGAATTCTACATTGTTTACCTAAACCAGTCTAAATGTGACAGTACAGGACTTGCTAACTACAGATAGCTAGGGTCTATCTGTGCCCTATAATTTTCATACTATCAATGAGGGGTTTTTATTTTTTTTAAAGATATAACCTCTATTGTTAGCTTCAAAATTAGTGTTTCTATAATGCCCTTTATATAATCTTTGCTATATGACAAAAGTATTATATGTCTAATCTTTTTTGATAAAGTCAGAGAAGACAAGTCTCTACACAAAATTCTTCACATTTATATAACTCTTATCTATCATATATACTATAGACTTGTGGAATTTTCTAGCAAGACTTTCTTAAAAACTATACTAATCATCAGCTGGCTTAAATTCCCAGCAAGAAATAGCTGACTGCTTATATTTTTGGTGAAGTTTCAGAAGTGTTTTCAGCTTTATATGGCCATTCTTCACTCATTCAGTTAATTTCATCTGTAGAAACAATAGTTATCCACTGAAGATATAATCATAATTAGTTGGACTAAGATAGTTCGCTATTGATGTTGTTTTCTGTCTCAGGGCAATGCATTATTTTGGTTGTAGGCGGACAAATAAGGAAACATGAACCTTACAGGCAAAGGTTGACTACTTCTTTTGGAGCTCAAGAAGGATGAAATAAAGAATATATTTTTTTCATCTGAAAGTTTCAAGCTTGGGGGGGGGGTGTAGGAAAGACAAAATGTTTGCACATAACCTTTTATTATGTTAACTAGAAACAAATGCCAGATAAAATTGTATCTGGTGCAATATGATTCAAACAATATTTTATACATCCAACCGTAAGAGAAGTGTAACAGCATGGGCTAAAAGTTCTTAATTTGTTTCTTGATTTTTCTACATTTTTTTTTTCCTTCTCAGCCTTCTAAAGGTCTTTCAGAGTGTACAGAAACTGGAACAATAATCTGACACTGTTAATTACAGAAATGGTTACGGATAAATTAACTATGCATATCTCTTCTGTAGTACATTCAGGCTAAAACCAAATTCAAAGTATTGCTTAAATTGATGCAAAAGGCAAGGCCTTTTCAAGATGGATAACAAAAAAGGGAAAGAAAGGTTATTGTATACAGTCTTTCCAGAACAGTATAGTAGAGACAACATTTAATGTTATATGAGAACTGCACAAATGTCTTGTATCCCCAGTCACGTAAACTTAAAATACAGTGGTTGCTTTTTAAACAACGCCATAAAATAAATAACAGAAATTTTTGGATTGCTTTCAAGATTTGGTGCATATTGTGTCCAAGGCTGCTATTATAAACCAATTACTGCTGCTGAAATGGATATGGGGATGTTTAAAGGTCTCTCTACAGGTAGAATAAAAAGATTTGGTGCACCTGTGGCTTAAACTCAAATAATTCATCAGGGGTTAGTATTCACTGTGATTGTTTTCTCAAGAGAATTGAAGGGATAAATTAGTCTGAATGAAAACAGTTCTCAAATAGCAAGCATAATTTTCTACACTGTTATGATTAGGTATCTTTGGAGGTACTACATTAATACGGATGTACCCACAGAGAGACAAAGCGGAGAGTTATATTTCACTTCAAATTACTTGGGAAAGAAGACGTCTAACACTGATATTAATAAAAAAAGGTATGAGGAGAAGCATATTTACTGTGACTCATAAAGTAATTTTGTGGGGTTTTTTGTTTATTAAATACATTTGCATTTTGAAACAAAACATGAGTGTATTAGTTTCTCAAACTGGGGAAGTAAAGCACCATGAAACTGTTCTTAGATTTTTGAATGGTGATTCTCTGTTACATCCCTGCAAATTGTATATAGAAACGATTGGACGTGTGTGTTACTGATGATGCTGTACTGGTCAGAATACAACTGTGCTGTACAGGGCACTGTTAGTTGTCGTGAAAAACCCTTGTCTTTACTGATTTCTACTGCTGTCACTTTAAAGTGAAGCTTGACAACAAATTCTCCATAGCTTACCTGAGCAAATGTGAGCCTCTGGTTTCTAGGCATTTTCTTGTTTATGATTGATCACAGGCATGGTAAATCTGACCTTCTTAAACAATTATACATTTATCTCCTACTTTTGTTGCCCAAAATTCAAGGTTACAGGTAAAGCACATAGATTGTGTCTAACCACAGCAAAGGAAAAGTACCTCATATCTCTATTTTATATCTATCTGTTGTTAATAAGTAAACTGTTAATTATGTTACATAGGGTTGATAATATAAAATAAAGCAGCATATTATACTGATTTAGGTAGCAACCATTAACTGCAAGAAATTTCAAAATATGAGTCATGAAGCCAAAATAAGTATTTCAAAAATATGTTATACAGTATCTTTATGTTTCTAAATTAACTTAATTTTCATTTATGCTTAAGCTTTTCCCTTTAAGTGGAAGCATAAGTGTAAAATACGGACAAACAGAGGGAGCAGCAGACAGGATTGCTGAACAAAGGTCATGGGGTGGTGTGACAGGAAGCTTCACAAAGTCACCAAAATGGATCCTGTGAGGGGTCACCTCCAGCACTTGCATGTTGGTAGGGAGGAGCCTACAAGGCACTGTTGTGGAGAAATACCCCAAACTCTCTCCAGGAACTTAGTATGCTTAGTATGCCTCTCTAAGGTGCCTGTATATTAATGCATGGAGTATGGGGAATAAACACAAACAGATCTGCCTGCAGTTGCAGGGTTATGTTCTTGATGACATCACAGAGATGTGATGGGATGGCTCCCATGACTGGAGTGTTTTGTTGGAGGTATACAGGCTCCTTAGGAAGGACAGGATGGGAAGATGAGGGGGAGTTGCCCTTTATGTAAGCAAGCTGCTGGAGTGCATAGAGCTCCTGTGCTTTCAGTCTTTCCCTTAAAACTTAGTTCTGTGTTCTTTACCTGCACTCACCACTTTCCCTTCCTCTCCCAAGCAATACAGTCAAAGCAGCCATCACCAGAATAAAAGGCAGACAAAAGAGGCCCTACACTTGGAGACGGCAGCCTCTGTAGTGATCAAGAACAGTGGCTGCTCTCAGGTATACTGGTGGAAAGGGCTCCCAAGTCCAGTTCTGAGTTCCCCAGTACAAGAGACACATGGACATACTGGAGAGAGTCCAACAAAGGGCCACAGAGAGGATTAAGGGACTTGAGCATCTCTCCTAGGAGGAAACATCGAGAGAGATGGGACTGTTTAACCTGCAGAAGAGAAGGCTCAGAGGGGATTTTAGTCATGTATATAAATACCAGGAGGGAGGATGAAAAGAAGAAGCAGCGGTTAGATTGTAATCCACTAGGTTTATGTGAGTTTCTCCTTGCTACATGCTACGTTTATGACGGAGAAATGCATTCCACTATTTCACAACTCATTTTATATCTCTAATCATTAGTTCATTCCTTCTTTTACCTCATAAATCAATATATTTCATCTGACACCGGCTAAGAATCTACAAGGGAAAGTGCAAAGAGGAATACAACAGGATATATCCAATTCCTTTGGGAAATTATTTTCATAAGTATCCCATTAGTGACACTGTTAAGGAATGCATAATTTTGAGATCGAGATTTTGAGATTCTTATAGAAGTTGAGAACTGGCAAAGCACATCAGGTTTAATTAAACCAAAAGTTTCCTAAAAAAATGTTTACACACTGTGAAATAATAGAATTACATAGATTATAAACTAATGGATCATTTATAACATTGTATACTTAGAGTTCTTTTAAAGTCTTGATGGTCCCTGGCTCTCTCTGCTGGAGGAATAATAAACAGGTGTATACATTCTGGGCCCTGCCACCTGAGTTAGTGGTCAGGAAGGAGACTGCTGTTTTTAACTGCAGATCATTTGCTCTTACCAGTCAGAGGGATGCTGCACCATGAAGTGCTTTCTCCACACCCCTCAGTCTTCCTTCCCACACACCCCTCCCCCAAGTCATTCTGCAAAGAAAGATGCATTACTAAATATAAACATAATATATTGGCATGACCTTTACTTGAGGAAATTCCTGATCCTCTGGTTTTACCTCTTCATTCTGTGCACAGCTGAACAACTGAGGGTCTGGTATTTCACAGCTTCGAGTTTTTCCTCTACTCTACTTTAGCTAAGAACTAAAATAATATGTTGTTTGTTGTTTGGGGTTTGGTGGTTTGTGGTTTTTTTTTTTTTTTATTATTTTATCTTTCCTCTGAAGTACATGCAACAAAAGCTGTAGGAAATTCATATTATGAAATAACAGAGCAAAACACATTTCTTTCATTGCAAAGGAGAATAGGGTACAATACTGCAGAGAGTGAGGCAATTCAGAAAGTGATAAAATCCAGAAACAAGCAGACCAACTTTTTCCTCAGACTGAGACACAGTGTCCTTGCCTTTCAGTTTGCTGAGACTCACCCAATGCTGCCAGTTCTACCTATTTCAGACATAGAGTAGGGGTTTTAGTAGTACTCCATCTTACTTTCTTGAGTGAAGATCAACTGACCTGCTGGCTACATGGAATTCTTGGAGAATAATCACTGTTCATGCAGAGTCCTCTTTGTGTGATATACTGAGTATATAATGGGAAGATAATTGAGCAAGCCAAATAAGTCAAGAGTCAGGATGCATAATACCAAGATATAATACTATTTCTGGTTGTGTCAATATTGACAGCTCTGCTATTACTGGATGCTAAGTCCAATAAGTAAGGGTTATTTCTGCCATATGGCAATCTGGGTCTCAAATTTGGATCCAAACTCAGTATCATTTGTAAAAAAACATTTTAGCATGGCAGAAGAGGTTGTAACAGGTTCTGTAGGTAGTGGCTATGGCTGTTAATCTCCATGATCGATGCTGAACCTAAACTAAGGCCTGTGCTATGTTTTAGCAAGCATGTTGGTACAGCTTTTAGTTGAAAGCCAAAGTCAGTGGTATAAATAAAGCCATAATACATTAGGTATTACTGCCTTTGACTTCTAAGTTTGGGTTATTTGGTGGGGTTTTTTTTCTGTGTAGTGTTGGAGGGGAGGGTGGTGGTGTTGTCTGTTTTTTTTTTAAAATTATATTAGGGACTATTGACCAAAAGATTAGCTCTTCTGTGTATGCAGAAGCTGTTTGTGTAGGAAGATCAGGAGTTTCAAAGAATCTGTTTCCTTCTGTTACTTTTTTTATTGACTTACAAACATTCACTGCACTTGTTAAAGTATTATTTGGACACGGGCATTTCTTACTTGTGCTACATGATAAATCCTTCACTTCGGGTGAACCTTTCACATTCACAGAGCACTGATGTGCCTTGACTTCCAGACAGGCAAGGGCGCAGTGGAGTGCTGCCTTGCCAGACTGCACAGCTGCACGGGTAGCGATTGCCAGCTCCTCAGTAACTTGTACACTGTAAATAAAGCAGTCTCTGAGAAGTTTGAATTTGTTGCTTAATGTGAAAGTAGCTCAGTACTGGAGAGGCATTTGAGTAGCTGTCAGCCCTCGATGGCACACCTGTTTTTTCAATGTTTGAGACTTTTTCTGTTCTCTCTATTATTTTCAGAAGCATGAGGTTCACAGCTTCTTGGATTTATGTTGCTCTCATGGATCATTTATCATATGTGCTAGCTTTTTGCTCCCTGTAAAACTTACCCTTTCATATAAAGTATGATATACATGATTTTGAAAATTCAGTAACTCCTGTTTAGTTTTAGGTTCACATCAGCATTGGATTCTGAGTGGCAGCACTAAAACTAGATCTGCTGCCTTAATTCTATTTCTGTTGTTATTTATTTATTGTGAAGTCTCCTGACCAAGTAAAAGTTCTATTAATGAATTTACAATATATTTCATTGCAAATGAAATTAGTATTAAAATAAAATATTTTTTTTTCTTCTCCTTTTGTAATTTTTAGAATAGAATAGAAGGGAATAGAATCATCTAGGTTGGAAAAGACCTTTAAGATCATCAAGTCTAACCATTAACCTAACTCTGCCATCCCACCACTAAACCATGTCCCTAAGCACCTCATCTATCCTTCTTTTAAATACCTCCAGGGATGAGGACTCCACCACCTCCCTGGACAGCCCATTCCAGAGCCTGACGACCCTCTCAGTGAAGAAGTTTTTCCTAATGTCTAGCCTAAACCTGCCCTGGCGCAGCTTCAAGCCATTCCCCCTTGTCCTATCGTCTGTTACCAGGGAGAAGAGGCCGACCCCCACCTCACTACAGCCTCCTTTCAGGTAGTTGTAGAGGATGATCAGGTCTCCCCTCAGCCTCCTCTTCTCCAGACTAAACAACCCCAGTTCCCTCAGCCGCTCCTCGTATGACTTGTGCTCCAGACCCCTCACCAGCTTGGTTGCTCTCCTCTGGACATGTTCCAGCAAGGCAACATCTTTCTTGTAATGAGGGGCCCAAAACTGAGCACAGTATTCGAGGTGCGGCCTCACCAGCACTGAGTACAGGGGCACGATCACTTCCCTACTCCTGCTGGCCACACTATTCCTGATACAAGCCAGGATGCCATTGGCCTTCTTGGCCACCTGGGCACACTGCTGGCTCATATTCAGGCGGCTGTCAATCAGTACCCCCAGGTCTTTTTCCACCAGGCAGCTTTCCAGCCACTCTTCCCCAAGCCTGTAGCGCTGCATGGGGTTGTTGTGACCCAAGTGCAGGACCCGGCACTTGGCCTTGTTGAACCTCATACAGTTGGCCTTGGCCCATGGATCCAGCCTGTCCAGGTCCCTCTGCAGAGCCCTCCTCCCCTCCAGGAGATCAACACTCCCACACAGTTTGGTGTCGTCTGCAAATTTACTGAGGGCACACTCAATCCCCACATCCAGGTCATTGATAAAGATATTAAAGAAGGCCGGACCTAGAACTGAGCCCCGGGGGATACCGCTTGTGAGCGGCCGCCAACTGGATTTAGCTCCATTCACCATGACCCTCTGGGCTCAGCCATCCAGCCAGTTTTTCTGTACAATTGTAAATAAACTAGTGTATCTCTGTTACCACCAAACTATTTGTTATTTATTACTAAAGCTGGCTTTGCAATGTAATGAAACTGTGACATGAGAACCTTGAATTCATGTTTTCTTCATAAGTTCTAGTGTGTATGAAATTCTGAATAGAGTTGATCTGATGTCAGGAATATGATGGGGTTTTTCCATATTTATCTATGATGTAAATATTTGAAAAAAAATCTAGATCACAAGTTGATATATACAATTTTTACAGACTTTGTTCTATAGTATGCACTTTCAATCCTAAATTGCAGAGATTGGACAGAATTTCACAGTAATATTTTCTTCATAGCAGGAAAAATGGGTTTAGGAAGACAGAATAAAGTATGCTTGTTAATGATTGTAAGAAGTTTACAGCTCATTGAACAGTGAATAAGGGATCCGCCAGTCTTGTCTACTACCAAAAAGATCATTCTTCATTGGTAAACAAAGCATAATTTTAGGTAAAGATTTGTGAAGGCAGCATAAATATAAAAGAACTATTTAAAACATATGAAATGAAGGGGAAGATGATAAAAAAAAAAACAAAACCCTTCTTCTTTAGCATTTATAACTTTCTATAAATGTAAACCCCACTAATTTATTTTTATTTAGTGGTATTAACTTAAATGAGCTAAATCTAAAATGTAGTTTGTATAAATCATATGTGGATAGCTTTATATAAAGGTGTAATTTCCAAGTTACCATCACCTTCATCTGAACCCTGCAGAAATTTGTGCCTGGTCACATGAAAGAGCTATTCAGTGTGTTAACCTGTTCTTGATACAACACAAGGGATCGCAGTAATTTGCTCACTGGCATATTGAATAGGTGGAGAAAACACAATAAATAACATAAAAAATAAATAAAATAAAACACCTTTATATTAAACATATGAAAGATCCACTTCCTTGCACTAAAGGCATTCTGGAAGTAGGGGAATGGAGGAAGTATCCCTCTATGCATGAAGGGGGAAGATAGAAGCAAAGGGTCCTGGGAGAATTGGAAAGTGTCATTAGGGTGCAGCATGTGTCTGGTTTGAACTAGAGGGTGAAAACAGGGGAGCATGGAGTGCAGTAAAAGCTATGAATAAACAAAGAGTTGAATGAAGCTGCAAGCTAATACAGCATGTAAGATATTGAAAGGAAGCAGAAGAGAAAGCAGGAGACAGGGAATGACTGTAGGCATTTGACAAAAGTAAAGATTAAAATTAGGCATATAAGGTACACAGCAACGCAGAGCTCCACAGTCATTAGACTGCACACTTCCCTCAGAAATTGGGACACCACTTTTCCTTCCTTTGTGCAGACGCTTTTAACATCAAAGAGGAGGTGTATCCAGGAGCCAACCTCAGCCTGAGTGGAGAACACTTCGGCCCTGTGGTATTAAGTTCTCTCATCGCTATATGAATGCGAAATAACTACGCCTGCACTCCTTATATTCTTTACCTTGTACTGCATGCATAACTCTATATCAGCATAATTCGAAAAAACAATGTGCAAATAATATAGGATAAGGACCTCGAAGCTTCATTATACATGAACTGTTACTGAGCCTGGTACTGCTGCAGCCCATTTTATATTCTTTCTATAATTCACAGCTAATTGACGGTAACCTGGAGCAAAAAGGTTTCTTCACATGCTGTATTTAGACATTGCAACTAGCAATATTTTCTGTTCTTTTAGCTCACTTCCAGTTCATAATAAGAACTACTTTATCAAAACATAATAAAAGCCTTAATTTTAAAATTTTTTATTTTTTTTTTTAAATAATAAAATGGGTTAAAATTAATAATTACTACCTCAGAAAAAAAGTTATATTGAGGTAATATAATTCAGATTTTTTTCCTAAATTGTTTATTTAATAGATTTTAAACAATTAAGTGACTTCAAAACCTCTTCTACCCTTCATATTAGAGCAAATTATATCTTATTAAGAATTCCCATTTGGTCTTACAGGATTTAAAGTAAGGACTCTTCACCTTATGAGTACATATTTTATTTCTTAGGATCTAGAATAAAGACTGCAACTAAAAGTATTTTTTAATCTTCATAAATGCAAATCTTTAGAAAATACTTTTATTAAGAAACTTACTTTTATTGAAAATAAATAATGATGTTTCTACTAAGAAATGTAAAATGTACATACTTTACTTGGGAGAAAAAAATCATTTGATGTCTCTGTTCCATTTGGCTAATTTTTTTGTTGTTGTTAAAACCTTACTTGCTGCAACTTGCTATCAATTTTAATTTATTTTCACCTTTAAGCTTTTTGTACACTTCAAGCTGAACTTTAAATTAATTCAAACTTATATTTAGAAAATACAAATGTGAGTTGAATGTGAACTGCATCGGCTCATTCTCCCATGCTTTGCATAAGAATGACTGGTTTGGCTTTGGCAACTGCATTACTTTTTTCCTGGAAGGCAGAATTGGCAGAAGACATCAGTGTGTAGCTTTGAGACTCTCATATTCTAGTCTCAGGCTTGCTGAAGAGTCTACATACAATCATAGGCAAGGCCCTGCACCTTGCTTCAGAAGTTTTGCTTTAGTACAATATAGAAAAAAAATGCTTCTGATCGCTTGATGTGCTTTCAACAGCACGTACTTCAGTATGAAAGTTGTAAAGTACTGCATAATAGCAAATACAGGTATGTATGTTTGATAGACATTGCTGAAATGCATATTTGGAGTGATCTGATTACTGGGATTTCTTTGATGATTTATTGGACAGAAAAAAAAAAGGAGTTTTATTATTTATCTTTGTTCTGTAAAATCTTTACAATTTTTCTGCTTCCTATGGCATAAATATCAATACATGCTGAGATAGAGGCAGGAAAAAACAGACACTTGTTGGGAGAGCATCTCTTTCCCCAAAGATAGATGATTTGTTTTCATTTTGACTAAATTTTGAAACTTTTATTCAGCCCCATCAAAACTGTTAGCATATAAAAGGAATCAATTACTAACATTTTTAAAAAGGTTTCTGAGTGTTTGAATTCAGATTCTCATTTTAATTTGACAAATTCCAAAACTAAAAGAATCACTTACCAGAATCTAATCACGCTTTGGATTTTACTTGGAGAAAAACAAAATTCATCAGAAACATATTTCCTGAAAAAAAAAAAAAGAAAAAAAAAAAGACATAATTTCTTGTATACAGTGTTTCAAAATATCTTTTCTTAAATACCTCTTCTTTCTACTTCACATCAAAAATCAAGTCAAAAGCAAAAAATGAAATATGGGGTTTGCTGGAGACCAGTCCTTAGGAAAAATAGTCTTCAAAGTCCAATTCCTCAATATTTTACAGGGAATCACTATTTAGCTGATTGTTTAAGACCAGCCATTTCACAGGAGCATTACTTCTGCAAGGCTAATTGTTTGTAGCAGAAAGTGTCTCAATTAAATACTTCTTTTGGCTTTGCCCTGCTACTTTAACAGTGTGATAAATTTCACAGAGAATGTGTATATGCTATGCAGCTGACAAGAAGTAACTGCTTAATAACTCTCCCTTGGTATATTTTTAATTATGATATAGTTTCAGTGACTTAGAAACATCCTCATTAAGAAAAAAAAATTAATACATGAATTTGCAGTCACTAAAAACGATGAGTCTTTTTCACAGTTCATAAAATATCTCCATCTAGTCTTTAGTACTAGTTATTTAGTTTATTAATTATTCATCTTCTGTTTTTATCGTTAATTTTAACTCATTTTATATGTGAGTGACAGTGCAGGAAATGAGGGGTGAGTAGGTGAGTGGAACAAACTTAACTGCGGTTCTTAGCACTATCATATAATCACAGGATATGAAATATTTCAAGAAACAAAAGGAAATTATTCCCACTCCTCTTTTCTATATTCCAGAAGTTCTCTCTCGCAAAGGAAATTCCATTCAAATATGAAAAAAAATGGAACAGAACAGAACCAGAGGTAAAGTTAAACAAGTCAAAAATCCTGCCTTCTTCCTCCCACCAAAAGCAAAACAAACCAGAAACATCAAACCTAACAAACCCACAAAAAAAAAAAAAATCTTTTAAAAATTGAAACACTAAGACTTTACAATCCTTTGTTATAGATTAAGAACAACTATGTGCCATGAGAGAGTTTGTAATGTCTCTTTCATACTGTGGCTTTGCAGTCTGGCTCAGAGACATCCTTGATTGTTGGAAATTGACCAAAATTACCACATCTTTGCTGCCACTTAGGCCTTCAATATAGGAGGCCTAGCGTAGAAGGCCTTCACTGAGGACATCAGAATTATGTCAGACATAAACTATTTAAATAAATTCATTATCCCAGAATTAATTGATAATAGCCTGAATGCTGCTTGTCCCCTGATGGCCTTCAACCACATTACTTAACTTAAGAAGTTTAGACTTGGAAGTGAAAATTTTGCATCAGATTCACAAGACACTATATTACATCTAACCGAGAAGCTAATCCTTTTCTATACCACGCATGGCATGTGGTTTCTATTGAGGAGCCAATAGTTTCATAACCCATATTGTAAATGAATTCTACTATAATATATTAAATATTTCATTTAAAAATATTGAGAAAGAGGAGGATTATGTAAATAAAAGACCATTTGCATATTGTTGCTCTTACATAAAAGGAAATGTTTGTTTCTCTTGATGAGAAGAAACAACGATATTTTTTTGGAAAAATGACTCTCATGAAAGTCATCCAAGAAGATCTCTGAATAGGCCAAAGTCTTCTCTCCTGATCTTGTTTTTTGCTTTTTTGCCTCCTCTCAGGATCCTGAACACCACCATTTCATGGTCACCACAGGCAAGGCTGCACCCAGCCTTCACATCCCCACGCTGTTCTTCCTTGTTTGTATCAGGTCCAGCAGAGTGATTCCCCACCTCATCTCTTCATTCACCTCTGACAGCAAGTCAACATCAATGAACTCCAGAAATGTCCTGGCTTGCTTGTGCCATGCTGTGCTGTTCTTCCAGAGGATATGGGAAAATTAAAGTTCCCCCATGAAGACCAGGGCCTCCAGACATAAGGCTTCTTCCATTTACTGAAAAAGGTCTCATCTACTTCTTCCTCCTGGCTGGTAGGTCTGTATCAGACACTCAACACAATGTGCCCATGTTGGTCTGCCTATTAATCCTGATCCACAAGCTCTTAGCTGGCTCATCACCCATCCCAAGACAGAGCTCCACACATTCCCACTAGTCTCTCACAAAAAGGGCAAATGCCCTCCTTTGCCATCCCAGTCTATCATTCCCAAAGAGAATGTATTCGTTCATGGCAGCATGCCAGTCGTGAACTATCCCACCACAGTGGCATGATCATAATAAGGTCTTAGCCCTGGAACTTTACACAGACATCTAATTCCTCCTGTTTCCAAAAGTCATTCTGTAAATCTGAGAAGGAAAGGTCCTATTCCCAAGTCGCATTTTTTTAAAGTCCTTTCCTCCTCACTGTCTTCCTTGTGAGCATGTAGAAGTTCTTATTTTTTTTAATTTGGAACAAGCTAAGAAAATATTAATTTTTTTTGAAAAGCTGTATTTTATAGACTGTTTAAGTTACCAACTTACTTATAATACACATACTAGCAAATGAGCTTTCCAGGAAGTACAGAATCTGTAAAAGACAACTCAGATACCATTTTAAGATATTTAACACTTCATCTGTGCTAAACAAAGGCTGTCACCTGTATGAACTGCCCCACTCCAGCCCAGAAGACATATCCCATCTTCTAAACTGTGTGATCTCCCAGCTTTTTATACAACATCCTTTGCTACATAGAGATGTGAAATCTTAGAGTTTTACATTCAGAACACTTCTACTTTTTATTTTGCTGCTAGCTATCACCATAGAAGGAAAACCTCTTTGTGTCATTACTAAAGAGTTCACAGAAGTTATCACAAGAACATAACTTGGATCTCTTGGGACATATGAGAATTTTTTCATTAGACTATTGCTTAGAAATTCTTCCTTTATACCTGAGACTCTGGAGAGTGGGGTTGGGAGGTAACCACAGAACTAAAAGCTTGTAAGAATAGGGTACTCAGTTCTTACACTACAGCCACAGCCCTGCTGACTCCTCCCAGATCTAGCCTCTGAGCTATTTAATACAGCTGCATCTGACAGAGTAAACACACATGAAAGTTGGTTCTTAGTGCTGCTGTCTGCTCCAGCAGGTCAGCCTCAAGGTGGTGTTGTTTTGTAGCTTCTGTAAACTCCTGTTTTCAAAATATTATGTGGATTCTGCTAACTTCAAGTTAAGGCAAAATATCAAGTCCAGGTACTTGATGTTTTGCCTGTATTTACCTTCAGGAAGATATAATAATCTGAAATCAACTGAACTCTAAAAGCATTTCACAAATTCCAAAATTTATTGGGAGTTACCAAAGTAACAGTCAAAACATGCATGTGTTTGTAAGGAATACAGCCAAAGATACAGATAAGATTTTAATGTTCTCTCTCTAGAGTTCATTATGCAACAGATTAAAAAAAAGAATATTGTCTTTCATTACATCTTCCAGAACTCTAGCTTCAGGTCACTAAGACAGACTTCCAAGTAGCAGAGCAGCTCACATAAGAGCAGCTGAGCAGACATCTAGTTATGACAGTTCTTCACAGGAATGTAAAGCTGGTCATACCTGTTCAATAGCTGAGAAAGATGGTAAAGGTCTTGGTCAAAAATATGAAAACAAAAAGAGGTCAGAAAGATGTCTGGATAATGTCCTTTGGAAATTTTGACATTATTATTATTATCATTATTATTGTTGTTGTTGTTATTACAGACTCTAATGGAAATATGATCTTGCAATTTCTTTTCTTTTTCTTTTTTTTTTTTTACAAAATAGGTCTGTCCTAAAAAGACTACTTTCAGACTGAATAGGGCAGTATTTTTCTGTGTGTCTCTTTCCTCTTTCTCTGAAAGTGACAGAAACTGTGTCCTATATCTGAAATATTTCCTATTGAAAATGCAATGTTTCAGGTTTTGGTGAAATGTATATTTTGATGAAAAAGTTCCAGCCAATTCTAGTATGAATATCGTTGTTTTACTGTTAGTAGATTCTCAGAAAGCTTCCATTCCCACTGGTGAGTTGTTAGTGGTGCTCAACAAGTTACCTTACTCAAAATCTAGGTTGGTACTTACTTGGGTGACTCATTTTGCATTGCTGTTTATGGCTTAAAGATGGATAGAGCCTAACACTTGTATTATTTTGAATAAATAATTTCCACAAAAATCTTGCAGTATCAACAACCTCTAAATAGAATAAATAAATATTCCTTTCCTCATAGTCTATGTGGAACAGGCAGCATTAATTGTTATTAGTCTCAGCCTTATGCTGTGTGTGCTAACAGACATGGGACTCTCACAGGACACTCACAACGTGGGACTGTGCCTCATTCCAGTCAGAGACTCGGAGACCTCTGATTTATAGACATTTTTCTTTATTTCTGGAGGAGTCAGAGGTTTTCCAGAACTTGTCCCAGTCTGTAGAACTCACTTCCAGTCAAGGTACCTGACATATTTCTTATTTTTTTTTATATCTAGTGAAAGTTTCTCTCTTGGGAGTGGCTGAAAGAAGAAATATCAGATGGCAAGTGCTAGTTGCATCACTTAATGTGACATGCACAGATACCATGAGGACCCAGGGCAGAGGATCCTACATAGAATAAATGCAGGCTCCTGAACAGAGCAAAATAAAAGCTTAAAAATTGTTTTATATTGGCTTATGTTTCCAAAGATTTTTTTTTTTTTTCCCCACTAGGAAAACAGCTAGAAGATATTTTTAGAATTGAAATTAATATCAGCCGTGACATTTCTAGGTCTTCTACAGCATGAGCCTGAAGGCTGTTGCTAGTGTGGTTAATTCACACAAGCAACTTTGTTCATTGCTATGGTGCTCTGACAGCATCTTTGATGGACCCTGACAACGTCCTACAACCCTGTATTCTTTTGTTCTTTCTATAGCATCCTCGGTATCTTTCTTCCACTATCTGAACCTCCATACACACACAAAAAAATCAATTTTCTTTCTTGTTTGCGAATGTAGGGGTTAAAAAATGATGTTAATAGTTTTTATATGGTTTTCAGCAGTGGGTGCCTAGCCCTCCAAATGGACAAACACATATTTCCTTGGCCCACTTTTCTTCCTCCATCCCTCTTTCCCACCCTGATCACCACTGTTTTGTGAAGATGGATTTTAAGCTTGTGGAATTATTTCCAGAGGTTAATGCAAGACTGTAAATCAGACATCTGCATATAGCTATCCATCTATCTGTCATTACCATGAAGTTTACAGGAAGACATATTTGGAGGGAGTAATATGGGGGGGGGAAAAAAAAGCACCTTTTTTTACAAAATTAAGTTTCATTATTTTTATTTATGGACATAAAAGTCCTGATATTTGGTTGTTTGTTTTTTTTCTTGGTGAAGGGATTACAAGTAGAAAATTATTGGGAGATTGTTTTTGTTTTTCTTTTGTTTTTCAGACTTCTTACTAGCTTTAATACAAATAAATAGAACATAAAACAGAGAGTCTCACCTGAGTAATAACAAATACGTGATGGATATGTACAAATAGTCTTGCATTTAAAAATGTAAGGTTCTGGATTATCAAAGCTTGTTTGAAGTCTGTAGAACTAAACACATTTAAACAATAACCTTAAGTTTCTTGTTTACACCAAACAAACTTTGCAGCTATCACTATTACAAGCTCAGAAAAAGAACTTGAAATACAAAATTACTGCTTCCTCATCCATAAACAGTGTATTTCTAGCAAAATTATCAAAGTTGTATGGTCTGTTGGCCTCATAAGGGCTCTTGGGCAGCTTGTGGAACCAGCTCAATTGAGGATATGTGGTTCCGTTTCTGGCATGACTAATGCAGTTGGGAAATATGCCAAGCATTGGGCTCTTGAGGGGGGAGAGAAGAAGAGAAAGCTAGAAAGAGCCTGGAGGGGGAAGATCCAAGCAAGTGAATACCACTGAGCCAGCAGGCTTCATGGGAACACCATTTGACATTTGCAGGGCTCTAATGTTAAGCCTGCAGCAATACTGAAACCCTGCTGCTCTAAGGGGCATCGCTACTAGCAAGCAAGAAATGAACCCCATGGGAACAAGGTTGAAGCGTGGACATGAACATGAGCAAGCATAACACATCAATCCTTATGTTGCACAGGGAGGTAAAGCAGTACAGGAATGGAAGTGGTTGTGAGGGACATTTATTCTTTTTGTAAATAAAATGCCAGGGATTTCTGCTTACAGAAAAAGCAGGTAGCCTTTTGTGATTGGAAAAAAAAATACAAAAAACTTACCCAGCCACTTGCCCTGTGAATTTCATTCTGAAGCATCAATTAATGCAGAGGAATAACTGCCAGCAGCTGGCACTCCAAGTCTGTCCCCTTTAAATTACAACAACCTGGCAAAATAAGGTCACCCATGTTGCTAGAAAAGATGCCATGCAATTTCTCTGTCTAAATTACGTTGGTGCATATTAAATATAATTCTCCACTTCAATTGAATGATAATGTATAGCAAGCTGCCAGCCTCAATGTCAAAAGGGTTAGGCTGGTGATTGCCCAATTTGAACTATCATTGTTTGCTTTCTCTCTCTTTTTTCTTCCCTCTTTTGTATCTGCTCCTGAAATGCCGCCTACCTTGGGAAAACAGATCCTTATTTATAGCGCTGCAAAGATATTAAGGCTGTTAAACTGAGCGAGTTCTTCAAGGTTCATGGCCAAAAAAGCTGACAAAGCTCTCACTGTTTTCCTCCCCTAGAGGGTAAGAAAAAAAAAAAAAAAAAGGAAAAAAAAAAGAAAGGAAAAAAAACACCGAAACCTGTATCTCTGAGCACTGGCAGCAATTGTCTGTCTCCAGCGTACTGCATGAGAAATGAATTGTATGATCCTGTGACAACTGGTTTTCTATGTGGCTGGGAGGTAGCATTAAATGCTGTAGGATTTTAGAGGAGTTTAACAGTTGCTCAGCGGCAATGCAGGTAATTTGAATGAATTATCCCACTTTCAATATGCAGCATGTAGGCATGATCCTTCATATGAACGGGTCAAGGTTACAGTGTCATGCAGTGTATCATTTAATCATCCAAATCTGTTACAGGACACACAATGTGATTTGCGTTGTACTGATTTTTAGGAGCTTACACAGATTATGATCACCAGGATACTCTGTTCCCCCCTTAGCAAAACAATTCCACATTCTATACAACAGGTTCCTCTCCCTGTTCAGCCAGTCCATGCTGTCTCTTAACCAGACATGTCTGGCTAAGATATGCATATTACTCTGCATATGTATAGAAGTAGACGTGACGAATACACCTGAGGGCTTGTTTATACTGTGTGTGCAAGACAGTGTTTTTCCATATTTTGTTTTTCCATTTTTGTATTATGGGACAATAAGTTTCAGATCATACCTCTTTCTACAAATAAAGCTATTAATAAACTGTCTTCTCCCCTTACTCTGCACAGATTATCCTTGGCACTATAGATCATTTGGGGGTATTCCAGTTTACAGAGAAAAAATTATTACCCAATGATTAAAGACAGTGATAATAAAACTATATCACAAAATATAAACATCTAAGTTATTGCCCCGTTCTTGGAAAACTGGAATGAAAAATTTGGAAGTGTTAAAAACTGCAGTTTATTACAGGAAGAAAAAAAAAATCTTTAATATCAGTGTTATCACATTTCTGTTAAATAAAATATTTTTGTATAAGCAGCAATGGCAAATGGAAAAAAAAATTGTTCCTCTCTTTGAGAAATTTATATATATTTTTGTTGTCTTTAACCTCAGAGCTTCACTAGGCTCATAGTTACACCAATGCAGTATAAGGAAATGAGCTCCTAAAGAAAATAGTTCTGTAACTTGTATTTGTTTCTGTATTGCTTTATTGCTGACATTTTAAAATCCCTCTGAGAACTGACCTTCAACGAAAGGAACTGTTCTGCAGTAATTTAACTATTTTCCACAAAGGATAGGGTCTTCCCCAAAACTTGTCTTTTGAATGTAACAGTCAAATGAAGGCACCTCACCTAACCCTCTCTTTGTTAGGTTAACCAATGAACTGAAGTTAGTATGAAAAATTCACTGCCTACCTCTGAACATTCTTGTTATTTAAAATATTGCTGCTAACAGACACTGACCAGAAAGTATTTTACAAAGCTTGTAAATGGGGGAAATATGCTTTTTTTTCTTCTTAAGTGTATGACTGGAAGCCTGAAATTTTTATCAGTGCAAACTCTCTTTTGCTCAGGTATTACAGTGGGTGATGTGAGATGTCACACCCAGTTCCATCAGTCATGTCAAGAGATGGGTTTGTCACATAACTGAATGAAACAGCAAGACAGAGTAAATTACAGAAAAGAAAATGATGAACGTTGATCTGCTGTGGAAAGGCACCTCAGGCTATAACAAAAATAGACTTCGTTGTATGCCACCGGCAATGAACACTGCAGTGTTCATTGTTTGTGAAAAGGATTTTGCTGATGATAAAACTGATCTGAACACTGAGATCTCTGCAGAGCCTTGAAGGCACTTTAGGCAACTTTACTAGAACAGGCCACAGTCCAAAAAAGGAGGATAAAATGTATCTATGAGCAGTATCCAGCAAAGATGTCTTTAAATTACTATGTTTTCCTACCACTGCCATCATGTTAGCCTTGACCAATTATAGAAGAGATGGAAATACTAGAAAATGTAGTCTTTAATGTTATTGCTATAATAATGTCTATTCCAGCTCAGAGTATATCTGCATAACATAAGTTTATGCTATTTGCAAGTGAGTTGTCTTGTTCACAGTAGAACACCACATGGAAGCTGCCGCAGTGATAGCAATGTTGTAAACCACTTTTTGGTGTTGTGTTTTTTGTTGTTTTTAATTACTTAGCAAGAGGTAGACTTGGAATTTACTCTTGTTCTTGCATCCTGTCTCCAATGGTAATTAATATAGCATGGTTGGAGGAAACAGTACCCTTTCCACAAAAAAATTAAAAACATCTAATTAGGTTTTGTCTAATGATACAATTTTAATCATAAATCTAGATATTCTTTTATTCATGTAAACATCCAGTTCCTTTTAGAAACTCAGTACATTCTTGGCTTCCATGGCTTCCTGCAACAACATGTCACACTGTCTAATCCAGCACATTTTGTGTCGGCATGTTTTACTTTAGTTTTTAATTGCTACCTTACAAATTTTCAGGACAAACAAATTGCACATATAACCAAATGGATAAATATCTTTGATCTGAATGAAAAATCTGCCTGATTTTTGTCTTGTTTTTATTCTTTACATTGTGATAGCTTATACACATTAATGTTGGTGTAAGAACATTAAACATCAGTAAATAGTGGTATGAGGAATATGTTAGCTACAATTACAATTACAAGGAGAATCCTGGACGATTCAAAAAAGTCTGCATTTGTACAGTCAGATGTATATTTGTGACATCGCTGGAGCAGTTAAATATATCCCCCAATGGATATTACTGCCCTTCAGTTAGAATTTAAGGATTCCTTAGCTCTCATGCTAAAGGTGATTTGCTAAAATCCAATTCACTTTCAAAGAAAGGGGTATCAGTGCTAAAATCCTGACATACAGTTTTGATCATGTGCCAGCTCACCAAAGAAATTCTTTTTGTAGCATGTCATTAAAGATTATGCATTTCCTGCTCTGAGGCACTGCATAAGAAAATAAAGTGCTGAATGTTGCAAGGCTTATAGGATAACATTCAAGGGCTTGGTAGGACAGACAAAAGGGCAGTCTCTCTTGCTGTCTCATTCTTACTGTTGCTAGGAAATGACCATAGCAAATTATCTTCAGATCTTAATTGTAGTCATCTCAAGCACAGGTAGTTGGTTTTCTCCAAGACGCATCTCAGAAGCAAAATAAATATAACTGTCTATGCTAGTGCTCTAGTCCAGATCAGGAGGGCGCTTCTGAAGCATATATTGCAATGATCTCTTGGAATGTGCTGTGTTTCCCATTGCAGAGTAGCTTTGGGTACAATCATCATGGTTATTCAGGAACTTGTGGTGAACCCCAGAACTAAGTTACTTGCTATTGTAGATAAACCACATATTGATAATTCACTGCAATAAAAATAATTTATTTCAATACAAACAAATGGTGAAGAAAGGTCTGAAGTAACTTTCATATAAATATATATATATATATATAAAAAAATTCCCATTTTCCCATAACTGAAACAGCAGGGAGAACAATTAATTTGCAATAATCCAGATGGGGCAACTTTTTTCATTTCTATCCTGATTTTGGCTGGGATAGAGTTAATTTTCTTCATAGTAGCTTGCATAGTGCTGTGTTTTGGATTCAGTACTAGAAGAATGTTGGTAACACCCTGATGTTTTAGTTGTTGCTAAGTAGTGTTTAGACCAGTCAAGCATTTTTCAGCTTCTCCTGCTCTGCCAGCTGCACAAGAAGCTGGGAGGGAACATAGCCAAATATATATATATATATATATATGTATATATTCAAAATATATATATATATTCCATACCATATAATGTCATGCTCAGGGGGGTTGGTTGGGGGGAGAGGGATCACTGCTCGGGACAGGCTCAGCATCGGTCATCAGGTGATGAGCAATTGCATTGAGTATCACTTTTTTTGTATATTCTGTATATTCTCTTACCATAATTATTATTTATTATGTTATTATTTTCTCTTATTAAACTGTCCTTATCTTCCTTATCTCAACCCATGGGGTTTACTTTTTTTTTTTCCTGATTTCTCCCCTGTCCCACTGAGGGAGGGGGAGAGTGAGTGAGCGGCTGCGTCATGTTCATCTGCCTGCTGTGTTAAACCACAATTTCCTTAAAAAGGTGTTAAAAAGGTGTTATTGCTTGATTTTTTTAAAGTCCTTTTCCTTACCCTTATTATAATATGCATTTAAAAAAGAAAGAAAACAAAACTGTACTAAGCTATTGTTCTTGTGAATATTCTGGGATTTACTCTGGCACGCCCAAGTAACTTGAGACATGGAAGAACAACACAATACAGAAATAAGTAGGGCTTTTTTGTGGTGTTTAGTTGGTAAACATGGTTAGCTGAACCCAGCTGTGCCTACATAATTCCTTCACATTGCCTATGCTGCATAAAGAGAGAAAGCACAGCAAACTGACCATATATATAGATTGTTATGTTTTAATCTCTCCCTTGAATTTACTAAATAGAATACACTTGTAAGACCTTGGATATCCTAATTTTTATGACTACTTAATTACATGATGAATTTGACCAATTTTTAATTAATTTCTAAAGCATCCAAAGCAATTGCTGTCAGGACCCTTAGGGCACCTCCCTAGACCTCCTGAGTCTAAGGATTTAAGTGTCTGGGTTCAAGGACAGCTCTGATGTGGTGCAACTGTGTAGTCTTGAATGAAACAGCTGTGGGAAAAAAACAAATCTGTGAGAAAGAGCTTTAAAAAAAGCCTTGTTGAGGGACCCCTGATTTTTTTTTTTTTGGGACCTACCTGTAAACTCAGACCCCTACCTTGTACATTGCTGAGCTAGATTACAGGATACCCATGCAGTCCTGATAGTCCTTGTTATTGTCTTCAATTTAAATCCATTACATTTATGTTTTGCGTCAATATTTTATAGTGATAAGAACCAATAAAGATTATTAATTTGTTTCACTCTCATTGTGAAACCTAAAAATCCAAACTATTATTTTTCTATTCTATTTTATTAGCAAATCCAAACAGCAACTACAGTCTATTGTGGTGGAAAGGATACTGTAATACAGAGAGTATTAACTTTTGATGAAACAAGTGTATGGAAATTGCAGTTTCTCACCTTTTAGTTATGATCCAGGTTTATTGTCTCAGTCTTCTACAATGTTGTTTCAATAATTAAAATGTATTCTATATTTTTATTTCTCAGAAATAAAAATTTGTGGGTTTATATCTTGAAAATTCAACACCTCAATTTATATTTTACTTTTATCTAAAGACATGAGACAGGTCTGAACTGATTTCAATACATGTGTATGTAAAAAATATTAATCTGAAGACAATATGGAACTGCTGAATGGGAGAGCAGAATCAGTTTCAATGGCTTCTCTTAATAATATTCGTATTAACCTCTTTAATATAATTGTTTACATCAGTGTCAGAAAACCTCAGTGATCCAGTAAAGATGCTAGGGCCACCATTACTGTTTGTTAATTTTCCTATCGTTTAAAACACGGCATATTACACAATGATCTGTCAACAGTATCTAAATAAATTATTATTCATTTCAAGATCCTTAATATTTAGAATACTTTCAAGGCATATCACTAATTCACTTTTGACATAACATGTATGTAATTTTTTTCTCATTTTCAGTGATTCATAAGCACAGTCAAAACAGGAATGCTCATTAGATTTTTCTCACCTCTAAAGGGAATTGAACACATTCAGTATTGGAAATACATATTCATCTGAAAAAATACTGCATAACACAATTCATCTTCTTTGAGCTATATTTCTGTCTTTGATGGTTTCATGTCGAGTTGATGGTTTTTATCTTTATGAACAATTAAAAAACAATTTTAAGAAAACTGAGAAAAATCAAGTACTGTCATATTTACTCGTTGTATGATCCATCATATGACCTGATCTATTATACAATCTATTATGTAAAATCAATGTTGTTTACAAGATTTTTTTAAATGGTGAAATGAAGGCTTTCTTCTTTCCTCCCCCCTCACCCCCCTGCCTTAATGTTAGTAGAATTACTGTTGTTTTAACAAGGGTGTGTAGAAATAAAGCCATGGAATGAATTTTAGAATCTACCTGTATCTTAATATGAACATTGGGTGTTTTAGGTAACATCTTCCCCTAGGCTTAAAGGAGCTAGGATTGGTCCAAAGGGGCACCAGTGAACATCCCAAAATAAGTTTTTGTAAATTACATTATTCAAATATTATATGTATGGTTGGTTACACACAAAATGTTTTTTTAAATAATGGAAAATAATTTAAATACTCATTTGGCTCCAATATTTATATTATTAAAAGGAATGCGTAGCCTTTCCCCTTAGCAAAAAAGAAAGTGGGGAAAAAAGGCTAAATTATGAGGAACCCACCACATGACAACAGTGTGAATATTTGATCTACTCTTTCACATATACAGAACTTACTTACATGTTTACAAAAGCCTTTGGAGTTGTTTTGTTGTGGTTTTTTTCCACAAAGATACTCATCAATAAAATGTAAAAATGTTAATGTGTACTTGTTTGCTTCAGATTGGAAATTGTTGTAATGAGGTAGTACTGTCTTCATGTCCATGAATTAGATAATTCAGTTTACTTTTATGCTAAATGTATACAAGAAATGTTTTTATCATTTTGAAACAGACTTGATCCTTCACAAAATATTTTACATTTTCCCAATGAAGCACGCAATTTGTCACTCTTGAAAAATATGGTTCATGTTTGCAATAACAGCACTGTGTTAATCATATACCTTGGAAGATCTGTTAATATGTTTGCTAATAATTTGTCTGATCTTTCTGAAGCTAGCTACTTTCATGAATGTTAAGGAATACTGATTTTGTCCTTATATTTTTTTTAAATCAGTAATATGAAGAAACATCAATTTATCAGTATGAAAATGCATTACTAATATTACTTATAATGTATAATAAACAAATATGAAATCTACATGGTCTGAATTCATCATTTTACCATTTATGTAGCATAATAACATAGTACCTGCTATAATACAATACCTACCATCAAGGAAGGCAATTAAGAACTTGCATTTTCTCTAATATTTTTTGGGGGCTTGAAAATCATTTATTCACTGGTTTATTTTCATTTACAGCTTAAGATACAGTAAGACCATGGTTCATTTTATTATGCTACATCTTCATTTCATCTGTTCCATCTGCATTTAAGGGTTACTCAGATAATCTTATCACAAACCTGAAAGCAATAGCCTCTGGAAAAAAATATGAGAATCAAATATTCAGAGACCAAAGTCAAGAGGGCTGTTGAACCAAACAGATAGAACATGTGAAAAAAAAATTAAAATTAGAATTTTAATAAGAAATGAACTAAAAAAAATGAGAAAGAACTAAGTTAGCATGGCAGCAGGACAATTCTTCTCTATGTATTATCAAAAAAGATGCGCAAATGAATCACATTTCTTTGAGCTTTATAATCCATATGACCTTCTTCCTTCTTTTGCTGTCTTTAACTTTGGTAAAGTAAATGGAAAAAAGTAAGTAGAAATGGAAACAGCTCATCAGTAACTGTGCTGGTGGTGTCTTTCCACTCAGAAATATTCAGCATGCTCTAATCACTAGCTGTTATCTCCTATGCATCACAGGTGCTCATACACCCTTGCCAAAATCCTCCCTTCCTCCTGTCTTCATATCTAGTTCTGACTGGAGTGTTTGATAGCATCATTCCAAACTGAAGGATAATTCGATTCAACCAAACACTGCTTCAGACAGTTATCAGACAGATGCTGCCACGTCTAGACTGGAGGTGTTTCTTTTGCAAGCCTCTGCAGGTGATACAGGCAGATGCCCCGGCATCTGGACAACTATGCAATTCAAGACATCTCTGTTGAAATTATATTTATAACCAAGTAGAAATAAGAGTATTAATATGAGTTTCATAGCTGATAGTTCAGTGCTCTGTGTTTTTACATATGATATTTTTTCCCCAGCCATTACTTGCTTTGTTCTGATTGTGAGCACCTCAGACAGTGACTGTTTCTTCTCTTTGTTTCAATATTCTGAGGACACAGAGCCCTGTTCTGACTCTACCCACATTAGTTCTGCATACATGTAAAAAATACATTTAAATTCTTCTAACACATTATCTTCAAAATAGAATTCTAAAAACATACTGATATTTTTAAGCAGATACCTCCATGGTTATGAAACAGATGAAACCTGGTTTCTTACAGACCTGTTTTATTAGTCCAGCACCTGGAATAGACAAGCCTTTAATATTAAACCATGACAGTCCAAATTGATCAATTCATGTACATGGCATGTTTAATTATTAACAACTCTTCATAACTTAAACCAGCTATTCCACCACAATTAATTCTCAAAATGAGTCTAGAACCTGTGATATTAACCCAAAAATAAGTTCAGACTTCTGAAAGAGAGACATGAGACATGATGTAAGAATGTAAGACATTGCCTATGGATTGGAGGGAATGAGAAATAAGAATAATACTTCTGTAATTGGAAGCTGAGATCAAAAGGCAGCCTTGCTCTAAATTTGGGGGAATATTTGATCATTCCCAGAAACACTCTGTGTGACTTCTTTTGCCTAGGCATTTATGGGCATTGTTATGTTCAGACTTCGTCAAACCAAGCCTTCAAAAGAAGTAAACAGAAAAAGAAAATTAAGCCAAAAATGCATTGGGGTACATATTAAAACACAATTCCCTTTAATAATGCTCAGTTTTATATAGTTGGTTCTTCAGAAGAGAAACATTTGTGCAGTTCAATGGAGCTTGCTATAGTCACGGAGACAATTAGAGCTGGCTTCACCTGTGTTATTAGTTATAGTCAATCTCGATGATTCCTTACATGGTTATGTGATGCCTATACGAGCTTAATTTGTTTTCCCACAGAAAGTTTCTGTTTTCTTTAATTTGATATCACTATTCATACTATTTGTAAATGTAAATTTTACAGATAACTTGTTTGTATCTTCTGAAGAATACATTTTCTTAGTCATTCCAAGGTCATCTTTATACCACCCATCAGGATATATTTGTCTACAGATGCAGATAAACATTCTTTTAAAACATCATCTTACACAGGTTTTCTTCTAAATGAGATTCAAAATAGTTTTAATGTGTATTTGGTCACGTACACAGTACACTTCTGTCGTGGTTTAACCCGGCTGGCAACCAAGCACCACGCAGCCGCTCGCTCACTCCCCCCCCTCCCTCAGTGGGATGGGGGAGAGAATCGGGAAGAAAATAAAAGGTTAGAGCCGAGGGCTGAGATAAGTTTAATAAGAGAAAATAATAATAATAGTAATAATGAGAATGATAACAAAATATACAGAATATACAAAACGAATGATGCACAATGCAATTGCTCACCACCCGCCGACCGATGCCCAGCCCGACCCGAGCAGCAATCAGTACCCGAGCAGCGATCACTCCCCCCGCAACCGACCGACCCACTAACCCCCCCCCCCCGAGCATGACGTTATATGGTATGGAATAGCTCTTTGGACAGTTTGGGTCCTAGCTGTGCTGTACTCCCAGCTTGTTATGCCCCTGGCCGAGCAGGAGAAGCTCAAAAAGTCCTTGAGCAGTCTGAGCACTGCTTGGCAACAACTAAAAACATCAGCGTGTTATCAACATTCTTCTAGCACTGAATCCAAAGCACAGCACTATGCTAGCTTCTGTGAAGAAAATTAACTCTATCCCAGCCGAAACCAGGACAACTTCCAATATTTTTAGAGCTCTTTTGACATTCAGTTTACTTTTCAGTGTTAAAAGAGTAGATAGACAGAAAGATACATATAGACATAGATAGTTACATAATGGTAACATGTTTTAGACATACATGCATGTAAACATATGCATTATGTGAGTATTCGTAATACGTTTCTAACTACCCATAAATAATGTTTTCATATGTAAGTATGGTAGCATAAGGGGCGGCTACTAAACTTTTTAACTTGAATTTACTTGATTCTTTTCACCTGCAATATGATGATATGTGTGCTCAGGGTCATTAGCTAAACTATAAGTTGCAAGGGACATGCAGGAACAGGAACTGATCAATGTAGAGGAAACAAAGGAGGCTGTATTTACTGCAAATTAGGCCTCTAAAGGCAGAGCAAGCAGAGGATGAACAAGTGTAGGAAAGAGCAGGAACCAGAAATCAGGGATGAGCAAGCATGTGTCAAGAGAGGACTGAGATGAATAATTGCAACTGCATCCAAAATACAGACTAAGCAGTCAAGGGTGGAATTGTCTTGAAAAGGCAATAGTAACACCACCAACCAAACTCTGAAAGCAGGCTGTGGCTGCCTGGGAGACTGATAGCCTCAGGAGGCTGTGTGCAGATTGATCATCCAGCTGAGGAAGCAGGAAGGAGATGACAACTTCCATCTTCTCAGCTTTTTCGATCTAAATCTTCCCTGTATGTCCTAAATGTTTCCCACAAAAGTCAAGGCTTCTCTCCTTCTTTGGTGTGTTAGAAAGTGTAAGCACTGAGCAGAACTTTCTCACATCTGCAGCATTCCTAGAGCTTTTCTCTTTTCTACTGAACAGAAATGGGGAAGATTTTAATGAACTTTGAGTTCTTATCTCTCCATGAGTTCTGTTTGAAAGCAGCCAACAAGATTTAAAAAGAAAGAAAAATTAGTTAGAGAATGGACTGAAGAGAAACAGAAAGACTATGATTACAAATGCCTTTTTTTTTCTATAATCAAAAGGCTGAAAAGAAAAGTTAAGCATGGAGAAACTATCTTTTTTATCATACCAATAGGAGTAACTGTGTAAAAAGCAGCCAGAGTAAGCACACTTGCTTTAAAGTGTTAAATTGCAGTGTGCCCTCTTGACCATGTGTAGTCCATCAGAAGCTGAAAATAATTTCGATACGCAGCCTGAACGGTAAGGAAACTTATATTGCTTTGCAGTTCCACAGATTTTTTTTTCCCATTAAAAAAAAATTAATAGAAAGTGACCCAGTGATTAAACTACTAAGATTTGTGTTAATATTTGGTGGCAATTAAGTAGCTAGGAAAAGCACTGGAACTGAACAAATATATAAAATAAGGATAACTCTAAAATAAGCATATATAGTAAAGAACAACTATGCTCATTGTGTGTGTGTATAAAGTTTGTACACTGATAGGACAATACCTTCAAAGAAATGAAGCAGGGATTGTGACTCTGACTATTAATATTTACAAAATCCTTTATTACATTCTATATGCATAGTTCAGCATTTATTTGAAGCATGTTGATGAGATGATCTTAAAATACCTTCCAACATGGATTGACCAATTCATCAAATAGATGCAAATAGATGCAAACTAAACATAAATAAGAAACATGTAAAGTACTGCAGGCATGTACTGTGCTGTGCCATACTGCACATTTCATTTGGTCTTCAGGACTGTGCTGTAACCAACCCTTTCTGCAGGATGAGCTTAGCCAGATAATCATAACAAAAGGTCTTGGAGGCAGCACCCAGTTGCCATCAGCAGTGATACCACTGGCATGTCTTTGGCTTTATCTTGAAGTAAAGTAACATAATTTCCTTCTATGCCACAATACTTTTAAGAAAATCCTAAAAAAAAGCACTTTAAAGACCACCATAGTGGTGAACCACACCACAGACAGTATGCATAGAGCATGCTGTGGCCTGACTGGGGGTGTATCCAGTTTTGTACTATCTTGGCATTCCCAGCCTCAGAAAGGATGCAAGATTTGTAAACTAAAAGAGCCAGGCACCTCTTCATGTGCAACATGTGTGAACTAAAGGTCCATTTGAGAAGTTCTAGTAGCAAGAATTCTAGCCTAAGTAACAGACGTTTACCAAAATGCAACCCTCTTAGTTGACTTTTTCTTTCTCTCTTAACAAATGTATTTGTCAAACAAGCACATTTGTTCACTATTTTGTGCAGGTTCTGTCTTATTATGATCCTACTAAGAAAGGCATTCAGGTTCTGTATCTCAGTACAAGACATGGACCTGTTGGAGCATGGATCAGAGGGATGGAACACCTCTCCTATGAGGAAAGGCTGAGAGATTTGGGGTTGTTCAGCTTGAAGAGAAGGCTCCAGGGAGACCTTATTGTGGCCTTTCAGTACTTAAAGGGGGCTTATAAGAAAGATGGGGACAGACTTTTTAATAGGGCCAGTTGCAAGGGGTAATGTTTTAAGTAAAGGAGAGTAGATTCAGACTAGATATAAGGAAGAAATTTTTTACACTGAGGGTGGTGAAACACTGGAATGGGTTGTGCAGAGAGGTGGTAGATGCCCCATCCCTGGAAACATTCAAGGTCAGGTTGGACAGGGCTCTGAGCAACCTGATCTAGTTGAAGATGCCCCTGTTCATTGTAGGGGGGTTGGACTGGATGACCTTTAAAGGTCCCTTCCAACCAAAACTATTCTAAGATTCTATAAAAGGTTGCTTATTGGAGCTAACATTATAATATACAAGGATAGTATTGATCCCTTCAGGTGCTGGGAACCCCAACTGTGCAGTGTTGAAGGGCTGCCATCTAGGGTTCTGTGCAGCTGTGGAAAAGTTACTTGACATTTTGGTTTTTTGAGCTCTTACAAGATTTCTTAGAAGAGGACAACTCTACTCATCATTTTGACTGTCAAACAGAAAGGATGTTCACCTGAGAACTTGTTGCTGCACTGTTAGATAAGGTCAAGGACACACATGTGGCTTAATTGCTCGTACACGGTGGGACTTGCCTGCAGGCTCCTCTTTCACAAGGAGATGGCCAAGAGTGTTCTGTGACTAAGGGATGTGAGCAGCACAACACAGGACTGTACTTGGTCAGTTTACCAGTTATGTGGACCACTATCTCCTCCGCAAACAACTGGCATCCAGCTGGTGTCACTACATCCATGTACACTGCATGAAACTAAAAAAGCTTCTCACCATTCTACTGTCTTTTTCCACTTGGATGGTCATTAAATGGATCATTCAAAATGGATCATTCAAAATGGAAATGTTCCAAAGCACAACACTGAAAAGCAATAAGTGTAACCGTGGAGGGGACAGATCTCCTGATGGCCTTCATTCTGTGTATTTTATATTTCCCACATCCTCCTTTAGGTCAAACATTTTCTTGTAAAATCAGAATTTTGGTGGAAGGAAAATACTATTTTCATATCAACTCTGCTGAGAATATAGTTTGTACTGACTTCATATGAAGATGTTTTTCCTCAAACTTGACATTTTGTTTTTTTAAACCAGAACATAAATTTAGGAAAATAATTATTGATATGCAAATTTAAAAATTTCAACTACTGTTTTCAAGCACCAAATTTGCATAAATTTTTTCCTTTCAAGTGCTTAATCCTTAAAACAATTTCAAATTTTTTTTTGTAAGCCATTACTGAAGCAAAATTACATTTCAAAGTGGTACACAGTGATCTAGCTGCTCAGCTGTCACCGGCATTATTAAGAGTCACACAGCTTAAGTCTCTGTGCACCACTTGGAAAGTTTACTGCCGTGTGTCTCCACTAATCACATCACAGAGGGAACATCCCATCAGCTGGTTTTTATTAAAACTGCATAGCTCAGTTTAAATATTTTATCCTTATCTATCAATCACTGTACAGAGACCCTCCCTCAAGCAATTATTTGCTATGAAATGTCATATTTATTCATATTAGCTATGCCCTTACTCTCAGGGGAAAGCCCAAGGTAAAACTGTAATGTCACTTGGGACACTACAGGTAACTGTAGCTATTTTATGATTTACTAGTTTTATAGTAACAGCCATCTGCAGTCTACTTACTTGCTTTTGCAATTCACTTAGTCAAAGTCACTTCTTTTTTTGTGTGTATGGTAACAATGCTTGCAAGGAGAATATTGAGCATTTCTGTTCTGTGGATAGTCAGGATACTTGAGATAGAAGAGCGTGTTGGTTACAAAGTGAAGAGAAAGGTCTTCAGGTACCCATTTGGCACACGACTTTTTCTGACACTTTCACCTCACTTATAAAGACAGCAGGAAAACAGTGGATCTAAGTCTATGTAAGTCTATTAAAGTAAATGTGAAAGCTAGGGAGACCTCATTATTACTTCAAGTACTTAAAGACACCTGAGATGAGTAGGCAATAGTAAAAAAAAAATTTTCATGAAAAATTTCACAAGCACCACCAAAACTATCTTTCTTCCCTTTTTTCTTAATTTTTTCTTGCTATTTCTGATGAAAAAGCCCCAAAACAGCAAAATCTGCAGTAAATCAGCAGACAAACAAAAATATATGTTTTTTTAGGGAAAACCATGTTCAACAGTTGAATATTTTTGCACCTCTAGTAATCATCATTGATTTGGTGTCTTGCAATGTATGTATCTTCTTGGAAAGGTATTTTAAAATATTCACGTCCTCAGTATTGGCTAAGCATATACGTTATTTTCCTTTTCTAGCACAATAAACTGTGTATTTGCCCTTAATCATTAAGGTAAAATCATGTCTTGATATACAGCAGTACAGACAGATGTATGTTTTATATAATTTCCTAGATTTTGACAACTATCCCCATACTTTCTTACTCTTATTTGACATCTGTAAACAACATTTTCAAAACAAGCTTTGCCAATACTGGCATTTAGAATGTTTGGTTGATGGAGACAGGGTATACTCCTTCAAAGACTGAAAAATATATAACACTGTTTAGAAAAAGCTTCAAAATGCTTTCAGGATAGATATGGCTACTGAAGGAAAAATGTTTCAACACCAGTTCAGACACTACTTATTGAATAAAACATATTCCTATAAACTAAAATATAGTGTTTATAGCAATTCAGAAGAGGAAAGACTGAATGTTGGAAATAGTTGTATTGATTTGTTTTGGTGTTAGCTCAGATACCAGCCAGTGATATTGACTATAGGTGTGTGCCCTTGTGTATGGGGTACTTCAATCAATATTTTGTGGGCTGTGAGCACATTTTCAACAAAAAAAAATTTGCAGTATCAGCTTATATATCAAATTGCATTAAATAATTTATCAGTATCTCCTGTTATTGGTTGTCAAGATTTTCTCCAGGAAGGCCTTCAGCATATTGTAACTATATGCATACTTTACTGGATTTGAGTATTTTTAGTAAAATTTAGTTCTATTTCATCAAAATGTTTATATTCTGGGGGCCTTTGAATCAATGTTTCCTTTTCAGATCACTAGCACCTCCAGCTGACACCTACTAAATGATAATTTTCTCATTTGTCTAGGAGGACGTTTCCAGAAACATATGTAAATTAATTATTGCCAACATGTATACACACATGGAGAACAGATGGAGCACAGAGATGAGACTGTGGAAGAAACTCCTGAATTTAATCACAGTAGAATCTTTTTTTCTTATTCCTATTTTTTCATTCATATAACCCACACATCACATCGGTAAAAGTACAACTCTGTAATCAAATCCTTAGAAAATCTGCATCAGAGGAGAAGATATGAGCAATAAAATGTAATTTCTGGAGAAGTTCTTCACTGCACGTGGTAACATGTATTTCTCATATGTATGTGCAACACACAGCCTTGTTAAATCTTGAGATCTTTTTTTTTATAAACAAGTAGAGATTACACATTTGAAAATATCTTCATTAAATTGTAAGATTAACAGAAAGTAATTAGGCCACGACTGCATTTCCTTTGCAATAGGTTTAAATGAGCCCTACTGCTTCAGTGGTAGCACTATCATTTCTGAATATACAAAATGTTTCTCACTATGAAATATGTCTCAAACACTTTCGCATTCTGAATACTGTAATGAAGAGGATACTGTAGAGAAATGCCATAAAGACAAATCTTAAGACAAATGTCAAACACACAGTAGAAGCAAAGAAATTGAGTAATTTCCGTCTTTAGTCTGGAAAGTCCTAAAGTACTAAAAGTTTGAAAAATCAGTTGCATTTTTTTTGCCATCATTACTACTGAGTCTGGAAATGAACATGTTTGGAGACACAAGCACACAACATTCATTAGATTTCTGTCCACAAATATTTTACTCGATACAGAATTATATTAATGGAGTAAGTCAATAATATTCACACTCATAATGTAAGCCATTTGTATAACGTATAATGCTTAGAAAAACCTGAAAGTCATGCAGAAAATGTATGATGGATTCAGGTTTCGAGCAAAGACTCCTAGCTCTCAGACCTGCATTAAAGGTACCTCTTAAGTAACCAGATACTGTTTGTAAAACGTGTCAGTGATAGCTCTGAAAATATTGTTAATTAGAAGGGATTATACAGCAAACAAGAGATTAATTTTCTTTAAACACTTTCTGGAAAGGAAATACTAATCCTGTTTCATAGTTTTCTAACCACATTGTTAAAATATTCAATAAGAGAATTAGAAGTCAGTTACTGCAACCTGTAGAAAGTAAAATCACATAAATAATGCATTTATGATCTCATAAAGAGTAACCCACCATCTGCCAAGATTACTTAAAGCTGAAGGACAATATAAAGAAACTATGATCACTATAAAATATGAAAGGCATTGGCTAGGTGTCTAGAGTTGGATTCCTTACTGTAGCTGCTTGGCTACTATCCAAATACACAGAGAATAATAGGATAATAAGTTGACCTGTCTGGTCCCTTTAAAATGTAGGTCAGGTGTTCACTGCCTGAAGAAATTACCTGCAAGGTGACTCAGGTTGCATGGAGCACTAGCTCATCTGCAGGCTGGTCATATATCACTGTCATATAGTGGAAAGAAGGTGGCAAAACATGAAAAAATGAGGAAAGGAATTACAAAGGAGGACAAAAAAAAGACCTATATTTTAATTAAGCTCCAAAGAACTGTAATGGCTCTGTATGTGTTTTTCGGGGAATCGGGTTTGACAGTAATCTCATAACAAACCAAAAATTTGGTGCAAAACTCCTACCATTGTTGTTCACAAGATTAGCTTCTAAACTAAATAGTACTACCAAAAATAAGTGTGTCATGATGTGATACATTAAACTACAAGCACATGTTAACTAGGCTAATACTACAATAAGAAAGCAATAAGAATTATCCTACTATTACAAGATTTTTACTTCACTTTGTAATAAAATGATAACAGATTATAAAGATGTATAGGTTAAAATGCATCTGACATTTAGAGAAGAATGGACACTTGAACAAGTAATGGTATTATGAATAATCCTGTTAGAAAATCTGGTTATTACATTTTTTCAGACCTTGACTGACACTTAACTATATGCCAGTGAATAATGTGTCTCACATGATGCTTCTCTCATGTCATAGCAAGATAGGAAATGGGGAGTCCTGAGTGGAGTGAATGAAGATGCTATAACTATTATGGGCTGAAGGGGTTTTAAGCTTTACCATACTGCTTTATCATATATACCTTTCTTTACTGAATTAAAGATTTGGTAAATAAATTCACTCTGCCAAATGACACAATTAAATAATTGTTAGACCTGAACAAGCTATCTTTGATAAGCTACACTTAATTTCCTTACACCTCTTGTTTAAAGGTTTTGTTTATGTCGTTTTTTTCCTGAAAAACTTGGCTTTAAGTTTCAAGTAGTTTGACTGTATTGTAACAATTTGTAAAATGGAGGAATGAAGAATATGGAGAAGAAATGCAAAACCATATGGAAAAAAAATATAGAATCATAGAATCATATAATAGTTTTGGTTGGAAGTGAACTTTAAAGGTCATCCAGTCCAACCCCCCTACAATGAACAGGGGCATCTTCAACTAGATCAGGTTGCTCAGAGCCCCATCCAACCTGACCTTGAATGTTTCCAGGGATGGGGCATCTACCACCTCTCTGCACAACCCATTCCAGTGTTTCACCACCCTCAATGTAAAAAATTTCTTCCTTATATCTAGTCTGAATCTACTCTCCTTTGCTTTAAAACATTACCCCTTGCCCTATTGCAACTGGCCCTATTAAAAAGTCTGTCCCCATCTTTCTTACAAGCCCCCTTTAAGTACTGAAAGGCCACAATAAGGTCTCCCCAGAGCCTTGTCTTCTCTGGGCTGAGCAACCCCAAATCTCTCAGCCTTTCTTCATAGGGGAGATGTTCCATCCCTCTGATCATTTCTGTGGCCCTCCCCTGGACTCGCTCCAGCATGTCCATGTCCTTCTTGTGCTGTGGATTCCAGAGGTGATGCTGTACTCCAGGTGGTGTCTCAGAGCACAGTAAAGGTGCAGAATCACCTCTCTCGACCTGCTGGCCACACTTCTTTCGATGCAGCCCAGGATACGGTTAGCATTCTGGGCTGTGAGTGAGCATGAATGGCTCATGTCCAGCTTTTCATCCACCAATAGCCCCAAATCAGCAGGGCTACTTGCAATCCCCTAATCCCCCAGTTTGTATTGATACTGCAGGTTGCCCTGAGTCAGGTACAGGACCTTGCATGCGGCCTTGTTGAACCTCATGAGGTTCACATGGGCCTACTTGTAGAGCTTGTGGATGTCCCTCTGGATGGCATCCCATCCCTCAGGCATGTCAACTGCACCAATCACCTTGGTGTCATCTGTAGATTTGCAGGGTACACTCAATCCGACTGTCTGTGTCATCGAAGAAGATATTAATTTGTACAGACCCCTGAGTACATCACTGATCTCCATCTGGGTATTGAGCCATTGACCACTACCCTATGGATAGAACCATAGAATCATTTGGTTAGAAAAGACGTTTAAGAACATTGAGTCCAACTGTACCTGTCCACTACTAAATTATGTCTCCAAAATTGATGCAACCATCCAACCAATTCCTTATCCACCAAACAGTCCATCAATCAAATCCATCCAATTTAGAGGGGACGATGTATTTGAGGACCATGTCAAAGGCCTTACAGAAATCTAAATAGATGACATACTCTTCCCTTGTCCACTGATGTTGTCACTCCATCATAGAAGGCCTCAGGGCATGTCAGGCAAGACTTGCCCTTGGTGAAGCCATGCTGGCTGTCTCAAATCATCTCCCTGGCCTCCATGTGCTTTAGCATAGCTTCTAGGAGGATCTGTTCCATGACTTTCCCAGCCACAGAGGTGAGGCTGTGTATTGGGTCGAGCAGCATAGGGATGTGCTTTCTATTGGTATGTAGAAAGGTGTTGATAACACACCAATGTTTTGGCTACTGCTGAGCAGTGCTCGAACAGCATCAAGGCTGTGCCTCCAATATTTTCCCACCATCACCACCACCAGTGGGCTGGAAGGGGGCAAGATCTTGGGAGGGAACGTAGTCAAGACACCTGACCCAAACCACCAAAGGGATATTCCATACCATGTGACATCAGCTAAGATATAAAAACTAAGGGAAAAGGAAGAGGAGGGGGGACATTTGTCTTTTGTGACATTTTGTCTTCGGGAAGGAATAACTCTGTATACTGAAGCCCTACTTCCCAGGAAGTGGCTGGACATCACCTGCTAATGGGAAGTAGAGAATAAAATCTTGTTTTCTTTTCTTTTGCTACTGCATGCGGCCTTTGCTTTTTTTTTTTTTTTTTTTTCCTTTATTAAATTGCCTTTATCTCGACCCATGAACTCTTTGATTTACTTTTCTCTCCTCTGTCTGGTTAGAGGGGAGTGATAGAGCAGCTTTGGTGGGTCCCAGGCATCCAGCCAGGGTCAAACCACCACAGGCTGACAGGTCAGTAGTTCCCAGGGTCCTCCTTTCTACCCTTTTCAAAAATGGGTGCAGTGTTTCCCTTCTTTTCAGTCACCAGGGATTTCACCTGCCTGCCATGACTTTTCAAATGTCATGGAGAGTGGCTTGGCTACTACATCAGCCAATTCCCTCAGGACTCTGGAATGCATCTCATCAGATCCCATAGACTTATGTATGTTTGGGTTCCTCAGGTGGTTATGAACCTGATCTTCTCTTACTGTAGGAGGGACTTTGCTCCCCCAGTCCCTGCCTTGAGGTCCATCCACTTGAGAGGTGTGGGAAGAGAGGTTGCCAGTGAAGACAGAGGAAAAAACATTGATTACCTCAGCCTTCTCCTCGTCCGTTGTTACCAGTTTGCCAGTTCTGTTCATCAGTGGGGGTACGCTTTCTTTGACCTTCCTTTTCTGGCTGACGTACCTGTACAAACCCTTCTTTATTTCCCTTGCCAAGTTCTGCTCCAGCCACACCTTGGCCTTCCTGATCCCATCCCTACACAATCAGGCAGCTTCCTTATACTCTTGCCAGGATAGCTGTCCCTGCTTCCACTGCCTGTGCATTTCCTTCTTGCCCTTTAGTTTGACCAGCGGGTCTCTACTCATCCATGCAATCTCTTGCCTTCCTTTCCTGATTCCTTACACCTGGGGATCATGAGCTCTTGCGGTCAATGGAAAGCATCCTTACAGATCTGCCAGCTCTTTTCTGCTCCCTTGTCCCTGTTGTCAGTTTCCCCGGGAGTCCTATTGACTAACGCATTCAAGAGCTGGAAGTCTGCTTTCCTAAAATTCAGGGTCCTGACTTTACTCCACCCCTGACCCATATCCCTCAGGACTGCGAACTCCACCAGTGCATGATCACTGCAGCCCAGGCTGCCTCTAATCTTGACATCACTGATTATCTCACTTGCATTGGTGACCATCAGGTTGAGTATCATATCCCCTCTGGTAGAGCTGTCTATTACCTGGCTTAAGAAGTTATTGTCAATGCACTCTGGGAGTCTCCTGGATTGCCTACAGCTCACTATGTTACTTTTCCAGCAGATGTTGAGGTAGCTGAAGCCCCCAGCGGGATGAGAGCTTGTGAGCATGATAACTTCTGTAGTTGGAGTAAGAAGGCTTCATCAATAGCTTCCCCTTGATTGGGCAGCCTGTAATAAGCACCAACCATGTGAAATTAAAGGGTCTTTAAACAGTTTAGCCTTATTTGGGAGGGGAGAGGGACATAGATTCATCTTGGAACATGTTAAGTCAGAATAGGAAAATAAATCTGAAAGATATTTGTTTCGTTGGGAAGTTACACCTGAGAAGCAAAGACCTGTACAGAATGATAATTACAGATGAGTTTATAACATGCAAAAGTAACAGAAAAGCCTTCTGAGTATTGATCTGTATATTAAAAAAACCCAACAAAACAAACAAAACCAAAACCTCAAAAAACAACTTTATATATTGCATTGCATTGCCGTTAAACCCGAATTATACAATTTAATTTCATTTTAGAGAAACTGTCTATGGTTAAAGATACTGATACTGTGCCATGTCTATCCAAAGCAATCAAAAGCATCGACTTTTTTTCTAATCTGTCACAGCTTGGAAATTAATGCAGCCATGACATTTGTTTCCTGAGTCACTGCATGTTTATAAATCTCATTGGCTGATCTGCATCGTGGACAGCATTGTATATATTATACTTACTCAAGTGGCAGAGAACTTTGCAGTGGATCTGAGTTTCCATCTCTGCCTGTTTGACACAGATGTTAGTTAGTATAAGAAATAGTGATGTATTTTGCTCATTTCTATAAAAAGCAACTGTAAAACAGGAATATTAAAGCTGTAATTAGGAATAGTCAGAAGTCAAAGTTTGAGAATGCCTGTGTGACATCAATTTGTTATTATTGCATACGTGCATCATGATACTTCTGTAGGATTCTGTACACCCTTATATAGACAGGGAAATCAGGTAGAATTTAAGAGGTAGATCGCGCTATTAAGTGAAGAGAGAATGCAAGCACTTCTTTAAGCAATGGAAAGTGCAAAACCAGCTTAAATTATGTACAGTAGTTACACTCTACTTTCATTTCCTTTAATTAATTTCACAATAAATTTATCCTTAATTAACCTATTTTGAATCAGGAATAATGTCACAGAAATCTATTCTTAAAATGACATAAAATCCGAATAACAGTAAAACATGTTCAAAGCACGTAGTCTTCTCATGAAGTAACTAAGGGAATAATTTTACCTTCTATTATCTTTATGTCAGTGTGTCAGGAATCAGAAGTAGAGAATAAATATATGATTTTTAGTAAGTACTGGTTTCCATTTATTCGTTTTAGCCTCTACCTAGAAAGGAATCTACAATATATAATGTTGTAGCTTTCATTCTGGGTTCCTAACTAATTTTTTCTGATGCCTTCAGGCAGAAATATTAGCTAAGTACTTGCATAATAATTTGAATATCCTTTATGTTATATAATTTATCTGATTTTTTACATCCAAAGCAAATAGATTTATTTAGGCCACTCCCCTGCTTTGGAGCAAGAAACAAATCTAAGCATAGGATGAAGAGAAGGGATTGGCTTTATAATTCCTTCCCTGAATTGAAAATTGGAAAAAAAAATATTTTGATGGTCTCTGCTTTTTTCTCACAAATTACATATTTTTTTCTTCAACAAGGAATTCATTCCATGGGCAAAGATACAACGCAATTACTCAGTGCTTTCAGTAGTTATTAATGGTGTCAAACCATTCCTTTTAATTAGAGGAAGGGTGTCCCCAACACTCTCTCCTACTCATTATAGTAATAGAACCTTTTATGGCTTTAATTAGAAGAGAAATGTTAAGAGAACTTAATAGGATGAAAGCCTTCTAAGTTTTCCAGCCCCAATTCTTCTTTCTGTACTGTGGTTAAAATAGTTAAACTCTCTGGTTTTCCTGGATTTTAGGTCAAGTGGAGGAGTCTAAGTTTATTTATTTATATATGATTTTCTAGCTAGAGATTTCAAGCTATCTTTAAAATATTAGGAAATTATATTGCTTTGTAAGGCAGACTCCACATTTTAGAAACAAAAAATCTGTGTTATGAAGTAAAGCAATTTACACAAAAGACAATATGAACCATATTCAAGGTTAGCACAATGTAGCAATGCTAAACATTATATATATAGCTGATTTACACTTACTGTGGTTCACACATTAGAATTTTTAGTAAACAGAGAAATGAAAAGCAAGAATATTGACCACTTGACAGGTAAGAACAAAGTACAGGGTTTGAAGATGGCTATTGTATTCAGTGGTTTCGCAGCCCTCTGCAAAAGTGGGAGTTATAACTATGCATGCCATAACGTTAATTTTAACAAGAAAATAGGATTTCAGAGCAAAGTTATGAAGATAAGATTATAGGATATACATTGTGTTGTATACCAGGAATTAAGATCTGAAAAACTATATTTGGAAATATTGTATGATATGGCTACTGTTATTTTTCACCATCAGTGATTATATTTTTCAAAATTATAGAGGATACAGGAGATCTTGTGTGACTGGAGAAGGGGAAAAATAGTAGTTTTTATTTAAAAGGAAGAAAGAAGTTTGAAAGGAATTATAAATTAGTCAGTGTAGCTTCATTTTTTGTCTAGATTCTGGGAAAAATATATTTTAAATATATTTCTAAATGCCTAGAAGAGATATAACCAGATCCTAGTATGGATTTTTTGTGAATTTATCCTGTCAAAAAAAAGCTATTATCTCTTTTAAAAGAAAAAAAAGTATCTCTATAACATGAATATTAAATACTACTAGGTAGTAGTATAGATAGACCTACTTCTGCTCATTGTTTATAATATAAACTTAGATAGCATAGCGGTCTGTAAGTTGATAATGCTTGTAAGGGGAATATCTGTTCCTAAGCACAGTCAAATTGGACACAGATTGGAGCATTGGACAATGATTAATGAGATGAAATTTAACACATTCAAATGATGAATTCTGTACCTGGGATGGTGTAACACTGGACAAAAGTATAAATTGGGAGAGGAGTGGCTGGAGAGCAGCCCAGCAGAAAAGGGTCTGGGGGTGCTGGTCGGCAGCAGGCTCAGTAGGAGTCAGCAGTGTACCAGGGCAACCAAGATGGCAAATCTCATCCTGAGGTGAATCAAACACAGCTCAGCCAGCCGATCAAAAGAGGTGATTATCCCACTGTATTCAGCAGTGGTGCAGCCTCACCTTGAGTACTGTGTCTGCAGTTCTGGGGCCCACAGTTTAAGAAGGGTGTGAAGGTCCTCAAATGCATCCAGAGGGAGGGCAACAGAGCTGGTAAAAGGGCTGGACGGCATGTCCTGTGAGGAGTGCCTGAGGACTTTGGGCTTGTCTAGTTTGGAGAAAAGGAGGCTGAGGGGCGACCTCCTGGCTCTCTGCAGCTTCCTGAGGAGGGGACGTGGAGAGGGAGGTGCTGAGCTCCTCTCCCTGGGATCCAGTGACAGGATGCATGGGAATGGCTCAGAGCTGCGCCAGGGGAGGTTCAGACTGGATGTTAGGAAGCATTTCTTTACCGAGAGGGTAGTCAAACACTGGAAGAGTCTTGCTAGAGAGGTGGTCGATGCCCCAAGCCTGTCAGTGAGAAGCATTTGGACAATGCTCTTAACAACACGCTTTAACTTTTGATAGACTTATGCTTTATGGTTTTGTATAGGACTTAGCAGTTTGACATACCACTAATCATGCTAATTATCATGCTAATTCATTTATATAGCTCCTGCATATAAGATCAGTTCTGATCAGCTTGATGCACAGGCATAGACATACATGTACTCCCAGTTCATGTGAATTGGTCTATTATAGGCTTGCAGAGCTCTTAGTGTAACTTTTCCTCGTTCATTGTAGTGCTTTCACTGAAATGTAATATTAGTACTTGTTAATAAATATACACATATTAAATGAAAATATATTTACATATTAAATTTAAATATAAATGTTATCCACTAATTTACTGTTAGTAAAAGTATACAGAATGGGAAAGGATGAATGAATGAATATTTGTGTTATCTAAAGCAAGTATCATCTTTGGCAATATCAAAGAGCCTGGACAAATAGAAGTGGCTCTGTAGAGTAAAGCAGTTGATGGTGAAGACCTGATGTCAATACTATACACATTCATGTGTATTCTTTTTTTTTGCTTTAGAAAAAGTACAGTCTGGTGCATGCACTGAATGCCCATTTGTAGCTCCTGAATTGCACCTTCCAATTTACTGAAAGCCCTCTGGGACTGCTCCACAATCAGGACCAAAACAGTAACAGCACAGTAACCAAAGACAAAAGGGAGGTTCACTTAAAAGACACAGTCTTGATTCCAGCTAAAATTGTATTTTATACTGATTTTGATCTGTATTCCTTGTCTATATTCTTTGTAAAGGAATCCTGGCCAAAATTACATAATAAGCCTCACATGTGTGTATAATGCAGCCAGACTGATAGCCTTACTTTGCAGTGTTTCCACTCAATCACTCTTTTTTTCTTAATTCATTACTAGTCAGGTTTTCTAATTTGTAGCTGTCCTTTACTAGCTGAGTTTTAGCTGGGGTTTTTTGCCATTACCTGCATGACACAAAGCTAACAAATCTTATACCTATACTGTGCTAAAAAATGCCACAGCTAAATGGTAAAATAAATTCTTCATTGACTTGTGTAGTATTACTGTTTATGAATTACTCCAGTAACCAGTTTATAAAATAAATGTCTATACCTGTTACAGAATGCATATGTATACATCAGTTTTTACCAAGACAAGTCAATATGGAGTTCTTTTCACCTTGAAACATGCAGATGAGAGTTGATTTAGTCTTTTCTACATGAAGGTTCAGTATGCTATCAGCAACAGTAAATATTTAAGAAATTTAAAAGTGGGTGATATAGACATGTTATATTAAAAGAAGGAACAAGTTTGCATGTTTAGTTGTGCATATGTGCTACCGATATTACCCTTGAGAATTCAGAGACACAAACATAAAAATCTCAAAGTAATTTTCAAAAAAATGCAAAACCAGCAAGCATGAGGAAGAGGAAATTTCAGTTACTCATTAAGAGTAGGAATGAGCTCCAGATTCATCACCTAAACATAAGTGTGTATACATGAACTGGGTATCTAAGAGCTCATTATACTCAATGCACTAAAAACCAGTAGGTGGATTCCGGAAAGCTATTTAACATGCCCTGAAATACATATCTACATGTGGTGAGCTATATGGCTCTATTTGTAGACACCTGCATTTAAGTGAATATGGTTGAAAGACTATATTAATGCAATTTTTGTTTGTATAAGACTACTTACTATATAAGTTATGGATTAGATTTTAGTTTTCCATACCATATTCTATTTGGAGGGTGACTTTTACACTGATATCACAGCTTTGAATCTAAATTAATTCAGATTCAGTGGGTCATATCCCAATGCATATCAATTTCTGAAGATTTTAAAAGGATTTTGTCTAACTCCTAGAAAATTAAAAATGTTGCTTTTTCTTTTCATTTGTCCTCTTTACTTTATCCTCACATGTCTTTAAGGCAGTAAAATATAGTATGAAGGATAGCATCTAGGACTAGGGGAACCCAAGCTGGTATTAAATGTAAATAATGGTTTAATGGTTCCTATTAATTTTTTTTCCAAATGTAGGCCTGTTTGCAGTTAGCTGATCACAGTAGAGGTGATACACTACTCTTGATTTAGTGGCTTATGAATTAAGTCTTCAGCTATCTTTTTGGTCCTGGGGTTGGTCATACACTGTTGATTTACAATATTCTGAGGAAAAAAAAATATAATTCTGACTAACACTGTAAATAATGGCAGAACATGCAACAAAAGCAGCCACGACATATATATGTCATTCTTGAATCAAGAATTTTGCCATGCATAAACATATCTTTAAATAAATTTATGTAGAATATTATCTCATCTGGACTTAAGACAAAGGAGATAATAAGAGATTACATACCAAATTATTCAAAATATCATTCAAGTTCTGGAAAGCTGTGTGCATTGAAACATATACACAATAAATATAGACATGTATATATACTTATGACAGTTATATACATGCTTAGTAATTTATAAATACTAATTCTAAATTATATAGCACAACATAGTTCAAAACATCCAATTATGTGTATGTTTTCACATAATCGAATGTAGGCAATATTACATTTAAATTTAAATATGAAGGCCAGAATCACAAAAATGGAAGTTTAATTCTCAAATATTTCTCTAGTTAAAGAAATATGGAGAAAAGAATATTCCAGAATTTCTAGACTTACTGTAAGCAAACAAATTTATTTGTATGTAGTACATAGAGTTGCATGCAGTAAAAAGAAACTTACGTGCTCTAGGACAGTAAGTTTTTTTTGTTGTCACTTTTAAACTGTGGTTTGCCAGATACTCTGGCAAATGCGATACGTCATGAATACCAACTTTACAGAGGCAATGATGCCAGAAGCAGAAGAAAGCAATACATTTGCTTGAGTCTATGATAGCAAAATCCTCAGCTTTAGTGTATCTCTTTCTTTCCAATCTTACTTTAAAAAGTAAGGGATTTTTAGTTTGTTAGTTTGTTTTTCCTCTCTGTTTGCATGCTGGTGGGGTCTATACTGAGTTAAACCTAAACTAGTTGTTGTGGGTTAACCTAGCTGGCAACTAAGCACCATGCAGCCACTCACTCACTCCCCCCCTCCCTCGGTGGGATGGGGAAGAGGATCGGGAAAAAAAAAAGCTACTATGAAGAAAAATTAACTCTATCCCAGATGAAACCAGGACACTGGTATAGTGCAATACGAGGCTATTTTAACCAGGATTTGTTAATTCAATTTAGAAAAATATAGAAAGCAAAGTAAGCATGCCCAACAATTTCTACTACAAAAATCCTTTTTTTATGTGCTTACAGTTTTATGAAATTTTAAGAATTCAGGAATAAATTTTCAGTGGCAGGTCCTTGCTCTTTTTCATTGTTATTTTTCTTTCAATAATTTCTAACAACATGGGAAAAACAAAGCCTACAGAAAAGATATTTTTATGTAAACACATACCCAGGTGCCTTTTCTTAAATTAGTAGAATACATTCTGAATACTCCATGTAGCACCTATGGTGTTAGGTTGCAATTATACATCTATAAATATATTGTAGGTTGTAGTAATATATCTATAAATCTGTCAAGAAAAGGTATTATTCCATCCAGAAAACTCCTGTTAGGCCTTTAAGACTTCACTTAAACTGAGCATTTCAAATTCTTTGAATACTTTTGATCTCTCAGTGATTTAGTTCATAATTTTAAAATTATTTGACTTCAGATTTACTATCACAAAACATTACTATGAAAATAATATCTTTTAAAAACTTAAGAAGAAATTAATCCTGAGTAATTTGTACCCATAAATATTAGGCCAAACTTTAAACAATAAGGAATGTAAACCACTGAAATCCTAATCCATTCAGTGTACAATATAACTAATGATTGCCCTAACTGATACATTTATAAGTTGAATCGTCATTGTCTAGACTGTCTACATTTTGGGTTTTTCTAACTTTGCATTCCTTGAAATTACAAACTCATTAATAGCCTCTAGTCATGATCTGTGTGAGACTTTAATATGATACTATCTAAAAACACAGAATCACAGAATGGTTGAGTTGGGAAGACATTTCTGGAAGTCATCTGGTCCAATCCCCATGCTCATGCAGTCAGCTAGAGCTAATTGCCCAAGACTGTGTCTGCAAGGCTTTTGCATATCGGCAAGGATGGAGATTCCATAACCGCTCAGGGTAACCTGTGCCAGTGCTTGGTTACCTTCACAGTGAAAAAAGTGTTTCCTGATGTTCAGGGGGAACCTCACGTGTTTCAGTTTGTGCCTGTTGCCCCTTGTCCTGTCACGGGGAACCACTTAAATGAGCCTGTCCCTGTCTATTTTGCAGCTTCCCTTCATTTATTTGTATGCATAAATACTATTTAATATCTTCATTGAAGACATATACAGTGGGATTGAGTGCACCTCTGCAAATTTTCAGATGACACCAAGATGAGTGGTGCCGTTGATTTGCTAGAGAAAAGGGATGTCATCCAGAGGGACCTGGACAACCTTGAGGTGTGGGCCTACGTGAACCTCAGAAAGTTCAAAGCCAAGCACAAGTTCCTGCACCTGGGCTGGAGCAATCCTCAATATCAGTACAGGCTGGGGAATAAATGGATTGAGAGCAGTCCTGCAGAGGAGGACAGGGGAATAATGGTGGAGGAAATATTAGGCATGAAATGTCAGTGTGTGCTGGGAGCCAAGAAAGCCACGTGATTTGTGATTCTGCCCCTCTGCTTTGGTAAGATGCCACCTGGAGTACTGTATTCAGCTCTGTGCTCCCCAGCACAAAAAAGACATGGACCTGTTACAGCAGGTACAAAGGATCCACGAAAGTGGTCAGAGGGCTAGAACACCTCTTTTCTGAAGAAAGATTGAGAGAGTTGCGGTTGTTTACGTGGAGGAGAGAAGGCTTTGGGGAGACCTTACTTAACCTTTCAGGATATAAAAACTTAACAGAAAGGTGGAGAGCTTTTTTTTTTTTTTTTTTTTTTCCACTAGGGCCTGTAGTAACAGGACAAGGGGGAAAGGTTTTAAACTGAAAGAAGTTAGTTTTAGATTGATCATAAGATGGACATTTTTTTAAAGATGAGGATGGTGAAACACTGGAACAGGTTTCCCCAAGAAGTTGTGGATGGTCCATCACTGGAAGTGTTTGAGGTCAGGTTAGATGGGGCTTTGAGCAACCTGTTCTTGTGAAAGATGTCCCTGCCCAAGGCAAGTGGTTTGGACAAGATGATCTTTAAATGTCCCTTCCAACATAAACCATTCTATGATTCTATGGTTGATATTACCTTAATTTCAGTGACAGCATGAAACCTGTGGTAGCATTTTCAGCTCTTATGTCTGATAATGTGCTATGATTGTCAGATTCTTACAGAACTTGATGAAGTATTCACTGGTATTTCAGTGATATATTGGAATGAACCCTTTAGATAGCACTTTAAAGACCATCTAGAACTTCCATTTAGTCCCCACTCTCTGTAACAAGTACCACTGTGGCAACCAACACAGAAGTCAGCATATCACTGTCTTTATTTTATGAGAACCACTTTAAGAGCAGAAATACGAGGCTTTCATAGTGATCTATTATATTTCTGAAATTTTGTTTTTGTTTTATTGTTAGATGTAGTTTGACAATTTGCTAGTTGTGGTAATTCAATGTTTGATTTACTTTTATGTAAAATCTTGTTGTCAGGTAATTTAATCAATGAAGGAGAAGCACCACAAAAAAAAAGAGAGAGAAAGAGAGAAGAAAAAAAGACATATAGGTGACCAGAGTCATGAATGAAGGTTCCAAGTAAAACTTCTGAAGTGCTGATTTTCTGTAAACCACTGTTTGATCACATTATAAAGGACAAACCATAACAGTTTAATAGGGATGTTGGAGGGAGGGTCTCTTTTTTTTTTTTTTTCCTTTTGTCTGAGGGAAGTGTCTGGACTGTAGCTTTTGAAAGAATCAGAATTAAATCTCATTTACTATCACTTTCCTTAATGACAAAGGAAGCTACACAAACTAAGCTCAGTACTAATACTAAAACAGATCCTTCAGCTAACTCCATTGAAGATATCTATTGAACGTAAAGTGACATGGTCAAGTCAGAAATATGGAGAAGTCAAACAGTGGCATAAAAGCCAGAAAAGTGCAGGCTAATTCAAATTTTTGCATTTAGGAGAGAACAATTCTAAAATAGAGCCATTCAGTAAGACAGAAAACAGCTGTAAAATGGGAAAGAAATGCTCAGAAGGTAATAACATTGAAAGGGACTGAAGGGTCATAAAGCTCTAATATCAAGCACTTCTATTAGTGGCAAGAACAGTGTCTTCTTTGAAAGTGAAAAAAATATAGCTATAGATCTGTGCGTTGGTTTCAGTTTAGTTTTGAATCTTTCTTTCTATGGACTAATTTTTCAATATGCATTAAGAAACAGCCTCCTTCCTGGAAAAAAAATTCTTAAGTAGATCTTGCAATGCAATCTTCAACCCTATTTTTAGTGGCTATGGCTTAAGTGGCGATGGCTCCCCTGGTGTGTGGAGGTAAGACTGCAGGATACAACAGGGCCTTCACCTTGCACTGGCATATCTCAGTCCCAAGCGGTGTTGACTGTATGAGAGAAGAAAACTAGTTCCAGTCTAAGGCCATGTCATGGACGGAGTGAGAGAGAAACAAAAATACTTTATCTATATAAAACAGTGAGTTAACAAAGTTCAATGGTAAATGCAAGAGTGGTTTAACAAGATTTGACAGCAAGGTACACTTGGTTATTTACTGCATAGAGGACATGGTCAGACAAAATTGTTAGGGAGACTCTCCTGTTGAGTCATGAGGTTCAGAAAACACCCCCTTGCCTTCTAAACTCCTTCCTCAGAGAGGACTCTAGGTGTGGCTGGATCCAGTCCTAGTCCCAGACTTGGTCAATGGTTTATGTCTAGAGGATTATATATGTGCAATCAATCCTTTATATGACTTAGCTAAGGTTTCAAAGTTTAACATGCTGTTAGCCACTTACCAAGAATCTGTTGCAGAAAGGAATCTCTTAACCTCCAGGAATTACCTTGAGAGATGTCCCTGCTCAAGGGGAGATGGCATTCACCCTGCTTCTGTTCAGGAGAGCTCAAAGGACACTTGGGCTGCTCACTATTGATGGGGGTAAGATGATTGACTTATAGTAATATTTACATATGGACGGCAGATGTTAAGTTTCTTCCAAATTTGGCCTGAATCAGACATTGACCAGTACTGTGGTTAGGTGGACATATTGACAAAAATTAGCTCTTGGCTATTGTGGTGTTATCTGTCTCCCCCAAATACCCTTTGACCTGGATGCATCCATCACAACCAGACGCATCCATCATGACTGCCACTGGTGGTATTGCTTGAGTGGAGTTATGAGCAAAGGTCAGGATGGGGGGCAGGGGGAGCACGCCACCACAGGTCAACACTTCTTAGAAGCATGAGAATTATTTGGAAGTGTGCATTAGTTTTTTTCTTAATAGTCTTACAAGTGTGTCTCGTATGTTTTCTTTTAATGAGACAGTATCTGAAATTAACAGGCCTTATCGAATTCTCATTGGCTTTTCAAAGTGGGGAAAAATAGGAAACACAACATTATTAGTCACAGTAAATAAATAAATAAATGAAACAGAGATGTTGGTTAAATATTCCATGACTGCCTTAATCACAACCACATGCTCTATAATGAAGCAAACATAGAGGAGCAACGTTATTTTCCTCCCTCTGTTACTTTGGCTTTTTTTACTAAAATTTTTCTTTAATTCATTTTTGTTTGAGACCATTCTCTTTGTCTCTTGGGCTCTATCCCTATGTTTCTTCCAGACTTCCATCTTTCCCCAAAACTCTCATCTCATATTCCTCTATGTATATACACATACAGAATATTGTCATATTCTTTAATATAGATACACACATACAGATAAATAAAACCCAGAACTCCCTCCATTGTCTTGTTCTCATTTCACATATTATAAGACCAAGGGTAAGAGCAGAGGACATGGCTGCTCAGGGTTGTTATATCAGTACTCTTCCCTGTTCCATGATACAGGAGAGGTTACAAAGGGTCAAGAGATCCAAGGTCAACTTAGCTTTGCCTTATTTCTGGACTGTGACCAGTACTGCCAGACTTAGGGGAAGGATGTAAAAACCAGGTCATGTACCAGATAACTTTGATGCTGATAGGTTTTTTCCCGATTTATATTTTCAGCAATGACAGTTCAAATGAAAAGATTACTTCCAGACATACATTCTGCTGAACATTTCTGCAACAAAAAAAAATGAAAACACAAAAGATTTATTGAGAACTGCAAGACAGACAAGTATCATGAGAATACAGAAGAGAGAGACCCATTAGGTATCTAACACAGTTATCTAAGACATACACAAAGTAAAACTACACAGTTCTTTGAGGTTTGTTTTTTTTTTTTTCCACAGAAGGTTCCTTTCTTGCACAATGGCATCTCTACACCTTTTTTTTTCTTATCTCTTAAGGTTAAGGTCAGTTTACTGTAATCACCTGTTGATAACAAGATTGATGCTTCAAGGTCAGAGCAGACAATTGTGACGATCTTTCCTGATCTCCTGAATAAAGCAAACTGTAGAAATTCATCCAGTGGTGCTTGTGTCAAGTCTGTAACTTCTTTGTGAGTCACAGTGTGCTTTTGAGAAAAATCTCCACATTTGATTTGAAGACTTCAGTTGAAGAAGCACATGCCGTATCTCTAGGTAGCTCCAACTCCTTACCTTCCTCTTTATATTTTCAGTTTCCTGCTATGAGATCTTACTAAACATTCATCTGCCATATCATTTGGTATTAAAGGATGTGTATTTGTAGATCACAGTTCAACCTGTAACATTCATTGATAAACTAAACAAAGAGCTTTTTTCTCTAGTCTTTAGGCAATTTGAAAGAGGATTTTTTTTCTTTTTTTTTAGAATAAGACTGGTATATGAATAATCAGTGTGACAATCTGCATTTGTCAATGATCAAACAAGTCCATTTCCTGAACCTATTAAATGCTCTGGTTGCTTTATATCCTACTTTAGAAAAAAAAGTATCTACTAAGCTGTTGTGCAGAAAAATGTCATCAGGTTACAGTAATGGCATCTTTTAAAGTACGTTAGCATAGAAGACAAAATGATCTATTCATGTATAAAGGGCCAATTAGAATGTGAGAAGTACTACTGCTACTCAATCAAAATGAAAAACATAAATATTTAAGGAGAGAAAGATGCTGAGAAGAGGATAAAGATTTCATAGGGAATAGCGAGGAATAAGTTAAAACTCACCTATTAATTACTTAATTAAAAAAAGTGCTCTGAAAGAGCAGGTAATATCAGGTATACTAATAAAACTTGTAGATTTATTAGAATGACTGTTTTTAAATTAAAGGTGGATAAACCTTCTGGTTGTTTCCCTAATTTGGCTGCTAGCCTTTGCATCCATGCTGCTGAGATTCTATTTGTTTCATTTACACTGATATGAATCTGTGTAAAAGTATCCATGCCTAAAACCATTTTTTAATAGATAGTTTTGTATCTGAACAGTGACTGCTAAGTAATCCTGGATTCCTTTCTGCTGCTAAACAGCACATTCATCATACAATTATATCAGCCTTTATTTGGCGGTGTCTACAGGATAAGTGATATGGGTAAGGTTTGCCTATACTTTGTATTGCACAGATATCTCGAATACTTATAATAGTGCTAGAAATTTTAGAAGTGCCCTGGCCTATTTTTGGCCCAGAGCAACAAATCCTGAAGAGAGGCATGTGAATAGTATTTTATTTTATCTTATCATAACTATGGTTTCAGCTATTAAAATACCAGTTCTTTTACTCTCAAATTTGGACTTTTCATCCTACTCAAACGAAAATCAAATTATCTTTAAAAGCAGGAAGAATAGTGAATCATCAACTATGTCAGTTTAACATTATATCCTTAAAAAAAAAAGCCCCTGTAGTAGAACCCAATTGCCCTCATTCTAAAAATACATAATACAAATCACTGCTTAACATCCACCAATGTGATAAAAACTTTGCTAGTTACTTATACACTTTTGTTTCTCCATCACATAAGCATGAATTCAGATGAAGTCTGATGTTTTCAGCTGATGTATATGAAGTGCTAAATTTCTAAATATTAACAACTATGAGAAACAGGAGAAAACTGATTTTTAAGTACATGTTAAAATTGTCACCTTGTTTAGCAACTGCTTATATTTTCCAGTTCAGTGCTTACCAATGACAATAAGAAGGAATAGAGCTCCAGTCATGTCCTTTAAAATTATTTAAAAGGCCAGATTGTGAGGAGTGTTAAATGACCTCACATAAGAGGGACTCCATAAACCTTCTTCTTCTGTTATTCAGTTATACAAGTGCTTCAAACAGCAATCTTCCTTCTCATCCTCCTTCTTTCTTCTTCACTTTCTGCCTACCAAGTAATTAAGGAGGATGTAAGGAACAGTATTAATGACTTAATCTCTCACAGCAGTTTGCAAAACATGACTAGAACTGAGAGAAAAAAATGTATTTTTTTTTTAGTGATAGCAGATTACGTACAGAGGAGGCATGAAAGAGAAGTTTTCTGCTTGTCTGGCTCAGAACTTCTATTGAGCCCTGCACAGAAATGGCAAGGCCATTACTAGATAAGGGTACAAATCCTAGATTTGTAAGTCAGGCCTAGTTTATGGTTCTTTGATCAGAGGGTTATACTACATCAATAGGATCATTTCCTGGGTGTTGTTTTTCGCTATTTGGATAATTGAATTATGTAACTAAACCATGAATTACAAATGAACACTTATGACCTTTTTTTTTTTCCAAATGCATTATTGTTGTGTTAAAAATAAAGAAAATATATTCTGATCTATTTATATGTAGAATTTGTGGCTCCATATGCAAATCTATTTAGTAGTTATTTTGTTACTATGCTTGTTTTTAACTAAGTCACTAAATACAGTTGCACCCAAAGTCTATTCAGAAAAGCTTATTCATTTTGGGGACTGCACTGCAAAAAGAGCATGGTATGAATGAAAGTTACATGGTATTTTCATGCTAAAAAAGATACTCCTGAACATCTGAAGCTGAGGGCAAGCCACAAAAGACCAGGTTCCTCCCATAGTTGTGTGTGACCCACAGCAAAGAGAAGTATTTGCTTAAGTGTTTTTTTAATTGTTCTTTTTCTCAATATTTGAATCAGTGGTAAGAAGTTTGTGCTAACTGGGAGTAAATGAAAATATTCATGAAAATATAACATGATTAAAAAGGGACAGCAGCAGCAGTCTGTAACAGACAGCTCAGTGGGGAATATCAGCCTCCTTCTCATCTGCTTTGGGAACCACTTGTTTAGCTGATGCGCAGGAGTGTAGCTAACACAGACATCAGCTGTCACACCCAGGGCAGGGGATGTGAAGGGGTCCTGGAAGTTCTGCTTCAGTATGGGAATCTGTGACCAAGGTGGTTATGTGCCATGGCCATTTCTTCATCTTTTACCAACCAGAGAAAGTACCTGTCACAAATTGGAGTCCTTGACCACCCAAGGTGCAGGAAGGTCCTCCACCACCCTCTGCAGCAGTGCAATGGCCTAATCACCAAAGAAGGTGAACAAGACCAATTAAGGCAGGCCTCCAAGCCAGCTTGGCATGGACTGACCATTAGCAATGAAAGGAAGCAGTGAGTGACAATGGTTGGAGATTTCTTTTTGCAAGGGATGGAGGCACCAATAGTTCATCTAGGTAGACTGTCCTGGGAGATTTGTTGCTTGCAGAGGGACAAATTCAGGATGTCGCTGTTGAAACTCATCTGGCCTTTGGAGCCAACCCTTGCTGTTCATCCACATGAACAGTAACACTGTAAAGGGAGACCTGGAAGATATCAAAAATTACTACACAGTCCTGGGGGCAAAGGTGATGGGCAAGAGAGACCAGGAGGTCTTGATCTTACAGGTGAACAGGAAAGGCTTGATTAGAAGAATATGCATCCTAAAATTTATCAGCTGACTGTGGCTAGTGCTACAGGTAGGACTTTGGGATTTTTTTGCCATGCTCCCATCTTTGAGGAAAAAAGAACTGCTAACAAGATACAGAGCTCAGTTAATAAAGAAGGGCAAGAGCACATTTCCCAGTGATTTGCTAACCTAGTGAGGAAAGTTTTAAACTGGGTATGTCAGGGGATGGTGATAACAGGTTGCTGATAAGTCAGGGAACAGGTGGCAAGTCCCTGGGGCAGTGTGATGGGAGTAAAACTCATAAAACATGAATGTGATCATAAAACCTAAACCAAAAGTCTTGCACACAATGCCAGCAGCCTAGGAAACAAACAGAAGATGGAAGGATACAGGGGTTTTTTTTTCAGAAAGGCAGGAGTAGAATAGGAGAAGGTGGAATTGCCTTTTGCATCAGAAGCAGGACAGATGTTTGGATATCCTTTATCAAGTGGGTGATAGACTGGTTGAAGTCATGTGAGTCAAGATCAGAGGAGTAAGGGCTCCGTGGTGGGAGTTTGCTAGAGGCCATCCAACTAGAATATAACCAAACCAGAGGCCTGTGACACCTGTAGATTGCAATTACACTAGGCACCATATAATCCATATTAGTTTGCTTTGAACCCTGTGTAGTACAGGGGGTTCATATTTTCAATTAATCTGCATTGTAAGAGTAGTACTTTTTGTGAAAAGTAATTTATGTTTATTCTTGAAATGGCCTTTGCTTCAGGCAAATGCCCTATCTCATTCTGCATTGTGAAGAAACAGACTAACATCAGAAATAGAGGTTTATGGAAGTGAGGCTATATAGAAAATTATGGCAAACAAGTAAAAGCTATAATGTATGTTTCCTACACTGTTATTTTTATGGGTCCCATTGAACCTTCTGTTTGGTCACTTCCTAACTGAAAGGTGTTTCCATAAAGATATATCCTATCAAACGTCTCATGGACTGACTTGCCCTCAAGTTTTCAGGGCTCATACCAATCTCCATGTTAACATGAAGTCCTCCCATTATCTGTTGCAATCATTGTATCAGAGTATGTACCTTGAAAGTAAAGGGATTTGAACATTTTGAGTTATCATCTAAAATTTTTAGAAAAACTTTGCAGTGTGTTATGTGCCATAGTTACACAAAACCGGATACACTACTTTGTGAGCTATTAAATAAACATGCGTCAATAACACTTGCTAGTATAACTTTACCAAGGAGATTCATTGAGTAATGGGATGATGAAGAGAATGAAGAAAAAGAAATATTTACTCTATGTTAGTATTCACAGGAAAATAACAGACTTTTCTGACAATTCATTTTTGCTCAAGTAACATTAGTTTTTTATTCCATTGACCATTTCTTCAAGCTATTGTTTTTGATAATAGTACAAATTTCAGCTCAAAAAAGACCAAAGATGTTGAAACTCCATTCCTTCAAAGTTCAGGGTTGTGTGTGCATGGAGATACTGCAGTAAAACGGTCCTCTAGTTATTTAGGGAAAGCAGGCATGTAAGGATGTGAGAGTTGATAAGTGGATTAATTCACAGAAACAAATGTTTGCAAGATTGGATTCTGCAATTCATCCATCTTAAAAAAATGCATACTTGGCCTGTATAAGCATGTGAGAATTAACCCACTGGTTTTCATGCTAAATAATAAGGCTATAACCTTTATTGTATGATATAGTTCAGAGGCCTTGGTCCTTAGCACAAAAGTGACATTATACTTAGATTTAACAATTTTAATGTCCAAACTATAATATCAGATGTGTTTCCATGGCTTCTTTAAATCATATTTGATTTTTAAAAATGGAAAGAAAGAAGTTATTTGAGAGTATTGTGTCTGGATTTTTATTAGAGAAGAATCCTACTGCAAGACTAACGTTTGTCTTTCCCCTTAATTCTCTCCCTCTTAATATACATATGAAACAGATATAAATATATGGTGGTTTTTTTTTAACAGAACTACATTTTCATGTAATAGGTTTTTTTTTTCAGATTTATGGCAAGAATAGTCCCCAAATTTAAAAGTTCTGCCTCTAACTTCAATGGGACACAGATATTCATTCCGTTTAGTCCTTCTGCTGCTGCTCCTACACCCAATATTATTGTGCTCCTTCGAAAACAGAGGTTAAACTCACTTAGATTTCAGATTGTATTTAGACTATTTTTAATTGTAGTCTGTTCTACTTTATTGGGTATTTTTTTGTTTGTTTTCTTACTCTTCCTTTACATAACAAAGGAAACTCTTTGGTTTAATGTCTTTGACATGTCTGGCTATGTATGGCTTCTAGTAACTTTCACTGAGGTCTGTATCTTGAACTCTAAAATGGTTTTCATTTATGATCTATTTCTATTTCCATTGCTTATAGACCCTCTACTTAATAATTTCTGAGATTCAGACTATTATTCCAACTGTTATTGAAACTATCTATGAAAACTTCAGGAGGTTTTGTCTCATTTATATTTTTAGGAGAGAATAAAAATTACGTGGAATTTGCGAATTTGTCATTAAAAGAAATCTAAGATTTATCATTATTCAGCTCCTTGAATATTTCGTTTTAATTCACATTATCTTCTCTGAAAGCAGGATTTTGGTATGTTTCTTTCAGTTTAAATTAAATAAACTCGTTATCTTTTCCATGTTTGCTATGATCTTATCATTCATCAAAATGAAAATAAACTAACTGACATTACATCACCCCTTAATAGTCCTGTGACCATCTGATGAAGACATCTGTTAATTATCATATAGAAAAAAAATATTAAGCCTGCCATTCTGAATAGCATTTGTTATCTAGAATGTATCTTAAAATTTAGAATGTCTTTAATGACATGTTTATTTTTATCCTTCTGTGTAAACAGCTATCCATTTCTAAATTCAGTCATTTGGGAATGTAACAGATTTCCAGCCCTACTTGCACAAGACATCTTTTAACATCTTACTTTACCCTAATATTTTACCCAAGCAGGTTCTAAGTCATTTATATTACCTTAGTTATTCTGGATGTCTAAAATACAACTATTCCTCTTGCACTTGAAACCTCCCTTGTACAACATGTCAGCTAACTATCTATCATTCCTAACCAGCAGACCCCTTCAAAATTTGTTTGATATTCTATTTTATTTCTATTCCTCTAACTATATCTAGGCTGTCAATTTTTGACTTTATTTTTTTTGGAATTTTTTCCCCCTTTTTCTTTTACTAGCAGTATCTTTTATCCGATGATTTAATTAGTATCAAAAGCTGATTAATTCAATTTGGACAAACTATTTTGGTCCAACTCATCCAATTCAAAATGCTTCAGATCACAATATAAAATATTTTCATTTTAAAAGTTTTTATAGCATTAATTTAAACAAAATTTGTTTTTATTCTTGAAAATAAAAGAAAATTAATAAGCCATGTTAACTAGAAGCTTTCTTTTTAATAGTGAACAGCACTGTTCCTCTTTATTTTCTCTGATGAATTGGTAACTTTAACTCCCCAAATCACTAAAATAAGCAATTTGAGAAGAAAAATCGTAATAAATATCTGCTTTGATCATAAAAATATCCTTGAATCAAATAAATGAATTTTGTATACCTCATTAGAATATCAGATGAAATGTCATCTGTCTCCACTGATAGTTCATATGCACTGAGCTTTGCTGACAGAAAACCGTGTTATTAATGAACTAGGTATAGAAGAGCAGTACTCTCTGGGTAGTAAAAGGAGCCATTGTCCTTACTCTCACATGGTCTCAAAAGTCCTGAGTAGCAGCAAAACCCCAGTGATGAACTGACCAGAGAAGGAAACTGAAGAGCCTTCCTAGCTCCCCCTTTCCCCTTCTCTACTCATAAATGAAAGATTTATGCCTCCCTTAAGAATTGAATCATTTGCCGTAGAGGAAATAATAAACTCTGACATAGATAGAGAAAACAATGTTTTCAGAAACAGCAGCTATTCCTGAATTTAAAGGACTGCAGCACGCAGTCCTAATTTGTGGCCTTTATTCAGAAGTGTATACAAGGGTTCTGACTACTGCTAAATTGTAATCATATGCAGATATTTTTGCTTTAAAGTGTTCCTTCAGAATACCTTAGTATTTCCATAAGAGTATATAACATGCAAATAGGAAAACAGACAGACAAGAAAACAAGCTTTTTGGGGAAGAAAAGTGACTTATGAGACAGTGACATGAACAAAAGAAATTCAAACCGCAAACACTCTATCTTGGATTATATAGTACAGTCTAATTTGACTGTATAGACATATCTGCTTCATTGATGAAGTCATTAAAAGTATTTCTGATACCGTTCATACATTGTTGTTGCTAGAGAAAATGCTGAAAACTAAATAGCAAAGCACATTATCCAAGGAGTCAAATGTGCAAGAGATATATGGGAAGTGAGGAGAAGTGGCTGATCATAGTATGAAATATTCTGTAAAGAAAGTAATAGATTGAATATAAAATAGTTTTATGGTGACGTTTGACCACAGTAAGTTTATATATACACACTACTTCCAGACAGTACATCCTGATGTTTTAATTCCCCCCAAGCTTTCTTGGTTTCTGCCTACAGGAAAAATATTAATCTACAATCTGCCATGGCCTCTGGCAATTAACTTTAATTCTTATGATCCAGTGAATGCCTGAAGTAAAGCATATTATTTAGTTAAAAAAACCAGCTAAGAATAAGACAGAGGAAAAATACACTGTGGTAAAAACAAACAAACAAACAAAAAACCAAAACACATAGTCTAGCACCATATAGAAACACAGTTAAATAAAATGGCAAAGCTCAGCAATAAAGTTTGTATTAAACACATCAAGGGGAACCTACAAATTAAATTAGTCAGCAGAAAAAAACTCATAAATGTACAGCATTAAAAATTTAGCCTGATGCAATTTCATACAGAGGTTTAAACAAATACACCTGGAATTCTGAAAATTAGTGAAATCCAGGTAAAAATGAATGAAATATTATATGTTTCTTTTTAAAGTATTATAGTTGTATATCAGAATAAAAGATCTCCAAAGAGCAAGTCTTTTTTGGAAAACCTTGATGACCATTTTATGCTTTCTTATTTTCAATTAAAATGAAGTTAGGAATGTAGAGTACTCATGTATTGGTCACCATCTTGGGAAAAGCAAATGAACATAGTTCTGGATATCATTAACAATGAACTGTTTTTCCCCACATCAAAAATTTTTATAGAGCCTCAGATAAATTATTTTACTTTAGTCCTTCACTGAACGTAACACAGAGCTAGGAAATTATATTCGTTGTTATTATAAGTTACGGTATTCTATGTTTTGACTGTATGTTTTGTGTGTAGGTATGTATATGTGTATGTTTATATGAGAAATATGACTTTAGAAAAAGTTCATTTCAGCATCAGTTCTCCATTTTCTGCAACAGCTAAGGCTCACAGTCTGCTTTATGATTACTGATACACCGTGGTCCTCTGATATTTCAAACTGAAGCTTCTTTTCTTTCATTGCTGTTTTCAAAAGTGTAATTTCTGTAACAAAAGTAATAGTGCATACTTACATAAGGTCAGGAAGTGCCTGGCACATGCCCATTGTCATTCCCCTCAGGGAAACATCCTTTCCTCTCCCTTTTCCCACCTTCCCACCAGTTATAATACACCCCAACCTTCTGTGCTAGACAGGTAGAGCACCCCCCCTTACCCTCATTGCCCAGACCACCAGTGACTGCTATTGAGCACTTCATTTCAACAGACTTACAACTTCCCACATGGTGGTGTTGGTCAGCTCATCTGCATGAAATTGAGGTAGCAAATAACTGGAAAAATCTAGGCTTAGGGAAGGAGGGGTTTATATATAAAAACTTTAATGCAATTAATTTAAGGATGATATCCATTTATCCATTCTTGCAAGGAAGTTTTTTTTATTCTCATCTTTTCTGATTTTTATGGTGATCAGTCTTGACAATGTCTTTATGAGTTGCTTTTTACTTTCTAACAGCACAATTATTTCAGCTAAGTGTAAGATGTAGAGGTTTGTTTTCTTTAATTCTGTTGCTCTATGACTGCCCCATAAAGACCAAGTTCAATCTAAGCACTTAGTAAAACATCCAAAATAACATTTCTGTCATGAGCTGCAGTAGAACTGAGGTAACAAAATTGAAGAGAAATATGAAAACCCCATCTTGCTTCACTAATTTTGGTACTTGAGAACCAAAAGAAAAAATGATTCGATTGTGTATATTTAGAATCCCTACCATCTTGTCTGAACATCTAAGTCACACCTAAACCTTTCTGATTACTCTCTCTTTGGATGCAGGACTCTCACATTCTTAGGTTATTTTTCTAGATTAAAGTAGCTTTTCCAGAACATATTTGTGATGATTTTAAATTGGATTTTCCCATGTTTAGGCAAGTCCATTATAAATGAAGTTCATTTTATGTACAGTAATTTTCTGTTTCCAGCTGATTTTTTATGGAAAGAAAATTGATGTTATGCCAGTGATCAAACACAAAAAATGGTCCATGTTTACATTATCTTTTATATGTTCTGACTATTTTTTTAATTTTGCCAAACCAGAACTTCCTTAATCCAAAGTCCAGTGACAGTATTATCATATCACTGTTTTCAAATTAAAAGTCTAAGAAGCTAAAATGGGTTATAAAGTCAGGCACAACGCAGTTAATATGAATATATGCCTTTTGGATGAGCAAACATTTGACTTAAAGCCCAGCACAGGTCTGTTTATAAAACATTATGTAGAAGTATCTTCAAATATAGAAACCTTTGGGAGGGGCTTCATAATCTTAGCCTTTGAAACAGCAGTGTTTCCTACAAAAAAACTCTAAAAAGACACATTCAATGATTTGTTATTAGATAGAAACAGCACAAAAAATCTTTTTTTTTAATTGCTGCTTTAAACATTAAACCCTCACTTACCCTTAGATATGATTTCTAAACTATAAAAATTTTGAAATAACCTTATATTTATCTGCCAGTAGAGGCATCTTCATTATAATCTGGTCACTCTTTTTCTGATTTTCTTATTTGAATTCTGTTCATCTAAGTCTCAATTATTTTGTTTTTAATTGCCATTCTTCATAAAGCACATTCCAGTGAGATTGTCCAGCTAAGTTAGGCAGGAGGTATTGCTTGATACTAGTATTAATGGATGGCTAACCAAGGATGCCAAAAGAAGTAAGAAAAACTTGTACTTATATTTCCATAGTAACATACATATAGAATGGATAAACAAACATGTAGGACTTTTCACTACAAAAACTAAAGTGCAATGGCAATTAGCATGTCTCATGCTATGGAGATCAACACATTCCAAGATAGATCAATGTTATTTTCCTTTTTACCTGCAATTAATTGTGGATGATAATAATTCAGAAGTTTTTTGTTTACAGTTTTTATTCCAGATTAAAAAAAAAAAAGAATTTATAATGTGGGAAAAAAATATCGGCTCTACAAATCATAGATGTGGGGTTTGAGAAATAACAAGAAATAGCCCGATGCTTTTTTTTTTTTTTTAATTTATCTTTGGATAATTCATAATACAAATGTACAAACCTGTCGGACATGGCTTTACCATATTTTCTCTAGTGACTTCTAGCTCTTGTGCTTGGAGGAACATGCCTGCATCAGTCTGCCCTTACAGGGCTTCCCCTACTGAGTTCTGAGTGCATAACTGACAGATGCTCTTGCTCTCACAGAAGGGAGGCTGCTTCTGTGCAACTGCTTATTCTTCAACCTGGTCTCAGCACTAAGCCTCTGCTTTAATGGCAGGGATCAGCCCACTCCATTTTGCCTTTGTGGTAACTGCTGCTATGCTGCAGTCTCAAAACAGTGCCTTACTCACATTATGCAGTACTCCATGACACAGTGTATAATTTCATTATGGCACACATTGCTATAGGATGTTATGGAAGCTAATAATTTAAATTGGTTTTAAAAGCTGTTAGGCAAATTCATGGAAGAACAAGACACTGAGAGCTATCAAGCATAAAAATGCAGAGTCTAGAGGAGAAAGTCTTAAGCCATAGATGACTGAGACAAAGTGGGTAGTTTCACCATATACCTCTTGTACTCTTAATTACTGTAAAACAGAATATATTGTTGGCTGTAGTTAGAGACAAAATACTGAACTAGAGAAACATTGATTCTTATCAAAATGGAATTCTGATGTTTAGCTTACAGCATCAGGTAGGATTGATCTTTTTCAAAGCAGAAGCTTTCTTCCCAGTGATGCTTGCATAGTACTGCTTAAATTCCTGCATATATTTTTACTTTGTTTCATTTACTTATTTCAAACCAAGCAGACCTTCAAAAGTTATGATTCATATTCATTTTATAATACCATAATCTAACAATAGATTGCAGTTATCACTGGCATGTTTAGTTCAGCTATAGATTCAACACATCTACTGCAAAAAGGAAAAAGAAAAGAAACAGAAAAAGGAAAAGAAAGGAAAAGAAAAAGAAAAAGAGAAAGAAAAAGAAAAAGAAAAAGAAAAAGAAAAAGAAAAAGAAAAAGAAAAAGAAAAAGAAAAAGAAAAAGAAAAAGAAAAAGAAAAAGAAAAAGAAAAAGAAAAAGAAAAAGAAAAAGAAAAAGAAAAAGAAAAAGAAAAAGAAAAAAGAAAAAGAAAAAGAAAAAGAAAAAGAAAAAGAAAAAGAAAAAGAAAAAGAAAAAGAAAAAGAAAAAGAAAAAGAAAAAGAAAAAGAAAAAGAAAAAGAAAAAGAAAAAGAAAAAGAAAAAGGAAAAGAAAAAGAAAAAGAAAAGCAGGTTGGGAAGATAGTTGGATTTTTTTTAATGTGTCTGAAATGTACACTGAATTATATAATTGTATCTACAATAATATAACACTAAATTATACTATCTAGACAAACTTAAAAAAAAAATAAAATAGCAAGATTGTATATTTACCTGGTCATACAGTAAATATTGCTTTGCTCTGCAATTGAGCAGGTCCCTTCTTTACCTTCTGAGATTCTAAAAACTACTGTGGCAAAGACTGCATGTAATTATTTTCCAGGATGTGAAGATGGAGCACTCACTTTCTTAGAAGTGTCTACATGTTTAGCTTCTCCTTCTATAATAATTGAAAGTGTAGTGAATAGCTGTCATCTTACAATAACTGTCTCCTGATGTTATACTGAAATGCAGTTGGGGGGGGGGGGGGGGAGGGGTGTCTTGTAAACGCCTGAAAGCACTCTTGGGTTTCCCAATTACAGATATTATCCAGTGGAAATGTTATGTTCCACACACCCAGTTTGTAAGTCACATCAGTAGCAAGATAGTGATTTCTGTTCATTTCTATCACAAAGCAGACAATTTCCAAGTGTGCTTATGTATTGGGTTTGTGTAGCAAGGTCTTGGTAGTGAGGGGGCTACAGCGGTGACTTCTGTGAGAAGCTGCTAGAAGTTTTCCCTGTGTCTGCCGCTGGCCAAGGCCAAGCCAATCAGCGGCAGTGGAAGTGCCTCTGTGATAACATATTTAAGAAGGGAAAAAAACCCGTCTGTGTCTCAGTAGCCGGAGAGAGAAGAGAAGTGAGAGGATGCAAGAGAAAACACCCTGCAGACACCAAGGTCAGAAAAGGGGGGGGGGGCTCCGGCCGCAGAGATTCCCCCCGGGGGGGTCCCCCGGTGGACCAGATATCCACCTGTAGCCCATGGAGGACCCCATGCTGGAGCAGGTGGATGCCTGAAGGAAGGAGGCTGTGACACCATGGCAAGACTGCACCAGATCAGGTTCCTGGCAAGACTTTGCAGATCCATGGGGAGAGGAGCCCACACTGAAGCAGGTTTGCTAGCAGAACTTGTGACCCCCATGGGGGACCTATGGTGGAGCAGTCTGCTCCTGAGGGACTGCACCCCTTGGAAATTACGGACCCATGCTGGAGCAGTTTGTGAAGAACTGCAGCCTGTGGGAAGGATTCACGTTGGAGAAGTTCGTGGAGGACTGTATCCTGTAAGAGGGACCCCATGCACGAGCAGAGGAAGAGTCCTCCCCCTAGGAAGAAGAAGCGACAGAGACAACATGTGACGAACTGAGCCCAACCCCCATTCCCATCCCCCTGCGCCGCTGAGGGGGAGTAGGTAGAGAAAACTGGGAATGAAGTTGAGCCCCGGAAGAAAGGAGGGGTGGGGGGAAGGTGTTTTAAGATTCAGCAGTTTTCATCCTCTCCTTCTTGGATTTTGATCGATAATAAATTAAATTAATTTCATCAAGTTGAGTCTCTTTTGCCCATGATGGTAACTGACAAATGATCTCTCCCTGTCCTTATCTCGACCCATGAGCCTTTTGAACTACTTTTCTCTCTTCTGTCCAGTTAAAGAGGGGAGTGATAGAGCAGCTTTGGTGGGGCCAAAGAGCATAGAGCCAGGGTCAAACCACCACAGCTTATATGATGCAAAAAGCTTCAGGACCCTTGCACACAAAGAATTAAAAAGTACCATGTATCAAGCAGTGTTGAACCACTACCCATTTTATCATTTACTTCTAAGATATAGCTCAATATGTATGAAAATAAAGTGTTAATTAAAAAATCATCACTCATTCTGCCTCTAACATTTTTTGTTGGAACTACATATATAACTGTGCATTATGTTCCAAACAATTAAGTATTAGCAGCCGGTATATAAGTGAGGTTGTACCTTAGTTTTACTTAGCGATCTTATTATGAAGAAATCATTTTGTGTCATAGCTAAATGAAAAAAGTAATGATGATTATAGATTTGTTATAAACAGGAGATGCCTCCAGATAAAATAATTTCAGTTGTGCTGCCTTTGTAACCAGATTTACATCACCAAACAGTATACAAACACTGGCACCTTGGCAGGACAAACCAGTAGTAAGTAAAACTGTACAGTCAGAATTTCTTGCTTTCTTAAATGTCTATATAGATTTTGAAGTCCAGAAAGGATTTTTTAAAAAAGGAAGATATGGTTTTTCAATGTTAAGGGCCTAAAAAATTCTGTTTGAAAAGGCATGAAAGTATTTTTATAATTCCAGACAGTAATCCCTGGAAAGGTTTCATCTGGACACCTAGCATGAACTATGATGATATTCACTTACCTCCATTTCATCTTCTCTAACTGTAAATTATATGGATTCTGTAACAGATAATAGACAGATTACATGTTAAATTTCAGGACACATTAACTGAACCATAATGAGTCTTATCTTTAGTAGTTTCTTTCTCCACATGGAGATCTGGGATGCTATTTTTTTTAATTAGATAAGACCCTGGACAGGGGCATGGACCTTTGATGTTGTTTTTCTGAGGAACTGTGTGATTATCCTGGCTTTGTTTGTGGCTCTTCTAGTAAAAAGAATCAAAAGCATAAGCTTTGCACACTACAATGGAGATTTTCTATGCCTCTAGAAATGATTGGAGAGTCACTTAGACTGACTCGTTAAAGAGTTGAAAACAGACTGAGCCAAGGACCTGGCTTTCATTCTGTAAAGCTTTCTTGAAATGCTAATTAACCATTTTAATTTCCTTTTCAGCATTAGCTGTGTCTGACTATCAAATTTAGTTTCTGCATAAAGTGTAAGCAAGAAAAGGATAAGACATTAGTTCAGACTGCAATCCAACTATGTATCTAGGTAAAGCTGTCAGATTTCCCAGCTGGTTTTCTCAAAGACATTAAGGGGCATTCCCCATAGGAGAAAAAATAGAAATTACTATTCTTTTCTTCCTGTGCTGTTTTTATTCTGTCTTCCTGTGCTCTCATTGCTCACTTTGTACATGTAATCTAATAATGTAATTTAGAGGCATTGAGACTAATCTAATGTCGTGGTTTAATCCCGGCTGGCAACTAAGCACCATGCAGCCGCTCACTCACTCCCCCCACAATGGGATGGGGGAGAGAATCAGAAGAGTAAAAGTGAGAAAATTCGTAGGTTGAGATAAAGACAGTTTAATAGTGAAAGCAAAAGCCGCATGCGTGAGCAAAGCAAAGCAAAGCAAGGAATTCATTCACCACTTCCCATCAGCAGGCAGGTGTTCAGCCATCCCCAGGAAAGCAGGGCTCCACGCGTAATGGTGACTTGGGAACACAGACACCATCACTCCGAATGTCCCCCCCTTCCTTCTTCTTCCCCCAATTTATATATTGAGCATGATGTCATATGGTATAGAATAGCCCTTTGGTCAGTTTGGGTCATCTGTCCTGGCTGTGTCCCCTCCCAGCTTCTCATGCACCTGGCAGAGCTGAAAGCTGAGAAGTCCTTGGCTAGTCTAAACATTACCCAGCAACAACTAAAACATCAGGGTGTTATCAACATTCTTCTAGTACTAAATCCAACACACAGCACTATACCAGCTACTAGGAAGAAAATTAACTCTGCCCCAGTCAAAACCAGGACATCTAATGAAATTTATGTGTTTTATAGCAGTAGATTATTTTTGTCTAATCCAGGTGGTGGGTGCATTAGAAATATCACAGAAAGTTCAAATCCCCCCCACAAAAAAGCCTCCAAAACCAACCCGATGTCCCCCTCTAAATTCAGAGAATTTTCTTATTCATTCAATCCTATCAAGTTATAGTCCATATTATAATGGCTTTTATTATTATTGGTTTCACAGCTTTTTTATTTATGGAATATATTTGGGGAATAATGGAAAGCTATGGAAAAAGGAACACAGAAGAGATTTGGAGAAAAACCTTGCTTCTTACCGTGTGTATATTTTTTTCATTGAATACAACCAGTATTCACATGCCATTGACATTAAAAATATGTGTATGCACTCCTCTGCAAACTTGAAATGTACATCAAATAAAGAAAAGAGCATGCACTGAATATTCTACAATACTGAGAATAAGATCCATGCAGGCTCTCTAAGTAAATATTAAACAATCTGCCAAGACATTTTCAACTTCCATTTGCTCTAAGAAAGCCATTATACACATACATAGTCCCAGCAAAGATGTGCTATCAAAAGCTCTGTCTAAGGAGAGAAAGAACTTCTCCATGTGGTCTCTTATCCACAGAAAGAATTGAAAGAATACACAGAAGGGCAAGAGTGCTTTGTTTATAGTTTGGGGAGATTTTTGAAGACTGTCTACACATATTTTTTAATCAAAGTCTTCTGCACAAGACTTTACTTCACAGCTCCAAAGGAATGAAAGTGACAGCATAGTTGTAAAAACACATTGTTTTTTAAACCATAGTATATAGTATTGCACAACTACTCATGCTCAAAGACAAGTTTGGTTTCTCATGTCACTTTAAATTACCGCTTAAAACACTAAGTGTTGCTTTCAAGTATGGATCATGGGGTTCATCAGTTACATGCTTTTGCCGGTTAATTTCTAGTACATGCAGATCTATTATCTCTATAAAATATTACTTCTGTTTCACATCTGTTGCTCAGACTTGGACTCCATGAATGGTTCTCTCTGCCTGCTTCCTTATTTGCAATTTAGTTTTTTCAGACCTCCAGACAGAAATCTCATACAAGACTACACAGACTGATACATTATTTTAAAAAAAAAAAAAAAAAAAATTGTATTGTTCCTTATTTTTACTTAAATTCAGTCCTTTTTCTTTCTTAAAATGTTAGTGTTTTAAATACTGCATTCTAATATTTTGCTTAAATAGCAAAAAGTTGGTATTGTATTCCCTTTTTAAGACTAAATTTTACATAACACATATATTTTATTGAATTTGAGAGAACAGTGTAGTCTAACCTCCAGAAGAAGTTTGCCATTACACTTCATTTCAGTGCTGAAGACAGTTCTCTGTTCATTTCCACTTTGTCTTCTGACTGACTGACCATAGGTATAAGATAAACTGCTGATTGTTAAGGTTTCCCATGGTCCACATGCTAAAAGTACATAACATCTGTCCAACACTAACCATGCTTAGTAAGAAGGAGATATTTTATTACTGTTTGGTCCCTCAAAGAGAATTAAATCTATCATTATACTCATTGGATTAATCAGAACATCCAAAATTTATGACCCTTGAATACAAATAGCTCCACTGCTTTTTTGATCCTAGGTTTAGGATTTAGGAAAAGAAAACATCTCACAAAAGCAAAACTGTACATTTTCTCTTCCTATTTTTTTGTTCTTTTCTGTTTTATACATTCTGTCTACCAGTAGCAATAACAGTATCGTCTGTCAATGTAGTATCAAACTACAGCATGGTTAGAATACTCAGTAACTGCTTTTCTTTTTTTTCCATTATTCTGCGACTGTTTATGCAATTTTTTAAGATTGAATGAACGAAGTCATTTATACTGCATGGCATTCTTCACTGTTTTACATGTATGAAGTAGAAAAAAGTTAGCGAAGAAATATATGCAATATATAGCTAAATATAAAACTTTCTGAAAATAGGAAAGTCACTAAGATGAAATGAACACTTTAGTTGTGTCAGAGTCCCCAACAGTTCCCAAAGGCCTTGATGTGAGGTGTGATTTATCCTGCTCAACAGCACTTTTAAGTACTGTACTGAAATAGATGCTTCTTATATTCATCTTCTGTTCTGTAGCATCTGCTTTCAGTTAAAAACAGCTGAGGTGAAAAAAGGCCTACTTTACAGTGGAGATCTACATGATACATCACCAGAAATTTTTGCCCTTGCCTGTATGTTATATACACTTATGCACACATGCAAATGAGAAGACCTATCTCACATGATTCTTCAACATCATATGATGTAATGTCAGGTGAATCTACCAACAAAGGCCTAGGTGAGAAGCAATCAAAGGGGAAAAAAAAGAAATAAAGGTAAAAAATAATTTTAAAATCACTTTTATACTTAGATTCTAATTATTAAAGTTCAGGAGGTACTTAATGAACCAAGAAGAAAGCAGGACTGTTTAATAAAACAGTAATTTTCAGTATAATAGTGTCATTTTTACACCAAATATATTCAAGAATTCTATAACACATATCGAAATGTTATCACATCCAGAACTTCTTGCAGGTAAAGCATCACTGCCATATTATGAATGTAAGGCATGTTTCTTAAAGACTTAAATAACATGGTATCACTGTTTGTCTTGGATAAAAGAGGAGGTCAGTGCCCACTCAGTAGCCTCTCACACAGATGAAAATGACTGACTAACATTTCTCTGAAAAATTATGTCATTCAGGGTTGAAAGGACTCATCAGTTATGTATAATAATCACATTTAAACCAGCAGTCTTTTCTTGTTTATTTGTATGCATCATGGAATTTGCTAATGAGTTTTAAGGTTTCAGTTTTCATTTCTATACTTATGTGAAAATGGCAGCATTTATTTTTAATCTTCAGCAGCTCTACCTTGTTTCATTTCCATGTACTAGAAGTACAGGAATAAAACCAACAGAAACAAAAAAGCTGACTATGCCTTGGTATTTGTAAGCATTGTTATTACCATACAGGACAATTTGTTATTTCTTCAAGAGGGCGTACAGCAGCAACTCATTCTTCCTCCTGAAAATACTACTAAAACAAATACATATACTCAATCAAAATGTTTAGGAGCTTGTCCACAACTGTAAATTAAAATTAATTTCAATTACATAGAACCGTTTTGCTTATACAATTTTTATAATTTTAAAATTGCTATTATGCCATTGACACAATGCAATTGTTTGGCTGATATTATAAACCACTACAGAGTTCTTGATTGATATTGTTGAAATTACAGAACACACCAGATCCAATCTCTAAATCCAATTTTGAAAATATTGCTTTCTTGGGTATCAATATATATGTTAGGACTTTTTTTTCAGAATATGTTGAACATCTTAAACTGCTTTTGAAGTCTAGGGAAATTTGGGAACGTTTGGGTCTGAAATGTCAGCTCTATGGTGTGGTTTTAGAGGAAGATAGATTATACATGTATGCAGTATTTTGCATCTGCATGAATCGTGCAAATGTATACATAATATGCTAGAAGGAAGAATCTAACAGAAAAGTTTGAGAAATGGTGGTTTAAGTGTCTTCTGTTTCTGTTACAAACTTAATTTATTGCCAAAACAATTTGACAAGCAGAATATAACCCATGTGTAAAAATTCTCAAGCATCGTATGATATGGAATGCTTTAAACTTTTTCTGTTTTCTGATTCCTTTACTGAATATTGTCACATTCTTTTCAATGTCAGTCTTCTACCTAAAGTAGAAAAATCTATGAAGGGATAAAAAGTTATGTTGGTAACAGGAACCTTAAAGATCCTCTATGCAGCTTGTCTACATTGAAGTCTGCAGTGGCAAAGCAGATTTAAACAGTGTACTGCTGGTATTAGTCATAGTTTAGCTGCACAAACACATATGGATTATTTCCCTCATTATTTTAAGTTTTTTGAGTGAGTTGAGGGGGAAATACTCAGTTATATCTGAACAATATGAATGAAGGACAAAATTAATACAGAACAGGCAAATCTAATGGAAGACTAATACTTTGTGCTTCACAATCTTATTTTACTTGGACTGACTCTTTACTGTAAGGGAACATGGGGTTTGTAGCTTTTTTATATCTTTATTTAATCTAATTTATTTTGATACATTTTCTCAGTGTTTTTTTAATTTTCTGATATAGCACTTAAAATCATTTGGCACCTGTGTATCAGCTCTGATTTCTGTTTCTTTTGGTTCTGCTTTTACACTGGTTTTCACATTATGAAGGAAGATAAAGATTCCAGATCACAGTAGAAAGTCAGTTTTTAACAGTACATAAATATAAATGCACATATTCATTTTAGTACATGCAATGCTTTAACAATTATAATTTCAATGACTGTTCCTTCAGATTGCACCCATTCTGAACAGATACTAGCACCTTAATATATGTTTATAATATGGCACTCTAAAAATAACTAACAAGGAGGTTACTGAAGTATGAATAGTATATCAAAAGAGTACCCCTTAAATTTATTACTCAGTATAAACAAATAAACAAATAAACACCTTCACAAAGTAGAGTATCCCTTTGAGACAACAGCTGCCACCTTGGGAACACATCAGTTTAGACTACAGACTGTAGCAACTACTCAGTTCAGGAAGAAAACTAAAAGAGAGACCAAGAGAGAAAGAAAGAGAACTTCTGTTGAACTTATTTGTAAATTATTACAAAAATAATGTACTGTTGTCCTAGTGAGAAAACATCTCTGCAGAAATATTTGCCTTCAAATCACCATAAATTCTTTTTTTACTGACAACTTCGCCTAATCATAAGGTTTGAATCTTTGCAAAGTAAACAAGAAAGGGAAGCTTGTAACTGTGGATCGTGAAAACTGTCACGTCACCTCAGAGCCTACCACATCTCTGAAATAGACACTGAGGAGTTGAATACACTCACAATTCTGCATACTTTAATGAGCTACTTCTGCTACTTTAATATTTTTCTATTTAAATATTCTGACATCACAAAGGCTGTTAAACAAGTTTATTATATGTTTCTCCCACCCTCCTATTTTCTTTGTGCCATCTAAGGCTGAAGCCACAAAGTTGTCATCCTACTTTCTCTGAATTCTCACTGCTATCTATTGTCTCCATACGCAGCTCCTCAGGAAGAACAAATTATGTAATTGGATTGATTTTTCTTTTCAAAGTCCTGTCCAAGTGTTAATTCACAGGAACTATTCAAAGGAAGTGATCTTTAAATAGATTCTTCCCTTCACTTGAATGCAAGCTTTCAATTGCATGGAACCTGACATTTACAGGGGTTTATTGTGTTGTGATTAATAATTAAACCAGCAAATCTCTGTAAATTATTGTTGTTACTGAAAAGGTATGTTACAATGTTATCTTGTATCAGGTACAATGAAATAATATGTAAACAGGAACTTTTCCATATTCACATTCTCATTTATTTATTTTTTCTTTCTTCTAGAAAAGAAACCAGCCCATACAATTTTACTGAGATGAGTTACCCTACTAAGCTTTCAGTCCAAGTTAAGTATATTTCTACAGTTTCTTTGTCTTCAGATTTTTTAATCATCATAAAAATACAGATCATAAATACAGAAAAGATAAAGATATTTAGCTATATGGATGAAGAACTACTAAGAGAGCAAAATGATGCTGCTTTTTTGGAGATGGCTTGATTATAATTAGACAACTGAAAAAGATCTAGGACCAGCTAAATAAACAGGAATATTTAATTTTTTGTTATTGGAAAACTTCAAGAGTCTTTGTGTGAACATAAATTCCCAGAAGATAATTTATTTCCAGAGGAGAAAACTTACAGCTACATGTATGTAATATCTGAATTTTACATCACTGCCTTTCCTGCTTAAAATTCGGGAAAGAAGAAAGCAGTGGACGTGACCTAAAAAAGGGATTGCTCCTTTTGGTTGAATCCATTTAGGGCATCTCTACCATCCATTTTTTAAAATATTCAAAATATGAGCTGATCTTGTAAGATGAGCAGAGAAAGGAACCTATCTTGAAGCATTTCATTAGGTATGTCATGAATTAGATGTTTTTTTGTTGCGAGCATTTTACAAATATCTAAAAAGAAATTCTTAGTCGTATCTCAAATGACACATACATACTACAAAGCTACAGCTTTGTTTTGTTTTGTTGTTTTTTTTTTTCTATGTTGAAACAAGAAGAAAGAACATGCTTGATTTGCACTGGGGGCTGCAAAATTAATGTGCAAGACATTTTGCAATATATAACAAATAGTTTTCCTCAGCATATGCTCAGGAAGATATTTAAACCTTCAATCAAATTGAGTCAAATCTACAGTTTTACTTTTCAAACTGCATTTTTTGATCATATGTGAAACTTTGGGTTTCAGAAGAACTCTCAGGCCATCCAAGAAGTTATCCTTTATCTTCAGAAGTCTAAATGCAGCTGAAAAGACAGTCTAAACTGTTATCAGAGAGTTTGGTGAATAAATTATGTCATGTAATAATTTAGATGCCATTTAAGTAAATCCGATCTGGCCCTAATTACCAAGTTGTTGATTTTTATCCGCAGAGGATATGCTTAAGACACTGTGCAGAATTACAGCAGGTTACCCTTCATGGTAAGGAATGACATAGCCATCTTGGGGTAGAATATTAAAGTATGAATCTAGAATGTAATCTCCTAAAAACTCATGTGGACACAAAATAGAGCAACAACGGTATTTAGGAAGTGTAAGTATCTGTTAGTAGTGCAACAGTGAGTTTGATGTGTAGGTGTTCACCCTTAGAAATTAGGACATTTTAATTTAGTTCTGTTCATTTTAATTTATTTGTGAACATTTAAATCTGGGAGTTTGAAAACATTGGTCAAGGCTCAAGTCAACCCATTCCCATATCCAGTATTTCACTGGAAATTAATCAGTAGTTGACATAATATTACTTTTCTATCTTCTTTCTCTCCCTGCTACTATAAATCAAATTGTCTATGCAAAGTTACAGTTTCAAAAGAAGGAGAGAAGGATGTCAACTCTCCTCCCTCTCCCCTTCCCCTCATCCCCCATCATATTTCAGTTTATTGTTTGGTGGCTTAGTACCATTTTGACAGAAGACATGTACAAGAGTTTACCCTGAATTTTAGAAAAGCAAACTTCCAGCTCCTCAAGGAGATAGTCGGAAGGACTCCCTGGGAAATGGTCCTCAGGGACAGGGGAACAGAACAGAGCTGGCAGATCTTTAAGGATGTGATCCACAGAGCGCAAGAGCTCTCGATCCCCAGGTGTAAGAAATCGGGCAAAGAAGGGAAGAGACCGGCACGGCTGAGACGAGAGATGCTGGTCAAACTAAGGAGGAAGGGGGAACTGCACAGGCAGTGGAAGCAGGGACAGGCAACCTGGGAAGAGTATAGGGACGCGGTCCGGTTGTGTAGGAATGGGGTCAGGAAAGCCAAGGCTCAGCTGGAGCTAAACTTGGCTAGGGATGCAAAGAATAATAAGAAGGGTTTCTACAGGTATATCGGCCAGAAAAGGATGGTTAAAGAAAACGTACCCCCGCTGATGAGCGAGACTGGCAAGCTGGTAACAGCAGATGAGGAGAAGGCTGAGGTACTCAACAACTTTTTTGCCTCAGTCTTCACTGGGAACCTCTCTCCCCACCCCACCCAAGTTGATGGATGGCATGAGGGGGGCCGGGAGGGCAAAACCCTTCCTGCTGTAGGAGAAGATCAGGTTCGTGACCACCTGAGAAACCTGAACGCACATAAGTCCATGGGACCTGATGAGATGCATCCCAGAGTCCTGAGGGAATTGGCCGATGTAGTCGCCAAGCCACTCTCCATGATATTTGAAAAGCCATGGCAGTCAGGTGAAGTCCCCAATGACTGGAAGAAGGGAAACATTGTGCCCATTTTCAAAAAGGGTAGAAAGGAAGACCCTGGGAACTACCGACCTGTCAGCCTCACCTCTGTGCCTGGGAAGATCATGGAACAGATCCTCCTAGAAGCTATGCTAAAGCACATGGAGGCCAGGGAGATAATTCAAGATAGCCAGCATGGCTTCACCAAGGGCAAGTCCTGCCTGACGAACCTAGTGACTTTCTGTGATGGTGTGACAGCATCAGTGGACAGGGGAAAACCAATGGATGTCACCTATCTGGACCTCTGCAAAGCCTTTGACACGGTCCCCCACAACATCCTTCTCTCTAAATTGGAGAGCTATGGATTTGATGGGTGGACTGTTCAGTGGATAAGGAACTGGCTGGATGGCCGCATCCAGAGGGTAGTGGTCAATGGCTCGATGTCCGGATGGAGACTGGTGGCGAGTGGTGTCCCTCAGGGGTCCGTACTGGGACCGGTGCTGTTCAATATATTCATCAATGACTTAGACAGTGAGATCGAGTGCACCCTCAGCAAGTTTGCGGACGACACCAAACTGAGTGGTGGGTTGACGCACCAGAAGGACGGGATGTCATCCAGAGAGACCTGGACAGGCTGGAGAGGTGGGCCTGTGTGAACCTCATGAGGCCAAGTGCAAGGTCATGCACCTGGGTCGGGGTAACCCCCAGTATCAGTACAGGCTGGGGGAAGAAAGGATCGAGAGCAGCCCTGCCGAGAGGGACTTGGGCGTGCTGGTGGATGAAAAGCTGGATATGAGCCGGCAATGTGCGCTGGCAGCGCCAACCGTACCCTGGGCTGCATCAGGAGAAGCGTGGCCAGCAGGTCGAGGGAGGTGATTCTGCCCCTCTACTCTGCTCTGGTGAGACCTCACCTAGAGTACTGCGTCCAGCTCTGGAGCCCTCAGCACAAGGAGGACATGGAATTGTTGGAGCGAGTTCAGAGGAGGGCCACTAAAATGATCCGAGGGCTGGCACTCCTCTCTTATGAGGACAGGCTGAGGGAGTTGGGCTTGTTCAGCCTGGAGAAGAGAAGGCTGCGGGGAGACCTGATTGTGGCCTTTCAGTACCTAAAGGGGGCCTATAGGAAAGATGGGGAAAATCTTTTTAGTAGGGCCAGCTGTGACAGGACAAGGGGTAATGGTTTTAAACTGAAGCAGGGTAAGTTTAGACAGGATATAAGGAGGAAATTCTTTACAACGAGGGTGGTGAAACACTGGAACAGGTTGCCCAGAGAGGTGGTGGAGGCCCCATCCCTGGGAACATTCAAGGCCAGGTTGGATGGGGCTCTGAGCAACCTGATCTAGTTAGTGGTGCCCCTGCTCACTGCCGGGGGGTTGGACTAGATGACCTCTAGGGGTCCCTTCCAACCCAAAACATTCTATGATTCTATGATTCTATGATTGTTGTGTACTAGATTTTCTAAAAACATCCTTACAATGTAAAAGTCTTCAGGAAATGCAGTCACCAGTTTCTGAAATTATAAAAGTTCATTTGGTTTCATTCATAAAGTAACAGACTGGTTTCTCAGCTCTGTAGTTGTATGGGAAATGCAGTGAAAGCATCAGCATCCACAGTTTAAAACTAGGGTCCTGAAAGTTTTGCTCTTGAAGCTATACAGCAGTATCTGCCAAAGAACCATTTTAAAGTGTTTCAATATGCAGGTTGTATTTGGCCTGAAATTGTTAGTCTGCCAGGGAAGGGTGGGCTCTGAGGAGAGCACAGGTAAAAGTGAGAGTATCTCTGCCTGTCCCAGAGCGTCATTGAGACACAGATACAGCTTTAGGCTGGTACAAACTATATTGTTGGCGACTGCTCTTAATTACACAATAGTCCTATTTTGCAGTACCCTCCTTTTGTGCAGGAAACTCATGTCCTTTCACTGGCCTCACTCCAGGAAAACCACATCTCTTTTGTACTGGGGAGTCCAACGCTGGACCCAGCACTCCGAATATGTCTCCCCAGGGATGAGCAGAGGGGGATCGTGTCCTCCTTTGAGCTGCCGGCCACACTCTGCCTAATGCAGCCAAAGGAGGCTGTTGGCTGCTTTTGTTGCAAGGGTTCATTGCTGTCTCATGGACAAGTTGGTATCCACTAGGACCCCCAAATCCCTTCTCTGCATAGTTCTTTCTAGCCACCCCTGCCCCACCCCCATGCATTATGTGGAGCATAATTTAATGTGACAGCAGCATCTCTACTGACAGAAAAAGCAGATTTATTTTTTTTTAAATATATACTCACAAATGTGGAAGACGGTATTAAAATGGGGGACAACTCACCTGGGAAGGCTGTTACACAAATTTAAGAGAGAAACTGTATTCAAGAAAACATGCAGAATAGTCTTAAAAGATCCTAAACAAATTGAACTTCCTAATACTGAAATACCACCTCATACTGAACAAAGGATTTTTCCATTTCTCTTGGAAGAGCAGGTTGTTATCTTGAAAACACTGAAATAAATGAGGTGACAAACAACAGCATGCATATTAATACACTCAACACAGAGCTCAGCTGTAGCCTAAAGCATTATCAATGACAGAGCTGAAGGAAAGATTAATAGCTCTGACATCACTGGAAGAAATAAGTAATCATCCCACGATTCTCAATAAAAAATATTTCAAAAAAAGGATCCTGAATATTATGTTTTTAGATATGAACCTACAAATCTAAATAGAAATAAAAAGTAAAAAGAATTTTGAAAATTAAATACATAGGTCATAGGTAAAGAAAAATAAACTCATAACCAGGCATTCTGGTTTTCTGTGATTTGAAGGAAAAGATTAAAATATTTAAAAAATTGGAAAACCTTATAATCTCCTGGTTTTAATCTAGTAAAAGCAAATGGACACAAATACAGTGAAACACATGAAATATTTTCCATGATGCTATTTAAAGTGTCAAATAATAGAAGTTCTTAGATTATGTTTAAGAGTTTGTATTATAGTGTGTGAACATTGTTTCTATTGCCTTGCACTCTAAACTTATCCTAGTAGGGGGCACTGATGTTATATACTATAATGGATTCAAACAGGATAGTGAAAGAGGTCAGATTTGATGCCAGCTGTCTAATCTATCACAATTATCTAATTTTAAACCCTCTTGGTACAAAGTGAGGGAAAATAAATTTTCTATTTACCATTAATTTTCCCAATGAGCATAGCCTGTTGATAAAGAAAGCAAACAAAAACCAGCATAAATGGATAATAACCTGGCACCATTGATCTAGTTCTGAAGGTTAATTAATCATACACTTGCCTTCAAGTCAGTTGGGTACTTTCCCCCCTCAACACCCACAGCCAAGGCAAAGATTTGACTTTCAAAAGCTCCTTACAAGCTCAGGTTAAGAGTCTGCAAAATATCTATACTTCAGTTCAAATATTTATCATTGCATATCTTTTATTATTTATAGCACTGACCAGAATAGCAAGAATAGGCTGGTACATATGCGTAAATTCCTTCCACAGTATAGTGCGCTGGGAAGGAGTCGGAGGTCTGCTATAGGGGAATAATGACTCGTGTTTCAGTGCCAATAAATCAGTGAAATGAGGATTAATAATTTCTATCCATAGTGCTACTCCAGAATTTTCTTCTGAAGTCATGAACCAGAAAAAGCTCACAGTGTATTGACTCAAGTTACTTGTAATCATTCACTGGATTTTGTTCTCTCTAAAAGGTACATTTATTAGTTAAAACAGAAGAGCATGTATATTATTTCCTCACCTAAGTGTTGATGAGGGTGATATATATCTTGATAGTTCAAGTATACTCATAGCATTGTACCTCTATGCCACAGTCAAATAAAGAAGACAGGAGAGTATTTTTGATACTTAATTTAATCAGCAGACTTATAAAACCACCAGGCATCAGTTAAAAGACACCCAAGAACCTGTACTTATTTTAGAAATGTGATAGTGGCACACATCCTATAACTAATGCAAACATAGTGCAGGTTATACTTCCCAGACCTTACTCAGATCATTTAAAAGAATGTCACTTTTCACTTATTCCTTCTTGATCAGGATTACAAAAATATATTTATTTAATATCAATTTGCAAACCCATTTCTTCATCCTTCCTTCATTCGCAATTTTATTTTTTCTCCATGTGTATAGATAAGGACATGGCTTAAAAAAAAATTTATGACACAAAATCCTTCGATACTTTTTTTAATCTTACTCCACTGAAATTACTTGGGAGGATCATATGAATTAGTCTTCTACAGTCACATGCCTACAGATGCACCCAATGACTTGCTTTGGCTATATTTATCACATACTGCCTTTTGTCCCCTTTCAAGGGGAGTGTAGGCTGACATTTTTATTTACAAGAGAAGACCTAATCATCCTTTTTTATTTTTTAACCATATCCTTGCTGAAAAAAACTGTTGAAAATTGCCATTTCTGTTAGTGCCATTTCACCTCAGCACCTTCTAACCTTTTCAGTATGATTTAGATGTATAATGCATTGCCAATCTACCTAGAACATTCATGTTCTCTCTATTGCATGGCAATAAGGAGCACTGACCCTACTAGTTGGTGTTTATTCAGCTTGCAACCTCTTTCAGTTTTAATAGGTAATCCTTCATCCAAAAGCAAACAGCCCTTAAATGCCCTCAGATAGATCTGCAAAGCGTTTGTTGTCAACATTGCTGCATTCCATTTCATTTATGACCTTTTACAGTGAAAAACTGACTTTATATTCTTCTAAATGCTTGGGCAATAGTGGGAGGAGAAACCAGCCACAAGATCCTGTGCCATTATAAAGTGTATTTTCTAGTAAGAAACTAAAGGTGTCCTAATGCTTGCTTTCCCTGCCAAAGTACATTTAAAATGAAGAGAGAAAAGTCAAGCAACTTTGTTATGCATTAACCCCATTTATTCATCATCAAATCTGGTGCAGTCCAAACAGTTTTCTTTGGCATATTAGAAATACAGAAGTATGTTTACATACTCGGTAATAATCTAGGTCCTGTAGCCTATAAAATGTTAACAATGGGGGAAAAAATTGTTGTATATGTATTTGCTACTTAATAAACACTGCATAAACTAATTCTCTCTTCATCATTTTAAATAAGATATAGCTGCCATATCTCTAGTCTTGCTAATTGGCTGAAATTGGGGTGAGGCTTTTTTCCCCCACTGTCTAATCTCTATGCTTTCAGATTTGAAGCTGGTTTTAATGAAGGGGAATATTTAAAAAATTCTTCTGTTGTATTCTGATTAATTTTTTTATATATTAGTGATAATATTCTTGTCCTTTAACAGAAAAAGATATCAATTAAAAAAAAAGCCTAGGAAATCATAGTAAAGCAAGAAAAGTAATTTGTGTTGCAGTATTTAATTAAAGTGAATGTTAATTCATTAGATTTTGCATTAAGTTTCAGCAGTAGACATGGAAGTCACTTGGAAGATCAGCCTCTGATTCCCTTATATTTAACTGTTTAAACTATTATACATATTACAGAGAGAGCAAATATTTTATCTTGTTGTATGACTTCACCTTATTAAAATACAACACAGAACATATGTCTATATGCTTATATTTAAATATAAGACAGAAGAAAAGTGATGAACAATGTCTGAATCTGATGTTCATGATTCTTAGCAATGTGCAGTTTAGTAATTCCAGAGGAATTCATCATCATGAGTGATGCATTTATTTTCTAGCCTAAATTTTTAAAATAAACTTGATTTTTTTTTAATGAATTTCTATCAAATATACCAAACAGTAAGGTGCTTTAGTTCTGCTGTCTGCATTACAGGCTGTGGTGAAGATTGTCTCCTGTACAATGCAGTGCAACACTGCTGCCCAAAATCATAGAATCATAGAATCATAAAGGTTGGAAAAGACCTTTAAGATCATCAAGTCCAACCGTTAACCTAACACTGCCAAGTCCACCACTAAACCATGTGTCTAATCACCACATCTACCCATCTTTTAAATACCTCCAGGAATGGGGACTCAACCACTTCCCTGGGCAGCCCGTTCCAATGCTTGACCACTTTCAGTGAAGAAATTTTTCCTAGTATCCAATCTAAACCTGCCCTGGCACAGCTTGAGGCTATTTCCTCTGGTTCTATTGCTTGTTAACTGGGAGAAGAGACTGACACCCACTGTGACAGGTGCACCTCCCATACCGTCCAGCAGAGATTGGGGCTTTAAACATGGTGATCACTGGCTTTTCCTCCCTCATTTTCATGCCTTTTGTGCTCTACCATGCCCCCAGGCATGTACATGCTCCGTAGGGAGAGCAGGAGAAGCAGGACCCCTCCATCAACAGAGATGGTCTGCAACCAGTGAGGCCCCTTGGCTCAGAGAGGCTTCTGAATCATGACCAATTCTGACCACAGCTCAGAGCTGACCCAGTGTATAAATAGGGTGCTGCTGGAGACTCCCTTTGAAAGTTTTTTTTAGAGCAGCAGGTCTGTGTTCAAAACCTCTCCCCTTGAGTTGGGAAACCACCTGAGGAAAATTCCTGGGACTGAGTGCCCTTACCTCCTTTCGGTGAGGGATTTCATCTGGATATATCCTCAAGTGGGCCGTCACCCCCTCCACCACCACCCCACCCTGGGCGAGCGATTATATCTTCTGGGTACCCATGAGAGGAAGAGTTTCCCCCCTTGTAAGTGAGTATGTGTGCGCACTTTGGATCATCATTCTTATGTGTATTGATATGTAATAACAATACCCCGGACTGACACCACAAACCTGTTATTTGTTAAATGTTACGGGAATGTTGACTGATTTTGGTTTACCCTGTATTTCATTGTTTTCTGTTGTGTGGTTTTGGCTGTTTTGTTTGGCTGTTTTGTGAAATAAAGTTGTTTGAGCTTGTCTTTTGTTTGGGTTAGTTTTAGTGTACTTTTGTGACACCCACCTCACTACAATCTCCTTTCGGGTAGGTCTCCCCTGAGGTCTCCCCTCAGCCTTCTCTTCTCCAGGCTAAACAACCCCAGTTCCTTCACCTGCTCCTCATAAGACTTGGGCTCTAGACCCTAGCTTCATTGCCCTTTTTTGGACATGCTCCAGCACCTCAGTGTCCTTCTTGAATGGAGGGGCCCAAAACTGAACCCAAACACAGTATTTGAGGTGCGGCCTCACCAGTGCCAGTACAGGGGCTTGATCACTTCCCTGCTCCTGCTGATGACACTATTTCTGATACCAGCCAGGATGCTATTGGCCCTCTTTCCACCTGGGCACACTGCTGGCTCATATTCAGCTGACTGTTGATGAACACACCCAGGTCCTTTTCTGCTGGGCAGCTTTCCAGCCACTCTTCCCCAAGCCTGTAGTGTTGCATGGGGTCGTTGTGAGCCAAGTGCAGGACCTGACATTCAACCTTGTTGAACCTTACACAGTTGGCTTCGGCCCATTGATCCAGCCTGTTCAGATCCCTCTGTAGAGCCTTCCTACCCTCAAGCAGATCAGTGCTCCTGCCCAACTTGGTGTCGTCTGCAAACTTACTGAGGGTGCACTTGATCGTCTCATCCAGACCATCAATAAAGATATTAAATAGAACTGGCCCCAGTAATGAGCCCTGGGGAACACCACTTGTTATCAGCCACCAACTGGATTTAAGTCCATTTACCACAACTCTTTGGGCCAAGACATCCAGCCAGTTTTTTACCCAGCAAAGAGTATGCCCATGCAAGCCATGAGCAGCCAGTTTCTCCAGGAGAATGCTGTGGGAAACAGTGTCAAAGGCTTTACTAAAGTCCAGGTAAACAAAATCCACAGCCTTTCCCTCATCCACTAAGTGGGTCACCTTGTCATAGGAGATCAAGTCAGTCAAGCAGGACCTGCCTTTCATAAATCCATGCTGACTGGGCCTTATCATCTGGTTGTCCTGGATGTACCATGTGATGGCACTCAAGATGATCTGTTCCATAACCTTGGATCCTCCTTCCGCCTTCTCATAGATGGGCATCACATTTGCTAGCCTCCAGTCAACTGGGACTGTCCCAGTTACCCAGGACTGCTGATAAAGGATGGAAAGTGGCTTGGTGAGCACTTCCACCATCTCCTTCAGTACCCTTGGGTGGATCCCATCCAGCTCCATAGACTTGTGCATGTCTAAGTGGTCTAACAGGTTGCTAACCATTTCCCCTTGGATTATGGGGGCTTCATTCTGCTCCCAGTTCCTGCTTTCCAGCTCAAGGTGCTGGGCATCCTGAGAATAACTGGTCTGACTATTAAAGTCTGAGGCAAAGAAGGCATTAAGAGCAAAGAAAACCTTTTCCTCAGCTTCTGCTGCTATGTTTCCGCCTGCATCCAATAAAAGATGGAGATTCTCCTTAGCCCTCCTTTTGTTGCTAATGTATTTATAGAAACATCTTCTATTTTCTTTTATGGCAGTAGCCAGATTAAGTTCTAGTTGGGCTTTGGCCCTTCTAATTTTCTCCCTGCATAACCTCACAACATCATTGTAGTTCTCCTGAGTTACCTGCCCCTTCTTCCAAAGCTCATAAACTCTCCTTTTTTTCCTGAGTTCCAGCCAAAGTGCTCTTTTCAGCCAGGCCAGACCTCCCTGCCAGGTCATCTTCTGGCATATGGGGACATCCTACTCCTGCTCCTTTAAGTTTTCCTTCTTGAATAATGTCCAGCCTTCCCGGATTCCATTGCCCTTCAGGACTGATTTCCAAGGGACTCTGTCAACCAGTTTCCTAAGCAGGCCAAAGTCTGACCACCGAAGCCCAAGGTAGCAGTTCTGCTGACGCCCCTCCTTACTTCTCTGAGAACCAAAACTATCATTTTGTGATCACTATGCCCAAGATGGCCTCCAACCATCACATCACCCACAAGTCCTCCTCTGTTCGCAAACAACAGGTCTAGTGGGGCACCTTCCCTTGTTGTGTCATTCACGAGCAGTGTCAGGAAGTTTTTCTCCACACACTCCAGGAGCCTCCTAGACTGTTTCCTCTCCACTCTATTGTATTTCCAGCAGACATCTGGTAAGATGGAGTCCCCCATGAGAACAAGGGCTAGAAATAGTGGGACTTCTCCCAGCTGCTTATAGAATATTTTGTCCGTCTCTTCATCCTGCTTGGGTGGTCTATAACAGACTCCCACCATGATACCTGCCTTGTTGGTCTTTGCCCTGATTCTCACCCATAAACACTCAACCTTACCATCACCATCATTAAGCTCTAGACAATCAAAACACTCCTTAACATACAGGGCTACCCTACCACCTCTCCTTCCTTGCATATCCCTTCTGAAGAGTTTATAGCCATCCATTGCAGCACGCCAGTTGTGCGAGTCATCCCACCATGTTTCCGTGATGGCAACTATGTCATAATTTTCCTGCTGCACAATGGCTTCCAGCTTGCCCTCTGTTGCCCATGCTGCATGCATTGGTGTAGATGCACTCTTGGAGCAAGGTATCAATCTGCTGGCTCTTCCTGTGTCTTCCTTCATCATTCCCTGCAACTGGAAGAATAGAGGAGAATAGTGCTTGTGCTCCTGATCACTTATCCAGTTGTTTCAAGGCCCTGAAGTCTCTCTTAATTGCCCTTGGACTACTTGCAACTTCATCGCTGCCTCCCTGAAAAATCAATAATGGATAGTAGTCTGAGGGCCGTACCAGGGTATCTCTTCATGTCTTTAACCCGGTCCCTAGGGAGGCAGTAGTCTTCCCTAAGAAGTGGGTCCAGTCTGCATATTGGGCCTTCTGTTCCACTCAGGAGAGTCTCCTATGACAATGACCCATTCTTTTTTCTTTATGGAGGCAGTTTTGATGCAGGATGTAGGCTGACTTAACCTTAGTGACACCTCCAAGCTAGATGAACTATCGTCCTCATTGGTGTTTGATTCCACTTGTAGAGCCTCGTACCTATAACACAAGGGCACTTGGGAAGGTGGGTCAGTCACAGAGGAGAGGTGCCTGCTGCACCAGGCAGGAACTTGTCACTGTTGCCCCTTGTCCCTTAAGTCACTGTGCTCAGCCAGGCAGAGAGAGGATAGGGAATCCTCCACATCATGTGTCCTGTCTGCCTGTTGGGCCTGCACCAGGGAAGGTAGTGTGCAATTCCAGCAGTCTGTCTCCCTCTCCCTAATACTACTCAGCCTGCTCACCTCCTCCTGGAGCTCTGTCACAAGCGGAGGAGTCCCTCTCCCTGGGCGCACCTCCCACAGGTGTGCTCACTGCTGCCATCAGTTACTGGCATAAGAGCAGGGCATAGCCTGCAGCCTGGCACCTGGCCAGCAGCGTGTTCCCACCAGAACCCTGTCTGGGGAACTGTGTCAGTCATTGCGGGTGCAGAGCTTAGAGAGGCCGTGGCTTTCTGCTGGGTTGATCCCTGGTCGAGCTGGCAGAGCCTCAGCACCCTTCCTGCACACCCTTCTGCATAAACTGCCACATGAACTGCCACACCATGCCCTTGCTGATGCACTCTATTGGTGGCACTCCTGCTTGCTAGCTCTCCCTAAGGGCTTCTTTTATATGTGTGGAGGGTTTTGGCTGCCATTGCTCCTGTCCCTGCCCAGGTCTTATCAGTTGCTGTCATGCAAGCTGCAGGCTCCTGGTGGGTGTCTCAGCTACCCCTGAGGTTCCCCTAGTTTGGGAAATCCCCCCCTGTGCACCATACTAGAGTTCTTTGCTGCAGATTGTGCTGGCACCAGAGATGCTTGCCTCAACAGAGCCAATTACCCAACTTGGCTTTACAGGCAGTAGTGCTTTACTGAGGGGTTGGAGCCTTAGAAAGGAAAAACATGCAGAATTTGTGGGGAAAAAGACACACTCAGACACATAGACATGCACATTTGAAGCATCACATGCAGTCTGGAACAAACATTGGGCAAGTCCCACATGCCTCACAGGGACTCTGGGAACAGGTGAGGGGTGGGAGGGATGGAGAGCTGGATCCCAGATCTGGCAGGCAGCCCAAGGGCACACACGCAGCATCACACACTTAACATACAGCACAGTTCACAAAATTTTAACTTGTGGCTTGTTACTAGCAATGGCAATACTGTACTTTCTGGGTCACCATGATGCAACAGTAGACACCAGACGACCTTCTTTCCATTAAATGAAGAACCATGAAGAAATACTAGCTAAATACCAATAGGGTCATTTCTGCATTAGCACAGGACTGCTGGATTGTTAGGTAGCTCATGTAGTTGAGGGCAGAAATCCCTGCACTGCATTTCATTGTTCAGTAAAGATATATGTATAGTCATGTGAAAAGAATATCAGATAACCACTTACAGATACTGAGAGAACTGCCTGCAGGGAATCAAATAGCTATAACCTCCAATTATGTGACAAAACCATCATTTTCCTTCAATGAAAAAATGAAAACTACAGTTTCTGCAGGTAGTTCTGGAATGTAATTACACCACTCTATGCTGTGATTGAGCTCGTTTTTCGAAGCCAGAAAAGTCATGAGTACACATAATATCATGCCTCTACTTACCCATATATCCACTGTGAATGAGCACACATTATACTTCTTACATTTCATTAACCTGGTTATAACCATGTGTATATGCTACTCCACAATACAGTATCCAATTTCTTTTGTAATTAAGAGAGACAAGAAACTGGGTAATTGGAGAAAATTATCATCTATGTTCTCCAATATGGATGGTCCCAGAAACCAATCCGAATGTCTTCCCACATATGCATTTCCATTGCTTGAGATTATAAAAGACAGTAAAAGCCAACAGAAAAATAAACATGCAACCCTTCTTGTAAGTTCAAGTGCTATTCATACTCACACTGACTGTTGACCAATAGCTTGTTTTCAGTCTTAGCAAAGACTGCGTATATAAACCACAGAAAGATAAAGTACACTGGAGTTATACCTAACTCAAGAGATTTCAGAGTTTACACACTAGAATTACGATTATGTATAAACTGTATCTAAAAGCTTTATTCAAAACTGTATTCGGGTCTTTAACATAGCAGAATTTATAAATGAATATGACAATAATTATTGGTTTGGAACACTTGTTTTCTTATCTCTCCCTAATATGGTATAAATTATACACTGTGAAATACCTGTTAAATCACCTTCAAGGTATAATGATAAAATGAGATTTATCAACTTGACAGTAAACTAATTTCAAATTGATTTATGGAACCTCAGTACAATGTGAAATGTTTGTACTATATAACCACTTTATCAAGGCAGGCAATGAAGCTTACTTTCTAGCATTTATAACAAGACACAGGAACTGTTCATGTGATCAAAGATAAATATTTACCTTGTATATCTCATACTTTATTCACAGAATATCATTCTGACCTAGTTACTGTAGAAAATGCAGCTATACTGAGAAATTTATGCTACCCTTCAGTTTATCCCTACTTTAATATTGGTTGCACTGCAGCCACAAAGCCAAAGTTCAGTTCAGAACTCAGCTAAATACATCTATTTTAAAATAAATAAATAAATAAATAAATGTCGTTTTGCAGTTGGATATTCCTGACAGTGTCCCTATCCACCACTGAATTCTTTACTTCTTCTGCCTCATTAGCAAAGCAGATGAAGCTGCCTCCAGTGGGACTGAGTTAGCTACTGGTGGAAAAATTATCTTCACTGTTCAAGCCTTCCACCTGTTTTTCTGTACCTAACTCATCACCCCAGCTATGGACATCTCTTTCTTCCTAAAACATGGCAAGAAGATATGAGCAGCATTAACTCACCAGGGTTCCTGAAATTTTAAGCTGAGTATTACCAAATCTTTGTAGATTGGCCTCTAGAGATCTTGGGAGTAGTCTGCAGACTTCAGTAGTGCTGTTCAGATGTGATGCAGTGTGATGTAGTGAAACGTACTGAAGCTGTAGATCCTTAATATGCTTTCACTCTTGATGTTGATACTGAATTAATTGAACATTCACTTACTGTAAGAGATTTTATCTATATTATAATATATTACTTATAATATGCTTCTGTTAATTGCTCTGTCAGCATTCATTATAGAGCTAGAGTACTGACCAAATAAAACATCAAGTTCATTTTGAATTTTGGGTACTGCAAAAAAGAAATTACTGACTTGCATGACACTCTTTTTATTTCTTTCTTTTTCTTTTTTTTTTTTCTTTTTTCTTTTGTTTTTAATCTTTTGGCCCTTCATTCTGAAGGTGAAATTGCAACATTCAACAGGCTGGTTAATTAATTAGTACCAAGCTCACTGCTGACTAACAACAGCTTGTTTACTTAAAGTACTAATAAAACTCAAAACAAATTAGTGATTTATCTTGTTGAAATCGTTGTTTGTGACATAAATCAAACCTTGTCCATAGAAAACTGGCACTTTATAAGAGAAAAAAGAAATCTGTATTTTCCAACAAGTTTCAGTGATAATTTTCATTGAAGGCTAACATTTGTCCCAACGAATTATGCTTCATTAGCTATGTGTTGCATAAGCCACACACTTTTCTTCTTTCCCTGCTAAATTGCAGTATCATTTTCTTTCATGTCTTTGTCTACTGAGAAATTAAAAAAATCATATCTGATACCATTTATGTATGTTTTTACAAATATATGTGTAGTATATTTTCCTAGAAAAGTACCTTTTGTCTTTTGTGAACACTCAGACTTTGAGCTTTTATATATAAGGAATCTTAGATTCATCTTAAAACTTTATCATTTAGTATGAGAGAGGAATTAATTTGAATATCCCTGTCATACTTTGGTCTGTCTACCGTACAAAGTTTTTTTTGCAAAGGGCTTTTGTTGTAGTTTCTAGCAAGAGTTTCATGTCACTTTATATCTAAATGTGTTTAGTACCAATATTTTAGCTCAATGTAGAGCTGAGTACATATGGTGAATTTTTCAGATTTTACTGTGCTAATGTGTTATAAACTGAAGTCTTATCATATCAAAGAAAAAAGCGTATTCAATAAATAACAGTACAAAATATGTTCATAAAAATGGCCAACACAATGTCAAAGCAGATATATACCTTCCAGGCCTTATTTCCAACCTTTCTAAAGACTAAAAATCAATGATAGCATTCCCAGCAGTTTGACAGACTGTCTCCCATTCAATAGCATTATGAACAGGGAACTATGAAAAAGAGAATCAACCAGCAGAACATAAATGATTCGAGTATACAAAAGTATACAAATTAGAGAGAAACTACCTTCCAGAATTCAAAATCTGTAAAGAAATAGTTCATGAAATTACTGTCTGGTCATAAGGAATTGTGGTTTCACTGAAGAAATAAAATAAGTGCTGTATTAAGAAAATTAAAGAATGTTGCATGCAGATTCATTGGTTTAAAGCTTTTCATACCTCTTGTCCAGTCTATACGTTAGTGCTTGCTTTCGGTACAAATCTGGTTAAGGTGTGCACAACACATTAAAAAAGGAGACAAGTTAATTTTCATCTGTGATTGAAGCAAAGAACAAGTGGGGAATTCACTTGAACCAAAAACAGTGCTGTTGGCAATATCGCACCAACCGAGACTCCCTGATTCCCATCCGTAAGCTGATTTGTTGACTGGAGAGTCAAGGAGTGATCAGCAAGACTCATTCACCCTTTAACAGTCCTATGTGGCCAGTGCTAAAGTCTGATGGAGAGTGGAGACTGACAGTAGACTATTGTGGCCTGAATGAAGTCATGCCACCGCTGAGTGCTGCTGTGCCGGACATGCTAGAACTTCAATATGAACTGGAGTCAAAGGCAGCCAAGTGGTATGCTACAACTGATCTTGTGAATGCACTTTTCTCAATCCCTTTGACAGCAGAGTGCAGGCCACAGTTTGCTTTCACTTGGAGGGGCATCCAGTACACCTGGAATCAACTGCCCCAGGGGTGGAAACACAGCCCTACCATTTGCCATGGACTGATCCAGACAGCACTGGAACAGGGTAAGGCTCTGGAACACCTGATGACATCATTGTGTGGGGCAATAGAGCAGACTAAGTTTTCAAGAAAGGTGTCATGGTTTAACCCGGCTGGCAACTAAGCACCACGCAGCCGCTCGCTCACTCCCCCCCCTCCCTCAGTGGGATGGGGGAGAGAATCGGGAAGAAAATAAAAGCTTAGAGCCGAGGGCTGAGATAAAGACAGTTTAATAAGAGAAAATAATAATAATAGTAATAATGAGAATGATAACAGAATATACAGAATATACAAAACGAATGATGTGCAATGCAATTGCTCACCACCCACCGACCGATGCCCAGCCCGTCCCGAGCCGCGATCACTCCCCGAGCCGCGATCAGTCCCCAAGCAGCGATCACGCAGTCCGAGCTGCGACCACTCTCCCCACGACCAACCAACTAACCCCCCCATCGAGCATGATGTTATATGGTATGGAACAGCTCTTTGGACAGTTTGGGTTAGCTGTCCTAGCTGTGCTATTCTCCCAGCTTGTTATGCACCTGGCCGAGGAGAAGCTCAAAAAGTCCTTGAGTAGTCTGAGCACTACTTGGCAACAACTAAAAACATCAGTGTGTTATCAACATTCTTGTAGTACTAAATCCAAAGCACAGCACTATGCTAGCTACTAGGAAGAAAATTAACTCTATCCCAGCCAAAACCAGGACAAAAGGGAAGAAAATAGTCCAAATCTTTCTGAAGGCCGGTTTTGCCATAAACCAAAATAAGGTCAAGGGACCTGCACAAGAGATCCAGTTTTTGGGAATAAAATGGCAACCTGGACATCATAAAATTCCAATGGACATGATCAATAAAATAACAGCTATGTCTCCACCAACTAGCAAAAAGGAAACATAAGCTTTCTTGGTCATTTTGGGGTTTTGGAGTACGCATATTCTGAATTACAGTCTGATCATAAGCCCTCTCTACCAAGTGATCTAGAAGAACGATTTTAAATGAGGCCCTGAGCAACGACAAGCCTTTGAACAAATTTAACAGGAGATAGTTCATACTGTAGCCCTTGGGCCAGTCCAGGCAAGGCAAGAAGTAAAAAATGTGCTTTACACCACAGCTGGGGAGAATGGCCCTACCTGGAGCCTCTGGCAAGAAAGCACCAGGGGAGACTTGAGGCTGACCCCTAGGGTTTTGGAGTCGGGGATACAGAGGAACCAACGCCCGCTATACTCCAACTGAAAAAGAGATACTGGCAGCATGTGAAGGGGTTTGAGCTGCTTCAGAAGTGGTTGGTACTGAAGCACAGCTCCTGTTGGCACCCCAACTGCTGGTGCTGGGCTGGATGTTCAAAGGGAGGGTCCCCTCTACATGTCATGCGACTGATGCTATGTGGAGTACGTGGGTTGCACTGATTACACAACGGGCTCAAATAGGAAACCTCAGTCGCCCAGGAATCTTGGAAGTGATCATGGACTGGCCAGAAAGCAAAGATTTTGGAATATCGTCAGAGGAGGAGGTGGTGCATGCTGAAGATGCCCCACTGTACAATAAACTGCCAGAAAAGGAGAAGCAATATGCCCTGTTCACTAATGGGTCCTGCTGCTGGCTTGTGGGAAAGCATCGGAGGTGGAAGGCTGCTGTATGGAGTCCTATATGACAGGTCGCAGAGATTGCTGAAGGAGAAGGTGAATCAAGTCAATTTGCAAAGGTGAAAGCCATCCAGATGGCTTTAGATATTGCTGAAAGAGAAAAATGGCCAGTGCTCTATCTCTATACTGACTCATGGAGGGTGGCAAATGCTTTATGGGGGTGGTTGCAGCAATGGAAGCAGAGCAACTGGCAGTACAGAGGCAAACCCACCTGGGCTGCCACATTGTCGCAAGCTGGGCTTTGTTGCGGGCTGCCCGGGTAGAGAACCTGGTTGTAAAAGTAACTCACACAGATGCTTATGTACCCAAGAGTCAGGCCACTGAAGGACATCAAAACAACCAGCAGGTGGATCAGGCTGCTAAGACTGAAGTGGTTCAGGTGGATCTGGACTGGCAACACAAGGGTGAATTATTTCTATCTATCTCGGTTGGCCCATGACTCCTCAGGCCATCAAGGAAGAGATTTAACATACAGATGGGCTCATGATCAAGGGGTGGACTTGACCACAGATCCTATTGCACAGGTCATCCATGAATGTGAAACAAGCACTGCAGTAAAACAAGCGAAGGCGTTCAAGCCTCTCTGGTTTGGAGGACAATGACTGAAATATAAATATAGAGGGGCCTGGCAAATTGATTATATCACACTCCCACAAACCCGCCAAGGCACGTGTTATGTGTTTTCAATGGTGGAAGCGACCACTGGATGGCTGGAAACATATCCCGTGCCCCATGCCACTGGCCCGGAACACTATCCTGGGCCTTGAAAAGAAAGTCCTATAGTGACATGGCACCCCAGAAAGAAATGAGTCAGACAACGGAACTCATTTCCAAAACAACCTCATAGACACATGGGCCAAAGTGCATGGCATTGAGTGGGTCTACCACATCCCCTATCATGCACCAGCCTCTGGGAAAATTGAACGATACAATGGACTGTTAAAGACTACACTGAGAGCAACGCGTGGTGGGACATTCAAACATTGGGATACACATTTAGCAAAAGCCACCTGGTTAGTCAACACTGGAGGATCTGCCAACTGAGCTGGCCCTGCCCAATCAAACCTCTTACGTACTGTAGAAGGGGATAAAGTCCCTGTAGTTCATGTAAAAAATATGCTGGGGAAGACAGTCTGAGTTCCTCCTGCCTTGGGCAAAGGCAAAGCCATTTGTGGGATTGCTTTTGCTGAAGGACCTGGGTGTACGTGGTGGGGGATGCAGAAGGATTGGAAAGTCCAGTGTATAACTCAAGGGGATTTGATTTTGAGTGAAAATAGCCAATGAACTGAATTGTATGATGTTAATTTCTGTATAATACTGTATGTCATCATTTTTATGATTGCTATATGTCATATCAATGGTATTACAGTAAGAATTGTCCAGATTAATTAAGAATTAATTTTGACAAAACTGAGCAAGTGCAGCAGTGATGGAACCAGAATCGGCTTAAGCATGCAACACTGATCTTCAACAAGTGTTTAGTATAGCACTATCATTAATTGGGGAAGTTCTGGAGGAAAAAAAATTAGTATACGAATTGTAAAAGTAAACTTTCTAATTGTTTTATGTTAGATTGGTGTCACTTTTGTGACAGGACAGTAGTAGGCAAAAGTTTTAATAAAAAATAAGAATTCTTAAATCCTACCTTATGATTAAGCATGAAGTAATAAAGTATATAACAGGTAACACAATATAGGAACATTAATAAAAAATAATGCAGTAGACATTATAAATATACATACAAAAAAGAAAGGGAAGTGATGGACTCATGGATTCTTTTGCTACCCTCCAGAGAGCAAGCAGTACCAGGCAACTAGCAGTAATTGTGCATTTGAATTCACAAAGCACATAGACTGTATAATAACTCAGAAGAGAGGTCTGAGCAAATGAATCTTGTGATCTTCGATGAAACATGGTTCTCACCCTTGTTAAGGCACCTATTTTTCTGGGAAGTATGCTAGGAACCTCTTAAAAGTTAGAAGCACAAACTCTTGTTTTACATTATCTCACGAAGATATGAGGAATGTGTTGTATGTTTGGTTTGTTGGGGTTTTTTTTAATGTTATTAACAAAGTATTTCACATATAAATTTTGAAAATTGCCTAATACTATTCACAATAACAAGTATTACACTTGGAGACATATTTCCCTCAATAGCTACAGAAATCAAAACATGACAGGCATGATTAATTGTTAACATTGTATAGTCCCCTTATGATGACTCATACCCAGCTTTTCTTTGATACTCATACTTTCTATTAATCAAACATGAAATTAGTAGGAAAGATTTTGTGACAGGCTGCAAGTTTCAGTGAACTTCAAAGGCAATCATACATTTAAAGGCAAGATTGTTGAGGAAAAGTTTTTGATGTGATAGCTTTGAGGGGGTTAGAAGGCAATACCTTATACAAGGAGGATAAAAGATATATTTATGTACATGTAGCTGCATGGTTCACAGTGAAAGAAGGAATTAACTTTCAGTCAGTCAAGTAATCTTTGTTAAAAATTCACTAGAAGAGGAATGAATACAATAAAGTTTGACCTATTGAGTTTTTCATTTGTATCAGTTTCTTGGTCCTGGGACAAAGTATTGACACATGGGACAGTTAAAAAACTGAGAGAAAATAATGTAATTCAGCATCTTCCTGGTGGATTGAATGAGATAGGAATCAGACCTGCCAATTTGTTATGTAAATTTAGTAGGTATTTTTTAAAAGCACAGAATCTACCAGTCTGTACACAATTGCATTTTTTTAAAAAGACAACTAATTGTCTTTACAAACATATAGCAAATACTTTTCCCTCTACCTATTTAGATCAGTAGTACATCTAAAAAAGTAGAATTGACCATCATAGTGGTAGAACGCACAAGACCTTGGAACCATAGAGGGACTGAGATCTGAAAGATAGCGTAATTAGGATGAGACATCTGAAGTGCCCTGAAAAAGCTTGGCCTAACTACTTTTCAGCTAGAAGTCTACAGAGTCTTAATTTTTTTGCCAGTAAAGTTAATTAAAGGTAATATTTTGCTGAAAATTCAGAAACCTAGGTTTAAGAGTCCTTAATATAGATATCTACATGTGGATAGATAGCTCCCATAACACTCAGTGAAAATTTTGGCAGTACCAGAGTCCAAAGAAATTCAGAAGTCTAAGAAGAGGTGCTTACCTTGGAACAAGCTGGCTAGATATCTAATTGCACTGACTCTGTTGACTAGAGCCTATTATTCTAGCCTTGATGTCAAGTTCACTTGTAGACAATTTAATATAGGCATCCTTCTACAGAGCTGAAGCCTACTTTTGCTGATAAACCTGTGTTTTTCCAAAAGCTAGAGGACCTGCAGTAAGGGATGTTATGAAGAGTTCAGTGTCTGTTTCCTACTTTAAAACCATTGAGAATCCACATGTTAAATGTCCTATTTCATTCATTATTAAGGGCTGTACAAGCGCTGGAAGACTGTCATGTCTTGAGGTGCACCAACAGCCCTGAATGTTCTTGCCCAGCTTCCTGGGGCTCTCCCACCCTACCCACAGCCCAGGACTGCATGTCTGTCCCCTGAGACTCCCCCCACCCTTCCCAGGGTCCATGATCCCACATCAGCCCCCTGAGGCCACTAGGCCCTGCCCCAGCAGTGACACAGAAGGGCCAGTCTCCAGCTCTGCTCTCCAGCTCTGCATAGCCCTGCCCTTCTGCATATAGATTTCACCTGTATATAAATTTTCCCCCTTAACATGAGGTGTGGTAATATTCGGTATTCTCATGTCTAACCCATTTATGGAGCCCTACCAGAAGCTCTCCCCCACCTGCCCAACATCCATCAGGAGACAAATGTTACCTTCTTAATATGGAGAAGGCATCTCCTTTCTGTGAACTTTACATGGCTTGAGGGATAAGACATGCAAAAATCCCATTGCTCAGTGATGACAGGTTATGTCAAATTTGTTAATAAGCAGAACTTCAAAATTATATTGTCCTGGGGTTTGTTATTTTTATTTGAAAGAAAAAAAATGGTAATTTTTATTTCAAGCTGTTTACTAAAAGAATATCTTCTTCTAAGTAAAATTTGGATCAAGTTCAAGTTGCATTAAAAATTTTAACATTCATGTTCTTTTTAGAGATGGACATTATCATAAAGTCGGCTGCTGCATGAGCATAAAGTGTATCACTTATTGTGTTATGCCAAATTCATTAAAACATTTGTGACAAAAATACCCAGAAAATAGTGCTTACTCAACATACTATATTTTATCTACATAATAACGATGAAAATATCAAATTTATATATAAAGTAAAAGCTCACTTATATTCTTAACTGCAAGAACAGCAAAAGCATTTTCTCATAATACAGTTTAACTGAATTTAAAGATAGATTTTAGAACTGAGGCTTTAGATATAAAAATATAAAAGTATTATGACATAAATTATCATAAGATTACATTAATGACAAAACATTGCAAAAATACTGATATATATTCAGTATTTTTTTATAAATACATGTTATCATTCTCCTTCTGTATTTGCACACATCCAGGATAGAAAAAATGTCATGACATGTTGTTTGAAAGGTAATTATTAAATTATATTAGAGTTATTCCTCCATTTATAAACCTTATTGTAAAGATGTACACCATGAAGTCTGCCTAATGTATTAATGCTTTATATATCATTTAAATTTGAGTATCTGTCTACATTTTCTTTAGATAACACAGCCTACAAATTACACAATTGTTTTACTGTTTAGAACTGATTTCAGATCAGTCTGTAAAAAAGGTGACATAAATGGAGATACAGAGTGTTAGCTATGAATGTGTTACATGACGCAACAGTAATGAAACCAATAAAGAATTCATATGAAGAAAAGCAAAAGCAATAGAAGTGCTTCTGTAAGTAGCTTGCATAGTGCTGTGCTGTGGATTTACTGTGAGAATAATATTGATAACACACTTAGTTGTTGCTGAGCAGTGCTTACACCAGTCAAGGACTTTTCAACTTCCCCTGCTCTGCTGGGTGCACCAGAAGCTGGGAGGGGGTACAGCCAGGACAGCTGACCCCAGCTGGCCAAAGGGTGATTCCATGCCATACAGCGTCATGCTCGGTGTAGAAACTGGGGGGAGCTGGCCGGGGGACAGTTATAGCTGCTTGGGGACTGGCTGGGCATCAATCAGCGGGTGGTAAGCAATTCTGTTGTACATTACCTATTTTGTATATTCTTTTATAACAACAACAACAACAACAACAAAAATGTTTCATGACAATATTTTCTGTAGAATTCACCACATTGTTTCCCTGTCACATAATACGAGAATTCTGGGGTTTTCCAGTTTTATCCCTGTTAGGTGCTATAGACGGAATTGGTTGGATGTTTGCCTTGGCAATATTTGAGGTCACCAGTCCTTTCTTTTTCATAGCTGTATATATTAGTGAACAGTAAGTGTGATTGTATATGATTTTATTAATTCCCAGTCTTTATACTTCATTGCATATTCATGGATTCCTGTGTGACCATTTAATGCAGAATATTAAAACAACTTTCAGAGCAGAGAACAAGATCCATAGCAATCTGTGATTAGTCCTTGTAGAAGGCGCCTTTATTGGTGAGATATACTTCTATGTGAACTCTCATGCACTGTTTTATCCCAGGAATTTTCTTATATATTTTCTCATTTAGTGATTCATGATCAATAGCAGAGTTAAAAAGTCTGAATCTAGTCTAGATCTTTTATAAAATTCACTGAGATATGAAAAGCTCTAATCAAAGGAAAACATGCATTCTAATTTTTAAGCAGTACTGTATAAAATTTCATTGAATGTGATAATCTCCTTTCCTTCAACAAGCTCTAACTGAAATGAATCTGACCCTTTTTCTTGTATTGCATTCAGTGATCTCTGCACATACTGGAAGTAGTCCAATTCAACTACATTTAAAGGATTAAAACAGAAATTGGTTCGAGGATTTAAACATCTGTGAATTATGACAAAGCTCAAACAGATCTTCTGATCATACTGGAAGCCAAAACCTAAGTGCTGAGTATGATTTAAGGTTCAAAATGAGCCTCAGCTGGCTGACTGATTTTAAGGATTAGGTAAAACTTGGTGTACAGAAGCACTCTATAAAATATTCTGAAGGACCAAGATTAAGATTTGTCCTGTCTAATGTGAGACACTAGAATGTGTCCAAATCTCTAAGTTAGTTATTTTTAGCTTTATGTTATAATCAAAGATAATATATAGGGACTGTCAGGGCCTTTTAGAAGTACCTGGCTGTTCTGAGAATCGCACTTTCAGATGAGACCAGATGAATGTTAGAAATGTCTGCTACTTTTCACTAGCATTGCAGATATCAGATGATTATCATGCTTAAAATCTGATTAATCTCGTATTTATATGTCCTGCCAGCCTTTATATTTAGAAGTTCCCACAGTTTCCTACTATTTTCACTAACAAGAACAAATATTAAAGGTTAGCTTGCAGATTTTGAATATACAGATAGGAAAATTACTGAAATAAACTTGAATGCCATTGAGAACAGGTTTCACAGTTAAGCAGTGGACCCTCTGGCCCTGGAGATTTTTAGAACTTAGCCACACAAAGCCTTCAGCAGCTTGAGCTGAGCTTTGAAATTAACCCCAGTTTGAGCAGGAGGTTGGATTAGGTGACCTTCAAAGATCCCTCAACCAAAGCCTTTCTGTGGTTCTAAGAATAGTAATGACAGCTCTAGTTAAAAGATCCCACAGGTTTTTGATTAATAAAGAGCAAAAAGACTGAAACAGAAGATATGACTTTTGCTGCATAATTATTTTTCATAAAGCATAATATTTATGTAGCTTTTCTTCAGTCTCCTTAATGTCCAAAACATTCTAATGCCAGCTAAAAGAGAAACTTATAAAATTATGATTTTAAGTATAGAATGTGGTGCAGAATGATGATGAAAATCTATGTCTGAATCCAGGAACTAGGGCTTGGACCCTTTTTTTGGGTAACAATATTCAGAAAAATTCATCACAACAGAATTTCTAAGCAGACAATCACATTCAATAAGGTTATGCAGCTCTGAGTCCTAATGAGCATACACTGGTACTACCAAACAAACAGTCAGGAATTCTTCATAGAATCACAGAATCATAGAATGTTTTGGGTTGGAAGGGACCCCTAGAGGTCATCTAGTCCAACCCCCCGGCAGTGAGCAGGGACACCACTAACTAGATCAGGTTGCTCAGAGCCCCATCCAACCTGGCCTTGAATGTTCCCAGGGATGGGGCCTCCACCACCTCTCTGGGCAACCCGTTCCAGTGTTTCACCACCCTCGTTGTAAAGAATTTCCTCCTTAGATCCAGTCTAAACCTACCCTGCTTCAGTTTAAAACCATTACCCCTTGTCCTGTCACAGCTGGCCCTACTAAAAAGATTATCCCCATCTTTCCTATAGGCCCCCTTTAGGTACTGAAAGGCCACAATCAGGTCTCCCCACAGCCTTCTCTTCTCCAGGCTGAACAAGCCCAACTCCCTCAGCCTGTCCTCACAGGAGAGGAGTGCCAGCCCTCGGATCATTTTAGTAGCCCTCCTCTGGACCCGCTCCAACAGGTCCATGTCCTCCTTGTGCTGAGGGCTCCAGAGCTGGACGCAGTACTCTAGGTGAGGTCTCACCAGAGCAGAGTAGAGGGGCAGAATCACCTCCCTCGACCTGCTGGCCACGCTTCTCCTGATGCAGCCCAGCGTACGGTTGGCTTTCTGGGCTGCCAGCGCACATTGCCGGCTCATGTCCAGCTTTTCATCCACCAGCATGCCCAAGTCCCTCTCGGCAGGGCTGCTCTCGATCCTTTCTTCCCCCAGCCTGTACTGATACTGGGGGTTACCCCGACCCAGGTGCATGACCTTGCACTTGGCCTTGTTGAACCTCATGAGGTTCACACAGGCCCACCTCTCCAGCCTGTCCAGGTCTCTCTGGATGACATCCCATCCTTCTGGTGTGTTAACCGCACCACTCAGTTTGGTGTCGTCCGCAAACTTGCTGAGGGTGCATTCGATCTCACTGTCTAAGTCATTGATGAAAACATTAAACAGCACCGGTCCCAGTACAGACCCCTGAGGGACACCACTCGTCACCGGTCTCCATCCGGACATCGAGCCATTGACCACTACCCTCTGGATGCGGCCATCCAGCCAGTTCCTTATCCACCGAACAGTCCACCCATCAAATCCATAGCTCTCCAATTTAGAGAGAAGGATGTTGTGGGGGGCCGTGTCAAAGGCTTTGCAGAAGTCCAGATAGATGACATCCATTGGTTTTCCCTTGTCCACTGATGCTGTCACACCATCACAGAAAGTCACTAGGTTCGTCAGGCAAGACACTAGGTTCATCAGGCAAGATACTAGGTTCGTCAGGTAATATTTGCCATATGGAAAGTTATCTTCAGTGTTTACAATGACTTCACCCAGCTGTCACTGCAAAGTGGCCAGCAGTAGAATTACACTTTTCAATCTGTCAGGAAACTTCAAAGGCAAGATACCATCAACCTAGATTATTGTTTTTCAGTATTGCACCCCATACAGATAAGAAGCTGTTGCACAGTCACATTTAAAGTCTTATAAACTCATAGAAGTCTCATATATATCTATATTGATTTCTATAGTTAATCGTTAATTTCAAAAGACAATGGCATAGAGAAATACCAAAGACATAATACTGATTGTATGTTACATAAAACTTCTCTGCACACATACCAAAATTGTTTAGCTCATCTTTGAGTGGCACCACTTTATGTTCTTATGCAGTACTTTTGGTGTGTAAGTCCAAGAAGAAAACATTCATGTCAGGAAACTTGATGAAATTAATTTAATCAGGGGTATTTTGTTGCCACAACCAAGGGCACTGATTTTCAACATTAGAAAATATCCTCTAGGGCAATACAGTGGAACAACATGTTTTTAATCCCTGGCTTCAGAGACAGGTCAAGGTTGCATGTCTACATTGGCAAAATTTAGTTTTGTGGCAAGATCAGGATGGGTTCACATTAGAGTAAAAGAAGTCACAGCAAAAGAGTTAATGAAGAGTGATAGGGCTGCTCTATCTAGGAAAAATGGGTAGGGGTGCTCTAGAGGTAAATGAAGATACAGTTAGAAAGGAGTCAGAGGTGTTGTGGTATTAGCAATAATTAATGCAGCTTAAGTGGTGTGAGGTGACTGGATGAGTTGATGTGGCTTTGTGACCTATGGGAACCCTTAGATAGCCTAGGGAACTGCCTTTTTCTCACCCTTGCTCTGCTACTGTGAACTGCTTTGAGCCTTGGAAAGCATATTGATAATAAAACAAGAAGGTATTATTGTAATGGTAATATCATCAGAAGTCAAAGGAAAGGGTGATTGGAAAAAGAGAAGATACAAGAAAAATTCAGGAAATCTGGAAAATAAGGGGACTACAGAACTGCTAAATAAATTGGGACCTGCCTTTTTAATTTTTTTTATGCCAGAATATAAGATAGAGGGGTATGTTGGCAACGTATCTTCCAAGAGCCTATTACTGGGAACTCATTGCTTGCTCTGTGGAAGTCTGCAGGTGGACAACTGGGCCCCAGCCTGAGGTTTGGCTACCTGTACAGCCATGAGTGTTGGGCAGAACATGCAAAATTGCTGGGCATGACAAATCGTAGAGTGAGTAGATAACAAAATTATAGACAGTGTTGTGAGAAATTGATGGATTTCACAGATGGTTAAGGGAAATTATGTGAAAGACAGCCAAACTTCACAGAGATTTGGAGAAGAGGATTAAGGATCTTTTGAAGAACAGTGTCTTGCAGAGCCAGCAGTGCCTAAGTAACCATATCAGTAATACAATGCATGGCTGAGATGATGTAGGTAATGGTATACAAAGTGCCAAATTTGGTTACAAACTTAAAACTGGGACCATTGGGGAAAGAAGTAAGAAGGAAGGGGGGTGTTGTTTATCTGGGAAGAGACAAGGGCAGAGAAAGAGGGAAGGTCAATGAGGGAAGAACAAGCCTGGGAAAATGAAGGGGATAGAAGAACCAGCTGGTCATGTGTGAGATGCTGGTCTGACATTTTTCTGACAGAGCCCCACACCTGCACCAGTCACTGTAAACTGTCCTTTCTTCATAATACACTGTATTCCTAATTATTTTCCATGTGAGTGGGATTTCTATTCTGCATGTGGGGGTACACATGCATGGCCTGATTGTGAAATTCAACTGAGCTATCCAGCAAGAGAGATGAGACATCTGGGTACATACAACTACAGAGACCAGGTTCTGGGTACCAGCTTCTGGACAGACTAAGCATCTATGGACAGCTAGTGAAGAAATCCAGTGTGTGTCCATGCGTCTGTGTACGTAGCTGTAGTGAACTCTCTTTGATCATAGGCAGGGGGAAGAACTGTCTTGTGCAAGATGGTATTTGGGCTACCATTTATATGTTATATTTTGTTTCTTTTGCTGTAGATGGGTAGATCAAATACAAGTTTTAAGACTGCTATAGTGAAACTCATGAAATTATATACCTGAAAGTTCCTTGGGCTGCTATATTCTATATTTTTTTTCTCCCTTCCCTCCAAAAGAGACAAGTAAGAAAAGGAAAGAGAAAATGAAGAGAAAAAGAAAAAAGTACTGTCCTTACTATTAATGTGTGAAAATAATGGAGGACGTACTCAGCTGAGAAATGTTAGGAACCTCAGTGATGTATTTCTAATTTCATGGAACTTCTTTCCTGCTAATGAACTTCCAACTGACAACATTTTCACTACCACTAGTAATACATCTAGAAACCCCTGGGTAAAAGATATTTTCTCATTGTTTTTGCAATATCTTTTTCTTGACCGATGCTTTCCTGTAAAGTCACATCATTATCTGTGATCATAATTTCAGATACATAATAAATTAATATCCATCATAGGTTATAGAACGTCTATTTCCTTTTTCAGGCTGATCTTCAGAATGGAGTTACTTGCTGAAAAGAGATCAATAATCTCATGTCACTGTCCTTTACAAACTTGGTTTTGGTGATTAATAATCAATAGGTCAAAGAAAAACCTGCTCTATCATCGGATGTAAAAGGTTAATGTTATCCTCAAGACCCCAATTCAGTTAATTTAAGACAAACATAATTTTCTAAAGGTTAGTGCAAAATGCATCTTGTAAACAAGAACTTTTAGTTTTTCACAGAAAAACATGAGTCTAAACAATGTAGCTTCAACTGTTTACAAATATTTTTCAGTTTACAACACAGAACACAATATGTATCACACTGCTAGTCAAGCTTTATTTCAAAGTTTTCTGGGCATGTTATGCTCTTCTTCACATAAACAAATCCCTGTGAAGGATTTTGGCAATTGAAAAATAATTCAGGTTCCCTAAGCCTTTTCCCAATAAAATGACAGATATCCCTGACTATTTCCACTTCCTCTTGCTACTTTCACATTTTTGCTTTGCCTACTTTTAAAAAGTAGAAACATTATCTAAGATCCTGGTCCCTTTATTTATTTTCTGCAATGAAATTCTGAGAATTTAGAATGCTCTGAAAAGCCTCGTCCTAACCTAGTTCCTTGTAGCATCAAGTTTTTATCCTTCCTCTGGTTTTAGAACAAGCTTGAAGAAATTGGGATCAGTTTTTTCTTTGTGGTATTTTCCAGAGTAATCTAATCTTAACCCTCCTCTTCTTCCTCTTTTAATAGAATAAATTGTTTAGCTGTGAATAAAGACTGAATATGGGAATGAACTGGAATCTGTCACCATAATACATGTTATCTATCACTCATTGTGTGTTTGCTAGTTTGTGGTTTCACTACTAAAGGATTTTTATGATGGTTTTACTGCACCCTGCACTGCACAGAGCTGCTGCCTTGTTGTACCACCTCAGGCACCATGTGAATAGATCCAAGTCTGTTATAGTCCTGCTACTGTAAAAGAGAAGGAAATAAATTAAAATTACATTAAGATAGATTAATTCCAAAGAAGAGGCTTGGGAATATTTTTAAGAAGGAGGAAGAACCTTTTAAAATTCAGCTACATTCATTGTTACACAAGAGAGGGTTTTCTCACCTCTGCAGAATAAACTATTTCCCATGGTTAAGTGTATCATCATAAGGAGATAACCCTGGTTCCTAGAGTTCCGAGTGTTACAGAGTCCATCACTGTTTAGGGCTAGTTTAGAGATAACCTCTTCAAGAGCAGGTTGGCATGTGCAGGCTTCATAATACTTGGCCCAGGCTGCCTCTGGGTCCTATAGGATACTCCTGTGACTCCTCTGAATAATCTGCTCATTGTAAAATTAATCACCTCTTTAAAGGTTAAGATTTCATTAATTGAACACATGTAAAATGTCTTTTTAAGGGAATCTTGCTCTCAGCTTATATATGTATACACAAACACACACGTATATGTATTTGTTTAAAGGTATTAAAGAACTGTACAGACAACGTAAAATATTTTTTAAGAAGAGGCTTTCTGTAAAGCCCAGTCAACCTCATGCCTTTGCCAAAATTTTAATTCAGCTGTGCAGTAATAAAAACCATTCTAACTCATCTTTGTGAAAAGCATCTATTCAGACCCACCAGCTTCAGCTACCATTTTGAAGTTGACACACTGGATCCTTTCCTCACAGTTTAGTTTCACTGTTCCTCTTATGGCTGACATATCACAGAAATCCAAAGTTTAAGCCAAATGTCCTTTCTCAAGGACATCTGATGCTTATTTTGTTCACAAAGAGATTTTAGAGATGCAAACTGAGAACTGCCCATGTGGGAAGGCCAAAAGAAATATACTGCAAGCTTGAAAGGGACTATGTTTAGAGAGAATATTAAAAGTAGTTTAAGCTAAATTGCATGAAGTAAAAAGTCAAGCTGTATTTCTACTTTGTTTTAAATATTCACATTTGTCTGTAGCAGAAAATGCACCCATAACTCATCTGAAGTGACTTTTGTTACAGAGTCCAGTATGTTCCAAGGCAAAATCTCTACACAAAATCAAATATTTTTTAACATTGTATACCTGCAGAAATATAGACATTCGCACATAGGTAGCGTTAGAAACTAATACCACATTTTAAAGAGAAATGAAGGAAAAATGCAATATAAAATGGTTCACAGCCCACAGAAGAAAGTATTCAGCAACATCTTAAAGCCTGAAGTCTAGGAGAGTTCTCAATTCACTCATATAAAATGACAAATAAGATTTTCTTATATGGAGCAAGTTGCAATGATCAGCAAAACTGAGTTTGAAGGAAACCAGCTGTGGCATTTTAGCCAAGTAATACTGTATTACCATTGCTAGTAACAGGTTAGTAATAAAATTTTCAAGGTCTCAGGAATGAAGCTTGTCAGGCTTGGTTTGCTTGAACTTTTCTTGATGTTCCCAGAGCTTTGATCTCATTTGGTTTAAGCGCAACAGAATTTTTTTAAATGACTGGGTAGCTATGGCTAACATTTGTTTTATTTTTCCTTATATTTGGATGGAACAACCTTAGTTTTTATACAGATAGTAGAAACAAGTATATGATAAGGGAAACAGGCTGACACTAGAGGTAGTTAGTTAAAGAAATGCAGATCTAGAAGCTGGACAAAACAAATTTGAAAGTAACAAAGACAACAAAGAACAATTGTCTAACATAAAGTGCACCATATATAGTAAATTCGTGCATACAGTGAAGTTGTAGATCAACAGAGTGAGAGCATGACGTGAAACTTCTTAGAAAAGAGATCCCAGTAAATCCAAAGAAGGAGAAAGGAGAGGAGGAAGAAAAAAATAGGTGGAAGAAGAAATATATCACCATTGTTCTCTGCAGCGAAAGTGAAGAGCCTGGAGCACAGATCACCTGCTACGACCATTACCTATACCCAGCCCTGGCCCCCCAGAGCCCCTGCTTGCTTGATGAAGATTGGTGCTGTCATCTCAAACTGAAAAGTAATGAAAGAGGTAAGCATAACAAATAATAATTTTAACTGTATTAGTATTACTACAATTTTCATGAGTGTGTTTTGATTTTCTGTTTTTTTGTTTTTCAGCTCTGCTGAGAGGGGCCTGGAAGTCCTGGTGGATAACAAGCTGACCATGAGGCAGCAGTGTGCCCTTGTTGCCAAGAAAGCCAATGGTATCCTGGGGTGCATTAAGAGGAGTGTGGCCAGCAGGTCGAGGGAGGTTATCCTCCCCCTCTACTCTGCCCTGGTGAGACTCCTGGGCTCCCTGGTTCAAGAAAGATGAGGAACTGCAAGAGAGAGTCCAGAGGAGGGCTACAAAGATAATTAGGGGACTGGAGCATCTCTCCTATGTAAAAAGGCTGAGAGAGCTGGGCTTGTTTAGCCTGCAGAAGAGAAGACTGAGAGGGGATCTCATCAACATATACCAATATCTTAAGGGTGGATGTTACGAGGATGGAGCCAGGCTCTTCTCAGCAGTGCCCAGTGACAGGACAAGGGGCAATGGGCACAAACTGAAGCATAAGAAGTTTCAGTTAAATATGAGGAAGAACTTCTTTACTTTGAGGGTGACGGAGCACTGGAACAGGCTGCCCAGGGGGGTTGTGGAGTCTCCTTCTCTGGAGATATTCATAGCCTGCCTGGATGAAGTCCTGTGCAACCTGCTCTAGGTGAACCTGCTTTAGCAGGAGGGTTGGACTAGATGATCTCCCAAGATCCCTTCCAACTGTTGCCATTATGTGATTCTGTAATAGTATTTCTTAATTTTACTTTTTTCTCTTTTGCAAAATTAAAATCTGGGCTAACAAAGATTCTTTGATTAGATTTTTAAGATCTACATGAAACTAAGGGTCAGATATTTGGCTTTACATATAAAGTATGTTTCCTTTTTGCTCATAGCAATACTTTATCCATAATGCAACTGGAATTCCAGTAGTATATACTGTTATTTTACATTTCGCTTGATGAAAGATTTCTTATTACACAAAGTCGATAGATAACTAGGAGCATCCTGATGGGAATTACAGTAATGTCCTTTCTGCAGATGAATAGGCATCAGACAACGCTTTTCACTTATGAAATGAATCAGAAATTTTTCATAGAAACAAAACCAACAGTATTTTTGGAATAGGTATGTCTGCCTTAACGCTCTCCATCAAGCATTCAAACTTTATTGTGTCAGCTTTAGTTATAATACTTTTATGTGCAAAATAAATAAAGGCTGATAATCAAAATACATAAATAAAACCCACATTATGTTGTCAGAATACTTTTTAAAACTGTTTATGAGCCAGGCAGTGTCTCAGGGAATACTTCTGTTAAGGAAAGAGTTTTATTACTGGTTTCATTCACTGAGTGTTCCTCAAAATATTATTGAGGCAAACAGAAAGATTCCCTTTAACTTAAACAAGTTTAAATTGGATTCTAAAATGAAGATTAATTCTCAACATAAACACATAATACCTCTTTAGATTTAGTGCACTGGCAGTCCAGCAACTGCCCCTCCAGAAAGGCAGAGGCTGCCTATAGGTCCTCTGCTGTATCTGTCAGCCTCATGCAGATGTCTCTACACCTTCAATAGCAAAAGTTACCAATGTTTAGATAGCTACATCATTCCTAAATGTCTGACTCCAAAGAATAGAAAGTGTTCCTTTTCCATTTCCCAAAGTTGCTTACACCTTATACTGTAAAGTTATAGCAGCATTTGGATCAGAACCAGTGATGGTATGAATGTGAGTCACAAAATATCACACAATTATTTAAAGTGGTACTCCTTCCTATTAAAATAATTGAATCTTTTTGGTGATCAAACTCTTAGCACTGGACCAATGTATTGGATTATACTTGTAATACTCAGCAACTTATGTTCTTGTACTGCAGGCCAGTCAATTCAATTAAAATGCTCTCACTATGTGTGATTAAAAGTCCTCTCCAGACATTGACAATGCTTACTGGCTGGAGCTGACATTATGTCCACATTGTCAAATATCCTATGGATATTCTTTTGTTTTCCTGTTCCATACATTGATATGCTATATATTTTAACTGTTGAGTATTTTAAGACATATATACTCACCTAAAAGAGATAATCTGTATTCTCCACTGGGGACAACCTCTCCACAGACAGAATCTACACAGAGCGTTGTGTGAAACCCCCAAAAATGGGGTGTCCAGAATCTGAAGGGATGTAAAATATACTCTCTATCTATATTCTTCATTTTGTTCCATATTATTTAAATAGCTATTTTATTATGTCATTTGTTGTCAGGCCTTTTCTTATTGAGATTCAAAAAGAACCCCACGCCATCTCTCTCTTCCCTCACCCCAGTGAAGAACATCTTGTTTATTGGATTTTAAAATATTTGTGTTTACTTACCAAAATGGAAGATATTGGAAAAGTGACCTTATCACATACTGAAGCATCTCTATCTAATTTTTACATTTTCTGTTATGTGTGTGCATGTACAGGAGAGATGTATAGAGACAACATCCATAATAATGTCACTGAATGCCTTCTTAAGAATGAAAAGTAAGACAGCATTGTAGTAAACAACATTTTACATTCTTTTAGATCAGAAACCCGACCAGACAGTTTTGTACTTTAATAGGATACTTTTCTGGTAGAGTACAAGAAATATAACTGCATATACATCAAATGAACAGATTATGACTCTTCAGAAGTTAAAGTTCATCTCTGCAATTAAAGCAACCCTGGTAAAAACAGCATCTTTGCAGAAAGGTCATACATGAGTGCTGAGAAGCTGTAATCCAAAGCATCTAAAATAAACAACAAATGAACTACCTAAGAGCTTGTAAATCTAAGTCATTCCTGTATATCTGCTGAAAAAGCCAAGATGTTAGGGTAAGGAATTTTTTAAATAGACTTGAAAGAGAAGCTAAATTACATTGGCAGATTATTTGCATTGAAGATGCTTAGTGGAAATCTTGTTTGTCAGTGACAAAAGTTCTATTCTGTTTTTCTTTCAACTCTTTTTTTAACTGTTTCCAGGTGTTAATGAAGCTGGAAATAGACCTTAATGTATTCAGGAAAACAAAGAACAGGTTTTACGGAAGACAGCACCTTAAATGAGAAAAGATGAAATGTAAGATTACAGCTTAAATAAATGTGCCAGGTAAAAATGAGAACACAACTGGGGTGTTTAAAGACCTGTTATATTAAAGCAAGTTACTATAAAACATTTTTCCACAACACAGTATCCTAAATAAATAGATTTTTTAAAAAATAGAATTAATTTTCATTGAAAAGTAATAGTTTCCATTACTCATTAAAGGACTTGCACCAGTCTTTCAGGGGAAAACAAAGGAACATATTTGTCCACTTTCAAAAATGAAGAATCCTTCCAAAGGTCTATGTGGTCAAGAAAATCTGTAACAAATTGTACAAGAATTAATAGGAAAGAATTCTGGGGAAAGTAGCATACAAAACTGCTGGAGAACATATAACCTAATTTTCATCCAGTGTTTTGCAGGGGATAAACCATTATGCAGGAGCATATCTAGGATATAAGTAATGCAGAAGTAATTTTGCGCACTAAAGATATAGTGTGAATATGTTCAATTAAAAAAAAAGAATAAATAAAAAAGGAATCTAGCTTCCTGTAAAAGAAGAATCTGAAACTCCATGTTGAACTTTAGAACAAAGCTGCACAGAGATATAGTTAAAAGGGAAACAGCAGGACCTGAAGTAAATATCACCTTTCCCTTGTCCCCTAAAACTTTTCTGAAAAGTTGAGTTTGTTGATCATGTGGAGTGGTATGAATTTTCACCACTGTGACCAACATAGAGAAGATGTTCTGTGATATAAGTGAGTCTACCAGATGTGCTGGAATACATTAGTGGACTGAGAGCATTTAATTTCCTGTTAGCTGACTCAGCATTTCAGGTTTTAGAGCATTTTTTATTGTCCTTAAATCATTTGTCTCGATGAAACTTGCTCAAATAAACTATCAATATTTTATAGATATTTATTTTGCTTTCAAAGTACAATGCTCTGTGATGAACTTGTTCTTCTCATACTTCCTGCAGTTTGCAATTAAAAATATACTAAGGTTTGCAATCAGTATCAGATTTTGTTAGTGTTGACTAATATTGCTCAATCTTCTCTCAGCTGATCTGTTATATGGTTCAGGAGAAGAGGGGTGACCAGCTGTGATCAGAATTGGCTTTAAAATAATTTAAGGAAAAATTATTTCACAATGATAAAAATAAGAGGAGAAATAGACAAAGGGGAGAAATATGTATCCTTTTTTCTTTTTCCCCCCCCCAGTGTGATTGTGAATGGGTCTCATTAAGCATAAATGGGGACTATGAATGTGTTGTGCAACTTATCTTATTTTCACTCCTCTCTTTTACCATTTTTCTTGATTCTTATTAGGGATAATGAATCTAAGATGAAGCCTTAATCAGTTATTGTTTTCCTTTTACTGAAACATCTGAATGACTAGTATTAATCATACCAAATAAACAAATTTGTGTCTGCCCTTGGGGAAATGAAGGTGGAAGTAACTCTCTCTGTTCTTTTCCATGCTTGTTTCATTTGGTATTTTCAGACTTATTTTCTCTAATTAAAAAATATGGGGATACCTTTGAGGGAGATAAAAACAATCACATTTTCAACAGAAAATCAATAAAACTAAAAAAAAAGGGTCACTGTCTAATCAATATGAAAAAAACACTATTTGTATATTTTTAATGTAATTTTAAAATTATATCCTGATAAAAAAGGTGTATTTTTTACAACTTCTGAAGCTTTCCAACATGAGATATTTTCACTTAAAGCATAAGCTTGAAAGCACAACTACTGGTGTCACGTACCTTGAAAGTAGAAATTTCTGAGGATTCATAACTGTAATAATCCATCCTTCATCTTTACAACCATTGCAACGGAACCAAGATCTTCCTGTGAAACAAGCGAGGCATATGTGTGGGGATGTTTGGTTTCCAACCTGCCCAGCATGGAACAATAGATGCTTCCATGACACAGAAATGGAGTGTAGGATAGGCTAAACAGAGATGTGTAGGTTTGAGAAAAGGTAAGAACTTGACAATGTATTTATATGTGTATAACCTACTCCGTGAGCTATGATGAGTTACAGTATGTTTTACAGGAATTGTCATGATGTACACTATGAAGTGTTACTGCAACCTCTTCTTGAAGTCAGTGCATCTAAGACTTAAAAAGTGTTAATGCATTAATAGTTTGGAAATGATCCACTGCCTATTTTTATGAAAACTATGCCAAACTCTTTCCTTTTCTAGCTTATTAGAGATTAAAATGTGCAGACTATTTTATTAATTCCTCCTGAAAAAACCTTAACGTTCATTTGGAGGTTCTATGCTCTGTGAGTGTTACATCCAATTTATCTATACTGAATTTCATTTGCAATGTGTCAGTGTAACATCAAATCAAGTCAAAATGCATCTTATTTTTTTCCCTCACAGATACATTGCTTTTATGTCACCAATGATTCAGGAAGAAAAAACCCTAAAATAGCTCTCTGCAGGTATCTCACTTTTGCTCCATTAACTGAAAGATAATCAATAACTATATTTTTAAGCACCATTAGTGAATTTTTTTCTTTTAGATGAGGTTGAAAAAATAAACTCTTTTATTATTTTAAAAGCCGAAGAAATAGATAAAAGATTGTATTAATTCTGAATGCTGGGAAAATTAGATTTAATATTATTTTTTGAAGGTAAACCCAGTTTCATTATACATGTTGCTCATTTTATGTATAACCTTTTCATACAAACCATCTGTTGGCATTTAGTATTTGCTAGTGTATAAAAACCCAGAATGTTTTACTTTGCAATGTGTACAAATAGTCACTGAATGCTTAAAAGATATTCTTAATCATTACTTTAACAAAGTCAGAAGTCAGCCATTCCAGTTATGAGTTGTCAGAACTCAAGTTGTTTGTACAGACCTAATTTATTCTCCTATATATCACATGCATTCTAATATAGTTCTTTAATTAAATGATCAGATATTCATTTCAGCTTTTCTTAATAGTACTTAGTAGTGCTAGAAGATAAAGGAGCAAACATAGGCAGCTGTAATTAGTCGTGTTTGAATATTTCTGTGCAACCTTAGTCATCTGTTCAGAATATAAATCACAGAGTTAGATCATCTAAATTTTCAGTTAATCAGAATTTTGACCAGTCAGAAAAACAATTTTATGAATGCATAAAGAATAGTAGTAGACAGTTTAAATACCCTTTACCTGATGGAACTGCATCACTGATTTGTAGTTTTACACTAGGAGTGGATTTCTTCAGTATTCCAGTCCACCAATTAGGGCAGCTTTTCAGACTGGAAAAGGGCAAAATGAAGGTTCTGACACAAAACATTGACATCTGTTTACAGTTTAGCTTTGCTAATAAATAAAAGGACAAGTGCTTTGCTATGAATTCTAAAGGTGTAATTATGTGAGCCTTCTCTTACAGCTGTGTTGGAAGCTGTGCTCTGTCAGGCAGGACACATGGTTTGCCAAGCCATTTGGAAGAGTAAATCATAGGGCAGGCAGCTATAACTGGTAACCATTTTCTGCACTTTACACTGTTCATCTGATAAACTCATATGCCTTAAATATACCTTATGCATCCACTGAGACACCTTGCCTTAGGAAGACTTGTCTGATTTTCCTAAAACACGAGAGACTAACATGTTTCTCCTGATCCACGTGAGAATCAGTAGCTGCTGTAAACAACTTCATTTGGAGAAAAAAATATGTACTTTTAATAAACATTTCATATATGAGTACAAATATGGACTTGTTGTTGGAATGATAAAAAGGATCTTAAATGTCTTTTTAATACTTTTACCCATGTGCTGTTTATTATGTATATTTTAGTTTGTATTAACATACTTCAGATAATATAAATATATGACACATAATTTTAAGGTAGCATATCCCATCATCAAAAATGTAATGAACGTGTACATATACCAGAATATTAACTAATGCTTTAGTTATAACTGTTATTGCTGTTGTTGATATTATTATTAATAAAATAGATTTATAAATACTCTATATGAGTAGAAAACAATCTCAGAAACTGTGCTGAAGAAATTAGTAAATAATTAAAATCTATAGAAGTCAAGATGCAAGATGACTAGAATACAATTTAGAACTAGAATACCATTGTAGTTTAAAGAAAAAGATTTAACTTGGAAACCATTAAAAATAATTTTGACTTCTCTCTGAAATACTTGCTTTTTATTACCTCATTCACTGTAAGCCAAGTCATAAAATTATGCTTAGGCATATTATCCAAATAATCTTTTCTCTAAATAGTAATAAAGCAGCAAGGTAGTTAAATCACTACCCAGAATGCTAAAAGTTAATGGCATGATAATGTCTACAATACAGACAATATAACTGTTAACTTACTATTAAAATATATACTTGTTTATTTATTTTAAAAACAACTATATGGATGCATGAAATGCTTATTAAATGCACAATTATATGAGACACAGAACTGTGAGACCAAGAATAAGTGCTGTTGAAATTCTTATATGATGTTATACTTCCATATTTAGACAGTCTTTTTTGAAAGCAGAACAGTAATTGCAAACACTGAATCTTTGCTTGAGTAAGAATGTCAGGATTTGGTCTTTTATTACAAATACAAAGGCTTCATGCTAGCATTGATAATTAAATAGAATTGAAAGATAATTTTCAGTAATGAGATACCTTTTGTCATTAAGCAGAATATTAGCAATTCTAAATTAATTTTAAAATTACTTTCATAATCCATTTTACAATTTTTATCCAATACTTCTGGACAAAATTAATTTCCAATTGGAGGTAAGGTTCACTTAAAATAAACTTTTGAAATATTTATACATATAGATCTGCTAATCCATTTCAGGATTGACTTATATCCAATACCAATACCACTATTTCTTATAAAAAACATAGAACCATAGAATCATTTGGCTGGAAAAGACCTTTAAGATCATTGAGTCCAACCATACCTATCCACTACCAAACCATGTTTCTCAGCACCTCATCCACCCATCTTTTAAATACCTTCAGGGTTCGTGACTCAACCACTTGCCTGGGTAGCCCATTCCAGTGCCTGATAACCCTTTCAGTGAAGAAATTTTTCCTAATATCCAATCTAAACCTTGAGGCTGTTTCCTTTTGTCCCATCACTTGTTACTTGGGAGAAGAGATGGACACCCACCTCACTGCAACGTCCTTTCAGGTAGTTGTAGAGGGTGATAAGGTCTCCCCTCAGCCTCCTTTTCTCCAGGCTAAACAACCCCAGTTCCCTCAGCCCACTCGTCATAAGACTTGTGCTCCAGACCCCTCACCAGTTACATTGGACTTCTCTGGACATGCTCCAGTGCCTCAGTGTCCTTGTAGTAGTGAGGGCTCCAAAACATAGTATTCAAGGTGCGGTCTCACAAATGCCTAGTACAGGGGAAGGACAACTTTCCTGGTCCTTCTGGTGACACTATTTTTGATACAGGCCAGGATGCTGTTGGCCTTCTTGGCCACCTGGGCACACTGCTGGCTCATACTCAGTTGTCTGTCGACCAGTATCCCCAGATCCCTCTCTGCAAAGAAGCTTTCCAGCCATTCTTCCCCCAAGTCTGGGGGGGGGTTACATGGGGTTGTTGTGACCCAAGTGCAGGACCTGGCACTTGGCCTTGTTGAACCTCATACAGTTTGCCTGGGCCCATCAATCCAGCCTGTGCAGATCCCTCTGCAGAGCCTTCCTACCCTCAAGCAGATGAACACTTTGACCCAGCTTAGTGGTCGAAGATACTTGCTGAGAGTACACTCAAACCTCTCTTCCAGATCATTGATAAAGATATTAAACAGAACTGGCACCAACACTGAGCCTTGGGGAACACCACTTGTGACCAGAAAATAAAAATTCCCTCTCTTTGTCCAGAGAAGATCAACTGGATTATGTTTATTGATAAAAAAACTAAAGAAGAAAAGCTAGAGATTTACAGGCAAGTGGGTGAATAATCATACGTATTATTTATAATATAAAAGATAAAAAGTAGATTAAAAAGAGTCAGCATGAGTTTACTTTGTCAAATTAGTCTAACTTTCATCTAAAATTATTATGTTCCTGTAGCAAACGCAAAAATATAAGGTATCTTCACCTTAGCAAGACTTTGAAATTATCCCAATATGATTTTTAATATGCTATTGTTGCAGATGGAGTGAGAAGGTGGCAAAAAATAAAGTTTATTGATGTAAAACAGCGAGTTAACAAAGTTCAATGGTAAATGCAACAGTAGTTTATAAGACTCAATGGCAAGGTACACTTGGTTATTTACTGCATAGAGGGCAGGGTCAGATAAAACTGTTAGGGAGACCCTCCCATTGAGTCATGAGGTTCAGAAAACACCCCCTTGCCTTCTAAACTCCTTCCTCAGAGAGGACTCTAGGTTTGGCTGGATCCAATCCTAGTCCCAGACTTGGTCAACAGTTTATGTCTAGAGGATTATATATGTGCAATCAATCCTTTATATCACTTAGCTGAGGTTTCAAAGTTTAACATGCTGTTAGCCACTTACCAAGAATCTGTTGCAGTGAGGAATCTCTTAACCTCCAGGAATTACTTTGAGAAGCATCCCTGTTCAAGGGGAGATCTTGGCATTCACCCCGCTTCTGTTCAGGAGAGCTCAAAGGACACTTGGGCTGCTCACTATTGATGGGGATAAGATGATTGGCTCATAGTAATATTTGCACACCAACCACAGATTTTAGTTTCTTCACTGTGATTAGGTGGCCACACTGCATAATAGCCCTTGGCTATTGCATTATGTGTCTCCCCCAAATCCACTTTGAGCTGGATGTATCCATCATGACCAGACACATCTATCATGACCACCACAGGCGGTTATCGCTTGAGTAGAGCTATGGGAAGAGGTCGGGGAGGGGAGAGCACACCACCACAGCTATCTGGGAAACATGGAACAGGTAAAACTACTAGAAGGTGTTTGCATGCCTGGTTCACTGTTATCAATGGTTTATTGACAAAAAGAAACACTATAACGAGAAAGGTTGTGTAGGGATCCATCTTGGGTCTGATTTTATTAATGTATTTTCATTAAAGTTTGGATTGACCATACATTTAGTTAACTTGCAGATGACATGAAGCTCAGAGAGACTAAAAATCTGCTCAATAACAGGACTAAAAATATAAAACAAAGCACTTTCATTAAAAAAAGAAGCAATGAAATTCAATGGCAAGGACAAGGTTTGGCAGCAGTTCTACTCAAAAAGGATCCAGGGTTATTGTGGATATTGTGCTGGACATAAATGAAGTATGTAGTTTTGTCACAGAAGAGAGATAAGAACCTGTACATGTAATAAAACCAGATGTAAAGCCTGTATGACGTCTTTCTCTTTTCTCAGCAGTGCTCAGCTGGAGCAGTGTCCAGTTTAGGGTATTGCTCTTCAGGAAAGAAGTGAACAAACTGAAGAGTATCCTGAGAAGAGAAATATTTGTCTGAAGTTTAGAAAAGATGCTTTACAGGAAAGAATGAAGAAATGTGGGTTTGGTGGTTTTGCCCAAAGCAGAGAAATTTGAGGAAAAAAACCTTGAAAAAAATAGGGAAGGTTGATACAAAATATCATCATTGGTGTCTATATGATTACATTATGACAAGGAATGTTCAAGATAAATATTAGGGAGTAGTTTCTAGAAAATTGTGCAATTGAATAAATCACTTAACGAGGTTGTGGAACATCTATTTTTAGTCATACTTAAAGATTTCCAGGACAGGTTGTTATCAGGAATAACAGAGGTCCACGTCCTTACATATATTCCTGCTCTGGAAGAGCAGGTGTGATGTTCATGAGCTTTCAGCCACATTTGTTTTATGGCTGTTGCACACATTTTTACTGTAAAGGAATTCTGCTTATGATTATTAGTTACATTATTTTTATTTATAAATAGCTTTCTAAAATACTTTTCTTACTTTATTGTCCTTTTCAACATCCAGATAATTGTTTTTATTTGCATTGTTTGAGTAGAAAAGTGATCAGGTGGTCTTGAATTAAAGGGAAACTGAACAAGCAAACAAAATCTGCCTTTTTCATGACAGAGAAATACAAGCATACAAAAATCTTTTCCTTTCTTCAGAACTTGTCCTATTTTTAAGAAAGTGATTAGGAAGAATATTAGAACATGCATTTAAAATAGCTCTCACTGAACACAATAATTTCTTAACTAGAAAGTTGAGTATATTCTATTCAATGCAAATCTGAAACATATTTTTTACACTCTCTTGAGCTAGCTCCTGACATACACAAACTTTGCAGTGATTTTTTGGTAATATTTATCTATGAGGATTTGAACTGACTGCACATACTCTATAAAATCATAAAGGTAGAAACACTTTCTACTGAACTGAACTGACAATACCTAGGTGAATTGATGCTTCTAGTTGGAAAATTCTTTCAAACATCCACACTGGCTTTAATCTTTGTACATATTTTGTCATGTAACATTGCAGGAACAAAAAAATCTTCATATAGAAGTGTATTCGATGCAGCAAATTATAGTAACATAATTTTCTGAAATTATCTGAACAGATGGATGATTACTGTCATTTGCATTAGACACAGGACTGAGTCTTCAACAAAGATTTTGTCATTGTTGAAGAGCCTTTTAAATAAGTTTCTTTAAGGGTGAATAGTGCAAATGGGGATCTGCTTAGGGGAGAGAAGGGAAAAAGGTTTGTTGGAAAGCATGTGAAGGGAAGTTTTCTAGCATAGAGTCGAAAGGCCTTATATGTGTAGGAAAGGGAAGGCAAACCTTCTGTACAATGCATTAAGATTAGGGATTCTTGGTGAAGTAGTTCTAAACCTGCCAACAAATGCACAATAATTTTCACTGTAATGACTTTTCTGTATTGTCCCTATTTTATATTTGCTCCCTAATTATTTATTTCGACATATGTAAGAGTTGAAACAAGAGGAACCAATGGTCTGTAAAGTTAAATAATGTAGTTTTATTAATTTTAAGTGATAATGAAAATAATTTATCAGAAACACTTGAGTAAAATCCTTGAATTAAGGTGCCATCTGCAAGACGTTACCTGAGCCTCATATTAAATAGTGTTTATGGATGACCGTCATATTATGAGCCTCCTGAGTACTACTGTCTTTGAGCCTTTGACTCTCATTGAGTCCTACTCACAAGCTATAGCAATATGATTTCTTCCACTTATTAAATCAAGTCTGTCTACTGTCAGTCCTTAACTTAAATTTCAGCCTACAGAATGCTGTGAAGTTAATACATAAATGAAGTAGTTATCTTATAAACAGTATTATAGAGCCAAAAATAATCTTAATCCTAAAAATCACCAATCGGCCAGGCCCAAAAAACTGTGAAACACATGATTTAAACTTGTAGTTAGCAACTTCATTAGTATGACAACTTTATAATCACTATTTTGTAATACAGTGAGTAAGGTTGATTAGTTCTGATTTCCTCTTATCATATTTGATGGAGAAAAAGGAATGTAGAACAATAATTTCTCATCTTTTTTTTCTTTTTCTCTGCCTTTTTTCTCCTCATGTCTGTCTCTACAAAAAGGAAGTATATCCATGTTCATTTGGGATTTACACATTAAAAAGAGGAAAGATGAGGAAAGTGATGAAAAAAGTAGGTATTGGAAAATTCATTTCCTTTGAAAATCAAAATAACTTTGACTCATTAGAGCTTTTTTAAAAGCATGCATTCATACTTTCCTGTGATCAAAATAATCTAGAATTAAGTATTCAAATCCTGTTTAAAGTCCTTCAGATTTCTGGCCCCTAAAAAATAGGTAAGATTGTTATTGCAGTGGTATATTCAGCAACATCGTTATATAAGGGCAGCATTATTAACTATCAGTTTCATAGAAATTGAGACCAGAATGACATTTTTAAAAATAATACACAAAGGTAATTTATAACACCCCTCTTCTTAGCAGAGAACATATGTGTCAAACCAGCAGACATGATGATTTTCAGTATTATTCGTAGATAACATGGAGTAAATATCTTGTGAAAGTAAAATCATGTGGTCCAGGTAGAATAAGAACACAGCCATATTTCTGTAGATTGGATTATCAGGTCATATAAACTAAATATCCACTCTTTGGAGGATTTGATTGACAGTTCATGTTATTCTGGAGACTCTTCTAAAAATCATCTATTACTGCTTGCAACTAGATATTGCAAAAGACATGGCTAATGAGGCTGAAATAATCTGAAAATATATAGGTGACTTTTATGCATCTGGGTATAATGGTGTCTGCACTGAACAATAACTAAAATCAGACCTTCACATCTTCAGATATGACTGAAGCTACTATGTTTTAGCTACTACTGGCTACTATTAAATAATGTTTGGCTAAAGACAGTTCAGTTAATTAACAAAAAAAAGTCTTTCTTGACATATTTTTTTAAAAGAAATAAAAATGTTATCCTTTACTTTTATCAGTAATTAAATGGCAGCCATTCAGTCATGCGAGTAGTTGGCAAAGATTCTGTGTTCTATAACTAGAAATAGCAAATGTTTTTCCTCTTTTAATTCAGATCATTACATAGTCAGATTAGTAGTTAAATAACGCTAGTTTTCCTTTCCCTAAGTGGCCTTGGAAAGCAGAGCCTGTAATTTAGTAACAGCTGCAAGGAATTAGCTGAAAACAATCTACTACAGACATAGACAATTCATATTATAAAACAAACAAAAACAAGCCATTCACACAATCAAGAGCCTCATCCCCCAAGTTTATTCAAACTGTTTATTCGAATTGTTTTGATGTTCTTCCCTCGGGTAATGAAAAGTGTGAAGCATGTTGCCATAAAAAGTAACTTATAAGGGTTTATAATGTATATAACCCTATTATAACCTCAATTTGGGGGAAGGTGGGAGTAACTTAGAACATGTTTCTTGCAATGGTATATAAAAATTACATTCTTCCAATTATTTCAGGTTATAGGTGCCTACTTTCATAACAAAAAAAAAGAGCTTCTACTCCTTTCTATTCCTGTTAATTCTGGAGAGCTGGGGTATAATCTTGCTGAGGTATACTTTTCATTCTTCCATTATTAAGAGAATTTGAAATTCATAGAGCTAATCAAAATTCTTTCCACAGTGAAGCTAAAAAAAATTTATGTTTTGACCAGAAAGAGAAGATTTCCAGAAATATTTCTATTTGTTTCAAAATTTTGCAGAAGCATACTTTTAAATAAAATGTTACTTTTAAAAAGAAAATAAAAACCCTGAAAATTTTATATAAAAAAAATCTGTATATCTTAAATTCTTCTATTTTCAGGGTTCCTCTGGTTTGGGTTTGGGGTTTTTCTGAAGGGAAGAAGAACTAAAAGCTTAACTGATAAAATATTCTTCACTATTTTTGCAATTATTTTTGCAAGTTTTATAACTGAATTGAAGGCCATGGGTTTGCCTAAATATTACCAACATTCTATTTTAAATGACTGGATCTAAAAAAGAATAATCTTTCCCTTATGACAATAAAATAGAGGTACAGTCTTGATGAAATATGTTCAGTTTCAATTAAATCTTTGTAACAATTAATACCAGTGGAAAGATGAGACTTCAGTCCAATACAAAGAAAGGACAATTTAAAGGTACTTTGATACGTTTCCGATTTCTACATCTCACATGAGCTACACCCTACAATTCATATGGATTTCAGAAAAATTGATTTGTATCTTAGAAAAATCGTGAACTGAAGGAAAATAACATAACAACAAACATGGAAAAAAGTAGAAATCAAGGAGCTATATACCTAAAATAATTAAAATAATTTTTATTTTCAAAAGTTAACAGATGTAGAGAACCAGTATCTTCAGTGCACCAAATCAGGTCTAAAAATTATTTTTGTATAATTGTTCATGAGGTTTTTTTAGTACTGAGTAGCATTATCTAAGTGCTGGAGCACTTGCCTACTCTCCTACACCTAGAAAAATTCCACTCTTGCCACTGTATTGGATTTTCCATAGCATGTGCAAAGAAACAATAATATTCAAACTTTTGTGCTAGGCAGAGCTGATCAAAGTAGCAGTTGTCCAAACATACAGCAGCAATAGTTTCTTGGGGTGCAAGAAGCACATACGTTATACATACTGTGTACTTCTGCTATATACAAATCTTATTTTTGGGATGAATTAATCAAAACTAATTATAAGGATGGGATACATTAAACCACCCCATTTAAGATCAGTATATGTAGGTATGTACATGTGAGACCTATCTAAATTCCCATTACACTTGGCAGGGTTCTACTCAGTATATACACTGGACTCGAGAGAATTATGTAGGAGAAAAAATCTACTTCAAACATAGTGAAACCTCATGAGGGGTTTCTGTTCAGCTGTCCATATACAAGCATCTAAAGCCATCTGAAATATGTGATGTAGGGCAAAACGGACACAAGGCAGGGTACCCAGGAGCGTCTCAGATGGACCTAGATGGCTGACTGTTAGCGAGTAAATCAGGCCCAAGTTGCCCACCTATGTAGTCATTAAATATAAATGTTGAAGGTATCCTGACTATTCCTTCCATAGGAATGTCTCAGACAGAGATCACAGTTTCCTCTCAGTTGTAATCAAAGTAAATGGGTAAAATTGACTGAATGTTATTTTAATTTGTTTCATTGTTGCTTTCACATGCTGCCTTGTTTTATTTTATTCTTTATTGTGGTATGGAATTTTAATTTTACTGTAATTAATACAAGAGAATGAAAGCCTCAAGAAAAATGTATATGACATAATGCCTAGAGTGTTTCTGGACAGACTTACAGGCATCCAGGAAGAGGGAGGGAGGAAGAAAAAAATTATGCATATTCAGTGATGTTTATAACATAATATCTGAATGTTTTTCTTTGGATCTGAGAGGGACTAAATTTTTTTTATATTCCAGTAAAACAGTCTATTTTAATTACAGATCCTTAGAGCATCATTTCACAAACTGTGTTGCATGCATCCCTTTGTCCACTACCAAGGGAATTTTAAAAACTTACACGTGTGTTTTGTTTAGCATAATGATCAAATTTTGGTATTATGAACAGAAGTAATAAACCCATTCCTTCTTATGTGACCCCTGACTATCTGGTCGTTTTTATGCCTCATCCAGGGGAGCATGACAGTTTTTGGAAATAATCATAAATGCATGTGTCTCACTTTGATTAGAGTGTATTTTGTTTTTATTGATGGCAGCTTGTTTATTGACTGTACTGATGAAATCTTATTTTCCAAGAGATGTTTACCATTGAGGTTGGTGTTGCCTGGTTGCATGACCTTCAGCTGCAGAAATCCATCTGACATATTGCTACTAAATTAAGCAGATTAAATAATACGGTCATGTAAATGAAGACAGTGAAAAATCTGATGGAGGATTGTTTTTAATAGTTTACTATTTTCTTATTTTTATAACCCTTTAAATGACAAATGCTCTGTTCAGCTCACCATTTTATAAGCCAAAATTTGAAGGTCAAGCTGTTGTAAATGCATGTTTTAACTAACACAATTCCTTTGGCTTTTATGGTACAATGCATATAAAATTATTTTATGTGCTTAAAAGCCTAATTTTTATGTGCTTGAGTTTTTAATAGTGGCTGAACCTTAAGTTCATGGAGGTTTAAGCTGACTAAAATGAGATTTTCTCTCCATCATTGCTGCAGCATTTCTTGTTTTGTACAAGAAATCTACATCTAAGTCTAAAAAACTCTGTCAAAACATTGATCTGACCCTATCAGATTATTTTAAATATCTACATAATCTTAATATTTCTGAAGAATGAAGAAAATGGTTATTATAAATGTCCATCTACCATAGCCTAAGTTGCTTGTTATTCAGAAGTTTACTAAGATTGCCCAATTTTATTTTTCCTCATTTTCCTCTGCCTTCTTCCAACTCTTTTTTTTCCCCTGCATTCAATTTTTTAATTTTCTTAGACATTGAAAATTGCTTTTCTGCTCAAACCAAAGGTATGTCAATTTTTTCTTTAGATGCTTAGGGTAAATAGGTAAATAATATAACATGATTGTTATGATCCTTCATCATGTATATTTTTTCAGCTTCTGGCTTAACATTTAGGAACTTTCTGAGGCGGAAGATACATCCACTCCAGTGTGATAATGGCCAACAAATCTTTATTTGTCCAACCTCTTTTTGAACCCACTCTTTTCTCCTTAATATCTTGTGACACAGATTAATGTTATGGTTAAATACTTCAATTCTTCCTAATAATTCACTTTAGACCATTATCCAACTGATTTCCATGCTTTTTATCTTTTTCCATATTATAAGAAAAAGTGATTAACTACTTACTTACTTTGTTCAAATCATTCATGACTTTACAGATCTCCAACTTATCTTCCATGGGTTGTTTCTTTTCAAGCTGGGAAATACATTCTTTTCAGTGTCGCTTAATAGAGAAGTCATCCCATACTTCTCATCATCTTTTTCATTGTTCTCGGTACTTTATCTAAATCTTCTAGATTTTTCTGAGATAGTTGATTAGCACGGAGTATACCATGCATTTATTTGACATTTGTTTGTTCATTTGTTTAGTTTTATTCTATACTACTTCACTCTTAATTTCTTACATGATATTTGCCTATTTAACATTATTCTAAGATTAATTTTGAGAATGGTAATCACTAATTCAAGGACTACCATTCTGTCTCCACAGTTAGGGTAATATTTTCATGTGTGCTTTACACAGAATTTATGAGCTCTGAATTATCTCTGTCATTTTTTATCACTGAATACAATGAGCTCCTTCTGCTACATTTTGCAGTCACCTTTCTTTTTTATTTTCGTGGAAAAAAATTTGTCATCTGTAAAATTTGGCAGCTAAAAAAACTTGTTATTTCCATTGACTGTAAAGAGAATTAAGAGTGATTAGTTAACCACTACGCCTAGATGTTGTGGTTGTCTCCATTTAGTCTGATGAACCATATCTATGATTGTCACATTTTTTTTGTAACAATTCAACTGGGAAAAAACCACAAACACACACCTCTTCCCCCCCACCAAAAAAGAACCCACCACAAAACAACCCCAAACCAAACCCACTCTTACATTCTGATCCAATTTTGTTCTCAGGCACAATGTTTTCCAAGCTGAAGCTTGCTGACACAAGTCCAGATTTTTATGGCTAATGCATAGATTAATAGATTCTATAAGTGAAGTTAAATAAACCCAAGTTTGCAGTTACTTTGCAGTGTTAGAATATCACAGGTTACAGACAAATTGCACTGGTGACTCTAGCATTGATTATTTGCAGACACCATTTTATTTCAGGGACAAATCATACTCTTCATCAGGGTGTGGCATTCATTCACAGAGAATATCACAAGGACTTGCCTGAAATAGAAACATTGCAGAGGAAGCAGCTGCTCTGAACCTGTAGTGTGATGTCATCTGTTAGTACAGTAATAGTGATGTTCACAGCTGAGTACTATTTTGTTCTAAAACTATTTAAAAAACCAATACATTTTTACCACAAGTTTTAATTTCTGAGCTATGTATTTTAGTCTCTACACAGGAAGGTAGAATATAAGATGCTGTTTCAGTTCTGTGATGCAAACTGTATGCACCTTATCCAGGCTACCAAAGTTGATTTTCTTCAAGCAATAACATGGAAACCTCCAGCTGGGATAGCAAGGGAATGTGAAATAATTATACTTTTCTTAAATAATAAGTTAAAAAATGACAGCAAAAAAACCTGTTAGAGGATTAGTTTATAATAGTAAGCAAAGGAGACATGCCAGAACAAGAAAAATATTCTTTAACCTTCAATTGTCTCACCCAGGAACATTTTATGAGATTCTGGGCTAGCTATCAAATCTGACAACCCAGTCTGGTATGGTCACAGATACTAGATCTCCTTTTGAAAAGAAGTAGCATTCAGCTATAAACATAGTAGAAAACAAAACAAACAAAAAACAAAAAAAAACAATTAGGTACAAACTAATTTCTTTTACAAGTGCAAAGTATAAACAATATTTAACAAAAAAAACATTAAGAAATATTAATGAGTTACTTTGGAAAGAATGCTACTACAAATGTTCGACTGATGACAGCTTATTTGTACTTTATAGAGTACTCTAATCCATTGCAAACTCCAATGGAAGTCTAAATCCTTCTAGATTCCAAAGTTTTTTATTTTTGATATTCAAATGATGATCGCTAATATTGTTGTCGGCTTTCCACTAAGACCATTTTGTTTGTCCTGTTGTTGATAAAGAAAAACACTTCTGTTTCTGACTTAGTAACAATTCACAAATCTCAGTAAATCATACATAGCATTTTATTATTACATTTATCTTTACTGTGATCAGTAATGATTTGAATATGCAATAAATTTCACAGCATCATCTTTTGAGTTTGTATTTGATATGGTTTAAAAGGCATTGTGAACCAACCTGTAACCTTTCTTGCTTACTTATATGCTGTCCATTTTCACTTTCATTTTCAGAAATTATATAGAATTCTGTCTGGGGCAAAATTATTAGAAAGTGTTTGCATTAAAAGGGTTTGGGAATCTTGTTTTTGCTCAGATCAGAATGCTTAACTGAAAAATATAATTAGCTAGTATATAAGTCAGTATCTGGTTCAGTATTAGAACAACCAGGTAAACTTTTATGAGGTCCGCTTTATCTAGTTGTCCCTTCCAGTTTTATGATTATGGGTCTCTATTCTTCAATTTTTTCATGGAACGTGTGCAATACACACATTTGCTTAGTTTTCTTCATAGTGTTATATACCCCTATTTTAGAAATACAGGCAACACTATTTCAAACTTAAAATTTATGACTATTCACAATAATATTTGAAAGCCTTCAGGCTCCCAATGGCTACAAAGTTCAGTTGTTACAGCCATAGTGTGGTGGATGTACAGGTGTAAAATGAAAGAATAATGCAGAGAGAGTACGAGTATAGTTGAAGGGAATTAAATGTTGTAGTTACACTATCTGAACAAACTATACAATCTGAAAGACCAAACACAATGTGTCCACATGGTGGATTAGATTTATTTAATAATTTCAGGTAGTTACACCAAATATGTTTCAATTAACTGTTCACTCTAAGCTACTACCTTTATAATCGATAGAAAGTGCAATAGGCACTGTTTTGGTAACAGTCAACATACCAAATGCAGGTTTCTTCCTAATGTTGAGAGAAGGGCTCCTAGGGGAGGATAGGATCTCTAGCTGTAACACAGATGTCCAGCGATTAGGTTGGATGTATTCCACCAAGTCATTTGCAAAGCACAGCTATGCTGTCAAGTGCTGTAATCTTTTTCTTATATTCTGAACTAACATACATATACCACCAGTGTAGTATACTCTGAACCATGTATTGATTAGAGTGAGCACACCATTCTAATGGCATATTACTACACCAGCACACACTGACTAAATTATATGTGGTTTAGTTTTAGGCTAAGGGTTTCTTATAATATACACAACTAGAGATGTTTGTGAATGGAACAATACAACAAAATAGATAGCTTGTTTCCTTTGAAAATACACAAGAAACTTTCTTAAAATGAACCATGAAATAGGACCTATAAATTGCTTGTGCAAATTGCTACTCTATAATAAATCAATATTATCACATGTTAAAAACTTGTTAGGTCTTTAAAATAGAAAATTCAACATTAATTAAATGCTAAAAATAGAGGTGTTTGAATAGGGAAAAATAGATTGAATTTTATTGTATATTCTGATGCTTGCTTATAAAGTGTTGTACGGCACTCAGAAAAAGCTCTTGGTTTTCTTCTTTTACCATATATATTACAAACTTTAAGAAGACCACAGATTCTTAAAATATAGTAAATCCAAGTAATTTCTGATAGATATTCTAAGCAAGAACCATTGCAGAAAGATGTGATATTTTCTGTAGTTGAATGGGGAAAGAGGAAGTCTGAATGAAATTAGGTGTCTCTCGAGTGTTTTCTGGAGAGGGCTGCTAGAGATCTGCAAAATTTATGTGTGGCAGGCAAAGCATGAAAATAGTTCTTTTTTGGACTCAACTTTGTTCTCTCAACTGGGGAGAATGAGACCCAGAGGGTCCAGGACAGAGAGGTTTAAATAATTTCAGAGACAATTACTGTGTGTCTGGCCTGCTGACAAGAAGGGCTTCCAGATGACTGATTTCCAGGTCACTAATTTCTGTCAGTGAGAGGAAGTAAAGATTTCAGTAACTATAGCTCAGGAGGCTAGTACCAATTGAGAGTTCCCAAACATTAATGGTTGCATCTCTATGAATTTATCCTTCATGCCAACCTATAATTCTTGTATTTGGCATATGCTTTTGTTATATGGAACACTGAGAGCCAAATATAAGTCAGATTTATAGTAGTATGTAGCAGCAGAATCTTGTCTCATACCAAGATTGTCCAGAAGTCTTGGAAAACACTGTAGGTAAAGAGTGCCATAATTTAGTTAGGTGTGATGGTATATGAGTTCACCTATCTTGGTGCCCAGGGCCATTTCATGAAGTCTTCATTCTCATTGCAAGAAAAGGGACACAATCTATCAAAGTGTATTTTTGCTCTGCGTATGCTCTGTGCTTGTATGGATATTACAATCAAAATCCTTTGTCTGGGTTACCTGTCACATCTCCTCTCAGAAATTAAACATGCAGGGGAACATTGTTGGGCACCGTCTCCTTTTGGCATAGCTATCTCAGCTCCAGGAACATCATGGCTGCAAGCACTGTGTATATTAAACAATTATTCTTTTAGTTTTTTCCTGCAACTCTCAACCATTCTTGAGATTTGTTTAAAAAAAATGCTAGCTAGCACAGGACAAATTTGTGACAGGGAATATTCTCACTGTTTTGCAGTAAAGACAATCTTGCACCACCGTCCAGAAGCATTCCTAGGTACACATGATTTTACTTGGAAGATGCAGACATCCTATACCATTCTATTACATTTTTAAAATCTCCCTTTCCAAGCTGCTACTCAATGTACTGATGCCTATTTTAAGGAAAAATGTAGAGATAACAGTAAGCTGTCTCCTTCACTGACTGATTTGATAAACAGGAAAGCAACATTGACACAGAAAGTGTTATCCTTTGTCTATTAGCATTCAGTGAAATGGTAGGGACAGTTCATATTTCCATGCTGTATGCCTGTACTGACGTGACTAGTATCCTATGTTAACACACAACACAGATAGCAGGAGACATCTTTGGAAGGACATCTCAGATTACAGATCTGAAAAGTTTGTTTGTGGTCCTCATACGTCATGACTCTCTGTGCTCCACACTCTGGAAAATGCGAATTTACATTATGACTGTGACTTGTAGTTCTTCTGCAAGCTTTTGCCTACTGAAATTGAAGGGAAAATTAATATAGCTTTCTGTTTGTTCATATTTTTTCTGTATTGATGAGAGCTGTACATTTCTTCTTTTCTTATCACAGGAACTATTTTTCAAGGACAACTATAATTACTTTAAAAGATATAATAAATATCACACATCAGACAGAAGGTAGAACAATTCTGTTCATAAAACATAGAGATATTTTTAAGCACTATTGATTTCCTTTGAAGTAGTCTGATGCATGTAGTTATATTGGCTGTGTCTAGACTAAATTGCAACACAGTGCATCACAGCGAACCTTAAGAACCTGATCTTCCTCTAATGCTTGATGAAAGACATTCTGCAGTGTCCCAGGGCTCTCTTTAGCCTATGTGCATGGCATCTTTATTTCACAGAAACCAAGAGGCAAGAAAGGCCGGTGTGCATTCAAATCTTATTCTGAGATAGTATAAGGATACTGCAAATATGAGACCTGTGAAATGCTCCTGGTTCTTATAAAGGAGACATCATTTGATATCTACCATACTCTGTGGACAGTCTCAGTGAGATGAGTGAATCTTTGCAAAAGGGGTGACACATTGCAAAGATGAGTTCAGATTTGGCTCTGTGTTCTAACAGCAAGATATATACGGTGAGCTGCTGCTCTTGAAATCAAAATATAATTGTTCATTTCCTTCAAGAGGTTTGAGATTTCTCTTGGTGTCTTAGATCCTGGGCTCTAAACAGGGTTCAAAATGGAAATAAAGATCTAGTGGTCTGAAAGATTAAGGTTCTAATGTTTACCATAACAGGCTTTTAAAATAAAGTTTGACAACTAGTTCCTAACGAAAAACGCTCGGATGTGAATTTCATTACACTGTCTAATGGCATAAAGTGGATTTTAACACTGTAAAGAGGCAAGACAATGACAGGCTTTATTGTGTTGGGAGTGTGTGTGTGTGTGTGGGGGGGGGGGTAGCTCGATTTGCATATTTGCTTCTGGTTTTTTGCTTATAAGCACAACTCAGGCATACAAGAACACTTATTCCTGCAGTGCATATGCAATGCTTAGTCCTTTTTCCTAATGAGTGCCAGAAGAGAATGTACTAACTGAGATCACAAATTATCACTGCAAGTTCCAAGTGGATGGAAAGACATGTGTTGTGTCTGCCTGCTTTCCTGCCTTCATTTAACTGACACAGAAAACTTTTTGCATATAGTTATGAACTAGGGGAAAGGCAGAAGGATTGACGTCCCTGTGCACTCTGGTCATTATATCAAAGCCTCATCCAGTCCTACAAACAGATACTAATACATCCCAAATGGGTGTGAGTACAGGACTGTGGCCTAAAAGACACTTAAGAGAAAAAAATAAAATCCAAATTTTAACTCTGTGATTTTACAATTGATGTCCACAGATAGAAAGTATTTTGTGGATTAAATCTTGCAACCACACACTTTGGGACCAGTTAGCACCCTTGTCCTAGTTTTAAGCTACAGTGGCTTCCCTAAGCCTTCAGGTTGCACACCACTGAATCTCAGTGCAGCCTTGGACTGCAAGCTGCATGAAGAAAGGTTACTTCTCTTTGATATTATCTTAAGCCAAGTGCAACTTTGGGCCTGAACAAATAATTAGTAAGTTGTCTGCTTTGGATCTGTTTTTCAAAGACTTATTCTTTAACAATTTCAAAGGTACTGCAGATAATACTTCTTTTAACACTTTTATCTTTATCTTTTAGCATTATTGAGAAGCGTATTTTCTTATGTATCCATGTGCAGTGGACCCAGTCCAAAACCTAAAGAACAGATAAATTCACATAAAACTAGGGATACTGCCCCTAAGAAAACGAAAGATATATGGTGTATATATTTGGTGGAGGCTATTATCCAGTGGATAAATTTCATTCCTCTCCCACCATTATTCAGCATCAACAAATAATGTTTAAGCAGATTTCAAATTATATGGAACAAACATTTCATTTTTTTAAGACCAGAAAACTAAACCCTAATCTCAGAGAAAATACAATGTATATACTTTGACATATACATATGGATTGATGAACTCAGTAAGGCCTTCTTTCTATGTATTATCACCAACAGCCTTGCACTTCAGATGAATTTTGATCTGTCCTTATTAAAAAAAAATCTTCTTAACCTTAAAAAATGTGCTAAATATTAAAGTCCTCACAGGATGGGAAGTTTATGTGTTTTCCTTGTAAAATCTACCTATTAAGCTCTGCTACCTGTTACAAACAGTAGCAAGTATGACCAGCTATCTGGAAACACCTTTCTTTCTATGAAAGTTGCATTGTGACATTAATCTTTGAATTTAGGCACTAAATTCTGTTCCTATAGTCTGTGAATCTGAATGTAATATCCTGTAGCAGATATCCTGTAGCCTGTGGGGGACCCCACACCAGAACAGGCGGTTATGCCCTGAAGGAAACTGCAGCTCGTGGAGAGCCAATGCTCAAGCAGTCAGTTCCTGAAGGACTGCACCCTGCGGAGAGCAACCACATTGCAGTAGTTCTTGAAAAATGGCAGCCTGTGGAAAGGACCCTTGATGGAGCAGATTTATCCCGAAGGACTGCAGCCTGTAGAGACGATGTATGCTGGAGCAGGGGAAAAGTGTGAGGAGGAAGGAGCAGCAGAGAACAATTGTTTTGGACCAACCATAATACCCCATTCACCATACTCCCCTGTGCTGCTCAGGGGCAAGGACATAGAGCAGATAGGAATGAAGGAGTGAAGCTGAAGGAGGGTGGGGGAAGGTAGTTTTAGTTTTGGGGTTGTTTTCTCACTATTTAAATATATTTTACTTGGCAATAAGTTAAATTAATTTTCCCAAAGTCAAGTATGTTTTGCCTGTGATGGTCATTAGTAAGTATCTGCCTTTATCTAGAACCATGAGTTTTTTCCATTGTATTTTCTCCCTCTGTTCTGCTGAGAGGGAGTAAGAGAGCAGCTGGGTGGACATCTGGAAGCCAGCCAAGGCTAACAGCATAACAGTTAACATCTGATTTTGGAACTTACCAAAGACAAGAGGAAAAAAGTCAGTTTATTTGAACCTGATAGCCTATTATCTAATATACTCAGCCAAAGTACTGTTTCAGTACTTTCTTAAACTAGTTTAATTTCACTTTCTTTTGACAATATTATTGTGCTGAAATAAAAGAATCCTGAGTCAAAAGATCAAAAGGAAGATGTAAAATTCCAGTTCTGACTAGTGGAATTTTATCTTAGAACTTATTTTTTGTCGTATGTAAAAATTATTTTGAGGTTTTGAGTTCCCAGTTTTGGGCACATGACAAAAAACTTACCTTAACCCTTATACTGGACTTCTTCCTGTTCAGAATTTCATGAAACATGTTAAAAATTTTAAATTGGATTTTTTAAAATATTGTAACAGCTGGTTTTGACACATTTCTTATAACTACTGTTCCTACATTATAATAACTTTTTTTTGTTCTCCTGTAACATATATTTCAGTTGTGAGGTGACTTGTGATAACATATTCATACAAATAAACATTTTCCTACCAGCTATGATTCAGACACTGATTTGGGGAGGAAGACATGGAGCAATCACATTCAGTAACTATTATTAATCTGGACCAAATGAAACCTTACGGTTCAATAATATTCTTCACCAAGTAGGCACCAAATTATTCTACAAAGGAGGGTAGGATCATTCAACCTTGTTCTACTGATATTGAGATTTAATGTGCCTATTTATGAAGAGATTAGAGAGAGCTGGTTGTTCACACATGCACATCCATTTATTCATGTAGCTCAGGTTTACCTGCATACTCATTTCCTTTGACAAGTAAGGTTATTTCTTTTCAGTTTGGAATCAGTGATGCTCTTTTTCTCCATTTTATTCTCATTTTTAAGACATTTTTCTCTTTAGTAAATGGCCTATTTTGGCTGTAGGTGTGTGTGGTTAGTCATATCATGCATATTATATATCTGCCCTACACAATTAGGGTAAGCCTCTTTTTTTTTTTTCTTTCTGTTTATTTATTTACAGTTTCTATACAACTTCTCACCATAAGATGGGATGCAATGGATGGATCAGAAGAATATATTAACAACCATACTAAATTCATTAAACTTATTATGAAACATGATGCTCTATTATTTCTGTACCCCTCTCTCTTCTTCTGATTCTCTCATGTGTTTTCTTACCTCAGGCTATGTCCTTCCTTAGATCACTCACCTTCTTCAAAATAAAGTTTGTCCAAATCATAGGTATGCCATGAGACTGAATTAGATAATCAAGCACTTAAGAGTTAATTGAATGTCCCACTTAGGTGAAAAATATTAGGATAATGGAGTTGATAACAGACTTGACCTTCAGTATCTGGTAAGCCAAAACTTTGAATATTGTGAAGAAAATTGAGTGTTCATGAATTCACATCAGTTGTTCATATCAGCTTCCTTAGATGACCCAAATTTTAAGTGCATTGGCACTTTCATTGTATCTCCAAATTCCATTTTCTTCTTTGCATATAAGGCTTTGAAGTCTGTTATTAACTCCTTCTGCTTATGCTTAATCGAAGCAGGACAATACTTATTGTGATATTATTCTCAGGTAATACCCAGCTCTATGTAAGTACTCTCCTGGTAATGCTAGACCCTCAGAATATAATGCTACTGAATTTGAAGAACATGAATAATCAAGCAGCTGCCTCTTGTTGAAATGAAAGGCCTGCAACAAGCTTCTGTTTAATGTCACATTGTGCTTCTGCTCTTGTGCTGTGAAGTTACCTACTGCTATATGCATATCTCCAACTCTGTGTTGGGAATCAGAACAAAACAACTGACCTTTTTGTTTAAAGCAGAAGTCAAAAAGTTACTCATTTGTATTCTACAGATTCATTTTAAGCCTGGGGATTTTGAGATTAGTTTACAATTAATTGCTGTTAAATGTTATTGTACAGAAGGAAAAAAAAAAACGCATTAAGAAAAAGTATGATTTTTGAAACTGCACAGTACTGCTCTTACCTGCTCACATTGCATAAAACAGTAAAAATGCAAAAATGCTAAGACTGGCATGAATAGAAACAATCTATATTAGCAGTTCTGAAAGTTACTTTCTAGATCTATTGATGAGAAAAAATGAATTTTTGAAGTGATTTGTACGTTTACAAAACTTCATCCACATACAGTTTTTTTCTGCTTTTGAATAAATACAAGTTTCAACCAATGTTGACATTGAGAAAAAAAGGAGAAAAGGAAAAATCAAGCTTTTGTGTGGTTTTTAAGAAGATTTGATTCTAAACTACTTACACATTTTTGCCTATAAGCCTCTTTTATCTTTCAAAAACCCCCCCAAAAAACCATAGCTCAGCATTATGGATCCAAGCTGATGACCCTACAGGGGGCATAGGGTTGTTGAATCATGATACAGTAGACACACATATATATAATCAGTACCTATATATCACAGTACATATGTATTCCCCTACTCAAGAATATCTTGACAGACAACAGGTAGAAATTCAGGAATTAGAATTAAGAGTAAATCTGGGGGAAATGCAGTGAAAATAAGCCTAAAATTTGATATAAACAAGCAAACAAACAAAACAAACAAAAACTTGATGGATCTCATTTAAAGGATAAGATGGTGAAACCAGTGTCACCATAAGATTGCTTATCTTATACATCTTATATCTAGCTAAGTTGTTATTAAAAACAGAACTGACTGGGCAACTATTTTAAGTTCTGAGACCTTTAAAACTGATGTTTCTACTTCAGCTTGAATTTACTTTTATTCTCATAATATTTTCAGTGACAAGCACACTAAAAGTTTTAACAAAAGTAAAACAGGTTTTTATTGCATAATTATAAAAATATTTTTAAAGGATTTTAAATACTTAAAGAGAATTGTTTAATAATTCCAGAAATTTTCTAATTTTTTTAAAAGCATTAAACTCACTCAAATCAGCCTTTGCTCTCAGAAAGGTTTGGCTCCAACGATTTTTTTTGTTTTTTAATTAAGATTCTGACTGTCTATAATTGACATAGCTTTTTTTGTGATATTCTGGACAAAAGCTCCCTTTACTGAAAGCAGAGTATCCATTCTATGTAAACCTTTTAAAAGCAAATCTGTTTACATAAACTATACACATTTGAAACCCCCAATCATTTCCTCTGAAGTCCCATATTTTTTCTCTTCTGATTTTTGCCTAGAAAGCTGTCAAAATTTACAGAAAAAAACACATTGTGAAAGGACATTTAGAACCCTAAAGTAGGTTACCTTACTGTGCAGTATCCCCAGAGCTACATCTTGTCTTCAGACCATCACAGGTCAATTCAGCATCAGACAAGCTGAATTCTTGAGGACAATTTCTAGGTTATTGCTAACAGTTATAATTGAGACATTAACCCACCTGAAATAAAGATATTATATTTTAAAGACTAGGAAGAACCATCTGGCATTAGATTACAAAAAAAAAAAAAAAAAAAAAAGAATTCAATTTTAAGGCTGCTTCTCATCTTTTAAATCTATTTTTCCCCTAATAAAATTATTGTACATTTCCAGCCTCAACTGTTGGCAGTTAGTCAAATGGCTATTTTGTGTCATGGTGCCTCATTCATTGGCCTTAAACCCATAATGAAACTATAAACAGAACAGCATTTCAAACACTTCACTTACTTAGAGGTGAATTTTCAGCGTCCCTCTGAGAAGGAAGAGTAAATTTTATTCATTAAGTTAATTATGTATTTGTGTAAAGTATTTTCCAAAATGATTTCTAAAATCTACACAAGGTCATAGCAAGGCTTTTCATTCAGTTATTGGTTTTGATTTTAAAAGGCCCCAAAGCTTTGAAAAAAAATTCTGGTTTGTGTAAACATTCACATATTCACACACACTTTGTTCACCTTTTCCATTTCCATAATAACCCCAAGCATGCTTTTCACCCATGTAGTATATATAAAATAATTCCATCTGGTGCATATTTTATTTTAGGGATAAAAAAGCTGTTTATGTCATCGTCATAACTTCTAAAGCCAGTTATGACTGTATCTCTTGCAAATTTTCTCTTGTATGGTGGTTAACCTGCTTTAGTTCCCACCTCAAGAGCAAACTTCAACAACACAGAAACAAAAAGAAGTTCAGCAGTTTTCTTACCGCACACATGTATTTGGAAGTTTATTTTCCTTGAATACCAGTATAGTAAGTGCACACACAATGACCATAAGGCAGAATTTAGCGATATATAAAGACTATTATTTACTATTTCCTTGCAGCATTTTTACAGGAATTTTGCATACTCAGTAAACCCATCATACCCTAATGGGATGGGATGCAGCTTTATTAATAATTAAAGCTGAAAAGGAAGTATAAAATAAAGACTTAGCATAAGGGACGTAAAAGGTTTTAGCTTCAATAGTCTCAGGAGTCCAGTAAAGGGAGGAACAGATGGACTATCTGACGAGATACTGAATATTGCTACACGTAGACTAATTCTTGGTGGCTAGGCCAGAAACTGTTGCATTATTCTGTTAATAAAGTAACCTGTACTGTATACTGTATGGTGACACAGAAGATAAAATCTCTTGCTTTTACTTTTTTCTTTATATTTTGTGTCTTACAAAATATATTTCCACTCTTTCAGGAATAAAAGGGCAGAAGGGAAGCATTCTTTGCATACAGACAGCAAAATTACAGATAAACTTCAGCCTAATGTCACCCTGAGAAGTTTTGTTTAATCCAGAAGGTCCTTAAATGGCATCCACTAAACACAGTGTAAAAATGTCAGCAATAGAAAATAGAAAGTGATGCAAATTTTGAAGAAAACTACAAATCATTTTTCCTTGTAGGGGGCTTTATGACTGGTTGTTTCAAGGTCTATTCAGAGGCTTATGAACTCTAAGTCTTAACGTAATAACAGAGAAAAAAACAAAAAACAAAAGTGCACAGAAGTAACTTCTAGAGAAAAAGGAGTCTGCATGAACTCAGGATAAACACTTGTCGGAAGGCATGTCTAGGCTATAGATGGTTAGAAAACATTGACCATGGGGAGGACCCACTTATAGCACCACGCAGAAATCTTGAAGGGGGTTGAAGACGAGATCACTGTGTTTTCAGGATGGACTCAATGACATTAACTCCCAAGATACACTGATGCTCCTCAATGAAAAAAAAAACAGAAACAGAAAGAAACAGAAACACTCAGTGCTAGCTGATACTGAAACAATAAAAGAGACAACCTATGCAACTCGTCATTAGCTCTATCTAGGAAGGACTGGTCATTTCCACACAGCCTAGAATTTAGCTTCATATCTCCTCTGGCCCCAATGTGATGCTGTGCCCCTAAAATGCCTAATATCTCTTGTATGTGCATGTGGAGAGGGTTGTTGCTGATGAAGTGTCTGGAATTTTGTTATGTTGCTGCCAACCAGACTGGTGCTTTCACAGTATGACACTGGTCTGTGTGTTTCAGGTTGGAGGCAATATTCATTCACAATATGGCTTTTGAATGACACCTTCATAGGAAAACAGAAAATTGTTTTAAGATACATTGATAAGAATTCTATTTAAACTGAGATAACTGATATCATAATATTAACTCTGTATTTTCTTGTTCACTATGCCCTGCCACACTCAATTTTTCACCAAAGAAATAAATTTATCAACTTCTGTCATGCAAATTTTCTCCTCTATGCAAGAATTTGCTTCTTGGCACCTGGACCTAGGGCAGCTGTAACAATGGCTTTAAAATGATTTTGAAATAGCTCCTGGAAAGGACAATGCTGTTGCTGACTGAATCAATGCAAAAAAAGAATGACTGACCTGTAATTAAATGTATATACCTGTGACTTTTCTCTCTAGACAGTATGAAAGTATGTTATAGTAAATGAGTCTGCAGTTTACACTATAGGCTTGTCACTAACACCATTTGCTGAGACTTTTTTTTTTTTGCGGGGGGGGGGGGAAGGGGGATTAAAGATAACTGGGGCTAAACCCACTCATATAATATCATAGGAGGGGTTTTAGCCCACCTATTACCACTACAAAGGCACCAGATAGTATATGTGATTTTGAACAATGTTGGAATTCCTCAAGTTCTTCTTCAATTATGTATGGGGAAAATTAATTTTCTACCTCCAGTTATATAAGTATTGGTTTATGAAAGCTCATGCAATCTGTGACAGGCAACAAGGCCACTTTTAGGATATAAAGGAGATTCCTGTATAAGCTGGTGTCAAGCTGACATGACATGCTGTTCTCCCACACAGCTGGGACAGTAATGATTCTCTACAGCAATCTTTTGTTAGCTACTCTATGATGAAATGATGCTCAAATTGCAAAAAATAACAGTGTGACAGTGCTCATGAAAACAAGCTTCTCTCATGTCTGTCTCTGGACCCATTATCACTCAAAGAAGTTGCTTGCCACTGCATTTAGTCACAAGTCAGGATCTCTTGTGAACTGTGTGTATCGGTCTCATAGTAACTCAGAAGCACTGTTCAGCATGTAGGTTGACATAAAATGCAAGCTTCCAGCTGTAGAGCCACTTCATAAGGAAATGCATTTGTAGAATCATCATTGCTTTCTATAGCTTCCTGAGGAAGGAAGTGGAGAGGGAGGTGCTGAGCTCCTCTCCATGGGATCCAGTGGCAGGATGCGTGGGAACGGAACAAAGCTGCACCCGGGGAGGTTCAGACTGCACATTAGGAAGCATTTCTTTACTGAGAGGGTGGTCAGACACTGGAACAGGTTCCTAGAGAAGTGGTCGATGCCCCAGGCCTGTCAGTGTTTAAGAGGCATTTGGATAATGCCCTTAATAATATGCTTTAACTTTTGATCAGCCACGAAACAGGTCAAGCAGTTGGTCTAGATGATAATTTCAACTGAAATATCCTGTTCTATTCTATTCTATGCTATGCTATGCTATGCTATGCTATTCTATTTTTCTGTTAATCTAAAAAGATCAAGTCACAGCAATTGAGTGGGCAGCTTAAAGTCAGAGAGAAGCTAGAGGTAGAAGTCAAGTTCTTAAATAAGAATTGCCAATGAAGAAAAATCTATATGGAATCACAATATGATAAGAAAACTGGTGTAACTATAAGGTGTGTCAGAAAAGCAGCTAAATAAACACAGCTAAATAACAACTTAAATAAAGGAAGAGGGAATTTTCATTTTTATCCATAAGTGAATAAACATATTTTTATGAGGTAAGTAAAGATGAATAACTTTTTAGAAGTAAGAAGTGTGTATGCTTGTCCAGAAAAGATGCATTAAAGTACAACTATGCCCTATGCCACCTTTTTGCGGATGAGTCACATGTAAGAGTAGATTCTACCTCTGTAACAAGTAAGATGAGTTATGAATATGAAATAAATAGAGGCCATCTGTGGGAAAAGAAGAAATTACAATTATTGCTATTATACCTGGTTTGTTTCTGATGAAAGAAGGTTCAATTTACAGTTTCAAAACAAATTATGTCATTGTGTCCATCAAAATTTGCCTCACGCGTATGTAAAAGATTACATCTTTCTAAATTTTATTTCCTGCCGCTCCTGTCAACCCCTTTGTTTTGTTGATCACCATTTTTCTACAAAATGCATCTCTTTCTTCTGATCTACAGCAACATGGATTCAAGGATAATTTTCTCTTTCTTTTCTTTTTTCTTAATGTCTTCTGTCCCACCTATGACTGCTCTTTCAAGCCCATCATCTTGAATAATCAGTCCCTGCGCCCTCTGTCAGAAGGGTTCAATTTCCATCTTCTCAGTAATAATTTCACCTTGAAGAACTGCTGTCTTGATAGCAAGATGGCCTATTCCCCTAAAAGTTTTATTAGGGGTAAGCAGTACAAAAAGACAGGGGAAAGTAAGCCCAAGGAGAGAGCAGGGTTCAGCTTCTCTCTAAGGAAATTTAAAACTGTGTAGTTTCTGTCTTGCTACTGACTGTCCTAGAATTTAGATAGATAATCTGGTCGTTGTCAGCAACTGCTAACCCAGTAAACAATTGACTTCTCATGTTATAAGGCGCTCTGTCTTTTTGCATAGTAATGTAGGTTCAGAAACTGAGAACAAGAAGAAAATATTTTCCTTTATTACAACACCAATAACAAGTATTATTATAGCTTATTATGACAAATGCTACTGTCAACAGATGGCCTTTCGTCAAAACATTAGCAAATGAATGTCAGAACAGCTGTGAATCTGTTGTAATTTTTTACTTGAAGATGAAAGGTTGCTTATCTGGTCAGTCTTAATTAGCTCTGAAACCAGGTGTCATGTAACAGTGAAACAGGCACTTTTGTCATCCAGGAAAAAAAAAAACAAAACAACCTATTCTTCTTTTCTTGGTAATTCTCAAGTGTGGGCCAAAGGAGCTCCCAAAGAAACTCTGCAGTCTACCACACTCTTAGGGAATATTTGACACCTGAATACTGCTACAAGCCCACAGAACTTGCAATAATCTGCTGCTAAGATTTATAGTGAGAGAGAATGACGCAGATTAAAGCCATAGGACTTACTGTTCCAGTAGTCAGTGAAAAAATATGAAGGTGTTTTGTTTTGTTTTTTCCCCTCAGTTCTATAGCATGCAGTTTGAATAAAGACTGGGATGAAGAACAGAAATGGAGGCAATAGAAAGTAAATCTGTATAAATAAGTTAAATATTAGGTAAAGTTGAGGCATCTCTGTAAAGTCTTCACTTAAAAAAGATCTAGTTTTGTTGTGTTAAGTCCCATGGATAAGATAGGTATTACTGGCTTACTTGTACCAATCACATAAATATATATATGTACTCAGCTCACCCATATCAATCAGGCTAGAAGGCACTCTGTATTCAACAAAGATGCAGTTACAAATCAATGTGCAAAATGCACTGTGTATGAAAACATATATCTTAAATTCAAGTGAAAATAAGTAGGATTTGAATATAAACTCTTCAGGCATGCTTCAACAGATTCTGTAAAAATCTCCTGTTCAATGTATGTCAGTATGCAACACTACAAAGATAAAACCCAATATGCTTCTGTTTCCGTGTGTCTGGCTTTTGTAGTAATAACATTGAGTTTTGGAGCGGTTGTGAAATTTTAATGTAATTTGTATCTTCTTTCAATTTATTAATATAGCTAAAGAGTCATTATGCTGCTTATTATTATGTGCATGTTAATGTTGTTTTTTATCAAATTATAGTTACTTTTTATTAAACAACAGAGAAAGATCACTCTAAAGGTCATTCGACCTTTGCTATGACAGTATTTAAGCTGCAGCACAACTTTCCATGATGTCCTGAGAGACTGTAAAATACACTGTCATATTTTCATCTACTAATTGCTCCTTCAATTGACCTGATTATAGAGAAAGTATCTCAACCTTCATTACACATCCAGACAAATATGTTCCGATGTGTACTGCAGAAAACTATAACCATGGGATGATGTTAAAAAAAAAAAAAAAGGGCACAAATTGGCACTGGCAACCTTGGGACTATAAGTAGCTCACAAGTGGTCAGTTAAAGAAATGCAGACCTAGGACCTGGGCAAAACTGGATTCAGCAGTTTGAAAAAAAACCCAAACAAACAATGCAAAAAACAAATTTCTGATGTATGTGAAAATTACATAGTAAACTAAGATGTAACATGGCTTTGCAGTAATATCAAAGCTATACATAAATCTGTGTGCATAATGATTTCAACTGTTGTTATTATTGACAATAAATATCTGGCTTTCTCTATAAGGCATGTTTTCTTTTTGCCCATAAATATATTTTGAATATAAAACTACAAGATCTAAAGCTCTTGTCTATTATGCAAATTGGGATGCAGCAAAAATTGAATGAGAGGGAATATGGAAATCATTAACTGAGATGAAGCACCTAGGGTGTAGGGGGAAATCATAATCTCTAATACTGAGCATAAATTATGCAATTAGATAGACTTAAATACAATACAATTGGTTTTGTAACTCCATTGATCTAAGCTTGTTTACTCAAGAGTTAACACTATATCAAGATGATTTTGTCTGGTTATGGAATAATAACTTTGAAGCTGAATTCTGTATAGCAGAGAAAATCTTTATCCTAAACCAAAAGGAAACAAAAGAATCAGATTTACTTGGTATAGGTTCTGTCTTCTGCATGTGCTTTTACAGTACCTAAACCAAAAGACTCCTATCCTCATTAGAATTCCTGAGCGTATGCTGTTTTCAAATTTGCTTTGCAAGCAAATCACAGTTATTTTACCAAATACAAAATAAACACATCTATTTCTAATGATTTTTCTAAGACTTCTTGTTACTACTGTGTTCCTCTATTAAATCAAGCATTTCTCCTAGAGAGAAAATGTATGTTAAAGGTCATTTCCACTGCAAGAAATGCAGATTTCTACACAGCATTTTGGTAGCAACCTTTCATTGACAAGATTCCCTCAAGCAATGATCAAGGCACAGCTAACACTTTTTTTTGCCATCAGTTTAGTGGCTTCAGACTTTAGATGCTCCTTGGATGTAGACCTCAGGATTCTTTGTCGCTTGTTTCACAAGCACTGGTTGAAAGTGATTTCATGTCCTCTTCTTTATGAATGAATGATTCTTTTCTGTTCAACCTTAGCTCATTGTTAGAAAGAAAAGGTTTGTATTTTTTTAGTTATTGTTTACTTCTTACCTGATGTATTTGATTTACTTTAGTCAGCAAACTACAGAACACATTCTACTTTCCCTCCACTTCTTTTCCCTATTACCCTTCGTCCTGGTTCCCGGGGATAGAGTTATTTTTTTCCACAAAGCTCTGTGCTGTGCTTTGGATTTGTGCAGAAGAATTTTGATACACATGATGTTTTTCGTTGTTCCCCAAGTAGTGCTCAGGCTTTTCAAGGACTTTTTTGGTTCTCCTGCCGGCCAGGGGCATAACAAGTGGGAGTACACACAGCAGGACGAAAAAATGTCCAAAGATTTCCAACCATTAACGTATGCTCGGGGGGGGGTTTGGGGGGTCGGTCGGCGGGGGAGAGTGATCGGTTGGGTATGATCGGTCGGGAGGGTGGGTTTGGTCAGGGGTGGTTGAAATTGCATTGTGCTCTTGTTTTGTTTTTCTGTATATTTTGTTACATTCCATTATTACATTATTATTATTTTCTCCATAAACTGTCTTTATCTCAGCCCAGCTCTAACCTTTTTCTCCTTCCCGATTCTTCCCCCATCCCACTGAGGGGGGGGGGAAAAGTGGCGAGCGGCTGCGGGTGCTTAGTTTCCGCCGGGCCCAACAAAACCCCTTCCTTTCCTCTACCCCCCCTTTTAAAAAGGGTTTTTTTTTTTGGTTTTTTTAAGAAAATTTTTTTTTTCCCCCCCCTTTTAATTTAAACACTGGTTTTAAAAAAATTTAATTTAAAAAATTTTGGCCAAAAAAAAAGGGTTTTTTTGTTTGGATAGACCCGGAAAATAAATAAATTGGGTTTTTTTTCATGTTTTAAATTTCTTTTTTTTGAGTTTTTCCTTTTTTGGGAAACAGAAAAATTCTTTTTTGAATTTTTGGGAAAAAAATTTTTTTTTTTAAATTTTGTTGATTTTAAAAAACTTTTAAAATTTTAGTTTTCAAAATTTTTTTAAAAATTTAAGTTTTTAGTCCCAAAATTTTGTTTAAAAACCGAAAAGATGGGATAATTCCCTTTTACATAAATACAAGGGCCAAAAGGAAATGGATTACTCCCTTTTTAAAAAAAAAAGGGGAAAAAGCAGGAAAAAAATATACAACTTCAAAGGGAGAATTAGCCCGCATTTAGTAAAGGAAACTAATTAAATGGGGAAAAAGCATTGATTAAGGTAAGAAAAATCTTTTTTTAGGAAATTTAAAAAAGTTGTTTCTTTTTCCGTTATTTTGTTTGTTAAAGTTAAAAATTTTTTAAAGTGGGCTGCCTTTTTAAGAAAATTTGGGTAATTTGTTTGCCAAAAGTATTTATAGCAATTTCTGAAAATTTTGATTTTGGGGGGGGGTTTTTTTTTTTTTTGAAACGGTAAACGTTATTTGTTTTGAAAAATTTTTGGGAAATTAAAAATTTTTAAAAATGTTTCCTGGAAAAATGGTTAGATTTTTAAATTTTTCCCCCCTTTTGTGGAAGTTCTTTTTTAAAAAAAAATTTTTAAAAAATATTTGTTGTCCTTTTTTTTTTGTTTTTTAACTCCTATTTAAAAATTTTTTTTTTTTTTTCCCCTTTTTTATTTTTTAGGGGTTTGGGTTGGGGGGTTTGTGTTTTTGGGGTTTTTTTTTTCTTCGTGGGATGTTGGTTGTGAAAGTTTTGTGTGTTGTTGTGTTTTTTTTTTATTGGGGGGTTTTAAAAAATTTTTCCCTTTTTTGGGGTTATTTTTGGGGTTTGTGTTTTTTTTGTTTTTTTTCTTTTTTTAATTTTTTGTATGGTTTTGCTCCCAAAAAAACTGGTTAAGGTTAAAAATAGGGAAAAGGTAATTTGGGTTCTTTTTTTGTCCCCGTGGGGGAAATTTTTTTAGGTTTAAAAAAAAAATTTTGGTTAAAAAAAAAAAAATTTTTAAAAAAAGTAACTTTAACTAGTTTTAATTAAAAAAAGTTTTGTTTTGGGGTTTAAGGGGGGGGTAATAAAAAAATTGAAAATTTGTTTTTTTATTTAAAAATCAAAAAAGGGGGGGGTTTTTTTGTTTTTTCTTTTTTTTTTTTTGTTTTTTTTTTCATTTTTTTGTTTTTTTTTTTTTTTTTTTGGGTTACCCGAATTTCCCCCCCCCAAAATGGGGGTTTTCCCCTTTTCCGGGGGGGAAAAGTAGGGGTGGTAATAGCCGTTGGTTCCAGTTGGTTTTGGGTGTGGGAAAAAAAATTTGTGTGGGGAAAAGGTTTTTTTGGGGAGTGGGTGCCGTCGGTTTCTAAGGGGGCGGTTTTTTTGGGAAGTGTTTCCTTGAGTTTAAAATTTTTTTGGGGTTTTTGGGGGGAGTATTGTGCCAAAATTTAATTTTTTGTGTGGTTTTGGGTTTTAAACCCAATCGAAGTTTTAAAAAATTAAATTTGGAATTCCCGTTTAGGGAAACCCATTAAGAAAAAAAAAAAAAATTTTTTTTTTCAAACTTTTTTTAAAAAAGGGGGAAAAAAAAATTTTTTTAAAATGCTTTAAATTTATTGGGAATGTGGAAAAAATGCGTTTGGGAGTTTTTTTGAATGTGTTTGAAGGGGGGGGTTGTAAATAAAAATTAAGAAAATCGGATTAATAACATGAATAGCCTTTTCAATATAAATAACAGTCTTCTAGTATTTGGGGATTTTCAGAGGTAGAGATGGTAATAAACCCACCAAAATCTTGAAAAACTTAAAGATCTTTAGTATCATATAACTCAATGACATAATATGCATAATCTGTTCTTTTCCTTTTTCTGCAGGGCAACTTTCCACAGAATTTGCCTCACTGAAAGCCAGAACAAAGCTGATGTAGACACATCTAGACTCCCATCCTATTTCCTGGAGTGGGAATATGTCAAGGTAGCACAATGGCAATGGAGGGATCAGCCAGTGTGTTCCAGTTGGTGTTAAGAGCTTGTAGAAAAGTCAAAAGTTAGTGAAGCCAACAGGTCATATTTTTGGGGACTGTCCACCCGGGCTCAGATCCTGTACTGCATTTTCTAACTGGCAAGGCAGAGATTCTGGTTTAATGTGATTATCACTATGAGTATTAATATATTGGCTCTGAGTTTCAGAGCTGGCCTAGTCATTGCTGCCAAAATATTAATACTCCTTGTGAATAGGAAATTGAGACAGATTCTTCAGCATCAAAGTCAATGAAGTCATTATCAGCTTTATCCATCCAAAAAGTGAATCTCAGCTGGGAGAATCCCTATTCCAAGAATGTAAAAAAAAAAAAAATCATATATACAATCTTTAAAAAAAATAAAGAGCAGAAAAAATACATTCTTATAAACATCAGCAATAAATATAGATATGTAGATGTGAATGCTGGCAAAAAGAAGATGAGCAAGATCAGGCCAGTATTTTTTAAGACACTGTGAAATTGAGAAATGGAAATACAGATACAGTTTAATCCAATCTGATGGGACACAGCAGGATCCAAGACTTTAAAAATGAGATCCTCATGTGGGGAGTTTTACCAAGGGATCATTGAGAATATCATACTACTTATTGCCAACCAAACACATCTTATGACCTTTTCAAAACAAACAAATTCTCAGCAACCTCAGGAGATCAGTCCTGTAATTAGACCTCCTCTACTGCAGCTAGAAAATCTGTCAATTCTTTCACTCCTGTGTCAGAGTCCAATACTGTCTGACCAGGCTCTTTCAGATATTCTGCATGAAGAGGACTCAATGTTTTAATACCAAAGTTACTTATTCGAAGATATTGGATGTTACATGGCATTTTGATTTAGCAGAGTATGCAGAAATGTACTGAGGTCACAATACAAGCCTTCTTCCACTGCAGAGTTTTGGTGATTGGTCCCACCATAATATTGCTTTCATGACAGCTGAAGGAAACTTTTGTTGATAAATCAGCATGGTTTTGTAGATATATGTTGCTGTTTGGAATCTGTAGCAGTTTCATTATGTTAGTAAAAAATAAAAATGTTCCTCACTTATATGTACATATGTATGTCTAAGACAAAACATAGATAAAAAGGAAAAATAAATAAACAAATTTTCTCCTCAGCTTATCATTGGCAAATTATGAGTCATTTAGTTACCAGGAAAAAATGTGTATGGAGACAAATGCATCCAGCAGTACCTGTGCTGTCAGAGAAGCTTCCAATGAATATCTACAAAATACACTTAAATCACAGAAAGAAAAAAAAAAAAAAAGAAGACGACACTGAGTATGAATTAAGTGTGGGAGGTTATGTAACTAACAGATGGATAACGCCAAAAGGTGTGGTAAATCCATGAGCCAGGACACCTTACAAGGTGTGTTACTCCCAGCATACTTTTCTTTATCTCACAAAGTTTAACATAGTGGATTCTCATTTTATTTGCATGGGTCAAGAAGAAAGCTACCACCACAAGTGGCTAGGGTTGGCATAACATATGTATAGTCCTATGATGGTGTACAATTACAGATATGCTTTGTGAGATATCAGGGAACATGCCTGAATCCTGACAGCTATGGGGTATCTGCCACATTGGCACAATTGCTCAAAGAAATGTTGCAATCCTAAAAGTCAGTTAAAAAGAAATGGCCTAAAAAATTATTACAACCCACATGCTATCATTAGGAATTACTTTCTGTTTTCATTAACAAAAATAACCTCCTGTAGGTACCTGCTTGATTCCTGTTAAAAGGCCAAACAACAATCTTGTTAACCAGAGTGAGTTTTGCATTAACAAAACTTTGCTCAAAACCTATATAAAATATGGACAATATTTAAGTCTGTACTTATTGTTTCATTTTATTACTTCACTTTGGCTTTCTTTCAGTCTTCAGTTTCTATTGTTATTATGATGAGAAATAAAATATCATGGGGAACATTGTTTTACTTTGTTTCCAAATCTTCCTTAGAAGGTCTAATCGAATACATATTGGATAAATATGGAGGTGTCATGATTTAACATCAGTTGGCAGCTAAGCACCACACAGCCGCTCGCTCACTCCTCCCACAGTGGGATGGGGGAGAGAATCAGAAGAGAAAAAGTGAGAAAACTCATGGGTTGTGTCGTGGTTTAACCCTGGCTGGACACCAGGGGCCCACCAAAGCCGCTCTATCACTCCCCTCTAACCAGACAGAGGAGACAAAAAGTAAATCAAAAGGGCTCGTGGGTCGAGATAAGGACAGGGAGAGATCATTTTATCAGTTACCATCATGGGCAAAACAGACTCCACTTGAAAGAAATAATTCATTTATTATCAATCAATCAAAATCAGAGAAGGAGAGGAGAAAAACTGCTAGATCTTAAAAACCTTTCCCCCCACCCCTCCCTTCTTTCTGGGCACAACTTCACTCCCAGCTTCTCTACACACTCCCCGCCAGCGGCACAGGGGGATGGGAATGGGGGTTGAGGTCAGTTCATCACACGTTGTCTCTGCCGCTTCTTCTTCCCTAGGGAGAGGACTCTTTCCCTGCTTATGCGTGGGGTCCCTCTCACGGGAGACAGTCCTCCACGAACTTCTCCAACATGAGTCCTTCCCACGGGCTACAGTTCTCCACGAACTGCTCCAGCGTTGGGTCCCCTGCGGGGTCACAAGTTCTACCAGCAAACCTGCTTCGGTGTGGGCTCCTCCCCCCACGGGTCCGCAATGGCTTGCCAGGAACCTGATCTGGTGCAGGCTTCCCACGGGATCACAGCCTCCTCCCTTCAGGCATCCACCCGCTCCGACGTGGGGTCCTCCACAGGCTACAAGTGGAGATCTGCTCCACCGTGGACCTCCATGGGCTGCAGGAGGACAGCCTGCCCCACCATGGTCTTCACCACGGGCTGCAGGGGAATCTCTGCTCCGGTACCTGGAGCACCTCCTCCCCCTCCTGCTTCACTGACCTTGGTGTCTGCAGGGCTGTTTTCTCTTGCATCCTCTCACTTCTCTTCTCTCTCCGGCTACTAAGCCGCAGACGGTGTTTTTTTTCCCTTCTTAAATATGTTATCACAGAGGCGCTTCCACTGTTGCTGATTGGCTTGGCCTTGGCCAGCAGCGGACACAGGGAATACTTCTAGCAGCTTCTCACAGAAGCCACCCCTGTAGCCCCCCCACTACCAAGACCTTGCACAGAAAACCAATACAGGTTGGGATAAAGACAGTTTAATAGGGAAAGCAAAAGCCATGCACGTGCAAGAAAAGCAAAGCAAGGAATTCATTCACTGCTTCCCACTGGCAGGCAGCTGTTCATCCACCTCCAGGAAAGCAGGGCTCCATCACATGTAAAGGTGACTTGGGAAGACAGACGCCATCACTCCTAACATCCCCCCTTCCTTCTTCTTCCCCCAGCTTATATACTGAGCATGATGCCATATGGTCTGGAATAGCCTTTTGGACAGCTGGGGTCAGCTGTCCTGGCTGTGCCCCCTCGCAGCTTCTGGTGCCACTGGCAGAGCAGGGGAAGTTGAAAAGTCTTGGTGTAAACACTGCTCAGCAACAACTAAAACACCAGTGAGTTATCAACATTCTTCTCATACTAAATCCAAAATATAGCACTATAAAAGCTACTACGAAGAAAATTAACTCTGTCCCAGCCAAAATCAGGACAGTAGGTATCTTAACCTTCCGCAGTTTCTCTGACTTTAACTGAGTTTTTTTGATTATAAATCAGAATTATAAGGGGCAGGACAGTCAGTCCCAGAGAGCTTAGCACGTTCCTAGGTTACAGGTTGTAGGTGCAGTGCAGCCAACAGTTTTATTATTTCTCCCTCTTTGTTTCTTATTAAAGTATAAAACATGTTTATAGGTTTCCTTATAGTACAAAACTGCATCTAACACATTTATTTCTCATAGAAAAAGAGAAGTATTTAATAAAACATCTTTGTATTTTTGATTTTTTTTTTAATTTCTATTAATATAAGCAGTGTTACATTTTAAATGTATTCTCTAATTATTAAAAAAAAACAACTATAAGTTTTTTGCATCTCTGAAAATTAGAGCTAATTACATCTGTGTTCTGTGCAAGGAGGAATATTCAGTTAGGTGCTGATCTTTTATTTTATGTTTCATTCACTAATTTCTTTAAAATAAGTAAATAGAGTCTAGGTTTTCTTTGAAAATTCTTTGTTGATTCATCAGTTTGTATCAAGACTGCTTGGTAATATTTTATAGGATATGATTTGACAAGTTATTTATGGTACATAATTTGCTTCTTTTGCTTACATTATGCAAGCAGAAAGCTGAAATCAATACCAACACAGAGGGTCAGGAAGATTTTTTCAACAAAGAAACTTGTTTATATGCATCATGAACTTTCTTTTCTGAATATGAATTTTAAACACACATGCAAGCAAAAAAACCCCTTTATAGACAAAATATTATAAAAGTTACATAGCCTGAACAATGTGCAATCAAATTGACTATTTCAGTACATAAAGGTGTTAACTGCTAAAAACGTCAAATATTCCCGTTTTTTATAAGGGATGGCAGATGATATTAAACTCCTTAATATACATGGTTTATATTGAAGCTGGAGCTACTTGTCCTTTAGTTGTGCATTAACAGTCTCACATGGTAATGGCAACAGACCTAGTAATGGACCATGTTTGGTTACCTGTTTCTTTGTTCCAAATATGTCTATGCTCATGGAAAGGACCAGGCAGCTCAGGTGGACCCTGTGGAAGAAAAGGGAGATTGCCCCTTCCTCAACTGAGGGAGCTACCATGGGCCCTGGCTCAGAGGAAGGGGACACAGGCAGAAGTTGAAGCAGACAGGCAGGGCTCGGGGCTAAGGAAACACCCTGCGGCTGAGCAAAGCTGTGCAGCAGGAGCAGGGAGGTGGCAGGGGGCGGGGGGGGGCACAGATGTGAGAGGAATAAACTGCCCCTGATGGAGACAGCAAGAACTGTGCATAGGGCATTTTTCGTTATTATTTTCTGGTTTGCTTGACCTAATTGCCTTGAGATTTTTCTATGTAGAGTCATGTTTCTCACTCTTACCCCAGTAAAATCAAGCTTTCCTTGTTTTAAACCTCGTACGGTGTTCTGTGGGCAGACACCCTGGCACGGCCACCTCAAAGCTCTGGCCATCTCAGGATCCTGTAGCAATCCCAAGCTACTGGCTGTAAATCCAAAGGGGAAACCAACTTCCCTGTTTCTGCAGTCTGGAGGACTGTGGTATGACTACCTGCAGGCAGCAGTCCTGCTGCATTTTATTCCCACCAGAGTGATCTATAATTCTCTTAGTGGATTTCCATGATATATAAATTTTCTGCATTGAGTCTAACTGTGTCACTGTTAGTCCTATATGTCACCTATTTGCCACTTCATTCAGCTGTTGACAACAGTAGCAAAACAAGGCATAATTTGTCTTAGCACACCCAAGTGTTTTTTTAGATAAACACACTAAACAAACAAGATATGTGATAAGCTTTTTTTGTTTATGGATGTCATTATAGATTTGACCTTCCTAAAACACATCCACCTTTTTCTGTTAACTTCTGAAATACAATTATAGGCTATTCTGGGTATTGTCACAAACTTTATCTGTAGTTACAATGGAAATGCCCACTTTGTCAGGTGAATCCCTTTGTTCTAGTTAAATAAATATTTGAACATCCTCAAACAAGGAAATAAAGGCTTAACTGTTGATTGCTGTGCTTTAACTTTTACTTACAGTGCTGCCAAAGATACTTACATGCTGTCCTAATAAAAATTTAAACTCTTTGAAATCCCAGTCTCCAATCCAGAACAATCCCAATGAAATTATACAGCAGATATAATAAGAGATCATAAGGAGGAAGGGAAAATAAAAGATCATTTCCTAAATAATGGTGGAATGTTCCACTGTTTGAACCCCAGGACAAGGAAGATATACAGGTTGGGAAAGAAAGACATTGTTTCTCTTGGACTAAAGATAATCTAGAGAGTCATGTCATTGCTATTCCATTGGCCAATTTACAGTTAAAGAGAAAGATATGACTAATAAAAAAACCTCAAAAACCCTCAAAAGAACCCCCTCCAAAAAGCATCCAGAACTTGTAAAACATGTAAAGGTTAATTAACCAGACTCATAAGCCCTCTGGAAGGCTCAAAAAAGAAAAGAAAGTAAAAAACCATTTATACAGAACCTTAATGAGGCTTTGTTTTGTTGTTTTAGAATTTTGTTCTATTACCTCATTAAAGTTACATTTTCCAGCTAAGGTTTCGCGGTTGGGTTTTCAGGTTTTTGGGGTTTTTTTTTCAGATAAAGCTGACTCTGAATTACCTTACAACCCTTGGACACTCCAATCCCAAGGACATTTTGTTTTCAATTGTTTTGGTTTTCCTCTGATATGTACTCATCTATTTCTAGCATTTCTACTACCTAAAGGTTTAGGAAATCACTGTGAAGCTGCCCAACCATTTTCACAAGCTGCCTGTGTACAGAGAGCTGGGTCTCTTGAGGAGTGTTAATCTGAGCTTCTTCAAGAGGCTAAAGATAATGGGGAAACAGTCTGACCTTAAGTTCATTTGTGCTTGATGTAACTCATAAACATCAGACCCTTCCCCTCTTTTCATTTTTGTTTGAATACTAGTTTCAGCAATGTGAATGTTTTAGTCGTCCTAAAAAATATTTGTTTCAGCATTCATTTGGAAGATAAGCATATTAATAATTTCTATTCTTCTTTAATGTATTCTCATTAATGCCTTAAATTATATAGCACCATATTTCTTTACATTAAATGGGAAATTGTCTTTACCATTAACAAAAAGCTATTTATGACTATTTTGTTCTGTACTGGAAGACTGAGTGTGGTAATGATGGTTTACAGCAAGAGATGAAAATATGAAAATGAATTTTATTCTCTTGTCACTAATGAATAAAGTTATAATGGAATATGGCATTTTTTTACATTTATGGGGAATTGCTTGGGAAAAAACATTTTTGTGGGTTTGGAAATAAAAAATTTGTGGGTCTTACATGATGTATAGTTTAGTTGCAGGTAGCCTCCTCAAAAGATAATTTGTCCTTATCCTTATAACAGGTTTTCCGTATTTTATTTCAGTTTTGGTTAGTAACCAACCTCTATCAATCAGTGGTTATATCAATCAGCGGTTTCAGTGACAATTATACTTATGATGGAATATTTTGTCACAAACAGTATGGTTTGGTTTTTTTTGATTTGGAGAGACTCATACCTTGCGCTATTAAAGAGTCTCAAGGCTTACATATGGTGGAAACATTCCATCAGAAAAAAATATAATACATAAGCAAGTTTTTATCTGTTTCTTTTCTTACACCATAGCAGATCTAAGTCCTTCACCTTAGGCAAGATAACATGTTTCAGTTTCATATGAAGTAATTTAGGGCATAATCACATGGTATCCTTGCGGTCAAATGTCTTCCTTATCCTAGAAATATGAAGAGAGGAGACAAGACATTTTATTATTGTAACTCATTACAGGCTTTTACCAATTGATACCCTGTAAATATATTATCATGAATATGTATAAAGGCAAAGAAAAGCAAGATTTGTTTTACCAATTGCAAAATGAACATCAGAAAACAAAACTCACGAGAAAGAAAAAAATCCAGGTTTTAGATCAATACATTTACTGGTTTCAGCTAATGTGAATTTATGTTCAGGGGCAAATCTTGATTTTGAGAAACGATCCTTGAAGAAGACCAATGTAGTAAATTGGTTTCCCTTTGAAAGACAGACGGGGAAACTGTGTCATTCCTTGAATAGCAAAGGATTATGCTCACAGAAAGATTTGAAAGGATGCAAGTAGAAAATAAGAGAGAAAGTCACAGTAAAGAGCGGAGAATTCATGCGGAAAGATTAAGAGATTGTTGAAAGCTGTAAAAACCAGACAGCTGTGCCTTGGATGCTATGGCAATGGCCCTCTTCAAGAAGGGCCGGAAGGAGGATCCGGGGAACTACAGACCAGTCAGCCTGACCTCGGTACCGGGGAAGATTATGGAGCGGTTTATCTTGAGTGTGCTCACCAGGCACATGGAGGACAATCAGGGGATCAGGCCCAGTCAGCATGGGTTCACGAAAGGCAAGTCTTGCCTAACCAACCTGATTTCCTTCTATGACCAGGTGACCCGCCTGGTAGATGAGGGAAAGGTTGTGGATGTTGTCTACCTGGACTTCAGCAAAGCCTTCGACACAGTCTCCCATAGCATTCTCCTGGAGAAGCTGGCAGTTCATGGCCCAGATGGATGTACTCTTCGCTGGGTTAAAAACTGGCTGGGTGGCCGAGCCCAGAGAGTCATGGTGAATGGAGCTAAATCCAGTTGGCGGCCGCTCACAAGCGGTGTCCCCCAGGGCTCAGTTCTAGGGCCAGTCTTGTTTAATATCTTTATCAATGACCTGGATGTGGGGATTGAGTGTGCCCTCAATAAATTTGCAGATGACACCAAACTGGGTGGGAGTGTTGATCTGCTGGAGGGGAGGAGGGCTCTGCAGAGGGACCTGGACAGGCTGGATCGATGGGCCGAGGCCAATTGTATGAGGTTCAACAAGGCCAAGTGCCGGGTCCTGCACTTGGGTCACAACAACCCCATGCAGCGCTACAGGCTTGGGGAAGAGTGGCTGGAAAGCTGCCTGGTGGAAAAAGACCTGGGGGTACTGATTGACAGCGGCTGACTATGAGCCAGCAGTGTGCCCAGGTGGCCAAGAAGGCCAATGGCATCCTGGCTTGTATCAGGAATAGTGTGGCCAGCAGGAGTAGGGAAGTGATCGTGCCCCTGTACTCGGTGCTGGTGAGGCCGCAGCTTGAATACTGTGTTCAGTTTTGGGCCCCTCACTACAAGAAAGGTGTTGCCTTGCTGGAACATGTCCAGAGGAGAGCAACCAAGCTGGTGAGGGGTCTGGAGCACAAGTAATACGAGGAGCGGCTGAGGGAACTGGGGTTGTTTAGCCTGGAGAAGAGGAGGCTGAGGGGAGACCTGATTGCCCTCTACAACTACCTGAAAGGAGGTTGTAGCGAGGTGGGGGTCGGCCTCTTCTCCCTGGTAACAGATGATAGGACGAGGGGGAATGGCTTGAAGCTGCGCCAGGGCAGGTTTAGGCTAGACATTAGGAAAAACTTCTTCACCGAGAGGGTTGTCAGGCTCTGGAATGGGCTGCCCAGGGAGGTGGTGGAGTCCTCATCCCTGGAGGTCTTTAAAAGAAGGATAGATGAGGTGCTTAGGGACATGGTTTAGTGGTGGGATGGCAGTGCTAGGTTAACGGTTGGACTCGATGATCTTAAAGGTCTTTTCCAACCGAGGTGATTCTATGATTCTATTCTATGATTCTATGGAAGGAAATCCCTTCCCAGGAGCTTCCTAGGAGAGGGGTGTGAGGGGTTTGCTGCCACTCAGAATACCACAGAGTTGAATTAAATGGATCCTGAAAGCATGAGCTTGTCCTAAAGGACAGAGTGAGCAGGAGGAGAGCTTTTATAAATAAAAGCTTTCTTTATTTGTAAACTGTTCTAAAAACTTTTAGAGACATAATTTTAAAAATCCAGTTAATCTTCTGTTAAAAAATGTTTCTTTGGAGAGGAGAGTTAAAAGACATTGGTCATTTCTGAGGAGTTTAGTTCATGAAGAAATTCTACTAGTCTATCTCAAAGCACTGAGAAACTTGGATTTCAGAATAAATTAATCAAATAACCTCCAGTCTCTGCTATTGAATACCCAGGGATTCAGTAGGGAAATTAACGTAGATAAGTCTTTCACAACTTTACTTACTGAATTGTGAAGTTCTCTTAATCACACGTGCTTAAACATAATTTTCAGTAAGAATTTTCAATGTGCTTGAACAATTGGCAGGTTTTTTTACAACAATGGAGAAATCTGTTTCAAATAGGGTCTGGTATTCAGAAAATTAATGAGTGAATATATAAGGAAACTGTATTTACTTAATCAATACACAGAGACCATAAAATCAACATCGAACCAGATAGAAGCAAAGATCAAAAAGATCAAAAAACAATAAAACACACATCTATTCACTTCTATTGTTAGATTTACAACTGAATTAAAAAATGTATCAAGTTAAAAAAAAGATGAGGTATCATGAAATCAAATCACTTTAAAATCATAGAATCATAGAATGTTAAATTGAAAGTTCAAGACTGTGTATCCTAGTCAGAAAAAAGGTTTTGTGCTTTTTATTTATTTAGGAATTTGAAATGAGTTGGGCAAAATTGAGTCATACACTAGGTGTTTAAAAACCAACACATTTGTGTAACATCATGTAAGACTACATAGCAAGCATGGAAAACCTTATTAATTAATAGCTTAGAGACTTGGCTATTGTGTTTTGAGGGATTATTTCCAGGCTTTTACATTGTGCTTTTTCATAATGATGACTCTTATGTTTGGGAAATAACTGTGATTAAGATTTAAATCAGACAACATTTGTTTTCTGTTTCACATCATAAAAACTTCAAGCATATTTCCTTTCAGAGTATTTATTTTTACTGTTTTGTATTCTGCTTCTTATTAAAAAAATATTTTATTGCAATCATAAAATCAGTGAGTAGAAATTCAATTCCTTTATATGTAAATGAATGAGATTTGAAAAGTGGTAGATGCACTTGTTTCTTTTTTTCTTGCAGGACCTATCAGAACAAGACTTTAAGTAGCTTCTGGGGACTCTCTCTGCACATAAAAAATGTGCATTCTCTCCCCTTGTTTTTTGACCAACACTAACTCCTCTCTGTGCTCCAAGAACAACGTTTAAAAAGAACATTTTAGAAGTTCAGAAAAGTATTTCATGCATCTAGCAGCAAGCTAACTTCCTTCTTTTGTGTCTGAAAGATATGTGATTGTTGTCCCAGAAGAAATATCAATCTACTTGCTGCTTAAATATGATTTTTTATTATTATTATTTTAATCTTCAGGATGTGAAAGACCAGAAATAAAAGTTCTTTGGTCTAGAGAATGGTCTAGATGATGGGGTTATAAACACAAGAAGTAAAAAATTTCATATTGCAGTAACAGAGACACTGAAACAGATATCTCGCTGGGATGCATGCTAAAGAATATTCTTCTGATTCATTAATGTCCTTGCAGATAGGATGCTAGTCACATCACACCAGATAAATCAATTTCTCTTCTGCAGTTTTCCTTTCCATTTCATATGTTAGATGGCTTTGTGTTTAATTAACCCTGCCTCAGTCCAAGTCATTAGGGTTTCCTTGATGTGAGTCTACACTGGAAAAAGTTAGTAAGTTCCCAAATATTTGCATGGCATCAATTCTGTAGGTTATACTTTTTAAGCTGCTGACATCAGAGAAGGGCAATTTGTAATCTTCTCAGGATGTTAAAAAAGATGATGTTAATGAAGAAGTTGTGTGCACAGCCTTGATTTTAGCCCAAGAAGTACTTCTGCTGAGACTTTAGTAGCCAGGAAGATGATTTAACAAAAAGAATTCTGGGATTATGATATGCCCTGTTCTTTGACTTTCTCCTGTTGAACCAAGACCTTTCCTTCAAAGGAAGAGACAGAAGTACAGATATAAGTGTAGAAGCCTTAACATTATGAATTTATTCAAACCCCACCATCAGGGAAAGATTGATGGCACCATGCTTCCATACCTAATGAAAGTAAAGGCTTTCACAAAACTTCTCTGATATCTTTACAGTGCTTCAAGGAACTCCATGGGAGAAAAGTTTGTTTAAGCTTTTATTTAATATAAGAAAGAGCAGAATAATGATCAGGAGACATCTCTGATGTCTGATGAATTCACAGATATTTCTTCTCCTCTTCCCTTCTAGATGTACACATGCTGAAGGGACAATTGGGTCCTACAACACAACAGGGATGAAAGGTTCACCAGTTCAGTGGTAATTGCACTACAATTAGCAACATTCTTATATCTTATATTCTGTGAGCCTGTCCACATATAGTTGGAAAGAATTACTCTTCTGAAAATTATCTGTAATGCTTTGTACAAGTTCTGAGTTAATGGTGCCTAGTACAACCCAAGTATTACCCGTTTTAGGATCAAAAAATTCAAACAATGAAGTCAAATTTTAATGCCATCATATTATTTGTATGACTAATTGAATATTCTTGGTACATAACGGTTCATCTGTTATACTGAGAACTCTGGAGAAAACCAGAAAAATAACAGTGCATATTGTAGCATTTTATCAGTACATTGCATTCAAACTATTAGTAAAGTAGAATGTTGGCTTCAAAGGACCTGAAAGCATCATACATATCAAAGAAAGGCAAATTCACCAAATAAATGCCAGTAAGTAATAATTTCATGCCTGGGGCACAAGTTAAGTGTATAGTGTGGAAACTGAGAACTGTCATTAGAGACAAATCTGGAAGACAAAGCAGATGATTACTGCATGATAATTATAGACAAATGCAATGATATTTCATTGCTTGTTCATCTTGCTTTTGATTTTCTATCATATCCTGAGGTTTATTTATTTCTGAAGTGGGTCTTATAATCTGACAGGGTTTTTTGTCAACTGCCAAAAAATAAAGTTATATAATGAAATCACACCATACATAATTTTATTTCTGCAAATGGTGCCCTTTTCAGTCCCCACTTTGTTTTGCCATTTTGTCTTAACATCATTATATTTCTTCCTCTCATTTCTTATTTTCCTTTTTTCTAATGCATCTTCTATTACTGATTCTTTCCATTAATCCTCATACGATTTTCATACTCAGTTCCCCTCTCTCTCTTTTTTTCATCAGAAATGAGTGACATCAACCTAGGACACCAGATGCCTAGAATAAACAAAAAATGGCATTTTTGTAACTTAACTGGAGAAATATATGTTTTAGGCGGTAATGCTATCTGTCATTAATGATTCCTGAAATTTCCTATTAAAAGACTTTATGCTTTAGATAATTTTAAAAAATTGAATAATTTTTAGTGCCATGAATCAGTCATAAGTTGAAGTGCTACTGCGTGGACTTTGTCTTTTACGTTTTTATTAAAATAATGCAGCCTGACATTGTGGAAAAGAAATGGTTTGTACTTCTGAAAAAATCTTTGCATTTTTTCACTGCAAAGTTTAACAAGAGCAAAATTAATGGTTTAATGACAGATGGTCATCATGCTGTCAAAGTATAATGATATAATTTTTACTATTCTTCAGGAAGTCTGCCCTCTTTTAATCAAGATATGAAACTCTACATAAAATCTCAGTTTTCAAATCAGTAGGAGAAAATTCATTAAATTTTAGAAGATTAATTAGTCACACAGAAACTTCATCACACTGTTTCAGTATACAACTGAAGAGGGTGAATGAGACTTTGCATGAAGTATGTTTATCTGGCAACCAAAAGATCACCAGAACAGTTACCAGGACTGAAATGCAGGGCATTGTTGCTCTCTTATTCTCAAAATTATCCTCTTGATGCCCTGGCATACAAGTGAGAAAGACAGATGGTTGTAGAGTAAGATCTTACCACTGGAACACTGAATAAAAACAGCTGACTGAATGTGGAAGAAGCTGTGGAAATTATTAATTGCTGAAGTAGCTGCTGGGTGGGGGCAGGAGGAGAGGGATTATGACTCTATAGTAATGGCTGGCTGTTGCTGATCATAGACTAAGAATTATTCTCCCTTAAATTACTTTTTAATTTTATTTTCCTCAGTTACCTAGTTACAGTTGTTCCAATAATGGCTATGACATTATATATTCAGCTTCTATATTTTATTTCTTCAGTCATGCTTATGCACATATGAGTAAATAGAAATTCTAAATAGAAACATTTATTTTGTCAATCACAGATACTAACCTTACTAACCTTCATGTTAATTTTATTAACAGTAATAAATGTCCCTAAGGTGATCCTGGCATCAGAAAATTGAACTAGGTAATGGTCAGCCTCCCTCAGCTACACTTGAGCTATCACTGACTGTCTACCTGCCTTATTGCTAATTTCAGGACTTTCATTTCTAATATTTTAAGGTGTTCAAGTGTTGCCATGACACTTCAACATATCTGAAATTAACTGAACATCCTAATGTGGCAACTATATATGTTTTACTTATCACACAGAAAAAGACAGAGTGATGATAATTTGTGCTGCCAATTTTATGCCTTTTCTCCTTTGCTTTCAGCAGGGCATAATTTATTTCATCAGCTACAAGAACATAGTGTGACAAGGTATTTTCTAGGTTAATTTAGCCATTGCATATACAATAAACACTGAAAATGATTCATCAGTCTGAACTGGTAGGTGACGGTACCATTTCCTAAAAGTTAGAATAACATGTAAAATCTTCATAAAACTGTAGAGAAGCTCTGTGATAATTCAGAATTTTCTCCTAGCTCCACAGAGAAGTAATGTAGAGTCAGCACTACAAAGAATCTAAAATTGGAAGAAGACCATTGCAGAACCATAGAAAAGGAAAGATTGGCTTAGAATGGAGAAAGGCATAATTTTGAATTCTGGACTTTTTGGCGCCCAACAGGGGTCTTAAAGGGCTTGAGATAATGACAGAGTAACCAGAGAATATTAAGGAATTTATATCTGTTAACAGCTATGGGGCGCGGTTTGATTCATCTGTTCTCGATCTTAGTTTATCCAATCTGCACCATGCTCCCTCCTTTGCTGTACTTGTTAAAAGTTGGTGTAGGCTTTTGCAGTTTGCTGTGCTCTGCAGTGACTAAACATTTTTTTCTTGGGAGACTTGTTATTAAAACAATGACCTTGAGCCTTATCTGGTATTTGGGTTTCATGTCAAAGTCTTTACTGCACTTTGGGTACCACCTCGCAGAGAAAATTAGCAATTATACATTGGACTCTGAAAAGTTTGTTGTGGAGGAAATACAGAATGGCACTTTCTCTGCCTTCTTTGATGATGTTTCCTCCTTCATTACAATAACTTTTCAGTATCTTGAACATCCTTGGATAGTTAAGATATATCTGTTGATATCTATTTGGAATATTGTTTCAGTTTTGTCCAAAGTTAGTAAGCAACTTAATAATACCATCCAGATGTCTGCCCCAGGGCTGGATAGTTATGAGTGGCAGGGTATTTGGGGTAGTATGGGTAAATGCCTAGAACGATGGGCACCTCCAGTATTTTGGAAATTCACTCCTGAACAAGTGCAGAATCCTGAAAAACTAGTAGAATATTTGGAAAAGGTATGCTGTCACCCTGGCAATTCTAAGCAAGCACAAATCACTGCAATGTGCTGGGGCCTGGCCCATGCTTACCGAACCCTGTTCAACACGACTGAATACATCCAAAGGGAAGAGAGAGTCTCTGGATCTGATGATAAGGCCACAGCCACTGCAGCTATTCCAACCCTGGCCACAGCCACTGCGGCTACTCCAACCCCAGTGATACACACTACGGCTACTCCAACCCAGGCCACAGGCACTGCGGCTGAACCAGGGAACCAACCCATGCCAGTATCGGTCGCCCCTATACAAAAGAAGAAATCTTGGAAGCAAAAGTCAACTCGTTTAGAAAGGGAGGATGAAAAAGCGGGGCCATCACAAGAGGAGGAGGAAGAGCTCATAAGCAAGACAGAAACCACCTGATCCCTATCCTTGAGTGAACTGCGAGATATCCAAAAAGATTTCAGCCGTCGTCCAGGTGAGCTCATTGTCACCTGGCTACTCCGATGCTGGGATAATGGGGCCAACAGCCTGGAACTGGAGGGTAAGGAAGCCAAGCAATTAGGATCCCTTCTAAGGAAGGGGGCATTGACAAAGCGATTGGAAAAGGGGCACAAGTCCTCAGCCTCTGGAGAAAACTACTGTCAGCCATGAAGGAAAGATATCCTTTCAAGGAAGATGTCATTATCGCCCAGGTAAAGGACCACCGTGGAGAAAGGATCCAGTACCTAGGAATTAGCTGTCCTGGAGTGATTTATAGTGACCTGGACAATGAGGTTGCCCAAAGATCCAGATAATGTCCGTGCACACGACCCATGTGGCGAAAGGTGGTACGCAGCGCACCAGCATCATATGCCAACTCATTGGCAATAATGAACAGGAAAGATGAAGAGGGACCAACGGTGGATGAATTGGCTAGCATGCTCCAAGAATATGAAAAAGTATCTCTTCCTCCTTTGTTTGGTGTGGAGAAACTGTCCCGGAAGTTTGAACAATTCCACGAGGATATATCTCACTCCCCACTTGTACGGACAAGTATCTCAGCCACTAGGAATAAGCGTCCCTCTGCTCGAGACAGAGGATATCAAGGGTACACACCACGGGGCACCCTATGGTTTTACCTACTTGACTATGGAGAGGACAGGAGGAAATGGGATGGAAAACCTACCTCGGCCCTAGAGTCACGAGTATGTGAGTTGCAAAGAAAAACAAACACAAAAGGGGGCTCTTCCAAGAAACTTGTTGCTCCAATTTCCAGAGACAGGGACGACGGTAGTTTTTTCAGACAAAATAGAAGGGCTGATCTTAATTCTGATTGTGATGAAGGAACTTCTGACTCATACATACAAACCATGAGCAACAGTGACCAGGATTAGAGGGGCCCTGCCTCCAGACAGCTGGAGGAAAAGGACAACAGGGTTTACTGGACTGTGTGGATTCGATGGCCTGGCACGTCAGACCCACAGAAGTATAGAGCTCTAGTAGACACCGGTGCACAGTGTACTCTAATGCCATCAAGCCTTATAGGGGCAGAATCCATTTGTATTTCTGGAGTGACAGGGGGATCTCAAGAGCTGACTGTATTGGAGGCCAAAGTGAGCCTAACCGGGAATGAGTGGCAAAACCACCCAATTGTGTCTGGCCCAGATGCTCCATGCATCCTTGGCATAGACTACCTCAGGAGAGGGTGTTTCAAGGACCCAAAAGGGTACTGGTGGGCTTTTGGTATAGCTGCCTTGGAGGCAGAAGAAATTAAGCAGCTGTCTACCTTGCCTGGTCTCTCAAAGGACCCTTCGGTTGTGGGATTGCTGAGTGTTGAAGAACAACAAGTGCCGATTGCCACCACAACAGTGCACAGGCGGCAATATCGCACCAACCGAGACTCCCTGATTCCCATCCATAAGCTGATTCGTCGACTGGAGAGCCAAGGAGTGATCAGCAAGACTCGCTCACCCTTTAACAGTCCCATATGGCCAGTGAGAAAGTCTGATGGAGAGTGGAGACTGACAGTAGACTATCGTGGCCTGAGTGCTGCCGTGCCGGACATGTTAGAACTTCAATACAAACTGGAGTCAAAGGCAGCCAAGTGGTATGCCACAATTGATATTGCAAATGCTTTCTTTTCAATCCCTTTGGCAGCAGAGTGCAGGCCACAGTTTGCTTTTACTTGGAGGGGCATCCAGTATACCTGGAATCGACTGCCCCAGGGGTGGAAACACAGCCCTACCATTTGCCATGGACTGATCCAGACTGCACTAGAACAGGGTAAGGCTCCAGAGCACCTGCAATATATTGATGACATCATTGTGTGGGGCAATACAGCAGAAGAAGTTTTTGAGAAAGGGAAGAAAATAGTCCAAGTCCTTCTGAAAGACGGTTTTGCTATAAAACAAAGTAAAGTCAAAGGAGCTGCACGGGAGATCCAGTTTTTAGGAATCAAATGGCAAGATGGACATTGTCAGATTCCAATGGATGTGATCAACAAAATAACAGCTATGTCTCCACCAACTAGCAAAAAGGAAACACAAGCTTTCTTGGGCGTTGTGGGTTTTTGGAGAACGCATATTTCAAATTATAGCCAGATTGTAAGCCCTCTCTACCAAGTGACCCGGAAGAAGAATTATTTCAAATGGGGCCCTGAACAACGACAAGCCTTTGAACAAATTAAACGGGACATAGTGCGTGCAGTAGCCCTTGAGCCAGTCCGGGCAGGGCAAGATGTAAAAAATGTGCTCTACACCGCAGCCAGGGAGAATGGCCCTACCTGGAGCCTTTGGCAGAAAGTACCAGGGGAGACTCAAGGCCAACCCCTAGGGTTTTGGAGTCGGGGTTACAGAGGATCTGAGGCCCACTATACTCCAACTGAAAAAGAGATATTGGCAGCATATGAACGGGTTTGAGCTGCTTCAGAAGTGGTTGGTACTGAAGCACAGCTCCTCCTGGCACCCGACTGCTGGTGCTGGGCTGGATGTTCAAAGGGAGGGTCCCCTCTACACATCATGCAACTGATGCTACATGGAGTAAGTGGGTTGCACTGATCACAAAATGAGCTCAAATAGGAAACCCCAATTGCCCAGGAATCTTGGAAGTGATCACGGACTGGCCAGAAGGCAAAGATTTTGGAATATCACCAGAGGAGGAGGTGGTGCATGCTGAAGACGCCCCACTGTACAATAAACTGCCAGAAAAGGAGAAGCAATATGCACTGTTCACTGATGGGTCCTGCTGCTGGCTTGTGGGAAAGCATTGGAGGTGGAATGCTGCTGTATGGAGTCCTATTCAACAAGTTGCAGAGACTGCTGAAGAAGAAGGTGAATTGAGCCCGTTTGCAGAATTGAAAGCCATCCAGCTGGCTTTAGATATTGCTGAAAGAGAAAAATGGCCAGTGCTTTATCTCTATACTAACTCATGGATAGTGGAAAATGCCCTGTGGGGGTGGATGCAGCAATGGAAGCAGAGCAACTGGCAGCGCAGAGGCAAACCCATCTGGGCTGCCGCACTGTGGCAAGATATTGCTGCCCAGGTAGAGAACTTGGTTGTAAAAGTACGTCACGTAGATGCTCATGTACCCAAGAGTTGGGCCTCTGAAGAACATCAAAACAACCAGCAGGCAGATCAGGCTGCTAAGATTGAAGTGGCTCAGGTGGATCTGGACTGGCAACATAAGGGTGAATTGTTTCTAGCTCGGTGGTCCCATGACACCTCAGGCCATCAAGGAAGAGATGCAACATACAGATGGGCTCGTGATCGAGGGGTGGACTTAACTATGGACGCTATTGCACAGGTTATCCATGAATGTGAAACATGTGCTGCGATCAAACAAGCCAAGCGGTTAAAGCCTCTCTGGTATGGAGGACGGTGGCTGAAATACAAATATGGGGAGGCCTGGCAGATTGATTATATCACACTCCCACAAACCCGCCATGGCAAGCGCTATGTGCTCACCATGGTGGAAGCGACCACCGGATGGTTGGAAACATATCCCGTGCCCCATGCCACCGCCCGGAACACTATCCTAGGCCTTGAAAAACAAGTCCTGTGGCGACATGGCACCCCAGAAAGAATTGAGTCAGACAACGGAACTCATTTCCGAAACAGCCTCATAGACAAATGGGCCAAAGAGCATGGCATTGAGTGGGTCTATCACATCCCCTATCATGCACCAGCCTCTGGGAAAATTGAACGATACAATGGACTGTTAAAAACTACACTGAAAGCAATGGGTGGTGGAACATTCAAACATTGGGATACACATTTAGCAAAAGCCACCTGGTTAGTCAACACTAGAGGATCTGCCAACCGAGCTGGCCCTGCCCAATCAAACCTCTTACGTACTGTAGAAGGGGATAAAGTCCCTGTAGTGCATGTAAAAAATATGCTGGGGAAGACAGTCTGGCTTACTCCTGCCTCACGTAAAGGCAAACCCATCCGTGGGACTGCTTTTGCTCAAGGACCTGGCTCCACTTGGTGGGGATGCGGAAGGATGGGGAAGTCCAATGTATACCTCAAAGGGATTTGATTTTGGGTGAAAATAGCCAATGAACTGAATTGTATGATGTTAATTTCTGTATAATACAGTATGTCATCACTTTTTTTTTACTATTGCTGTATATCCTATCAATGGTATAACAGTAAGAATCGCCCAGATTAAGAAGAATGAATTCTGAAGAAACTGAGGAAGTGCAGCGGATGGAACCAGACCTGACTTCAGCATGCAACAACCCAACACCAGACCCCATCTCTCCTGCCCTGAAAGACTGTTACGACAGATGGAGCCCAAAACCGTGGACTAAATGAACCCAATGGACATTTCAGAGGGATGGTCCATAGACTAAGGGAATGCTATCTGTATATATATTTAAAAAAAAAAATGGGAAGGTGGTGGTGATTAATTGGAATGTATTGTAAGGGTAGGACCTAAGCATGACGTAAGTGGTATAGAATAAGGGGTGGATAATGTCCTGGTTTTTGCTGGGATAGAGTTAATTTTCTTCATAGTAGTTAGCATAGTGCTGTGTTTTGGATTTAGTACCAGAAGAATGTTGATAACACATTGATGTTTTTAGTTGTTGCCAAGTAGTGCTCAGACTGCTCAAGGACTTTTTGAGCTTCTCCTGCTCGGCCAGGTGCATAACAAGCTGGGAATACAGCACAGCTAGGACCCAAACTGTCCAAAGAGCTATTCCATACCATATGACGTCATGCTTGGAGTTAGTTAGTTGGTCGTTTGTGGAGAGAGTGATCGCTGCTCGGGGAGTGATCGTTGCTCAGGGAGTGATTGCAGCTCAGGGAGTTATCGCAACTTGGGATGTGCTGGGCATTGGTCGGTGGGTGGTGAGCAATTGTATTGCACATCATTCGTTTTGTATTTTTTGTATATTCTGTTACCATTCTCATTATTACTATTATTATTATTTTCTCTTGTTAAACTGTCTTTATCTCAGCCCTTGGCTCTAACCTTTTTCTCCTTCCCGATTCTCTCCCCCATCCCACTGAGGGAGGGGGGAGTGAGCGAGCGTCTGCGTGGTGCTTAGTTGCCAGCCGGGTTAAACCACAACATGTATACAGTTATTGTGAACATAGCTAGATGTTGATTTTTCTGGTCATGCTATGGCCTACTACAGAATTTACTAATGTGTCTTCTCTTGTTTAGCAAATACACTCTTCTCTTTCATAACTATATTAAAATTATAAAACTCATGTAGTAACTCATAAACCGATGAAAAAAAGAACAATTTTCCAGGCAAGGCTTTGGTAAAATATACTTTTTCCTCCTTTAAAGAATTATAAAACAATTCAACAGAATGTTTGTTTCTAGATAACAAAATATAGCAAAAATATTTTCCATTACCTGATGCAAAAAAAAAAAAAAAAAAAAAAAATCCAACAAAAAAATCATTTTACTTGTAAAAAAGAAAAAGACAAAGAGAATACTACAATATTTGATTAAAGAAAATTTGGTAGAAAACTCGGCTCTTTTTGTTGTTAAATGTCTTTATGATACAAAACAAAATAAGTACCATATAATGATGAACTGATTTCTCAGTAGCTTAGTATGATTACTTACCAGTGCAAAAAAATGTGGCAGGTGAGGGATTATGATTAGTTCCATATGTTATTTACGGTGGAATCAAATAAGCTTTACTTTTGCAGGAGTTACTTACAATACACTCTGTATAGATCACTATGAATATACACACACTTTGGCTATGAAGTTTCTCAAACTACTGTGGTACACAAACACAGCATTTTCTGAAATGAGTGTTATCAAGGTAAGAAAATATTTTCAATTTGTTTATAAATATTGGAGAAATTGACTCCATTTGTTGATAAATGTGAAACAGTTTTTTAGTGCTTGAAAGTTTTCTGAATGCATTTTTCAATATGTTGATAATATTATAGCTCCTATGATGATCTAAGCATGTAAAAAAAATAAAAATTTAAACCTGTGGGCTGTGACAAAGGCAGTTTAACAAAACAGTAGAGGGGGGAAAAAAAAAAAAAGAATATACAGAATACACAAAACAAGTGATGCTCAATGCAATTGTTCACCACCCATTGATGAATGCCAAGCCCAGCATGCCCCAAGAAGCGATCCGTCTCCCCTGGCCAACTCCCCTGAGCATGATGTCATGTGGTCTGGAACAGCCCTTTGGTCAGTTGGGTCCAGCTGTCCTGGCTGTGCCCTCTCCCAGCTTCTGGTGCCCCTGGCAGCATGGGAAGCTGGAAAGGCCTTGACTCTGTGTAAGCACTGCTCAGCAGTAACGAAAACATCCCTGTGTTATCAACAGTTTTCAGCACAGATCCAAAACATATCCCCATATGAACTACTAGGAAGAAAATTAACTCTATCCCAGCCAAAACCAGGACAACAAATTATATATATAACATTGGAACAGCCTCGGGAATGTTGAACATTAGGTAAAGGATGTGGTACTTTTTAACATACTAATCATGTGAAAATTATCAACTGTGGAGTGACCCAGCTGTGAGATACATCAGAAGGCTCTTCCACATTAGGTGGAAGAGGAAAGAAAAATATATGTAGTTGAAACATTGCAATAGAAAGGACACCTCTAGCAGAGACAGAAGTATGATATATGATTAAAAAGAGAAGCGCACTTTCTAGATCCTGATATTCTTAGTCAAAGATAAGAAAATGTAGTAGGAGTCATCTTTTAAATAGGTACGATGTCATGAGGAAAGATGGCTTTAGCTGCAGCCATTATGGGTAAGTCCTTTGGGCTACAGTGTCTCAAATCTTGCAAGTGTGTAATGGTCTAATATTTCTAACATTTCTAATGGCCATGTATATACTCAAAAAAAAGAAAGTCTGAAAGGCCATCTGGTATACTAAGATGGACCTGAGCTTGCAGAGAGTCAGAAAGATTGATCAAAGACGTCTGAAGTATCCGTCAGTGGTGTTTAGGCAATTTTTTATCTTCCCGGAGAGGTTCTGTGGTTACCCTCAGAGAAGGTTCAGAGGGACTGAAGTGCTGGGAATCACAGTGTTCTGACTCTGAAATAATGTAGGAGTTTTTCTTGGACTCTGATCCCTTTACTTTGGCAATGGTTGAGCTTTAGTTTCTTTGGGACTGACTTAATCCCATGAAAATTAATGTAAAGAAGTGAAAGCCCTGCAGTAAAGAAGTAGTTGTAAGCTCTCATCAGAAATGTCTGCAGGCTCCTACTGCTGTCACTGAAAGGTGAAAGGATGGTGTGTAGTTCCAGGGTTGCAATGGTCTATATGACGTTACCTGAGGCCCTGTAGTACTCTACCCCATTTCCTTTAAAAAGAAGAGGACATGCAGGAGGAAGGGAGGCAGAGGCATTCTTGAATCTTATCTCATCATCAGATAAAAAATGGATGCTTAAAAAGGCTCAGATCTACTAGATACTCAACCCAATCACAGTATTTCTGTTCTAGCATTCAACTGTTGTGTATTGGAAAACTTTAGCCAAAATCCTCTGAACCCAATGCCCACTTAAAGGGTTCTCAAGAATTCACTTTAAGTAGATTAGAATTAAATGAGATTTAAGTAATATTGTTTTATGAGTGGTTTGGGTTTGGTTTTTTTGACATTCCATGTATTTTCCACCCTTTAATTCTTAAATTACTATGCAGCAAAACAGGGTCTCTTTTCCTACCTGCTCATAGCTAATTTTGTTCCAGTTTAAACTACAGAAACAGTTAAAAACTGGGATACAGTTGAATACTTTCGATAAGAATCTTGTGTATTTTTAATCCAAAAATGCATTTAGAATAAAAAAATGAAATTCATTAGAATGAATAATTATGACATTAAACAAATTACTATTTATTATGCTAATAATACTAATAATTTTGTCACATTTACCTAAAAGTTATGGTTTTAAGATTAATATTCACTAGGGTGTTCCTCACACTCATATCCAAGTTTCATTGCAATATTCCACTGCAATATCACAAAAACTGTGGATAATACCTAAAAATGAGGATGATTGCTGTTTAAGAGCCCAGAAAAACTTCTAAACCAAATATTTTAATATATGCCAACAGATGCATTCACTCTCTACAGTTGTATTAACAAGGTAATGAAAGGCAAAGGAATAATCTTTCATTAATGTCCTAGCTTTCTATCTGATACCAAGAATTGTTTTACTAGAAGAGGAGATCAAGAGTTATTTATGTCTGTCTCACAAAAGCACAAAACCCTTTTTGAGGAGTCTATTCAAGGTGAGCTTAAGGGAAATGAAAAGAACAGGAAAGTCATATGAGCATAGCAAAAAAGTTAAAAAAGGTAAGATTTGTTTTAGTATTGGCTGTATAACAGGTAAACAATCAGGTGAGACCTTTAATAACATATTTTAGCTTCATATTTTAAACAGGCAATTTGTACATCCCTTAGAAAAGAGAGTCTGAAGAGTTTACTTTTATTAAAAAGACTGACAGTTTCACAGTGAAAATCTTTCCTTTAAATGAGATTTTTATCCTCACATTAGCTTCTTGGAATGGAGAAATAGTATCTGCTTGCTGTGTTCTCAAACTTTCATTCCTGTCAGAATAACTAATGCAGACTTGGCCCCTTTGTTTATTAGGGTCTTCTTTTAATTAATGAGCCAGGTCGCAAAAGGCATATCTACCCCCATCTTTTTAACAAATGTGTAGCTTTTGGATATGATATCTCTGCAATTAACTTGTTATTCATTCCTGTGCTACTTGACAATAACACTTATATGCAATCTATCATTGACAAAACTGTAGATGATAACTCTGGGAAAACAGGACATCATTAGTCTTTTTGCCGTGAGGATGAAAGAAAAGGGGAGACATGTAATTAATTATATCGGACACTATATACTCTTCACAGCAGCTATAATAGGTTAGCTGGTCTTCTGCCAGATTAATGAACATCTAGGTTGAAAGCATATGCTGTTGATGACAGCAACACAATAATGTAGCTTTAGGTTATTTTGCACACACTGGCTACCCAACCCCATTTTTGTTACTGAAAGCATTCTATACCTCATATGTGGAAATATATACATGTTCTTTTGAGAAGTTACATTGCCTTTTTTTTTTAGGAATTTCTTCAGTAAATCAGATTATGCATTTTAATTAGGCAGAGATTTTCTTCTGAACCACAGGATTCTACCTACACCCCTCAAATAGAAATCAGTGAGGTAATCAGCCATCAGAAAGTATGTCTTCCGGAAGCTGAAGAAAAATCATTTAGCTATGTAATCGCAGGTTTTTTGCTATCTTTTTTTTAGCAAAAATTATACATCAGTAGGAAGGGTTGGATATGATGGGTATTCTAAAATTATTAGGAAATAAAGGAAGGAAGGAAGTGTTCTAATATCAATGATAATTACTATTAAAAGTTTTTTAGAAGATACAAAAAACTGGATCATGGAAAAGGTGCATTTATATATTAAGTTATTTCTTCAATATTGATAAAAACTTTCCAACTAATAAAATATTTTCAGATTAAAAATTCCCTTTGCTCTTATCTCTCTTGTGCATACACATACACACTCACACAGGTTAAAGTGAATATCTTGGCTTACGTCTCAGCATGGTATGTAGGCCTGAAATGCTGCTTGTCCCCAGTGACTTGAAATAAATCCTTCTAGTGCTTTACATCAATTGTCAGTGTTGGTAGGATGTTAAATGCTACATATTTTCCAATTCCCAAAGGACAGAATAAAGATGAAAGACAAAAATTTATTAAAATGTTTGGGAGCAGGTGTTGATAACACTTCCTTCTTTAACATTTCAAAAGTAAACACATTTCCTAGCAAAAAAGGATACTCTAAGGTGGGGTCAAGGATATTAAAAGGTTTATGAACCTCAAGGAACCTTTTTGAAAAATGCACCAGACTTCTGGATAGGTAATGAAAATTGATATTGAGTGAGATTTACTTGACTTAAGATTTCAAAACTAGTTATGAGTTTTGAGAGTTAAATCTGTTTGATTCTTCTACTTTTTTTTTTTTTTTTAAATCAGGTTTTCTCAAGGCCATGAAAAAAGCACAATACAAAAGATCTTTCTCTTTTGAAACAGGAAAAAAACCACAATAAGTGCCTACGATTTTTTTTTCTAGATTCTTTTTTTTTTGAGGTGAGTGAAGGAAAATTTTAGGAGAGAGGTCCACTGAAGTTCCCAGTAACAATAGTTTCACTGCAAAATTTAAAATAAAATGAAGTGTGAGATTCACTCAAACTTTTATTTCATTTTCTTGTCTTTGAATGGGTAATGTGGCAGCCCATGTATTTCAAACTGAACATCTTTTATTCATAGCCATCATTACTTGATCAGCTTTCTAAGTAGGTAGCAGATTTTGGGGGCACATACCAATGTACTCACTAGTATATTGGTATTGTATACAAAGACACATAACATTTACATTGAAGCATATTCTGTCCTGTATTCTGTCTCCAACACTAGTGTTCTTATATTAAATGCTTATAATATTCAGTGGGGCTTTAAAATCAATAGTTTGATTTTATAATAATGAAAAATGTAGAATATAGATAATATTGTATCACATATTTTAAATAATATGCATTTTAGAAAAATAAAAATAGTTGCTCATGATCTATATAGAAATCTGAGTTTATAATACAAAAGTAGAATAATACCCCCAGCCTGTTAATTCTCAAAAACTAGACATAACTTTGCAGATCTGCTGCAGAATTTATCATTGATGTGTCACAGATGGGCAAAGTAACCTTCTATTGAATGGCATGATCAATAAAAAAGCATTACTGATAGAGTTCATAAACCTTAACCTATTACCTAGAAAAATGCCAAGAAAGCCACTAGAAGAGATGTTTGTCTACTATTAAATCACAGAATCATAGAATCATAGAATGGGTTGGGTTGGAAGGGACCTTAAAGGTCATTTAGTTCCACCCCCCCTGCCATGGGCAGAGACACCTTCCACTAGACCTGGTTGCTCAAAGCCCCATCTAACCTGGCCTTGAACACTTCCAGGGAGGGGGCACCCACAACTTCTCTGTGCAACCAGCTTCAGTGCCTCACCTCCCTCATACTCAAGAATTTCTTCCTTATATCTAATGTAAATCTACCCTCTTTCAGTTTAAAGCCATTACCCCTTGTCCTATCACTACATGCCTTTGTAAATGTCCCTTTCCATCTTTCTTGCAGGCACCCTTCAGGTACTGGAAGGCTGCTGTAAGGTCTCCTTGGAGCCACCTCTTCTCTAGGCTAAACAACCCCAACTCTCTCAGCCTGTCTTCACAGGAGAGGTGCTCCAGCCCTCTGATCATCTTTGTGGTCCTCCTCTGGACTTGCTCCAACACATCCATGTCCTTCTTATGTTGGGGGCCTCAGAGCTGAACACAGTACCCCAGGTGGGCTCTCATGAGAACAGAGCAGAGAGGAAGAATCATCTCCCTCGACCTGATGGTCACCCTTCTTTTGATGCAGTCTAGGATATGGTTGGCTTTCTGGGCTGCAAGCGTACGTTACTGGGTCATGTTGAGCTTCTCATCAACCAACACCCTGAAGTCTTTCTCCTTAGGGCTGCTCTCAATAGATTTTTGGCCCAGCCTGTATTTGTGCTTGGGATTGCCCTAACACATATACAGGACCTTGCACTTGGCCTTGTTGAACTTCATGAGGTTCATGTGGGCCCACCTCTCAAGCCTGCCAAGGTCCCTCTGGATGCCATCCCCTCCCTCCAGCGTGTTGACCACAACACACAGTTTGGTGTCACTGGCAAACTTGCTGAGGTTGCACTCAATCCCACTGTCCATGTCTCTGGCAAAGATGTTAGACAGGACCGCTCCCAATACCAACCCTGGAGGAATGTCAGATGTCACTGGTCTCCAGCTGGACATCAAGTCATTGACGGCAACTCTGAGTGAGACCATCCAGCTGATTCCTTATACACCAAGTGGTCCATCTGTCAAATCCATGTCTCTCCAATTTAGAGACAAGGATGTCATGCAGGACAGTGTCAAATGCTTTGCACAAATCCAGGTAGATGACATACGTGTTCTTCCCTCCCTTATCTACCGATGTTGTAACCCCATCATAGAAGACCACCAAATTTGTCAGGCTGGATTTGCCCTTAGTGAAACCATGTTGGCTGTCACCACTCACCTCCTTATTTTCTATGTTCCTTAGCATAGTTTCCAGGAGGACCTGCTCCATGATCATGCTGAGCACAGAAGTGAGTCTGACTGGCCTGTAGTTCCCTAGGTCCTCTTTTTTTCCTTTTTTTAAAAATGGGGGTTATGTTTCCCCTTTTCCAGTCAACAGGACCTTCACCAGACTGCAACAACTTCTCAAATATGATGGACAGTGGATTAGCAATTTCATCTGCCAGTTCCCTCAAGACCCATGGATGCATCTCATCAGGTCCATGGGCTTGTGCACTTTCAGATTCCTTAGATGTTCTCGAACCTGATCTCCTACAGTGGGCGGTTTTTCATTCTGCCAGTACCTGCCTTTGCCTTCTGTGACTTGGGCAGTGTTGCCTGAGCGCTTGCCAGTGAAGTGAATCCATCTATATATTTTCTTAATTACCCTCAGTATCAGTACATTCACAAGATAATTTGAGAGAGGGAGAAAAAAATTTCTGAGTAAACAAATGTACCTGGTAAATAAAGAGTGCTAAAGGGCTATGCCATTTTAGGAGGCTTCTCATCTGCCACTAAGGATTTTGGAGCAGGGCTAAGAGCAAAGCCCATTCATTTACTGCAATGCTGAGTGTCAGGGAGGTGTGAAGATAAGTGACTGTGCATCAAACATAATATTCATAGAGAGACAGGTGCACACATCTGCTCTCTCTCCGTTTTCCTCTCCACTTTGCATGCCCAAGAATATTGTTGCAAAGCACAGCATTCACATTAGCTCTGGGACATAACACACCTTCAGCTGACTATAATTCAAAGAAGTTTTATACATTTATGCAATAATCTTTACATCTTATACAAAGATGTAAACATGAACACTTGATATTGGCAGGTATGTACACATCAGGTACATGAAATTTTACTCTTCAGAGTAACAATCAGTCAATAGATGCCTTAGGTATGAAAAAAAATCTTTCTGATGTTAGGTTTATATGCGAGTCAATTATTTCTCCTCTTTCTCTGTAGGCCAGTTTGAGAGATTCTGCACTAAAAATTAACCCAGTGTAACAATCTCTAAGTAACTGCTTTAAGTCCACAGCTGCATGCTTTCACATAGCACTTCATGTATATAAAACAATAGTATATGATTCCAGTTTTTTAAGTTCATTGTGGCATTTCTGCTTAATATTTCAGTCTTCCTTTGTTTTGATAATATATTCCAAACTTACGTCATCAAGAAAATGAGCTTGTCACTGTTAATCTTAAGTCAGTAACATGAAAATATTAAGCAAGATGCGTCCCAAAATAGATACTTGAAAACTTCCACTAGATACTTTCTTTTAGTCTGATATTGTTCCAACACAAATCACAGTCATTTCCAGTTCCTCAATTTTGATAGCTTTTTATGCATTTTAAATTCTTCTGCCGATCCCCATATTCATGGCCTTCACTTCTAATTTCCCATGAAGAGCCACATTAAACATTTGACTAATACTACTTCATTCTAGCCTAGAAAATAAACTAACTTTTACAATCTATCATGATCTTTCTTTTTGAAACCCACATAGAATTTTATGGGTTTTTTTTCCCACTTATCTCTGTATATGTCATTCTTTCTTTCAAAATTAGTTTCAAAGTAACTCATAATATTTCATCTGGACTAATAAACCTGCACTTACGTGACTCCTTCCCTTATACACCCACCCTTCTCTGCTCATACCTTTTTCAAGACCTATATGAGTTCTCAAATGTCTCATTTTTTAATATTCTCCAATTATATCCTCCTGTCATGGTGTCATTTTCAGCTTGACAGAGTTAATACAGTTGTTACTGACCTGCTATGTCATGTGGTACTTCTTTCAGAAGAGAGATTATCTGATCACTTCTTCCACAGTGGAACTGTGCACTGTGTTTTGATGTTGTTGTAATATAGAAACTCCCATTTAACTATATTTATCTTTCTAATTTATGTCCAATTCCATTTTAGGTGCTTCTGTATATTACTGGAATTAGACTTTGGCCTTACAACCTTACTCATTTCTCATTGATCATGAGAAAACGCTCATTTTATTTGGTTAAATCTTCTAAGAACATGGAATATGTATAGCATTGGCGACAAATAAAAAAACTTCCTGAAATATGCCAGTGATATCCTGTTGCTTGTTTTCTTAAATGAAAGGTATATTGCTGACAAAAAAATAACAGTCTACTGATAAAACACAGTCTTCACAGTTTACCATGGTAAACATCTGAAGGTATGTTTGCCTAGATATGACCTGTTGCATGATGTTTTATCAGATCCTTGCCTGCTTTCAAGCAGCACTTGATATAAAACCAACCAGCTATGAAAGTATGTATTTTTTGTTGCGTGAGTGACAGCTTTGGAAGAGTTTCACATTGAAAACACCACCTGTTCATGAAGACATGATTCAGATTTCTTGCAAATGTATAAATCCACTGATGTAACTGTAAGATGTATCTTGTTGTGACTGTCACATCACTCACATTTTAAATGTCAAACCTGTCATGTTTCTTGATTGAAGTACTGTTAATGTAGGATACCTGATTCAATTGAGACAAGGCTATGACATAGCTAGCTTTTTAAAACATCACCTGGAGAAAATAGTAATGGGTACATCTTGTACCATGGTCTGCATGTATTGTCTCTAGTTGTTTACAGTCATATCCTTCAGATGAATCACTTACATTTCTACTATGTATTTTAAGTCTGCGTACATACTGTGGAAAGGACACAACAAAGTGATTTTTCAACTGTCTACGAAACAGCCTTAAATTGAGGACATTTAGTCAAGACACAGAAAAGTATACTGCATATGAATTTGTTCTTGAGGTCTAGCAACTTTTTCCATTATAACACAATTCAAATATGAACACATGAAAACTTGAAAGTGAAAGTATGGGGATCCACCTTCACTTTTTGACTTTCTAAATAAGGAAATTATTTGTTCCCTGTTATGCTGCAGGCAGGCCAAAAATAATTAGGAAACACAAAGGAAGGTAAAAATAACTGCAGTACTGCAGAGACCACATAAGCTGTGGTAGGTAAAGACAAGTACTATGGAAGATCTTAGGAAATTCTGGGGGAAATTTAAGATATAAAGCCATTAGAGGAAACTTATGGATTCAAGGCAGCTATGATGTATCCAAGATAGATATGAAATGAGAGGTAAGCAGGTTACAGCAATGGGGGACTGAAGTTCACATTAATGTTTAACTCCTCCACTTATCTGATAATTTGTTGTATATTTTTCTTATGTTGAAAATCTTCAAAGAATAGCAAAAATATATATGTAGCCAATATCTTTTTTCACCCTTTCTCTGTGCTAAGGGATGCTGTAAGAAGATGCAGCCTCCGGCAGCTCCAGGGCCAGGGTTTCCTCCTGCTTAAGGACCCAGGATCTCTGCCCAGGCTGGGGAACATGTTTGCCACTTCCTGTTTGCAGGTTCAACCAGTAGCAAAGTTGGGCATGTATTCCAAAGACACGTACACAGACACGCACATATGCTCACAAACACACAGGTCTGATTACACGTACTGCCACAAACAAGGTGCTGCCTTCAGGAGCACCCAGATACACTGCTCACATAAACACAGGTGCAGACAGTCAACTGTGTCTTAGTTGGCTGGTGAGGATTGAAGGTCAATAGTGCAAGTGCAGACACATGCAGGTGCGCACACAAACCCTCCCACTCTCCAGAATCACAAGAACATGAACATTTGTCCGTCTGGAACTCGTGCCCAGATCCTGGGAGGGCCTACCTGTCCCACAGGTCCGTGACTCACATGCAGGTCCTTCTTTGTGCTCACCAACAGATGTTTGTCTCACAGCTGCCCCAAGTTCATGGGTCCTCCCAAATACTGACAAAACCCCACTGCCTGCCTGGTGCCCCTGCCCAGTACCAGGTTTAGGGGAGATACAGACACTTTGCCCCAATCCCAGCAGCCAGCACTAGGCTCCTGGCACTCAGCCTCTCACTTGCCTTGATTACCTGGTCCCCCCCGGTTGATTTTCAGGATATACACCACTCTGGTTGGTATCCCTGATACCCAACTGGCTCCAGCTGCTGACACCACCAACCTGGGGCACTTTCACCCCCTGACTGTGGTGTCTGGCCACAAATCCATTCACACCCCTAGCAACCAGCACCTCATTCCTACAGCACTTACACACGCATGGGATAACAAATGAGGTGGTGCAGGTAAACCTGCCACGGGATTTAAGGAGAAGACCGGTGCAGGGCTGGGTCAGACAAGCCTGCTGACCCTCTTATGCACGACCCTGTCCACCTCATCCCTTTGCTCCTCCCCATCCACTTCCCCTGTATCCTGCCTCCTAAGTTTTGTGTAGTCCCACTGAGACTTCCCTTGAATATCCCAAATCCCTGTGTTACTGTTTTCCTCTTCTTATGAGTGACAAAGCCCAGGCTGTTCCTCTCCAAAGCTGTGCCTGGAGTTTCTTAATGGCCCATCGGTTAGTGACTGGAGACTTTTCATCCTTGGCACAGTCTCTGCTCTCCCTTGTTTATCCACTTTGTGTCTGCATGTCTTCTTGTTTATTAATTCCCCCTTTACTTATTACCCTCTTGCACTTAAGGGGTCCTTGAGGGGATCACCTCCATGAAGCAAATGCTCTCACCTTCCACATATGCTTATGGTCTGCCCTGCTAGATTTCTTTCAGGCCTTACTGAAAACTAAAAGGTATTCTTTCAAGTTTTCATCAGGAAACCTAATTAATAAATATTTAATAAAAATAACAATAATAATAATGACAATAACAGTAACAACAACGGTAGGAAATTGTAGAAAAATCTAATTCAGAACAACTTCTAGATAAGTCATTAGTGAAACCTTGTCTCTCACAAAGTCACTGGCAGCTTTGCCATTGATTTTATTAGAGCTATGACTTCAAACAATGTCTTTTACATGGGGTGTAAATTAAATGCTTCTGGGCTTGGTGAAAACAGAATAAAAAAGTAATAAAAACAGCTATGCCTTGAAAGGATGACAGGTTGGTTTAGCCTATTTCAAATCTTCATATTCCTTCTCTCCTCACCCTATGTGATATTCAAAGTATTCATGTATTTTCACAATATATTGCACTTTTTAATTATTAACTCAGTTTTATTTCTGGACCCTTTAAAAGAAGTTTTAATTTGCATATATCTTGTGATTATCTTACACTATTTTCCAATAAGAAAACTAATTGGAGAGATTACTGTGTAGGAGTGACCCTTTTTTTTCTTTTCCTTCCCCCCCACCCCCTTTTTTTTTTTATATGGTGAGATCTAGAAGGTAAATTAGAGATTGTCCTTCTTCAGCCTCAGTGATTCAGGACTACAGTGTGTCTACGACATGAGGCTACTGTCTGTCAGTGCTCTTTTATGTTGAAGGAAGTTTTGGAGGGTAGATATCAGTGTGTCCTACACTTTCACTGAGCAAAAACGAGGTCAGTGGTATCATTTTCACACAAGGTAAAAATAATGCTGTTAGGCCACAGGAAATATATGAGAAAGGGGGGGCTGGTAAAAACGGGGAATCTTGTTAGTAACGTGAGTAGTGTAACACGCCCAAAGGATTTGCTGTTGCATTTAGATTGTTAGAGATGATAATAAATGGTGCTGCTGGTTTGGGATTTTTCCCTTCAAAGACTTCTTTTATCTTTGTTTCCATTTCTAAACTGAGGCTGTAATTTATGCTTTTGTCATTGTTGGACTGGGGTTTACTTTCCCACTGCATTATCTCTTTTGTGTTCAGTGAAAACGCAATGCCCAGTTGAAGAAGTTAGAAGAGAAAGGAGACTCAGATTTTGATTCCTGTGGTGCAATTTACTTGAGGACAGCCTTGCTCAAAATAGATAAAAGAACTGTGTCTTTTTTTTTTTAAATGCATAATTAATCAGATGTTTCTATCACCAGAAGGCACCACTGAGGCAAAGAAGCTAGGAGGATTTAAAGTTAATTAATTTTTTTTTGAGAGTAAAGTAATATTTCATACATTTTTTAAGAAATATGAAACTGTTCTTTAAAGCATAAGCCAGCCATTTGACTGGTCAAAAAGGAAACTCCATATGACAGTCAATTACTTCTTACCTGCCTGTAAAGAAACTTTTCTAACCTTGATATGGTTCATATCATACTGATTACTATTGAAATAGTATTCTGCTTTTAAAATATGGCTTTAGACAGACATCTAGTCAAATAACATAGCATTTCCTAGCTTCTTAGGAAAGCCTTTCAGAAAATGCATTTAAAGTTTAAATCTGTCAAGAATAAATGTAAGCAATATTTAAATTTAAAAAGATCTTATAATAAAATATATCATCCTTTTATGTTATAAAATACTTCTGTTTCATATACCAATGACATTACTAAAGTTGCAGTGATTCCAATTGTCGTGGTTTAACCCCGCTGGCAACTAAGCACCACGCAGCCGCTCGCTCACTCCCCCCCTCCCTCAGTGGGATGGGGGAGAGAATCGGTAAGAAAATAAAAGGTTAGAGCCGAGGGCTAAGATAAAGACAGTTTAATAAGAGAAAATAATAATAATAGTAATAATGAGAATGATAACAGAATATACAGAATATACAAAACGAATGATGTGCAATGCAATTGCTCACCACCCACCGACCGATGCCCAGCCCGTCCCGAGCAGTGATCGCTCCCCGAGCTCCGATCAATCCCCGAGCAGCAATCACTCTCCCCGCGACTGACAGACCAAGTAACTTCCCCCGAGCATGACATTCTATGGTATGGAATAGCTATTTGGACAGTCTGGGTTAGCTGTCCTAGCTGTGCTGTACTCCCAGCTTGTTATGCCCCTGGCCGAGCAGGAGAAGCTCAAAAAGTCCTTGAGCAGTCTGAGCACTACTTGGCAACAACTAAAAACATCAGTGTGTTATCAACATTCTTCTGGTACTAAATCCAAAGCACAGCACTATGCTAGCTTCTGTGAAGAAAATTAACTCTATCCCAGCCGAAACCAGGACACCAATTAAATTCTAGCTCAAGCTTTTAAAATTACAGCTGTGAAGAGAAATTAAATTGTACAAAGGGATAGTTCTGTCTTTGTTTTTATGAAAAGGCAAGTCTCAGTGGATAACTGTATTCAGCACACTTCACAATTCCTCAGGGTTTCATTACTGAAGACCTCTTGAGGTGGAGCAGATGATAGATTTTCCTCTGGTACCCATTTTACTGTGGACTCAACAGTGTTCTCTTGGCTAGCTAACTGTGAAGGTGGGAGGCAGGTATATTTGTATACATGCAGTCCAAAGTGATTAAGGATTCTGTGGCTTCCTATTTTATTTAGTTTTGTTTGTCCACAGTTCTGTGATCACTTCTCCTTTGCCTTCAGTGGGCAGAATATATCCTGTTTGTGTGAGAGATGAGTATGTGGGAATGATGTTTGTGAAAGCATGAGGTCAACAAAAATACAAAAATATTTTTCTTTTTATGTGAACTGCACACTACAGTCAGCTCAGTGATGACAATAAGACTGAGCAGTACTTTGAAATGCTAAAGAAAATTTCCTTTCTCCTTCATTAAAAGCAATATAAGCACATGGAAAAACAGAACTGTGAAAAATAACAGAGTTCCAATGTTATAATTTTAAATATAATATGAATTCACATTATATATTATATTAAAATCATATTGCATATATAATACTATGTATTACAAGTTATTTATTATATATCATTATATGTGTTACATAATGTATACTGTGTGCTGTATTTTTTACAAATATTTCTGTCATTCATCTGGATTCATAAAATACTGTGGCAGAAGTGATCATTCTGACTACATAAAGCAAACACTTCTCCAGCATCACAAAATACAATTTTCCTACATTACTTTTGCATTACCTAATAGTTGCTGCACCTATGTAAAATCGGAGAGAAAAGTAATAGTATCTCACAAACACTATCTATGTGTGGTTAGTGGCACAGTGAAAAGGAAGCTGAGAGATCTTGAATTCACTCTTCCTAATGAAGAGTGTTTTTCAAAACTGTGCTGTCTCATCCTCCTGTGCCCCAGTTGCAGAAAGCAGCATCGTACCGGAGCTCTAACATACATTAGGGTCACAAGAAAGTGAATAGCTGGCTTAGAAAAACCCAGTGTTTGAAAGAACTTCTTTTAGAAAGGCAACATTGAAGAGACATATGAGGTGACAAGATATTTTTAAAAATACCACAAACCTGTGGCCCACTTTCATAGGATGCTTCCCCCCCCAGATTCTTCTGCTCCTGACATCTGTTCCCCTTAACTAGCATTGCCAGCACTTGGAGCCTTAGAATAGGGAGGCTGTTGCTAACAATTTTAATACGGTGTCATTTTATTCTGCTCAGAGCAGATCTAATTAGGGCCTAATTAAGAATCCATCCAAGGTCGCTGATGTCAATAAAGCTGAACAAATGTTAGGAAAGATGGCAGTTTGGGGAATCGGTTTGTCCAAGTCCTAAGCCTGATGCAAGGCTCTGAACTCTGTGTGTATCCTGAGGAAGGTGCCAGCTTCATTTTGAATACACAGCTTCAGCCATTTTCTGTTTGTTTGCTTGCCTTTTGGATTAAAACTATAGCACAAAACCTACAGGAATTAGAGAAAACTCCAGTATCTGGTATCCAAAATTAGCTGTTTCCTTTCCAAGTAAACTATTTTATAGTAGAACACACCTTAGCAATAAAGACATCTGCAAAAGTTTCATATTGTAGGGATGATCCTTGACTCACTGGATTAGAAAGCGAGAAAATGGCTTTTGTTTCTGTCATAATTCGAACTAAAAATTTGCTGCCTCTGCCCAGCACTGTGGAAAGCAAGGGAAGCCTACTATCTGAAGTGTCAATTGATCCCTTCTGACAGGCAAGGAAAGACTGAGCTGGAGGTATAGGAAATGTATGTAGCATTTTATTTCTGATTATGAGTATTTGCTTGCACTTGCTTCTGGAGGTGTACAAGTTATGTAATGTTTGACTGCTTATTCCCATGTATAATATTACCCTGAAAAAAATTCTTGAAAAAAGGATGACTAGTAACTTAACTGTAAAAGTATTGACTTACACTTCTGGAGTCACACTAGGAAAACTTGTGTATCATATCTCTTTGAGTTGCTAAACAAATTACCTACTGGGGAAAAGCGTGTGCAGATATCCTAAATCAGTGACAGTTTCCGTACTCTCTTCTGAAACAGCAGGCTTCAGCAGGAACATTGGTGGAAATCAGAAAATGAGCTAGTTCTCTTCTGGCAGAGTGGTGACTGCCCAGCAGTTCAACCTTTTTTAGATTTTCAATTAAAAGAAATTTTCAAAGGGAATTCATTTAGCTTGGTAAGAGGCAGTTGCACTTAGAAAACAAATAGGTTTGATTATATGTACTTATTCTGAAACAAAAAAAGGAAAAAATTAAGATTTCCTCCTTTTCATACAAAATCTGTGGACTTCAGTCAGCTCCAGTGGAAAATTTGGCTGTTGTGTAAATAAATCAGATAGAGCCCAATTTCCTTTGAATTCTAATCCTGGGGTCTCAAATTCCTTTTCATATAGAGGGGACTTGAACATAATGCTGGTTTTGAACATAAGGCATTTTATTGTTGAGGGAAACTAACTCATTTAAGTATGGCAGCTTTGCATATGGTGTCTTTTTATTTTCATTTTAAAAAACCAAAACATCAGACATGCTTATACTTTTACCTCAAGTTGCACTATAAAATATGACTACTTTTCCAAAAGAAATAATTTAATTTTTATGTATGTCATAGCAAATCACATATCTCTGTTCTGTTACTCAGTCATTACTTAGCACCATTTCAGTCAGTTTCTCTTACCATCTGGCTTTTAAGTTTGGTGGGTTGTTTGTTCTTTTTTTCTGGTAAGCCAATGTTTTATCTCATGTTAGGTTGTTACTTAGGTTACTCTCCTTTGGATCTAGCAATATACATGCAATAAAATTTTTATCATAATTTATATCTAGACATTTTTACTGGGAAAATAAAATAGCACAAGCTATCTACAACTAGTCCTCACTCCTAGCTATAGCAAAGGTAAAGTGAAGGTCTAATTAATGTTTTAAAATGTCCTACAGTCTAGGAAGCAATGGTTATAATATTATATGTTGTCCCTTTGAATTGAATAGCATAAAGATGAATTAAACTGGCAGACTTGTATGAAGGATCAATGTGCTGGGTACCAGGACTGACATTCAGAGGGACCCCTACAAGATGGAGGAATGAACCAACAGAAGCCTTGTGAAGTCCAAGAAAAGGGAATGCCAGGTTCTGCGCTGGGGATGGAACACTACCATACATCAACATAGGCTGGCCAATGACTTCACAGGATGAAGCTTTGTTGAAGAGAAATTCAGGGTCCTGGTAAATGACAAGTTCAACACGAGTCAACACTGCACTCTTGCTACAGTGAACTCTGTACTGGGCTACATTAGCCAGAAGGTCAAGGGAAGCAATTATTTCCCTCTACTTAGCACTTGTTAGGCCACTTTTTGAATACGGTGTCCACTTTTGGATCCTACATTACAACAGAAACATATTGACACACTGGAGACATTGTAGGAGGTAGACAAGGAGTAAAGGAAATTGGGCTAACAACTGCACAAAAATTATAACCAAATGCCAATAGTGTGATACTAGATGGAAAGGAAATAATAGAGATGCATTTCCTTTGAGACAACTCTTACACAGGTAAAACTGCAGGAAACCATAATGATCCATTCTTCCTACCCTGTCTGGAAGCAGCAAAAACCAGACAGCTACTGGTTTATGCTGCAATCTCATATGAAGAATCTAAAGGTAATTTAATCTATGCTATCAGTTGTGGGAAACTTGAAAATATTATACACTTGTTCATGGGTAAGGAATCCCAATAAAATCGTTGAGAGATTTTCCCAAACTAGGTTCCTGTTTTTATTCTGCACCCTTCAAGATACAGTTTTCTGATATTATTTCCATAAGTGGCTCCATGACTATCATCCAACAAGGTATAATTCCTTGTTATCATAACTCACATTTCTCAGATGTTTCTTAACAATTTTTTAAAGATACTTGATCTTGGTAGGGTTTTTCAGAAGAGACTTTATGGTAGCCCCAGTTTATTCCAATGTATTCTTATTCAATAACCTGATCATGCATGCATTCTTTTTTTATGGTCATTGAAAATCCATTCTACAAAGCAGTGGTTCACTAAAAGTGTTCATGCGTGTGTATATGTGCATGTGTGTGCATGCACCATAATAGATTATGGGTTTGCAACTGCTTTTCAATTATATGCATCTATCCGTGGCAGTATTACTGTTATGAGATCACAATTATTTGCATAAATTATTTGGTTCTGTCCAGGATGCAACATTGAAAGACTGAGGGAAATGAGTTTGTTTAGTGTGGGGAAGAGAAGGGGAATCTAACTGTAATTTTGATTTACCTAGTGTTTGGTTCTAGAAAACATAGTGCCAGTCTCTACTCAAAGATGCGCAACAACAGGACAGAGGGCAATAGACACAACTTGCAAAAAGGGAAAATTTGATTGGACATAAGAAGAAAATTCTTGAAGGTAGAAGTAGTTAAGCACAGGAACAGATTTCCCAGAGAGGACAACAGTCAAACCTAAATTTTGCTTTGACTCAATGAATTTGGTAAAATAATACAATAAACACTTGATATGGGGGTTCTAGATTTAGTAGATGGGGAAATTTTCTGAAATATGAAAGCAAAGGAATAACTTAATACATCAAAAAATAAGAAATACAGAACAAATGTCTGCTGTGTGAAAAATCAGATTACAGAATTCTTTTCCAAGGGAAGTGTTAAGTCAAGAGTTTAGAAGTAAGAATTCATATTAAGGATACAGCAAAAATCCTGTAAATACCAAATGGCAAATATCAGGCTTTGTAACACAAAGGCTTAAGTCAAAGTCTGTCAGTGATAAAATAAGACCTACCAAGGGAAGACTGCCTTTTCTTTTTATTATTCCCAACACAAACCCCACCCCAAACTGATTTCAGTTAAAAGAAAAAGGAGCGAATAATGAATAAAGAAAGACAGCACATTCATTTCAGGGAAATATTATCAGTGGGCTGCTAGTACTTCTAAAGAATGTCAGGAGTGTTTCTCGTTTTAGATCTTCCATCTCTGCTACTAAGCCACGTGCTTTGTTGCAAAATGAATGGCTGCCACATTATCTGATGGCCTTGAATTGTTCTCAGTGAAGACAAGGAATATTTAAAGTTCCGCAAGTCACAATAGTTCAAGCAATGCTTCAGCATGAACAGAGAAACATTGAATTGTATCACTCCAGCCTCAAAAGTATGCATGAGAGCTATTGCATTTTGTTAGCTGCACAATGCTGAAGATTTCACATATGAAAAATATAGTGCTAAAAAATGGTCTGAGAAGCATGCTCGTATGCACAGCCAAAGCTTAGAGATGTTCAGGCTCAAGATAAAACAACTTTAATTAAGAGGTACTTTATGCTACTGTTTGCATTGAAATAAATGGATCAGTTGTATGAAATCATTTGCATCGTTTTGGAGCAGAACTGCTGCAAACTTTACACAAAGAATGTTATGAATATTGTCTCCACATCTGCAATGTGTGAAAGATCAAGAATACTATTAAAATACATCTACTGCATGCAGGTAGAGAAGTTGTTATTCTGGATTTTTCAGACAAGGATCTAAGTAAGAGAGTAAATTCACTCAGGACTGTGCATCACTAACTTCCCCAATCTCAGTCTCAGAGGGTCCATAAATCTGTTGAAAAACGGAAGTGAATCTCAACCAAGGAGATTAAGTGACTTGACTTTGTAACAGAGACAGAACTACAATATATTTCTTTTTCAGCTTAAATGTTATCAGAAGATTATTTTATCAGAGAAACTATGCTTCTCCTCTTCAGGAGTTACACTTTGTGTCACCTCTGCTCTAAAGGCAGAAGGTCAAATTTTGAGGTGTAAATCAGTACACCTGAGCTGATTTTAAAAATATTATGCTCTATACAGCTGAGCTCATCCAATTTTGTCCTTATAATTTAGACTTTAACATGTTTATGCTTTCACTTCATAAGCAGATTATAACTGCTGATAAAGAATACAGCCCTTTTTGAGATGTTATAGACAGAAACAGCACACTGTTTATTAATAGAAGATGCAGCTAGCATGAAATATTTTTAGCTCTCCTTTCCTTCTAAGAGAATGATCCTTTTAATCTGACCAGGTCAAAGAAACACATGCATCTTGTACCTATACATAATAAGGATTTCTATGTCCAGGCAATTTTGATACTTCTAAAAGTAACTGTACATCTTTACTGACACACAACCATGCTTTTTCCAAGCTCCTTAATTTCTGATTGCTTTGTAGGGGATTCATAGCAGCGAAATGAATCTGTTCTTTGGAAACTGTGGTAAGAGTGACTCCTGGACTGATGATGTGTCAAAAGCATATTCAAGTTGTTCTGTAAGGGTTTTTTTGTAATGAAAGTTTGTTTCAAATGATGGTAAGAATACCTGTGCCCCATATAAACTTTTTTTTTTGAAAAAAGTTATTTACGGATGTGGCTAATTCTGTTGCCAAATAGTTAATCTATTCCTTGTGTCTGATAATATAGGCAAGATTTTTGAGTCAACAAGGATGCTGAAGTGACAACGTCGCTTAACTCAATGGTTGATTGTAATGGGTTTTTACTTTTCATACAAAACTATGTTATACAAATGTCTTACTAACTATCCTTAAATTTCTAGCAGCCTTCTCACCTGCTAATATTAGTACTCATTCTGAGTCCCTGCCTATGCTATGCATTTCATCCTAGGTAGTGGCACCAGAACCTGATCCCCAGCTGACTGAGGTGCAATGTTGAAAAAAAGGACTCACGAATGCTGGAAGAAGCATTATATATTGTATATGAACACCTGAAACTGGGAGAGGTCCAGCCTTCCTTTATTGTGTCTCCACACATGGATCCAGGGCTGAGTCTAGTAGTGTACTCTCAGTTCTTTGCGCTGAAATTCTTTGCTTACTTTCCCAATTACACATCAGCAGTGTGAGACTGCTCATTTTCTTCTGGGGAGAATTGTGCAAGGTATGTTCCCAGCACACTGTACTAATGTGGTAAATATCCTATTCATCTCTGTATGAAAAACAGGAAGTCAGATGCTTTTTTTAGCTAGCAATTTACATTGACTTTTGCATCTACTCACTGAGCCTGCTTTTTCAAAAGTTTATCTGAGGTAAATGGAACAAAAAAGTCAGTATTTCAAGAAGCTGAGCAATATCTCAGGATTAACAGAGTACATAAAAATGTTCATCAATTTTTTTTTTTAAAAAAGACAAATTAAGTACCCCTCAGTATATTTCCCATCATTATTTTCTTTTTTTATCTGTACTCTAACAGATAGTAAGAACTTGGCACATAGCTGATATATCTATTTCTCTGTCTAATTAAGAATTTTACTTTTCTGTCATTTTCTTTACGCAAAAATATTTCTGAATCATGGTTTCAAAATTTTTTGGAATGTTAGAATTTTCCTGAAACAAACAAACCAAGAAACCTACTCCCTTTGTAGGTCTATATCAATATGTATCTGTACTGTTATATGTATATCAATATATAAATATATTATTGGACACTTAACCTCGATGTTTTAGATATCACTGAGCTATTGACAAGCCCTGCTCAACTTCTGCCAACCCTTTTAAGCAAATAAATTTCTTATGCTTCTAAGTTTCTTGCAGTCAGCATGCAAAAAATTGAAAAGAACTGGCAATTAGCATTCCTGTTCATGGGATGTCTTTCACCTTTCTCTTTGCTCCAAACCAAAGAGAAGGAAAGGTCTGTCTTTCCTACGGACTTAGGAAAATCTTGGTTGAACAAACTTCAACTCATGAAACTGACTTTACGAAAACCTAAACACCACATCTTAGGATGGAAGAAGAGGGAAGGATCTCACTCATCAGAGGTGAGTGCATTTCCTTGGTCAGGTTTTCAACTTCAGGCAGCTATGGTCCTTTCCTTCTTTCTTTCTTTCTTTCTTTCTTTCTTTCTTTCTTTTTTTTTTTTTTTTTTTCCCATGCCTTAAATTCCTAACCTGTGTAATGTTCTGGGTTTGCATATGCAATTCTGCAGTCTGCCTTTCCTCCAAGCTTTGTAACCTTTCTCACATGTTGGTGTGGTGTTTCCAAAGCCTCTGTAGTTTTTCTATTTTCTCATGCTTCTGGTCTTGTGCTAATACTGTTATTGCCCTGCACCTACAAACCCTGATATTGTTATGTCAGTTTGCCATTGGCTGAAGTGATTGCCACTGGCTTGAGAATCATGTTGTCTTTCCCCTCCATTTTTTTTCCTATCGATTGTTTTGCAGGTTTATCCAATAATATGCATGCACAAAGCTTATTGACCAGTTAGCATGCAAAACCCTCCCCCTTTCAACCTCTGTCATAGCACGCTTCAGGCAGCACTAATAAGCAGGAGCAATCATTAGGGAGTTTAGACTGGTCCTGATGAATACCTTAAAGTTACTATAGAAAAAGCTTTATGGGCGCCCACTTGCTGGAGAGGAGGGTGGTCCAACAAGAAATGTTTGCCTAGGTACCCTGTTGCATCTCTTCCTCACTGGCCACCGGGGATAGCTTTCCTTTCTCTTCCCCTTTGAATTTTTTCTACTCTTCCTCTACTATTTTTTTTCTTTCCCCTCTTTCCATTCCTCTCTTTCCCCAATTTTTTTTTTTTTATTATTTTTTCCCCCAATGTAACAATTACCATTGCTGTCAATGTGTGTCATCATCTATGGAAATATTTGTGCACATAAGCCTGTCCCAACATCTTCTGTTCAAAAACTTGCAAAGGCACTTCCTTATTGAACTGGTTTTGAGATCTCCTTAGATCTCTAATTCTCTCCCATACTTCAAAGCCCATCTTGAGCACGTAATTTAGGACTGAGAACTCAATCAACCACAGTATGCATAGGTCACTTTTAACATCTATAAGTTTTTAGGCACCATGCTTAATCTTATTGCAGAAAAACACAGAATGGACCTCAGTCATTATCATGTTTGCAGTATTAGTCCATTACTTTTTTTATGGAAGATTAAATTAATGTAAACATCTCAGGAAAAGATACTCTTGTTTCTTGCTTTTTAAAAGTTGTTTCTACCTGTTCAAAGTGAGTGCCTTGTGATAGCACATGAAGAACAGGGGTTTGTTTTCTCTTTGCAGAGGGAAAAAACCTTATGCAAGAAGAAAATGAGACCTGGAACTGGGTAAAAATTGTAGCATATCCCTTGTTATTTTGTACCTTCGTGCATGAAAAAAGATGAAGATAGATAACTGAGATGTCTTTAAATGTCTGTTTAAAGCAGTGAAAATAAGGTAGGGCAAAGCAGGATCTGGAATCTCCATGAATTCCAACGCATTTTTAATTACACTATTTGCCACTCCTGAGTAAACACAACAAAAAGAGAGTTAATGTAGGAAAGCAATCTAGTTCTGAGCTGTGAAACTTCTAAAAGCTCAATCTATTCTGTAGAAAAAAAAGAGAAAACTTCTCATCGTGCCTATATTCTGTGTGCTTTGTGTACACAGATAATGCTTAAATTCCAGCTGGCAGTAATATTTGTATATCATCATGTAATTTTCTGAAAAAACACTGTTCTGAATTATCAAGAAGTTGCATTCATCTTATAATTTATCTAAGCATTATACAAATTGTGTGAAAATGCCTGAAATCTTTAAAGTCTTAACTAATTTTTAGGGGGTTTTTAAATTATTTAATTTAATTTATAAATAAGAACATGTTTTAATGAAGCATAAATAATAAAAAAATCTACACTGAACTTCTTTTCCTACAAATAGTTCCATGTACCTCCTGACTCGTCTGGTAAATGTTTCCCTGTGTTCTGAATCATATTCAGCTCTGGACTGAGTCACTCAACTATTAGCTTTAATAAAGCAGGTGTTTACATATTAGCTAGGGACCCCAGCTCCATGACAATGTAGTTATGAAAGTCTATATTTCTTCCTGAAATAAGCATTTACATTTGGTCAGATCAATTGCTTTTCAGACTCTATTGGTTGGAATCACTTTCCCAAACACAGACACTGTCTGTCCTGCTCCAGAAGAAAAGATGTCTCTCATGAATCCTGACCATATGCCCTACAGGTGGCTTGGATGACTTCAGACACCCATGTGTAGGCAAATGAACTGGACCCTTAAGTAAATCCCTGCATTTATGACTCAAAATACACCTTGATGGTGATATCAGAGTCAGAAGCAATTATGATGAAAATTGTGATCACACTAGTAAGACTACTTTAAAGGTGGAATGTCAAAAATCGGCATAGGACATCTAAATCCTTATGTTCTGTCAAAGCCTCTGTCCTATCCCACACATTGGGTTGTGAGACGGATGAATCTTTTTGATCCTCCAAGGGTTTGTGTACTGACAAAAAGATGATCTTTGCTCAGCATAGCTGCATGGCCAGTAGAGTCATGACAATGTCTCAGAGGAACAATCTAATTGATAACTTTATTAACTGGCAAACTTAATGAATGAACAAAGGCAATTTGACAAAGGAACTATTTTCGGTGCCACCTGCTGAAAGTTGTCCAAAAACTAATATATGTGAAAATATATGGTAGAGAAGTGGAAAAACAAAGAAAAGAGAAAAGAAAAGAAAGCAGGATAGAAAAGGGAGAGGTATCACCACCCTTGGATTCCACATGGTCATCTCAGGGAGGAGTTTGGATTGGGAGGTGGTGGCTTGACAAAGACAAAACATGTGTGCTCATCCTTATATAATCTCATTAGTCCAAGAGCACCCCTGGGGCAGCAACCATCTAGCTTCTGTGCAGTCAAGTGTTCTAGAGAGTTCCTGAATTGGGTCGGGGGGGGTATCAGTGGGACAGTGAGGATCTTTGGTGATCACACACTTCCCCCATGAATACCTTGTTGACCAGTGGCACATGTTCAGTTGCTGCCCTCAGGAAGAAGCTGAGGGGCCAGCCCGCCAGAAGTTGAGGGGGCAGCCCACTGCCCTGCCTCCTCAGGTCTCGCCTGATCCCTCTCTGTTCCCCCTCTCTGCCTGGGCAAGTGGTTTCAGATAAGGAAACATCCAACTGCCCGGTCAGTCCCAGACAGCCTAATGTTTATTAATAGAAGGTTAATTGCGACTATTCAACTGCATCTCTACTGTACTTGTAACCCCAATAAGCCACACTGCTTTAAAAACCTGTTGTCAATAAGCATTAAAAATCAGTTTAATTACTGAAATTAAAGCATTCCTGGGGTAAAATACAAGTAATGATCCAACAGTGTTCATAAATATTATCCATCACAAATGCCATAATGTTTATAATTCCAGCACAAACAGAGAATAAATTATGACATCCTATTCTGCAAGTGAAGAAGCAATGTATACTGTGAATTCTCTTTTCAGCTCTTTTGAAACTGGAACATTGCACTGCAAAACTAAAATTGGAAGCAAACTCCTAACATCCTTTCAAAGCAAGCATTTTATATTAATGAATTGTATATTCTGATATCATTCATTTATCTAATTTTTTCTGTATGTGAATTTTCTTGAAATGTATTTTCTCTATCTTTGGGTGAAACTGACTTGTGAATTTAGGATGTTGCATTGCTAGGATTACACTGCCAGTGTTTCTCATTTGGCACTGTTCTTCCAGTTCTGTTCTCCTTGATCTTACTCTCTGTAATCCCTCACCTTCACCAGTGTCTCTTTTATCTCTTGTCCCCATCTGTAATTCCAGTTATCAACATTTGTCTCTGTATTCTAGTTAATATGACTCTGCTAGAACTGTTCTATAGCCAAATCAGAGGACTGTGACACTTAAAAATTATGTGGTTTAATTGGTATGTAACTAATATTAGTTTGCCTTGAAACCAAGTATAAAGGTAGGTTGCAGGTGAAACAATTTTTGACAGTCTCAGTTTAATCAAGCAATTTACCGGAAAATGTTATTAAGAGCTTTTTGTATCTTTAAACATCATAAAATATAAAACATTGAAAGTAGCAACACAAATAACTAATGATTTCCCTAAGGTAAGGATATCAGTCTGACAACAGGTACATCCTCTGATCAGGAGCTGGTCACACATTGGGAGAGTTGGGTTACAGTTTGTAGTTAATCTGCTGTCCTTATCCTGTACATCAAGTTGTGCTGAGCCAGTCTTTGAAGAGTCTCAAGAGCTGGTGAGGCTTGTATGTTTCTGTCTTTTTTTTGAGGAATCCCAAATTTGGTCCCTAGGTGTCCCCAGGTGCATCCCTATCACATTATAAAGTATTTATGTGAACAAAGCAGAAGTAATTCTGCCTATTACACATCATTTAATTATTAAACATGTGAATAATCTTCGCCACGCTTCAGTGTAATTTCTCTTTGAGGCAACTGTCCCATTCACTGCTCAAACCTCTGACAATAACTGTGTAAATATTTGCAGATGGTGAGTATGTGAAAAATTCCATTTCACCTGACACCATGTTGTGAATAATAACCAGTGCTTTACAAAGAGGAAAGGTGTTTGTCTTTCCCATAAGAAAGGAAACAGAATTCCACTTGATACTGTTGACCAGTGTGAGTCTTAGTCTTTAGTGACAGTACAGACAATGGGAACTGGAAGAACGCTGTCATACCTTAGACTTTGATTGTAAGGAAGGGAAATACTGGAAAAAAAATGTTTTCTTCCCTCAGAAAAGCTGACTCATTTTAAGCTTCCAGTGAATAAGAAGGTGGTATTTTCCAGAAGCTGCATGTGGTTCTAAACAGAGATCCATACTCGTGCTACAGTTGATACATTTTTGAATGGCAGGACTTTTGAGCTTCTAACAAGAAAAAGGATAGGGTAAAAATTCTTTAAAAGAAATAGCCTTGTGCTTTTCCTTTCTTGAAAAACACTGATTTTGGTAGGGCTTAACTGCTTTTCTTGTGATTTTTTGTAATTTTTATATTATGTGCACATGATTATTTATTCAAAAGAGGCAATGGACAGTTTATCTCTGTGCTTCCTAGGCAAGGGATGTTCTGGTTGCTGAAAGACTATATGGTTTAAAAGAGAAACATGAGAAATTCATGAATGAGAAATTCACTGAGAAGTCAGAGAATTGACTGAGAAGTCAGCTCAGGAAATCACAAAAATTAAAATATGGGGAAGAAATATACATTTGTCCTAGTCTTATATTCCTGCCTAGGCCTCTTTTTATGACCCTTGTAGAGGTAGGATTTTGGGTTACATAAGCCTACAAAAATACCCTGGTGGACATTCCTATGCTCCCCTCCTGAATGTTGCTGTGTCTAGTGTTTTGAGCAGATACTAAAGAAACATTGCTTTTGTGGCTTCACTCCTTTCATCGAAAGTGACAGAATATGTAGCTTCATGTTCCGAACTATTTCAGTAGTTTCACTTACTGCAACTGTAGCTAAAAATTGGAGCAAGAGTCCCTGCTAGAGAACAATCCACCTCATCCTAAAATGGAACAATTTATGTAATGTCTTGCATGCCTCCAGAAGCATCCGCTTCTTTCTATCAGTAATGGGAGAAGTTATCTTGAATTCAACTTAATTTTAGACATCTGAAGCAAAGGGTGTCCTGGTTTCGGCTGGGATAGAGTTAATTTTCTTCACAGAAGCTAGCATAGTGCTGTGCTTTGGATTTAGTGCTAGAAGAATGTTGATAACACACTGATGTTTTTAGTTGTTGCCAAGCAGTGCTCAGACTGCTCAAGGACTTTTTGAGCTTCTCCTGCTCGGCCAGGGGCATAACAAGCTGGGAGTACAGCACAGCTAGGACCCAAACTGTCCAAAGAGCTATTCCATACCATATAACGTCATGCTCGGGGGGGGGGTTAGTCGGTCGGGTCGGTCAGGTCGGTCGGTCGGTCGCGGGCAGAGTGGTCGCAGCTCGGGCGTGTGTGATCGCGGCTCGGGGGGTGATCGCGAGTCGGAGATCGCGGCTCGGGACAGGCTGGGCATTGGTCAGCGGGTGGTGAGCAATTGCATTGTGCATCACTTGTTTTATATATTCTGTATATTTTCTTACCGTTATTATTATTATTATTATTGTTATTATTCTCTCTTATTAAACTGTCTCTATCTCAACCCACGGGTCTTACTTTGTTTTCCTTTTCTCTGATTCTCTCCCCCATCCCACTGAGGGAGGGGGGGGAGTGAGCGAGCGGCTGCGTGGTGCTTAGTTGCCAGCCAGGTTAAACCACGACAAAGGGGAATAATAATATTGTAAATGTCCATTGCCTTAGAAGAGATAGATTGCATACAGCTTTCCAAAATGGATATATTTTATCACAGAACCACAGTCTCACAGAATGTGTGAGGCTGGAAGGCATCTCTAGGACGGTGAAGTCCAAACTCCTGCTCAGAGCAGGATCAGCTACAGCAGGTTGCCCAGGACCTTGTTCCATTGTGTTTTGAATGTCTCCAAGGATGTAGACTTTACAACCTTCCTGGGCAACCTGTTCCTTTTTGACCACCTTCACAATAGAAGAGCTTTTTCTTCTGTTTAAGTGGAAATTCCTGCATTTCAGTTTGTACCTACTGCCTCTCATCCTGTCACTGGGCACCACTGAGAAAAGTCTGTCTCTGTCTGAAATAATATAAATACAATGAATTGAATAAATATTTCCATGACTCTGCAGACTTGGCCAGAGGTATCTGTTTAGTTCTTTCAAGGGAGGTATGAAGAAATTGATCAAATAATGAACTGCCAAATGCCTGGACAGCTTTCTTTCAATAGTATGATAATTAACTCTCTCTTCTGTGTGGTTTGGGGTAAACACAAGTCTTCATGCAGAGCACTGCAAGCAATAGAAATCAGTTTCTTGGTAGTGTAATGGTGGGATATAATATTTGTATTTTAAATGGAATATTGAGTTGGAAAAATGAAGTTTTGACAACCAAGTTACAGACAGTTACAGTTACCATTGTTTATAAAAACTTGCAGACACATGAACTTTTGATTTTTAGCAATTGGAAAGAACTAACAAAGGAATAAAGAATGATGCACTTCATACTTTAAACCACAAAATAATCTGACAACTTGCCAAGTTAAAAACTTTCTGCTAATAAGGACTTGATCTCAGAAAGCCAATGAATTATATGATTTACAGAAGACAACTTACTGAGAATCCGCTCATAAAATTTGTCTTCATTCATAAGTGATCACAGGAACAGGTCCAAAATTTGCAATAGACAATAGACAAAATTTTTCTTTTCTTTTTTTTTTTTTTAATATTCACACGTAGGTTTGTTTTGTATCCATTTTTCTTTTATTGTTAAAAAACTTGTGCATGTTTATGAATTATAACTTTTTTGTTTTAATGATGCATGGATATTTGTGCAAAATTAAACAAGCAGAATTGTGGCTGCAGTGTATTTGACATAATGTTCTGTGATCTAGTACACTGCCACTTCCAAAACCTCCAGCTAACTTTTAAGTCTAAAAAAGATATTAGAAGTATCACTAATCTTGAAAAACAGGAAGAGGAATGGAGAGGGATATTGTTTGAAATCTCAAGGAAAGCTTTAGTGAAGTGTCTCCTTAGTTCTCCTCTAACAAATGAATAAAAAACAATCTCTGTGTATATGTGCATTAAATATTAGTGTGTTATTTCCAATATGCAACAATGAAAGATTTATTAGTAGTCTGATTAATTTGTGGTATTTACTTTGTTCTAACATTGAAAATTATATTTTTTCTTAATTAATAGAATGACATTTTATAAGAAATAATTATTTTGCTTGTGAAAATTCATTATTATTAAATGAAGTAGCATAAGTTGGGTATTTAGCATTTTCACTCACAGTGCAAAGATTACTCTATCTTTAGTTACTCAAATCAGTAAGTAACAAAGCATATAATTGCCCCAGTTTAGCAACTATTTAATTTGAATGCTTCCCTTAAAGGACGTGACTCTTCTAGAGTCTGAAAATAATTACTCTTCCAGACTATCTTGTGAAAAACCAAACAAACCAAAAAAACCCTATATGACCTCTGAAGAAGAGGAAGAGAAGAAAAAATTATATTTGAAGAAACTATATGTTAATATTAGAAGGAAAATGACAATAAAATTAGGTGTCCAGATTTTTTCTTAAATTCATACGAGTGAGTCAATGCAAAATATTTCTTTACATTTAGAAGCACTATTATGTTGTAGTATAAAACACTTGAACTGAATAATTTTATTCCATATTAGGGAGCCTTTGCTAAGTATGCATAAAAAAGCAAAATCAAAAACATGAAAGAGGGCAATGAGATCCTTAACACAGGCAGTTAAATATCTCTAAGCACCTATAACCCCCACCTTTAGCAATCTTGCTTTTCAATCTAGCAGTCTTTTCTTTTTCAGAAAAATCACCATGTGGCTTCCATGCCAGGATTCTGCTTTGCCACTGGGAGGAACAATGATGGACTGATAGACGGATGGCTTTCAAAAAGTCACACAGAATGACTGAGGCTAGACGACACTTCTGTGATGGTCAAGTCCAACCCCTTTTCCAGAGGAAAAAAAAAAAAAAAAGGGAGTTCTTATGTTTAAATTGAATTTTCTGAATCTCAGTTTTTCTCCATTGCCCCTCATCCTGTCACTGGGCACTGCTGGCTCCTTTTTCTTCATTGCCCCCATCAGGTATTTATACAAATGGATAAGATCCCTCTAATCCTTCCCTTCTCCAGGCTGAACAGTCCCAGCTCTCTAAGATTCTTTCCTCTTATGTCCTGCTTTGTTGAGCTATCCACTAGACAATCCAACCCCAATGAGTAAAAGCTACAGGTTACTACTGTGTGAAAAGTTTTGATGTATATGTGAAGTCAACTGTGGTTTGGTTATTTAACATTGTTTAACACTGTTAAAAATATTTAGACTTTTTTTCAAGTAACAGTTTTAAACACTTCTTTTGATAAAGTTTCATACAGAGGGAATGTGACCCACAATAGATGGTGAATTCAAACAACTATGCCTTAAAAAGATAAATAACTTCTGGTGTGTAGTCTTTGCCTTCTTTTAAAACAGTTCAAATCTACTGATGTTGAAGTCTACCCTTGGACATGTATGTTCTATATACTAAAAGACCAAGTCTTGATCCACTTATTTGTATTAGTTTCTGGGTGGACTGTACCATACCTAAATTGTGAGTGATAAGCTGAGATCACCTTTTCAGATTGTTACTTCTGAGATGGCTTTTGTAAAGTAAACCCAAGATGACAAGAAAAAACAAAAGGGGAAAATTAAGTCTGGATCATCTGATCATTGATGTCTTCCTAACTGATGACTGGAGATCCCAACTTCTCATGAAGACATCGCACTGTCAAGTTTTTGCATTTGAAAATATCTTAATATTGTGTTATTTCACTACTGTGACATTTTTTTCTTATTCCTCTCTCTTTTTGTCTTCCCTGTCCCTGCCCCGCACATCACTGAGAAAGAAGTATTAAGATAATTTATTATCTGGTACACTTATTTTTTTTGTTCCAAATTAGCTTTACAGTCTGGACATAATATAGAGATTAAACTGGTTTTAATGATTAATGTTTTAATGTTTTAATGGTCCTGTGGACTTTATGGTAATTTTTGAAATGCATCAGAAGCTTTCCCTATCATCAGTCATGAGGTTTCATTGTTTGCTGTGAAGGCTGTGTGGGGAAACACAGCACAGTTTCATTTCTTCCTTTCGGTTCCCCATAAAAAAATGTTAGATGGAAAGGATACACAAAATCATATTTATTGTGTTATTTTACAGGTTTCCAGAAAATCTGTTTTCTACCTGTATAACTGTTATGTAAAACAGTTGTTAAAATATCTGATGCTGGTTTTGTATTTTAACAGATTGACCATTCCACAAATATGCAGGGGCATGGTACTTTCTCTGAGAACACTTGCTCAATACTTTTCAGAAGCAAGTTCATTTTTTCAGCTCTGAGTGGCATAATAGTTACATGCTTCTTCTGGCATCGAGGCTTTATTATATTTTTTCATCTTACCAGCTAGATCACTCTAATTTGTTGATAATCAGTCAATATTGAAATGATCTTCAGGTATAACAAGTAATGAAGAACAGCTAAGAAAATATATAAGTCATTCAAAACCTGAACTTGTTATTCAGAACACCTCAGTATAATGTATACTGACTGTAAAAACCTTACATATATTCCTCTATTTTATGAAAATCAAAATCACAGTCAATGGTTTAATAAATGAACCAGATGGCATTAAACACTTTTGGGGTGATTTAATGTACAAACTTTTAATGAGAAATTCCTGACTGTAGTTTACCAGTACGCTATTCAAGCAGTGAATGTATTTTACTTTTGTGACTGGGATGGTATGGAAGGTGAATTTCGTTGACTGTAGTCAGCTTGGAGTCATGCTAGGATGCACCTTGTTAAACATAAAGCCTGGTAGCACTTGTTTTATATTTCACTTTGTTTTGGGTTTTTTTTGTTGTTGTTGGTTGGTTGGTTGGTTGGTTTTTACTTTTTTGACTCCTAGTGGTTGGAAAACCCCTTAGTTTTTAGTATCAGATGACTACCTTCTGTGGTTAGTCCACCCTAAGGTCTTTTCTGTGTCATGTGATTTGGATGGTTGTTGTCTTAAGCAATGTGTAGTGAGCAAGTTACTTGCCATTAGGTGATTTGGCAAATCATTACAGAATATTGTTCAAGACCAAATACCAATTTCTGTGGAATATGGGACTCTGCATGCTATTACATCATGTGATCCTCATTGGTTCTTGGGTTTGGGGCTGCAGGTGAATTTTGTATAAAGGCTATATGTTGTTATCTTTTCTGATGTATTTTAAAATAAACATGTAAGTTTTCTCACATTTTTTATACTTTAAATATTTGGATAGTTTTCCTTCTGATGTAGAGAAAATGCATGAAAAAATATGGAAAGCATGTCAATAATGCATACTTTAGTACATATGCATTTTACTTAGAGTAATAAAGTATTCCCTTTTGATTTATTCATGTTTTATATCCAGTGCTTGAAATGAAAAGCTCTTCCTTATACTTTTAGCTTGAGTTTCTTTCAATAAGAGTTTTTGCTAAGATATTTAAAAGAAATGGCTTAATTTTATAAATTTAGAAACATCTTCAACTACAACCCAGAATGATTAATTATATAGTCATATTGGTTTATGGTTTTTCCAGCTTTTTATAGAAGATTGAATTTGTGGATTTTAAAAGCAATTTTTCTAGGAGGTGGGTTTTGGTTTGTTTAGGGGTTTTGGGGGTATTTTTTTACCCCAAATATAGTTTCAAATTTTTTCCTTTATATTCACAGTTCTTGTAGTTAAGTTAAAAACTTAAAAACTCAAACCTGAGGGGTTTGGTACTTTAAAAAATATTATTTTGAATTCCAGTTTTACAAAATTTGAAAATGAGGAAATTTAAATACCATTTCTAGTAATTTTCCACAAAGTCTATTTAATAAAATTAGATTTATTTCTTTTACAAGAATAAAGCTTTGACATTGATGACTGTTTGTTTTGCTCTTAATGTTGACCCACCAGCTAGTTGTCAGAATGAGAATTCTGCTCAATTCTTTAGCAAAAAAATAGCAGTTAAAGTAGACAGGAAAGAAAAGAAGAGAATAGATTATATCTAATCATGACTGTAATAAGATCCTGATCCTGCAATGAGAATAATATGAACTGATGCCTGACTCCACATGCCCAGAGTGGTTCTGTGTAAATGAAGGTTTCAGCCCTTGTAATTTTCAGAGCTGGACCATAATCCAATCCAAGCTTCATTTGTGCACAGACTGTTCCTTCTCAGCATTATGAAATGTCTAAGATTTTAGAGGCTGAAAAAGTATGACTAGTAGCAGTAATAACCACATATAAGTGCTGCAGATTAAATTGCTGTGATAAAGTAAAATATCTAAATATTTTTTTATTCTCCTTTTTTGGGGGGGTTTCTTACAGAGGCAGCAGTCAACTAGTGTACAAGAATGAAAAGGTCTCTGGGACAGGTACTGTTGCCTTGATTTGTTTATTTAGAACTCATTACATTACAGTTCAAGTCTTTAACTGGGACCCTGAGATCCTAATGTCATATAAATAAATAAATAAATACAATTAATGCATCTGTTCTTATGAGGGTTTTTTTATATTTTAACATTTTTCAGTGATAGAAAATTTTTGTGGACTGTGGATTGTCATAGTTAGCCGCAGTCCAGAATATTCAACATACCAAGATCCCAGTGTTCTGTAATGTACATGTTTATTTTTAAAAAAATTATGTTTTCATAGGAGTTAGTAAAATTGGAATATGACCAAAAGTAACAACACTGTATGATTTCAGTGCTTTACAGTTTAAATTAATCAACATCAAGTGTAGCCAAATAATGTTCTGACCTTTTTCTTTCATTCTTTGGACAATTGTCTGTTTGCTTCTTGTTAACTAAAGAATAACTTCAGATATAGCCTAATAGCAAAAAGATCTATTTAATCCTTTTTCCTCAGTTCTACTAGAAATGCTAGAAACCTCTGTCAGACAGCCCACAGCCTGCTTTTAACCTAGAGCGTATTTTGCTAGTAGTCAAAAAGTTGATTCAGCATACAAATTCTTTATCAAAGAAGGTATAGGAAATTGTTGTGGTTTAACCCCGGCTGGCAACTAAGCACCAGGCAGCCACTTGCTCGCTCCCCCCCTCCCTCAGTGGGATGGGGGAGAGAATCGGAAAAAAAAAAGTAAGACCCGTGGGTTGAGATAGAGACAGTTTAATAAGATAAAAGAATAGCAATAATAATAATGATAATGGTAAGAGAATATACAGAATATACAAAACAAGCGATGCACAATGCAATTGTTCACCATCCTCTGACCGACGCCCAGCCCATCCCAAGCAGCGATCACTCTCTCCCCAACCGACTAACTCCCCCTGAGCATGACGTTATACGGTATGGAATAGCTCTTCAATCAGTTTGGGTTAGCTGTCCTGTCCATGCTCCTTCCCAGCTTGTTATGCACCTGGCCAAGCAGGAGAAGCTCAAAAAGTCCTTGAGCAGTCTGAGCACTACTTGGCAACAACTAAAAACATCAATGTGTTATCAACATTCTTTTAGCACTAAATCCAAAACACAGCACTATGCTAGCTACTATGAAGAAAATCAACTCTATCCCAGCTTAAACCAGGACAGAAATGCAGTGGTATATTCAGTCACAAGGTATGTGGGAATATAATAGATTTAACAAATTAAGGCTAAAGCCAAAGAGGTGGTAGAAAAGAGGCACGTACTTGTTTAAAGTATAACAATCAGAATTGCCAGCTGATTTTTAAAGTGTCTTTGAAGACACTTTCTGATTATCTTTATATTAATTTTACTCATGAAGGTGAAGAGAGCTTTTTGACCTCTGGCAGTTTTTCTGGATTGAAAAAGTAGAAGTTTTAAAAGACCTGTTACAGTGTCTGTGTGTAGCTAATAATTATACTTAACACACTTTTTGAAACTATTTTATTAAATATTGATTGGAGTCTTTATAGAATAACAACCAGCTAGAGAAAGACTCCAATGTTTTGGGTTTATGTTGTGGTACATCACTGCCATTGGCTAGTCAGTGTTGTTCCTGTATCTTAAATCATAAGTTAATGGCTCACATGTGTAAGAGAAAAATGGCTGCAGAGTGACAAGCAATGGCCTTAATTCTAGCCAGACACAGATTTCTGTCTTGACTAGCAATTTGGGTGGATAGTTAACTATCCAGTATGAATAGCAAATTATTTGATTATTTCTTGCCAAGCCAGGCCTCTATTTTATTTTTCCTAAATGCACCTTGTTAGTAATGGATACCAAGTTTTACATTGCTTAGGACCTCATAATTCTCAGTATGAGACATAAAATATGAACAACGGTACCCAAAAAATCATCCAGTTTCTCATTCTAAGACACTAAAAGAACCAGCTACAGGGGTAAGGGAATAAATTTTAGTTTTCCCGTGTAGTCACTGCATAGCTTCCCTGAGAGCAGATTAGGAGTGCTTTACAAACTCCCTGAAAACCTATTTGCTTAAATCACACCTAAATGCAAAGTTGTGATAATATTCAGACACTGCCTAAGAACAGAGGAACTCCAAATCTCTTGCAGGCTGCAGTTTGAAGTGTGAGGATAATGGTGGGAATACAAAACCCATAATTGTTGGGAGAACAGAACAGCCACCTCCAATAATTTAGGGCTGGTTTTATTCTTTGGTTGACTTTTAAGCTGTCATGTATTTCAGTTTCAAATATTTATTCCATGGATTCCTGGAGCTGTTTTCTGTACCCTTCCTACATCTATCCAGTATGACTTCCCAGAGCTTGCCGAACACATCCATAAAACGTGTCATACAATATGAAACCAGTGGCTGCTTTCTTGTGACAGAGTTGCTGCTCCATTTGACATAATTCATCATATTGATCTGAGCTGAACAGGCAGCCAATTTAGATGAGTGGTGGAACAATAGTGAAGTCAAAATATTAGAAAGCATCTAATTGCAGATTGCAGGCACACTTTACACCTTTTTTTACTGTGTATTGAAGCCCACCACCCTCTTCTGAAGGAGAATCTATCTAATTTAGTCTAACATATGTAAACTGAAAAACCAGTCTAAATTAGCTGACTTCTAAAACTAAATTAAATAGGGCTTTCTCTTGCTTAGCATGTTCCTTAGCATTCCTGTAGCCCAAACAACTTTTTCTCTTCCAAACAATACCCAGGAATGATTTGAAGGGCAGCACAGGCCAGCAGCTGTTCTCAGTCGGCAATATAGATGAGACTATAGAGGAAGTAAATTTAGCCTTACAGACATGGGCCATAATACAGCAGTTAGACTGAGATCAGAGAAGTTCTGGCCCATTATATTTAAAAGTATGAATGTAGACAAGCTGAGTAACAGCTAAGTGTTTTGCTAAGCACTTCACTATCTACATTCCTATTCAGATTTGGAAGATTAAAAATGTGACACTATCTTCAGAATATAGCTGTCAGTCTTCAGAAACATTAAGACAGTGACTTTACATCCTGTGAACATCTCCCTTCCCTTCCTATATAGCTACCAACCTGTTGATGTTGAAACATTTTACTCTGTCATCTACCATAAAATTATTTTATTAATTTGTCTTAGAAATGGAATACAGTTTATTCATGTATGCATAGTTAAAAAGTTTTTTCAGTGTTATTGTTTGGCAATAAGTATCATAGAAATAGTCTCATGTTCAGATTCTGATTCTACCTGTTGGGTTGACACTTCTGTCTCCATATTTTCTCTCTTGCAACTTATTCTCTCTTCACAAACATATGACTAGAAGAATTTTGATGCCTGAATTCTGTCTAGTGAAAGTGTGATGGGTTTAAGGTGAGGCAATAATGGCTACTAATGGCTCTGGACCAGCTCACTTCAGCTGTCAGGCAGGTTCAATTGAGAGGTGGCTGTGGACACTTGTGGATACCTCAGTTGATGTTACACTAAAAGCAAAATCACAGCAGTGCAGTACTCCATGCAGTCTGAAAAATTCTAGAAATCCATTTTTTTATCCTTAGGTAACACCAGATGCATCTAATCTTATTTTAGAACCCTATATTTAATTGAGAATGAAACAGAAACTATTTTCCTTGCTTGCATCAGTGCTCATCTACATTCTAGAAATGAATAAAATTCAAGTGTTGTCTTCCCATTCCTACCTCTAATACAAACTGCAGAATTTGCAGCAGTTAATTGCCCATAAAATAAGTTGCCCACACTGCCAAACAACTTCTACTCTCCCCACAAACAGATTATAGTCTAAACTCTGCAGAATGTAGCACCCTTGCTCAAAAGCTTTCAGCTCTAAATCTTGCTTTTCAAATCTGCTTTTGCCAAAGCCTAATTCTTGAATCCTACCCTGATGCCAGGTTTAACACCATACCTAAGGAAACTTTAAGCTTCTAACTCTGGCAAGTAATATTTTTCATTCAAACTACATGGGGCCCTACATTTCCAGATATCTATTTAGCATTTTGATTGCAGTTCAGCTCAAACAATGCATCATTTTTTGTTGAATAGTTATTATATGCTCTCTATTGAAAAAAAGATTGCTTCATTCCTATGGCCTATTTAAAATTTCCTTAAAACCAACCAGAACAGAACAAAATAAAACAAAACCTCAAAAGTCTACTGCTTGGTATCAGTACTTAGTTTCACTACCAAGAAGTCAAAGGATTTGGCCATGAGCAACTTGAAGAAAGGACTGCTACTCAAAACTGATATTACCTATGTACCATTTGAAAACTTTGCAGCCACTATGCAGCTGTTGATTACAGATTTACAGCCACACAGGGGAAAACTTCCAGTGGTGATCCCAAGTTCTTCTTAGAGCCTTCTATTGCTTGGTATCTCTGACTTTTAGATAATAGCTAAAAGCTCACAGCCCACTACAGGAAATTAATCTCTGTGAGGAAGAAAATTTCCAATTAGTGCAGAATGACATATGTCTCTTCAGCAGTGTACACTATCAGAGACACTTCACCAGTCCTTTGTTTTCTGCCACTGTCTTTCTGTAGAATATAACATTAAATGTAAAGAATATGGACCTTTGTTCAAGGTATAATGATAACTTCCTAAAAATAGACAAATATAAATTCTAGATTAATTATGTTCTCATGCATAATGCACCTTAGCCTTGAGCTTTTATTTGTCCTCAATTTACCCCTTCATAACATACAGCTGTTTGTTTACAGGTTGCAGTGAAATGAATTATTTTTAGATATTACTTGAGAGACATATAAAAGAGAACAAAAATTATTATTCATATATCCCTAACTGGAAAACTTCCAATACTGTATTTACAGCTTCTGAGTATCTCATAAGATTTGTAGGATTAGTTACCAACTTCAGATGAACTAACTCGTACAATGCATTTTTATCCCTTATAGTTTCTTTTGAGGTATATTCACATTTTGCTTTCATCTTCAGTGTTGTTATTCACACTACCTCTTCTCTTGATTATTATTCAATTTTTTATGTGAATCATTTTCTTTGAGGTATGTCCAAGTTTTAACAGACATTTTTCTAGCAGTCTTAAGGGAAATCTGACAGACAATTGAAACATTAAAACAGGCACATTGGTGTTGCAGAGTGAAATTGTGTTACGCTAATCTTACACCTACTGGGCATTCTAAAACTGTAGCTTTAATGAAATAGATGCAACAGATCTTAGTAACATTCTCTGGGAAAGAGAAGACAGCTCATAAACATGCATGTTTCTTGCACGAAGTACACTGACCTCTTTTGTAATTCAATAGAAACCAGTTATGATGCTAGTTTTTGTTGATGGAAAAAGACTATGGTACTGTGTTCAGAAATATGGTGGTGTTTGGTCTGCTTCCAGCCTCTTCCTCCTTGTCCAGAGCTGTTTATTGCAACTGCTTGGCCAGAGGTTAGTGACATGGAGAACTGAGTCAACAGAACAAAACAGTCCATGTCAGCACACCTAATCTGCTTCAGTACAAAGCCAGTAAGTTTCATTTACAATAGTAAAATTGTTATGGAGTTAACTGATTTTTTTTCTATGTTCTGTTTTCTTTGGTACCAATCTTTCTTACACATCAACTTGGTCTATAGATCTAAGATAAAGGACAGGTCATTACGATGTAATAATGTGTTCTAGAAATCCCCAAGTTCGCACTTAAGCTGATGCAGTCATATAGCAAAACTATTTCAGGCAGCTTTGTTTATTAAGCTATTCTCCATTGTATCCAATATAGCCATATCCTAAGGGAGTTTAAGATCAGTGAAGTACACGTAAAAATGTTTCATGTAACAAGTTTGTTGTATATAAGTCACTGAGACATTATAAATTTAACTGCAATAATTTTCTTATGTCTTAGTAGTAAGAGAGATGTTACCACATGAGCAAAAACTGTCAATGATCAGGTTTTCCATCAAGAGAATAAATGCAGTAGCTTGACATTTTGCTTTTATTCCATATTAGCACAAAAATAATGAAAATGCACTATTTTTGTAGCAACTGACATCTTAAAACTAATACAAACCAATAAAGTTTTGATTCTGACATTTCATATACAATTTTAATATATGAACACTATTACAGTAAAAATTCCAGTTAAGTAATGATATTATTCCTTAACTGTATCCAATCAATCTGCTGTACAACCCCCACCGGAATTACAGCTCTGTTGTCCTTAGCTACCCTTCTTCTGTGGAACTGATCCTGAACTTGAACTTCATGTGTATTGGCTCAATGTACTGGTGACCTGTGGTTGCAAGATCAATAGATAGTTTTTACTAGTCCAGAGGACAGCCATGCCAGCAGTTGTGAAGTCTTCACTAAGCTATCTCAAGAAATGTTTATGAAAACTTTTTATCAACTCTGCCACAGAAGCGATAACTTGCCTACAGCTCATAAAATATCATACTGCTTGGTGAATCCTGAATTATTTTCCTTTCTAAACAAAAAGTTATTTTTAGTGTGAATATGAAGGACCTACCATGTTTGTTTGTTTGTTTGGTTTTTTATATAGGAGCATTTTTAACTTTCATGAGCATTTCATCTAAGTGATTTAAAGCATGGGAGACAGAAGGCACTGAGAACTGTTGTTTTGAACTGTGGAATTTTTATACCAAATCTATTTTAGATCTTGCCTAACATTTTTGTTTTCAAGGTTATGTTTAAAACTGCTTTGCTTGCTGTTTTGGCAACACCTGACACATTTCACAACAAGATGTTGTATCTCACAGTTTTCTCTGATGTAACAGGATCAGAAAGGATCAAAGAGCAGGTTCTCATTATTAATGGATCAAATGGATTTTTTTCCCTTCAGGGATAGTTCTTTAATGTCCAAATATTTGTCTGATACCATCCTACACTGGACATTTATTTTATGTGCTGAACTATTTGTGTTGTATCTTCATGTAAATTAACACAACTAAAATGATATGCTACAGGGTACAGGAAAAAATGCCCCATGTCGAAGAGGGGTTGACATCTACCTCACTTGACAGCATCTGTCCATTTCAGAATTCAGTATAACTGCCAAAACTTTATTGGTCTTCATGTGTTGAAACTGACACCAGGCATGAGAAGAAGAAACTTAGCTATGCATAGAATTGGATGGCAAAAAGGCACTTACCAGAGAGTCTCCTAATTCATCACTTTAAAAACAGTTTTAATGTTTAAATGCATGCCTGTAAGGCAAAGTATTAGTCACAAGGACCTCAGAAAGCTCAAAGCTGTAAAAAGAAATGCATCACCCAATAAAAAAAAAATGCATAAAGTTCAGAATATAAACACACTTTTACACTTACAGCTGAAATTCAGCTGCATAGGCTCCATTTGAATATGAAAGAGAACTTCACAACTTAAGTTTATAAACCAGTGGACAATTTTACACACCAAGGTAGAAAACCTACACAACAGAAGTTATCATGAGATCTAACTGGAAAGGAAATTATATTGTGCAAATTATATTTCTTTCACAATTAGTACATGTTCTGCCTATAAATACTTACATTGGAGTCTTTTAAACATTTTGGATTTAAATAGCCAAATCTTTAGCTGAGTAAATCTTTTCAAGTGCTACGGCAAAGCTGTACTCCATTGCCTCAAAAAGTGCTTTGGCAGAGTACAAATAAAAAAAAATCTAGTACCTTTGAACTAACATTACCCTTTTTACATACCTTAATTTCAGTAACACTAATCCATGACACGAAAAATAGTTTGAGAATGGCTATGAGGAAAAATTAAACTTTTAGTGGATGGACTTAAGTTGTTCCAAGTGAAATTTCTTTTCATAAATCCTACCAGACTTGGTATACAGAATATTGTAAATATTTTAATTTTATTTAATTTTATAAATTCATATACTATAAGGAAAAAATAGGCATAATGTATACAGAACTGATTGTCTGCAGAGGAAAATACACATTTTAAATATAAAGGAGGCATTGTCCGAAATTTGGAGATTCTACAAACTAACAGGGCAATCTGCTCTAATGCTTGATTATCCTTATACTAAAAAGCTTTTTTCCTTATACGCAGCCTGAACCTGTCATATTTCCACTTGAACCTGTTGACCCTCACCCTCCCACCCTGCGCCACTCAGAGGAGTCCATAACCATCTCTCTGATGTAGGTACTGGGGAGCTGCTAGGTGCCCCCAAAACCATCTCTTTTCCAGGCTGACCCAGCCCAGCTCGCTCAGCCTCTCCTCATGGGACAAGTGCTCCAGCCCCAACACTTTGAGGGCCCCCCCTGTGGTCCCTCAGGTTTGTCTGTTTCTCTCCTGTGTTGGAGCCCAAAACCCTATGCAGCATCTAGATATGGTCTGATGAGTGCTATGTATCAAGGGATAATCCCTTCCTACAAGCTGTGCCACTGTCACTACACCCCAGGGCTCAGTTTTAGGGCCGGTCTTGTTTAATATCTTTATCAATGACCTGGATGAGGGGATTGAGTGTGCCCTCAATAAATTTGCAGATGACACCAAACTGGGTGGGAGTGTTGATCTGCTGGAGGGGAGGAGGGCTCTGCAAAGGGACCTGGACAGGCTGGATAGATGGGCCGAGGCCAATTGTATGAGGTTCAACAAGGCCAAGTGCCGGGTCCTGCACTTGGGTCACAACAACCCCATGCAGCGCTACAGGCTTGGGGAAGAGTGGCTGGAAAGCTGCCTGGTGGAAAAAGACCTGGGGGTACTGATTGACAGCCGGCTGACTATGAGCCAGCAGTGTGCCCAGGTGGCCAAGAAGGCCAATGGCATCCTGGCTTGTATCAGGAATAGTGTGGCCAGCAGGAGTAGGGAAGTGATCGTGCCCCTGTACTCGGTGCTGGTGAGGCCGCACCTCGAATACTGTGTTCAGTTTTGGGCCCCTCACTACAAGAAAGGTGTTGCCTTGCTGGAACATGTCCAGAGGAGAGCAACCAAGCTGGTGAGGGGTCTGGAGCACAAGTCATACGAGGAGCGGCTGAGGGAACTGGGGTTGTTTAGCCTGGAGAAGAAGAGGCTGAGGGGAGACCTGATTGCCCTCTACAACTACCTGAAAGGAGGCTGTAGCGAGGTGGGGGTCGGCCTCTTCTCCCTGGTAACAGATGATAGGACGAGGGGGAATGGCTTGAAGCTGCGCCAGGGCAGGTTTAGGCTAGACATTAGGAAAAACTTCTTCACCGAGAGGGTTGTCAGGCTCTGGAATGGGCTGCCCAGGGTGGTGGTGGAGTCCTCATCCCTGGAGGTATTTAAAAGAAGGATAGATGAGGTGCTTAGGGACATGGTTTAGTGGTGGGATGGCAGTGCTAGGTTAACGGTTGGACTTGATGATCTTAAAGGTCTTTTCCAACCACGGTGATTCTAATTACAGTACCAGCAATCACATATCTAGCAAGGAGAAAACTTTGGTTTAAAACATGTCTCAAAATTAATTGATAAATATTTCTCAGCTTTCAGCTCCCTACCAAAATTATGAAATAATTTTATTGTTGGAAATATGGCAGCCATACTTGAAAAGTGTCTACCTTCTTCAGACACTAAACCTTCATATAGTTTTATGTATGAAAATTATCTCACAGATGTAACAAGAGTTACAACCCAGACCAGGAAATCTTTGGACCTTGTTCGAAAACATTCTGGGGTATCTATGAGGATAGAAGAAAACATCTGGAATACTCCCTGTATTAAGAGTTCTTTGTTAAACCATTTTTAATGAGAGATTTCAAATTACTTTATAGTCCAGACAAATTAATCTTTATAAGCAGATTGGAGTGCTCACATTTAAATTTAGAATAATTAGTGTTAAGCTGAATACAATTTTTATTTTCCTAGAGATAATTGCTAAAAACAAATATTTTGTTCAATTTTAGAATATGAGAAGTAATAGGAAGTAAGCTGGATTTTCCCTTTTAAAATTAGAGGATTCATTGTATTTCATTCAGAGGGAAAATATTTGTTTAGAATAGTTTCTGTAATTATTGATTTTAAAATACAAATTTCATTTGGTTTAAAGTGGAACTCTTTGTGTTCTACTCGATAATTCCAGCTTATTTGAGATTAAATAGATATTACATTATGTTTGTTAAACTGGATTTCACACAGGATCCACTGATTCTAAACTGCTATTAATAACTGTTTAGATTACTTAAAAGTAACATTGAAAAACACAGTCAATTGTATTTTATTTTTCTGGGACTTAAGAGAAATCTATTTTTGTTGAAAAATCTAGTCTATATCCACGGCAGAGAGGTTCTTAAGGCTGCGTTAGAAGAAACAATTATTAGGGCTATGGGACACAGTTAGAAGAAATTATGTCTAAGTAAATGTGCTAAAATGCAGCTTTATGGTGTCTTATTATAACTGTATAATCAACCTTATATTCCAGTCACTTTAATTCCCTTAGCATAAATGGAATATTGAAAACATACATTACATTATCCACTGAAGAGCAGGGAAGTTACAATGGAGTGATTGTATAATTGTTTTAATTGATCCTTTTGAAGTAATATTGTATGCATCACAACTTATACATAGACATGAGTTTTAGTGCCACAATCTGATACGGAATTACTCATGCTTATTATCAGAAAGATTTTTAACTTCACTGAAATGTCATTTGTAGCATATAAACAATATAAGATATTAACTTCTATGTGTCATTTTAAAGATTTTTCCCTACCACTCTGCCTTGCCTAAAGCAGACTAATATGTTAACAATGCTCTCCCTCCCAGAAAAATAGTTCTTGCTGTTTTATTATATATTCTTCACTACAACATATGCAAAAAGATAATTATCATCTCAGTATATTAGAAAGAACAAGGAGAAAAATGCATAAACAAACACATTCATTTTACAGGGAATAAAGCACTCTTGTTACTACATCCGTGAACAAGGATTCTCACAAATGGTCCAAATTCAGATGTCTGTCCTGCATAGTGACCTGAACAGCTCTCTGCAGTCCACTGAATTCTCAAGAAGTTCTAGTTCTTGTCCTCCCAGCCAAACCTTGGTCCTCTCCATCACCATTGCCTTGCCAGGCAGTTGAGGGGCTCTCACATGGCCCCAGTCAGCAGACCCAGCCAGGCCCTGTTCCCCCAGTCAGTGCTGCAGGGTGGGCCCCAGTCAGCTATATCCCCTCTGTTTATTTTCAGGTTAACACTTCTGATATTTTGTCAACCACAAAGCTACGTTTCCATTGGTTTGTTTTCTGACAGTACTCTTATTCTGTTGGAGTCATCCCATGCTTATGTTCTGGGATTGTGTAATCTGTCTCAGGACCAGTCCTATAGCTACACTGGTAACAGTCACTAGTAGAGTAAATCCTACTTGGTTGTTCCATAATCTCTTTGTCTTACTAGGAGGCAACTCAATTACAAGGGAGTTACAAGCTCAAGTTACAAGTTACAAGGTCAGGAAATAGTATTTCTTGAAAGATTCATCACCTCTTTTGAATTGCAGCAGGATTTCAGAAATCAGAACAAAATATCTGGGGCAACCAAGTTACATTCTTGGTATCTAGTGTAGATTTTATATAGATTAGCAGATGATCATTAAGAGAAAAGTTAACAAGTCTCACTAGCACAAAAAAAAATGATTCAGAGAAAGCAGGTATATATTCACATATTATGCAGGTATATATTAATAGTATTGATGTTAGACTGAGGGTCCATTAAAGCAAAAACTTGTCCTGGTTTCAGGTGGGATAGAGTTAAATTTCTTCATAGTAGCTGCTATAGTGCTGTAGTTTGGATTTAGAATGAGAAGAATGTTGATAACACACTGATGGTTTAGTTGTTGCTAAGTAGTGCCTACACCAGCCAAGGACTTTTTCAGCTTCCCCTGCTCTGCCAGGCGCACCAGAAGCTGGGAGGGGGCACAGCCAGGACCCCAACTGGCCAAAGGGCTATTCCAGACCATATGGAGTCATGCTCAGTTTAGAAACTGGGGGGAGTTGGCTAGGGGGGCTGTGATTGCTGCTTGGGTACTGGCTGGATAGAGGCTGTCTCTGTGTTCTTTACTAACCCCATCACATAAATGGGTGAGATCCCCCTGAACTTTCTCTTGTCCAGGCTGAACAGTCCCAAGGCTCTTGGCCTCTCCTATATGACAATGGCTCCAATCTCAGTCATGCTTGTGGCCTTTCATAGGACTCTCTCCAATATGTTCATACGTCTCTTGTACTGTGGAGACCACAAATGTACCCAGCACACTGGGTGTATCTCACCAAGGCTGAGCAGAGGAGAAGCATCACGTCCCTCGACCTGCAGGCAATGCTCTGCCTAATGCAACCCTAGAGGCTGATGGATTTCTTTGCTGTGAGGGTGAATCACTGGCTCATGGTCTATTTTTTGTTCACCAAGACCCCAAGGTCCTCCTCTATAAGGTTTCTTTCTAGACAGTTGGCTTCCTGTGTGTACTTATCCACAGATGCATCCCATCGGTTCTATCAATGTTTGTACATCCACTTTGTTTAAATTTTCCATAGCCTGATCCTCCTCTACCAATGGTAAGTCTTCCTTGCTTTAGACTATGGCACTAGTGTCAAGGGTCTAGGATTCCTGAAGGCCGTTTTTACCACTAAAGACTAAAGTAAAGAAGGCATTCAGTACCTTGGCTTTCTCGATGTCCTTTGCCACCAGGGTCCCTGCCCCATTCAAGAATGGGCCCACATTTTCCTTAGCCTTTCTTTTGCTACTGATGTACCTATAGAAGCCAAGATCTGACAGTATCCAATGCTGTCCCTGCTTCCATCTCTTGTGTACCTCCTTTTTATTTCTGTTCCTTTTGTCAAAAGCTTATTAATCTGTGCAGACATCCTGCCACCTTTGCTAGACCACCTGCACCTCCAGATGGACTGCCATTGATCTTAGAGGAGGCCACACTGAAATTCAAACAGCTCTCCTCTTCTCCCTAGGATTGTACTCCATGGGATTCTTCCAAGCAGGTCCCTGAGAAGCCATAGTCTGCTTTTCATAGAATCATAGAATCCTTTGGTTGGAAAAGACCTTTAAGATCATCGAGTCCAACCATAACTGTCCACTACTAAACCATGTCTATAAGCACCTCGTCTACCTGTCTTTTAAATACCTCCATGGATGGTGAGTTGACCACTTCCCTGGGTAGCCCATTCCAGTGCCTGATAACCCCTTCAGTGAAGAAATTTTTCCTAATATCTAATCTAAACCTCCCCGGTGCAACTTGAGCCCTTTTCCTCTCATCCTATTGCTTGTTACTTGGGAGAAGAGACCAATTGCTGCCTCACTACAACTCCCTTTCAGGTAGTTGTTTACTGAAGTCTAGGGCTGTGACAAGTGCTTTTTGCTTTGTTTCCTCCTCTCAGGATCCTGAACTCCACCATCTTACAGTAGCTGCAGCCCAGCCTTCACATCACCAACCAGTTCTTCCTTGCTTCCTTGCTTCTGAGTATCAGGTCCAGCAGACACCCCCTTCATTGGATCCTCAATCACCTGATTCTGTGATAAAACAAACATGTTTTAATTTCTTTGTAACGTCAATGACATGATGTAGGAAAATACAGCAGGAACAGTAGTGAAAAGGTTAAACAGTGAATGAACTTGGTTTTGTTGTGGCAAACATGACCCAAACTGTCACAAACTAGATATTTAAATGTCAAATATTATTTAAATAAAACCATGATTTAGTAGATATGGCAAATGAACACAAGAGAGTATTTTCAAGAATTCATGTTATATACTACATCACTTATTGTTAACATTTTTTTTTTCACATGAATTCACAAAACACCAAAGGGATAAAAACAAGGAAAAGTAAAAAGACAACAAAAAAAATTGCTTCATTAGTTTCTGGCAAAAAATTCTATAGTTAGTAGTCAATTTTATGTGATATATCTACTACTTACAGTCAGATAATATGTACATAAACTTCATTAGTTTTGACAAGCAATTGCATTATCTCCTATATGATGTCATTTTTGACCTACATTAATACTTGATAAAGTTTCAATTTCGCCAAAATTTTGGAAGCTTGAAAGCCAAGCAGAATGAATTCAAGATTGAGTGCCAATAATTTTATGCTCCAGTTCAGTTATGCTAAATGTGATTAGGGACAGCCAAGATAACTTACCAAGGGCTAATCACACTTGACCAACTTGATTGCATCCCAGAATGAAATGACTGGCTCTGTTGTGGAGTGTAAATGGAGAGTGTTGTTTAATTTGTTGTGTGGTTTGACCTCAGCAAGGCCTCCAGTCCTTGCTCTTAGTCCAATTAACAATTGAATGCTACTGGTATTCCTCAAGCTTTTCTTCCTCAGGAAGCCTTGATCAAGAGGTGAGTGACTGAGTATGACAAGCTATAACCAACGGCAATGCAAGGGAGACCTGAGTGTGAGGAGCCTTGGGATGGGCATGGAACAGCAGATCAGCACCTGAAATTGCTAGGAAGATGCAGTATCACTGGTCATGAACTGACTTGATGGGTGTCATGTGCCAACATGTGGCTATAAAGCCCTCAGTAGTGGAGATGGGGGAAACCATTGTTAGGCAGCAGGAGGCAAAGGAAAGCAGGGAAGGGTTATGTATGGGTGCCCAGCATAAGGCTGGTGGGAGCAAGAACTGCCTTCACCTTAGCTCGACTGAGTGGAGCTAAGGGCACATCTCAGGGAACTGTAGATGTGTGTGTGTATGCATGTGTGTAAAGCTTCCCCTGACACAGCTTATCCTTCGCTCGATCTTCTTAATAAATTGACCTTAGAAGTGTCATGTTGCCTGCTGTTCCCTTTCTTGCCAGGAGAAGGCTGATAATGTTTAGCATTTTAATTAATGATCTAGACGATAGATTCAGGTACACCCTCAGCACCCAGAAGGTTTCACTCATAGTATTTAATTTAGATATACACAGAGTTTAGTATTTCACAAATGATTTATTTTACAGATAGAAGTGATTAATGCCTATAGTTTTTATCAATATGTAGGCCTTAGGTGCCTGGAACTCAAATTAGTGATTGATTTTCTTTTTCAATACCACATTCATCTTCTACATAATGACTTTTTTCCTAATGTTAGATGAATATATTCCAGACGCATGTCGTATTTCACAGTTTATTTAATTATTTATTTCATTTCAAATTAGAAGGGCAATGTAGGCAAAACAGAAGGCCTCTCAGAAGAGCATAAGAACATGACATGAGAATAAATATTCAGCCATGAGATCTACATCTAGGTCGTAGGCTCCATCGGGTGCTCTGTTATGCATCACGTTGCATGCTATCCCCATATAAATATTCAGAGGCACAGAAAGCAATGGATTGAGAAATGAGAACATTATCAGTGTCAGTTTCTCTCTAGGAAAGTATTGTTTATCATTTTCACTTATATTAAGACCTAATAAACCAACAAATTCCTTTCCCTATGAGCTCAAGCCTTAAAGAGCCACCATATTGTAGTTGCTTATGTGAAAGTGCAAAAGAGAAAAAAAAACCCAACCCTACAACAATTTATGAGCATAAATATTTAGGCTGTAATTCTGTATTTTCTCCCAATATATTATAAAACAACCATGAATCATAGCTAATATATTTTGACCTATTCACTAAACAGATGACAACAATATTTCCATTCTTTAAGAGGAAATAATGCCTTTCTTATTTAGACTTGTTATGTAATTAAATATGCAAGTTTACCATTGAAGTGCTCGGAAAAAACCAAACCTATTTTTAAAACAGAACCTTTGTAAAATATTCATGTTAATCATTAAGCATGTAAAACCAGACATTTCTTCATTTCAAAGTTTAATTGCCAGTCAAGTTCAGTTGACAAAAAAATGTTATACATTCACAGGCACAGCATGTATATGCAGTTCTCCTAAATCACAGACGATTTTCTATTGGCATTTTGAGACCTTAATTAAAATAATCGCATTTAATTATGAAACATAGACTGAGTCAACTGTTCAAAATACATGCAGATGGAAGATTGTCTATGAAGCTACTATAGAATGGCTAAGTTCTGCAGGCTGTGAAGCACTCTGTGTTCAGCATCAGGTGACTTAGAGTACTCCAGAGAAAAGTCTGGAATCTGATCAAGAACCCACTGAAGTCAGTGGCAGACTTTCCATGGACTTCATTCACACTTGGCTTCAAGAATTCAGGTATAAACTGTTTACTTTTCAACATTAGATAACTGGATAGCTTCTGGTTAACTGGTATAGAATAACTTTAACTGGTATTTAGAACAATACCAGACTTTTCAGCTTTTCTGAGAAATCCATATCTATTATTCATTTGCCGTTTTTCTGTCTGATTCCCTCTAATACGTTTTGTTAATGTATTTGATTACCAAAGAAGGCCTGTATTTGAATTTTCTTGCTCTGAGGGCAGCTGAAGGACCTCCAGGCATATTGCTCTGCCACTCTTTCAACACCACACAGCAGACGGATTCACTATTTCAGGAAGATAGAGTCTTAACCTGACTCTGATTTAGTGCAGCCAGTAGTCTGACTATTAAATTGAGCATTACACTAGACACAGAGGATTCGGGAATTTTCACTTTTACACAACTCTTGGTTGGTTTGTTGGTCAGAAGAGTTTCACTGTAGCTGCACTGGTTTTTTAATTGGAAGACCTATAGAGGCCTACTGCTACAGGTAAAGTTTTTTTTGGCTTACCAGGAAGAAAGCATACCGACTTCCTGAACTCTCTGAAGAACTATTTCATCAGAGAAAAGGCTTTCCACTGGGAATAATAAAGCTTCTTAAGGACTCTCTTTGACATGTGACTAAGCCATGAACTTCCTTTTGTTTTATGTTCACAGTTAGGATCTGAAACTCATACATACATCCATTTAAACAAGGTTCCAGTGTAGAAACCAGAGAGACAATTCAGTACAAACTAAATACCCAGGTATTAACCTAATTTCTCAGAGTAGTAGTCAATATTCCAAAATGTAATTCCTTGCTAAAAATAAGTCAGTGTTTAAGATATCCTCCATGAGTGTGCAAAAGACAGATTCAAGACCCTGCTGGTATTAATTCAGATGGAAAACTTGGTGATACATCTTCCACATCAAAAGAAGTTATGTTTTAGATAACTTCACTACATTAGTCTCCTGACTGATTTCAGAAGTTCTCTGTTTCAGTCATGATATGGGACAATAAAAATTATGACATTGCATAGATTTTTTTTCAGGGACAAAAGAATTATTGATGACTTCTCTAATTCCTTAGTAGCAGTTGTTTGAACAGAATATTCTTCTATTCATTGCTTTTAATCAAATTTAGATCTCTTCATTCCGTGCATATAGTATACTACTTCCTAGAAACTGGTGTCTCATCCCAACCTCTCAGTTACACCTGACAGCTGTGCCCTTCATCAAGATTACAGCTCCTCTTTCTCACTTCTTTTTCATAGCATAATTTCTGTGATATTTTGTAAAGCTGAATCATATTTCTTCCCACAAACATTTTTGCTTTCATCCACACATGCTTAAATTGTGTGGTTAAAATATGATAGAGTAGTGTCAATGCTTTAGCCTAAGTCCCAGCAAAATTGCAATATTCTAACTGAGTCTGTCAAAGGGTTTATAGTGTTCAATGCTCTCTTCTTTGTTCTTCAAATGGCAGGTCTATCTGATTACAGTCAGGTTTCATAAAGCTTAGACTGTGTAACATACTCAGATTCAAAAACTAATCCAATTACTTTTCAATACATTTTTGTCAGTGTTTAATAAACATTAGCTAATGTATAAAATTATAAAAAGATGAAGCTGTATTCAATATATTAACACGTATTTTTAAATTAAGTTTTCAGTTCAAATTTGTGTCCATTACAGAATCACAGAATCACACCGAATCACAGAATCTTTAAACTAAAGGACTCGGGGGGTGGGGTGCGCAGTCAGATCGCAGTCGCATCCGATGGGGGAACAAGTGTGTCCATTCAGAGCAGCAATAAATGTGCCATAGCTGCCTCCCAACTTAAGAACCAAAAGACCAACTGCCCTAAAGGTGGGCTTGGCTGTGGCAGATCCTCCTTCATCCCTCCAGAGAAACCTAGGTGCTCAATTGCCTCACTGAAATGCCTTTACACCAATGTGCGCAGCATGGGGAACAAGCAGGAAGAGCTAGAGTTCTGTATGTGGTTGCGGGGTCATGATCTCATCACGATTACAGAGACATGGTGGGACAACACGCATGACTGGAACGCTGCCATTGATGGCTATGTGCTTTTCAGGAAAGACAGGCCTACGTGGTGAGGCGGTGGAGTTGCTCTTTATGTAAAAGAGCAACTTTAATGTATAGAACTCTACCCGGGAGTGGATGAAGAACAAGTTGAAAGCTTGTGGGTAAAAATTAAGGGGCAGGCCAGCATGGGTGACACTGTGGTAGGTGTTTACTATAGACCACCCAACCAGGATGAGGAAGTAGACGAGGCCTTCTATAGACAGCTAAATGTAGCCTCGCAATCGCAGGCCCTGGTTCTCATGGGAGACTTTTTGACCCAGGTGGTGGAGAAGCCAACAAGAAGTGGAGCGCTACTGGACTTTGTGCTGGCAAATAATGAAGAACTGGTTGAGGATGTGAAGGTAGGGGGCAGGCTTGGCTGCAATGACCACAGGATGGTGGAGTTCCGGATTCTGAGAGGGGGAAGCAGAACAACAAGTAGGACTGCCACATTGGACTTCAGGAGAGCTAACTTTGGCCTCTTCAGGGACATACTTGGAAGAATTCCATGGGCTATGGCTCTTGAAGGTAGGGGAGTCCAAGAGAGCTGGCTGCTATTTAAGCAGCTCTTCCTCCGTGCTCAGGATCGGTGCATCCCTGTGAGTAGGAAATCAAGTAAACGAGGCAAGAGGCCTGCATGGATGAACAAGGAGCTTCTAGTGAAACTCAAAGAAAAGAGTAAGCTCCATGGAATGTGGAAAGAGGGTCAGGCCACTTGGGAGGCATACAGGAATGCTGTCAGAGCATGTAGGGAAGCAACTAGAAAGGCCAAGGTTCACCTGGAACTAAGTTTGGCAAAGGACATCAAGGATAACAAGAAGGGCTTCTTCAAGTACGTCAGTAGTAAATGTAAGACTAGGTGTAATGTGGGACCGCTGCTGAATGAAATGGGGACCCTGGTGACAGAAGATACAGAGAAGGCAGAGCTACTGAATGCCTTCTTTGCTTCAGTCTTCACTGTCAAGGCTGGCCCTCAGGGTCCTCAGTCCTTGGAGGTAAGTGAGCAAGCTTGGAGAAAGGACGACCTTCCCTCGGTTGATGTGGATCAGGTTAGGGATCTTTTAAGGAAGCTGGACACCCACAAATCCATGGGTCCCGATGGAATGCACCTGTGAGTGCTGAAGGAACTGGCAGACAACATTGCTGAGCCACTTTCCATCATCTATGAAAGGTCATGGAGAACAGGAGAGGTGCCTGAGGACTGGAGGATAGCCAATGTCACTCCAGTCTTCAAAAAGGGCAGGAAAGAGGACCCAGGGAACTCCAGGCCAGTCAGTCTCACCTCCGTCCCTGGAAAGGTGATGGAACAACTCATTCTGGGTGTCCTCTCCAAGCAAGTAGAGGAAAAGAAGATCATCAGGAGTACCCAGCACGGATTCACCAAGGGGAAATTATGCCTAACCAATCTGATAGCCTTCTACGATGGCATGACCGGCTGGGTAGGTGAGGGGAGAGCAGTGGATGTTGTCTACCTTGACTTCAGCAAGGCTTTTGATACTGTCTCCCATAACATCCTCATAGGGAAGCTCAAGAAGTATGGGTTGAATGAGTGGACAGTGAGGTGGATTGAGAACTGGCTGAATGGCAGGGCTCAGAGGGTTCTGATCGGTGGGGCAGAGTCCAGTTGGAGGCCGGTAGCTAGTGGAGTTCCCCAGGGCTCAGTACTCGGCCCAGTCTTGTTCAACTTGTTCATCAATGACCTAGACGAGGGGACAGAGTGTACCCTCAGCAAGTTCGCTGATGACACAAAACTGGGAGGAGTGGCTGATACGCCGGAAGGCTGTGCTGCCATTCAGCGGGACCTGGAAAGGCGGGAGTTGGGTGCCAAGTGCTGCACCTGGGGAGGTTGAACCCCATGCACCAGTACAGGCTGGGGGCTGACCTGCTGGGAAGCAGCTCTGCTGAGAGGGGCCTGGGAGTCCTGGTGGACGACAGGCTGACCATGAGGCAGCAGTGTGCCCTTGTTGCCAAGAAGGCCAATGGTATCCTGGGGTGCATTAAGAGGAGTGTGGCCAGCAGGTCGAGGGAGGTTATCCTCCCCCTCTACTCTGCCCTGGTGAGACCCCACCTGGAGTACTGTGTCCAGCTCTGGGCTCCCCAGTTCAAGAAAGATGAGGAACTCCTAGAAAGAGTCCAGAGGAGAGCAACTAGGGTGCTAAAGGGACTGGAGCATCTCCCCTATGAGGAAAGGCTAAAAGAGTTTGGCTTGTTTATCCTGAAGAAGAGAAGACTGAGAGGGGACCTCATCAATACATACAAATATCTTAAGGGCGGAAGTCACGAGGACAAAGCCAGACTCTTTGCAGTGGTGTCCAGCGATAGGACAAGGGGCAATGGGTACAAACTGAAACATAAGAGGTTTCAGTTGAATATGAGGAAAAACTTCTTTACTTTGAGGGTGATGGAGCACTAAAACAAGCTGCCCAGGGAGGTTGTGGAGTCTCCTTCTCTGGAGATATTCATAGCCCGCCTGGACGAAGTCCTGTGTAACATGCTCTAGGAGAACTTGCTTTAGCAGGAGGGTTGGACTAGATGATCTTCCAAGGTCCCTTCCAACCCTTGCGATTCTGTGATTCTGTGATATTCTTTATATATTGCAAATGCAGCTATAACTTAGTGAATGTCTACCCTGTGCCTAAAGCGACTTCTGGAAATCTAATACAGAGACTGAATAGTATTTTAGATTTGCAATAGATCATAGGGCACTTTGTTGATATTCAGAAGAGTTGCTTCAGTTGATTCCCAAAAGTCATGGAGTTAAAAAATTCAGGAAATCTCTTCATCCCTCCTCCTGTTTGGATCATAACAGAAAACTATTATTATTCTGGGACAGAGAAGAAGGATGGCTACCAAGGCATTGGAGAGAGAGTGCTTGGGGATATAGCTGTTACGCGAGCATAGATTCTGTACTCATTACTCAGAATTCACAGTCCTCTATGCATCATAAAAAAAAAAAAAAGTGTAAAGAGTATGAAAAAAAAAATCCCTATTATGAAACAGTAAGTTTATCTCTGAGGTGTGGTTGTTAGATTTCCAAGAGAAACAATTAGGCTATGTGTGAACTTGATACTATATAACCCTTTTAATGGCACATGATCAATATCAGTATATGTTCTGCTTGCTGGTTTCTATATTGTTAATTCAGTCATGTGTATAAACAGGCTTTGAAGTCTTTCTCCTTTGAGAATTCCACCATGTGTAATCTCAGGAATAATAGCAGCTGCACCTAAAAATGAAAATAGTAGTATACTGGTTGAAAAATCAGCAAAACATTAATCTGAAAGGAACGGGACAGAGGTTCTTTAGTGATGACATGCCAAAAATTGGAGAAAAATGGAGAGAAGATAAGAAAGAGAGAAAAAAAGAACATAAAAGATACAAACAACAGTTAGAAGGAAAGATTAATGATGTATAGAGAACATTTAAAAAGAAGAAAGTAAAACTGCAGGTGGGAGGAGGGAGTATGAAGGAACAGAGACACATACCTACTGCATCACAGATGTGAACAGGAAGACAGCAGCACCTTTTAAAAATGTAATATCGCATTGTGCAAATTCCTGTTTTGATACTTCACTTAATACAATAAAAAAATTCATTAAAAAAAGGTAAAGAAAATAAGAGAACACCATTTGCAACTACAGTATCTACATTTCTGTACGCAGGATTGAGTCAGAATCTCTTGTGCTTCGGGATAACTATTTACTACCTTGGTAAAAAAAAACCCAAAATCTCACTGGGCAGATTACACGTAATTCTCACATTATGGAAACATTTCTCACCTTCCTAGACAACATGAGGGACTAGTCTGATACAGAATACTGAACAAAGTAGGTAAATGATAAATGATAAATGACCGTTTAATATATACATAGTTGGAGTGTTTGATCACGTTCTCACTCTACAGCATTGCACAAATCAAGTACAACTCACTAGTAGTGAAGGATCACTAAAGGAACCAGGCTCAGATGGTCCAATGATCTTAAGCGAAGAAGAGTTAGGGGACAGTGATTACCCCCAGTGTTAATAATTGCCATTGCTTCTTCCTTGCTGAAACAACTGTATTGCTTGCTTCAGAAGCTCACACTTTAAAAATGAAACCTGAACTTTATAAAATTTATAAAATAATTATCTAGTATCTACAAATTTGAAATGCCACTCATCTATTTAAAACAGAGCTCAAGATGTCTTTCATGTTAACATAATAAAAAATATCATTTTAAAAAAAAAAACAAAACATAAATAGTACTTCTTTTAATTAATCACAGAGGATATCACTTTATTTCAGAACTCATGGAAATCTCTCAAATAAAACTGCAATGTTCAGTTATTTTGTTCTGATAATATGACCTACTTGCAAAGGACTGTTCTACAGTGAAAATTTGAAAATAAATCTAACTCCTGTAATTATACAGAATAACATTATTTATTTATCTGTATATAAAATGGCTCAAGTTAATGACTACTGATTTGTTCTGTGCTGAGGAACTGCTGTTCCTGTGTCATCTTTTAATTGTTACAGATCCTTTTTATTCCTAAGACAAAACCTCCCTGGATAATTCCCCTAAACATAATAGGCCAAAATCTCATCAGGGATAGAAATAAAAAGAGTAGTTTCACTGAAGTGAGAAGTGTATTTAGTTCCCTAATCGCTGACAGCATACACTGCTCTCAGTTGATAATGTAGCTGATAGGACCATCTTCCCATCTAAATCAATGAAATTTTATTCTAGTACACTTGCACTATTCACCTTCCAATCTCTTCTCATCTCACGGAATTAAAATAAGTAGGCAGATCACACGGTAGCCACTTCTGTAATGAAACAGAGAATAAGAAAAATACTATAGACATGTTTATCAAGAAGCTTGTATGGAAACAGTACTGCCTATATTTCATGAATATAACTTAAAAAACATATAGCAAGCAGCCAACCTTCCTTATAAATATGTACACCATCAGAATATCTGAATTTTAGGGGGTAGGGGAGTTGTTAATTTTAAAGCTATGTTTTCATTTTCTGTAGCTCTGGTATAGAATAAATCAAAGTGTGAGACGTGAGAAAAATGAAATGCAGCTTTCAATCTACCTCCTGCATTTTCTTCACCTAACCTGCACTCTCACAGTACCATAAATTTACATTTCTATTTTTTCTTCTTTTCTTTTCCCTCCAGCCTTACTTTATTAGCTTGAAAGTTGAAAGCTAAAGGATAACAAAATCTGATATGTAATTCAAATTATCCCCACTTTGGCTAATAATACTTTCCTTTACTGAATCCCAAGCAAAATAAGTTGAAGACTCTGGGAAAAAATGTCAAGATAGGTGTGGGAGAAGTGGGACACAGTGTGATAACAGCAATAATCTTAGAGAAATTGTTAGTAACTTTTCAGTATAATTATTTTTTTAATCTGTTGAGGTTGTTCCATTCTGTACCAACTTTTGTTAAAAAAAGTATTCTTGAGATCATTTTGTGCATCTACTGCTGTTGCTATTGCACTCCAAATAACACTGTTGTCCTTTCCTGTTTGTTTGTTTAGTTTCATTCTATCTGAAAATCAGTTAAATAAATCATTCTATCTGAAAAAAAAAATAAATATTAAAAGTCAGTTCCCTTAACCATCCCTCAAATGGGGAAACATATTCAAAGTTACCTCATCTCATAACAAGCTATTCTTTGGCTGAACTCTAGTGTATATTTCAGGTTATTTAACTGTGGAGTGCCTTTACAGAATGTTTTTCTTTGATATCTTAGTTTTTGGCCCTATTCTTTAGCTGAGAAATTATAGTTGATTTTTTCAGAAACCAATAGGACACAGTTCAGTAGTGACAGGATTGGTTTTTTTTCCTGTTATCTGTAGTGATTTGTATGCTTTAATTGGATTTTCTTTTTTTATTTTTTTGTTTTTTATAAGGCATATCAAACATATAAGTAATAATTATGAGCTTTTTTGTTTTGTATAGATCTTAAATTTTAAGGAGGAAATCAGGAACATGTACCAACATGTGCTAACAATATCTTCATGATTTCAATTATGTCTCTTTAAGAGAGAGAACCTAGGTTCAGTCTAAGGCAGATTGCAATTTATTAGTTTCCCAAATCTATTTTTTAAAACAACTTCATTCTTACTCTCTAATATTTTTTGTCAGAAAGATGAGTTGTGATCGCCTTTCTTTTACTGCTTTCTTTAGTAAAAGTAAACACTGATCGAGTTTTATGTACTTCATACTCCTATTTTCCAATATTAGTCCTCAAAATATATTTAGAGGAAATATATTTCGTGGGATTCATCTCACCAACTATTGCCTTCCACTTGTTAAAGGACCACTTTAAATTTGCTTTTCAGTTAGAAAAGGTTTCTCTTATTAGGATAAACTAAAGCTCTTAAAGATTAATTGAACCATGGAAATTGTTTTTGAATCCCACACATTAAGACTGTATGTTCAGGATAGTGGCTACATGTCATGATTTTACACAGCTTAATGTAGAAGTCTTAACCTTGGTCTCCAGATTCTTATGTAAAAACACTGCTATACCATTCTCCTAGAATTTTGCCTATATATCTCTGGTAATGCTATTGTCAGCTCCAATTTATTATGTTTTCATAAACTTATCAATTTTTTCTGAATCCTCCTGAAAAATTATACAGAGATCTTTCACACTGAAATAGTGGAGACCATAGGATTGTGTGCACAGGTGGAGAAAAATATGCACAGATCATAGGATAGGAATGTCAAAACAGTACAGTGATTGAAGTAAAAGATGAAGACTGGGAAAAATATGAAGCAAGTTCACATAAAATACAAAGACTGTGAAAGGATGAAGTTCTTATAATGCTTATCCATCTTTTACTGCACTGATTTCCATTTTATGAGAAACAAAAAAACATCATTACATACATGGATTCTGAAAGAAGAGAGAAAAGAAATTGTGGAAACTCCTTTCCCACATAAGAGTTGTAAGGAAAAAAAATTAATTGAATTTGATAGGTGGAGCATACTAATAAATATAGTACTAATACTAGATACCTTTTGAAGCTTAGATGTGTTATCATTTCTAAGTGTCTATATTATTAGATCACCTGTTGCTAATAAAAGACTACGAATTAGCCATTTTTTGTAAGAACACTGAATCTTTGAGACTGAGAAAATTTTGTGTGCCATCCTTCAAAAGTAAAAAGTCTCCTAAAGGTCATTTCTTGTAGTATCTCTGGAACTAAGTACAACAAAGTTGAAGTATCCAAGCCTCTGAATAGTCAAAGTATTAATTAACAAGAAAGTTAAAAAAATTATGCTGCTGAAGTTTTTGAAATTACATTAGCACCTCGACTACTGTTTTCCTGTAATGGTAGTTAAATATTCAGATTTTTTTCAGATACTTTGTGTCTCATACAGAATTGGATTATCATAATCTGATTCTACAGGTTACTCCTGTAGGGGTGTTTATTGGTTCTGAAGTTATTTCCCAGTATTTCAGTCAAATTCAAGACCCCAAATTGACCTCTACCCAATGCTTCAGACCATTCTAGGGTATCAGAACCTTTATTTTAAAAAGTGTGAGGTTTATTATCTGAGATGACAATACCTTCATGAGTAAATTTCTCTTAAAAACTCTTAGATGCACTTAAAGGAGTTCAAAACGTAAAGTTCTTAGTGATGCACCAAGTCCCTAGATTTTTTTTTATTTTCCTCACTGTGTATATAGGATAGAGTTTTCAGCATATCTTTATTCCTTATCTGTAGTTGAAGGTATGGAATCCTCTCCCCAGAATCCCAGAATGGTGGAGGTTGGAAGGCACCCCTCAGGAGTCATCTTGTCCAATCCTCTTCATTGCATAGAAAAATTTTTTCTGTTGTTGTATGCCATTCTATTCAGAGGCTAAATGAATCCAATGTAATTGACTGGTTGTTTTGCAAATGGAATATATTTGATTAATATGGCTAAGACAAAACACAGAAAATAAAATAAACAAAAAAGAGTAAAATGTGGAAAAGCAATCTGAGTACAGAAGTCCATTATATTAGGTAAGTACCTTCATAATTAGATTGCAAAATAAGATCCTCACCATTTTGGTTCCATTTCTGGCCAAAAATGCTTCCATTCTTGACAACAGTGCTGCCATGTGACACAGCTTGAACATGAAAATTTAAGAACAGTTCCCTTATATTATTCCTTGACCTCTCCTGGCCAAATTTTAATTTGGAAAATATTCCATATACACCTCCTATGTATATCATTTTACATCCAGTTGTCCTAAACACACTTCTCCCCAGTCATCTTGCCTTTGTTTATTTCTTTGAGTCATCTTTTTTTGAGCAGCCATCTAACACTCTTTACATACTCAATACAAAGTATAAAAAGCCTAGACTTCACATGAGGTTACAGATTCAAGTCCACAGGACAATTGCTAAAACATTATGCTTCATAACACTACTTACACAATGTCCATGGTCCCTCAAAGAGAAGACAGTTTTATACAAATTTTAACAAATTCTTTGTAAGACAGGTTACCAGAAGTAACAAAAATTTGGCAAAACTGCCAAATTAAAAAAAAAAAAAAATCTATTTTTCTTTCCCTCCTACAATTTGTGCAAGTCTCTAATTTTCATCATGCTATTGAAATATCAAACACAAAAGCAAAATGAACCTGCCTTTCTACAATGGAGGAAGTGCATTCTGCATTCATCTTCTGGGGGAATAATGCATCTTTTGACTATGTTCTTGGGTTGGTGTTATATTGTTGTTGTTGTTTGGGGTTTGGGGCGGTTTTGTTTATGTCGTGGTTTAACTCCAGATGGCAACTAAGCATCACACAGATGCTCACTAACTCCTTCCTGGCATGGGGGAGAGAATCAGAAGGGTAAAAATGAGAAAACTTGTGGGTTGAGATAAAGACAGTTTAATAGGGAAAGCAAAAGTGGCACACCCAGGAAAGCAAAGCAAGGAATTCATTCACCAGTTCTCATGGGCAGGCAGGTGTTCAGCCTTCTCCAGGAAAGCAGGGCTCCATCATGTGTCACAGTGACTTGGGAAGACAAAGGCCATCACCCGGAATGTCGCCCCCTTCCTTCTTCTTCCCCCAGCTTTATGTGCTGAGCATGACATCATACAGTGTGGGATATCCCTTTGGTCAGATGGGGTCAGCTATCCCAGCTGTGCCACCTCCCAACTCCTTGTGCACCCCCAGCCTCCTTGCTGGTGGGGTGGGGTGAGGAGCAGAAAAGGCCTTGACTCTGTGCGAGCCCTGCTCAGCAGTGACGAAAACATCTCTGGGTTATCAACACTGTTTCCAGCACAAACCCAAAACATAGCCCCATATGAACTACTAGGAAGAAAATTAACTCTATCCCAGACAAAACCAGCACAGTTGTTTATTTATTTGTTTTTCTTTAAGCCATATACTAATTTTAATAAATCTAAATAATAAAAAAATGAACATTCACACAAATTATGTTTTGTCTAATTGTTGGCATAAGTACCATTTATAACATCTTTTCACTTTCATTTATTTAAATTCTAATGTCAGCTGTAGCTGTAGTAATTAGATTGAATATTGCAGTGTCACTCCCTCCACAGTCAATTTTCACTATCCTTACTCCATATATCAATTCACAAGGAGCACAGAGGGTAGCAGAAGAAAAACCCTTCTTTTTTCAAAAGAAGCCAATTAACAAATCTCATTTAGTGTTAATTGCAACAGCAGTCCTCATCATAGTTTAATCAACACCTTGCTAAAGCAATCTAAAAGAAAGAAAAAGACAGGCACTGATTTCGTTTGCAGACAGAACTGTATTGACACATTTCAACCTCTGAACATCTTACATTCCCAACAGGCTGGAGTAGTTCCTTTCCATATAAAGTGTTCTACAAAACTCACAGGTTTTTAGTGTTAAGAAAATAAGGACATATATGATATGTTTTCTCTGAAAACGTTAAGGAACAAAGCTGTGTGTTGTATTGAATTCCTTCCAATGGTACATTTTTAGAACTTAGAGAACTTCCACTGTCCTAGCTATAAAGCTGAATTACTGTTCTGTGTGTTGGTGTCCTGGTTTCGGCTGGGATAGAGTTAATTTTCTTCCTAGTAGCTAGCATAGTGCTGTGGTTTGGATTTAGTACCAGAAGAATATTGATAACACACTGATGTTGCTGAGCAGTGCTTACACTAAGTCAAGGCCTTTTCAGCTTCCCATGCTCTGCCAGGTGCACAAGAAGATGGGAGGGGGCATGGCCAGGACAACTGACCCCACCTGGACAAAGGGTTATTCCTGACCGTATGACATCTGGCTTAGTATATAAACTGGGGGGAGTTGGCCAGGGGGGATTGTGATCACTGCTCAGGGACTGGCTGGGTATCATTTGGAGGGTGGTGAGCAAGTGCATCTGTTGCTTTTTATTACTACTATTTTACTTTCTTTTATTTCCATTATTAAACTGTTCTTATATCAACCCATGAGTTTTCCTACTTTTACTCATCCAATTCTCTCCCCCACCCCGCTGAGGGGGAGTGCATGAGTGAGTGTCTGGGTGGTGTTTCATTGATGGCTAGGATTAAAACATGACAACTGGGTTTAAAATTGTAAGACAACTTTTTTTTTTTTTTGTGCCCTTAAAGTATTAGTAATAGATATTGAATGGTGGAACACATTTATAGATGATGTCAATGACATGTACTGATAGTCTGTAATGAAACTTGATGCTGCTTTTTCACCTGTTGAAACTGCTTCCTTCTGAGGAACAAAATTATGTTCCTTCAATAAGACCTGCATAAAATCATTAAATCCTTTAATAGGATACATTTAACTGAAATAAATTGCTTGTCCCTCCAAAAGTCTGTGAGTCTTTCTGACCATTGAACAAGTTAACATAATTGCCGAAGACCTGATCTTATTTAGATGCATAAATTTCCATTTAAAAAGCTTTCAAGCAGAACAGCTGCATTCAATCCTCTTCTACATTCAATCCAATCCCATTTTAATTCTGATTGGGCTTTCAACCTGGAAATATAAAATCCACAATTAAAGTTAACTTCATGATAAAAACCCCCAAGATGTACAGTAATGAAAAGATCAATATAACATTTATAGTTACAAGACATTTCTATGAGTCAAATCAAGGTATAAAATACAGGGTAGTTCAAACCTAAAATCTAGTTTCCCAGTACACTTCACAACTGACCCAGAACATATTTATGACCCTTGAAATTTACTTAATATTGGTAAAATATTAGTAAAAATCTTTGGTTTCAGAGAAGTTACAGTTTTTTTCCTTCACCTCCAACGGGTCTTTTTTAAAAATGCCTTTTTTTTTTTTTTATAGAACCTACGATACAAGATTAGTTTTTCCACAGTTCAGTGGCCACTTTTGAACATTTTAATTTTGTGAACTGTCTGCCATTTTATTGGTTTATTATCTGAGGGAGGGAAGAATGGCTTTTCTTTTTGTTTGGTTGGAGAGGTTTTGGGGTATTTTGTTAGTTTGGGTTTTTTGGTTCTTTTTTTCTTTCTCTTCTCTTTCTGGATATTTTGAAAGCTTCTTTTTAGAACATCTGCAAATTTTTTTTTTTAGGTCACTTACTAGAATCCAAAAGTTCAATACAATTTCCTGTGGAAGAATAATTTGTCAGAAGTAGCAAAGACAAAACTATTGTGTCATAGATAAAACGATATGGATCAGAATATGTGACAGAATAATCACAAGCTGTCTTTTCTTAAAAAAGGTAGTCACATGAATACATAAATATCATCCTAGTGCTTGCACTCAATCTTAAATTTAGCCCTACATGGCACCGCTTTTCTGCTTATTAGAAACCTAAGCTATTGCAACCTGCCATCGTCTGCCCAGTCTGCTCAGTTCAGTACCCCTTTATTCCACATAGAGAATCCTTTTTGTCATATGGTGTTCCCATTCTTCTTTTATTCCACTGCACCAAGAAGAGAAGAGTTTCCAGGGCAGTCACCTTGCTTTTTTTCCAGATTAGCTCAGTGGCTAATTCAATCAAGCTCATTTTACTCTCTGTGTCTCTGCCTCTTTCCTAGTCACTTCATTACATATTGAAGCCAGGGGCAAGAGCTTGTGGGATAAAGAGAATTTATCTCCTCTTTCTATTGTGGCAGCCATAGCCACATGCCAAAAACTCAGCACCACAAATAGGACACAACAAAAGGCCAACCTGCCCTCATGATCAGACTATGTCCTCTTCTAGGTGGGGCAGCAGTAGAAGACAACAGTGAAAATCTAGAGGAAAAAAATATGGAAGAGTTGATTTCTGGTGAACCAATACTCAATTATCATATGTGAACCTGTCCAAAAAAAAAAAAAAAAAGTATTTAGGCAGTTTCCTACTTTTTCTTGCTAATGTGAAATCTTTGCACAGATCAGTGGAGCTTACTCCTATCATTCTCTCTAGAAAGTTTATGCAAAACCAAATTTCAGAGACTTAGCAATAGTTTTTGCTGATCAGCAGCATTATTTCCTGACATTGTGGAAAGTAACATGTCAGCACTTTTAAAGAAATGCTGAACACCATTGTTGTTTCCCAAACTGTGTAATTAGCAATTTGTGTCCATTGGTGCATCACTATGAAGGAAATTTCAAATTACACGGACATGCCACTGTGAAATAGGTATAAAAAGACTGTGCTGAATCAATGAGATTATTTGTGGTTTCTTTTAATAGAGGTAGTCTAGATTTGGAATACAGGTCATTAAGAAAATATTAATGCAGTGTTGTGCTAAAGTCTTTTCTGTTCACCTGATATTTCAGACTACCTTGTTCATAAATTTCAGTCACAACCAAAACATTACAATGAAGAAATTTTCCAACAAATCAGTCAATATGTGACATGTGAGACTGACACTTTTTTTAATAGTTTGCAATCAAGTAATGTTTTATAGTAGGTAATACCTACTAGTACTAAAAACTAACAAGGTGTTTAACTTGTAACCCAAATGGAGAATGATGCTGGTGGATATCGCAGTGGTTCAAACAGAGAAGCCAATGAAGCTTGAGTCTCCTAACTGAAATTTGCAAATACCTGGGATAAATTTATACATTTTTTCTTTGAACATAACTTGTAGAAGCAGGGATAATTGCCTTTTTCAAGAGCTTGAGCTCAAACGATGCTGTTACCAACATAATTTTAATCTAAATCTTCTGATGCATTCAGGATGAATTTTATAATGATTATTATTTAAATCATTAAATGTCTTCCATGGGGTAAGAGAGCTCCTCCCAACCACTACCTTCCCTCTCTATGTGACACCTCAAAATACAGTTTGTGGTTCATGGGCCCATTGGCCAGTTCTTCCAGTTCCTGTGACATTTTGGGGGATCCCCTTTGGGTCTTATTGTCCCTACACACATATTCTTCTGAAGCTGGAATTTTGTTTTAGTTTTCCGTTTTCACAGACAAGTTCGCCTGTGTCTTGCAGCACCATGCAAAGACGAAAGTCTGCCCCATAATCCTGTCATCCCGTTGGGTGATTCTGGGTGAAGAGGCTTCTCAGTCCAGCTTACAGGACTGGGCTCTTTGCACATGATGGGATTTGCACCAAAGAACCCTTGTTGGGCCTCCTTAGAATGTACCTTAGACCTCAGCCATGTTCTGATTTGTCCATGCTCCCTTTTGGTGCCCCTCTGCCTCCTGGAGGTCCTGCCTGCCATACCATACATGTCACTGCTTGTTCTGCAGACTGGTCAAATGGTGAACTCCAACCTGGCCTTCTACTTTTGTTTCTATTCACATTTACAGTTCAATTATTCATTCAATTAGTTCTTAATAAGGAATGTTTTAACCATTTTGCGCCTATATTTTTATGGCTATAGAGGGTGACAGAGCACTGGAACAGGCTGCCCAGGGGGGTTGTGGAGTCTCCTTCTTTGGAGATACTCAAAACCTGCCTGGGCGATGTCCTGTGCAACCTGCTCTAGGGCTGGATGATCTCCTGAGGTCCCTTCTAACACTTGCCATTCTGTGATTCTGTGATATTTCTAAATCTTTATAAACATTTATATGTATATAAATACACGTATATACATATAGGAGTATAAAAAAGCATATATATATATAAAAATAAATAAAATCTATATTTATACATCTTTGTACATTTTTATGTGTATTTCTATATATGTATTTTATATATTGTAAAAAAATGTATATATTCTTGTTTCTGAGTACTCCTTGGTCCAAAGAGGTAAACAGCCAATCACAGGGCTGTTGGAGAAAAAATGGGTATGACAGTGTCAAGAAATGACTGATAGCCTTTTCTGACCTGTTTCTGGGTACAATGGGTACAGTCCTACCCAACAGTCACAGGGCTGCCTGAGAATACACAGGGATGATAATGTCAAGAAATGACTGTCAGCCAATCACAGAGTAGTATGACATTTAACAAAATGGCAGCTCTCTGCCATAAAACAATGGTGGCTTCTGCTAAAATAGTAGCCAAAACATAATGGTGGCCCCTGTGTATGTAGGGGAAGGACAACCCAGGTCTGATATACCTCCAGGTAAACCAGAAAGGGTGGTCAGTCCTGCCAGCCAGAAAACACGTGACTAGAAGAGGGGTGTGACTTCTGGGCGAAATGGCTGCCGAGGCTGCTGAGAGCGGGCAGGATTTCTGCTGGAGGTGGTGGGGAGGGGAAGCTTCTTATCTTGTGTGTCAGTGGTCCCTATACTACTCACAGATGTGGTTCAGCTTGATCTAGATGTACTAAATATACATGGGGTTTTACCACTTTGGAAGAGGCAGGTTTAGTGCAATGGCTCACTGAAAATACTCTACTTTCCTCATGGAAGTGATTTACACTTTGAAAATTAAAATTTCTCATCACTAATAAACTTTTTAATTACTGCATATTTCATTGCAAAAGTTTGAGCACTTGGATAATTCTACTTGCTAAAAGTCTGTTTTGAAGAGTGGATGCTGTAAAATGAAGACACAATATAAGGAAGAAATTCTTTCAAATGAGGGTAGTGAAACACTGGAACGGGTTGCCCAGAGAGGTGGTGGAGGCCCCATCCCTTGGAAACATTCAAGGCCAGGTTGGATGGGGCTCTGAGCAACCTGATCTAGTTAGTGGTGTCCCTGCTCACTGCAGGGGGGTTGGACTAGATGACTTCTAGGGGTTCCTTCCAACCCAAAACATTCTATGATTCTATGAATCAAAACATACTGTCTTTTCATTCAAATGAAAGAGTCACTTTGGATGGCACATTAAAAGATTAAAAGGAAGTGAATATACAAAGAAAACTGAAAGAAAGGAAGAATTTTAGGCTTATAAATAATATCTTCCTTGAAAAAAATTACCACAAATATTTTTAATTTTTTTCATACTAAAATAATGGGAGTTTGATTTACAGTGTACATTACATAATATTTGTAATGAACTAAAGCATTGAATAAAGAAGTATCTCCCTAAACCTATGAGTTTCTTTAAAAGTGAGATAAATATAAATTGTCACACATCATTTCATAGAATCATAGAATCATAGAATGTTTCGGGTTGGAAGGGACCCCTAGAGGTCATCTAGTCCAACCCCCCTGCAGGGAGCAGGGACACCACTAACTAGATCAGGTTGCTCAGAGCCCCATCCAACCTGGCCTTGAATGTTCCCAGGGATGGGGCCTCCACCACCTCTCTGGGCAACCTGTTCCAGTGTTTTACCACCCTCATTGTAAAGAATTTCTTCCTTATATCCAGTCTAAACCTACCCTGGTTTAGTTTAAAACCATTACCCCTTGTCCTCTCACAGCTGGCCCTACTAAAAAGATTTTCCCCATCTTTCCTATAGGCCCCCTTTAGATACTGAAAGGCCGTAATCAGGTCTCCCCGCAGCCTTCTCTTCTCCAGGCTGAACAAGCCCAACTCCCTCAGCCTGTCCTCATAAGAGAGGTGCTCCAGCCCTCGGATCATTTTAGTAGCCCTCCTCTGGACCCGCTCCAACAGTTCCATGTCCTTCTTGTGCTGAGGGCTCCAGAGTTGGACACAATACTCCAGGTGAGGTCTCACCAGAGCAGAGTAGAGGGGCAGAATCACCTCCCTCGACCTGCTGGCCACGCTTCTCCTGATGCAGCCCAGGGTACGGTTGGCCTTCTGGGCCGCCAGCGCACATTGCCGGCTCATGTCCAGCTTTTCATCCACCAGCACGCCCAAGTCCCTCTCGGCAGGGCTGCTCTCGATCCTTTCTTCCCCCAGCCTGTACTGATACTGGGGGTTACCCCAACCCAGGTGCATGACCTTGCACTTGGCCTTGTTGAACCTCATGAGGTTCACACAGGCCCACCTCTCCAGCCTGTCCAGGTCTCTCTGGATGACATCCCGTCCTTCTGGTGTGTCAACCGCACCACTCAGTTTGGTGTCATCCGCAAACTTGCTGAGGGTGCACTCAATCTCGCTGTCTAAGTCATTGATGAATATATTAAACAGCACGGGTCCCAGTACGGACCCCTGAGGGACACCACTCGTCACCGGTCTCCATCTGGACATCGAGCCATTGACCACTACCCTCTGGATGTGGCCATTTCTATGGACTCATTCTTGACTCAGTGTGTCACTGAAAATAAAGATCTAGCTTTACAACAATATTGTAATTCCAGGACTAAACTGCTTTGTGAAGTGAAAAAAATAGGATTTTCAGCATCAATACTATATATCAATCCTCTTCTCCAACAGATATTAACTATTTCAGCTTATTTTTGTTTAGTGCAATGTCTATTCTGCTTAAGTCATAAGTTCTGGAAACAAAATATTTGTAGGTGTTATTTTAATAAGATAAGGGTAGATAAAGTTTTTTTGTCTCCCACTTTTTTGGCAGTAGGTCAGTAGGGGGAAGAGTTCAATTTTTGTAGCTTATTGTCAAACCCATTTGTTCCCTAGGTTAGTCAATTTATTCAGGAAATAGGCATACTTCAGGCAAAAGAGAAAAACAGAAGAAATATGATGTTGTAGCTTACATGGTAAGGAATCTTTCTAACAAACAGACACTTATCAAAGTTCCAATAAACTTTCAGTATTAAAGAGTCAGCATTGTTGTGCCTTCTTTGGAGTGAGCTCAGATCAGACGGGCTGCTCTGCAAAAGCAGAGCTAGGCAGTGCCAAAAGGTAGGTGCAGGAACTAGACTTTTTTAAAAAAATTTTTTTTTTTTTTAATGAAGGCATAGGTATGTCTGACAGAGTTATTCAACTCTGTTGGACTTAGGCTATTCTGAACCTATCCTAAACATGTATTTAGAAGGACTTACAGATAAATTTGCTGGCAAATATTCCTAGGCACTTCAGAAACAATCAGATATTACATAAGCTAAGCAAGGTTTAAAATAGGCTCAAAAAATTATTCTCATTTGTGGTTCTTGAGAATAACTCCCAGGTAGGTGAATCTGGCAGCAATAGTCCGTTGATACTACACATTAAGTAATCCAAAAATATTGTGAGAAAAGTGAAGACTTAAGTTATAGAACTTCACTATAAAACTGATGGTGACTTTCTTGAAAGTTTGTACACTGACATGTCAGATACCCAGATATACTCTTTCATTTGTTATGAACATAGCCCCAAGAAAATTATTCAAAGGTAGACGACTTCAGGCTGAAAGAATAAAATAGAGAATATAAGCAACTTTGGTCTTCAGAAAAAAAAAAAGAATGGCCCTCCTTTATTTATATCCTTTATTTAAATAAACAATTGAGAGTGTATAGGAATACTGATATAAAATTATGAAAGATATGTAAAATGAAATTATGCTTATGAGAAGTAAAACATTTTAAAATGCTATGAAATACCTTTAAATGACTGTAGGGACTGCACGCCAAGCAGACCTGGTTTCCTGATGAAACGAATTTTAAAAATGATAAACGATAGTGAAAATAGGTTTTCACTTCTGACTCTATCTGTGTGATGATAGAATAGAATTCATAGACAATAGAACTGTCAAAAAACCAAATCAACCAGTTTCTGCAGTGCAATACACATCATATATGTACTAACAAGGTCTGCCTGGGAAGCAATCTAGTTAAGCTAAACTGCAGAAGGATTTGCCCAAGCCAATAGGTCTCACTTTTTCCCAGAAACAGTTAACATGAACATGGATCACAGTTAATGACTCTACACTTTCAAAGTCTTGGTGATATTTGGTTTATCAAAGCTCAGACAGTGAAGCACATAATCCATAATGCTTTGTTTTATGACTCCATCACAGAAAGATAAGAGTATGACATCACCTGGAATGAATACCTTAGTTACTGAGACACTCTGCAGGTGAGGGTTCTGGGTCCAATCCCTCCCAAGAGAACATGAAACCCAAGCTTTCAAAACCCAGAGCAAGGGGTTTATTTATTAGAATACTGCATGTTTTCCATAGGGCCATTACAGCAAGAAGCTGAGGTTATTTTTGATCAGCATTATTAAATTTCAAAATAGTTTAGGCAATGCCATCTGATGTTGGGATATAATGTGAGAAGGTGAAAGAAAATGAATGTTCTGGAAAGCCGTCTGAAAAAATGAACTTTTAGGAGGGATCTATGCAGAATGCATCTGATCTTTTATCAAAAATTAAAATAATAATTACATTTGCACACAAAAAATTTCAGAGGGTTGTTAGTACTGTAACTCTGTATATTAGGATCTCAGGACTACAAGTGCAAAGACTATTGCCTGAAAATCCTTGCTGTGTAGCCAGAGAGTTTATTAACATTTTTCAGTAATATTGGTCCTGCCATATAATTCAAATTTCAAAGGTCTGTGTGATTACAGTTATGGTCATATTTACCAGGGGTGCCAGACTTCAGACCTATTAGATACTTTATTTAACTAGTAGTGGACATGAAAATTCACACACTCAAAAAAACCTGACTGAAAATCACTGGCGTGAAAAAGCTTGTTTATAAAAAAATAGTTACAGTTTCATCAACATATTATTCAGAGTTAAAGTCAAAACATACTGAGAGCTGTGAAAGACACAAAATGTGATTAAGTATGATAATTTTTACATTTATTACTCCATGAACACTATGACAGGATTGGGAAGGGGGTCAGGGAAGAAGAACAGAGCTTCTAAACACACATGCCATTTTAATCCAATTGCTGCTATGATGATAATCCTTCTACTGCCAAAGTGGCATCTGTCTGTCCCTTATGGTTATGTGTCATAGATCACTCCTACTCAAGTTCTTACATTTTCTCATTTTTGCTTTGAAATCAAGTTTGGCATTACACAAGCTACAACAATTTCTGCTGTTCTTAACTCTTCATTTTGTACTGATACCTCAACAACTCTTAGTTGAAGGGAGTGAAGAAAAGATTCCAGAGCCTTGATGATGGCAAGATTTAGAAGTAAATAATAAAAGCTCAAATGTAGGCACCCAGCAGAATAGTAAAGTTTCATGAAAATTATTCCAAGAGAATGAAATCCTATTAGGTATCTTTTTGTCTGATCTGCCTGTTACTTCAAAGATTTTACAGAAATAAAGTGAGAAATATACTGAGGTATACTTTGAGGAGGGAAAGGTCCATGAAACAACATTGTAAACTTTCAGATTAAATCTTGACCTACTGCTGGTTACCTCTATAAAGAAATGACAGCCTAAGGTATGTAGTTGAAGTATGTGTTTCCCATTTCTCTTTTCTATTTCCCCTTGCAATTCCCATTTTTACAGTTCTTCAAAATAAGCACAGCAGGTCTTCCCTTCATAGATTAGAAGTGACACGCTGCATGTTTACTGCTGCTATGCTTTACAAGTTCTGAATCTTATGTCCTTCGCGATTCTCTTTCCTTAAAAAATCAGCAACTAAGAGTCCTAAAAACTACTATCAGTGAGGAAGCTAAAAGTTTTCAAAGCACTGGTGATTCTGATGTCTTGGCTGCTAATCTCTAATTGGAAGCTGCCATAAGGAGATTCTGAATGCATTGCAGCAATAAGAAGTCTTCCACTGATTTCAGTAACGTATTTTCAGTAAAACAGCTTTTGAGAGGGAATACAAAAAGCAACCTTTTAAAAGGAACATGTTAACTGGTTTTAGTGCATCTTCATTAAAAAAATAGTTTGAAAAATTATCTAAAAGCTAGAAAAATTCACTCAAATTTTTTCAAATGTTTCAAAAATGTGAACTAAATCTAAAGAAATCCACTACAACATATGATTTTTTAAAATTTTAATTATTATTAATGACTCAAATTCATAAGACATTTATAAAATAATACTTATGTCTATTATAGAGTTTAAAGAGACTAAATTTTTAGCATGTGATAACCTAACACTATTGCTTCCAGGGTACATTTTATGTCTTTAATACTAAGTATTAAAATTAGTAGAATATATTTTAACAGAGTATTTTTACTGTAATTATTATATAGTATGAATGTGAAAAATACAATTGACAGGAAATCTGTAATTTTCAGGCATATTACAGGTCCAAAAAAGAAATAATTTGTAGACAAGTATTACCTGGAAAATGAAAATCTGGACTGTATTTCAATTTTATGTGAAGTATCACCTATTTTTCATTGTTTAAAGGAAGCTTCCTTTGCCATATGTCAACTTTTGCAAGATGGGATTTATAAATTTTGCATATAGAAAAAAGCCTTCCTCACTTCCTTTTTTGTTTTAATAAAAAAGTTACCCATATTGAAATATCCTCACCATACCTTCCTCTAACTAGGAAATTTAGAATGACAAACACAAATATAAGAAGAACATAAGAAAAATAATGAGCACACTTCAGACAGCAAAGTGGTTCAGCAAAGAGGACATGATTAGAAGAAAAGTTTGCTAGAGGGAACAGAGGAACAGTAAGGAAGAAATTAAGGTAAGGGAGGAAATCAGTGTGCAAGAAAGAGATACAAGTTTCAGAAAAGTGCAGAGCAGTTACTAAAATTATACAAAAATTTCTAAAAGTAGGATATTTTATGAGGAAATGAAAAAATATAAAAGCATTTCTAAGTAAATATAGGTACCATGAAAAACTGATAAAGGTTATAAAAATAGAGTACAAATAGAATAGGATATCAGTGGATCAGGAAGAAGCAAAAAGGAGGAGAAGCAGGGTAGTGATATGGTAATGCTATGCAAAGGCTGTGATGACAGCTTTCTATGCTGCAGGAGATCAAAAAGAGTGAGTGGTGTCTTCCCTCAGCATCTATAGGAGATTTTGGCATACACATTTAAAATTCAGTTTTAAACCTGAAATGACAGTTCTGAAATTAGAACCATACAGATTTCTTATGTGTTCAAGGAAAAAGGATAAATTCAATGTAGCATATGGTTTATGAAACAGAATTACATGTTATTAACCAAATCTCACTTTACCCTCCCTCTCGAATCATGTTTTTTATTACTTAGTAATACTTTTACTGTAACAATCTCCAGTTGTTCCAGGCTGTAACTTTTCCCCAGTACCCTTTTATAACCCTTTCTTGGGGAAAAATAATATTTTAAAAAAATCAAGAGCAGAAATAATAACTTTTTCTTTTCTTTTTTTTTTTTTTTCCCCTCCACCATGCAGAACACATTTGCAAGGCAAACAGCTGCATTTTCTTTAGCTGGAAAGAATGAGAATTCACAAGTCCAATCGTCCAAGATAGATCCAGAAGCACCAGGCAAGAGAATACTCATAGTATAACTGTTCTCCTTCTTGTCTCCCATTGGAAGTGGGTTATGGTGTATTCAGGATTGCAAGAGTCTGTGTCAGACAAGGATAACTGCTACTGCAATGGCTGCCATCACACTTTTTTATATGCTGGAGCCTTTTGGGACATACACTTTTATAATTTATGCTTGATTTAAGCTGCTTGATCTGGTACCATGGCCAGAGACTTGGTTTTAAACAGTCACTGCACCTGTAACATCAGTATCTGCTCTTCTTCCAAGTCTTTTTTTGTCAGTGTTATAACAGAATGAAGGAGGCTAGAAGCTTCATATAGTCTTACCAGGGAGACTGAGGTTAACATACCACAACTTTTATAAACCAAGGACATTCACAAGAGGGTGGTCAACCAAGAGAGAAGGTATTAGAGCATAAATGCAAGACTGTAACTGCGTAAATAATAGGTTAGGGCCTAAAATTTACTCAGACCTCATCTAAAGATGCATTGTAAATATATCCAGTGCACAAAATTCAACAATAGTTCTGGATAGCACATTTTACTGCTTCAGCCAGAAGTTCAGTAGTTTCATTTTACCCCTTAAAAGAAACTGAATAACACACAAAAAAAGCCTACAAATAAATTTCTTACAGAAAATTATATATAAATCCATAAAAACACTATGCAAATTTTTAATATTTTTAATATGAAAAACAGTAGTATTTTTTCAAGTATTTTTTCTAATATTGAATCAAAATTATATTGTTTTTTGTTGAAACATTGTGTACTAAATGTTAGAATGCTATAAATGCACTGTTTGCTGATTTAGCCAACAAGCTTGACAATAAATACCAACTGTGAAGGTTATGTGTGCAGACACCTGTCCACCCTCACCTGGGATAGTCTGCTAACTTGTTTATCATAGGTCATCAAACCACCTTCAGGCAGAAATAGCTTTTTGTCTGCAGTTGTTTAGTCTGTATGATAGGAGGAGGAATGGAGAATAGCCTTACACAGAAAATATATTTCTGGCATCTCTAATGAAAGACAGAAGATACGAACACTGTTATTTTAGGGCCCATATCTGTCTCTTTTATGAGAATGAATTACTTATCTCCATTTACATGACCTAGATTACATTTTGCATTTCAACACTAACCCAGTTTTTTGCGTTTCAGCTCCCATAGTATTTCCCATTTCCAGCTGGGCTCTGTCAGCCTCTGTTCCACCATAAATCATATCTGCTTTCTCATCCAAAGGTGCTAACTGATGAGGCAGAAATAACACAATCTCAGCTGGCTTTGTGGCCTACTTACAGCTCAGCTACAGCAGGAATGCAGATTGCCTCTCTATTCTTCTTGATAAAACCATAAAAAAAGTTATATCCCTTTCAACTTACTGTTTTGGAATCCGTCCAGCTCTTGGGACTATTCTTTTCACTGAGTACAGAAAATAATGCTTATGCTGCAAATAGTCAACAAGGTCTTAGCAGTACCGGAAACTAGTCCAATGTCATAGCCATGAAGGACTAGTACACAGATTTGAATGAATTCACTTTTCAGCTGCTTGCTATTTGAGTTAATATTGAAAAACAAAATAGCAAGTTTTGTGGTTAAACTTAAGGGCTCAATATTATGCTTTAAAATTAAACACCAGGTTTTAAGAGTTAAGCCAATAACTACTAAAGATTGAAATGAAACCTGAACGCGTAAGAACAGAAAATCACTGCATACTTGTCTGCTGTAGGACTGCAGTACAACAATACTTATGTTCCTATATTTTATAAATATCTCTCTCTGGTAATGAAGAAGGCAAATTAAAGATGGGAAGATTTCTCTCTCTTCTGTTGTTTCCTACTACTAAGCTCCAAGTTTATATATGTCTTGCCATTAGTCCCATGTATTTGAGCTAGTAAGTTATTACATTTCCTACAAACATGCATTTCTGGTTTTCAGACTATTTTCAGAGAGAAGGTATGTAAAAGGGGTTTTCTTTTTTTTTGTGTGTTTGTGTAGAGAAAAATGTATTTTTAACATAAACTGAAAGAATGTTTAGAAGTAAAGATGCAGATGAGTACAAAGTTGTAAACATAGACATACAAAATGCATAGTATACGATTCATATATGTATGAAAATGAAGTTATAAATATGAAATATGTATATTTGATTTTTAATCAACAAAAATACTTTACATCCCATTCTTTATTTTTGAAGAAAAACAGATTAAAACTCCTTTGTAAGTACTGCTTGATACCACTTATCATCATGGATATACAGATTCAGAGCCCATAGGCTGTGATTTTATATAAAAACAAAAAAAAAAAAAAACCAAAAAAAAAACAAAATAAAGCTTTTGTAAAGGTAATACTGTAGCATTTCATACTTACTAAGATTTTATAGCAAGTTAATTTTTTTTCATTTTTCCTTGCATTCATCCCTTTATTAAAATTAAGAAAATAACACATAGTAAAAATGTATATTCAAGTACAGATCAGATTCAGTATAGTATGCTGAAGAGTTGGTTGGCCCTGATGGTTGGAATAATAGAAATAGAACAATTTTTGGTAACTCAAAACTCAAGTGATTCAAGATGCAGAATTCTTTGACCTTCACAGATATAAACAGCAAAAAGAAAGTCCTGTGTCTATCATGATCAAGTAGAAGATGACAGTTTGGTGTGATTATGGAAAAGAGACAAATTACTATCAGATATCCAAACCATAAAATATGTCCAGTGGAGATGGTTAAAAACTAGTATTATTGCATAAAAACTTTGTGAGACCTCATGTGGAACACTATGTGCAGTTTTGATTGTTTCTGATAGAGGAAGATTAATCCAGACTTGAACAAATGCAGAGAAAGGCTACTAGCATGATCAAGAGCATGGGCAGCCTTCATGAGAGATTTTAAAAATTTTGGCTTGTTCAGTTCAGCAAAATGAAAACTCAGAGAGGATATGACTGTTCAGTATAAATAAAGTTGAAATTTGGAATAAATATCACAGAGGGAAAAATCTGTTTGAGCTAGAAGACAATGTTCATACGAGATCAAGTGCCATAAATTATCCATTAATAATTTTTCCCTTTGATGATAATAAATTCTTATTTCCTGTTTCATTCCTGATTTACTTCATCCTTACTTTTTATCACTTTGAGTTCCTTGCCAAGCAGTACAGAGAGGAAGAAGCAGGACTTTTGCAACGCCAGTCACGTGTGATGATCTGTAGAGTAGAATCCTGCCAAAGCAGAACTTTAAATAGAAATTATTTGGAAATGCTTGCCATGCTCTTTTCAGAGAAACAGTTTCTTGTAAGCAGTTAAATTAGTATGTTGGCAAATTAGTTTGCTAAACTGGGCCACATCTAAAACTCATAATTCTTGTTTCTGTTTTGCAGTGTTTCCCTTGATAACTGTACAAGACAAAACATAAAGTTTTGCATGCCATTGTGTTGCTCTGTTATCAGTAAAATTCTAAGCTCATTAGATAAACTGGAAAACCTGCAGAGGGTAAATCAAGTGTATCTCACTGAGAATACAGTAGTTGTAGAGTTTTTCCTGGTTTCTCAGTGTAGCTTTTCTACTTACTGCTTTCCTATTCTTTTGCAGTGCAGAATTCCTAACAGCAATGTGAAAATACCACATTGTCTATTTTACTGGATGAAAGTATTTTTTATTTTTAATGAAAACTGTAAATAACAAGTTATTTGTCATATTTAAATACAAAGGATGTGAGAATGTGTCCAGTGGTGAAGTTTCTTATTCTCTATGGAGTTTCACTTGTGTTTTATTTTGATTTGGAGGGCTACCTCAGATGATGACTTAAATATGATTGTAGGTTCTAACATTGTTTTTCTTTGTCATCTTCAATAGAGCTCCAATAATGCATTTACACGTTACTGGGTCTGACTGGGATGTATGTATGGTGCTGTGTTTTGGATTTGTGGCTAAACCAGTGTTGATAACACACCAGTGTTTTGGCTATTACTGAACAGTGCTCATATAGCGTCATGGCTTTCTCTTCACCCGCCTCCTCCTCAGCAAGTAAGTCAGATGGGGATGGCAAGACACTGGAAGGGGACACAGCCAGGACAGCTGACCCAAATTGACCAAATGGGGTATTCCATAACATATGGCATCATCCTTAACAATAAAAGTGAAAGAGGAAGAAGAGGAGACATTTGTAGTTATAGTGTTTGTCTTCCCAAGTAACCATTTCATGTGCTGAGGTCCTGCTTTCCAGGAATTGTCTAAACACCTGTCTGACAATGGGAGGTCATGAATGATTTCCATTTTGCTTTGCTTCTCTGCATAGCTTTTGCCTAACCTATTTAACTGGTTTTATATCAATGCACAAGTCTTCTCACCTGCTTTGTATTACTTCCCCATCGCAGAGGGGAGTGAGCTGTGTGAGGGGCTGTGTGTGTGTTTGGCTGTTGGCCACGGTCACACACACATCTCCCTGAAATAAGACAGTAGGACAAATTTCATCTTAAGCAGCAGGATAGTGTTTCAAATATCTGTAGGGAAAAGAAAAGAACTGTATTTCAAACTACTGAGTGTACCTATAAAAGAGCATAAGGAAGGCTTCCTGAAGCTACTCTGGTTTTTACGGGTAATAAAAGATACAAGGTACAAGAAATTTCCTTGCTTACATTTGTAAAACATTTAGGCTACAACACAACTCCCACAGAAGAGACAGTGACAATCATTCTGAGTCTCTTTGTGGATGAAATTCTATCGAAGACAATGACAGACATTCAGGAAAGGGGAAAATGCAGAAATGCAGAAAATTATGGGAATCCTTAGAAAAAAACCCTCCATGATAAAATATCTTTCAGTAATGTAACAGATAATTCTTGATCTTTTCTACAATATTTATATACATCCTTGATTGCTTCTTATTTTCATTGCCTCTCAGGAGTTCTCTGGCATAAATATTCTGGACTTCTGCACTAAAATTGCAAGTGATAATATCAGCTATTAAGAGACATACTTTATCACATCTTCTATGGGGAAAAAATTTATATGTACATATCTCTCTCTCTCTCTCTCCACACAGAATGCTAATATGTGATCAAATAAAATGCTGTACTTAAAAGTTATTGAAGAAGATTAATAAATCATGTGATAAGGCACTCTTTGCTTGAACAAGTGAGGCAAAAGTATAGGGAAAAAGAAACGTCATTGTCTAACCCCAAAAAATTAAAACTGGAATGCCACTGAAATAGGTGTTAAGGTCACACAAATGAAACTTGCATCCACAGTGCAAATATATGCAAAACACAATGGGATTGTCCAGGGGGTTGATAGTGATCCCATTTATAATGGTGAACAGAATAAGAAAGCTTATTTTATGACTGTGGGAAAAAATACCTGAAGAAGAGTAGAAAATATATTTCAGGTAATAAATAAATAGAAAATGCAGATAGTTATTTTTATTCTTTACAAAAATTTTGGTTTAATTTTAATTGTTGTCTGTTTTATTTAGTATCTTAAGTATCATTTGCTACCTAATTGCACTGTAGAAAGAAATAAGTACATTTATGATAATTTTATTACAAGATATATTTTATTGCATGGAAAAAAAAAAATATATTAATTGACCTGATGTATGAAATGTTCTTACAGAAATGATAAGGAAAAAAGAGAGAGAATTCTGTGTTAACTAGTGCTTTAGTCAGTCAGAATATGGTCCCACAAAGTCAAGAAAACAGGAAAATTAACCACATGAATATAAAGAGATGCATCTAACACTTCCCAAAAAGCCAGACCTATTTTAAATGTTACTATTTGGCTATTAAAAAAATAACAACAAAACCCAAACTACAAACACTAATATGTACCCTATTGTTAGAAAGAGTCTAACAATAGCCACAACAACTTTTTTTTTTTTAATCAGATATTGTAATATGAATGATCTAACAGACAAAGATTAAATTGTCTATCTTAAATAATTTAGCTGGTCTGGCTGATTTTGACTGAAACAGATTCAGGAGCAATTGCATGAGTAGCCCTTCTCTCTTCTGTAAGAAGATGTCATTCTACAAAATGTGTGTGTGCATTCTTTAGTCATAGTTATAAAATCACCATTCAACACTGTTTAGTGTGTTTGGTGGTGTTTTGTTATGTTTTTTGTTTGCTTGTTTGTTTGTTTGTTTAATCTAGAGCAGGTTTGCTAGCCCCTAGGTTTTTTACTTATTTGATATCCATATGCATTTCTATTCTGGTAGTTGAGTATTCAATTTCCATGTGACACACATGTAGATCTTGTTAAACCTGAAAGTGGTTAGTTTAGCAAGCAGAAACACATGAATATTTGCTAAACTGACACATGCATTGGCCAATTAAATGAATATATCATGTTCATTCAGTTTTATATATCCATGCATTATTTTTTCTCATAGTTTTAGAGCTCTTCCTCTCCTTTCATTTTCCTGTTAAGCCTCCATCCCACAAAGGAGTGGATGACTATGGAGATGAAGAACACACTTCTTTGTTAGTTTTTGTCTGAGCCTGTGTGTACCCAAATTCTCCTCTGGTTCTAGCTTTTCTAAATGAAAAAGTTACTGCCCATCTCCTCAAAGATTACACAAGGTGTGTATGCAATTGTCCTCTAATCTATTCCAGTCAAGAAGAAATGGGCTCTCTTAAATAATTTAGACAGTAGCTAACCTGACTGATTCCAACTGAAATTAGTTCAAGAGCTTTGCATTAGTATCCTTACTGTAACATCTAAGAAAGTCCTAATCTTCAACCCAAGGGTGCAGCTATAGCAATAGAACAAGAAGCAGCCATGTTAAGACAACTAGTGCCCTCTTTTCCAGTTAGTGAAATTACCCAATTTCTGCATAAAATAATAAAATAAAATAAAATAAAATAAAATAAAATAAAATACTCCCACACAGCCTAAATGGTGTCAGTTAGCTTTGTTCATGGGCATAAATCTGATTTGTTTCTATAATCAGTGACTTTGCTTCAGTTCCCAGCAAACGCAGGAAATTCTTATCTTTCAGTAATATGACACTAGGGAAAGTCTATTTCAAGGTGAAAAACTCCTTTGGGTGGATTGCTGTCTTTCATGTTCATTTGTGATCTGCAGGTGCTTGACAGGAAATGAGCATGGTTGTGGCAGGACTACTTCTCTTTGAAAAATGTCACAAAGTGTTACTGATGGAAAATTTAAAAAGCAGGGATCGCATCTGAGCTGCAGTATAGTACTCAGCTAACAGTATCTGTTTCTGTCTATCAAGCTTGAAAACAGAATTTTATTTTCATTTCTTCTTCTGTATGTTCTTGTGACAGCTTTAAACATTTCAACATAAAAGTAGAGGATGACTACTTCAGAACAACCAAACAAAACAACTAACAACTATTAACATTTTATCTGCAAATATGTTAGCAAAAATTAAATTATGACAAAATTCTGTCATGCCTCCATCTGTTTAGTTCTTCTGTTAAGGGAGTCTATTACATGTTTTTTACATTGTTATTGCTTAATGCTGACATTGTTTTCTGAAGATAGTTTAAGATATTTAGGAGAAAATTAGTTCTTGGACTCTGAACAATAGTCCAAAAAATATTGTGAGAGCATCCATGAAACTTTTTTGTTACTACAATGCATTTATATTTGCAATGTAATTTTTCTATGGTCCTGTAAAGTATCAATGATGGTTTATTATAGAGAAGTTATAAGACTGTGCATCTCTAGGAAATGCTTAAGAATGTTAGATATTTTATTATTCATCATAATAGCATTTCAGTTGATTTTATATATATATTCAAGGACAGATGACCAATTCTGAAACTACCTGTCACCACTAGAATTTTTCTTTTTTAAATTGAAGACTACATCCACAAACACTGAAAACATATCTAAAGAGAGACTTCTGGGTTGCCGGGAAGCTGGGAGAGCTAAAGTTTCTCCTTTTTACCAGCAGCACTCACTGAAGAGTGTTCTCGCAGCCACAAAAAAAAGAAAACACCATAATTTCTTCCTTCCACATTTTGTCATCCATACCTCATTAGCACTGCAGCTAAACGTATTTTACTAAATGTTTCAGACTGGGATCTACAGAAAAAGATGCACAGGTTCAATATGCAAACCGATATATGAAATGGAATATATAGATATATATGTATTTAGAACATGCAAACAAAATAGATATAGAATAAGATAAATGCTATAGAACTACATTTAGTAAGGGAAAAACTTCTTTAAGTAACAGTTTGCCTATAAATTTCTGCTGTAATAATGTATTGCTTTAATGAGTCATTCTTTTGTTCTGACACAACAAAAACAAGCAGCATTCGTATTTTCATTATAATAGACTTAACCAGAAAAATCAAGTCAATCCACAAAAGCAGTCTCTCAAAGTATCAAAATAGCAACCCAAGATCACACAGAGGAGGTTGGTGTTTTAAGTATGATGATCAAAGCAATACTTTTTAGACTAAAATTCATGGCCTTGCAAAAATAAGTTGTGAGCAACACTGACTTATTGAGGCCATCCAGTGTGACCTTCCCTCGTTAAATATCAATGTCCTGCAATTCCCTTTTGTCTCTGTCTTTGTGTTTTAGAGACAAAATAGGCAGGTTAGTATTATGTGCTGGAAGAGGTAAGAACTTTGAGTTATTAAACACTGAAACATGAGATGCTAATGGAAAGGCAGCATAATTTAGTTCTGCCATTTTTTATCATTGTTGTGCTGAATTAGGAAAACAAAGAAATAAATACATATGTTATGGTTTAACCCAGTATTTAATCCTTTTCTAGGAAGAAAGTTAACTCTATCCCAGCTGAAATCAGGACAACATAAAGGCAAAGAAACAATTTAAAAATTTTCATTGAAACTGCAAAAGTACTGAATACAAGTCTTGCTTTTTTCTGTTTCTTAATATGAGTATAGCACTTTAAGAAAAAGGAAGTGTTATTATATGTTCTTAAGATAGTTTTTAGATAAAAATGCAGCTCCTTCAGGAAAAGTAAGTAACAATAGCAAAATGCTGGAAACTGATTAAATTCATTGTTAGCTCCTTAGCATTCATATAGAGTACAATGAAAATATAAAACTGGAGACACATGTAACTATTCTCTGTAGCTTTTGGTGAAAACTAAATTCTCTTGAGGCCAAGTTGCTGTGACTGATAGTGACTTGCAAATTGCAGTTAACTACATTGTCTATTAATAAATAACATTTGTGCTGGGAAGCTATTATAATTTTACAAGAATCAGAAATAGTTCTCCAAAAGATTTAAAGTTAGGCTTTTGGCTCCTTGGTTAAATGAAAGTCTGTTCAAGATTCTTGACAAGAAGATGCTTAGGAGGAAGGACAGTGACATTTACAGCTGAGACTACCCTATGTTAAAGAAATGTTCTAAATTACCCTCTACAGAAACCTGTTTTCCTCCACAGCTATCATGGGAGCACCGAGAATTATGTATTTAAAGTTAGCCTTTCTAAATATTGAACTCCTTTACACTTCTCCCAGAGGAACTTCTCATTCACTAAGGGAAAACTTTTTGAAAAGAGAGTATTTTATATGAGTAAAACAGTGCAGTCAGAATGCAAATTAATTTCACTTTGAGGATGACTTTTGGGCTGTTGATAACAGTGGAACGTGTTAAGTACTAAGCACTTCATAAAATGTGTCCCTTTGAGTTCCAGAATAACAAGAGACCTTAAAAAACAGAGACTGCGATGCAGTGTCTGAAGTAGTATCATACTCACTAAGCTTTGTTTTATCATTAAAAACCTGCTAAGCCTCACACCCAGGTTTCACTTTTGACAGGTTTTTTAGTCATCATTAGATATACTGTAAGGAGGCAAACAATGATTTTATTATTCACTACGCATATTATCATTATAGACAGATCAAAGAAAAAAAAAACAGGTTAGATTTCACCTGAGCATCATATATTCTTGCGCAGGATTATTCATTTTGCTGAAGCATAAAGCAAAGAGTGCTAGTTCGTAAACAAAGCCTGGGCTTAAATTGTTTTTAACAGATTTTTTTACAAGCCAAAAACCCCAAATATGTTTCAGTGAGTTTGTGCAGGTGTTAATTTTTGGTTTGTTATGTTTTAGTTTTGTTGCTAGTTCCTTGGAGTAGGGGGATGATTGCTTTGAAACCCCCAGAGAGAAGCAGATGACAGAGTTTCAGAAAAGCTAAGAACCTTTCTAAACAAACATACTCCCTGCAGAGAGAATCGGAGCTGTTGATCTCCTCAGCAAAAACACTACCTAAATGTAGCCACAGTTAATTACATCCTGTTGACAAGAGACACCTAAAACACTGTGCATTTTATCATCATGCAACAGCATACAAATGACAAGTTTTGACAAGTATCTATTTGTTGTTTCCAGAATTTGCATTGAATATGACAAGTGTACTTTAAGCTATTATTCCTCAGTGCTATTTAATCAATCATCCTTTACTTTTGAAGTTAGTTCTAGCTCAGATAAACATGCCCAGACCTGCAGCTTGTGTGACATTAATAGACGTTTTAGGTCTTAGGCAGAGCGTTAACACAGTGGTTGTGCCCAAAGCTATCAAACACTTGATTAATGCTTTTACATCCATGAGAATAATAGAAATGGAAGAATTTGGTTTCATGCTATAAATTCACTCATTTGGGGAGAATTTTATCATTGCCATTCTATCTGGCTATTGTACCTCTCTCCATTAGTTCTGCCTACTGTTGTTTCCCATTTGAAACCTTTATGATCTTAGGTGCTATTAAACCCTAGTATGAAATGCAAAACATGCTTTTTTGTCATTATACAAATATGGTTTCTAGCTCAGTGGCCTGCTTTTGAAGAAAAAAAAAAGGAGATCAAACCCAAATCCTGCTTTCCTGAAGCAAGTTCTATTTTAGTAGTACTGAAAGTATGTTTAGCTGGGTCTGTGGATTGAAATACCATGAAATGGTGTATTTAACCACCAAAAGTCAACCCAGAAGAACAGGGAAGGTGATTCCAGGTCATTTAACTTTTTTGGCCTAAAGGATATAGAAGTATTCTGTCAGAAGAGGAGCAGAGAAGCTGAATACTGGAAACAAGCACATGCATTCAAGAAGACAACTGAATCCATGCACAAGGTAACGTTAACCTCCATGACATTGCAGTCAGCCTAGAACAGAACTTTCATGTTCCTTCTGGATACACAGGTTAAAATTTGAAGTACAAACTACCCTCAAGAACGCAGCATTATTTCTGAAACAGAAGACAGTGGGAATACAGGGGTAATCTCTTTATCTAACCTTTGTCAGAAGAGTTCAAGGCACATTGGGGTTTTGCCCCCAAGAGGAGTTTTTGGAAAGTTTACTAATAATACTGTCAGAAGTATTTCTAAGATCTTCTGACAACATTTCCTACCGTGCATGTTCCTTTTTTTTTTTTTTCTTTTTTTAAATTTTTCTTTATTCTGATGATTTTAAAGTGCGGTTTATGAAACTGTGATACTGGTGACTGTCATGGTTTAATCCTAGCCAGCAACAAAGTACCACACAGCCATTCTCTCACTCCTCTTCTCCCCAGTGGGACAGAGGAGAGAATCGGAAGAGTAAAGGTGAGAAAACGCATGGGTTGAGATAAGAACAGTATAATAATAGAAATAACATAAGATAGTAGTAGTAGTAATAATACTATTAACAATAATAACAATATACAAAACAAGTGATGCACAGTGCAATTGCTCACCACCTGCTGACCGATGGCGAGCCTATCCTGATCAATGATCACTCTCCCCCCTGCCTAACACCCCCTACCATGTGGTGTGGAATATCCCTTTGGCCAGCTGGGGTCAGCTGTCCTGGCTGTGCCCCCTCCCAGCTTCTTGTGCACCTGGCAGAGCATGGGAAACTGAAAAAGTCCTTGACTAGTTGTTAGGATCCAATTTTTTTGGATGAGAGGAAGGCCCCCTTGCTTTCTAGCCAATCTCAGATGAGTCTGGGAGGCTAGGAGCGGCTAGACCAACTTCTTGTTTCAGGTTCAATCCCTTCGAGTGAGATTAAGACACAAACTAGGACATGAAATAGATGACTAAGGATCAGAGACTGGGCTAGTGACCAGTTTGGGACTAGAAAACTCATGTTCACCTATTTCTTTTTAACCCAGGGACTCAGACAGAGGATGGAGGAATTGATAGAGATAAAAGAAACAAACCATGCTGATCTTCCAGGACTGTACTTTACTGTATTGCATGTAAAACACACACACACACAAAGTTGTAATGTAGCATACTTTGCTAACTGTTTGTATGCTTCAAAGAATGATCTTCAACCCCACTTACCTAGGGGTTGAATTTGCTTGAGCACTAGTGTTGGGTATCACAGTGAGATAGGAAATGCTCTAAGGATAGACAGATAAGCTTTTTGACTTGCATGTCATGAATGCCTTTTTGTTTCAGTCTTACATACCTCTGTGTTGGTTTTGGCTGGGATAGAGTTAATTTTCTTCATAGTAGCTAGTATGGGGCTGTGTTTTGTATTTGTGCTAAAACCAGTGTTGATAACACACAGATGTTTTCATTACTGCTGAGCATGGTTTGCACAGAGTCAAGGCCCTTTTCTGCTCCTCACCCCACCCCACCAGCAAGTAGGCAGGTGGTGCACAAGAAGCTGGGAGGGGACACAGCTGGGACATCTGACCCCAACTGACCAAAGGGATTTCCCACACCATATGATGTCATGCTCACCAATAAAGTCTTGGGGAAGAAAGAGGAACTGGGGACATTCAGAGTTATGGTGTTCATCTTCCTAAGTAACAATTACACATGATGGAGCTCTGCTTTCCTGAAGATGGCTGAACACCTGCCTACCTATGGGAAGGAGTGAATTAATTCCTTGTTTTGCTTTGCTTGCATTCACGGCAAATGGATCCAAATGGATCCAGCATGATAAGAGTCATCTAGCAACAACTTAAGCATATGCACAGAAGTCAGAGCAAAAGAGATCTCCCTTTTTCCTGTTATGGACAGCCTGAGCAATTCTCTGTGGAATGTAAACATCCTGTACAAAATGTCTGTAGTTCATATTTCTACATTCATATCTTTAAGTCAGCCTTTTGTTGTTTATTTCACTAGTTCTCCAGTAATATCTAAAACTGAACAACATATTTTGCTAGGGACCAAAAAATAGAATGGAAAAGCAGACATTACAGAGTGAAAGCTTGCGATTAAGAAACTGGCTGTCTGGTAGCTTAAAAATCTTAAATACACATAGGATTCTGTTTTGAGTTGTGTAGTCATCGCAACACTTATGTAGCAGCAACTTATACTGTGTGTAAACAACAGTGCTTATCAGAGTTTGCAGTTGCCACTAAGACAGCTTAAATGAAAAAGGCTGTCCTGCACTGCCAAGCATTGCCCTCGAGAGTTCAACCATCTTTGCTACCGAGCACCAGGTGATTCTCTTTCATGTCCTTCTAACAAAACCATTCTTAATGAGAGGTCAATAAAATGGGTACCTCTGAACTTATAATTGGTACGTACAAGTCCACCCTACCAAAAGAAAAATCAATTCCCCCAAGCATTAGTCTTCAACTTGTTCATGTTTTATTATAGAAACATATTTTTATCAAAATAGATTTACCCCCTGTTTTACAAGATGTGTTTTTAGTTCTGCCCAAGACTAAACCTACTGTCAAAAATAATCCTGTCCCAGTATTTCTGGCAGGGATCAAAACCAAAAATGCTAAAAAATTTTGTTCTTGCAAACTCTCCAGCTAGAGCTATTGAATCAGATAGGCAAACAGATTTCAGTAACAGAACTTAAACACTAAAGCATGGATCATTCCCCAGTCACAACAGTTTCAGGTGAAAGAAATGCATCTACATTTTCAAAGAGCATATTTTAAGGATCTCATTTCTTGTTTTATAAAAAAATAGATATTTTAGCATTGTTATGCTGTTTCTGGCAAAGATACAATTGAAATTTTCAATTTAGTGTGTCAGAAATTAGCACTTCCAAGTGTCTGTGGGCAATCCTTCTACAGTGGCAACTGTATTGCTCATAGAGCAGCTGACTATGACAGAGAGGTCCTGCTCTCTGCTGTCAGCTTTGGCTGTTTTCTCACCTGCTTTTCTTTCTCTCATTTTTGAAAGATATAAGCAAACAAGGCAAAAGGAGGCACCAAAGATCTCTCTGGTGCCCATGCTGCACTAATGATAAGCATAAGTCACTGTACAGTGGTAGTTTACTAAGTATTTCCGTTCTTGTTTCTTAGGACGGGATCCAGAGAAAACAGAGTAAGCAGCAGTTTTTAAAGTCAATATTTTAAAACCCTTACCTTGTTTTCACTTGCCCAGTATCTGTTTCCAAGGAAACAGACAGAGAAGCCGGAACCAGTAGCAAAGCAGTGATACAAGCAAATGCACTGGCTTTCAGCTGTTGGCTTCTTTCCTGTATTTCTAGCTCCTGAAGTCACAGTTAATAAGGCCCCTGATAGTTTAGAATAACAAAAAAAATGAATATAGCTTTAGTCGATACCTACATGCATATAAACAAAAGGGAGTTGGCAACACAGGTGGTTGTCAATATGGAAGTTTTTAGCTAGCCATGAACTGGGGGATGGAGTTTGAAATAGGAGAACGTATGGGCCCAAGAGATAATATTGTGGTGTGTAAGTCAGAATAAATTATGGCAAAACAGTACTAAAGACTCTTCGATCAAGTACAGAACAGAGAAATAGAAACAGAATTGCAGACTTAATTATTTATTACTTTTCATGTGCCGTCTGCTCTCCACATGTCTCCAGGCTAATCAGGAGGATTTTGTCTCATTTCCTCACCTTTGGTACACTCCCTGACTAAGATCAAATATAGGAATTTATGGCAACTTGACCAGTTCAGAGTTTTCTGAATTTTCAAAGGAAATACAGGCTTAGGAATTATGTTGTAGCCTGTGCTGCATGGTGTGTACAACATAACAAGGTCAACAGTTATTCCTACAACAACGTTGCTTTTAGAATACACACTGAATTTCAGCAAAATTGTTTAGACATTTTACTGAATAAAGGTTTTCCTGATCATAAAATGCCAATTTGTCAAAAGAAAAACAAAAAAAAGAAAAGGTGAAAATTTTACTTGTGCTGCATTTTATTTTGTGGTCAAGGCTATTTAGTTCTATACAGAATATCTATTTGCTATTCCTATCACTGGTTTTGGTTAAGGAAATTTATCTCGCATTATGTCATACACTTCATAATTGTACAAAGTTAAGCTAAAACAAAGTAGGCAATAATTAAAACATGGCCAGTTTGGGGGTAGTCAGTGTAAATATATATGATGCATAAATACATATATAAATATAAATAAATATATAAACAGGAGCCTTACACTGCAACTAAACACAGAGAAGACTATGTGCTCTCAATCTGGACTTCAAATTTGTTCCTGGTTGCTAAAGGCTAAATTCTGCCTGACATAAAGAAGTTACAAAGGTCGGAGAACTCTACACTCACACAAAATGGGATGCAAGACAACAATGTGATTTTAACTGCAGTACACTACCAAACCCATGTGCCAATCTCTTTGTTAAAGTAAATGTCAGAAATAGATAGGTATCCAAGCAGCAAAAGTGCTTTAAAAATGTTATCTGAATCCCCACATAGCAACACTGCATAAATTATAATCAGACCTCTTCTGCAGCACAAAAATCCCTGGAGCTTCATGAAGCTTCCAGTCATGTTACTCCAGACCTGTTTCCTTTGCAAGTACCCTTTCTTGGGAAGTATTGATTTGCAAGGAGCTAATAAATGTGGTTCACACAATTGGGTTTCTAATTTATGGATCACATCCTCTGTTATTTCCATTTATGATTATGTTAATTAGTTTTGCTTCTCCCACCTATGTTATGCTCTAAGTATTTCAAAACATTCAGCAAGCATTTCTTTTGATTTCTCGTTTCCATTCACTTTTCAATTGTCTAAAAATTTTGTAAAGGTATGGTTGTATCACAGTAGCTAATGTGTAATGGATTCTGGAACATCTCAGCAGTTTGTCTGGATCAGTTTTTCAAAATTAGTTTCATTACATATGTTGCTTCATGTCAAATCCAAAAGACATTGACTGTTCCCTGTAACCATTTAATAAGAGAAGTAACAAGGACACTGGGGGAAACACATAGATAAGCTTCCGTGACCTGCTCCTGAGGTGAGAGGCTCCTGCAGAGGAGGATAAAATGCAAACTGCATCTCCGAAGGGTGGCAAATTATAGTTAGGTGGTTAGGCATGCTAGCAGTATTTCTTGTTTATTTTCATCAAAATAAATAAGTGGTTTACATCTTCCTTGACAGTGCTCAAGGAATTTGAACTTTACAGGAACTGGAAAGCTAAAAACATTCAGAAATTCAGTAATGTTTATCAGACTACATTAACTTAGGGAAATGTATTGCATTTATGTGTCCAGGTGCTGTCAGTGAGGTGCTACACGGTGGCCTCTGTGAGGAGAAGCTGGGGCTGCGCCACACTGGACACAGACACTTTCAGATGGCTCCAGTGGACCCACCAAAGAGGACAGCTGAGCCCCTTAGCCAAGCTGTTGACACCACTGGGAAAATGCATTTAAACAATGTTGGATATACAGAGGAAGAAAGAACAAAAAGAGTGAGAAACAACAGAGGAAACACGAGAGTCATAAGAGGAAGAGGTGTTCCAGGCACTGGAGAAGATATTCCCTGCAGCCCATGGAGAAGACTACAGTGGAGCTGGATGTCCCCCAGCAGCCCATGGAGGACCATGATGATACCTACACTGCAGCCCATGGAGAATGCCACAGAAAAGCAGGTAGATATTCCTGAAGGAGCTATGGCCCATGGAAAACCCATGCCAGAGCAGGGGAAAAGTGTGAGGGAAGAAATGGCAAAGAGAAACTGCTGTGTGCTGACTGTAAACCCTCAGTCCCCCCTGCACCTCTGGGTGAAGAGGCATCTGGAATAAAGGAGTGAAGTCTGGGAGAGGGGGAAGGAAAGCTGTTGTTTCAATGTTTGTCTTTGTTTCTCGCTACCCAAATGTATTTTAGCCAGTAATAAATCAAACAAATTTTCCCCAAGTCAAGTCTGTTTTGCCTGCAATCTCTCAATATCTTTATCTCAACACATGAGTTTTCTCATCTTATTTTCTTCCCTTCTCCCACTGAGGTGGGAGTGAGTGAGCAGCTGGGTGGGTGTTTGGCTGCTGGCCAAGGCTTACCCACAACAGGGGAAAAAAAAACAGCATTGATACTAACAGAAAAAGGAAGATAATCTTTGAAAAAAATCTATTTTTGAATGGTGTTTTAGACTTTACCCATAAAGACAGGATCTCACAAAGTGGCAATCAATCTACTTTCATTGACTTCAATAGTCCCATACAATTTTAGAACACTCACCCAAGGAGCTTTTGCAAAATTCTGGACAACTGTACTTCAAAAGTGGAAAACAGAATAGAAAAAGCAAATGTTAGAGAATAAGTACTAAAATAGTAAATTCAGAGTAAACTAACCTAGGCTAGAATTATGCTGCCTATTTCTGACTCCAGTGGAAACCTACCCTCAGCATGATGAGGTTATCATTGTCTAGAAAACCTGTAATGGCAGTAAATTAAACTCTGCTGAGCTTTCTGTTGCCTGTATTAGATTGCAGTTGGCATGTAATCCACATAGTTTACAGTCCACTCAACTTTACATACATATTTTTGCATGTGTGTATATATATACACACACATATACGAAATAAAAGCCCTTTTGTGTATTCCAAATATTTATTATTGCTAAACCTCCATGTAAATTAAAGTTAAATATGTTGAGTTCAATGAATTATTAAGTTACAATTATTTTTAGAAGAGGTATATAAACTGTTTAGGAGTTACTTTATATATTAGATTAAACTCTATCACATATTTGGTTAAACTGTCTAGAAGTTATTACTTTTACATCTTATGTTATGGATACCCTGTCCTTCAGATGAAAGCAAGGTTGTCAAAGCTTCAGTATTTATACATTTTAAGCAAAACTGGTTTGACACAATTTCCTGCCATTTTTTCCACTTCAGTAAATTGATTTCATTTCCATGTATAACCATGGAAGAAGTATATTCTGTGAAAGGTAAGAGACCTTCAGGCATCCCCAAAGCTAAATCCACTGCAAAGCACCAGATCTGGAAATGTACAATGATTCATTTTATAGTCCTCTTGCTAAAAATCAGGCTTGACTTGTTTTTCCCTTTATCATAGTATATACCTCAAAATTGCAGTCCGGTGCCTCTTTTGCTTTGCATTCTTTTCTTTGAAGGAAACCAGCCATTCTGAAGTAACCAAAGATGTAGAATGGTAATAAACAATCCAGAGAATTTTGAACTATTAAGGACCCTCTTAGCTTAAGAGCTTACTGACACACATTCCTTAAGCTCCTCTTTTACTCTTGTGAAAAGTCATCAAAAAAGTGGATATTATCTCAAAGCCACTAAAAGAAGTCATCCAAATGTCTTCATACACAGAGATCAATCAAATTACAAGAAAATACTCCAGACAGACAATATGAATGACTATTGAACAGGAAATACTGAACCCTGTTGTCGCTGTGGTAGCAGCTAAAGCAGGATCAAGCAATGAGCAAGCTATTGCAATGTAAGTAGAAATGACCTAAATACACAGTGAACCACAGTTTCATGATTTCAGCCTAAACATATGGGGTTTTAGTTATTTTTATGGTTGGAAATGTCTTTATAGTTTGAAAATTGTACTAAGGACTATTAGATGGTTTGTTAGCAGTTCTGTAGCACATTTCTGTGTTCAGCTTACAGTATTTCAGTTTTATATAGAGCATGATCACCTCACTCAGACAAATTAAGTAGTTAATTATTGTGCCTGAAATGTAATGTTAGAAATAGTTTTCCTCTTTTCTCAGACTACAAGGAACATTCTTTCCGTTGCTTGGATGCTAGCACTCTAGCAAGAAAATGCATTTTCCCAGTATTTTTGCATCATAGAAATTGTAAATAATTGGGACTTGGAGAAATATGGGAACTCGGTGACCCACAGAGTGATAATTACCCTCTTGGTTCTTCAGAGGGGGCATCTGATGAGGATGACATGTTACCTGTTTACAGAGGAACAGTTTCCCACACATAAACACCTGTTGCCATTTTGAATGTTAGGGATTGCCTTAGACATTCGTGTTGAACCGTCACCAGACACATGTGCACACTGCCCTGGTGATCTTAAGTGACCCTAGATGTCTATTTAGGAGCAGTTGAATCGAGCCTGTTTGAAAACTGCAAGTTAGCATTCTAAAAGCATGATTGGTACTCCTCAGTGTTTGAGCAATGTTGTAGTTGTAAGGTTCATGAGGAGAATTTGCCAAAAAAAATTAGGAAACTGCTTGCTCCTATATCTTCCTCAGAAAGAAGGAGCCTTAAATCCTGTCCCTTGCCACTGCCTTCAGAGCTTAAATCCATTCCAGATTCAGACACTTAATTTCAGTTGTCTACAATAGAGTACTGGGATTCAGCTCAGTTATAAAGACACGTAAGTGTGGGTATCTACATGTAAGATGGTGTCTAAGCCCATATTAATGTCAATGTGGAGTAACTGAAGAAGTTAGACCAAAAACACCCAAAAAAACATCTGAACTGAAAAGCTGTCTAAATTCCCTGGGCTGGGAATATAGACTGCCATCTCCTTGGGCTGGGAATGCAGACTACCATCTCATGTAGGCACACCTGGGGACATCTATTTCAGGGCACTGTGAGGGTCTGCTGCCCTCAAGGGCAGTACACCAAGGGCAGCCATGGTAGGTCCTCCCTGTCCAGGGCCCTATCCCACAGCACTCAGCAAGGGAGCAGGGCTGTATTGACCAGGGCTGGTCCAGAGTCCAGTGGCTTCTTGGCAAGACTGTGGTGGCAGGGCAGTGCCAAGATTCAGGCAAGAAGTCATTCCATGGACTGGAACCAGGATCAACAGCGCTCATGACCAGAGCTAGGTATGTAGCTATAACATAGCTCAGATGGGGGCTAAGCACAACAGACTCAACTTAAAAGTTCCTCCAGATCAAAATGAGGGAGACTGACTGGGACTTATCAGAATTCTTCAAGGGGAGTCTCCATTTTCATGTCTGCCATCTCTTTCTTCAAAATAGCTTTTATCAGCTGGCTGCATTTGGGGATAAATCCTATCCCAGATAACTGGGCTACACTCTCCCTCATCCCTGTTGTTCAGCCAACATGCAGTCAGGAATGTAAAAGTCATAAGAACAAGGGAGTCAGTGCAGGCTTACAAAATTCTAAGTCTCACCTAGGTGTTGGGGGATGGAATGATGGGATTCTGATTTAAATATATTTAATGTATTTTACGTTAAGATATGCTAAGCTTCCATCCACAATAGATGGAAACATTTAATTTTCTCTCCAAGCCAGACACAAAGTACAGAGGGAAAAGAGGCACTCAGACAAACATGCATATATAACATTTTATGTTGCATAGGATTTGGGCTTCTTTCCCTTTACCACATAAAAGCTTAAGCATTTATCTGAGCTGACATGGATTTTCTTGATGGGACAAATTATTATATTTTAAATGATGTTATGCCTTACTTTATCTGCCCCTCGCCAGAACTCTATTCTCAAAGGAAAAAGGAAGAAACAGGAAGTATATTTTAATGTTTAAGTACTCACCTGAAAATAATTAATATACTATATAAAGAGACATAACAAGATTTTTTTTGTATTTCAGCTGAACTGTATCTCCCTTTCAGTTTTCTACATCTTTGTCTCTGATGCCTTTGATTTGGCAGTAATGCAATATGACAAGATAGCCACCAGCCATGCCAAGCTAAGCTACAAGTTTCAAATGGTAAAGTATTTTGCAAAACACATTTAAAAATGCATGCAAAGGTTCAGACACAATGTGCCACCTTTTACTGCTTGCACTCAAACTGCAGTGAATAGAAGTGGCCTTATATCCCCACATGACGGACTGCCATATTCCTCGTAACATCTCTTCATGCATCTATGTATAAGGCAGAAATGTCTTGTTCCCCAGCCATTAATAAGTAGAAGATTGCCATTTCAAGATTTTAATCTTCAAGATCTTCATAATTTATGAATTTCATTTTTCTAACCCAGCAATCGGTGTGGACCCCATCTGGTGCTGTGGTCACAGGCAGCCTTGACAGCGACAGGTACATGGAACAACAACATGTGGTAGTTGAAGACAGCGCTGCAGGTGCCCAGCACAGACACAGGCTCTTTTTTTCTTCTCAAGATAATAAGCTCAGTGATTCCGATTGTAGTTGTGAGACAAAGATCAGCGTTCTGAATGATTTCTTCTCATGTTTCTCAAATGCGGTAAAGGTTGGTAGGGATATATAGTGTCACTGAGTGAGTCCAAGAACACTATCTGATCAACACATCACAAAAGTGTTCAATAACCTTTCCATTAGTTCTACCTAATGCAACTTGTGTTTGAGTAAGGATTTAACCCTGAAACTTATGCTGTAGTCTTAAGTTTGTATATCTTATTGTATTGGGTTTGTGTGGCAAGGTTTTGGTAGCAGGGGGCCTACAGGGGTGGCTTCTGTGAGAAGCTGCTAGAAGCTTCCCCTATATCCAACAGAGCCAATGCCAGTTGGCTCCAAGACGGACCCACCACTGGCCAAGGCTGAGCCCATCAGTGACAGTGGTAGCATCTCTGGGATAATGTATTTAAGAAAGGGATAAAAAAACCTGCAATGACAGCCTGCAAGAGGAGTGAGAATATGTGAGAGAAACAGCCCTGCAGACATCAAGGTCAGTGAAGAAGGAGGGAGAGGAAGGAGAGGAAGTGTTCCAGGCACTGGAGCAAAGATTCCCCTGCAGACTGTGATGAAGACCATGGTGAGGCAGGCTGTGCCCCTGCAGCTCATGGAGGTCCATGGTGGAGCAGATCTCTGCCTGCAGCCTGACAGAGCAGGTGGATGCACCTGAAGGAGGCTGTGACTCTGTGGGAAGCCTACACTGGAGCAGGTTCCTGGCAGGACCTGTAGCCCCATGGAGAGAGGACCCCCCACTGGAGCAGGTTTGCTGGCAGGGCTGGTGACCCTGCAGGGGACCCATGCTGGAGCAGCCTATTCCTGAAGGACTGCACCTCATGGAAGGGCCCCATGTTGGAGAAGTTCATGAAGGACTGCCTCCCATGGGAAGGACCCACATTGGAGAAGTTCATGGAGGACTGGCTCTCGTGGGAGAGACCCCACACTGGAGGAGCGGCAGAGTGTGAGGAGTCCTCTCCCTGAAGAGGAAGGAGAGACAGAGACAAGGTGTGATGAACTGACCCCAACCCCCCTGCCCCCCTGCCCCCCCGTGCCGCTTGGCAGGAGGAGGCAGAGAAAATCAGGAGTAAAGTTAAGCCTGGGAAGAAAAGAGGGCAGGGGGAAAGATGTTTTAAGATTCAGTTTTTATTTCTCATTATCCTACTCTGATTTTATTGGTAATAAATTAAACTGATTTCCCCAAGTCAAGTCTGTTTTGCCCATGATCTCTCCCTGTCCTTATCTCGATCCACAAGCTTTTTGCTATATTTTCTCTCCTCTGTTCAGCTGAGAAGGGGGATTGATAGAGCAGCTTAGAATCAAATTTACATGAACATGTCCATAAGTCCTCTAGCTTTGCTGTTGCTGACAGCAAAACTGCTGTTGATATCTCTGTAAGAAAAGAATGGATTAAAAAAACCACAAACATTTCAAAATCTGATGTCGTATTTTATTTTGATTCAAAACTCATTGTCATTAAGTAGGAAAATTCCATTCTTTCTTGAAACAAGCCTTTTCTGTTTACAACATGTCACAGTTAAATTATTAAGTTAAAAACAAAACAAAACAAAACAAACCAACCTAGAGTAATTGGGCAGATCAGAATGTAGCTCATTTCTTTTCTTTATCAGACTTCAACAGTTCAATACCACTAGTAATAGTGTTCTGGTACACATTTACTTTCATTCAACAAAAAAATAGTTTTTCTTTGTAAAATAAACATTTTTCCCCAAATATTAAAAGGCAACATTTCTTCACTGCTCTGCGAGTGTGTTTATTTTTTTCTTCAGACAGTTAAACAGTCATCAGGCAAAATCTAGTGCAAACAAATCAGTCACATTCGAACATCAGCATGATGGCAAATGCTTTTATTCTCTGACATACTGTCAGATTGCTCACAGCAATGAATTTAGTCAGCTTTGCAAATGATTCTCCATAGAACATCTCTTACCCAACTAAAATTAACTGGGTTTGGGGGCAGGGGAAAGCATTTCCAATAGTTGGAAATCAAAGACTTCAGCTGGTTTCTTTTTTGCTTTCCAGTCTTTCTTGCCTGCAAAACATACGGAAAACAAATTTTTGTCACAACTGATAATTCTTTCTTAAAATTCCTTTTTTTTTTTTTTTTTTTTATATTAGAATAACATCCTGAGAAAATAAAATGATCAAAATTTTCAGGAAAAAGTAATTATAGCTTCACAAACCTATGTCCATAAAGATGCAGTACTTATGGACTGATTCTCCAAATAAACAACTGTGTAGGAAGTCTCAGTAAAACAAAATTAAAAATAGATAAACATTAAAAATCACAGGTCTTAGAAACCAGGCCACGAAGGTTGCTGTGCGTCCTTTTATTTCCTTTGAAATAAACAGTCTGTGTGCATGCAAAAAATATATATATTCTTGGTAGCTTATATTCTTATATTCTTATTATTTATTACCAAGTGATTATTACTGATGCTATAAAAGGGATGTCTTTGTCTGTGTTGGGGAGCTTGCCTATAGACCTCAGCTTGTGAAAGTCTGAGAAACATGGCTGATGATTTGGCATTAAGTAATCGGGTACCCCCTCATTGTACTCAGAGATGAAGAAGAGGTGTGCTTCTTCAGGTAAGAAGAATCAGTGGGAAAACACAAAATGCAAAAGGGAATTTCATGTTGCCTTCCCTACTGCAAGTAGTAAAGAGTAAAAGAGCAAAATAGGCAATGAGAAAACGTTTCTAAATAAAATTATTTCCCTTTTTCTATGCAAACTCATTATTAATTACCTTACCTTCTCAAAAGTTTCTTGTAAAGTGATGTATTATCTACATGTGTTGGAATATTAACATTGCATAACTGCAGGTACCTCAGAGTGTGTATCGTAAGACACTTTACTAAGAAAATGGCAATAATTTTCATGGAAACTTAGCCTTAATTTTTAGACATTTAAAGAATAACTTATTTTTGCATACATCTACACTGTGTAAGTCTGAATTTGATTATTCTATTCCTACATTTCCACTGTGAAGTCATACAGCATTACAAGAAAGACAGTCTAAGCTGCAAACAAAAATGCCTAGGCATGCTGAGATCATTTTATTCAGAAAATGTTAAAAAAATCAAGCTTCTACTAATAGGGATTTCAGCAGAAAAAAAAAGAAAGATAAATTAAACCTTAATTGATTGTTAAGAAGCTTCAACCTGAATGTAGGCAAAGATAGGCAATAACTGTGAGAGCAGGAGGCTTGAAGAAACAAATGTTAATGATTCCTGCTGCAAATCGCACATTGAGAGCATTCTACACATATGTTATCTGAAATTTTAAATCAAACATAACTGGTACATTTACATTTAATCCTTACTGCAAAATATTGGGACAGTGGGTGATTTAGATGGATTTGTTACTTAAACTTTGTATGAATGTACTCTATCTTGAAAGTGGAAATAATTGACTAATCTGTCAGGAAAATCTATTTAAAACCAGACTGTGACATTTAGCTGCTCTTTCAGTGGCAAGTGGAAACACACTCTGTTGATGTGAGACCATAGAACAATTCTGCACCTGTAAATTCTACATAATTGGGGCCACAGGCTGTATGCGGGTTGTTTTGAAATTGCTACATCACTAAGCAGAAGTAGAAATTGGTTGGGTCTTGAAAGGTCAAAAAAATTTATTATTAAATTCCCAATCTCTTTGTTCAGAAGAAAGCCAGGACATGTCCATAACTCTGCAGGCTTCTGGCAATGCTAACTGTTCACATTTTAATTTATTTCTCTTGCCAAGGAGAAAGGAATATATATTTCTGTCTTGATTTTCTATTTTCTTCTGGAGAGAATCAAACTCTCAATTTCATTAAGGATACAGACTTCTAATCAAAAGTCAGAAGGATTCTCAGATGTGAAAGCAATAAGGAACATACATTAATATCAAAATAAAGTTTCTTATTTGTAGTTGATATTAATAACAAAATGAATCTGTCCATGAATAGTTAGCAAACAAGCAAAAGAAGTCTATTCAACAAATTGTTCCTAAGAAGGATTATGTATAATGGCTTAGTAATGGAAAAAGAAATGTATTACTGTATTATAGATATATATAGATATATAGTAAAAGATCACTTCCGCTAATTGAAGTTTAGCTGTTGCTTTCCTTTATTGTGTATGATGAAATAAGATCTTCCTTTAAAATACAGCGAAATTACTGAGTAATTTTTAATTTTTTTTTATTTGTTACCTCTTTCCACTTAATAATTAGAAAAATAGCATGGTTTTATATTCTTTGCCTGTGTTAAGTTATCTTACCTCCCAACATACAGCTAACATAAAGTCTAAGCACCACTGAGGTGCTATCTAAACTGTTAAATTAGGGTTTAAATGACACTGATTTCCAGCACTTATGTAGTCCCTCTGCACAGAGGGAGGGAAAAGGGAGATAATTTTACCCAGTGAACTTGGAGTTTTATCCTGCTAATTAATTATTCTGATATTAAAAGACTTTACTATTGGCCACAGATCATCCAGCTGTGCGACTTGCTTCTGTGGCATTTGTTCTCTTTGCTGATGTTTGTACAAATAAAAAACTTTTAATTAATAATTTTAAATGTAGCAATCCATTTCCTACAGTACCTATACCTTATGTGGATCCTATGCAGTCTTCTGTTGTATTCCAAGGTTTTATACTGGAAATTGAAAATTATGCAGTGGACAAGGGAATGATGGGAATGATAAATTATTCAGGATGTCAACCCACAAGGCATGAACATACAAATGATCTTGTTTTAGAACACTGTGGGGTTTTTTAGATTGGTTTGTTAGCTGTAATTCAGATCAGTTAATATTTGCATCTATGATGTCAGCCATTCAGTATATAAATAAAAATGCAAAGATCTAGAGATGTTGTTTGGATATAAAACCTTGTGAACTTCCCTCAAGTAGAGCACTCTTTTTCAGTACTTGGATGCCTTACTGCTTTTTTCTGTACTGCACTGCTCTGGACACTGCAAAATCATCCACTGTATGGTGCTGCACTCAAAACCATAATGGACACAACAAATTGTCAGCCAGGTTATAGGGGATAGAGCAGAGGAAGTCAGATCATCTTCCTCAGGTCACTACTTTTATCTGTATATAATTATTTTTAAGACCTTAAAGAACTTTAAGTCCAAAGACATTGAGAGAGGTGAGATGAGAGAGAAGAAATAACTTAGTGGTCCTGCTGTGATTATACAGCCTGGAAGTGGAATTACACATTTTTAAGCTTCCTTTCTTTACTCACTACACTTTTGAAAAAAATACCTAGATAGGCATTATGTCCAAAAAGCTAGGGATGAAACCTTACTTCTTCAACACATAAACACACACTGAGAGAAGGGGTTAAGGGACTCTTAGTAGATAAGGTGCTGCGTAATAATTGTCTAGATTGCTGCGTAGCCCAGAGAACCAAATTGATAGATAGTGCTCAAATGTTTTGCTAACTATTGTGCAAACTAACTGATGCAGGAAGATTTATGGCTCCTTATGAAGGACAATTTTGATAAGAACCAGGAATTTGCCTTAAGAACTGGCTTAAACTGACCCTGCAGTTTGGGCAAGAGCAAAGGAGCAACTGAGTCTGCGCAAGAACAAGGGGTACTAGTGGTGACGAAGAGGAGCCATCAGCCTTCATCCCCACGACCCCCGATGACCACCACAAGGAGGCACTGAGCAAGCGCAGTCAGGAGGGACTTATGGAAATGACCTCTTGAGACTAATTTTAATATGAACAGGGACGGGTTATGCATATGTATAGGCGTATTGAAAAACTTCATGCATATGTAACACTTTGCTACATATAAACAGGGCAAGCTGCAGCGTTGAGGTGTGCACGACTTTGGTGGGACTACCCCTGTGCTGCCCAGCGCTGAATAAACATACCTACTTTACAACATTATAGATTGTGGAGTCTGTGTCTGCACATCACACACCTCAATTTAAACTCTGTAAATTTGAACTCTGTAAAGGCAGGACAACACCTAATAAATTTCAACTGAATTTTTTCTATCTGTTAATAAATGAAATTTGACAATGAGAAACTCACCTCAGAATACTCAACACCACAGCTCTGACTGAGAAGACCCTGTTTTAAAACCACCTCATACCTGACTAGGTCTTCCAATTTCAAGACAATGGTGTAATTCCTGGATTTCTGTCTTAAAACATTCCTTGTCAAACCCATGACAGGTAGTTAAATCTAGAAATTTGTTTTAACTTTTGCTGTGATTTTACTGAAGATAGAAACAACCGGGAAAGAAAAAAAACTTGTGTTTTTGTTTTTTTTTTCTTTAGGCAACCAAATGGAAAATTTTCAGATCAGGTGGAATTTTATCACATTGCAAATATCATTATTCATACAATTCTGATTATGGTAAGAAAGTGTTTCTAACTTCTGTATCAGGTCATAATTTAAAATTTTATTGTACTGGAATATTCACTGCAAGAGAATAATAGGTTTGTCTAACAGTTTTCTTCCTTGCTAAGTAATGTGTGCTCAGTTCCTAGCTGAAATTGTCTAGTTTTCAATTTATAGCCAGTGGAATTTGTTTGCTGCATTGAGATCCTTCTATTACTTTAATTCTGTTCTCTGAAACAGTTACAATCTATGACCATGGCAACACATAATCTTGGTCTGCTGCCTTTTGTCAGCTTTCAAAGAGGAACAATTTGTTTAGCTCTATCACTGAAGCTGATAGATGCAAAAGACGTAGAGTATAACAAAATATATTTGAATTATATGTTTTCTGACAAACAAGTATATTGCAGAAGAAAAATTGTTTAGTCTTCTGCGTTTAATTGTTCTGCTGAAAAAGGCAGATTTTTTTTTTTACAATGCCCTTTTATTGATTTTCATTATACTTTTTTTCTCCAGGAGCTAGAGAAGACATCAGTATCTTTTAAGGGAAGTCATCTTTTTGACATATTAACTTAGACATCACGTTTTCCAGAAAAAAACTCAAAAATCCAGTATTACCAAAATTAAGGTCCTTTTTGCCTTTACTCATTTTGGTTGCATGTATTAGATACAATAGATTCATACTGTGACTATTATAATCTATGAGGGAATTGATTTTGTCAATAAAAGATCAAAAAATTTAAAACTGCCCTAAAAAGAAGAGGGGAAAAAAAAACAACCAACGTGAGTGGGAAGTAGTTTTGGGGAGTAGGACTCAGAATTGCAAGGATTGCCTGCTTATAGTGAAGACAAATGGAATAGAGGACCTTTACAAGTAATCAGAGGCCTGACTGAAATAAGCTGAATTCATGAAATCATTCCTATTGACATTTTCCTACAGTTAAAAATTCATTGGAGAGAGACCACAATTAATCATAGGATCACAGAATCATAGAATTGTTTAGGTTGAAAAAGAACTTTAAAATCATCAGGTGCAACTGTTAACCTAACAGTGACAATTCCATCACTAAACCATGTACCTAAGCACCACATCTACATGTTTTTTAAATACCACCAGTGATGGTGAGTCAACCACTTCCCTGGGAAGCCTGTTCCAATGCCTGACCACTCTTTCAGTAAAGAAGTTTTCCCTAATATCCAATCAAAACCTCCCCTGATGCAACTTGAGGCCATTTCTTCTCATCCTATTGCTAGTTACTTGAGAGAAGAGACCAATACCCACCTCACTACAACCTCCTTTCAGGTAGTTGAAGACAGCAATAGTTGTAGAGAGCGATAAGGTCTCCCCTCAGCCTCCTCTTCTCTAGACTAAACAACCCCAGTTCCCTCAAACACTCCTCATAAGACCTGTGCTCCAGACCCCTCACCAGCTTGGTTGCCCTTCTCTGGACGCTGTCCAGTGCCTCAAAGTCTTTCTTGTAGTGAGGGCCCCAAAACTGAACACAGTATTCAGGGTGCGGCCTCACTAATGCCGAGTACAGGGGCACAATCACTTCCCTACTCCTGCTGACCACACTATTCCTCATACAAAGCAGGATGTTATTGGCCTTCTTGTCCACCTGGGCACACTGCTGGCTCGCATTCAGCCGGCTGTCAACCAACATGCCCAGATCCTTTTCTGCCAAGCAGCCACTCATCCCCAAGCTTGCAGCACTGCGTGGGGCTGTTGTGACCCAAATGCAGGACCTGACACTTAGTCTTGTTAAACCTCATACAGTTGACCTCAGCCCATAGATCCAGCCTGTCCAGATCCCTCTGCAGAGCCTTCCTACCCTTAAGCAGACCAACAGTCCTGCCCAGCTTGGTGTCAGTCTGCAAATTTACTGAGGGTGAACTCAATCCCCTCAACCAGGTCATTGATATAGATATTAGTCCCACTGTATGTCTTTAGAAGAAAGGCCAGTACCTATTTTATGCCTCCCAGGTATCTCATCATAGCAGAGAGTTAAAGAGGCATGATCAGGTTCTGCTTCCTTTCAACTAGTTTGGCACTACAATGAGAAATCAGAGCTAGAAAACTGCACCTCCACATGCATACTGGAATGGTTGTAATCCTCTCGGTACTGTATTTTGGATTGTATTTATACTTATTGTGATGATGTTCATTACTTCTAAACATTCAGATATAAAATATCTAATGTTAAAAAAATACTTTTTGTGGATATTATGATCTGGTTTATTTGGTTAATAGATTTTATTGAAAATTGGATTTATTATAGATCTAAATCCTTATGTGTGGTATATTCAGGCCATGATGTCTTTGTCTTGTGTCTATCAGATCTATTGAATAATGAAAGGAATGATCAGTATTCAGGCTTGAAAGATTTTTTTTCCAAGGGCTTACCTTGGTATTTCAGCCAGATTGAAATAGAAGTATACAGTAGGTGAACAAAGGGCAAAACCAATCACCAGCAAAGAAAATAACAACACCATGACCACATCAAGAAAAAAAAAAGAAAAAAAAATTAAAAAGAGAGAGGGAAGGCTGTCTTTCAATTCAGGAGATATATTTGTAATAAAATCTGAAAGAGCAGACACCAAAAGTAGCATAGCAATTCAACTTCTGTTTGAAGGTGGAAACACTCAAGTGTTGAAAAGCTCCTTCTACAAACATATAACTATTAAGCTTCACTTTTATGAGAAATTCTTTTTTTAAAGTTAATGTCTTTCTGTCCACCCCTCTTTAGTTATGATTGCAGTTGAATCTCCTCATTCAGTATTATTATTTATGAATTATAGAAGAGAATGACCTCAGCATCATGATTGAAAAGATAGAAAATTATTATGATTCTGTTATAGGTTATTGCTGGTCAGTCTTTGCTCACTTTGATTTTTGTTTCCTAATTAGTGATCTAAAAAAGTGCAAATGTTTTCTGGGGGTTTTATCATATCTAAAAATAGCACAGGGCATACATAAAAGAACAAAGCAGCCTCACTTTCACAGATACAGTTTAGGATGTAATCAAACAGCAAGTTCTAAAAGAACACCTGCACTGAAACCTTGCCCACCTCCTCCTACTTATTCTTCTCTGGCAGCAAGCCTGATCTGGCCTGCCAGCTCCCCTCTGCAAGGAAGGACAGCTGCAAGAGAGAAAGAAAGCTCATCTTCATCAAAACACTCTTTGAAGCTCTTCTGAGGGTAAACATTCTTCATTTATTAACAGCTTAAAGCTTTGATAAAAGCTCACTTTGTTAAGTAGTTTGGCTTTCAAGAACTGCCCACATAGATATTTGCATGAAGTTCATAAGGACTTTCAGACAACATGGGATTGCCGGAAATATTGCTGAAGGCATAGAAATAAAAACAGAGACAATATTCCTACTAGGAAAAGAGAGGAAAAATCAAAGAAAACATATGTTCAGCAGGTTTTACAATTTTCTGAATTATCATAGTCTTCTCTGTATGAAAATGCCATTGTATATAATGCTGAATAGCTTTGCACTTGATTTTAAGTGAGTCAATGCAAAGGGAAGTTTAACACCATTTATGTTGCTATACCTTTAAGAAGGCAAAAATACAATGAAAATTTCAAACCTAGTGTAACTTAAAGTAGCGGTCACTTCTATTTCCAAGGGGAAAAGGAAGCAAACCAAAAAACCTAGTCATAACTCATGTAATTAACTGGTTTACATCATAATTTCTGCCAACTGCAGCAACAGGTGACTAAAATTCAGTCTGATATGAATTCAGGAATAACAAAATCTTACATGTTATAAATCATTGATATATATCTTCACAGTTGCCTTTAAAATACTGCTTCTGCCTTCTTAACAAGAGTGAAGCTGAAAGGCTGAAACATCCCAAAGCAACTATCCAATTGACTGTCCAATGAGACTGTCCAACTGCATGAACTAAATCTGTTGATTTATCTTTTTAGGAATTAGTTCCTAAATTTTCCATGGCAAAACCCTCTCACGCTTACCTTCATGTTTTGTGATATATTTTATAATGACACCTTGCAAGGAAAAGCACTTAGACTTTCTAACGTGAATCCAGTTTAACAACAGAGCTTTGGTTGTTTGTTTTTTTTAATTGGAATATTTAGAATAACATTCTTAGTATATAGAAAATATAGTGCTTAAAGGCTTCAAGTTCCCGGGGACTTTAAGAAGCATTCTCTGAAAGGTATTCTGGTCTTGAGAAATATTAATAAAAAACATGCTTTTGAAAAAATTGATATTATTTCTCCATAGTTAAGCAAAAAAAAAATAAATTAAAAATTCAGGATTAACTCTTTCTTTGTAATTTTTTAGTTGTCTTCTATGCTTTTTTGGCTTTAATCTTTCCTACTGTATTTTTAAAACATGTTTTAAAACATATTTTAAAATATGTTTTAAAAATATAAGCATTTTGAGCTTGATCAGATTTCAGAAACTATTGACTAACAGCTATTCCTTTGTATTCCAAGCTGGCCAATGTAAGATCAGATAACAAAATACATGGCTTACCATCGAAAAAACCTGAAATTACTAAGCACTGAGGAAATTAACTGAAGACCCACTATAACAACAGAAGAAATGAGTAAAAAATCTATTGTAGTATTTTGCTAGAATGAGTCCACAAGAAGTCAATGAAATTAGGGTCACAAAGATGATTAAGGATTGGAGCATCTTTCACATGAGGAGAGGCTGAGAGAGATGGGACTATTTAGTCTGGAGAGGAGAAGGCTCAATGGGGGAGTCTGATGGATGTATCTAAATTCCCAGTAGGGGGTGGGGAAGGGTGAAGAAGAGGAAGCCAAGCTCTTTTCAGTGGTGCCAGTAACAGAACCAGAGACAATGGGGACAAACTGAAACATGGGAGGTTCCCTCTGAACATCAGGAAACTTTTCTTTTACTATGAGGGTGACCAAGCCCTGGCATAGGTTGCCTAGAGAGGTGGTGGAGTCTCCATCCTTGGAGGTAATCAAACTCCAACTGTACACAACCCTGAGCAACCTTACCTAGCTGACCCTGCTTGAGTGGGGAGTGAGACTAGATGATCTCAAGAGGTCCCTTCCAGCCTTGGCCATCCTGTGAGTCTATGAAACACCTCCTGGCATGAGAACAGTGGCTAAGGGCCAAGAAATGGTATTCATCCACTGTGGTAAAGAATGTTAATGGACTGAGTATTCAAAGCAGTTGTTCCTGGGTGTTAGCACTTTATTAACACTAGGATAAATATAAATCATTCTATGAGATTCAGCAGTGTGATGAGTATTTACTTTTTGCTATAGTTTATTTGATAATGTAAATTATGTCAAATTTTAAAAAAAATGCATTGATTTGAAGAGAATTCTACAGAAATCTTCAAACAGATAAAATTTAGAACAGTTTATGACACATAGGGTTTTCAAAATAAGAGATATTTTAAATTTATGTTGATGAAATTAATCTTATCTAACATTATACACATATTACTGACAATTCCTGGTTAAATAAGTCAATCACATCTTTTGAAGTATTTTAATAAAGCTTCTTTTTCTCTCTTGAGCCAAATTAGTGTGATAGGTAATAGACAATAAAATAAAAATTCTACCCTATTCCCTTGTCTCCCCCAGCCCCCTCAGAAAAAAAAATAAAATCAAGTTTTGTGTATTTGGAAAAACATTATCTTCTTAGAACAGTTGTACCAGCTTTACTTAGTTCCATAGACAGTAAATACTGCTAATGTCTGAAGTGTTAACATAATCTTCCTTGTAACTGAGGAATATTCATTGGGTCTGTAATAAATATTGGTATGAATGAAGCCCAAGTTTAAAATTTAATAGACTAAACTTTTTTTTTTTAGAAAAAAAAAAGAACTCATTACTTTCCTAGAAAGATGTATTTACCTTTTCATTACAAAATATAAATAATGATGAAGTATCTGATTTTCACAACTTTATTAGGGAAAAAAAAAATCAGCTAAGACATACCCTCGGTGGGAAAATATAACGTGTCTTTTCATTCCTGGAAGGAATTATCATGGTTAATTTGTAGCTTTCACTTTCAAAATATGAAATCTTGTTCACCCAGCATTTATATAGCTTTTGAGTCTACTACAGATGAAGTCAACTGTGTTAATAATTTAGCACACTACTTGTATTTTGTTAATGTTAGTTTTGGCATGAGTCCTGAGAGTCTCATACACCTGGGAAGAAAAATAAAGCTACTGAAGTAATTTATATGGCAAAATCCTATAATCTGTATTTCCAGTGTGAAGGAAAACCTTGAAAAGTCTCATACTTAATGCATTTTTCCCTAGAAGCAGTCAATATTTCTCACTAAACTAATACCTCTAATAATACTTTTAATATTCTTTAAAATCATGTGGCCTTTTTTTTTGTGTTTTAAGGACTGTTGCAATTCAGAATTTATAATTCTGCTGTCAGTTACTTTGGGAGATGCACTGGATATATTTAGGTGAAAGGGCCAAATATTAAACTGTTAGGTATAACTATGTTCAATGAACACACATACACACTCTTGGAACAAGGGAATGTGTTCCCTCTCTGGTTCAGTACTGAACATTCAATGGAAGAGCACTGCATGTTGCATCTTTGGTTTTTTAGTAGGAAAAACAGTAAATCAAATGGAAAACAGATGAGAAAAAAGATCTGGACACATTCCACAAATTTCTTCTCGCTCCTCAAAGCTTACATGAGCGATCAGGGAGTTTGGAGCTAGACAGAAGATTTGGAGTTCCTTAAATCTCTTCTTTTGCCATGTATTTCACAGAATGCAAACTATATTTTCTATGTATAGAGCACTAAACATCAACAGGTTTAAGGCATAGCAGTACCTTTTATGCAGAAAAGTTTAAAATTATTATAATAACTATAATTATCATTATTATCTATTACACTTTCCATCTTTAGTATGTTTCTGAATGACAGAACATGATGTGAATAAGGTTCATGCAGCTGCAGCTCAGGATTACAAGGCAATGAAAGGAGAACAAAGGAGCTAAAGTTCAAGAAAATGCACATGCAACATGTAAATTTAGGTTAGGCAGGGAAGAAAAGAATATCTCCTCCAAAAGAGGGTTTGTTTGTTGGGTTGGGTTTTTTTCACATTTCAGGGTGCTGATAATTAAAATCGATATCTAAAAAATATTTTCTATCTTCAGTCAAACTTAGCAAGCATATGAAGAGTAGTTTGAAGCAAGACTTGCAGATATATGTATACACATGTTGACGATATTCTTTGAGCCTTACTGACTTCAAAGGGATATTTTCTGAGAGTAAGGCTTCCTGCTAGTGATTGTCGTGAAAGTATTGTGATCTTTAAGATGTAAAAAGGAAATAAAAAATAAAAAAAATGACTGATGGACAGTAAGAAACGTATTATTGATGAAGCAGCTAGAGAGAATATATTGTACTTGGTAGCATCAAACTTTCTTTTGACATACAACCTAAGTCTGTAAGGTAAGAATATTGCTGGAGTTAACAATATAACATAAACCAGTGTAAGTTATTTCTTATTAGATTTGTTCCAGAGTATAAAACTTTCCAAGCCTAGAAGTGTTATGGGAAGAGCTTGGTTTTCCTCACTTCATTTTTTATTCCCAGGAAAGGTCTGTTTAGATCAAATTCAATAGAAAAGCTGTTAATTTTGTGGTTGATCAATAGTTTTACCAGAAGTTTATCAAACATTTCATAAGGAGAAATACAAGAGATTGGATTAGTTTCTGAAGCTACTTCTGCAAAGCCAGACTGAGTCCAGGGACAGTTAAAGTCTACTGACACCCCTTTTTACATATAGTCATCTACTTTTAGCCACTTTTGTCTCTGTTTTCCCACACTTGTTCCTCCCTGATCCACCTCGATCCCTTCTCTTCCCTCCTTTTGGCTTTTCCTCTAAGTGCTCCACACTGTTATGCAGATGATGACAACACCCTTAAACCACCCCATAATAACCTTTGCACAATCGCCAAATGCTTTTCCCCTGTATCCCATAATAAGCCCTATCCCTCTTTTGTCAGTAACCGTTGTCAGTCTGCAAGGCTTTCTGGAGACAGTTGCTTGGCTTCTTTCAGTGAGTTTCATATCAGGGCAAGGAGCTGCTCGGTCTTTGATGGCCTGAGGAGTCACTGATTTGGGTCCTTCGTGCTCCCTCACCAGATTACAGGGTTTCCTTCAGTCTCCAAGGTCTCTGAGTGCACTGTGAATAGCCCTTAGCAACATAACCTTAAAGTATGGCAGAGGAAGCTGATTGTAGGAGATCAGCCTGAAGAGGAGGATTGCCAAGAGTGGAAAAGACCTATAACCCTGCTGCGTGAATGGACGGTCGTCAAACACATTGTCAGAAGTGTGGTGTTAACCCAGAAAAGACACATGATCAAAGACCTTAAGATACATATTTTCACAACATATTCCACCAAGCTAAGCCACAGTAAAGACAATCACTCCCTCCACAGTATACTTCTTAATGTCAAGAAGTTTAAAAAATACTTGCCCTTTTTCAGATCTGCATCTCCCTGATCTTTTGGGCTCAGCTAACCACACAGATATGGGTTAATACCTTCTCATAATCATGACTCTTGATCCAGCATCAGGCTGCTTCCGAAGACAAACCCCCACAACAACCTTGTCTTTGTCACAAATACAATTCTATAAGATAAATATTTGGAAGTAGTGGGGTTTGGGGCATGGTAGCATGAAAAAATTGTCTAATTGTACCTTATTTCATCAAAATCAAGATTTAATGAAAATGTATTTCTTTACATTCTTTGAAATAAATACTGATTTTAGAAATAGACATGCACAGAGGTAAAAGGTAAATTTGGTGAGTCACCATTAGAATAAAAGCTTCCTGGTGAGTCACCATTAGAATAAAAGTCACCATTAGAATAAAAGCTTCCTACACAAACTCAATGAGGAAAAAATTGATCAGAATGTATTAAGCAGATTATAGCAAGCCCCTGAATTAAAAACAATCCCCCTATACTGAACAAAAAAGCCAAACCCAAACCCAACTTCCCAATCTTTAAGTGATTTTACAGACTAGCTAGAAAACTGAATCTTTGAGATGTGGATTTCCTCTCTGCACACTCCTAATATGTGTGCATGTTCCAGCGTGTCCTTCCAAAAGAGACACTTTAATCCAAAAGAATAAATGCAAGTATATTGCACAAAAATTCTATTCAAAATTTAAATGTATAACTATTCACAATTCTAGTCATCATATTCTTTATCACGTCAAACCTACATATATTCCAAAGCTCAAAGCCTGTTATTCCCTAATGTTTGCATTAATTGCAATTTTTTAGCTTAAAAGTTTTATTTTCAGATCATGTCACTCCAAAACCAAAAGTAGCAGCTGTATCTTTAGAAAGTAGAAAGAACTCTGAACAAGTGGTGAAGATGACCGGTCTGGCTGAGCCAGACAGCTTTTGCTGGGACTTGGGGAAAAAAAGGAGTTTACCACTTTTGGAAGAAGGGTCAGGCAACTCAAGAATAGTAGAGGGATCTTATTAGGTCATGCAGAGAGATAATCAGAAAGGTAAAAGCCCAGCTAGAACTCAACCTGGCCACTGTTGTTAGAGATAAAAAAAAAAAAAAAAATGTTTTTACAAATACATTAACAACAAAAAGAGAGCCAAAGAGAATCTCTCTCCTTTCTTAGGCATGGCTGGGGTGGGGGGGGAGGGGGGGGGTGGGGAGGGGGCAGGGAAGGGGAAAACATAGCCAACAAGGACAAGGAAAAGGCTGAGGTACTTACCTTCTTTGCTTCAGTCTTTAATAGCCCAATGAGTTATTCCCAGGTTATTCAGCCCCCTGAGCTGGAAGACAGGAACAGAGAGCAGAATAAACTCCCCATAATCCAGGAGGAAGCAGTTAACAACCTGCTGCACCATCTGGACACTCACAAGTCTATGGGGCCGGATGGGACCCACCCGAGAGTACTGAGGAACCTGGTGGAGAAGCTTGCCAAGCCACTCTCCATCACTTATCAGCAGTCCTGGTTAACAGGTGAGAGAAGGGGTTAAGGGAATCTTAGTAGATAAGATGCTGCGTAATAATTGTCTAGATTGCTGCATAGCCCAGAGAATCAAATTGATAGATAGTGCTCAAATGTTTTGCTAACTATTGTGCAAACTAACTAACTGTCCCCTTACAAGGGACAGTTCTTGATAAGAACACCCTGCAGTTTGGGCAATAGCAAAGAAGCAACTGAGTCTGCGCAAGAACAAGGGGCTACTAGTGGTGACGAAGAGGAGCCATCAGCCTTCATCCCCACGACCCCCGATGACCACCACAAGGAGGCACTGAGCAAGCACAGTCGGGAGGGACTTATGGAAATGACCTCATGAAACTAATTTTAATACGAAGCGGGGACAGGTTATGCTTATGTATAGGCGTATTGGGAAACTTCATGCATATGTAACACTTTGCTACATATAAACAGGACAAGTTGCCATGTGGAGGTGCACACGACTTTGGTGGGACTACCCTCCATGCTGCCCAGTGCTGAATAAACATACCTACTTTACAGTCTTACAGATTGTGGAGTCTGTGTCCACACATCAGTTTGGCGAGCCAGACAGGAGAATCTCTGCTTGACCTCAGGATCGACTGTGGAGCGGACGCCCCTGGGCGCACCCCGAGCTATTTCCTCAGAGGAGCCTCCGCTGCCAGCCACTCACCGCGGGAGCAGACAAGAACCTCCTGAAGCCGTGGAGGAAAACGGTATGTTGTATGGGAAAGGCCTGTAAGTCGTACGCGTGGCCGGGGCTGCTGGTAAATCGTGCAGAGACGTCTGGCGTGCAGCATAGTCCCCGTGTGGGAGGCGGGTACCTGGGCCGATAGAGCGGCCAAGGAGATTTGCTGACCGATAGAGTGGCCACTAGCGATCTTGGGGGTAGATTGAGCAAATCTGAGGTCACCGCTGTATCCCAGTGTTGGGAGCCAGGACGGACCTGCTAATGACCGTAGAAGAAGCAGGAGAAGGGTAAGTGGGCCTCCTCGCAATTGCTCTTGAGTTTCATGACAAGGGTATTTGCTGACCACGATGGACCTGCTAATGACTGGTATATAAGAAGCAGGAGAAGGGTAAGTGGGCCCCCTTGCAATTGTGCTTGGGTTTCATATTTGCCACTGCTGGATGGATGTTAAGTGGAGTGATAATTGTACAATTTGAACACCCGGGAATTCTATGTTAAAAGTCTATTATCTTCGTGTGTGTGTTTGAGAGACAGCATCGCTGTGAAGAGAGTGGGAGTCCTGATTTGCGGTTCCGTAACTCCGCAAGGAGCACGGCCAGAGACAGACAAGGCGCCTGGAACGTTTATAAAATTTGTAAATCTTTTGTTGTGCAAATTGGGCTGCCGTAGTGTTTGGCCATTCTCCTAAGTGTCAGGGAACTGGCTAATCATTAAAGTGTCAGAACGAAGAAAGTCACTCCGCTTAAACCTTAGGAATGTTTAAATAGTGAAGTTTGTGTGTGGGAAGAAGCATCTAATCCTGGAAGTTTGGGACTTGTGGTAGGGAGACTGGGAGAAAACTATAGAGATTTGCAAGAAAAGATTTGCGTGGAAAATTGATAACTACGTGTGAATGAGCTGAGTCAACTCTGGTGTGACTGGTGAATGAGTAACAGACGATATGACTGTAAAATGAATGTGGGAAATCTGGAGTACTGTGCATTTCACTGTGAAAATGAATGTGAAACCTCCTTAACTAAGATTTGCCTTGTTTACGTGAAACCTCCCAGGAACGAATATAGTACCTCGCAAAGACAAGTTGGTGAATTGAAAAAACAAAAAAACAGCTGGAGGAGGAAAAAGATCAAGTGAAGAATTTGCAAATTGCTCTTAAGGAGCAAATCCTTGTGAATGCCGACCACGAGGAGTGCCCCCCCCCACGCCCCCCCCCCCCCCCCCCCCCCCCCCGCCGCCGGCTATTTGCCTTGTTAACGATCCGCAAGCGGCAAGAGAACACTTAGAAAGACCCGAACCACCCTCGCTGCAACCCTTATTTAAAACTGAATATAGTTCTGAAAATGAGCGGGATCATTTTCCCTAAATTATAACTAAAGAAATCCCCTACACCGACACCGAATTGGCAAAACTGAGAAAAGGCTTTGGCCGAACCTAAAGTGGTCAGAGTGGGAAAATAAAGGGCGACAAATCGAGGTTATTAAGATAATATGTGGGAGAATAATGGAGATACAAAATCAGTAAGGAAGCATGGGAGGACAGCAAAGTGGTGGTATTGTAAAGAAAAGCCCCCTAGGCTGGAGGTGGCAGGGACAGTATACAGAAGTTGGGATAAGAGAGAAAAGAGAGTAAACAGTAACCTTGGAAGTAGGTGCTGGAAGGAGCAGAGGAGTCTGCAAGCTTGGGGATGAGTGGCTGGAAAGCTCCTTGGCAGAGGGTACTGGTCGACAGCCAGCTGAATGCGAGCCAGCAGTGTGCCCAGGTGGACAAGAAGGCCAATAACATCCTGCTTTGTATGAGGAATAGTGTGGTCAGCAGGAGTAGGGAAGTGATTGTGCCCCTGTACTCGGCATTAGTGAGGCCGCACCCTGAATACTGTGTTCAGTTTTGGGGCCCTCACTACAAGAAAGACTTTGAGGCACTGGACAGCGTCCAGAGAAGGGCAACCAAGCTGGTGAGGGGTCTGGAGCACAGGTCTTATGAGGAGTGTTTGAGGGAACTGGGGTTGTTTAGTCTAGAGAAGAGGAGGCTGAGAGGAGACCTTATCGCTCTCTACAACTATTGCTGTCTTCAACTACCTGAAAGGAGGTTGTAGTGAGGTGGGTATTGGTCTCTTCTCTCAAGTAACTAGCAATAGGATGAGAAGAAATGGCCTCAAGTTGCATCAGGGGAGGTTTTGATTGGATATTAGGGAAAACTTCTTTACTGAAAGAGTGGTCAAGCATTGGAGATAAGAACAGTTTAATAATGGAAATAAAGTGAAGCAAAATAGTAGTAATAATAATAATAATACTATTAATATACCAATCAAGTGAGGCACAATACAATTGCTCACCACCGGACGACTGATGTCCAGCCTGTCCCAAGCTGCAACTGCAGTCCTTGCCCCCCACCGCCTGTCAACTGTCCCTGAGCATGACGTCATATTGTATGGAATCGCCCTTTGTCCAGTTGGGGTCAGTTGTCCTGGCTGTGCCCCCTCCCAGCTTCTAGTGCACCTGGCAGAGGAGGGGAAACTGAAAAGTTCTTGACTGGTGCAAGCACTGCTCAGCAACAACTGAAACATCAGGATGTTATCAACATTGTTATCGTGCTAAATCTATACCACAGCACTATGCCGGCTACTAGGAAAAAAATTAACTCTATCTCAGATGAAACCAGGACAGTTCTCTGTATTGAACACTGGTATTTCTGTAAGTAATACAGTGAGATGAATATACAGGCCTAACTGGTATGTAGATACTGTTTTCACAAAATAAGAAATATCTTGAGAATTTTTATGTTCATGGAATCATAGAATCATCTAGGTTGGAAAAGACCTTTAAGATCATCAAGTCCAACTGTTAACCTAAGTCTGCCATCCCACTACTAAACCATGTCCCTAAGCACCTCATCTGCCTGTCTTTTAAATACCTCCAGAGATGGGGACTCGACCACCTCCCTGGGCTGCCCATTCTAGAGCCTGACAACCTTTTCTGTGAAGAAGTTTTTCCTAATGTCCAACCTAAACCTGCCCTGGCGCAACTTCAGACCATTTCCCCTCATCCTATCGTCCGTTACCAGGGAGAAGAGGCAGACCCCCACCTCACTACAGCCTCCTTTCAGGCAGTTGTAGAGGGCGATCAGGTCTCCCCTCAGCCTCCTCTTCTCCAGGCTGAACAACCCCAGTTCCTTCAGCCGCTCCTCCTAAGACTTGTGCTCCAGACCCCTCACCAGTTTTGTTGCTCTCCTCTGGACATGTTCCAGCAACGCAACGTCTTTCTTGTAGAAAAGACATGTAGCTTTCTTGTTCAAAAGACATGTAGCTGTAATCACTGGGTCAGACCTCTAAAATAGCTGAACAAGCATCATCTGTCACTGTGATTGACCATATTAATGATCTATGAGCCTAAAAACTATACAGAATTACAAAACAGTGTAGTAATTACAAGACTATTTTGTGTACCTTTTCTATAAATAGGAATTTTCATGATATTTTAGCTAAATTGGTTTGAAAATTTTTTAAAATCTCTTGCATAACTGAAATGGGATTTACAAAAAATCCCTCATAAATTTAGAAAAAACTATATTTTTTTTTCCATGAGGAATACTCCGTAAAATTCAAGTTAAGCTTGAATTTGACTAAATAAGCTTGAGAGCAAAAGAGTAAAAATAAGACCAAGGACAATATAGTGATTACAGTAGTGTTTATGTTCTGTTCTACACTCATTGACATGTTCCAAAGATTTCTCATGCATGTTCTTTCATAAAAAATTCACAATCAACATTGCAAATTAAGCTAGGATATGATGTACAGACTGTATAATCTTGACCTTAAACAACAAAATCAATTAATCCCTGTTACTTCCTGTTATTTATTTCTGTATACAAGGGAAGGGTGACAGCAGAACAGGGCTGGACCAGAAAAGAAAGTAAAATCACAGTACAAAGATATTGATTTATAATTCAGTTAAGAGGATTATTTATCGCTCTATTTTTTTGAAATACAGGAATGACTAGTTTGTGACCTTCATCCACAGTGGATAGAGTATGTACATGCTCAAAGAAGAGCAAAGGAAAAAACCTCATAGCCTAACTTAAAGCAAAGGAATTGTAGGAATTTTTTTTTTTTTACTGTATTGCAGATGATCTTAGAAATCTCTTGGAAATTACTGTTACATGTACTCGCATCTAAATATTTCTGTTCTAAGTTTTTCAGGGTTTTAAATTTCCTAATTAATTTACGTCGCCCTAAGAATCTCTTTTCATATGGTCTTCCTTCTGCGAAATCAATGCATTTGAAAATTTTATCAGTCAGGAAGTTACATAGATTCAACTTCAATTCAATTTTTAAAAACGCATGTCTGATACAATATTTATTTGGGAAATCTTAAATTAGTGAGATTTGTCTAGTTTTAATAGCTCTGACATTCAATACATGAAATTTAGATAAAAATCTGTAGTAACCTCAGTTACTTGGGAACTGACTTTGTATTAGTGAAGTAGAAATTCAGAACAGTAGAAAAAATATTTAAAACATCATTTTACTGCACTGACATGCCTTGTAGAGTCTTAATAAATGCTTGAAGAGTCTTATAGAACAATATTTTATTGCAATTGAAGAAAAAAATGACAATTTTTCATACAGTGCTAACAAATGATGAATATAAAAATAATAAAATACAGTTTTTGATAATGTCACCACATTTGACTTATCTTGCATGAAAAGGTCAGAGTCAAAGTATTTTGTAAGATTCAAATGAAGTCTCAAGACATATAGGGCAGAAAATTCAGTAGTTACTTGGTTATATTAAAAGGTTACTGTTTCATAGGCAGAAAATGTGTCTTTAGCTTTGACATGTCAAATACACTGTCACAAGAGGTGTTCATATCTGAAGTTTTAATCTTTGGGTCTTGTGGATATGTTAGGGTAGATTAATGGTATCAGGGATATTAAAAAAACCCACAAATAATTTTTTAAAATTTAAGTAAGGTTTTTTAAACAAAGAAACAGGAAGTTTTTTTCATTACTTATATTTAAAAGTCATATTTCTGAAAGGTGCTGTATCTATTCTTACCCATGTCTAAAACTGCAAACTGTGTAATAACTGGAAAGTAGGTTGAACCACTTGCTTTAAAATATCTATATTTTGAAATGTGGGATGTGAACTAGCAATCAAGCATTTAAATACTAATTTCATAAGCATAAGTATCAAATAGTCAAGCAAATATTGGCCCTATAAGACTACAGTTAAATTAACTGCAATATTCATTTTTGGAAATAAAAGCTATTAATTTTCTTATTACTAAAAATATTAACTATATATTTTTTTTAAATTTACACAAAGGCAAGACCTGTTTTGGGGCGCTTTTTTTGGTTTATTTTGAAATAATTGCTATTTTTATTTAAGAAATTAATTGCTTCTACATCTATCTTGGGGATTTCTTCCCAAGCCCACAAATTGCTATAATGAGCTAGAATTGTGATATAGCATTAAAACAACATCAAGTAACAAAATCCCAAAGGAAGCTAAATTGTATCTCTTATGACTAAAAGAGTAGCAAAGAAATAATCATGAAAGATATTTGTCATATAACGTGCAACATATAAAATTCACTTCTGTGCATTGTGCCTTCAAGAAGTTTATCATTCCTAAGTCCTAACATGGGGTCATACAAATACATTTTTCCACTTAGCACAAGAAACCTATTCTACAAAGTGAAGATTTGCACTGTGGTACCCTGTCTATTGTACTCTACAAGCCACTGCCTGGACTTCTAAGTTCAAGAAGACATTCTGACATCCAAGCAGTGATGTCCCAGGAAGGAGTTTGGAGTTGAGCAAAGTGTTTTAGTCAATAACAACAGGATTCAGCTGTGCAGACGCAAAAGTATCCCTTGCATTGGCACAGGATGAGCAGATGTAACATGGCACCTGAGGAATGCCATCTGAGATGCTCCAGCTGCTGCTCCAGCACAGTTTGTGTCCCTCATGGGTCTTATGCCATATCTTCTAGGCCCATATGTCTAAAGTATTGGATGACATACTTCATATATGGGCAGTTGAATCAAGTGTATGGCATCTAGAGCTATCTGGCTCATCCAAAACATGTGTACTTGAGTTGAGCGGATTTTGATACAACTGTAGTACTGACTGAATTTGTATTGACAATTACAAGAGCTTAGGCACTTAACTCACACATACATTGCTAACACAAAATTTAAGTATCAAAAAATGTAACTAAATACCACTATTCCAAGAAATCTGTACAGGAGAAGGTCAAAAGGAACTAGACAACAAAAGATTTTCAGTTTAGGGTAATTTAAATAAATCTATATGATTTTTTAAAAAAATTTTATTTGTGGGGAAGAAATATCATGTTTTTATCCAAGCTAGAATGGATACTTCACATAGCTTAAACCCAAGATTTAGCAGACTCAAACTTCAGAGGTCAGAAAAGCTTGTTGCTCTACAAAATTTTATCAAGAATATTTGAAAACTCATGAAACTTTCTTCCTAAAAGCATGATATTAATTTTAAGGATGGTGTTTCCATATTCCTGAAATATCCTGTAATGCCCATATTCATAGAATGATAGAATCATTAAGGTTGGAAAAGACCCCCAAGATCATCAAGTCAACGCAACATCACCATACTTACTAAACCTTGTCCTGAAGTGCCATGTCTACACTATTTTTAAACACCTCCAAGGATGGTGAATCCACCACCTCTCTGGGCATCCTGTTCCACTCTTTCAGTAAAGAAATTTTTCCTATCATCCAATCTAAACCTCCCCTGATACAACTTGAGGCCATTTCCTCTTGTCCTATCTCTTGTTACTTGGGAGGAGAAACCAGTACCCACCTCACTACAAATGCCTTTCAGGTAGTTGTAGAGGGAGATAAGGTCTCCTCTCAGCCTCCTCTTCCCCAGGATAAACAACCCCAGTTCCCTCAGCTGCTCCTCATGACACTTGTTCTCCAAGAATCATCTGTTGTTGATTCTTGACCTAGCTATTGGGACCCAGAAGATGCTTGCTGAAAAAGCTAAAATAAAATGTTGTAATATGGCTGATGAGACATTTCAGTTATATGTATCCATGACATTATGCTATTAGAACACAAGATCTGCTTCCTTGATCATCAGCCTGGTCCAGTTTAGATTTTGATACTGGACATGTTTAATTGCTTTAAAGGAAGATGGAGGAGCTATTGTTTTCTCCTTGTTTCCATTTTGACCTTGAATAGACAGATTAGTCAGAGCCTTGAGACATGAGGTTTTGTAACACTTACATATATGTCATGATTTAACCCGGCAACTAAGCATCACACAGCCACTCACTCACTCCCCCGCTCAGTGGGATGGGGGAGAGAATCAGAAAAAAAAAGTAAGACCCATGTGTTGAGATAGAGACAGTTTAATAAGAGAGAAGAATAACAATAGTAATAATAATAATGGTAAGAGAATATACAGAATTTATAAAACAAGTGATGCACAATGCAATTGCTCACCACCTGCTGAACGATGCCCAGCCCGTCCTGAGCAGCGATCACTCCCTAAAGCACAATCACTCTCCCCGAGCCGTCATCACTCTGCCCAAGCTACGATCACTCTCCCCGAGCTGCCATCACCCTCCCCCCAACCAACTGACTAATCCCCCCGAGCATGACGTTATATGGTATGGAATAGCTCTTCGATCAGTTTGTGTTAGCTGTCCTAGCTGTGCTCCCTCCCAGCTTGTTATGCACCTGGCCAAGCAGGAGAAGCTCAAAAAGTCCTTGAGTAGTCTAAGCACTACTTAGCAACAACTAAAAACATCAGTGTGTTATCAACATTCTTTTAGCACTAAATCCAAACCACAGCACTATGCTAGCTACTATGAAGAAAATTAACTCTATCCCAACTGAAACCAGGACATTGTATTATCAGTTTAGTTCATTATTACAGACGTAGATTTCCTTGATATTTATACAATAACTTTAAAATGTCATTAAATTCTCAGTTGTGTCAAATTACTGTGGGACTAAGCTTAACTGTGCAATTATATGAATAAAACATGAATTTATTTCTGTTGATTTTGAATTTCCTATCTTGAAGCATCTCTTGCACTTATATATGGGATAAAGAATTTTTCATATGTATTCCCTATTATATATTTGTTACTACATGTATTTACAACACATCTTCCATGATTTGTCCAGTTTCCACGTCTTTCTTTCAATGCAAACAATTTCATAAACTTTTTTCAGTCTTTCTACAGATGAAATACCAATAACTAGACAGAGCTGGAAAATGAAAGAGAAGAATGTGGGAAAGAAAGTAACAACAAGCCAATGACAAGGAAAATCTCAAGGAAATCATAGATCGATAGAATCATAGGCTTTCCCTCAACCAAAGCATGTACTGGTTTTGTGTATGAGAAATATTTGTGGCAAACAGGTTGATTTCATCTGCCCTGAGGTTTCTCAGTCACTCTTAAGGTGCTTTCTCATCTGCCCAGCTCACTGGATACAGAACAGTATTGTAGAAAGAAGTAGGAGGCCAAAGTGATCTCTTCGCGTCCCATGGTCTCTCCTTCCTCTTAATCACCCTGCCCTAGGTAGCAAATTAGTTACTGCAGACAGAGCTAAGCAAATAGTCCTTCATCAACAGTACATGAAATTACCAGAAGTCCTGTAGAAGTTACAGAGAACAAAGTTGTCCTTCCTCCCATTCCTCCAGCAGCACTGTGATAGGACAAAGGAGAAAGCTTCTCTCTTGTTCAGTTCCTGCTCATCTGTACTTTTTTTTCCCCCGCCCTCCCCCCCCCTTCTTACTAGAAAGCTGTAAAACTACCAGTGGCATATTGTGCCTTGTAAATACACTAGGTCCCATTCCATGTGAAAAGTTACCTAGATAAAAGCATTTATCGATCATACAAATCTGTAATATGTTTCGTAGCACATTTGGTTTATACTATAGTCAAAGCCATATATTATTCTTTATGTTTGTTGTTTTTGTTGTATTTTATTCTCCTCTTATTAGAAAAATAGAATTTTTTAAATTGTTGAATTATTACACACTGACCGTGGAATAACTAAGGTTTACTAATTGTCCAACAGAAACAAAGAAACCAACCAACCACAGTATTGGAATCAAAGCTCTTTTCCATCATGGGATATATTCAGACTACCATGGTAATAGCTATTACTAGTATAAAGAGCTTCAAATCAGTTAGCCAGTTATTGAATCCTGGCAAACAAGTAGACAAAATGCAATTCCGCATGTCAAAACTGAGTGACATAAGCACAGCCCTACTAATGGAAATCACCTTTCCTATTAAGGTCAAGAATTTGGAAAAGTAAATTAATAAGAAATTTCAAGTCATGGAAGCCATAAAATGTGCCTAATATCAAACATTTTAGGAATAAGGAATTTATGAATATTTGAACCACTAACAGTAATACAAAGGTTAATGTGGCTGGAAAGGTTAAACCAGACATTAAAAAATGGAACAGAGAGGGATTTTTACAGGATTAATTTCCTGAAGCTATAACAGAATAGACTATGTCAAAAGGCTAAACATAGTTTTCCTCATTCTGTTACAAAGGAAAACAAATGGTTTTAATTTCATCTTCCTCATTCTGATATAAATCAGAAGAAACTACATGGAGTCAATGGAATGTCTCTGGGGGAAAACTAGGAACACAATAATTATAGTCAAGATGTTAACAGTTCAGATGAAATGGTATAGTGGAGTGAAAAGATATTCAAGGAAACATGAATTTTGAATTGTAGGTAAGTGATTGTATACAAAAATGGTGGATGTCAAATAAAATTTGAAAGCATATTCTCATCATATTTCCTGGTCATTTCTTTCATTATTCGCTGGTCTTGTCTTTCTTCACAGAGTTATTTATTTTCTATAGGGATTTATATCCACAGATCAGGATTTCTACTCTATAACACACACATGCTCAGCCCCACATATAACAGTGATGGCCCCGGCCCCTCTACCACCTCTTGGACCTTGGGGAACTGGATACTTACTCTGACATGTTGATGTGCCAGACCCAGCTGGACATCCAGCACCTTTGTGTAATGACTCCACTGCAGACTCAGCCTGCTGCACTGTGTCCAACATACAGGGATGTGTTTCTTCCCCACACCAAGGGACTGTTTTTTTAAACTATTTTTCACTTTCTATATTAGATTGATGTCCTAAGCCTCCATGACTTTTCTATTCATGTAGCCACAGGCCAATCTCTTTGACTTTCTTTGTATCTATAGCCAAAGAGAAGTTGCCACCAGGCTTTCTGTCACCCTCTGGTTTCCCTTGTGACCTTTGCTACAAAGTGTGAGGTTATCATAGACTCATAGAATGTTTTGGGTTGGAAGGGACCCCTAGAGGTCATCTAGTCCAACCCCCCTGCAGTGAGCAGGGCACCCTAACTAGATCAGGTTGCTCAGAGCCCCATCCAACCTGGCCTTGAATGCTTCCAGGGATGGGGCCTCCACCACCTCTCTGGGCAACCTGTTCCAGTGCTTCACTACCCTCATTGTAAAGAATTTCCTCCTTAGATCCAGTCTAGACCTACCCTGCTTCAGTTTAAAACCATTACCCCTTGTCCTGTCACAGCTGGCCCTACTAAAAAGATTGTCCCCATCTTTCCTATAGGCCCCCTTTAAGTACTGAAAGGCCGCAATCAGGTCTCCCCGCAGCCTTCTCTTCTCCAGGCTGAACAAGCCCAACTCTCTCAGCCTGTCCTCACAGGAGAGGTGCTCCAGCCCTTGGATCGTTTTAGTAGCCCTCCTCTGGAGCCTCTCCAACAGTTCCATGTCCTTCTTGTGCTGAGGGCTCCAGAGCTGGACGCAGTACTCCAGGTGAGGTCTCACCAGAGCAGAGTAGAGGGGCAGAATCACCTCCCTCGACCTGCTGGCCACGCTTTTCCTGATGCAGCTCAGAATACGGTTGGCCTTCTGGGCTGCCAGCGCACATTGCCGGCTCATGTCCAGCTTTTCATCCACCAGCACGCCCAAGTCCCTCTCGGCAAGGCTGCTTTCCATCCTTTCTTCCTCCAGCCTGTATTGATACTGGGGGTTACCCCAACCCAGGTGCATGACCTTGCACTTGGCCTTGTTGAACCTCATGAGGTTCACACAGGCCCACCTCTCCAGCCTGTCCAGGTCTCTCTGGATGACATCCCGTCCTTCTGGTGTGTCAACCGCACCACTCAGTTTGGTGTCATCCGCAAACTTGCTGAGGGTGCACTCAATCTCGCTGTCTAAGTCATTGATGAAAACATTAAACAGCACCGGTCCCAGTACGGACCCCTGAGGGACACCACTCGTCACCGGTCTCCATCCGGACATTGAGCCATTGACCACTACCCTCTGGATGCGGCCATCCAGCCAGTTCCTTATCCACCGAACAGTCCACCCATCAAATCCATAGCTCTCCAATTTAGAGAGAAGGATGTTGTGGGGGACCGTGTCAAAGGTTTTGCAGAGGTCCAGATAGATGATGTCCATTGGTTTTCCCTTGTCCACTGTTGTCACACCATCATAGAAGGCTACTAGGTTTGTCAGGCAGGACTTGTCCTTGGTGAAGCCATGCTGGCTATCTCGAATTACCTCCCTGGCCTCCATGTGCTTTAGCATAGCTTCTAGGAGGATCTGTTCCATGATCTTTCCAGGCACTAGAGGTGAGGCTGACAGGTCGATAGTTCCCAGGGTCTTCCTTTCTACCCTTTCTGAAAATGGGCACAATGTTTCCCTTTTTCCAGTCCCCAGGGACTTCACCTGACTGCCATGACTTTTCAAATATCATGGAGAGTGGCTTGGCGACTACATCGGCCAATTCCCTCAGGATTCTGGGATGCATCTCATCAGGTTCCCATGGACTTATGTGCGTTCAGTTTCCTCAGGTGGTCACGAACCTGATCTTCTCTTACAGCAGGAGGGGTTTTGCCCTCCCGGTCCCCCTCATGCCAACCATCAACTCGGGTGGGGTGAGGAGAGAGGTTGCCAGTGAAGACTGAGGCAAAGAAGTTGTTGAGTACCTCAGCCTTCTCCTCATCTGCTGTTACCAGCTTGCTGGTCCCTCATCTGCTGTTACCAGCTTGCTGGTTATGCATTGTGTGATTTGTCTGATGTGACTTTGTTTCCCAAATCATCCAGATTAATTTAGTCAGTTAGGGCTGGTCAGATGTAGTCGAGGTCTCCTTCACTGGGGAAGTGTGTTTGGATAAACTTCACTCCATGACACTGTGCCATTATGAATGGACCTTATGGTTACAGAAGAATTTGTGTTTGGAATCTACTGCAAAAAAAAAAGAAAGTATATAAATGCATGCTTTTTATTATTGCTTTTTAAGCATATAATTTACCCATCATCCTTGCTTATAATAGTTTCTCTTTGTCTAAGACTGAATGGGCCTTCCTTGTCTCAAACAACTTGCAAGGGCAGAGCGGGACCAGAGAGGGACAGGGCAAGCCTTGTGGACACAGGGTGCAGGCTGCCCCCTCGGTTTCTTTGAGCAGGCAACAACTGAGCACACGCCAGTCAACAGGTATTCACAGAGGGAGCGCATGATCACCAAAGACCCTTGCTGCCCTACCAACACACCCTAACCCAATTCAAGAGCTGTCGAGAACACTTGACTGCGCAGGAGCAAGATGGTTGCTGCCCCAGGGGCGGTCTTGGACTAATGAGACTATATAAGGATTAGCGCGCATGTTTTGCTTTGTCGACCCATCACCTACGGATCCAGACTCCACCCCAAGATGACAACACGGGATCCAAGGGTAGTGATGCCTTTCCTTTCTCTATCTTCTTCTCCTTTCTTTTTCTTGTCTCGCTTCTCTCTTCCTCTACTTCTCTACCATATATTCACACATAAAAGTTCTGGATAACTTGTGATATGTTGTTCTGAAAATAGTTCCTTTGCCAAATTGCCTTTGTTCACTCATTAAGTTTGCCAGTTAATAAAGTTACCAGTTAGATTGTTTCTCTGAGTCATTTTCATGACTCTACCAGCTACGCAGCTCTGCCCAGCAGAGGTCATCTTTTTGTCAGTACATAAACCCTTGGGGGATCAGAAAGATTCATCCATCTCACAACCCACCATGTTGTATGGGATGGTCAGTCTTAGACACTCTTATTCACTCTTCCAAAATATTTAAATTAGAAAGTTCTATTCTGTTTGTGTCATCTGTTAAAAATTCTTTTTTAAAAATACTTTTACCCCGAATTACTTGATTTCTTTTGTGAATAAATATTTAGGAAGGAGTGGTGTAATGTTTAACATGGATAAACTTCCTTTAAAACTAAGTTTCTATGATGCTCTTTCTGTATTTTTTTAAAAATAATCTCACACCCTATTCCTAAAAAAATTATTCATGATTTATGACACTCACTGATTATATGGTATAAACAGTGTGAATAGGCTACTTTCTACTACTCCTTTATATGCCTTTACAATCCTATGGTACAGGTTAATTTGAAAATCACAGATGTAAGTATAACGATGCTATAAACTACAGTGGGCATTTCAAAATATGTGCTATTCATCAGCATTTTGTGCATTGTGATAGTATTAAGAAGTCTTATAGAAGTTCATTTACTACAATTATTTTATGAAAGTTAACTCTTGTAATAGTAATTCAAAGGGGCTCATTCTCCTAATATATTTTCTTTTTAAAAATTAAATTATGATTAACTGATAACCTTAAAAAAAATCCAACAAGCAAAAGCTATAACAAGTCCTTAAATTTGCTGTGGATACTGGGAAGAGAGCTCAAACATTCATGGAAATTTAAGGAATGAAAGGATATATTATAGAGATTATAGCTAATGTCAGCTAATTTGAAAATGAGTGAATTTCTAATGTAGATTGGGAAATACTGTATTTTACATTTTGCATATGTATCCACATATTTTATTATTTGTACTAACTCAGTTATTGGTTAAAAAAGAATTGAATAATATAAAAAAAACCCAGGTCTGAATATTGAAAGGCACAATAAATTAAAAAAGGAACCCTTTTAGCAGGAAAACTTATGTATTCTACCTTCTGTCTATTCTGTATTGTATCATCCTGAACAGAAAGTAAATAGTACCAGAAAATAGTTGATCTACAAATATAATTATGCTATGGTTTTTCTATACTTAAAACGAATAAGTGCTCTAGAGTAAAAGCATAAATACAGATGGTACTATATTAAGGAAGAAAGGGGGAAGAAACTGTCAAGAACATGATTTGTTTTCTACAAGCATATCTTAATAATTTAAAATAGACATCAAAGACTCAGTTAATGCAGAGGTATCAGCAAGTGCCCTAGGAAAACTAGAATAAAAATGCAATTAGGTAAGTCACTACAGTAATCACTGAAAGTTTAAGTCACAAAGAGAATGTGTCTCAGAAACAAGTGACAGATAGGACCATACAAGCAATGTGCTTTGCCTCACTCACTTCACTGATCTCAGCTGCACCAAAGGATTTCAAACACTAACTCCCAAGTCATGGCAGTCTGACTAGATGAAGTAACATCTCAAATAGGAATTCTTAATTCAAAGAATAGTTATGTGATCTATACAATAAGTTTAGCTTCTGAAGAGATCAAAAAGATATTAAAACCATGGGAGCTGAAGAAATCCATCCTGGAGCACAATTTTAAAGAATGACAACCAACCTGGTGGTCTGAAACTGTTTTAAACAGGGATGTTATCATCACTTTTTTTTTTTTTTTTTTAAATTATTGCCAACGTACATACTAAGACTTCTTTCAAAAGGACTTTTGCCATTAGAGAGAGCTGAAAGAGGACTTTGTTTCATCTCTACTATTACAAAGACGAATAACAAACAATACAGAGACTGGTGAATCATAACTTTTCATTTTATTCAGGATGCTTTTGAATAGGTATTCAGCGAAATTCCTAGGAAACTACATGCCAGAGAATTAAAATATATGCTATTACAGAAAGACTTCCGAAAGTGTCAGAAGCTAACTTCTACCAGTGAAATAATGCAGAAATATTTATCAGTAAAGTAGCTGAATAGTTTGTTCACCAGTTTAGAGGCACTGACTGCTTTAAATATTTCATCTTTCTTAGGCTGATGGAGGCCTAAGAAGAACATGTATTCTATAAGTCTTTGGCTTTAATATCTAGAGGAATTGAGAAAATGCATATGGTTCACAACAAAACTCTTTTTCTCTTCAAAATGCTTTGCAAAAATAAAGTTAATGCCACAGATAATCACTTTTCTATTTCATGTACTTGAGAGATGTGGGAAGAGTGATTGCCAGTGAAAACTGAAGCAAAAAAAATGTTGAGTACCTCAGCCTTCTCCATGGGAGAGGTACATCTTTCTTTTCTGAGCAATGTACCTGTCAAAACCCATCTTATCATTCTTCACATTCCTTGCCAAATGTAGCTCCAGCTGTGCCTTATCTTTCCTGATCCCATCCCTACACACCTGGGCAGTGTCCCAGTATTCTTCCTGGGATACATATCTCTGGTTCCACTGCCTGAGCATTTCCTTCTTACACTTTAGTTTGACCAGGATGGCCTTACTAAACCATGTTGGTGCCCTGTCTTTTTCTTACATATGGGAATTGAGAGTTCCCAGCCTCTAAAAAAGGGTGTCCTTAAAGAGCTTCCAGCTCTGTTCTGTTCTTTTATCCCAAGGGGGCCCAGCCACTAAAAACCTGAAAGTTTCTTTTCCTAAAATTTAGCATCCTGACTCTACTTTTCACGTGGCTCTTATCCCTCAAGATTGTCTGTTCCACCAGGGCATGATCACTGCAGCCCAGGCTGCCACCAGTATTGACCTTTCTAATTAGTTCATCTGTGTTGGTAAGCAACAGATCTAGTAATGCTTCTCCTCTGGCTGGACTGTCTATTACCTGGATTAAGAAATTATCCTTGATGCACTCCAAGAGTCCCCTGGACTGCTTACAGCTCACTATGCTGCTATATTCATACTATGCTTAGTGTTTTCATCCAAACTCCCTTACATAACAAGGCATTATTATTATTATTCTTTTCCACTTAGTAGAAGTAAAACCGGCATATATTTATCAATAATGAACTCCTCAAATATAGCCTTGATTCTATGAGGATAAAATGTCAAAAGGCTCTTTTTTTTGCCCCATAATTAAGCAGAAGCAGAACATTAACATTTTTTCACATCTTTAAATATTTCTGCTTCACAGAGGAAGATGACAAGGGTAAAAAGGCATAGCAGTGTGACTTTACAGATAGCATCCCCATATTTTTCAGAGAAACATGAATATGAACCTAAAGATCCAGTAAAAATTTTCAGATTTTACACATCTTGATGTGATTTAACTGTGCCCACATTTGTTGCTCTCCAAAAAGAAAGGTGTTCATAAAAAATACATAGTTGATATCAACCTGGCAATTAAAAACCATTCATTTTGAGACATGCCAGATACAGCAGCCTGACAATGGAAAAACAGAAAAAACAAACAAAAAATATCTACTTCTTTATATAAGTGTGCATATATATTTACATATATATATTTAGACATGCACAAACAATATAAATAATTGAACTCAATATTAGATTTCGTATGAGTAAATATTGTTATAGTGATCACATCTTAATTTACCTGGAGTGTATGCAAGTATCTTAATGCTAGATCTTTACACAATGTCTTGGTGAAGAAGAGGTAGCCAGCTGTCCATGCAGAACAAAAGCTGGGACATACCAATTAGGTAAGCAGAGAGTGAAATTCAGTGTGTATGTAGTTCTGTAAGTATTTGTTGATGAATGAGTGAGCATGACTTTTTAAAATATGGACATTGCCTCTTCACTAACTCCTTTCAACTCTGCAGGTCATCTTATATATCATTTTTAATACCAACCCTTTTTGATCATGCTCTATAGTAGTACTGTTGTCATTAAAAACATTACAACAGATTCTGACTTTGAATTCAGGCAAGTGTGTACTATGGAAGATAATGGATTACATGGTGAACATCTGAAGGCCTCTAGGCATGCTTTATCTGGGTAAGTCTTTAAACCATATTTGAAGAACACTGATCTACACAAGCACTTTATCTTCACTATATTTAATCGGTATATAGCTAGCACATAATAGGAATCTAACAGTATTTATCTCTGTTTTAAACCCTTTAAGGCTCAGAGTTAGATGACTGTGGAACTCTTCTCTTTGTATCAGACCAATGGATATGTCTTACAACAGACTTCCTTGTGAGTTTTTCCTTGTTGGAATTTTTTGCTTAATTCTAAAAGGTTCAAAGATCAAATGCTACATTTAGCGAGTTTACCACATACAAATCTTAATCTGTTCCACTCTGTTGGCAGTGCTGCAAGGAAAGGAATTATTTCTTTCTCTTTGACATTTCTAATGTACCATGATACAACATACAGATACAAATTGAAGAGAGAAATTCAATGACCTTTCCTCATTTTCTCTTCTTCAATTTGATCACATAATTTTTTTTTCCTCTTATGACTTCCATTTTGGTTTTAGAATATTCTATGTATTTTGCTTTTTATTACTAAAGTGAACATTTGATTCACATTACTGTTGGATGGAGGAATGACATCTGAAGGGATTTCAGAATTGCCTTTGATGCCAAATTCTAATTTTAAAAGACTTGCTTAATGTCAAAGAATTTCCAAAGGCACCTAAGTATAAGAGAAGATCTTCCAGGATTGCAAAGTAGATCTCCAGTTTACTCACACATTAATGGTGAAATATCTCCCACAGGAAAGCAGAAGATATGGGTAAAATTATTCTTTAAATGATTAAAAACAAGGACTTGAGTTTCCTAGGAATTCGTTCTTTCAAGGGAGAGTGTTCTTGCCATTGAACAGATAGTGAGCGGTGAGGCTATATCACTTAATATTTGCTGCTAAAGCTGCACTGGTTTGTGTTACATGATCAAGTCCTCACTTGTCCAGAATGGGAAACAGTGAGAAACTGATTTTCTGACTGGTGTTCAGTCACAGTTGTGGGCCAACATATACAACACTCCAAAATACTTAAGTATTTTAGAAAATATTGAAAACTGAACTGACTAAAAAAAAAAGCTACTAAACAGCAGCTTAAGAACACTGCGATGCTGTGTATCAAGATTTGGGATACAACCATAAAGACTAGGGGAACTCTGATTTATGGTATGTGTGAACAGAAAAAAGAGAACAGGGATTGAAAGTTAGTAATGACTAAGGTCAGTTTAGGCCACCATGTACTACCTAATGTTCAAGAGGGTTTTTTTATCAGTATATTTTTGTTAATTCTGTTCAAGAAAGAGAACTGTTTTTCAGTCTGTGACTCTCCTTTCTAATTTCTGAAGTCTTCATCAGGGAAAAGTAGAAACATTTTCTTAAACAGGTTTTCTATTATCGGAAAATATGTTTGTTAAGAATCACAGACTCATGTAATTATAGAATGGTCTCTGTTGGAAGGGACATTCAGAGATTGATCATCTAGTCCAACCCACTTGCCTTGGGCAGGGACATCTTTCACTAGATCAGGTTGCTCAACCCCCCATCCAACCTGACCTTGAACACTTCTAAGGATGAGGCATTCACGCCTTCTCTGGGAAACTTGCTCCAGTGTCTCACCACCCTTACAGTAAAAAATTTCTTCCTAATGCCTAATCTCTAAATCTACCCTCTTTCAGTTTAAAACCCTTGCTCCCTGTCCTGTCACTACAGGCTCTGGTAAAAAGGCGCTCACTCTCTTTCCTATAGGCTCCCTTTAAGTACTGAAAGGCTGCAATAAGGTCTCCCCATAGCCTTCTCTTCTCCAGGCTGAACAACCCCAACTCTTTCAGAATTCTATCATAGGAGAGGTGCTTCAGCCCTTGCATCATTTTTGTGGCCTGCCTCTGGACCTGCTCCAACAGTTCCATGTCTTTCTTATACTGGGAACCCCAGAGCTGCATGAAGTACTCCAGGTGGGGTCTCATGAGAGCAGAGTATCGGGAGAGAATCACCTCCCTCAACCTGCTGGCCACACTTCTTTTCATGCAGCGCAGGATATGATTGGCTTTCTGGGCTGCAAGCGCACACTACTGGTTCATGTCCAAGTTTTCATCCACCAGTATCCCCAAGTCCTTCTCTGTAGGGCTGCTCTCAATCAATTTATTCCCCAGTCTGTATTGATACTGGGGATTGCCCAGACCTATGTGCAGGACCTTGCACTTGGCTTTGTTGAATTTTTCATGAGGTTCATACGGGTGTACTCTTTAAGTTTGGTCACAATATGCAGGTCATTGGAGGACTACTTCTCTGGTTGCTTTTGAATGAGCGTATACTCCAAATAACAATATTATATGTTTTGCATTTGGAAATACTTTTCAGACGACACAGAATATAAAATGAAAAATATTCAGTTTTTTCTTTAGCTTTTGATAAGTCTAATTTTTTGAGTGAGAGGCAGTAATTTTCTTGTATTGAATGATATTATATACTAGTATATTACTTTTTTTTTTTGCTAGAAGAACTATTATTTGTAGTTTGGCAAAGGAATTTGGATCAAGAAGATAAAAGATAATTTGGATCTGGGTATGTCTGAAGTGTTCCTCCAAGCTATTTTTGACATTATTCTGTTTACTCATGTGTAACAGATGAAGACTTCCATTGTTTTTAGAATGGATGTCAGCACATATCTTATCTCAAGTATCAGCTGACCATGATATACCCTTTTGGTTCCTGAATTTCTAGCCTGTGTCACCATATTTTTTTTAATAGCTTCTTCAATGGATGTGCAGTTACCAAAATATAATTTCTGAGCTATGTACTTACCTGTTTAAATTGTATTTCACATTACATCACCCAGCTTAACTGAAGGGTTGAAGTGGGCTTCAACAGGGCATTAGACTAATCAGTTGTATTCTTCTATGAAATAGAGGAAAAAACAGAATCATAGAAGCATAGAATTGTTTAGGTTGGAAAAGACCTTTAAGATCATCAAGTCCAATTGTTAACCTAGCACTGCCATTCCACCACTAAACCATGTCCCTAAGACATTATTAGAAATAATTGTACTCTGAGAAACATTTATTTAAATCTCAAGTGAATGAAGAAAACACATGAGTAGATGTTATTGTATTTCAGATAACATGCAGTATTTTCAACCCAGGGTTTCTATTCATAAACATTCAAGCATACAAGCATGCTTGGGTCTCTCTCTAGGAGCATACAAGAAATTTATAAAAAAGAAATAATTCAGTTTACTTTTAAATATGTCTAAAATACAAACCATATAACAACATATATATATGTGCACATGTACATGTGTATTCCAGTATACATTTAAATATACACATGGGCATATATCCTACATACACATATATTTGATATATGTACATTATATTAATATGTACCATTATAGAAAAAAGAATTAGATCCTTAGAAACTCATTCTTCTCTCTGAGAAGTGCTATTGTCCTAGAATGCCCTTGAAAATAGATCAAGAGGTTTTCTGTGTAAGATATGAAGTAAGAGATAAAAGGATATTGAAAAGAAAATCCAAACCATTTCAGGGGAAAAAAAAATACTCCAAGCATTTGAAAAGAAAACTGTTTCTGAATAAAATATGGATGAAATGTATCGGTTTGGATTTTCAAAAATAACATAAATAGCTCAGGAAGGGATGAAAAGCTTAACCTTTACTCTGACGTGATAAGGATCAGATTGGGAAAGTCAGCCTGAATTCTACTGTTAATGCTAGAATCTCACCACTCATTTTCTTTGTTTCACCAAAATGCTCAGAAAAAGAGGAGAGGGAAGAATAAATATTTTGGGAGCAGTCATTTCGTGTCTGTGCCTATACAGTGAGGGTATGAAATATAACAGCATAACCAAAAGACGGAGTTAGTTCAAATAATTGGAAGATATTTTTCCAGGGCTGACAGCAAATAAGTATGATGAGTAGGAACAAAATTTTACCTGAAGTATAAACTCTGAAAGAAATTAAGCTTTCCTCAGCCTAAGCTGACTAAAGAGGAGGTAAAAACAGAAAGAGAAGTGCTGTATACACTTCAATTTCTTTTTTGGTCTGACACAGCTCCAAATGAGCTTAACAAAGAGAAACCACAGGTAGCTGGTTGCAATATCGTCAAGGGATAAAGAAAGCAATCACAAAAGCAACTGCAGGAATGAAGCAAGACCTTTCTGAATGTTTTGAATTTCTACTCACTGTAGTCATTTTAGGTCTTGTAAATACTTTATAGTACTATGTACAAAAATTTTATCTTTTATCTTTGACTCAGTAGTCCAGCATTGTTGTTCATCTATAGTAGAAAAATATTTACTATTTAATCTTATAGAAATGTCCCCCACCTTTAATTTAATTACAAGGAAGAAGCAATTAGAAAAAGAAAATCCCATATCACAAAGCTACACCTTCAGCAGTGCTCATGCTTCATGTTGCAAGCTAATGGAGGAGATTTACTGGTACAGTATGATAAGAAATAGCTATTCTATTGCAGATTTCATGCTATAGAGTAACTATACATTTCAGAAATAGCAATACCAGAAAGTTAGTCTCCTTCACACTCAGTCAATGGATTTTTAAATAATTACTGAATACAAGGATTTAGAATAAATAAGATGAAAACTGAAATGTGAATGAAAGATAAAAATGAAAGGGTAAGAGAATACATATTCCCACTCCTAAGCAACTATTAAGACATAAAGAGCGGGATGAGGAAAAGATAAATGTGGCAGCAGATGCAGAACAGCATATATCTTATTAATCGTTCCTAGAAAAAGCTTTCTTCAAAGCTGAGTGTGCATTACAAATTTTATAGCAAAACTTTAACAAGAATATTGTAATAATCTCTGAATCAAGCACTGCCAAATCAGGAAAGACTACAAATTACAGTTCTGTTTAGTTCCAACTATGATCAGAGTGGCAAGGGTTAATTTTGTTAGTTAATTGTCTCAGTTTTAGCTCCTTGCTCTAATAACATAGTATATATAGAAAAAAAAAAATCTTTAACATTAACATTAAAATTTGAAGTGTTGCTTAATTTTTAAAATATGCATGGAATCCTTATTGTTTTTCCTCTCTCTTCAAGACATTAAAAATCTCATGTTAAAGGTCTTGTTAGTAACTGCAGAAGGGTAGTACATAATTTTTCCAACAAAATGTTCTTTCTTGATGGTGGTTCCCTTCTTACCAACCAACAGGCAAGAGTAGAGTGCCTTTGTGCTTCTCCAGGAGCTCCTTGGAATGGTCACTGAGAACCCTAAGGAAATAGATAGCCCTCATGGAAATCCTACTCTACCAGTGAGGAAATGTTCTTCTTAGCTGTGCGAATAGAAAGCAGAACAAACTGCAGCTCCTTTTTTTTTTTTTTTTAACTTGGATGTTTTCCTTTATCTAATATAAAGGGAATTCTCTGATGATAATTTTAAACCAGTTTCCTATCCTTCTGTATCCTTCTCTTCAGAGAAATACATGGGGATCTTATATAATTAGTGAATCTGATCCTGACTGTTTAGCATTGTGCTGATTCATGTATATTCTTACATGATATAAGTTTTCCCTAATGAGAATCCCACCAAAATGTCAGGTTTAAATGGGATTCATTCTTTGATGTCAGAGATTGAATCAGCTTTCCAAAATTTTAAATTTATTTCTTCATTCCCCTCCTGAGGAAGAATATCTACTTCATATCTATTTACTTCAGACCTGAGCTTCAAAAGATGGTGCTGTAGCAGTATTTCTGTCACCCTCTGTATGAATTATAAGAAGACAACCTTAACCTTCAGTGGACTTCAGGACTCAGAGGAAGATTTCCGTAAAATAGTTAGGAGTTGGAAAAAATTCAGGTATTTGAAAGACACCTATAGCAAGATGTGAAGGAAAAAAAAAGGACAAGTTTAGAATAGAATGATGGCAAGTGGAGTATCAAAAATATCAAGCCTCTCTTTCTTTCTACACTTTCTTCATGTATCTCCAGAGCTGTATAAAAATCATATTTTCATGTGTTTTCTCAGAAACACCAGACTATTATGTTGTTTAGTGCTTTCATGGTTTAATCATTTTAACTCCACCAATCAAAACTGTCTGGGCCTCATTTTCTGTGAGGATTACTTTAAACTATCTTGTAAATCTTAAATTTGTGCATATCACTTTGTAAAATTCATCTGCACTTAATGAAAAAAGATCATTTATCAGAACATTTGCAAGAGTAAGCAAAGATTTCTATGGAATTGACATATTTTATTTTTGTAAGATAAGAACAGAAGAGGAACTAATGTTGAATTTTGAGTAATTTTTCATTTATTTATGTATATTATAGTATTATAAATGTACAAAGTACTAATGATTTCTGCATATCCATTACTTGAAAGTAAGATGTTCTGCTCAGAGCAGATTGGTCAAGGGCTTATTTAATAATACTAAATAGTATTTATGAAAGATATATCTTTGTTCAGACATTCATTTAGGCAATGTTCTATTGCAAAGCAGACTTGTTTCCTTCATGAACCTAATTAGATTATTTAACAGGAAAACAAAATCTCAAGCATAATAATGTCTTCTTGAGCAACTAGCTGCAACTCCCTTAACAGAGTGCATGGTGGCACCATACAATGCCAGAAGCTCATTACATTCCTTTGGTCATTGCAGTGGGAAGCACAGAGTTTGTTAACATCAAGTGCTGAAAGCACTTCTAGTAGGAAGGAGTGATTCTGCTTGAGAGGCATGAAAAGCAGTTTTGTGAAACAAAAGAACAGAAGTTGGACCAGAGTCCCCATGAGATCCATGGGAATGCAATGCTTTCAATGCAACAGAGTGCTTCATACCAAATTGCTCAGAAGTATTTGGCTAGGGTCAACTCATGAAATCCAGCAGCAGTATGACATATTGACAGGTTGTGCCCTCTAGACCGGCCATGTGAAAAATATGTAGAGAAAACACGCTTCAAAATAAAAACAGAGAGTCTCAGAAGAATGCTTCAATGGCCTACTTATATGCTTTAATGCATGGTTAAGACTGTTATTGAATGACCTTTACTAATGTATCCATAAGCAGGAACTGAATATAGCTCAGTTTATGAATAGGAAAAAAATTTGGCACTACTGTAATATGGGCTAGCCACTCAGAAGAAGGAAGAAAATAACTAGTAGCCATTTCAATTTCATATAAGCAAAATCGATCTCCTCACATATTCTTGTATTTAGACTCCATATTCATATACACTTTTTCAACAGACTTTTTCCATAAATTTTATACTTTGAGAAATTACCGTTATGTTAGGACATTGAATACAATTAAGTTTGGCATTCCTCTTTACTGTACGCTCTGTCTTACACATGGCATGGAAATTGAACAAAGGAAAATCACTTTCATTTATATTATCAGACTTTGCAGCAAGTGGAAGATCTTTACAAAACCTGTTTTTACGTTGTCTTTGTGAAATGAGTTGGATCACCCCTTGGTATTTCTAATTCCTTCCAGTCCTGAAAGCTTTCTCAGTGTTGTTAAACTTGAATTCATAGCTAAGAGCAGAACAATACAGATAGGGGAGGACACAGTGCTGATTGTGTAAGGTTAGATGCACTTATGTATAAAAATGAATTGGTCATCTCCTGTAGGAAGCTTTGAATGTCTCATATAATGTGTTCTAAGTAGAAAACAAATTCTTGACAAGCAAAAACCAAAACAAAATCTGAATACTTGGGGAACTTTTAATCTGTCCTCATGACCTTAAAACATAAGGGATAGACAAGCTTATCCTTTTTGGATCATCTGTTTGTTTGTATTTTTTCCTCCAAGCGATTGACAAAAGAAAATATTGTATTTGTTTCCCTGGAGGAAATCTGTTTTTATGCACAGAATCAGTTAAAGAGACAGGTTTTATATTAAGCTATCAAATTTCGGTTAACAACAACATCAACAGGGAACAGTACTTGAGGTGGCTTTCTACATTAGTAGGAGTTCCTCCCTTAAACTAAATTGAAGACCAACCTGAGTATAAATCCTAACATGGAAAGAATTTGTTTTAGACAAGCTTGGGATTTATATGTCTTTTGTTGTTGACCTATATTATATAGCTTATGCTGTCTCTCTAAAAGACGTGGAGTGATTCATAAATTTCCTTCAGGGAATCTTTGCCCTCATCTTCTTCAAAGACATAGCTATCTGCATGGAATGGTAAATCCCCTTGGTGGAATGAATTGCTGAATTTTATGCTTTGGCATAAAATGACAAAAATTACCAGTTCTGATTACCCACTCACTTTCTGAAAAGTTAGCAACCTTAATTGGCAGGTTATATTAATCCATTTCTCATAAAACACGTACACAAAACTAGGTTTTCTTAGTTTGTTTAAAAGGAACAACAAAACCAACAAAGAAACAATTCAGAGCTATATTTCCTAGGATGTAAGTCTTGATGTCGTAGGATTGATTTTAGTCTGGTTTTACCTGGTGACACTTTCACACTGTCTAATATTTTTTTTTCTTTTTCCCCACATTCCACAGAAGACCTTCTTTTTAATTTCTTGCTGTAGCCAGTAAATTGGAAATTTCCATTAAAAATATTTTTGCTTAGGGAATAATAATTAAAGACCTATCCATGCTGGCAATCAGTGCCTAGGGTTGCTTTCATGGAGAGTTTTCTTTTGACAGAATGGCTCTAATTATTTCTCTTCAATATATATAAGAATTGCTTACAAAGATGCTTAAGAAAAATAGAGATTTATGTTTCCCTTGTGAGCAGATATTCTACACAGTCTTCTTTCAGTTTATTTTAAAAAAATTTAATTAGTGGTGAATCCACATTTTCTAAATTTCTAAAGCAAAATTAAAAAAAAAAAAGAAATAGCATTATGACTGGAATATGAGATGAACTGGATGGTTGAGTAACATCTACTGCTTTACTTCTATGATTCCTCTTCCCCTTTATAAGGAAGCTCTGACTGTAAGAGCCACAGGAACACCACTCCATAGCTTTCTGGTCCTGCATATCTCCTTTTTTGGAGCACAGCAGGATAAGGAGTTTGGCTAACAGGGTGCAATATGATTTCAACAGGATAAATGAATGTTACTACAGAGCAAAAGTAAGAGATCAATGACAATCCTATTTCTCTGAAGTGGAAAGGATGTAACTTCAGAACAGATTTGGTTAGTGACCATTTTGGTTTGATCCCAGGAAAAGGTGATCCTGCCTGGAGCTCCAGACCAAGCAAACCATATTAACAATTGATATTGCAGACAGAAAAATGCCTCTCAAAATGCTTCTAAAAGCAGTCCTACAGCAAAGGGATGAACTGTAGCACACTGTTTTCACAGTTTTCTGGCCTGTCCAGATGCCTAGTCTGATCAGAGAAGACGAGATGTTTAGCTAGATGGAGAAAGATATTCTTGCCATGTGGTCAGTCCTTGACAATCCACTCCAGTAACTCTAAGGCTTTTTCCTTCACTGGAAACCTACAGTTTTTTAATATCCTCTAGAAGGAACACATTGTCCTCAGTAGGATATAATCAGACAAGCTTTGCTGGAGCAGTTTTAGAAATAAATTTAATCCTCAAAATGTCATGTTGAAATGTTCTTGCCATAGAAATGGATATAAAACCTGAGGGAGAAAGATGAAATGTCCCCTCTAAAATAAGGCTAGATAGTTATTTGGTACACTTTCATGCAGGCATTCTAACCTCTCACACAAAAAGCAGCTTGAAATTAAATTTTCACACATGAGCAACAAACTAACTAACTAAACAAGCAAACAAAACAAAAGAAATAATAAAATATAGCTTTGGTAACTTTCTATCTAGTAGAGACAAACCCATTCTCTTCCTCAATTGCAGTCTACTGAAAAATGTTATAAACTCAGATGCAGCATGCCTGTTGATGCAGTTTTGTTTAGAGGGTACCCTGCGAGCCTGGAACATAATGGGCACTTCTGATGCAGAACCACTCCTTTGACTTTGTGGATCAGCTGGTGAAAATAGGTGAAAATAACTACAAAATCTAGCAAACTGTATATAAAAAGAGTGCAATTAGAAAACATGTCACCAACCACCTATTCTGCAGATGCTAAATGCCACTCAGATGAAACCAAATTCAAACAAATTAAAGGCAACAGTGTTTTCATGATTACAGAAGGGGCATTTGCCTCATAACTGTACAGCAGAAACATAAAATATAAAAGCACAAAGAAAACAAATTTATTTTGATGAAATATAAGAAATATTAATTTTCTGAACATTCTCCTCCATGGCATCTGTTAAGTGACAGCAGAGCATGGCTCATGCTCTTCTAAAGATATGTTCTAAAGTCACATAACCTTGTCCAGAAGCCTAGGACCTCTCCTGCCCAGCTGCTGGAGCCCAGCCTGGTGCCCAGGGACCCAAGGTCTCTGCTCAGTCTGGGGGACAGAGCTGCCACTTTCCTCTTTGCAGTTTCAACCAGTAACAGAGCTGAGCACATATCCCAGAGACATGTACATGGACACACACACCAGCACAGACACACCAAGGACATTGACACAGACAGTCACCCAGACTGTCACAGACAAGGCGCTGCCTTCAGCAGCACCTACGGACAGGACTCACATGAGACACAAGCACAGTCAGCCACTTCCCATCTCCTTCTCCTCTTCAGCTGGTAGAGACAGAAGGTCACTAGCGTAGGCACACACGTGTGTACAAACACACACAGATGCGCGTGCGTGCACACACACACACATGTGTGTGTGCTCTCCAGTCACAAGCACACACACTTGTGGGTGCCCCAAGTACTGACATGGTCAGGTTTTATGTCTCTGTGTGGTTTTCCCCCTGCCTTTCCTCATCATCCCAATTTGATGAGGTCCTTAGTCAGATAATCTTACTGAAAAAATGAAGATTTCCACACTCCACATATTCTTACCAATTAGTGCATCTAAACAGGTTTGTTCTCATCACTACCTCTCTTACCAACTCTTGGTCAGGTTTCTTCTTCTGTATGGTCTTGCTTATAAGCTTCCTCCATCTCTTTTCATACCTTTTTGCATTAAAGAACCCTTGGCCATTGAGAAAGACTTTGACCAGGTACCCTTAAAGGAGCAGTCAGTCTCCTTCCATATACACTTACAGCATCCATCAACAACTTTGTGTACAAAGGCCTTAAGTATGAATTTATGCCTAAATACCTCAGTGCACATGTTTTACTGTAGAGTAGACATTATGTAGCTTATCTATTCACTCAGAGACCCAGTGGAGAGGAGGCAGTGCACTATCAATTTATACCCTATTGTATAACTCTACTGGTTTAATAAATGTAGTCACTTTCATTACATTATTCTTAGATGGAATTATATTAAACGAGGACTACGGCTATCTCAACATGTGAAAAAAATTACAAATGGAATATATCAAAACAGAATGCATCTTCTGGCTAGCCCACATCCCTGAGGTGTTACAAATCAGATAATCTGGAGTTCACTTTTGGATTCATCATTAAGCTGAAAGATTTAATAAAGCCTGCCTTAAGGAAGCAAATCTACTAGATGCCATGTTTCATGAAGCTGAAGAAATATGCTTCCTTTAGTAAAGATCGTGAGTAGAAAAATCATCAATAAATTGTTTTTATTTCTTGCAGCATAACAATTTCAGGTGCTCTTTTTCTTATGGAAATGCTTCACAATTAGAAAAGGCAAGAACCAAGGTCAGATAGCAGTTTGGTTGATCTTTAATTTAAGATGGAGGTGTTTTTATCACCTCTTTACCTGATTTTACATTAGCTGACATGTTTAAAAGAATTTATCATAAGGCTTCTTTGTTGGATCAATTTATTAGTGTACATTATTTACAAAACAATATAAACAGAAATTATATCAATAATCACTTTTTTCTATGTAGCTAGCTATGCTGACAAGAATCCAGGCAAAATACATGTTTATCCTTATTCCCCCTTATATACATTCATATATTCCTTTTTTTTCTACAAAATTTCAGACCCAGATTTTATTTTTTCAATCCTTCAGTACTATAAATGTTATATAAACCACTGTTGAAATAAAATAAATCATTATTCTGTTAACATCAGATAAAGGGATTTGACACAATTCTTCCTGCAGTTCTATTAGCCTTATTTTAATGTTATACTATCACATGTGCTCTCCATCCTTCCTTCTTCAAATCAAATGATCTAAGCCTTCCTATCATTTCACTGTATAAATCCCTTTATCGCATCCTCATCAGTGAGAATTTGATTTATTGTCTAAATCCTGTCTAGTTCTGAAATATCACTTTAGAATGTTAGATGCAGCATTTTACGTATGTATGAATTACTGACATAATGAAACTGTAACATTTTCCATATTACTGTATGATGTTTGTCTCTTTCTTAACATTGTCAACATTCTGATCATGTTTTCAACCAAGTGTTCACTGAATAGGGTTTTTCAATGGACTATTGTGGTACCTCCATTTTCTCTAGGAAGGATACAATCCCATCGTTATGTCTGAGTGATTTAACTTGTTGGTGCCAACATGCATAGACTGCTGCCTTATGTTATTGTAACTGACCTCTTTCAGTGCGGAGCAGTGAATGTATTTGTAAAGCATATTTCATTCAATCTTAGCATGTTTTTTCAACAGCGAATATATACACCAAAAATACAACATTCATGCCTAGCTGTTCTAACACTTCAGTTTAGAATTGCCAAAGTTTTAACAATACATATTAGTTGCTATTTGGATTATCTTTTGGGTAGGATTCTAGAGATGTAATTGCAATTCTGCTATAACTCAACTTTCTCACCAGGCCAAGGAACAAAATTGAGCTGAATGATTGTGGAGCAAAAAAAATCACATGTAAGAAAAAACCAACCATATAAGAACACACATATGTGTTGTAAATATCAATTCATAATAGATATACATAATTCTATATAATATTTGATAACAAATTAGCATATCTATATACAAACAAAAGCAAGAGACAACCCATTGATTAAGGCACTAATATGAAAGATGAATGCCTCTTTTGAATGTTCTCCCTGATCACTGATGGAATGTAAAATATTTTGTGATCTCTCTAGATTACAAAAAGCTAATATTTTTTTAAAATAAGTGTTAAAGAATCTTTTAAAACCTTTCTGATTTTTAGCCAGGGCATGAAAAACAGTATTTTTCTTATGTATTAACTTGAGAAAACAAGTGACCAAAATTGTCTGATTTTAAAGATTGTCTCACTATTTTCTGTCCTTTTGTGCAAGTCCTACTTAAATGCATTAAAGTGTGTTCAATTCAGCTACAATCAAGAATGAGAGTAAATCAACCATTTTTAAAGAATGCTTTTGAAAGTGGGTTATAAATAACTTTTTTTTTTTTTAAATTTCAAACAGGTACAGAAAATAATAAGCACTTAGAATATGAAAATAACTCACTTGGAAGACTGTTATTTACTAAGTATTATGAAACTATTTAACTACATGTTTACAATATTTCAGAAAATTATGCCTAAAGTGAACGGAAAGGAAACATATATTTATTTATGTTAAAATGGTAATTAAGACAACAGTTTCCTTTTGTTAATGACAGCATGAATACTTGATTAAAGTAGTAAACCCCACCCTAATTAAGTCGTATTTGAAAGATAAAGCTAGCCATAAACTTTTTAAATATCTGCATTAATAGATACAGAGAGCCACATATGGACAATGGCTATAGCCTAAACAAAGAAATTAGATGGATTAGTTTGGACTTACATTTTCATTTTGTGTCAGAAAGAAATCCTGTCTATATGTATGAATAATTATTTAGGAATTTATTTTATTTTGTTAAAATAAGTTCCTATTTTTAAAAGATCTTTGATTGAAATTATGATTGATTAAAAAATCTGTTGTAATCTTTATTCTACAGTAGAAAGCTACTATGCCTAGCAGCCTTGAATCTTCACCTTTTTCTGACTACATCAGCATGTGGAATGCAGAAAAAAAATTGCCTTGCAATGCCTCCTTCCATTCTTTTGCTGGAAAAAATTAATATTGTCCTAACCCAGCCGCCACAACTTACTTTTCTTTGATAATCTGAAACAAATCCTTAAGTCCATGTTATATTTTCATTTTTCTCTTTAAATAAGTAAAAATGTCCAAGTTTCTAAGCAATGATATCTTTGACAAATCCAGGTGTCTCAGAATCCTTTTCAAATACACTTTTGTTTTTTCTTAATTTTTTTCTTCATTTTATGTTCTCTTAAAAAAAAAAAATTAAAATAGTCACAACACATGTCTCCTGAATGTGCTCAATATGTGGTCATTGTCTATAGAGGATCTACTTAAATACCTACAGGCAAATTCAAACTTGTTCCACCCGATTAATCACACCTCAGCATCTTATGTCACTCCAAAATGCAAATGATGTTGGCAATTCCCACCAATTTAACACAGGAGAGCCCAGCTTTTGTTGTAACTTTTAAGATAAATTGCCCCAGTTTTCACATAATCCCTAAACTGTATGTATAGTTTGTTGTAGTTCCAGCACAGTCTTCAGTCTTCAGCACCATCTGTGCTGTGAATTACCAGTCTGGTTTGTGCTTTTAACCTGTCAGTCTAAGAGCAAAAGAGAAATAGTGTGTACAGAACTGAATAAGATCTTAGATATGGTTATTTTAACTTCTTGAATATCAAAGCCTGAATTAAGGTTGTGCTTGCACATTTCATTTTGTTTCAAGCTAGATCTGTCTTCTTCAGAGAAATATTGACAAATAAATACACAAAAGCTTTGTTAACATTTGCTGCTTTGTATGAGACACTTTGTCAGAGACAGCACAGTGCTAAAGTAAGAGAAGTACCCAGATTTTGGTGCTACGCTGTCAATCCACTTTAACAGACTTGATGTATTTGCCATTATGGCAAGTCTGGAACAGGACTGCTATTTTTTTAGTGCAGCTAGGAATGACTTTGTCATACATGTTACGGTAAGTTATTTTCCCTCAAAATGACCTTGTGTGAATTGAATCTCTTAAGCAACTGTTGGAAAATGTCCGTATTTTAATAGCAATAATATTAAATGGCACTATGGATGAGCAAAGATCATGTGGAAATTATTATGTAGATAACGAATCTACAGTTATTTAAAGAACATAAATAACAAAGAATGAAAAGATTTATCCTTTTACTGTAAAGAACATAATTAGAAATAAATTCAGATGTCAAAATGGACAAATCAAATATGCCAGGCATTGCACTTGTCTCTGAAGGTGGTGATAAGATACCAAATTATTTGAGATTTTTAAAAATACATCAGGCTGAAGATGGTAGGAAAAAATTTGGCAGAGAGACAAGATAAAAATTCTAACAGATCAGTTTTATTTCTTAGCTTTAAGATTGGATAAGAGTGTTCTCCAAGACGCTGACAAAGTTATAGCATTCAAAAAATACACTAAAAATTAAGAAAATAGGGAAAGTGAAGCACTAACTGCAGTGGTAATACTTTGAAATTGTAGGACCAAATGTAAGCATACCGTGTGTTCATATTTTCCTTGAGATGCATATTTAGATGTAGTAGTCTTCCAAAAGGACAAGTGGAGAAGAGTCCCATCTTGCATCCCGCCCGGTGCTTAGAGCTCAAGGAATATAAATATTTTGCTGAAATTCTCACTGACTGAGAATTATGGGCAGTCCAGGTATTTCTTCCATGAGTTCTGCAATCAATAGGGTTTTATCCAAAGGTGTGTTCTTCTTCCTCTGCTAAGCATACCCTTTCAGAAGGGAAGTCTACAAGGAATACAGGCATTTCTTCAGACATACTGCTGTGACTGATCTTCTGTAAGATCATTTTATTGTGTCTCATTCAATGTGTACAAGCTGTGGAAACCCCAGAAGACTGAAAAATAACCCCATAAGATAGAGGCTTTCTCTACACAAAATGGAGCTTTCTTGTTTGAGCTATCTGTATCTCTCTTCAGAAGAAATGATCTGCTTACTAGATAGGAAGCCTCTATATTCAATTTAAAGTCCCTGCCTTGCTTGAATCAGGTGTTTAGATTTCAATACTGCAATATCAAAATGCAGTGGAATAAATGTGGCCATACATTTTCTTTTTGCTAACAAGCCCTTTTACACTGATAACTAAACAGTAAAATGAAAATATTTTTACTTTCTTCAATGACATTCTGTGAAAGAAAGCTTTATTTTAGATAATAATGATGTGCAAGTATTCATCCCATTTCTACACAGTTGATTTTCAACATGCCCAAGAGAATAACAACTCGTAATCGGCTTCTGGATCTGAAAGAAGAGAGGGAAAAAAGTTTGGATTTTCAGTATTTTTCAACATTTGCATTCTTGACACATCTTACCATGCAATGAAAATTCAAGATATATTCTATGATCCCCACTCATTAGAAGTAGAATGTACTTCTAATTCAAGAAGATTTGATCCTGTACTTTTGGAGAGCGTTTATCTGATCTAAATCTGAAGAGTTTAGATTTGCTGTGAAGACTGAATAATTCATCTATTTCATGGACCATTGAAAACCAATTAGTTGATTATTCATATACTTTTGGAATACTTTGCACTTCTCCAATTATATTTTTTGTAATAATTCACTCAATATAAAAAATAAATACTTAGCTATCATCATTAAATAGGCCTGCGGCATTATTTAATCATTTGGAGGGAAAACCTTAAGAAGGTTGACGTAAAGATTCTTTTTTTTTTTTTTAACCAAATGAGATTCTCTAGTTTTAAAAGTGCAAGAATATAAAACATTATGCATGAAAGGGTTGTTTAGTAAGTATGAACAGATAGAAGAAAATCATACTGGAAAACACGCAAAGAGAAACAATGTCATTAGCAGATAATTTTTTTCCCTGAATATCACCATCAATGCAATCTGTTGTTTTTTAGAAAAAGCATGTACAGATGGAAGAAGTCACATGGAACATCTATTTTCTAAGCACCCACTCAAAAAATAACAAGGCTGTACCATGAAAAAAAGTCACTGAAATTCTGAAATAGTAGTAAAGATGAAAAAAGGGCTAATGAGGAAAAAAGAAAAAAAACCTGCATGAAAATCCAAGGAAATAAAACTATTCCCAGAAAAATCTCATACTACCCACTGCCTTTTATTGGATATGAAAACACTACTGTCTAGTACCACCTAATTGGAATACTGCAACAACAGCAGAATTAAATCAAGTCCAACTTTCTGAAGTGGGAGATGTCATGTCCTGAGAGTACCCCCACTCCATCGTAGTGCATAGTGATGGGGCTTGTGCCTCCTTTATGTCTAAATTCAACTCTTCCTCTTCATTTCCACTTGAACCCCAAGTGTCTCCATCTCCTGCTTCTGGATCCCAGTCATCAGTCAGGACTACCATTAGGGCTTCCCAGTCCTGTTTCCCTTTGTGCTTTGATCAATGTGCTCAGTCCTTTGTGGAGCCATCACATCTGATATCTGACACAGCTGACATCTCCGTTAACCTTGGAGACTGCTGAGCGTCCCTCGTGGCACCAGTCTCAGCAGGAAATAGATTTTCATCTGTTTGTAACCATCTGAACATTCTTTCAGTTTCTGAAGATCAGCCTCCTGCTCTTCTTGAAGTGCAGTCATCAATAACCAACACAAATAGATACACTGATCACCTGTTTTTCTCATACTATCCCCTCTTATTTTAGAAGACATCTTCCACAGTGATACCATATTGGACCTGTCTGATCTTCCCAAGGAAGAGGACTATGGATTTTCACAGCAAATTCTTTCCATAGTCTGGACCAGCAGGGTACCACAAAGACATTTTGGGAGTCAGAGACATCCACCTCCTTCCTGTTCCCATGACCCTTCTGGTTGAGCACAAGAAGCCTTTAAAGCCATGCAACCCCCTTTTTCCTGAACTACTGACCCAGAAACAGCTACAAATTTCAAAACACCCTTCTATAATTAATCCCAAGAAGTTTTAATCACAGACACAAACACACACACACACACACACACACACTCAGAGGTAGGTCCCCATCACCCTGACCTGTGAGGTTCCCCTGTTCTCCCTGCGGGAGAGGTGGCTGCCCCATGCAAGCAGCCCCTGGCCGGGTGCAGGCACCCCACGGAGGGGTTCTCTGTCCAGGCTGGACTTCCCACAGTGCCAAACCCTGTTTGGCTTCTGCCCTCTTCCCACTCCACTGTCTGTCTTCCTGTTACAAATGTTCATGCTTTGTAAAATATTTTTTTGCAAGTTGATTATTTTATTTCAAATGTCTTCTTGTAATTCCCTGTTCCTATTCAATAAAAATGATGATCATCTTCCCCTCTGGTACTATCCTGTCAATTTGAGGCAAACATACTCTCAGATATCTTTAGATGTTTCATTCACATGCCGGTTGCACTGACATTCTTACTCAGCAGTTATTGTTGTTGTCGTGGTTTAACCCGGCTGGCAACTAAGCACCACGCAGCCGCTTGCTCACTCCCCCCCCCCTCCCTCAGTGGGATGGGGGAGAGAATCAGGAAGGGGAAAAAAGGTTAGAGCCGAGGGCTGAGATAAAGACAGTTTAATAAGAGAAAATAATAATAATAGTAATAATGAGAATGATAACAAAATATACAGAATATATAAAACGAATGATGCACAATGCAATTGCTCACCACCCGCCGACCGATGCCCAGCCCGTCCCGAGCAGCGATCAGTACCCGAGCGACCGACCGACCCACCAACCCCGCCGAGCATGACGTTATATGGTATGGAATAGCTCTTTGGACAGTTTGGGTCCTAGCTGTGCTGTACTCCCAGCTTGTTATGCACCTGGCTGAGCAGGAGAAGCTCAAAAAGTCCTTCAGCAGTCTGAGCACTGCTTGGCAACAACTAAAAACATCAGTGTGTTATCAACATTCTTCTAGTACTAAATCCAAAGCACAGCACTATGCTAGCCTCTGTGAAGAAAACCAACTCCATCCCAGCCGAAACTAGGACAGTTGTCTAGGCCATTTTACAAAGGTTGGGCTATGCAGACACCCCACACAAAAGAAATCTGGTTCTGAATTAGAGATGGCATTTGAAAAGTAGCATAAAAATATTCAGTGAGACATCTTATGGAAGGAAAGGTAATTTCCTTTTTTAAAAAAAAAAAAATTTCTAAGTTAATTTTACCTCTTCATACTCTCACACTCACATATGGAAAGTGTCAAGATACGTATATGAAAGTGGTCTGGCCAGGATCAAACCAGAGGATGCTGTATGCACCCTCTTGTTTGTATGCAAAAAAGGATGAGGCAAGCTACCTGTTAAGACTTCACTACATCTCTGGAGTTCTTCACTGGTGACAACAAACTGATTTTCAACTTCCTATTCAATCCTGATTGAGTGGATGCTGCTTGGGATCATTTGCATCATTATTTTGTTTCACTCTTTCTAGGTTTCATGTAAAATTCCTGAGCTTCACAATTCTTAATTCCCTTATAGAATCATAGAATCACAGAATGGTTTGGGTCAGAAGGGACCTTTAAAAATCATCTAGTCCAACTCCTGTGCTGTGGCTGATTCTGGCTTTTTTGCCGCTTCAGTCCCGTTCTTCATCATCTTGATACCTCATTTTTATGTCCCTTTGCTCCTTCGTTTGAATAAAATCACACATATGATGCTAATGTATACCTTCTGGTACTTCTTTTGTTGTTTTTTTTTTTCTGGTGCTTCACTATAGACATGCACAGTTCTCCATACACATGGTAATTCACAGGTAATTCATAGAAATCTTAATATTTGTATTACAAATATTTACAGTGGGGTATTCTGGGACACCTCAGCCTGCACTGGGCATCACAGAATCACAGAATGATTGAGGTTGGAAGGGACCTCTAGAACACATGTGGTCCAACACCCCTGCTCAAGCAAGGCCACCTAGATCATTACACAGGAGAATGTCCAGACAGTTTTTTAATATCTCCAAGGAGGGACACTCCACAGCCTCTCTGGGCAACCTGTGCCCATGCTCAGACATGCTCACAGCAAAAAAGAAAAAAGTGTTCCCAGATGTTCAGAGGGAACCTCCTGTGTTTCAGTTTGTGCCCATTGCCTCTTGTCCTGTCACTGGGCACCACTGAAAAAAGCCTGGCTCCATCTCTTTGCACCCTCCCTCCAAGTATTTCTATACATCGTTAAGATCCCCCTGGGGCTTCTTTTCTCCAAGCTGAACAGTCCCAGCTCTCAGCCTTTTCTTGTAGGAGAAATACTCCAGTCCCTTATCAAGCCATTGATAAGGGATCAAGCCATTGCTATCCACAAAGCATGAAGTATTTGGAAAACAGGAAGTAAAAGGTTTGGACTGGAAGAGTAAAAAGTATAAGAAATCATGTTGCTACATGGAATACTTAATTAATTTGTTCTATCCAATTTATTAATATTTGTTAATAATGTAATTTGGTCACAGCTTCTTAACGGGAACATGTTAGATAGTTTTCTTAGCCCATCAAACAACAATTTACTTAAAACCATAGGCTAAAATGAAAATAATTTGCTGTACATACTCATGTAGATTTTTAGGCAAAAATGTAGCTAAATATTAGAATAGATCACGAAGAATGTGCTGTCTTCTCCATCACTGGGCTAATCATTACTGAATATTAAATATGTGTCCATTTTTTTTTTTTTAAGTATATACCTTAGTTCAAGCACAGCTCTTGAGCATGGAGTGTGATGTACCATAAATGCGTACTAAAGAAATTGCACATTCTCATAATAAAATCCAAGGGGACACATTCAAGGGGCAGTGTTTACATGATATGGCCCCATGTCTCAACATAAACAAAGACGTGAGACTGGTATATTTGAAGTACTTGTATGAATCAGCTCTCCTCTTTTCTTTCTTGTACCAGACTCAAATGCCTCCTCCCTGATACAAACCCAGTTCCATTCCTTGTTCTGTTTAATCTTTATAATATCCTTTTTTACATGTTCTGAGACTCTTCATTTGCTCCTTCTCTGACATCCATGCCTTATCTTGGAGAGGAATCAGGAGCCATTGACTTAAAATAACGCAAAGATATATTTGGTTTTTCTTGTTATGGCAACATTCCCACTTCTGAAGTTCCAGCAGAATTTAATTAAAACTGATGCATTTCTAAGAAATATTTCAATTTAACCAGTAAAAACTATCTAACAAAGTAAAAATGCCTTCTAGAAGATAACTTCTCACCACAAGATAGTAGTTAGAATGTTGGGCCAAGGTTTATTTCCCACAGAAGAACTCAGGAAGGAATATCTTCTCTTACACTCTATGATATTCAGGATCTATGGTGCTATCTGACTCCAGTATCAGTACCAGCACAGATAACCAGCATTGTGTTATGAAGTTTTTCCATTCCCTCAACATAGTGGCATGAAATTCAGCAAAGATATACAAAAGGTCTGTTGCAGATGAAAACAGAAAATCTGGCTAGATGATATGCTTCCAAAAATGTCTCAGCAGAGACTCACTGAACTGCAACAAAAATGCCGTGAGGCTCTGTCTCATTTAACATAATCTATTCTAGGACTACAAGAACCCTTTTTGTATTAATCATTAAGAGATGAAGGGTCTCTGCAGGAGCCAGGGCACTAATATAGAGATGAAGACTAAGAGTGAGAGACAAAAAGGGGCACTATGTATTTAGCAGAACAGAGTTAGAAACAGGGGTCAGATCTGGCAAAGGTAATAGGACTGAAAAAGCACAGAAAAGAAATGGAAGTTTATGTCATGGAGACACTGCAGAGAAATCTGAGGTAGCTTTCTTTTTGGATATCCTCTGCATTAATGCTGGGAGAATTTTTTTCTCATCAAAAATCAGAACTACTGTCCTTTTGCACCACTGTTTTTTAAGAATAGCATTGCATTTTTGTTTGATGTCATCAAATTATATTCTTTTTCCATTGTCTTTGCACAAAGTGGACATTACGTCAGGCTTTATAAATTTTAAGATCTTCAGCTTTGTGAATTGTTTACATTTTTTACTTCTATATTTTCTGCTTTTGCTGTATTTATACTGTTTCACATAATTAAGTTTAATTAATTTGATCTTGTTAGTGAGATACTAAATAATTTCACAAAAAAATTGTCTCCCAAATTAATCTTAAACTGAGCTAATATTCTTCTTTCAAATCCATTTTAAGCTAAGCTATATTACTTGTTGTGATCATGAAATGGTAGAGTTTTCCATCTTTGGTGAGGTAAGGAAGGGGGTCAGTAACACCGCCACCATGGATTTCCGGAGGGCAGACTTTGACCTGCTCAGAATGCTGGTTGGGGGAGTCACTTGAGAGATAGTCCTGAAGGGCAAGGGGGTCCAAGAAGGCTGGGTATTTTTCAAGGAAGAAGTCTTAAAGGCACAGGACCAGGCTGTCCCCATGTAAGACAAATTGGCGGGGAAGACGACCGGCCTGGCTGGACAGAGGTCTACTACTGCAACTAAGGGAAAAAAGGAGAGCTTACCATCTCTGGAAGAAGGGGCAGGCAACCCAAGAAGAGTACAGGGATCTTGTCAGGTCATGCAGAGAGGAGATTAGAAAGGCAAAAGCCCAGCTGGAATTTAACCTGGCCACTGTTGTAAGGGATAATAAGAAAAGTTTTTATAAATATGTTAACAACAAAAAGAGAGCCAGGGAGAACCTCCATCCTCTAGTGGATGCAAGGGGGAACATTGCCATTAAAGACGAGGAAAAGGCTGAGATACTCAACGCCTTCTTTACCTCAGTCTTTAATGGCCCGACAAGTTATCCCCAGGGTACCCAGCCTCCTGAGCTGGAAGATGGGGACAGAGAGTGGAATGAACCCCCCTTAATCCAGGAGGAAGCAGTCTTTGACCTGCTATGCCACCTGGACATCCACAAGTCTATGGGGCCGGATGGGATCCACCCAAGAGTGCTGAAGAAGTTGGCAGAGGAGCTTGCCAAGCCACTCTCTATCATTTATGAGCAGTCCTGGAGAACAGGGGAGGTCCCAGATGACTGGAGGTTGGCAAATGTGACGCCTCTCTTCAAGAAGGGCCGGAAGGAGGATCCGGGGAACTACAGACCAGTCAGCCTGACCTCAGTACCGGGAGATTATGGAGCGGTTTATCTTGAGTGTGCTCACCAGGCACATGGAGGACAATCAGGGGATCAGACCCAGTCAGCATGGGTTCACGAAAGGCAGGTCTTGCCTAACCAACATGATTTCCTTCTATGACCAGGTGACCCGCCTGGTAGATGAGGGAAAGTCTGTGGATGTTGTCTACCTGGACTTCAGCAAAGCCTTCAACACAGTCTCCCATAGCATTCTCCTGGAGAAGCTGGCAGTTCATGGCCCAGATGGATGTACTCTTCGCTGGGTTAAAAACTGGCTGGATGGTCAAGCCCAGAGAGTCGTGGTGAATGGAGCTAAATCCAGCTGGCGGCTGGTCACAAGCGGTGTCCCCCAGGGCTCAGTTCTAGGTCCGGCCTTCTTTAATATCTTTATCAATGACCTGGATGAGGGGATTGAGTGTGCCCTCAGTAAATTTGCAGATGACAGCAAACTGGGTGGTAGTGTTGATATGCTTGAGGGGAGGAGGGCTCTGCAGAGGGACCTGGACAGGCTGGATCGATGGGCCGAGGCCAGCTGCATGAGGTTCAAGGTTTGGGGAAGAGTGGCTAGAAAGCTGCCTGGTGGAAGAAGACCTGGGGGTACTGGTTGACAGCCAACTGAATATGAGCCAGCAGTGTGCCCAGGTGGACAAGAAGGCCAATAACATCCTGCTTTGTATCAGGAATAGTGTGACCACCAGGAGTAGGGAAGTGATCGTGCCCCTGTACTCGGTGCTGGTGAGGCCGCAGCTTGAATACTGTGTTCAGTTTTGGGCCCCTCACTACAAGAAAGGTGTTGCCTTGCTGGAACATGTCCAGAGGAGAGCAACCAAGCTGGTGAGGGGTCTGGAACACAAGTCTAGAGGAGCGGCTGAGGGAGCTGGGGTTGTTTAGCCTGGAGAAGAGGAGGCTAAGGGGAGACCTGATCGCCCTCTACAACTACCTGACAGGAGGCTGTAGTGAGGTGGGGGTCGGCCTCTTCTCCCTGGTAACAGATGATAGGACGAGGGGGAATGGCTTGAAGCTGCGCCAGGGCAGGTTTAGGCTAGACATTAGGAAAAACTTCTTCACCGAGAGGGGTTGTCAGGCTCTGGAATGGGCTGCCCAGGGAGGTGGTGGAGTCCTCATCCCTGGAGGTATTTAAAAGAAGGATAGATGAGGTGCTTAGGGACATGGTTTAGTGGTGGGATGGCAGTGCTAGGTTAACAGTTGGACTCGATGATCTTAAAGGTCTTTTCCAACCAAGGTGATTCTATGATTCTATTCTATGATTCTATAATTAAGCTTTTACCCACAGCTATTCTGAAGTCTTATTTCTAGAACTGCTACGCAGGGATTAATAATTTTTCATGAGGCTGAGCTAGACGCTAACATTTAACTTATTTTAACTGTCAAATACCAGCCTTAAACATACCTTTCACTTTCACTTTTTCCATTTCTCATCTATCTGCTTTAAAGATTTCTGAGACACCAGCAATAACCTAAAAAAACAATTTCTTGCTTCAAAGCTACGTGAATTTTCTGGTTTTACTTCATGGTTAGACATGGCACAACTGTCATTTAGAATAAAAAAGCAAAATAAGAACTCTAGTGATCAGTTATCTAATAAAACCCCTGAAAACCCACCACCACCAAAAAAATCCTGCAACTGCACTCTTTCCAGGCTATGATTATTCATTCTGCACTGAGAAACTCCTGTTTCCCTGTTTACTGGAGAGACAGATGGGCTTTAAGTATTTTGATTTTGAGAGTATTGACACCAGAAAGATGTTTCTGTTCATGACTATTGTCAAATATGTAGAATACAAAAGGTTTACATGCTTTACATGGAATAGAAAGTGTTTACAAAACAGTTGAGTTCTGGGGGTTTTAGGTAGCTGTTTGTGTGAGGGTTTTTTGGTCTTGCTATAGATATCTAAAGTATTCTAACTCTTTGAAAAATACAGATTTTGGGCTTTTTTTTTTTTTTTTTTTTAGCAGTAACTATCATAAGCTTTTCTCTGAGTAATTTTATATCCTTTTCCCATAAAGAGGGTATGTCCACACGAAAAAACTTCCTTGGATACAGAGAAGCACACACTTACTGAAATTGTTTTACATTTTTAGCACCTGAAATGTCTTTTGAAGAATGGGACAGTTAAACTGGAGGAGGAATGAGCTGAGATCTTGAAGGTAAAATCTGAATATGTATCAGGGAATTATGCAATATTAGGGAGACATCCAAATACTAAGGTTTCAGATATCATTATAACAGAAAAGACTAAAATAAAAGCAAACAGCAATAAAGTAAACAAGTAGTGTCCCAGTTGTGCCGCTTTGCTCAGCTCATGAAAACCTGTGAGACTATGGGAGCAGTGTGAATAAAAATGGTTACTACTACTACTAGAATGCCTAGCAAATGATGATATCTTGTTAGAAAATCTATTACTGATACATGATGAATGCTACATCAATAAGTTACCAGTAACTAGCTTTACCAGGTATAAACTGTTTGCTAAGGATATATTTTGTCAGAGAAGTGGCATTTAAAAATAGAACTAAATAGTGTTAAAAATATCACATACTCTAGTAAAAGGATTATGCAGTCAAATTTGTATTCTTACAAGTCAAGCTGTAAGAGAATACAAAGTATTATAATATGGGCTTCTTTGACAGGAAGTGAAAATTTTGTGACAAAAATGACTATATGGTTAGAACTTTTCTCTGAGCAAGGACCAATACAAACTGCAAAACCATTAAGTTTATAAAGACAAAAATTAAAAGAGACTTGAGCAGTTCTACTTACACTGTGAAAGAATATCCATTACATTTGAGAAAGCAGCACACTTTAAAATGGGGAAAGGACATACTTTTTGTCTATTCCAAAACCAGTTTGTAGAATTCTTCTTGCTCTTAGATGTCACTCAAACAGTAACTTGACATAAATCAACAAGGACTCAGACCTCCATCAGCTTTCTAGACATGAGGGATCAGATAGCCATCACCTTTCTAGACACAAGAGTTTTTCTCCGGGGAAGAAGGAAGTTGGGGGAGGTTTGGTTTGTTTCCTTTTTATTGGAGTGGTGGTGGTTGTTTGTGTGGATTGGTTTTTTTCTTACGGAAGACAACTAACCTATATCATTTAGGAAAGTTAAGAAATGCTTATACCATACTTTGGAGCAGTGTTCAAGAACAGCCAAGTTAGATCCATCCCAAACCCTTGTAACCATGTATTTTACTGCAGCATAATTCATAGTTGGGATCCCAAAAGATGTGTAGGTTGAGCTCAAAATCTTGTTTATGGGAAAAGAAATACACCTTGCATCTATATAAAGCCAAGAAATTATTGGTACTGTAATTGAAAAAGTCTAATTCAAAATCATTACTAGTCTATATCTAATTGTTACTAAAAAAGAAAAAATAATAATACAATTGAAATTTTTATACACATGCTTAGTTTCTATCTCTTTTCCTGATGTTATGTTCTTGCTTTTTGTACTCCTCTGTGTTCTGACGTGGTTGGTTTCATTCAGCTGATGCTGGTGGGTGTTGTACTGAAAGTGCTCCCATAATAAAAGGCAAGATGGAAAAGGAGACAGAACTACAGAATACTGAACCCCCTGTACAGCACAACACTGGGGGTGGGGAAATCTTATGAAACTCAGGACATATCATGTAATAGTTAAGGGGGGGGTGTGTGCGTTAAATGTATCTGCTACTGTCAAGACTTCATCTGTTAATACCATTCTGTGCACAACTCCAAGCAGACATATTAAAGAAAATGAACTTGTCTAATACAGACAGGTTAATAGAGAGACAACAGTCTTCCATGGCAGAATATTTTGGTTTGCCATATGACCGGAATAACAATCTTATGTTCAAGATAACTCTGTTAGAGAATTACTAATTATTTGATTTTTTTGGTTTGCTTTGGTTTGGGTTGTTTTTTTTTTTCTGTCCCAGATAAACTCATGCCCCTTGTTGCCATGAAGCAAACAATGCTTTGCCTTTGAACAAAAATGATAGCTCTTGGCAGTCTGTGGTTTATAAGAAAATGATGCCATGCCTTTGAGAGTTATGAAAGGGATTTCCAACTGGCTACTGCAAACCAGCATTGTTATAGGATCTTTGTGATTCCTAGCTGCACTGTCCTCTCAAAGTCTCATTAACATAACTAAAACTAGAATTTATTCAGTTCTTCTCAAGTTGTTTCAAAGGGGCTTATTATGTGCTTTGAGCACTAATGAGCACTATGAGCACTAATTCACCCATTCAGTTCATCGGAGCTGCAACACTAAGATGGAGCACAATTACATACCACCACAAATTGCTTAAGTACTTCTAGAAAAGAGGATGCCCTTTCAATCTGTTTAAAATAGCATGGATTGATTAGTGTCTCAGATAAGTTCTTAAATATTTATGACAATTTTTGTTCTGTTATATTACTAAAATGTAAATAATGAGTTTATGAAGAGATACTATGGTATACTTGCAGGCACGTGGTTAATAATCAGCTGAAGTGTCTCGCTCTACTGCTGTTCGGTTTTTGGTCCATAGCTGCATAAAGTAAGCTGAAGCAACATATTGTGCACTCATAATTAAACAGCCTTATGCCAATGTTTTTTTTTAAATAATAGCTTTCTTTCTAGAAGACTGTTTTCTTATAATTAAGGACTCTGTTGCCTTTTTGACTAATAGAAATCACTTTCCTTGATATCAATAACATTTTATTCACAAGGATCAATTCATTCACCTACATGAAGGACTGTGCTTTACCTATGTGCTCAAAGTTGTTGATATCTTAAGTGTTAAGAGACCCTCAGAGGCAGGCGGCTTACATGCATGGGATTTAGGCCTTATTGTCTAGTTTGCTGATGCTTTGCTAAAGTCAGTAATGTCTAGTTTGGATGTTTTGCTAAAGTCAGTAGTATAGGTACTTAATAAATTTAGAACCCTATTCAAGGACGGAAAGAATCGGCAGGGAATGAAGCAAAAAGATAATAACGGTTTGTCAAGGTTGATAGACTAGAAGGAATGAGAACTATTTGACGCAGGAAGATTTGTGGCTCCTTACAAAGGAGAGTTTTTGATAAGAACCAGGAGTTTACCTTAAGAACTGGTTTATACCGACCCTGCAGTTTGGGCAAGAGCCAAGGAGCAACTGAGTCTGCGCAAGAACAAGGGGTTACTAGCGGTGACAAAGAAGAGCCGGCAGCCTTCATCCCCACGACCCCCGATGACCAGAGACAATGCATTGTATCGAAGACCACCACAAGGAGGCACTGAGCAAGCGCAGTTGGGAGGGACTTATAGAAATGACCTCATGAAACTAATTTTAATAAAAGCGGGGACAGGTTATGCATATGTATAGGCATATTGGGAAACTTCATGTATATGTAACACTTTGCTACATATAAACAGGACAAGTTGCCACGTGGAGGGGTGAACGACTTTGGTGGGACTACCCCCCGTGCTGCCCAGCGCTGAATAAACATACCTACTTTACAATCTTACAGATTGTGGAGTCCGTTTTCCGCACGTCAGTTGTCCTCAGGTGCCCTTCAAGTGATGTCCAGCCCTTTAACTAACTGTACAGTAGGAACATATGTGCTGTTAAATATATGAAGACCAAACTCAAACCTTGGGTCCCAAGCTGACGATGCTGTTCAATTCTTAGGGCACTCCTTAGCTTTGCTGTGAAACTTAGTTTCTCCAAAACAAGTCTGGTATTGGAAGTACAAGCTCAATGTAGTGTCAGCATGAATTCACTAGCGCCACTTGGCCTCAGAGCTAGGCATCCTTTAGCTTTTTTTATTTAGCAACATGAATATACATAGTAGGGCTTGTAGATGTGTTTGAGTTCCAAAACACAGACTAAACATTTGCTGCTTTGCTGATGCAGAAGTTGCATATCTTTTTGTTTGTTTACAGACAATATGATTATGATATTTACATGCACTGAATGCTGTATATATTAAGTTTCAGTATTGTTTTTGTCCCCTCTTAGCACACACCATACACTGAAATATTAATAAGTAATATTAAGTGATAAATAATTATTGATAAGTAATTACAAGTAATAGGAAAAAAGATGTAGAACCTGAAATATAAAAAAGGAGAGAGAGAGAGAAAGAGAGTGAGGAAGGAAGGAAAGAAAGAAGGAAGGGAGGGAAGGAGGGATAGAGGGAGAAAGGGTTAGAAAGATTTTTTTAAATGTGTTTAACCTGTGATGCCACTTGGAGCAGAGAAAGCAATTGAAACTTTTGACAATTAATAGACACTCAAGTATTCCCTATTTAGATGTGCAAAACAATACATGAGACTTTGCTTTGTCTACTGGCTTTCAATAAAGTGTTGTTTCTTTATGCCAGTTGGCAAGCTATCAGCCATCATTGTTCCACTGCAAATAATTCAAATGCAAGACATTACACAGACCTATGGAGTGACTGAAAGAGCAGTTTTATATTGCTTATTTCTGTTTTTTCCATGTTTCTTGACAGATATGGGGAACAGATAAGGAAAAAAATATTGTATATCTCTTTCTTTCAAACTCAGCGGGAGGACTATACTGTTTTGCTACAATGCTTTTCTTAGAGTTTCATTTATCTCTAATGTATTTATTCCCATCTTAATTTAGTAATAAATGTGTTACACTGTTTAATGATTTTATGTCCATAGTGCTTTGCCTTTTTATGATAAATGGCTTGTTAAATTAAATTTCACATTGCTAAATCCACTAAGATTTCTTTCCAAAGTTGTGGGGATTTTTTTTTTTTTTCTCCTCTATTTCTTCTGTTTATATCTAGGTATGTTAGAAATCTGTTATGCAGTTTAATCTTTCATTTCACTTCTGAAGGTACTTGCAAAATACTTTGTATAGTAGACTAAAATTAATCTGATTTTCTCAAAAAACTTATATTTAAAATGTGTCAGAACTTCGATTACAATTCTCAAATGTTTCTTGCATTATTTTAAGTGCTTATATTTTCCTTTCTTTTTTTTCCTTTTTAGTGTCTTTACTATTTCCTTTTTGTACACAGTGATTTTGGGATAGATTTTGTTGTCCTTTTCTTTTTTTTTAAATTTCACAGAAATACTAGGGACAATGGCTGTAAGTTCAGGTAAATACCACAGCCACCTCCAGAATCCTGGTCTCTACATATCCTTTAATACCTGTTTTATGCAACTAGGAAGATTACAAAGTGCCTGTCAACCAAGACCTGAATCTAGACAATCAGTACAACAAGGACTCTATGACACAACGTAACATGTTTTCAATTTGAATCTGTTTATGCATGCCCTTTGAAAAAATTTTCAGTTGGATTTCATTACTGGAGACCAACATCTAATGTTCTGTTTCTCAAAAGCAGCAAGGTTCATCAAGTTGTTATTATGAAAATAGAGTCCTTCTGCATAATATTTAATGATCAGAATTATATGACGCTCTCAGGCTAAACTCTTATCACAGAAATGTATTAGAACTTCCCGTAATGAAAGCACTAGAATTCTTTGCCAGTGCTCCTTCCTCCTGCATGCCCACTTTTTATTCATAACATGTAGATTGGATATAATACCTTTATTTTGGTTTTAAAACAGATGTTTCATTGGAAAACTAGATGGATCTGATATTTATAACAAGTATATTGTATGTTTGTACTTTTCCTCTGGATATAAAGAAGATGTCTTAAAAAAACCCCAGATTTCAACAGAAGATTGTGAAACAACTTTCCTGTTGCACTGGTCTGTCAATTAATATTTGCATTTTGTACAATTAATTGTAGCTCAGAAACAGACTTCAGCATTTAAAAATGTCTTCTCTTGAAGTCTTTGATAAAGCTGGAAATAAAAAAACTAATGCTAATCATTTAGGTTTTGTTTGGGGTTATTGTTGTTTCTTTTCTCAGATGAGTTCTGTTTAATATCTACCTGAATAAGGCTGACTGACATGGTTTTACTTACAGTTCTAAAATCACACTGGGCTAAAGTGGACAAGCAATTTAAATGGTTAGAATAAATAATGCACACCTCATACATTGTGTTGCTGCAAGCAAACAATTTAAGTGCTAACATAACTTAGCTTCTAGTTCCGGATTCATTTTCCTCTGTTGTCAGGAAATTTTAATGAAAGAACAGTAGAAAAAAATCTGTGCATGTGAATTTGGAGTGCAGACAAGACAATGCATAAAGTCCCCCTCTATTTGAACAGAGTCATTTATTACTATGGTGCCAAGAAATACTAAAGAAATCAGATTGGCTGGGGGTGCTTTCCATTATTTCTTCTTTCTGTCAGACATGTTCTATTAGATTTAATAGAATGTTGTCCAACAACAAATCTGCCAAACAGAAAATGGTGTTACAATTTCTTAAGTGTTGCTTTTCCTCAGTTAAATCATTTGAACTCTTTTTTTGTGCATTATTTTAAAGGTCTTAATCACACTTCTATGATGCCTAGAAGAGGTAACAAGAGAAAAAGAATTTTTTCTTTTATTCCTATCTTTCACTGAAGGCAAACCACTAGCAAGCTAAAGCTCTGAATAAAATCTACCACTTAGCACTGGTGTGGGTTTTCATTCAGTAATAGATTAATGTTGCACTGTTTTTTTTCCCAGCTGGCTTCTACACCAACATACAGAACCTCTAACTTTGGCACTACATCAGATGTCAAAATGTCCCTATGCAAAGAATCATCCACTCTGCCACAGGGGTTCATGACAAAATGGGGTTGAAGCTGCACTATTTCAGGGCCTGCGTATGTCTCTTGTTTCTCTCAGTATCTCTCTAGTGGGAACCAGGCTGTCAAAAGCATCTTCAAAACTATTTTTCTACAGGTGTCTTACTAAAAAAAAAAAAGTTTTCAAATAGCAGGGGGAAATGAATGTAAATAAGCACTGACAATATTAATTTACTTATCCCAAGGGAGTGTTGTCATGCAGTATCTTTAGCTGTCTCACTAGTGTCAGGCATGGTGATCCTCCTCTCAGCCCCTTGGGGGATTAGGTGGGTCTAAGAGAAGAAGAGGATGGTAAAGAATGAAGTACCGTCTTTGCCAGTCTACAAGCCAGAATTGACTTAATCTTACTTTCCTTATTCTATGAAGACAGAGCAGAAGATTGACACTAAGAAGGTAAGGTTCTGATGACATCACCCTCTCATCTACCTGTAAAATGCTGATCACGTGTTCTAGTATGTGCCACTATCTGAAGTATATAATTAGACTGAAAATGCAGGAAAAAGGGAATTTCCTCCAACATCTCTATTTACTTGTCATTTAATTTTCTGTCTTTAATTGGCTTAAAGAGATTAATGAAGTATTTGGTAACAGGAATTTGTGATCTGCCCGTTTTATAAAGCTGGAAGGGATAAATAGTTAGATTTGAAAAACAGGTAATTCTAAATATGTCTAAATATGAAAGCAAGATCCATGTAACTTTGTCATTATTTGGCACTCATGACTCCTGGCAAAAAACTTGCTAACTTGCCAGTAGGCTTCAAGACCTCCCTTTTGTAGTTCATAAGTGTGAAGAGACAAGAGAATATATCTGGACTGAAAATAATTTCAGAAAGTTCCATTATATACATTGTCCTCTGCGCTCTGGTGGTCTGCCCAAAGAATCTGTGGACCAGTTAATCCAGCTCTGGGCTGGATTAATTCTAAACACTGAATATAATACTCCTCTGTCACTAAGAGGCTCATTTTTGATCCAACAGAGCCAAGGAAAATGCTCCATGGCAATGGAGATGCTCATTACAGGCAAGTGTTTCTCCCTTGTTGGCTTGCTGAAATGTGGTACATGGAAACTGAACCCTGTACAAACATGCCCTGTTTTTGTTAAATTATTCCTTTTGATCACACAAGTTTGATCTCATAATTTTTATTGTTGCATTTTTTTAATTGATAAATACATCTACAATAACAGTATCTGCAACACTATAGTTTTCACAGTCAAGTTTTTTATTTCCAAAGGTCCTCTATGTATTCTATCTGTGCAAGGAGAGGATGAATATATCTTGAAGTAGATGAGCAGCACCTGTCAGCATAATTAGGTTCTGCCAAGTACTATCATAAATTTCAAGCCTAATATATTGACAGGTGATTTTCTTTTGCATATGTTTTATTTATCAAGAATTATTAAATGTTCTCTCTAAACTAGTGGAGAACCAATGAAGGCATCATATAAATATGCTTATCAAAGTTGCCATATACATAGAATGAGAAATATTTTCTTTTAGCTGCTAAAGGTGCTAATAAAAATAAAGCAGAACTCCCACTGAAGTGGTTTTAGAGTCATTATAAAACGTAGTCTGGGCAATTAGAATGTAGCAGCATTTTGGGGATGTTTGTCTGGAACTGAGGCATCTAGAAACATTAAGTAGTGCTTTTCATTTCAGCAAAGGGCAAGGACTGATTTGCATTCTTCTATGGCTCTTCCTACGAGCAGATCCACAAAGCAGTGTTGGCTTCAGTCCTGACAATTCTGGCTGATAGCCTCACTTCTCTGGCTGCATGGTGTGTGACTCATGCATTTACAAAGTGTATGAAGGATAAAGGGATTCATCATGCACTCACTGACTTCAGTGGGACAGTATCAACACAAAGACTCATTGAAACTAAATGGGACTTAGAATCCTAAGCAGAGCTGTACAAGAAACTGATTCTTTGGTTGTGGCACTGAATTTTTTAATTAGGTTTAAAAGGTAAAAAGTGGGATGATTAGAAACATATCTGTGTTAATTTTCACAGAGCTATATAAGGTCAAACAAAGCATTGCATTTGCCCTAGATAAAATTATCCTTGTATAGGGGGAAAGGAAAATATTTTTTTTTTATTTTTTAATAAAGTTTCAAAATGGAAAAAGATGTTTCAAAAAAAAGCCCAATAGAAATATTTCACTTTGAAAATGTTGATATGAAACCTTCAATTAAGATAAAATATCTTTTTCACTGAATCTCTTCACAAATAATTTCATTCTCTCCAGATTTCATGTTTTTAAAATAAATAATTTGCAGAAGAGTATATTACTCAAACTCTTCATACTAGATTATTTTATCAAGTTGGGATGTACAGTTTTGTTTCCTTAGTGGAGATGCCTTGCTTTGAGGAACGGGTTTGTCCTTCTTCCAGTGTAGTCCCTTCCCTCAGAGATTCCTATCCTTACCACATAGCTGACTTCTGAAGGTGTTATTGAATCATTATGCCTTTTTAAAAAGAAACATGCACAAATTTTGTCATAACTAATATATCAGGCTGTAAAGTGTGTTCATTCAGGATCTGTCTCAAAGAAAACTAAACAGGCTATACAGCAAACAAAAGGTGGAAGAACCCAGGAGAAGACAGGATGAACTGAAGACACAGTGACTTGTAGTCCAGCTGGATTTTGAACAGCACTTTTTCGGTGAGTCAGAGACATTGGACAGGCATTTTAAAGATATTTAAAGAACTATTCCCCATTGATTACAGTGGGATGTACCTACAGTACAGTCTGGTCTTCAGACAGCACAAGTCTAAGTAACTCTTTAATTTAAATAACTTAAACATTTTGGACTTTAGCTGAACTAAGTATTTTGTTGTAGCTTAGAATTTTCTCCCTCTCCCTCTCTTTCTTCCTCTCTGAGTTGCTTGTGTAGGAAAAAATCAGGGCTTGCAAATCCTCACCAGACTGGATGGGTTAATTTACAGGACTAAAGCTTTTTTATGACTTAAAGTCACCTCTGCCACTTTTTGCTTGCTAGCTACACTCATGTATTCCTCCTCTGAAAGATGAAAGAACAGGGAGCTTGTATCTGGATACCCAGGGTCTTATCGCAACTTCCTTGTAAAATTAAAATCAGTCAGCTATGAAGTAAAAACTCTAAAAGAAGAAGACAAAACATGATCTGCAATTTGTTATACAGATTTAGGTTAGACGTTTGACAAGACTTTTCCCAGGGGATATAAAAAATATACTGTCAAGTTTATGAATTGACTTGAAATGTCCATATAAAGACTCTCTCTTTTCAAGCTAAGGCTCTCATAGATAGCTATGATTTCAGTGCGTATTAGATGAAGATATACGGTGTTAAGGGACCTGTGGCATAGTAGTAGTTTTACATAAAGCTTTGATAAAAGCAAGTACTAAAATATATTACTAAACTCCTGTATATTATTTAACTCCTTCTTATAACTCATTTCAAAACAGTGTAAGAACAATTAGTAAAAAAAAGATTTTTAATACTTTTATACTGTAATCTTCATATGAAATTTTAAAAGGTTAAAGACTGCTTACTATGTATGAATTTTTACGTAATGGCAAATTAACTACGGACATAATTAAGCAATCTGCTCAAAGTTCTCACTCTGATTTTTGAAGTGCTAATAAGACTAAATTGCTGAAATCCAGGAAAGAAATTAAGAGATGTGAAATGTTAATTAAATGAAGAAACAGAACTAAAAGGAGAGGCAATGTGAAACAGGGATTAAACAAGAATAAAGAAATATTTCAGTTGGGAGTTAAAAAAATATAACTGAAATAGAGACAAAATAACAATATTTAAATTGATTGCCCCCACGATAAAGTAGAGTATAAGATCTCACTTATTTTAAGGTGTGTTGCTGAAACAGCACTATGGCTTCCTATTTGCTATATATATGTTGGAAATACTTGGGATGTTCTGAGCTGCTGGGAGTGTGGCTTCACATCATCATGGACAGAAGGGATGAGACTCAGAGACAGGCTGTTGGAACCTAAATTTACAGGTAAGATGGCTCTGTAAAGTGTTGTTATAATCAAAGGTCTAAGCAATACTGCCACTGAAGGCTAAAAAGCTCCTCAGCTGACCAGTAAGCTTCTACTTTAGGATGAATGCACCAGTTCTGTTAATTCAGCTGACTATGTACTAGACAATAGCGTAAGACACAATCTAAAGTGTACTCTATACCCCGATATTACGAACACCTACATTTAAGTGTCTGAATCTGAAGAATTTCTCTCCCATTTACCACTTGTTCTCAATAGATGTGCACAGAAAAACATGAAATACTGTTAACAGTATCCTTGACATAGCAGATCACAGAAATCCAGGATTGGATTCTAGTTCCTGAACATTCCTGCTTAATGCCTTTTGATACTTAATATAGCACTATGTTCATGAGGCTGCATGTGTCAGACAATATTTTGGAAACCTTCACACTTCAAGAATGGAGAGCACCCCATACGGTTGGAAAATACACTGGCTGTTTGCTGAAACACTTTTAGTGGGAGAAAAGGAGGCACAACTGTTTGCTGTCCCCAGAGGAGTACGTAACTCAGCTTTCTAGGGCTCTTCACTGGAATCTGGAAGGAACATGTTCTGCTGTGGTTTGGCCATGATTTTCCCCGTGTTTGACTCCTAGGTGTCCCTTTCATGTTTAACCAGTCTAGCTAATGTTTCTGTTTTCTTCTCCAGACCATGGTAAAATCCATTTTTTTTCCCTCATACAGGCTTTTTTTTTACATTTTGTCCCTTTTCCAACTGTAGGTGTATGACCTGCAATAGTCACAAAGCAATATGGAAGCTTAAACTGGTTTCTGTGTGAAAAACTTAAAATATAATTTAAAAAGTAACCTGTTGGTGGGAACAGGAAGATGAAGCAGAAGAAATCAGTGTAAGACAAGCACAAGGAAAGTTTTTCCACGAAAATGTCTTTTTTCAAACAGTTTCAGTTTAACAAAACTACATTCAAAAAGTCACAGCTCCATCCCAGGGCTCCATACCCTGAATTTTTTAAAATAAGTGCTTTAAAACAGCCTGTTATCATCCTTCCCTACAGTACATCTGAATGCTTATCTCATCTGTAGAGAGTATTTTTCTGCATGTTCAGAATTTTTATTGGAAACACAGGGTTTCCCTGTGCTCTCCTTTCAAGGTTAATTGCCATATTGCTATTGACTCTCAGGTAATGACTTCATCTTACTACCTGTCTGCTGGGGGATAAAGAATGTTGCACAGAAATTAATGTGGCTGCAAGCATAACTAGCCAAATGTAGTAGGAAGGGTTTGCTGGAGCAGAAACAGGTTGGAAAGATTGCCAGTCCTTTCCTTGTATTGCTCATCCAATGCCGATCACCTTCACACAATGAAAAAATATTATTCATGACAAAATAAGAGATCTCGTTCTGGACATATTTTGGGAATATGTGACAGAATGATCCCTATCATCCATGACAATCTGAAAGATAAAAATAAGAAAAATGGAAGTAATTTAAATACAATTTGAGAGTAGTACTTCATTAGGAGAAGTTGCATGTTTTCAACATGCAGCTGATATCCTAGCAATATTTTTCTGACACAAAGAATAGTAACAAGGTTGATTAAGTATTAAATAAAAAACAAGCCACTGTGTCAGGAAATTTGCTATGAAAGTATATATTTAATAAGAAAAAAAAAGGAAAGCAACTGAAATAATACAACTTTGGGGTGTTACATAAGTATGCTACATAGCACTGAATAAATGCTGTATAAGCAGTTAATGGTTTTTGGTTCTTTTGCTGAACAAAAATCTATTAAAATACTTCCAATTTACCCAGGAATAATAGTACAGCCTTACTGAATGTTCTTTCTGAAGTAGAAATACTGTAAGTTACAAGATACTGTCTTTTATTTGGAAGATCTTTCCTTTTTAATCAGATATACATAATGTTAATAATTGCTACATGCTGATTTCAAAATAGGAAAGCAAACAAAAAGAAACCCTATATTGTGAAACTGTTGTTTTCTGCTTTTTATCTTCCCATCCCATCAGTCAGTCCAAAACGAGAGGAGGAGGAAAATGAGGGGGAAAGTGTTTATCCATTTCATTTAGAATACTTTTAAAAATCCTAATTACTACAGACTCAGTCCCAAAGACAACTTTTCATAGAAAGCAATAGGTTGAGTGATTTGTATCTTTAGTCAGTAGAAGGTATCTACTTTACTTGTTTCAGTAAAGTTTCTTCTGATTTCTTTACCCCAGGCAACAGTAGTGGAGCTTATGTTATACAATGCTAGTAGCTTGAAATGTAAAGTGGAACAACAGAGCTTTGCTTTTACAGAAGCATATTCAATACTTTAACACAGACATCTACAGAGAGATATCACTGAATAAGGACAAATTATAAGAAACTGCAGTGACAAGTAAAATGGTGAAATGCAATTATGTGCAAGGGGAATGATGAAGAAAGACATCCTACTGATAAGATCTGTTGTTAACCTATGAAATCCCAAGGGAAGTGACTAAAGTCCCATTGATCAAGCCACATGATGTTCAATTTGACAATATGCTGGTAAATATGAGAAATAATGCAGAATGGATTTCTTAGAAGATCTAATAAGATTATTTGGGGGAGTATTTTCTCTTTAATACTTTGATGTTTTACATATGGGGCACTCATCATAAATTATTTGGCTAGCAGAATAGAGGGAGAACATTTTCTCCTTACAATCTATGAAGGTTTCTCTCCTTTTAAAATTGCTCTTCCTCAGGCAAAAGACAGAAACAGAAACAAGTTTGGCAATATCACTGAGAATTTTCCTTATCTTTGTGTTGCTTTTGCCTATCAAATGGTTAAAACAGATAAAATTAGAGGGAGAAACAACCAGAATATTTTGACTAAAAGCTAAAACATTGGGACTGCTTGCTTCTTTTCTTTTGACTTGAAGACTACAATAAATGGACAAAGGAAAATCATTCTACTTGTTCAAGTTACATATGATTTCTTAACAGTATCTCGTATGGCTGTAGAGTTGAAGGATATTCTGTGAATGTGCATTAAAATTTTGGGGCCACGTCTAGCTAGTTCCACAGAAGCAAGGTTCAGGTCCAGTCTATGTAAATTCAAAACCTCAATTCAGATTATATGGAATACCTTGTATTACTCTAAAACAAAGATACAGTTTGCATTTTCAAATCATGAAAGCCTTTTGTTTTAAGCTCCAAAAATATTTTAGAGAACAACAAATATCAAGACAGAAAAAAAAAGGATTTCTGAGATTAATGCATAGATGAGTTTATAATACAGGTAAAATTCATCAAATGTTTCAGTTACAGACCTGTAGCATCAAAATACTTCTAAAAGTGTTACTTGCTTTTTACATATTTTAGCTTTGCAGCAATACTGACAAGTGGTAGATTACTTTAGAAATCTGGTTGAGACTATTCAGACATTATTTTCATCAAAGTAAACCAACATCACTTGTAGACATGGAAGTCTGATATAAAAAAATTGACTTCTTTAGAGAAATCTAAGATGTGAGGGACATGATGATGGGGAATAAAAATAAAATAAGAGTTTCCTGTTATCTAAAATGACTGGTTTTCACCTATGGATAAGTGATGACATTAAGGTTGTGAAGATTTTTGTCCTGTTTGAACACAAGGAATGATGAGTCACGGGATTAACAGCATTAGTCAGTTCAAGGCAGCTGTTGTTGCTGTTCTTATTATTACCATCACAACGGCCAAGCCATTATTGTCAGGGCATTGCATCAATTTAGCAAATTTCATTAAAGTAACATGGCATGTGAGGCCAGAAACATGTAGATGATTGTAATGCTAATTTGAATTATTTTGGGGAAAATATTTAAATACAGTAGATACAGTAATCCTTTTATTTGATTCTTTCCCAATTATCATAACTTTATTTTTGTCCTTTAATAAGAACAAATAACAATGATTTTTTCTGGGATTACAAAATTATAGAGTTTAATATCATGATGCTCAGGTTAGATTGCATGGCTTTGCTTGATTCATGGCCTTAGCTTAAATTACAAGTGCTAACGGTCCAAGAAAACTCCATTCCCCGTTAGGAATTAGAGCTAATAGATCTCTGACTTGTAGTAGACTTTAGTAGTAACATAAAAGAAGTCACTGAAAATTCTTAAGGAAAAAGCACAGTACAAAATTTGAGAACTATGGGTTAAAGCACTCCTTTCCCAAATTCAATCTGCCAACGAACCTGGCCTTAGAGAAAATAAGCAGCAATGTAACAGCACAGTCTTTATTTGTTCAGATTCTTGAAAAGCTCTTTGAGAGAAAGGTCATCAGTTTTCTTCAGAGACTGCAAAACAAGCTCTGGAGAGGAAAGGGATAGATCCTTTATAAGTAATGGACTGAATCCTGAAAAATCCTGTAGTGCATGACTGAGAAAGGTGATGGACACAGATCAAGGAGGATATGCTGAAATTCATGTTATTCCTTATGTTCTTTTTTTCACTCTTTTTTCCTTTCTTTTCACTCTGCTATAGGGTAGTATCTGTGTCAAACTACAGTGTAGAAATGCAGTTATTTAGCAGTAGGAAGTAAAGTAGTTTGGTCTCGTCCTTTCTGGGGAAGATGAAGTAAAAGTCTGGATGAAAAAAACCGAAAGGGATTTGTATAGAAACAAACAATTTTTTTGACTTGCTGTTCAATCATACACTTTCTCTGTGTTATGCTACAAAACATAAAGACCCCAAACACAAGCCAGGCAGTCTTCTTTCTCCTTTTGCATCAAGAAATCCAGGAGAGCTGATATTTTCAAAACACCTTGTAGGTCCCATATAGGAATTTATTCCATTTTGCCTCGAAAAAAAACTTCTCAGGAGAGATGGGAAAGGGGAAGCAATTCTATGAAACTTTGGCTTTTGTAAAAAACCCAAAGGCGCCAGGTTAAGCAAGTCAAACTAACCTCAACCATTCTATGATCCTGTGATTCTATGAAGTCCATGACAACAGTCTGTAGCAAAGAGTAGAGTATACTCCTCCCTAAAAAGCAGAGTATGAGTATTTTATTAGGGAACAGTTTTCTGCTTTGAAAATTGTCAGTAAGAGTAGGTTCAAGACCTGAAACATAGATGTAGAGAAGGACTGGAGAACAAGCAGAGTAATTACTTCCATCCAGATAGAAATATTTCGCATCCTTCCACCCTCAAACCAGAATTCTTGGAGAATTGATGTTTATTTAGCAGTGTTTCCCACTTTTTCCTATAGCCTGATAAGATAACTCATGATCATTTGTTTGTTTCCTGCTGTGATTTTATATTTTGCTGGCAATTTAATTTGACGGCAAACACCAAGGCAACTGAAGGGCTCAGGGAAGAGATAATGTGTTTTACTCCTGACAGAAGCTGACTTTAAAGAGTGAAAATTCACTGAAAACTTGCTGAAATAGCACTAAAATTACAAAATGGGAAATAGCCCCCTTAAGAAAACAAAACAAAACAAAACACAAAAAACACGCCAAACTCAAACAACAATAAACAAAACAAAACCCCCCACAGAAAAATACTATATCATACATGGTGCCAGTTACAGTGTAGAGAAATAGCCATCTAATGGTGAAAAGTTCACCATCTAATGGTGCAGAAAAAGCAGAGATACAAAATAAAGTCATCACTGATGCTAAATTGAAGAGATAAATATGTGGTATACATAGCCCTTATATGTCTGGTCGAGCTGATTTTGTACCATGAAAAAATAAAGAAGAAGAAGAAAAAACCTTTCTGAAAGCTATGCAAGTTGTCAAATGAGTTTCATGTTACTTTAATAGATTAATATGCATCAATAAACTATATATTTCTTGGGAAGTAGCCTAGCTAATATTGTCTCAAGTATACCAAATTATCTTTAAATTAAGACAAATATGGTGGCAGTGATGACACAGAGGCAAAAATTGATCTGAGAATTGCAGTACTATGGGAACTAGCAATTTCAATCATTTGTTTACACTCCTTTCAAAGCACAGAATAGAGTGCAAACAGTTCTATTATCTTCATTAACAGTAAATAGATAACAACAGTAACAACAGAATTGATAACTGTAGTAAAAACATACAAGAAAGAATTTCTGTGACAAATCTTCATCTGCCATAAATAGACAAAGCTCCATTCAATTGAATGTAGTGATTTATTCTATTTCAATATCACTGTCAGAAAAGGTACTGTTGCTATTGCTTGCACAAACTGGATTTATTTTGTTCCTTTTGTTCTTCTTCTATATTAAATGCAATTGTGGCATAAATATCTATATAAAATGAAACCCACCTTTCAACTTCTGTGAAATAAGAAGCATAAAGTGAAAATGTACTCTAGTTAATATGGACTTTTTCTAGACATGTCACCCGTATCACATAGGAAACACTCAAATTCTTGTTTCATTGACAATTATTTATTTATTGCAGATTTAAATTATAAAAAAAATTCTCATCTCACTCACTTCAAAGCAAACATACAACTCTCAGATAAATATGTCATATGTGATTTTTCTTTTATCCATTTTGAGGCTTATATTGTATTTTTCAACTACAATTTGATGAGATACACTAACTACTGCTTGTCTTTGTCCTTTTATCCTTTTGTGAGTTGTACTGAAGAATGCACTTGTTTGTAAGTCATGGTAAAATGTGGGTTTGTTAATATCATGTTATGAGTGTAATTGTATTTCTTTGGTACAACATTTTACTCTTTTATTTATGTTGCTTAATTCTTTGGGCCAAATGAGCACAATTTACTGATTGTGTACAATCCACAAGGTAAATTGAGTAAATTGCTCGTTCATTTATCTTGGCCTTCTTTATGCCTTATGCTATTTAAAAAATAGAAAGCTGCTTTTACAAAGTACAAAAAATCAAAGTCACTCTGATTTCATATTTTTCAAACACAACCAAGTTTTATTTTTTTATTTCTGGAAAAATATACTGAAAATTTCAATATGAATACAGTTCAGTGAAAAATTTCTAGTATAATAAAAATGCAATCATTTTATTGTTCCCCCCCTCGATTTTTTTTTTTTTTTAAAATAGAGTAGGAAATTATTACAGACAATTATATGTTATTTATATGTGAATTGAACCTAAATGGTGAAATGTACACACTGACAGAAGCAGGCATATATTAAAATCTAAAGTGACATTTAATTTTATTTTTTTTAATATTGTGATTCTTATTTCCCTCACATGTGAGTCACACCATTTAAATTAGAAAGTCAGAATTATGAATATGTATCCATCCTGTATAAATAGGAAATCTGTCCTCTATAAACAGGAAATCTTTGATGAATTAACAAAAAAAAATAACTTTTGCTATCAGTAGAATACATTATTCTTTGATGTCAGTGAATAATCTGAACAGCTTTTTGAGAAAGAAAAATTTTCCAGGGGCTTTCCTGAATGTGGTATTTCTATAGTACTTTATCCAGCAAGGTGCTTGTAAAAGTGGGTGTTGTTTTGTAATAAACAACATCATTCCCAATCTTCAGTGACGAATTATGACTCAAACTATTACAAGACTTAAAAATGGAGACTTTGTGAGTACCACTTCTAGTGATATTTTTAATAAAAAACTTGACTGCCGAATATTTTTTAGACAGATGCAACTAAATCCTGCAAATACATGACAAATACTGTCTTATCTGTAACTTTCTTGTTATGGACAAGCTAAAATTCAAATGTATTCTGAATATGGCACCAGCAATTAATTTTTTCAGCTTCTATCAGAGAGGAAAAAAACCTCAGAAAAGACCTCAGTTTACAAATGACAAAGCAATAGCAACACATTTTTCTTATTTTTAAGAGAGCATGAGTATTGTTCTTAGTTCAGCAGTGTTGAATTCAGTGGAAATGTTCCCATTGCTTTTAGAGAGAAAATATTTAGACCCATATGCACATCTGCAATTAAGGAACTAGTGGAATTAAAGCTTTGCAGAAGAATGCATAGTGCTTTCCAAAGCCACAAATGGGCACTTAACACTTACAGGCTTTATGTCTGAACGTTATTTGCTTGTTTGACCATGTATGAGAAAACCTGTTATGACCGCTTAATGAACTAAGGCAAACATTTTCCACAACACTTATTTGTCTTTGGGACTGAATTTTGATGTGAATGTTTCCAGTCTTTTCATGTTAATTAACTCTACATTCTGAAGTATATCTTTAAATGTAACATAAAATAAGTAGGAAGGGAGGGGGAGGGGGGGGCCGAAGGTATTTTCAAAGTAGTCCAATTTAAGGAGTTATGGCTTTCATCCTCTTAGGATGGCATTTTCTCAACTACAGACTGTCACCGAGAACCCTTGACAGACCATACCACAGGGTTACTGGTATGTCTTCATAGCATAAGGTGCCTCTTCATACCTGAGGTTGTTACTCATTCTGTCCTTTCTCTCTGGTATACTGTTTCGCTATTCCACCATCTGACCTTCTATTGCTTGAGAATGCTAGTCCGGGTAACTGAAACAACAGCTGTGATTGCAGGTGTAAAAGTCAATTCATTCTTCTCCAAGAAATGGTCAAGAGAGGAAAGGGTTGCTTTTGCTCCTCACAGGTCAAGGCCTGGCACCGGGCCAAGGAGCACCTGAGGAGCCACCTAGTAGGACCCTTGAGGTAGTGGTGGGAAGAGCAAGTGAGCAAACCAGGACAAAACAAGTCACGTACATTGTCTAAACTGCCTCTGGATGTATTCCTAAGCCTGCATTCATGCTCTATATGGCTCCTGCCAGGCTCAGGCTAAAATATGTACCTCCATGTGTGTGCACAAAGGAGGAGGAAGGGCAGGACAGATAAATATTAGTTACATAGCATAGCATAGTGGGTGCATAGCCTAGAAAGGAATCTTGCACCTTGGGGATTTTTTGTTCTCAGAAGAGTGACAAAATGAAATATAGTACAGGAAGCAAGAACGAGGTATTTCCTCTTCCATCTCAATGTTCCACAATTAAGTATTAGAAAGGAAAAAATATGTATTTGAAATAGGAATGGTGATTTTATTTTTCACAAAGTGTGTGCTGTAATAACTGGCTTTCAGTAGTGGATAATGTAGAAGATATTATACTGTTCTACAGCTTGAGAAAAGAATGGACTGTGATAATAAGAAACATTAAGGTATTATTCTGCATGTTTAGAAGAAAAACTCTGAACAGAAAACAGCACCTTATTTTCCTGAATGAAAAACAAATTACTTTTTCTTCTTCTGGTTGCAGTCAGTCACCTTTTTGGGGAAACTCAAGACTGTGCAATAATGGACTCACCAACCTTACCCACATGCCGCTACAGCCCACATGTTACCAGAAGAGATAACAAGAAAGAATCAAAACAGTCTGTATGTTCTAGAAAATGGCAGAACTGACACGACTATATAATTTATAATGTGGGAATGCATGCGTGTTACACAATATTATTACATTTGCACCTTCTCACAATATCTACGGTTCACCAGTCTCTGCTGCCTATTACTGCTATAGCTATTATGTACACATTACACAGATTTATAGCAGAGATTACACACTTTGCATAATATTCTCCAAAAGGTACCTAAATGTAAGAGAACAAATGCAAGAATTTTTTTCATCCCCATTGTTTATCTGCGGCTATTTTACTTATTTCTAGTCTTCTGTTCTTGTCTTAGTTGTGTATATTTTCTAACAGTTATCTCCCTCATGATCTCTCTCATACACTATATTTCATTCCTCCATTTTGTTATGCATGGCCATTAGGACACCCCTCTAAATATAAACTCTGCTTTCACCTGTTTTGAGTGTTTATGTCATAGTCCTTTTGTGTCTTTGCCCCCTGTCCCAACAGCAGGTTCTTTTTCATTGTGAAATCTCAGCACACATACTGAGCTCACAGAATGCTGCTTCAGAAATACCTGATACAGGCAGTCCATGAGTCTAGCTTCCATTTTTCAATTCGTCTCCCAGAACTCCTTGTGGTCATTTCAATTACTGTTGGTGGAATGGACCACTAGAAAACTGATTCACTGAGTATGAAAATCATAGAGAAAGGCTACTGGCCTGCCTAGCCTGCTGTGCTGAAGACCATGCACACTCAGATTTGTCTGCTAGATGAAGTCTTTGTATTGCTGGATGACTCTTTTTGCTTGATGCCAGGGAAAACCACTACAGCTGTAATGACATGAAATGATCCAGATGTTCTGTAGTTCTTGTCCCACTCTGCATACACTTATTTCTTAAAGCCTCCAGGCTTTAATGATGCAAATCACTGCTCCAAGCAGAGCTGGGCATAAATGGGATTATTTTTTTTTTTTAACCTTCTGCAAGTACCTAAATTTCTGTGCTTATAGTAGTCTGAAAAGATATAGGACACTTACATTAGCAATTTAGTTTTCTTTATTGAAAATAAGTACTTTACCTAAACACCAAGTTAATCTTGCCCTCTCAGTTTCTCCATCAGGTTTATCTCTCATTCTACAAACTCTAGGCCGCAGCCGTTCATCTTTTCTGCTCCATTGTGTCTTTCTCCAAGCACAGTGCCATGTCTATTCTGCTCCTGCCTCCTCCATAGGTACCTCTACTCCCTGGGATTCACTGTCCTTTTACGTCTGTTTTTCCTTTTCTTCTTGATAGCTGAATGACTGCAGAGTGACAGAACTGAAGTGACACTCCCCATTCTCTATCTCATTACTCTATTCTCAGACTAGGTAATCATAGGGTACATAGAGCAGAAATCACAAAACTATTTCTTCATTCACAGGTGTGCATAGCTTGAGGAATGGTTGCAGCTGCACCAGGATGGAGCAGTCCTGAGCTGCTGAATTCTTTCTAGTCTTCCTCCTTATTTCCTGCCTGAGCAGCTGAATAGGAAGAAGGAACTACACTTGCCTGGTGCAAAATCTTGTTAATTTATAAACAAGGAAGCAGTCAGTAAGAGGCAATGTCCCAAACCACTAAGAATGTCATACTAAGATCTATGTTCCCTAAATCTGTAAATCACTGTGCTCTGAATTATCTAAGTATCAGCTGTTTAAGTGTGCAGATCATCTGATCTGCTGATATTGAGTGCCATGGAGAAAGCTATTAATAAAGAGAGAGAATTAAAGAATACCTGTGTTTTCCAAATGCTTCAATGGCAATAAAAACGTTTTCTTTATGGGAGCATACATTTCTGAAGATATGTTAAGAATGCATTTCCATTTCATGTTTACAATATCCACTTTCTGTTTACAAGGACTGTTTTCACTTCTTCCTTTAAAACAATGTTATCTGCTTCCCCTTTTTAATGATTAAAAGATAAGGAGCTTTAAAAATTTCAGTTTATCTTATGTGATAGCTCATTGGGTTATGAAAAGCAGACCTAACAACTCTGTCAACATCCAGATACAATAGTTCTGATTTTCCTGGAATGTCTTATAACAGCTAAATAGGTTTTATTTTCTTCTCATTAACTAAGTATTACCTTTTTATTAGGGGGGGTTATATATATATATGCAATATAAATATTTTTGTTTCTTATTCTACTACGAAAAATTTGTTTGCAGGGTTAACAAATAAGATATCCCAGAAAGGTTAAAAGAACTTCAGAAAATAAAATACCTCCACAGCAGAAATTTTGCCTTTTGAGGGTCAGAACTTCTTTGCCAATATGCAATAATTTTTATTACTTCAACTTTTATGTGAGGCATTAAAATACTTCACACTTTTTACAGATACACAATTAAAGCCATCAAATATTTCTTACTTTTACTAATCACCTTGTTCAGTTCTTATTTTGATTTCTTTTTGATTACCATTTCTAATTATTTTATTTAGTATACCTCACAATAAGTTTTGAGAAAAATAGTCTGATTAAAACATTTGAAGAAACAATTTTACGCATGCATGGGTGGGAGATTCAGATATTCAGAACAAAATAATGATCAAGTTGTCATAATTCAACAGTTCAATTAAGAAAGGAAAACATTTTCCTCAGGTTTGAGGACATCCCTGTTTAATTTTGTTGCTTGATTTGAAATTACTTTATGCAAATTGCACTCCTAGCCCCTCTAATCCTAAAATTTTGCATGGAGCGATAGCTTGCTAAAATGAAATATAGGACATTTTGCTTAATTAAGATAATTTGGTGTTCCGACTCCCTCATTCACGAGTGTGTTAAAAACTCAATGCAGCTATATTATTTTAGGTTTAAATTCCTTTTTTTTTAACACATATAAATGATTTTTTTTGGGGTGGGGTGAGGTGTTAATCATACTATTTTACCAAGAGTACAAAGCATGATAACTCTATTTAAACAGCTGTTTTATTTTGATTCTTTAGAGTAATGGGTGATTTTATATAAATTCTTTCTTCTGAAGATCTCACAAGTGTAGGAAGTCTTGAGAGCCTTTAAAAGTTTAAGCTAATGATTATTCAGTAGACAAAAAAGAGGGAAAAATAAGTTAAATGAGAATTAAAGTACTATCTTTAAAAACTTTGAATTTAATCAAACTTATCATGCTCAACATGGAGAATCTATTTTAAAAATCATTCTGTTAATTTGTGCCTCTGAAGACCATAGAAGTCCTGTCTTCAGTGACTACCACATGTGATGTGGATCAGATTCAGTACTAGGTACAAGTTTTGTTTACTCTGAGAGTAGGATGTCTTCTACAGTTTTGTTTTTCAGAAATACGTAAATATTTTGGGTCAAGTTTTTTATTTGCTTTGGTTTATTTTTGCAAAAAGAGGCTGTTGTAAGTTAACTTATGGATTGAAAGAGGTATGTTCCTGCAGGCCTTTGAATTGAGCTATCTCAAATTTTAGGCTTTGCAGTACGTGATGAAATATCCTGGGAGTTCTTTCATTTGATCTGATACCAGGATTGTCATGAAAGTATGGAAAGCACGTGTTGCTCTGTGTCCCTTTTTTAGTTAACACGGGCTTTGTAACTGGAATATCTAAGGCTAAAATAATAATAAAAAGAAAAGCTTTGACAAGAAAATCCTCACTAAGTCTGGTACAGAAAAGAAACCAGAAAACGTACTTATCTGTTCCTTTTGCAGAGTGGAGCGACAAATCTGTTGTCCATGGCTGATGTAAGAAGAAGAAGATGTAAGCAGGGAAGAATTGTGCAAACTAACACTGAAATTCATAATTAATTCCCCCCAGATCTCATAATGAAGATAATTACCAAAGTGAATAAAATGACACTTATAAAAAAATTATGCTAGGTAGTGCCTGGAATTCATAATACATAAGGATTAAAATCAAATGAGGCATTAAGAAAATAAAAACCCTTTAAAGTTGTGAAGCTTTTTTTTTTTTTTTTAAATTTGCTTGCATGTGTCCACTCCCAACATCCACAGGTGGCTGGTATTTTAGGTCAGTGTTAGGAACATATAGCAAAATACAAAGGGTGCATATTTTCCCACTAACATATTTAACAAAAGATTTCAGGTTCTAAAGTGGACAACAAATAAATTTCAGTGCACTGCTGAATCCTTAAACAACCAGGAGCAGAATTAGATTTAGTATTAAATGTGCACCTGCTTTATTTAAAGCAAAAGAGAAAAGAAATTTTGCCAGTACAATCTGCTATGCAAAGTCAATAGTGGAACCTGCTCTTTCCCTTTTTCATAGTGTTGAGGAGAATTGGAAAATGAGTAAGTATTTTGTAAATGGCTTTAGGACTTGGCAGTTTAGGATGAATTTTGGGACTGAAATCAAAGGCACTGAGCCATGAACTGAACTTAGACAGCAGGATGAATTAGTCTTGATGTGGTGGGAAAAGTCTATCATTTTATACCCACAGGCTATATTGCTAAATTGCTAGCCTGTTAAATACAAGAGGGACAAGGACTGGTGCCAGGGCTGTGGGGAAGTGTCAGAGAATGGTTTGCAACCACAAATCTAAGTGATTTGCTTGGAGGCATGGGGTGCACTGCTAGATCATATCTTTCAGTATATACCTTCATGCAAAAGGAGTCCAGTTTATCTGCTCCAGGATTGCTTGTAACACACACCAAAGTTTAGTTTGTGAGAAAAGTTTGATAAATGGGGATTGAGAGATTTCCTTTTACAGTATATTCCTGATCCAATGAAAAAACACCAATGTAAACACACTTTGGCAATCAAGTATTACTTCTTTGTCCTATGCACTATTTTCTGTACTTTTAGTATCAATTTTCTCATGTGTTTTCTGGTTCTTTTCTCTTCCTGGTTTCTCGTTTATACTTTTCTTCTTCTGAACTCCCTCTGACTTCAGTCAATCCAGGTTCAGGTCACTTCCCAGCTCCTCCTCATCTGTCCTTGGTTAACAGCCACATCTCCTCCATAGGTCCTGCCATCCCCCTCACTTTGCTTTGTCCATTCTTGCTTTTACCCACATTTCTATAACCTCGTTTTTCACAGATGAATGGGATTCATTCTTTTTCTCTGAGGAGAAGCTGAGGACTAGATTTTGCACTACAACTATTCCAGCTGAGGAGTTATTTTCACTAAGTGAGTGAAAATAGGCAAGATAACTTATCTTCTCACCTTTCCCTCAGTTATATTTGTGTGTGCATCTTCTGAGTAAAAGCTTGTGTATATCTCTGGAAAAAAAAAAAAGTTTAAAAGGAATAGTTCCAAAATACCTGTGAAATGCATTGGTATTTTTCATATTCTGTGACTCATAACTAATTAAAAATAGCTTTTATATTCTGACACTGAAAACTGGAGTGAGGAAGCAGATAATAACTATATATATATGTCATAATTATATCTGCACATATAGATAGATGTAGAAATATGTCCCAGATATATAAATATGTAGACTTCTAGATCCAAAAAAAACTCAGTTAGTGAGAGTTTCTACAAAGGTTCTGTATTTACACATAAATCATCATATTGCCTATTAAAATATTTGTAATGTATGTCTACCAAAACCCTTTTTTGCCCAAATTAGATATCATATAAAATTATATTGTTTTCATCTTTTTACAACATTCAAAGCTTGCAATCCAGAAACTGCTCTGAAACCAATTGCTAAAGTTGTGGAGGCATATAACAATCCCAGAAGAAAAAGCAATAGAGTTTGGGTTTGTGTTTGGGGTTTTTTTTATATAAATTATAATTTTATACATTATAAAAAAGGATATTTGTTCATGTTTACCTCTTTGAATCACTTTGCATATGTTTTATGAGTTTCTAAATTCTTCCTGAGGAAAAAAATTACAGTCTTAAGAAATGTCAAGTTGGATGAGACTCCACCCCATCAAGAAAGAGAAAAATGCTATTATACTTTAACTTTGTTTTCTTAACAGCTGGAAAAGAAAACAATATAGAAAGTAATAATTAGTCATCTGCTTCAGACCTAAAGCAACTGTTCCTGTGAAATTAAAAGGGACAGTGTCATCTTACCTACTCATAAAAGTATCATTTGGAAAATGTGAAAGAATTGATTTACAGTGATAAAAATTTTAAGAATTTGACAGTTGTAAAAAAGTTGTATGCTCAAATATATTGTCTCTCAAACAACTTCACTGTCTTCTTCAGGTAATAATTGGAATGACTAAAATGTGTTAATTTTCCCCTTGTTAATTACACTGTTTTTAAGGAAAGCAGACATGACAGTAAAACTACAAGTTCAGAATGTGTAAACCACCCAATTATGCAAAAAGGCATAAAACCAAATAATTTCAGGTGAGAAGACGAGATCAGGTCTTGATTTCAAAATGGAAAATCATGGTCAGTTTAGTACAAACACACACATCTGCGCTTTTTAGTGTTAACTTATTCCTCCAGGATTACCTGCAGTCTCCAGATTTTTTTGGAAATTGCTGAAGTGCTTCTAAACTGCAGTGATGTTATTAACAAGATGATCTGCATTTCTGTTTTGTGGTTGGTATTCTCTCACATGGCACTTACTAAACTGATTTTTCTGTTTCTTTTTGATCATCTATTGGTAAACCGCTGAGTGCCAAAGAAGTTTTTAAACCTGCTCTGCAGAGGTCAATGCGGTCACTGAGATATCACCACTGTGAGAAAATATTTTTTGTTTTCAATCTGTCTTAGTCCCTAGTTACATGGCATCCTTCTGAAGGAAGAAAGAGTTCTCCACAGTAGAATTTGTGAGATCTGGATGGTGTGTTGTTAGCAGGAGCTGAAGAAGACCAGGTTTCTAATATAGGTCTCAGCTGTCCAAAGTTCCACCAACTTATGTCTTCATTTTTCTTTAGCTGTGTGCTGCAGGTCTGAGAGCTTCTGGCAGTTGTTCCCTGTGTCCTTGGCATATATTGCTTCACATCCCACAGACTCAGCAAGAAAAGGTAAGTAACTTCACACTTATTATTTATTGAAGCAGCAACTTATAGAGCTGTTGCAAATGAAACACCACATCCTAACTATGTGCATATACACCTGATGAATTATCCTAGTGCCTCCATCAAAACTGTCTTATTGTAAGTGTCTGGTTTGGAGGTATAATGACACATCTGCAGTTAGATCACAAGATTCAGGCAACACCGAGTATTACTTCTCTTATACATGCTGGAGCTTTAATTTTTGGTAATGAAAATTTTATTTGACTAATTTTTAATCACATTCTTACTGACTCTCTGATAAATTAATGGTGAATAATCTACATTCTGAGCAGCAGCATAGAAATTTTGTTATAAGCCCTTTATAATGGGGGAGAGGGAGGCATTGAAGCTTCACAAATCAACTCAGCAAGTGACTGTTGTCCCATCTTCAGCTACTCCCTTGCTGACCACTGCTCTTTGAGTGACTCCACTACCTCTTTTGCAGTTGGCAGCCCTACTTAAAACTGAGTAGGGAGCTTGGCTGGCTTTGCCTGAGTCCTGGGGAAAGCTGGCAACACATTGCTCTTCTTCCCTTATTTCTTCCTCACTGTCAGTCACTGAGAAGACAAAAACGTTAGTAATAAGCAAACAGTTCCTGTTCCTTGTTTCTTGGTCCCAGCTCCAGCTTAAAGGGACCTCTAACATATCAATTGTCAGTGATTTTTGACAACTCAAGGGCCAGTGGTACTGGAACACAGCTTATTGCAGGGACCTTCCCTCTCCATGCCCCCTACCAGGAAAGTGAGGAAAAAAGCAGATTTGAAGCATAATCTCTCTGTTGGCCTCTATATGCAAGATGGTTCTCCAGGTAGGACCTGTGCCTGGCTTGTACTGTCATTATTCCCTATTTATTGAGTCTGGCACTTTGCCTTTCTTGGAATAAAATGAGTTGAATATTTCTTTTGTCATTCCCTGACACAAGTGCAGATTTCACTTTACTGTATTATATACCTTGGCAGCACTGTTGTCTGGCTAAAGTAGGGCATCTTGGGATCTAATTTTATACTTCTCAGTACCCAGATGAGCACTGTAGATTATGTTCAACATATCTAAATCCATATGGTATAGCATTATGACACAACATCTCTATTCAAAGTCCCATTATAATCTCATTATCTGCAGTGATTTCATTTGACTAGTCCCTGTAAAAATGTACCCTTTGAGATACTTGTCCTTTTTTCTGTTGGCCCTTCACACACAAGAGATCCATCACATTATTTCAAGGTCATATCACATCACATCGAATCACATTTCTTCCTGTCAAATTGTCTTTTTGTTACTCATATGCATTCTTGAAAGCACAAACTTCATAAAATATTTGCATTTGATTCCTATTCATTTTAAACAATTCTTCTTGCTGTTTATTTGCTGCTACTTATAGGCATTCTTGAAAGCACAAACTTCATTAAAAATACTTCTGCAATATCATCTTCATTTCCTGAAATCCAGAAATTCCACTCTAGCTTCTGAAATGAGATATCTAGCGACCGAAGTGTTCTATCACTCATGCAGTGGCTCTCTATTGATCTGCAAATTATTGCCTTTACAAAATAATCACCAGTGCGGGATACTAGAGTGTGATCCTCAGTATCGGCAGTTCCTATGAATTTTGCCTTAGGTCTTGCTTACTTTGACATGATGCATGAAAATGGTAACTGTATTTATTTCCCCAGATATGCGAAACAAGTCCCCAGCAAGTGAAAGGCAGTATACCATGAATTCTTGTCATACAAGGTTAACTCTGTCAGTCCCCTATTAGTTTGCACTGATGGGAGAATCAGGAAATATGAATGGCTTATAAAGGTTTTTATCTATTGATGGTACAGTGTAATTAGCTGTATCTAAACAAGAATTAAGAACAATGACCTTTTAGAGTTTGAGAAATGTTGCTGTGGAATAGAAGGACAGACTAATCTAATTTATCCTTGATTAAAGATCAATATAGAAAAGAAATGAATGCCAACAGTGAATAATAACAATAATATAAACTGCAGAGTAACAGGAGAGCCTGGCTCCAAGCTGACACTTCCCATTAAGACATACACTGTGTCAAACCAAAGCTGTTGGGCTGGCACAAAGTGCAGACAGCCATAGAGATTGATGCATTTCAAGGATAATGAATATTGTCATGTAAATACTCCTTCAGTGGAACTTTTTTAACACTAAAAGCAGCAAGGAAAATGTCAGATGAAAAATGCTCTCTCACAGTCATACAGCACAGAATGGAACAAATCTGGAGCCAAACTTAACTGTAGTGACAGAAAAAAACCCCACATGGTAACATATCTGTGCTTCTCGGGGAAGTGTCCAATGACATGGTGAGAAAAGATCTGGGATGACATTAAACGAGTAAGGGCTGTGAGTTAGGTACTGCAAAAAGCATGACATCAGATATCAAAAGCTGAAAAAAAGAGAAAGTGGTCTCTAGAAATGCAATATTTTTTAAAATAAAACATAGATAAAGTGCACTATATTTTTGTGCCATATCTTTGGCTATTGGAGACAAACATAACTCTGCTGTCTAGTCTAAGTCAAAGTCAATATATGCCAGTTCTGTGCCTGGCTTTTCCCTTTTATTTAAACCTGGACTCTTGAGAGTGGGACTACTCTGGAAGATCTGGATAAGACTACTCTATTATATCTTGATAAGATATAATCCCTCATAAAAGGCAGTAGAGGAAGAACTTTTTATGCTTTCAGTACTTGAGGGTCTTTATGTAGGAAGGAAAACAAAAATATATAATCTACTTTATTTCTCATTTACATAAGTGGATATTCCAGAAATTACTAGAACTGGCTGAAAATGTTTTTGCTATTCTTTGTGGGGAAAGGTGAAAAATGAAGTTGGGAAAATGTAGGTATTGCAAAAATCTGTAAAATTTCAATTGAAAAAAATGGAATTTACCTAATTTAATACATTCTTATTTTACGTTTGAATCATTGGAATATTATTGCATATTCTTAATTACCACTGTGTCTTCAGGGGAGCTGTAGTTCACTTGCTTTATGACAAAATTTTTTCTCTGGTCTGGACTTTGTGACTGGATTACATCTATGTCATCCCTGAGTGACCTGGATTTCTTTACAACAGCAAAATTTGGATAAAGTAGTCTGGGTGGGCTATAAAAGACTGAGAAAGTAAAACTTCCTTAAAACATAACTTTTAGAAGACACAGTGAAGACCTTGGTGTCCACAGTGGAACACCAAACAAAATAGTTTGAATCAAAACTTCATCCCAAAGTGAAATGTTATTTATTATGCTACAGCTCAAACAAGATTGTTTAGACATTTCCAAACCCCTTCCTTATTTTTTCATTTGCATTAATAAAAGGTTAATACTTGCTTTTCAGGCTAATTTGAGGTGCTGAGAAGCATTTTAAAATATTATGATATTAAATACATAATATCATAATTTCTAGTGGGATGAAAATCCCAGTTTTTACCAGCTGCTAATGGCCTCTGGAGAGATTCAGGCTGATGAGGTTTGTGATGTCAAACAGCTGTAGATGAAAATACGAGAAACAGTTGGCAATAATTAATACAAATGTAAAACTACAAGCACATAATTATCATGGTATTATTTCATATGATTTTATGTGATATTAAATACCATTAAATTTCATACTCTTAGCAAAGTCAAAATAGAAACATACTAATCTGCAGATTTATATTTCAGACAGTAAAGAAATAAAGCAACACAATATTTAGTTAGCATGAACAACTTCTGAAGGTTTTTTTTTTTAATGTGAAATTGATTAACAGAAAAGAAGGTAATTTACTGAGTTCACCCAGCAATTTAAGGTGAACAATTCACAGAAATGATACAATTGTAACCCCTTTTCTTGTGTATGAATTATCTCAGAGCAAGCTGTGTAATTTAGAAGTGTACCTGTAGTTAAGCATTTGCTGAACAATTCTAAATCTGCAGTTCATTTGCAAAAGCTTTATATACAAATTCAATACTCAAAATTCAAGCTGCTTGATTAGGTCAGTAGGCACATAATATGTTGCTATCTCAGAGTCTTGATTCTTCATATCAAAAATCTGTTGCGAATCATTCAGAATTTGCTTTTTGCAAATACTCTTCAATAAGATTCTCAAAATTCATCAAACGTTATTGTTAGTACCTCTATTCAGCAGAATCATAATAGAACTATAGAGTGGTTTGGGTTGGAAGCAACCTTAAAGATCATCTAGTTCCAATCCCCCTGCCACGGGCAGGGACGCCTTCTAGACCAGATTGCTCAAAGCCCCATCCAACTTGGCCCTGAACACTTCCAGGGATGGGGCATCCACAACTTCTCTGGGCAACGTGTTGCAGTGCCTCACCACCCTCATACTGAAGAATTTCTTCCTTATATCTAATGTAAATCTACCTTCTTTCAGTTTAAAGCCATTACCCCTTGCCTTATCACTATGCCCTTGAAATTCCCTCTCCAGCTTTCCTGTGGGCCCCCTTCAGGTACTGGGAAGCTGCTATAAGGTCCCCGGAGCCTTCTCTTCTCCAGGCTGAACAACCCCAACTCTCTCAGCCTGTCTTCACAGGAGAGGTGCTCCAGCCCTCGGATCATCTTTGTGGTCCTCCTCTGGGCTCGCTCCAACAGGTCCACGTCATTCAATGTTGGGGGCCTCAGAGCTGAACACAGTACTGAAGGTGTGGTCTCACGAGAATAGTTACAGAAAGAAAACAATAATCAGCTCAAATTACTAAAATGTCTATGTAACTTTCCAGGAAAAGGAAACCTGGTTGATAAATGGAATTTAACAGCATAAAAGAACAAAGTATATTTACTCACACAGCTTTTGAAGGAAGAATATTAACATATCTGCAATATATGTAAATCCCTTAAATACACATGAGTAACTTATATTGCTACTCCTACATACTTTTTCTAACAAAACTCATTGTTTATCTAAATTTTAAATATAAAATGAAAGTATATTTACTTGTGGAGGCTGGATGTATTAGATTTATCTGAATTATTTTGATCCATAATTTGGAAGATACGTTTTCATCTGCTAAGCTATACACTAATATGGGAAGCTGCTTACCTAAGCTTTTTTTTTCAGTGCTACAGAAAATACTAATAGAACAATTAAACCATTGCTTCAATGGGAGTTGCAGTGCATACAGGTGATAAATATACGGAGCTTATTCTCGTATATCTTCATTGTCTGTTTCTTTCCTTTTACTGGCAGGCTTATAGAACTACAAAAGCCATGAAAACTTAATGTTAACTTAAAAGTGCAACCTCTGTTACTTTAATATTTTTTTTGTATCAAGGCATTTTTTACATTAGACAATGAAATGGAGATGGGGCAGAAAACACACCTCTGAAAGACTTTCTACACAAAAGGATGAACACGTAGTTCTTTGCACAAAGCATTAGAAAATACTGTGATACTTTATTATTAAAAATGCTGCTGAAAAGTTTATACATATGTGTCCAGCCATATATATCTTCTATCATTACTTAAGGCAAAAAAACAAAAATTGCAAAACAATAACAGAAGAAACCATTAAACCCTGCGTGCCTCTTAAGGTCAAGAATATAAGCCTGGGAAAGTATTTTTGTTTTTCTTTTACAGTTTGCAAAGTGTATTTTGATATCATTATTATAGAATTCTATGAAGACCCTATAAATCTGTTCCCTCTAAAAATCATACATCAGTCCAGATGTATCAAATTATTAAATCAACTTGGTTGTAATTACTTTTAAAAGCTAAAATCATTCACTTACAGGACCTTTTTTTTACCCAAAAGTCACAAGCCTGACACAGTACTGTACATATTGCTAGCAGAAGACAATTGGAAGTACTAAACAAATACTGTAATTCACATTACAAACATACCCAACTGATTATGATGTCAAGCATCATTACCTTTTTTTACTTTTTTCTTTTTTTTTTTTTTTTTTTTTTTTTTTTTTTTTTTTTTTTTTTAAGAGTTATGAATTGCTGCATCTCAGCTGAGGCATTACATAGGTGTGGAAATAGCCTGGTATGGAGTCAGCATTAATCAACTTTATGTGATGGATCAGTGGAAAAAAAAAAACAAAACAGTTTTCCATTTGTTACTAGTTGTACTTTGGGGTTGTTGCTTCATGACATTCCAACCTGAGCATCCAGGTCAGGTTTATAGCACATTTATTACAGATAAAGTATTATATCAGCCACATGTTGCATTTTTATCATGTCATTAACTTTCTTTTTATTTCTTTCCTTCAGAATCTGTTTTACTGCCTGCTACAACAAGGAGTTGTGCAGATGAATAGACCTCAGTGAATCACTTTTTCTTTGATTTTATTTGTAGGGGTGGCTATTCCAAGACATTTTATTAGAAAACAAAAAGCATAGGAAACAGGAAGAGGTACAAGGCATCTTGTGTCAGATACTTATAGGACATATGATATTGATGCAGCTTAGTTGTGAATTAATAATAGAAAATACATCTGGGATAATCATGTTCAAGTGCAGACCAATTTGTTCAAATATCTTTGGTTACTATCTCTCGATGATGGAGTAACTTTCAAAGACAAAATATAAAGCAACCTTCATCTGCGAGAACTTATTTCTAGCTTTTCACATTCAATCAGTTGTTTGAATCAAACTGCTAAAATCCTTTCTTTGATAGCTCTGCCTGGGCCCTGGTTTCCTCGTGAAGGAAGGAGGAAGGGCAGAAGGGAATAATCAGCTAAGAATTTTGCCCTTCCTGAGAGTGATGCTCTCTGGCATTTTCAGTTTTATTCAGATGCAGAACACCTCTCCGTAATGTTCACTGACTATGGGACTGCTGTGTAATAGATCAGCAAAAAAAAGTATTTTCTGACAGGTACGCTCTCAAGCACAAAACAGGATGCTGAGCAGAGAAGTTCTTTATACACTGATAATTTCTGAACACTTCAAAAAACAGCCAGCCAACCAAACCACCATTTCCTCACTTTCAAATTATGGTTTTATTTCTTTTAGCAAAGCTAAGAAGGTGCTTTCTCAGCTGAGATTCCACTGCAACTGCTGGTGAATATAGAACTATTTTTCCTCAGAAAAGGCTGACAAAAAAAAAAAAAAAGGCTTTCTTTGCTTTTGTCAGGGCACAAAACTCTTCCTAATGTATCACAATAACCAAGAACTACAAACTGGACTCTCAATATATATTATTGGATGTTTCTTGGTTCAGTTCAACAAGCTTAAAATAGTAACTATTTTCTTTTGTGTTTTTTTTTTTTTCATTTTCCAATCCATTTCTGTGTTGCAATTTAACAAAGCCTAACACAAACTTAAATTATAGAAAAAAAAGTTTCAGAAAAGAACAACAATCTCCTATGAATACTTTAACATGCACTAGTGTAACCTGTAAGAGAAAATATGCAGGTCACACAGACAGCTGTGTCCTCTGCATGACAACATGGCCTCATATAAATGAAACATGTTAGAAAAAACTCCTGTTTTTTGTTTACCACTAGTAATTAAGAAATTCCTCCACTGGGCTTGGAGGAAACAGAGGTGATATGACTAATGTATATACACATAGGTCACAACTGAATGCACAATCTTTCTAAAAGCTCTTTTCAAACTGAAAACATCAATAAAAGCTTCTTTTTTTTGTTTTTAAACTCACAGCTATGTACATTTTTACAAAGTTTCTTTAAATATAGTTCAGGCTGGCAAGTCATCTCTTTGCACAGAACTATACGTATTTTACTGCATAGTCAGTCCTCCTCTTTTTTTTTCATTTTTGTTTTTAATAATAAAATTCTATTTCCCCCATCTGGATTACAGCTTCATATGCTGGGTAAAAGCCCATGGTGATGTCTTTGTTTTAACAAGGGCCATTCATGGTATGGCACATAAAGAATTTTTTTTATATTTTTATTTATTAAAAAAAACCCAAAACAAAACACCTGTACAGTCATTGGCTCTGTGTTCCAGAAGACTCTGCTTTGCTTTTTACACTCAGAACATCATTTTAAGTGACTTCTTCTGGCCTCAACTTTCAATCAAAGTGGCTGAGATCTTAAAGCAGTATTGTAACAGCAATGTACACTTTTCAATTTCACAGGTTTTTTCTGTGGGAAGGATTTGGGTCAGTAAGAAAATAATGACTGTCCTTCTCTTTTACTTGTTTTTACTTTAGATTTTGACAAGGTGTTCAAATAGATGATATTATAACTTTTTCCTCTTTTTTTTTTTTGTTTTTTTTTGTTTTTTCTTTCTTCCAAGTGGCTTGTGAGGGTAGAGGGGGAAGGGCTGAGCTATACCCTAGTGGTCGAATGTCCATGGGGCAAATTTGTACTGTTTTGTCCTCCACTGAAGGTGTTGAAAGTATGCAAAGGCTGCATCCCTGTTAATGTATTTGGAATCATCGTTATCGTGTTGGGTGTCATTAGGGGGATGTCATCCGGGGACCTTCTCAAAGTGAGCGTGTAGTCAGGCGGACAGGTTAGTCTCAGTGTGTCATGGGCCTGCAGCGATTCACACTCATGGTCATGTTCTAGCTGTTTCATCTGCAGCGACATAATCTCTTCATTTTGTATGTGTGCAATATCGTTGGTTGTGTTCCTCTGGGGGCTAGGGCGTCTGTGAGTCTCATGACGCCGCTTGTCCTTCTTGTAATATAACGCAGCAAAAGCTAAAATATTGAGGAACAGCAAGGATGCCCCCACAGCAATGGTAACGCTCAGCTCCGTGGAGTAATCTCGCTTGTTTTCTATCAGAACTGTTGTATCCTCTGGAGCTGTTTTATGGGTGTCTTTTGAATGCTTGGGATTGTTGGCAGGTGTCATTGCTGGGCGTTTGGTGGCTGGCCACAATTTACCAGGAGAACGTCGTGTCACATAAGGAAATGATGTCATGTCAGGAGGGGGGACTTTAGTTGTTGTGGAAACGTACTGAAATATTTCATTCAGGTTGTGAAGGTGCGGTACAAGCTCCAACCAGAAAGCAACTTTTGTTGCTCGGTAGTGATCACGAACTCGGGGTTTCAGGCCAATATGCAGATAAAGCTGGTCTTTAGGATTGTATTTGGACCAGGCCACTTCTTCAAAGCGGTTGGGTTTTGTGTGGATGAACTTTGTGTCCTGTGGAACAGGCTGGTTTGGATCTCTACAAAAACAAAACAGGCAGTATTACAGTCATTGAAAAACCAAAACAAAAAATAAAAGCAAAACACAAAAAAACCCTGCAACCTTTAGTTAATGGTTTATCTGATAATTAACAAAACCTAAAAAAAAGAAGCTAAAAAAACCTCCCAAATTTAACAACAGATGCTAATAAATAAACAAAAGAAAAATTACTGACTGTACAGTGCATCTCAGATGCTATAAGTACCTTTCCCCATAGTAAAGGTGTAAGTTCGGCTCTTCTCAAGGTTTCACTAACTTTCTCATTTAAGGTACCACTACTTCCACTGCTGTAAGTAGTAAATATAGACATCTAACCCCCATGGCAATGTTGGAAGTCCACGTGACCGTAAGAATTTACACTAGCTCTGGGTATTACATAAAAAAAGTTCAAAACATGAAATAGCAGGGCTAATACGTATAACTGGGAACTATTTCTATTCTGTTCCTTTACTGATCTACTATTCTCCCTCTGTTCAAATATCTACTTTAGGGACAAGCCTTTGAAGTATTTGTATGTTGCAAATCTTTCCATCATTTGCATTAGGAGACTACTATTTGAAAGTTCTGTGTGCTCATTGCTACTAAATAACTACATTTAATGGCTGTAAGACAGTGAGCCTTAATTCTGTCCCACTTTGTAGGGATGAGAAATATATTAGCTGAGATCAACAAGTTTTAGAGGAGTTAACTAGTAGTAGAGATAAGAGTAGTACACTACCCAGACAAAATTTTAAAACGGGTAACCTAAATATTTACTTGAAATTATGCTTTTCCAACCTTTTCTTTTTTCTTTTCTTCTTGTAGGTTCAGAACAAAGACAAACCAATGGCACAAAAAACATTTAATTTTGGGTAATGCTTATACATCCTTATAATTTTGGTAAGCCTTCCATAAATATGACTTCCTCTTGGCATGAAAAAATACGGAAAATTAAAATTTAAAATTACAAATACCAAGTTGTCCTGGTTTTGGCTGGGATAGAGTTAATTTTCTTTATAGTAGCTAGCATAGTGCTGTGTTTTGGATTTAGTACTAGAAGAATGTTGATAACACACTGATGTTTTTAGTTGTTGCCAAGTAGTGCTCAGACTACTCAAGGACTTTTTGAGCTTCTCCTGCTCGGCCAGGTGCATAACAAGCTGGGAGTACAGCACAGCTAGGACAGCTAACCCAGACTGTCCAAAAAGCTATTCCATACCATATAACGTCATGCTCAGGGGGGGGAGTTAGTCGGTCGGTCGGTCGCGGGGACAGTGGTCGCTGCTTGGGGACTGATTGCGGCTTGGGGAGTGATCGCTGCTCGGGACGGGCTGGGCATCGGTCGGTGGGTGGTGAGCAATTGCATTGTGCATCATTCGGTTTTGTATATTCTGTATATTCTGTTATCATTCTCATTATTACTATTATTATTATTTTCTCTTATTAAACTGTCTTTATCTCAGCCCTCGGCTCTAACCTTTTATTTTCTTCCCGATTCTCTCCCCCATCCCACTGAGGGAGGGGGGGGAGTCAGCGAGCGGCTGCGTGGTGCTTAGTTGCCAGCCGGGTTAAACCACAACAGTCCTGTTTTGGTGCCCAACGTGGGGCTTGAAGGGCTTGAGATAACGACAGACTAACCAAAGAATATTAAGGAATTTGTATCTGTTAAACAGTTGTGGGTCGCGATTTGATTCATTTGTTCTCGATCTTAGTTTATCCAATCTGCACCATGCTCCCTCCTTTGCTGTACTTGTTAAAAGTTGGTGTTGGTTTTTGCAGTTTGCTATGCTCTGCGGTGACCAGACATGTTTTGCTTGGGAAACTTGTTATTAAAACAATGACCTTAAGCTTTATCTGGTATTTGGGTATCATGTCGAAGTCTGTACTGCACTTTGGGTACCACCTCGCAGAGAAAATTAGCAATTATACATTGGATTCTGAAAAGTTTCTTGTGGAAGAAATACAGAATGGCACTTTCTCTGCCTTCTTTGATGATGTTTCCTCCTTCATTACAATAACTTTTCAGTATCTTGAACAACCTTGGATAGTTAAGATATATCTGTTGATATCTATTTGGAATATTGTTTCAGTTTTGTCCAAAGTTAGTAAGCAACTTAATAATACCATCCAGATGTCTGCCCCAGGGCTGGATAGTTATGAGTGGCAGGGTATTTGGGGTAGTATGGGTAAATGCCTAGAACGATGGGCACCTCCAGTATTTTGGAAATTCACTCCTGAACAAGTGCAGAATCCTGAAAAACTAGTAGAATATTTGGAAAAGGTATGCTGTCACCCTGGCAATTCTAAGCAAGCACAAATCACTGCAATGTGCTGGGGCCTGGCCCATGCTTACCGAACCCTGTTCAACACGACTGAATACATCCAAAGGGAAGAGAGAGTCTCTGGATCTGATGATAAGGCCACAGCCACTGCAGCTATTCCAACCCTGGCCACAGCCACTGCGGCTACTCCAACCCCGGTGATACACACTACGGCTACTCCAACCCAGGCCACAGGCACTGCGGCTGAACCAGGGAACCGTGCCAGTATCAGTCGCCCCTATACAAAAGAAGAAATCTTGGAAGCAAAAGTCAACTCGTTTAGAAAGGGAGGATGAAAAAGCGGGGCCATCACAAGAGGAGGAGGAAGAGCTCATAAACGAGACAGAAACCACCAGATCCCTATCCTTGAGTGAGCTGCGAGATATCCGAAAAGATTTCAGCCGTCGTCCAAGTGAGCACATTGTCACCTGGCTACTCCGATGCTGGGATAATGGGGCCAGTAGCCTGGAACTGGAGGGTAAGGAAGCCGAGCAATTAGGATCCCTTTCTAGGGAAGGGGGCATTGACAAAACAATTGGAAAAGGGGCACAAGTCCTCAGCCTCTGGAGACAACTACTGTCAGCCATGAAGGAAAGATATCCCTTCAAGGAAGATGTCATATGTCGCCCAGGCAAATGGACCACCGTGGAGAAAGGCATCCAGTACCTGAGGGAATTAGCTGTCCTGGAGGTGATTTATAGTGACCTGGACAATGACGAGTTGCCCAAAGATCCAGATAGTGTCCAGTGCACACGACCCATGTGGCGGAAGTTGTTACGGAGCGCACCAACATCATATGCCAACAGATGGGCAATGCTGAACTGGGAAGCTGGACGGGGACCGACAGTGGATGAAATGGCTAGCCAGCTCCGGGAATACAAAGAAAGCATCTCTTCTTCCCTTGTCTCTGCTGTGGAGAAACTGTCCCGGAAGTTTGAACAACTCGAAAAGCGTATACCCTACTCCCCTCCTGTACAGACCAGTATCTCAGCCATTAGAAGTAAGCGCCCTTCTGCTCAAGGAAAAGAATAGCAAGGGTACACACCACGGGGCACTCTATGGTTTTACCTGCATGACCATGGAGAGGACATGAGGAAATGGGACGGAAAACCTACCTCGGTCCTAGAGTCACGAGTACGTGAGTTGCAAAGAAAAACAAGCACAAAAGGGAGCTCTTCCAGGAAACTTGTTGCTCCAATTTCCAGAGACTGGGCAGACTGTAGTTTTTTCAGACAAAATAGAAGGGCTGATCTTAATTCTGATTGTGATGAAGGAACTTCTGACTCATACAGACAAATCATGAGCAACAGTGACCAGGATTAGAGGGGCCCTGCCTCCAGCCAGGTGGAAGAAAGGGACAACCAGGTTTACTGGACTGTGTGGATTCGATGGCCTGGCACGTCAGACCCACAGAAGTATAGAGCTCTAGTAGACACCGGTGCACAGTGTACTCTAATGCCATCAAGCCATATAGGGGCAGAATCCATTTGTATTTCTGGAGTGACAGGGGGATCTCAAGAGCTGACTGTATTGGAGGCCGAAGTGAGCCTAACCGGGAATGAGTGGCAAAAGCACCGCATTGTGACTGGGCCAGATGCTCCGTGCATCCTCGGCATAGACTACCTCAGGAGAGGGTATTTCAAGGACCCAAAAGGGTACCGGTGGGCTTTTGGTATAGCTGCATTGGAGGCAGAAGAAATTAAGCAGCTGTCTACCTTGCCTGGTCTCTCAAAAGACCCTTCGGTTGTGGGGTTGCTGAGTGTTGAACAACAACAAGTGCCGATTGCCACCACAACAGTGCACAGGCGGCAATATCGCACCAACCGAGACTCCCTGATTCCCATCCATAAGCTGATTCGTCGACTGGAGAGCCAAGGAGTGATCAGCAAGACTCGCTCACCCTTTAACAGTCCCATATGGCCAGTGAGAAAGTCTGATGGAGAGTGGAGACTGACAGTAGACTATCGTGGCCTGAATGAAGTCACGCCACCGCTGAGTGCTGCCGTGCCGGACATGTTAGAACTTCAATACAAACTGGAGTCAAAGGCAGCCAAGTGGTATGCCACAATTGATATTGCAAATGCTTTCTTTTCAGTCCCTTTGGCAGCAGAGTGCAGGCCACAGTTTGCTTTTACTTGGAGGGGCATCCAGTACACCTGGAATCGACTGCCCCAGGGGTGGAAACACAGCCCTACCATTTGCCATGGACTGATCCAGACAGCACTGAACAGAGTAAGGCTCCAGAGCACCTGCAATACATTGATGACATCATTGTGTGGGGCAATACAGCAGAAGAAGTTTTTGAGAAAGGGAAGAAAATAGTCCAAATCCTTCTGAAGGCCGGTTTTGCCATAAAACAAAGTAAGGTCAAGGGACCTGCACGGGAGATCCAGTTTTTAGGAATCAAATGGCAAGATGGACGTCGTCAGATTCCAATGGATGTGATCAACAAAATAACAGCTATGTCTCCACCAACTAGCAAAAAGGAAACACAAGCTTTCTTGGGCGTTGTGGGTTTTTGGAGAATGCATATTCCAAATTATAGCCAGATTGTAAGCCCTCTCTACCAAGTGACCCGGAAGAAGACTGATTTCAAATGAGGCCCTGAACAACGACAAGCCTTTGAACAAATTAAACGGGAGATAGTGCATGCAGTAGCCCTTGGGCCGGTCCGGGCAGAGAAAGATATAAAGAATGTGCTCTACACTGCAGCCGGAGAGAACGGCCCTACCTGGAGCCTCTGGCAGAAAGCACCAGGGGAGACTCGAGGCCGACCCCTAGGCTTTTGGAGTCGGGGATACAGAGGATCTGAAGCCAACTATACTCCAACTGAAAAAGAGATATTGGCAGCATATGAAGGGGTTCGAGCTGCTTCAGAAGTGATTGGTACTGAAGCACAGCTCCTCCTGGCACCCCGACTGCCGGTGCTGGGCTGGATGTTCAAAGGGAAGGTCCCCTCTACACATCATGCAACTGATGCTACGTGGAGTAAGTGGGTCGCACTGATTACACAACGGGCTCGAATAGGAAACCTCAGTCGCCCAGGAATCTTGGAAGTGATCACGGGCTGGCCAGAAGGCAAAGATTTTGGAATATCATCAGAGGAGGAGGTGGTGCGTGCTGAAGAGGCCCCATTGTACAATAAACTGCCAGAAAATGAGAAGCAATATGCCCTGTTCACTGATGGGTCCTGTCGTCTTGTGGGAAAGCATCGAAGGTGGAAGGCTGCTGTATGGCGTCCTACAACAGAAGTTGCAGAGACTGCTGAAGGAGAAGGTGAATCAAGTCAATTTGCAGAGGTGAAAGCCATCCAGCTGGCTTTAGATATTGCTGAAAGAGAAAAATGGCCAGTGCTCTATCTCTATACTGACTCATGGATGGTGGCAAATGCTTTGTGGGGATGGTTGCAGCAATGGAAGCAAAGCAACTGGCAGTGCAGAGGCAAACCCATCTGGGCTGCCGCACTGTGGCAAGATATTGCTGCCCGGGTAGAGAACTTGGTTGTAAAAGTACGTCACGTAGATGCTCATGTACCCAAGAGTCGGGCCTCTGAAGAACATCAAAACAACCAGCAGGCAGATCAGGCTGCTAAGATTGAAGTGGCTCAGGTGGATCTGGACTGGCAACATAAGGGTGAATTGTTTCTAGCTCGGTGGGCCCATGACACCTCAGGCCATCAAGGAAGAGATGCAACATACAGATGGGCTCGTGATCGAGGGGTGGACTTAACTATGGACGCCATTGCACAGGTTATCCATGAATGTGAAACATGTGCTGCGATCAAACAAGCCAAGCGGTTAAAGCCTCTCTGGTATGGAGGACGGTGGCTGAAATACAAATATGGAGAGGCCTGGCAGATTGATTACATCACACTCCCACAAACCCGCCATGGCAAGCGCTATGTGCTCACCATGGTGGAAGCGACCACCGGATGGCTGGAAACATACCCTGTGCCCCATGCCACTGCCCGGAACACTATCCTGGGTCTTGAAAAACAAGTCCTGTGGCGACATGGAACCCCAGAAAGAATTGAGTCAGACAATGGAACTCATTTCCGAAACAGCCTCATAGACAAATGGGCCAAAGAGCATGGCATTGAGTGGGTCTATCACATCCCCTATCATGCACCAGCCGCTGGGAAAATTGAATGATACAATGGACTGTTAAAAATTACACTGAAAGCAATGGGTGGTGGAACATTCAAACATTGGGATACACATTTAGCAAAGGCTACCTGGTTAGTCAACACTAGAGGATCTGCCAACCGAGCTGGCCCTGCCCAATCAAACCTCTTACGTACTGTAGAAGGGGATAAAGTCCCTGTAGTGCATGTAAAAAATATGCTGGGGAAGACAGTCTGGGTTTCTCCTGCCTCAGGTAAAGGCAAACCCATCCATGGGATTGCTTTTGCTCAAGGACCCGGCTCTACTTGGTGAGTGATGTGGAAGGATGGGGAAGCCCGATGTGTACCCCAAAGGGATTTGATTTTGGGTGAAAACAGCCAATGAACTGAATTGTATAATGTTAATTGTTGTATAATACAGTATGTCATCATTTTTACTATTGCTGTATATTCTATCAATGGTATAGCAGTAGGAATCGCCCAGATTAAGAAGAATGAATTTTGAAGAAACTGAGGAAGTGCAGCGGATGGAACCAGAACTGACTTCAGCAAGCAACAACCCAACACCAGACCCCATCTCTCCTGCCCTGAAAGACTGTTACGACAGATGGAGCCCAAAACCATGGACTAAATGAACCCATGGACATTTTCGAGGGATGGTCCATAGACTAAGGGAATGGTATCTGTGTGTATATATCAAAAAAAAAAAAAATGGAAGGTGGTGGTGATTAATTGGAATGTATTGTAAGGGTAGGACCTAAGCATGACGTAAGTGGTATAGAATAAGGGGTGGATAATGTCCTGGTTTTGGCTGGGATAGAGTTAATTTTCTTTATAGTAGCTAGCATAGTGCTGTGTTTTGGATTTAGTACCAGAAGAATGTTGATAACACACTGATGTTTTTAGTTGTTGCCAAGCAGTGCTCAGACTGCTCAAGGACTTTTTGAGCTTCTCCTGCTCGGCCAGGTGCATAACAAGCTGGGAGTACAGCACAGCTAGGACAGCTAACCCAGACTGTCCAAAAAGCTATTCCATACCATATAACGTCATGCTCAGGGGGGGGAGTTAGTCGGTCGGTCGGTCGCGGGGACAGTGGTCGCTGCTCGGGGACTGATTGCGGCTCGGGGAGTGATCGCTGCTCAGGACAGGCTGGGCATCGGTCGGTGGGTGGTGAGCAATTGCATTGTGCATCATTCATTTTGTATATTCTGTATATTCTGTTATCATTCTCATTATTACTATTATTATTATTTTCTCTTATTAAACTTATCTCGGCCCTCGGCTCTAACCTTTTATTTTCTTCCCGATTCTCTCCCCCATCCCACTGAGGGAGGGGGGGGAGTCAGCGAGTGGCTGCGTGGTGCTTAGTTGCCAGCCAGGTTAAACCACGACACAAGTTTAATATTCTGTTCTGCGTGAGTTTGAACCTTCTTTTGCAGCAAAGCAAAGCATATTTTCTGGGACCTTGTGATATATTATACTGAGAGTATACAATTAATTTTCTCTGCATTACTCTGAGAACTTTCCATTCTCCTTTGCATTCCCATATGCATTAGTTTATTTCCTGTGAAAATGATTCCTTTTCTTCCAATACACCATTATATAATGTTATGGGAATACCAAGACCCACCACTACAGATTTTAAAGCATCTTAGTTGGGTTTTTTCTTTTCAATTTTCAAAAGCTCATGAACTTAATTGCCTTGTTTAGCATTCCTTTGCTGTTCATAAAGAGCTATTCCTTAGTTCTTAAACTAGACTGGTAATTTGACTTTAATAATCTTATGATTCCTGTATTCATCTGTCTACCTGAAAGAATTTATCTTACCTTTTTTGAAGTGAAAGAAAGAATTTTGGTACTTTGGTTTACTTATGCTTGTGGTTTTAGGTATTTGGGGTTTTGGGGAACTTGTTGTTACTTTTTTAATATGTATTATGCTGTATCGAATCTTCCCCATCTCAATAAGATATAAACTAGGGGTTCCAGAAGCGTGGCTATTTCATTTATTTATCAATCTAACTATTTATTTATTTATTTATCATTTTATGTAATAATAGTTAGCCAAATTGTGTTAATTCTGAACAAAGGTAATTGCTTATTAATTGTCAACTTAGTGGAAGCTAGAGGAATAATATTCACTTCCAAACAGTACAGCAGCAGATATATGCTGCTACTTTGAGGGAATCTAACATGCAATCAAGAACAAAATAAAAGTATTTCTTTTATTTTTGAAGACCAGACTCGAAAGGTTTTGCAAATCCAGAGGAGAAGATATTGACCCAATTCAATGTAGCTAGTAGTACAGTACTTTGGGGTCCAAGACATAAATTCTACAGCTAATTAAAAATCAGCAAGATAATCAAAATGAAAAGCATTTTTCTTGTCAGAAACTCAAAATCCTGCAAGAGTTACAGCACAAAATCCATCTTGTGTTCTCCCCACTTGCTGTTCTGATTCACAGCACAAAAGACTTTGTGAAGGGTCCTACAGAAGATGTATAAATTAAGCTAGCTCATGTAAATGAGCTGCACTTGATACACAATACAGGAGATAAAGAAGCTAAGCACTCATTTCAATGAGCCAAGCTGGATATGTACTTTTTTTTAATTCTTTTTTTTGTTTTTTAACAGCCCTATAAAAATGACAGTAGATGACGATTTCCACAACTAATAATTTTTAAAATTAGCACTCACTTCCCCTACAAACAGCCTACAAAACAAGTAAATATCAACCTCCCTTTCCTTTCCCTCTCTTCCACTATCTACCTTCATCTCTCCTTTTTAACTATATCTATTAGGAATAGCCAATTATACTGCTGCCTCCTCCTAACACAAGAGAGAAAATTACATTGCATGAAGCTAGTCTTGTATTTCAGGATTTGTTTACATGGCTTTGTATGGGCATGAAGCTATCCATTGAAACATGGAACAGAAAAAAAATCAGACAGCCTTACAGACAAGTCATTTTTTTTGCTGAGGGTATCAGAATTCAACCATTGGCATCAACTCCAGGGCTGATTACTTAAAAACTGAATAAATGGTCTCAATATTCTCCCTGAATTTGAAGGATAGGTATCTATCTAAATGATTTTTTTTTCACAAGAAAATGGAATAACTAAGTCCAGTCCTAAGTAGAGGATCTAATAATGCGCACATCTTGGTTTTACAGACTAATGATAATTTACCAAAAATATTGTGGATATAAATAAGAGAATTTTTGCTTTTTTTGGCCCTCCTCTTATGTACACTGGAGACAACTCATAAAATCATAAGGTTACAACTTATGACTTGTTAAGTCTTTTTCTTGGGAAGTTGGGAAGTTTATCCTGTTATGAACACCTTTGCCAGTATTATAGATAGGCATAAAATACAGATGTACATACAATCACTAATCCTATTGAATCAGCTGCTTAACAAAGCTTTTGATCTGTTACTTTAACTTCAAATTTCATTTTTCTTCTTTTAGCTTCTCACATCACCTTTGTGTTTCTGGACATTCTTGAGGCTCAAGTGTGTAATTACAGAATTAAAGGCTGCTAGGAAACCTTCCTTTAAAAAACCTGCCGCAATTATGATGATAAAAATATAATCTGAATAATATATTTTCAGTTTTGTACTTCTTCCAGTAATGGCTCTCATAGGGACTAGATTACTTGCTTCCCCATCCTACTAGTTGGCAGGGAGGAATTTATTTTACTTCATCCTATTGCTAGAACAAAATTATTATTGTTGTTCATTTTGCTCTCTGATTATTTATTTTCACCACATTTAGATTTGATTTGAAACAGCATCAAAAAATGCCTCCATCATTAAATGCCTGAACTTGTTTTCCGTATGATAGCAGACCATATGATGGTCTTTCTTCTCTTGACTAAGACATTTTTTTATTAATGTGCAGAATCATCTGATTTCACCCATCACTTTTTTCCCTCACTTTCAGTCTGCACTGGTTTCACTCAATTTAACAAGTTGCTGTTTGTTGTTTTCTTCTCAGGTGATATAAAGTAAATATGTCTGCAGTGGATGCTGACTGAAGAGCAACACACATTCCTGTTCACAGGGTGTATTAGTAGCTGACCTGGAGGGCACATGTGAGAACTGAGTATTTCATACCTGGTGATATTGGCATGGGAAGAATGATGGGGAATCTTAAGAAGTTTTCTCTTATCCTGAATTCCATATAACATGTTGAAATATCATTCATCTTTTAAATACTTCTGCAATAGCATTAATTATCACTCAGGACAATGGAACTGTTACGTTAATGCACTTAAAGGGTTTTATTCTTTTGTGTCATTCTCTAACTCCATTGGAGAGCAAAATGTCTTAACAGCTCCATATTGAGTCTGTATCGAAGACACTGACAGGCCCCTTGATCATTTATTTTCTTTCAGCAGACCTCTTTTCTCCATATAGGGGAAAAAAAAAAGAGAGAAAAACTGTGTGTCTTTATGCTTCTACCGATTTTTCATGTTGTCACAATATTAATAATGGTACAGCCATTCCTGCCTGAAGCACTGGTACACAAGCATATTTTCCCTTACCTCCTTTCCTCACTTATCACCAGGTCCCACTGTTGCCATGCTCCCAGTCAGCTATTATAACCACTAAGGAAAACAAACCGTAAGTACACCGTTCTGTTTGACTAACACAGATCGGCCATTGGAGACAGTTATTTCTTCAGACAAAAACACCAAAAAGAAATGCAACAGTCTCATAAAGGAGTTCACAGAGAATTGATGTGAAAATACACTTTTATCATTGTAAGTTTAATTGTGTCTTCCATTAGAAAGCCAAACTGCATATAAAACATAGACATCCTTAATAACTCAGTTAGTTAGGTTTTTGCTTCATAATCAGTGGTAGTAAAATAATTCAGGAGTAATTATCTGATTTACAAAGAAAACAAGGATACATCCTTTAGGCCTTTATCGCCAACCTAGGCAGAGCTGGATGAATGGGAGCAGAACTAGAGTTTGTAATTCATGAAAAGAGGGTAATTTTTAGAAACCTGATAGATGCCTCTAATGAGAACATGGCTTCGCATCTACTCTATGAAACTTCAAATCCTTCTTCACAAGTGTGTAGTTGGCAGGGTATCTGTGAAGGAATGGCACACATCCCTTTGTGTCATTCACTCTTCCCCTGCTGGTGTATCTGTGAAACATGTAACATGGCCCTAACCAACAGAACATCTGAGCATATAAAATTGCCATTACTGTTAGGATAGTACAACTGGCAGCAGCCTGAAGCTTTAACTGTACCTCTTAATAAAGCTCTCACATATAATTTTGCACATAGTGGAATCAAAAGACATATTTTCATGTCATTTTTGTATCCCAAATGTAGTTTCTCACACCTACTCTGTAACAATTTGCTTTCCCATTTCTAAGGTGTGTTAGAAACATAATGTTGAAAAAGCCAAAATGACTGTTAATGCTGGGGGTGGGGGGGGGTGGGGAGTCAGAGAAAGGTAGAAAATGGAGGATTAGCAAAATGCAGCTTCCAAGTATTCATTTCAAGCACGAACCAATTGCCATTAAAGTGTCACTTTAATTGTCACATCCTATTTGCTAGCTTCAGTAACTGACTTCAAAGTAAAACACAATAAAAGCACGGTGCCTTGTGCTGTCTTTGACACCTAGTGATTTTACAGGACTGACCTGCCCTCCAAACCCAGCCTTGGCAATAAGCCCATTAAACAACGAGTGTTTTTTAGCAGGGGGTGGCATGTCAGTTAAAAGTCTAGCACAATCCATCAAAATGATGCACCACCTGAGCAGTAATTATACAATAAGTACCTGGGTGCAACCTCTGTGGGAGAGCCAGCAAGACTGGAAAAGTCTCAGAGACATTAAAATTAAATAAATAAATCTGCAGTTTTGATGTTCAAGGCTCACCTACAGGGAAACATGGAATAATAAAATCTTGCTGCTGTTAACAGATTTTCTATATGTGTTGCCATGGGTACAAAAACAAAGAAAGCCAATTTCTATCAGAATAAGGATGTGAAATGATAAATTAAAAAACAAAAAAAAAAAGGTGGAAAAAACCTCAGTGCCAAGCCCCCAACAACACAGTCTTGAACAATATCAATCTTTTTGAGAGCTGGAGGACCTGACTGGGCACATGGATTCCAGATTGCATGTGGGAGGGTAGAGAGGAGAACGGATATGTCCCGTGTTGCTGTAGGCTTGAGGTGCTACAAACTCCCCTTTTCCATTGGAGACACTAGCAGTGCAGAGCAAATCTAATCTTAAAATATTATTATTCTCTTGTACTATCCAGAACAATTAATCATTGTTTATACAAATTAAGAAAAAACCAGCAAGGTTGGTGTCACCTTGCCTTGCTCTTTTCCTTTCCTTGTGAAAAATGAAATTCTATAGCTAGAGGTCATTTTTAATGACACATCTTTCAGACTGTCTATAAAAGGGCAAGTTTGTAACTGAAGATATATCCCATTCCCGACTCATCAGCAATGGAGAAGATCCAGAAATTACTAATGGTCCTCCCAAACTACCTGTTGTGTTTTTAGGTGTAGTATGACAACGGGTTCATAACTAAAGAACTGGGTGATGGCATGAAATTCAAGTAGGAACAGCTGGAAAGTTCTTGCAATTACAAGTAATGGTGGTAGCTGGGGCTGTGAGAAGCTGAGGCTGACAGCCTCAAAAAAATGCTTAAATGCGACTATAGGGAATAGTCATAAAGTAATTGTAAATAATAGTGAAACTGTGGAGATCTTGCATCTCCATAATAATTCTAATTATGTATATTGTGAGGATCTGAAGTCCATAAAAATAAAGACAGACTGATGGTATAATCGCCTTTCTGAGTGTGTGGTACAGCCAGCATGCTGCATTCTCTGTCCATAAATCAAGATTTCATCCTGAAGTTTGTCCATCCCAGTACTGATGACTTCTTGTTGCCAAATACATCTAAATATTCCACAATTCATTTGCTATTGTTGCAGTATGGTGGGATTTCTGCATGTGAAAATACCTGTTTGTCTAAAATGCAGGGCAACAAAAGCCTCTTCTTTTGCCTCGTAAATTGACCTGAAGCATTTGTTTTTTACTCAATTCATGCTCGAGGCTTTTGTTACAACTGCAAAATATCTCTCCCTTGAATGTCATTTGGATTCATTAAAGGCTGCAAGAGCCGCTGAAGCCTCTGAGTGTTTCACACTAGGCATCTCTGAATTTTTTCTTATATAGCTGCATACCATTCACTGCAGTGCAGTAAAGCTGCAGTTTCCAGACCCCAATTCTGCCATTAAACTTTCATTGAAAAGATTTACAGTCCCTTTGTGCCACAAGTATCTTTGTTTTAATCCAGTACCAAAGACTCAAGGTTAACAAAAAAGCCCTTGCTGCTCAAGTAAAACACTGCAATACTCTTTAAACAAATGGTATAGGAAAAGGACAGAAATTATTAATAGCACTCACAGATTAAGCTGCTTTGAGGGTTCTTTCCTTGATCTTTACAACTCTATTTCAACAAAACATTGATGTCTCTGTTTTGTTTTGTAAGTAGAATTAATTTAAATTTTTAACCTTCTCAAACCAAAATTTATATCCAAGTCTCTTCTTCATTCCAGTCAAGTACTCATTATTGCCATTATAGCCCTCAGAGGGAAAAATCTTTCCAGTGTCTGCCTTTCTGTTCCAATTCCTCCCTGAGTCCCCATGCCTGTGAAGGTTGCTAAAAACAAGAATGTCCTTTCTTTTGTAACAGATAAGTGCTATCTGCCTGACAGTTCCTTCTTCAAGTAGCAGACATGCAGCCTCTGATTTTTTAGTATCTTAGTGAGACACTTTTTTCCTGAGACGTGCTTTGTCTTCGTAATTGCCCTATTTTTTGAATCAAAAATACAGTGCATTATTATTCTCACTGAGCTAGTGAAAGAAAATAGTTTGAGGGAACACACTAATTAAAAATCTATTAAATATTAATAAGCCCCAGTTACCTTCTCTCTTACGCAAATAGTGCTATAATACTGCTGCAGTATCAGGGTTTGAAGCCACTGCTATGGGATACTGACTATTTTAGAAGTATGTTATCAACAAAAAGGAATGCTGGAGGTCAAACTTACCCAGTTTTGGCGAAGTTAGTCCAGTACGTCATAACTACTGCACTGAGCATGACATCATTCTTGGAAAAGTTGCAGTTGAACAGTTCCGTGGGGCCAATCATAGGAATCCCAAACACATAAGGGACTTCATCACCATGAGCTGAATCAGCCCAGCTGGGTTTCATTTCACTTTGGCAATGGTGATAAAATGCATAGAAATATGTTGGAGATCCATACTGAGCATGCAGGTCAGCAGTAGCAACAGCCGGAGCAACCCATTGATGGTCCGTAAAAAGAGCGACCAGGGTCTTCCGTCTTGTTTCAGGGTTTTCTTTGTCTGCCCAGTCAGTGTACATGAATTTAATGGTCTCTCGCAGTGTATCTTTCCCTTCTGGATAACCATATAGATTGTCCACAAAATTGGAGACAGAAAAGTCAAAGTCATTGGGGGAAACACCATCTTCATTGTCTACAATGCCATCCACAAATTTTAAACCTTCCCCTTGATTCACGCCCAGCATTATATCATAGTTAAGGAATTCCCCTTGCTCCATGAGAATCTGAGGGTCATCTGGAATCACATCTCCATCTATCACAGGCCCAAAGGCAATGTGGTACGTGGCTGGAGTGATGGTCTGTTGAATGAGTTCTTTGTAATTCTTATTCCGAAGACATTCAACCAAATCAGTGGTATCCAGCATGTCGCAGCCTACTTTATCTGCCAATATCCGAGTGTACTTGGCAGGCTGGTAATTCACTGCCCAGCTGGACAGGGCTGTTCCACTCTGTATGATTGCCTTTTGGAACAAACCTGCAGGTGCAAATTGTTTAAATGAAAATCCAATTATATATTAAAAAAAAATAAATAAAAGTGTCTTTCAGTAAGCAAAGAAAGCTTTGATTATACAATAACTAAAGGGTGCATATACTTAAATTTCTATTCAATTTCCATATATTCTACTCACTGCTCCCATTGTATAGTATATCTAATAGGCTACTAATTTAAATCTCTCTTGTTCTTGATGCTCACACACATAAACCATGAAGGTTTTCAGGTTACTGTTTCAAGAACAAAACTCATGCTTGTACTGCAGTTTTCTTGCATCTTTAATGGAAGTCCCCTGGCTTTAGCACAGTGGTAGTCCTGTAAAAATGTCTCTAAAAGTGTGGCAGCTACAAGCAATCATATCCTCTTCGCCATGTAAATGACGCTCATAAATGTGCTCTTCAGTAGTTTAAAGGTCAAATGAAAATTACACACTCTCATTTCCTTCACAGAAGAAATGCATCATATAATTTCAAAAAATATGCACTGCTAAAATCAATTTAATAGGCTTGAGTCTTCTACTCTGACATAATTTTTTCTTTACCAATTTGTGTGTGTGTGCCTTAGCACTGTCTATATGCTAAATTAAAATATGTTTACATTTTTCAGAAGATAATAAGATGAGGCTCAACAGTTATTTCTGGTTGTTTTATGTGTATTAATATAAAGAGAGATTAAATACCCAGTCTGAAGAGCTTCTTTGTGTCACCAGAGCACTGAAAAGCAACTGAAGCTTACTGGTGAATCTGCCTCATCTGTTTCTTCCTGGTAACATCACCAAAATGGCCTATTTTATACTTAAACTAAAATGCCTGTGACTCTTCTATAAATGGTTTCTACAGTCAAGATCTTGAAATGCCACAGACAGCAACAGCTACAAAAACACTTAAAGACCTTGAAACATTTATGGGAAAAACTGGTTGTGGTCAATATACCTTTGTGATGATTTCTTACTGCACTCACTACAAAATTTCAATGAAGTGATTAGTTAAGTTTTTCATGGTTCTATTTTGCTTGGTTTTGGCATGGCTTACTCAACAGTTATTCACTGCACCCTACCTGTGTCAGTAGATTAAACTGTCAGGCATAATTCTATGTATTTCCAAATAGGGTGTGTTTGCCAGCAGCCCTGCTACAATTGCTTTCTAGGTCTTAGCCTTCTGCCATATATTTCTGTCTGTTTTAATGTGATAGAAGTAGCATGGGCTTATAAATGCAATAGATATTTTGGTCTTGTCTTCTTTTATAAATTCTTTGTAGATTTGGTCTTATCACCAGGAATATTTGTGGTTCACTACTGGTGCTGTACATTCTTGGGGATTTTTTTTGGGGGGTGAAGTGTAGAGGGTAGAAAGCCCACAGCTGTAACACCAAAATCTTAAGAACACTGTGTGGGATCACACAGTACTTGTGGGAGTTAAATACAGTTTTAATAAGGTTGTTATGTTATTATTACATAAGGAAAACATCTAAATACGTGTTGGAATTGCAGACAAGAGTGTAAATAATGAAAAAGGTCATTGCCCTTTTCCATTTTAATTAAGACAATTTTTTTTGATAGAAGAGCCAGTGGATAACGTTGATAAAGCTAGAAAACGTATATTGCCCAGGCATTTGTTGTATGAAATTTCTGTTGTAATAGCATTTAGGTTTTCATATAAAATATTTATGTTGACTAATACAAATCCAGAATCCTTGCTGCTAGGTATTGTACAAAAATTACAGATCTCATGTAATTCTAATTCAGCCTACCTGATATGGCCATTTTTGTTACACTATAATGTTTAAAAAAAAAAGTGCTTTGCTCAAAAGATTTTACCTTCTGAATAGTGGGAGAGTGTCAGGAGACTGACACAAGAAGCTCCTGCCCCAGATCCAAAAATAGTAACTCTTTTTGGGTCTCCTCCAAAAGATCCAATATTTTCTTCAATCCAACGTAAAGCTTGGATTTGGTCAAGCAATCCATAATTGCCTTTTGCAGCTTGATCCCCAGTACTTAAAAAACCTACAAGGCAAAAAAAGATAATTTTAGTTCACCAGATACAGAGTTAGCTACAGGGTATCCACATATTCACAACACATCTTCCCATCCTTTCATCTTCTGGGCTTTTTTTTTCTTCTGTTTTTAAAGGTCACAGTCCTAGTTAAATGTCTTCAGTGCAGGCAGTGGTTGGTTTTACTTTTTTTTACTGCAGAGGTCATATTTGTGAAAAAAACATTATTTCCTCTTTGAAATAATTCTATATCAGTGCAACAATACAGACTGAAGATTTTAAACATTTGATAACTCTATGTGAGTAAGGTATAAAAATTTAGGAAATCATTTTTGTGCAAAGTGAGATACCCAGTCTTCCACTGAGAACAAGGCTCTCTAACACATTAATTTAAATGCTCCTTATCATGGACCAAAATTGTCTTGAACTACCTAGTTCTTTAAATTATTGTACTTGTGATATGGATAGACATACTCAGAAATAGAAAAAGAAGGATGAAGAAAATAGTAAAAGGAACAGGAAAAAGGCCTAGGAAAAAATTACACTCCAATTTCACAGAGGATATTTATTAGGAAGATAGCAGGTAAATCCTCAGCAATTCAGTTTTCAGTTGGGAGATATTGTCTGAACAATCAGGTTTTGTCTCTTTCGTTGGAAATTGCAAGGAAAGCTGTGCTGCTATTTTTTGTTCCTGTACTGTAGTTATCAGATTTCAGAAACAAAGCATGACACATTTGCTGCTTGTCTTGCAACCGAGAACAAAATCACTGAAAGACTAGGACTGAGATTAATTTTGTTTTTCTGAAACCAGCTAAGGTGAAACATTGCAGTTATCCATGCTGCCTATCATCCACAGTTAAGACCTTGTACTGTGTCCAAATTACCACATCGAGCCATGTACTCACACTCCTGTCTTTAACTCCCACAGACCTTTTTCTGTCAGACAACTGGAAATGAGAATTCTATTAGAAAGTAAGGTTTCAGATGGACATTAACGATTTAGGCACTGCTGACAGCTGCTCTTCAAGACAAAAGAAGGAAATCACTTGGCTGGTGTTTCCAAGCTAATTATCTGTTCAGCCAAATTTGTCAGAAGAGGGCCCCAGGACTCAGGAGATCTGTAGTCCTGGAGCAGTTTGAGGTGAGACAGTCTGTAATCGTGAGCCACCTTAGTCTGCTGTGATGAGACCTTCATGCTCCTGGGAAGGATTGCAAGGGAAGCCTGTGGTCCCTAGGGAAAAAAAGGCCTTGCAGTACATTTTACCTGTTTTGGCAAAGGGAAACAGATCACTTCGCACTGGCTGTAGTTTTTTTTACAGCAACAGGAAGAATGAAAATTCAGAAGATGGAAGGGATTCACAATATGGAGGAAACAGAAGAGAAGGAAAGGCAAGAGGAAAAAAGAAGCAATTAGATGTGTCTGACATTCACACCTGTATTTCTGTAATGTTTTCTGTGGTAAAATTCGTACAATGAGATGCAAAATCCAGCCTCAAGGTTTAAAACAAAGATCACACGTGGACTAAACTCTAAATATGGAACGCTATATGACTTGCATTATGGTGGCATAAATTTCTGCATGTAAGGTTAGGCATGATGGAATGGAACGTATTACCTTGTTCCCAGCAGAATCTTTTTCATTTTAAATAGTAATTATTAACAAGTATTTAATGTCAGCGAATGTCCGATGAGTCCCTGTATTTTTCATTCAAATGCAGTAATATGAATCATAACCTTATTGCTAAATAGCATTTGATACATCTTTCTCATTAAAAAAGTCTCTAATACTGGCAAGCACAGTAGTTAGAATAGCAGTAACATCTTTTTTCTCTTCTATATCAGTGGGAAAAAACAAACAAACTATTAATCCATAATTGCCTCAATTTTTTTAACAGATGTGTTTTTCTCTTTTTCGCATGCCTTTATTATCTTCTTAGGACTGTCAAAGAAAGAATAACCCACTTGCTGGCTTTGTTGCTGCAGCTTACTGCAATGTTCTATAATATTCTATAATTAAACCTTTATTCAATCAGAACTATGACCTCCCTGGGAGAAAGTGACTCTTGTAACCTTTAAAGCAGCATGGTAATTAATATTCAGAGACTAAACACATTTTAGCTCTTCTAGCAGCAGCATGCTAAAGCTGGTTGATCTTTGTGATTTTGAATTCTTTCCAAATGTACTAAAAGGTGACTGAGTAAAACTGCAGTCAGTGTGAATATCTGATGTTAGACAAATGAAGTTTTTTTGTTTCCAAAGTTCTCTACTGATTCTCATTAATTGCAAGAACAAATTTTCTTAATTTAAAAACTAATCATCATGGCAAAGTGTCAGCCCCACATGACACACACTGAATTCATAACTCTGTCTTGTTGAGGGTATATTTTCTTTCATGCTCTGAATACCAGATCAAAATATTTGTTTAAGACATTTCAAGAAATTCAGGCAAGGAGTAACTATTTGTCCAGAAATACACAACACTAAGAGATGTTTGGGTTTTTTTTTTTCCTGTGGCTGTTGTGCAGATTTCAGAACAGCATCTTCATGTGTCATGCTAAAATCCTGAACAAACAGAAATGCAGCTTTTTTTTCTGACATGGGTATTTACACTTTGTTCCTTTCACGTATACGTTTTTAAGTGCAGTTAAGAGCATTTCTCATTTTATGGTTTGGCATGATGTGAAGGGCATTCTGTGATCTGAAAACCCTTAGGTTGGGGTTTTGATAGAACCTGGAAGTTCTGCTCACTAGCCTAATGCGATAGTTGAATATGGAAAATAAAGAGGTTGGGTTTGGGGTTTTTTCCACTTAATGATCTAGAAAGGCATTAATGGTAACATTAATTTCTTGACTTCTGACAAATCTGTCTTCCCTTAAATAACGATTTGGAAGGGTGACCAAATGGCTTTCCCACTGCAAAATGTCATGGACAGCAATAGCTGAAAAAGAGGAATGTGAGGGCATCCCATCTGTGTTGAGTGAAATACCCCAAACTGTCTTAGGAAACATTTGCTCCAAAATTATTTTGCCAGAGGGAAAGATGACCACCAGCTGGACTGAGTCATATCCAGGGAACTGGAGTGTTCTGAAGCAAAGGTCAGATTGAAAAGAAGGACAAAAGAAGCATGGCAATTTATAAAAGTAGAGAGGGAGGTGGGAACAGGGCAGCATCTGGATGTGGTTTGACATTATGGCCACTAACATTGCAAACTCGTGCCAGCCTGGACAGAACATCCTCTTGTGGGGTGCCTGCACCCAGCCAGGGGCCGTCCATGTGCATGTGGGCTGACACACAGGGATCACCTTGGGGAAGGGGGGGCGTGGGGGTGGAGGGGGTTTGTGGGGTCTTTTTTTCCTAGTGTGGGTCAGTGGGTGGTTGGGAGTGGCAGGAGCTCACCTGGTGCTGATGCAGCCATATGTCCCACACAGAGCAGGCAGGAACTTCCACTCCACCCGCCCCTCCCCCACCTCCCCACCCCCCCCTCCCTGCCCCCGCTGGGGCTGCTGGTAACCCATGCAGCCTGTGGTTGGCTGTGTGTTTATGTGTGTGATTAGAACTTTTGGGGATTTGTTATAGAAGGTTGTTTAGAAATTTGCAACTGTTTACTAGCCTTTCTTAAGTGTCTAGTATTGTAGCTTATCTTTTGTATTGCTGATATTGATCCTAAAAGTACAGCTCTCTGACTGCCATATGTCATTAATAAAAAAATTTTTTTTTACCTGAATTGAATAGCTTTTCCATATGACAGTTTATTCTCTAAAAAAAGAGGAAACATAAAGTATTCTTGATTTGTTTTGCTGTATTACTTGTAATTGATCTTCCATTTCACTTTTTTTACATTCTTTCATGTAGAAAAAAGAAATGTTTCTTTAAATTGAGGTTTCTGAAGAAGCATTTTTATTTATTTTTCTCTGATTCTAATAAGGAAAACATTCTAGATGAATGCTTTGGTTTTAACCTACTAGATTATCTACAGTCAAGGAGGAAGAAGACTAAAAATGGAAATTACTGCTTTTCCACAGCCTTTAAAAATGAATGGACTCATAAGCTGCGTGCTGTCACTTGCACTGTTTTGTTAATGCAGTGAAGAGGCAAAGCTACACACAGAGCTCCTTTAGATCCTAATTACACAGGAGGAAATCCCTAGGCCTATTTTTATAGTTGGTTTTCCCACTATGCCACAAAAATCCTACTGAGAGAGTAAACAAACCCCAACAAACCAGTGGTGATATTTCCCCTTATCTACTAAATAGTTATTTGTGGACCCGACAAATAGCAGGGGCTAGTATCTATAAAATCCACCCAGACAGTGTACTTCTCTCCAGCTCCAGCCTTGTCCTGTTGCTGGAGGTCATCCCTGTGTTAGCATGTTGTGCAGACTTGCAAGAGGGAGTTTAGAACAGAATAGTTGGACCTCATGTCCACACTATACACATTTCATGCACAGTTTTTTACTATGGCTGAACTCTTGTCCAGTCCCATGGGCTGAATGAATGACCACTGGTGGATATTGTGCATAAGGGCAGCACAACTTCCAGCTGAGGTTCACCTGGAAGGGTCCAGGCTGTACTTTACAGAACCTCTCTGCAATGCAAAACAATGTGCATAGAGGTGGTGGCAATACTGAGATTTTCTGTGGAAATGCACTCTTGACCTGAATTAAACTCTAGTGTGGACATGCTCAGGGTCAAAACTGTATTCTTCCAACTACAGAATTTCAATTTGCAAGGAGTAGGCTAAGGTGCAACCCATTTCAGGTGTGGATCTTGTCCAGATATGCAAATAACTAAGTAGGATGCTTAAGAACTATAAAGCATTTCACTTACACTAAATATGATATTGGAATATAATCCATCTTAATACTTAGAAAAAAGTATTTTCAGCTGAAAGTTATGTGGTGATTTATAGGCATTCAACAGATAGTTTGAGAAGAATAGCATGAGTGTGTCAAGAAGCAACATCAATCATAACTGACATCTTTGTGTCATGTAGAGCTCCAGATCAGAGGTGATATGGAAGTATATATGGATCACTGTTAACTTTAACAACTCTGTCTAATCTAATATTTTTTGTATTAACCTAACAAGTACTGTGGAGAGACAAAAAAACCCTTCACATGTAGCTTCAGCTTTTCAGACATCTAGCTTTGGATTGACTGAATTCCCATCAAAGTGATTTTCATTCTCTGTAGAAAATGGACACATGTAGATGACCAGCTTAGACCCAACACCTACCATTTAGGAAGGTTTAGGTGAAACCAGTCCCTACTTAGAAGATAAAGTAATCTCTGGTACTTGTGGTTATTTTTGCTCAGGACAGATAGACTGGCAAAAGGGCATACTCTCCTCTGTCTGCTATTGAGATGAAAATGACTCCCCTAAATTCGCTCCTGTTTTCTTGGACTTAACCAGTAGAAGAAGAATTTGTTTTCATTTGAGGGCATATTTCATTGCTCTTTTTTGCTCTGAACTAGCTGTGCAGAAAAAGGGAGGTTTTATCTTTCAGGAATTACTAACCTAGCCATTGGCACGAATACTAAATTCAATTTAAAAAGAACAGAAAAAAAATACTTAAAATACATACACATAGCAAAAAATAAAGACAAAGAAAAAAACCCATTAAGTTAAATACAGTAAATTATGACCTGAGAACTATGGCTTCAGCCTTAGTGATAAATACAATCACGAAGCTAACTGTAATCTTGTAGCAATTTGCATTTATTTTATTCCTATGTACTGATTTCTCATTCTTTTTAAATTATTCAAAAAATAAAATACTGTGACAACTTTTCTTTGCCTTTTCCACACAGTAATACTCAGTATTATATTGCTGCAGGAAAAGCCCATTCTTTGTCTTCATATTTTGGCCCCTGGGACTAATCCATATCAAATCAATTTGATGGCTGGCTGAAAGCCTAAATTTTAACTGTAAGTGTTCCTCTACTCCTATCTGCCTTTTTTTAACTCCGCCTTTCTCTCTTTATTTTCTGTTTGTTTGCTCCCAAAGCAGTGGAAGCAGGAGACTAGACACTAGACTAGCTATACTTCTGCCTTAGGATCTTTTTTCCACTGCTTCCTTACTTATCCCTTCCATATATGGTTAGCAATGACATCTGAATTCTTATGTCAACACCAGGTGTAAAAGAAAGAGTGTGTAATATAGGAATGTGTGATGGAAGTATGTTGCCTGCTCTACCTGAAGAGTGGAACAGTGGTAATGATGATCAAAACCACTTGTACTACATTATATTTTTCAAAAATATTTACTTCATTTGTTTTATTTTCTCAGTTTAAATATGAGCTGCTTTATGCTCATTCTAATCTTAAAATTTTCCATTTGGGTCACATGGGTGCAAACATAGTTTTCTGTAGTCCATGCCAGGCTGTAATAGATTAGAAGTTACCAGAAACTTAAGAGAAAGCTAGGAAAACTACAAATGCAATAAATTCCCCTGTTGTGATTTTGCAGCTGGGGTACTTCAGTAACTTTTTTCAATAGGAACAAACAAATAACAAAATATTTCCTATTCTCAATGAAGATTATTTTGCACTACTCTAGTAACTCTTAGGACAGTTGTTTTCTGTTCTAAATTTATACTGCAGTAGATAGTATAATACCTCCCAGTGGAAACAGACAAGGTTGATTTGGTGTGTGAAACCCAGTGTTTACTTACTGGTTCAAAATAGTGTTAAAATTTACAAATACAATTTGGTACTGATAAATTGCACTGACTTTAAGATTTCAATAAAACCACAAAGCGGAAAGTTAACCAGTTGTATTTGATTTTTTCCATATTTAAGGGGGGGGGGAAATAGATAATGAAAGATTAAACCTCATTCTATCATACATTTTAGTAGCTACTACAATCAATTTTAAAAGTGCCTCTTGAAATGAGGTACACTCTTCACTGCAAATGTAATACTCTTGCTTCCTCTTCCGCCCTTCACAGGTTTTCTTAAAAACAAAATGTTTCATTTCTGAGACATAGCCATTATGTAAAGACTAATGCCAAACTTAATAAGACACATTGAACAGCCAAGATATGACAACAAGAAATTAATTATCAGGAAATCTGTATAAAATCAACAAGCTAGTGCATTTTAATGCATTTTTCTCCTCTTTATTAAGCCTCTGCCCTATTGTCTGGCTTCACATTTCTTTTGTATTTATGCCTTGACTGCTGCCCAGATCTGTATAGCCTGCTGCAATTTGTGAGGCAAAATTCTCACAAATAAGATTGATTTTTACAGCATCTAATCAGAAATATGACATAAGCAATATAAATAAGATACAAGAGACTATTCTTTGAAGCATAATCATGTCTTTTCTGTTTTCATTTGTGAAATTCCAGAGTAGGGCTTTTTTAAAGCAAAGAGCAAACGGCAAGCATATAGCACAGTCTTCATATTTTCTAATAGCTTTTGTCTGTACACATCACATTTACCACTGTAAAAGTGTACCTGCAGAACTCAAATGTTAAAGTGTTCAAATGTCAAGTGAAATCCATTGGGGATTACTGAGTACATAGAGACCACAGTTGGTTCAGGAAGTCCCTGGGATAAAAATAGTTGGAGGATAGAGGAGTATTAGAGGGAATTATTATAAGTTTGTCCTATGCTTACCCTTCCCCATCCATCCCAAAACAGCCCCAACAGTGTTTGGAGACAGGGTGCTTGGCTAGATTGTGTTTGGGTTGGAATCAATATAGCTGTATATTCCTTTTTGTTTTGACTCTATGCATAACTTTAACAGTCCCATTTAAACTTTACTGCAAAGATGGTGTTATGCAAGATGGAGTGATAGTGTCCTTGGCACACATTTAGCAGGAAGAAAAACATTGCTGAATTTTTCCTGCAGCATGAATGTCCCATGCAAAGTTGAGCAAGCATCACTGCTGCACAGACCCACACTGTGCAGAGAGAGTCTGAGAGCTATCTGGTAACTAAGAGAAGTGGGAGGACTGTGGAGTGGCCATGTATGGGTCTGTGCAGAAATAATGTTACAGTTACTTCTTCATTCTGAAAACAAAACAACAATCCTTCTCCTTTACCTGCAAAATGGTTTGAAATTTGCAAGTGCTACTGTCAAAGCAAATTTTTTAATATTCAGCAACACAAGCAGTAGTATGGCCTGTTATTCTAAAGTAGTGGTCATAGAAAGAAATTTCTACCTGCTATGGTTACTTACCATACCCAGCTCGAGATAACATTTGTTAAAATTTTAACTGAAGACATTATAAGTGAAGAGGAAAATGTAGTGAAGACAACTCAGTTTACAGTTTTCACATGAGTCAATAAATTATGTTAAAATATAAAGGAGAATGTCTTTAATCCCAATTTCTAACTCAGGCTTAAGCAAGAAAATGGTCTCTTATGATTCTACCTTGACGGATTCTTTCAAACTATTTCTGTTGTGAAGACAAAATGTAAATCTGTTTGTCTAGAAAGAATATCTCATTACCACATGCAGTACAAAAAAATAGGTCAGAGACAGGGTGGAGTGAGAATATTATTATTTGTTTCTATATTGCTTTGGTACTGAAAGCTGAAGTGTGTTCTTTACAATTCAGGAAAATATCTAGTCTTAAACACATAAAAGCCTTTTGAAAATGTCCTGGATAGCATACAATTATAAGAACACTCAGAGTGAAAAGAATGAGAAAAGACAATAGGATGCATTTTAACAAGGTTTAAAACACATTTCTAAACAGTGAAAAGCTTCTTAGAGAGCATAAATTTATCAGAGCATTAGGGAGGTCAACAAGTTTTCCTCAGTTAAACCATTATGATATTTCTACAGTGAAATAGTTTTAATGAATCCAATTGAAATTTGTACATGACAATTTAACTGATTTTAAATTTGCCTTAGTCATTGTAAAATGCTCTGAAACTATTGTGCAATGAGGTTAGGCCAATGCATGTTATCTAAAGTATTAGAGATTGAAGACATTCTCAACATTCAATTCTATTGTCATTATTCACAACGAGTAGCACATAACTCTATGTGAAGTGTCACTGAAGAAGCTTTTGCCAGTTGTTATGAATGTAGATTGTTTTAAAAATAGTAAACAAAGATGACAGCAACAAACATTGTAGAACTCATTCATTGATCTATTGTCTTCTTACTTACTATTTATCCAAATATTCATAAGTTAAACCTGCCATAACACATAATACAATCAATAAAACAGCACGTCCAATAAAAAGATTGTTGTTGAATGCATTATAAACAGCCTGATTAAAACAAAAACAAAGCAAGTTAAAATCAATCAATTGCTCTAAGAATGTCATTTCTAGGAAAAAAAAAGTAAAAAAAAAAAGTTGGGTGTTTGGAAGAGACTGACACATACGTGGTGTAGTCAGTCAGCCTATGCTTTGAACATGTTCTTTAATCACTGATCTAGATGGTCAAATCCAAAGGCATTTAACAAGAGAAATGCACTATAAGTACAGAAAAACAATTCAATGAGCCACTACTTTTTTGTGGTATGTTGACCCTGGCCAGCAGCCAAGCACCCACAAAGCTGCAATGCAGTCACCCACCCACCAGGAACACATGAGGAGAAAATAGCAAAGAACAAACACAAGAAAATGTGTGGGTTGAGATAAAGACAGTATAATAGGTGAAAGAAAGAGAAAAAAACAACTAAAGGAAAGGACATCACTCACCACCTCCCACAGGCAGACCGATACATAGCCAGTCTCTGAACAACAGCTACCTGGAAGCCAGACCCACCCCACTTCTTCCTCTGATGTTATGTCCTCTGAGCATGATGTACACGGCATGGGATATCCCCTTGGCCAACCTGGGTCACATGTTCTGACTCTTGCTCACCCTCCCAACCTCTTGCCCATTTCCACCCTACTGGCTCTGGGGTAGAGTGGAAAAATAAAGAGCCTTTGCCCTCTGTAAGCATTGTTGAGCAGTAGTCAAAGAATTGGTGTGTTAGTCACACTGTTTTAGACATAAAACCAAAGCATAGCACCACATGGGTCGCTCTGACAAAATTTAACTCCATCCCAGCCAGGTTCAGTCCATTAATCCATAGTTCTGGCACAGATGTCAACTTCTAAAGCATCTGGTCACTTTTTAGAAGTGTCTATTTCATCAAGAAGAAGTATCCTGCATGTCTACGAAAGGTAGAAATATTTTTTATTATTATTATTACTAGAAAATACAGTATAAATCTACATGAAACTAGGACTAAATTAATATAATTTTGATTTTTTCAACTAAACGATCGATATTACGATGAACAGGTATCTTTATCTGGTCACCCATAATAGAGAAAACCTAACAGGACACAGATAAGAAAGTTACATATTTTAATGACAAGCAAAGACATTAAGTTTACTCCTACAAATGACAGGAAAGTTAACTTGCATGACATAAATGGCAACCAGCTGTAAAAACAAGCAAGGGGATTTTTATCTTTAATTATACGTCTTAAAAGATTGGAATCTTTTGAATGAGAAGGTTATAGGAGATTAAGCATAATTTTTCCTTGCTAGCAAAAACACCAAGTGGCCAATAAGACAATATTATTACATTATATACTGGTGTCAAAACCCAAGTGCTTACAAGTTGCTGTGAAAAACAGAAATAAGGGCTCACGTTGTTAAGAACTTCATTGAGTTATTTTTTGGTTAGTATTTAAAACAGTTACCCAAGAGTTTTTGTTGGATTTATAGATGTTACTTTTAAGAGAAATAAAATTGCACTGTAAACCCATACATAAGTTTCCATTGGACTGTAAAGAAGCTCACCAAAACATCAATTTCTCTACTGGTCGATAGGCTGTTAGTATAAAGATACAATTACCTCTGAAAAAAGGCAGGTGTCCTCTTAAACCAATATTTGGTTTAGTATTCAATGAAATCAGTCACCCCAAGTGGCTCTCCAGTGAGTTCTGTTGGCAGTTTAGGAAGTAGTCACCAGCACTGACATATATTTTCTGACTTCCAGTTTTATTTTCTTATGCCATAGCCACCTCTTCTCCAATGAGGATACTTCTCTTTGCTGTCTTATGTAAGAACTGGATGGCAACTAGTAGTATCAAAACTAATCTCTTTGTTTTGAGTGAATCAAATCATTAGAACATGAAGTTTTGCATAGAATTAACATTTTGTACAAATTCAGTAAGAGCTATAGCATTCCAATCAGAGCGCATTATTCCTGTTGCTTACAATCCTTCTCACTCAACTTGTTTGACCTGAAACATTAATTAGATACATGATCTCTACCTCCCATGGAACAACACTTAGAATTATATATTTCTGTAAATAAATAAACTAAATAATTAACTAAATAAAATAACATGGTTATGTTATCTAATAAACGTAGCAGAGCAACCTTGATTTTGTGAATTTGGTGAAGTGAAGGCAGATGCATACTGACACAACAGATACCCTACAGGTAACATCCAGCTCATGGAGTTTCTTGCAGGTACACGAGCCGAGTGTAAGGACTTAATGGATGGCAAAGAAATGGAAGTGGGATAAGGCCCTGCATTGGCCTTATAGCGGGAAAAGAGTCATGCAGAACAAAAAAAATGTGGCAAGGGTCGTTCCAGTTTGGGATTCATATGGCCTCTTGCAGCTGTCTCTGTAACACCCTTAACACTGTCCTTGGCATTTACAGATCAGCACCACTCATCCTCCTTGGAATGTGCAAGAATAGATGATCTAGAAAAATCTTCAGTGATCAAAAAAGCCTTAAAAGTATCTCAGTGACATGCAGGTAACTGGTACAACTGTGACTTCCAGGAAGCTGATCTGATAGGAGAGTGGCCCCACTATCAACAGGAAAACAAAGGAACTTTATGATCTTGTCTCCAAGCTGCAATGCATGTCTCTCAAAGGAAGCTGAATTTTTGTGCCTCTGTTCACATTTTTCTTGTGTGTCTCATTTTGAGACTGCATGCATAGTTGGAAGAATGAATTCAACAAAAAAATCATAAAGCAGGGGAGTAACACATATTGAACAACTAATATACCACACAAGACACATCACAAGGAAAAAAAAAAAGAAAAAAAATATTTAAGCGTGTTTAGTTGGAAGGGACTACTTGCAGAGGTGAGCACTTTTAAACGCAAAAAGTAGGACAATGCAAGGAAGAGAATGCAGCAACTAATAAAAAATATTTTCCTAATAAGTAGCCTGACATCATTAATCTATTATAAAAGGCTATGTAATTTCAAATGGCAGACTTCTTATGAGGACCTGCAAGAGGGTGATGGTTAACAATCATTAACAATAGTGTCACTTGTCTTCTGCTCCATGGACAACTGTCTCATCCTCTTAAGCTCCATTCTTAGTTGCAAGAAGCAGATATAATGAGTTACTTCATTGGGTTGTGTTGTTTCCCGTTCTTTGGTATAAACTCGATTGCCCTAAACTAGCAAACAGTACATAACATTTAGACAGCTTAAACTATAAAACTAAAAATCAGCTGTGCTTTTCTTTTTTTTTTTTAGCTAGAAATATTAAAAGATAGCAAAATAGCATACATTTAGAATACAGGATACTAGCTTCAGAATTAAAAGCCTATTAAATTTATAGGTTTTTTTTTTAGTTAGAATGGAAATAACTATGCAACCAAGCAGATGAAAAGAACAAACTCATTTTCCAGTTAGACTTTTTTTTATATATTTTTTTTTTTTTCAGAGTTTAGGGCTTTAAGGAACAATAACTATAGCAATATATAATAATAGCAGATATATACACTTAAAGAGCAAGTTGTTTTTAACCATTAACTTGACAGAAAGACATTGGTCCCAAACAGAGCACCTCATTATATGTCCACAAATTTCAGTTCAGTTATTTGTGGTTGTTGCTGCTTCTTTTCTTTTGCTTGGAGAAGAAGAGCACACTTACAAGTACAGAACTAGAATACAACAACTGTACCTGGCCCAATGCACCAGCTATTATTCACTCAGCAGCATTTGAGAGGCAGAAGCTATTGCATCAGTGCCAGTTAATGTATGACAAAAAAAGCATCCAAGTTGACCCTTCTTTTTCTTTCAGGAAAGAGATTTTGTGTTGGTAATATTAGGTTGGCTTGAAGCCTGGACATTTATCAGTGCCCAGTGTGGGAGCCATCAATTTGTTATGGATCAATTCTAGACATTGCCTTCAAAAACATATTTTGAACACTGGTGAAGCAAAATGCAGGCTGTTGATAAGCACAGAAAACAAGCACATATGGTACCGAGAGAAAAGATTAATTCATTCTGCACAAATAAAGCACTTGCACTATTTCTCTAGCTTCCGTCATGATTTTAATTTCAAAAAAATTTCTACTAGTAAGTGAAATAAAATTAATAAACATTTATTTTGCATTTTAAATAATGCTATGTTTAGGCTCAAATAAGAGTTGCATTTTTCATTATGTGGAGTGTGGTGGACTTTTATGTCATCAGACCATAAGTACATATTTTTAAGTTAATAGTGAGTTGTTAAAAATGAGCAGGAATGTTGCACTATTTTAATCTGAACAAATAGTTGTTCTGAGAAGCTAATTACATTCTGACATCTTTATTGAAAAAAGCTGATAATACCCTTGCCTTATTTGTTTGTGGTGCATACCATTATGAAGTATGGTGTCAATAACCTACAAACGAAGTAGCATGCTGTTCTGAAAGCTCATGTAACATGCAGTAGGATTTTCTGAGAAGTTAGACAGATCAGCTCTGTTGGTAATATTTGACTAGAATTCTTAATTTCCTTAATAACCTGAAAAATGTTCACCTCCTTGACAAAGCACTAAGGAAAGGGACTGGGGAGAAATGAATCTTACCTCTCGCTAGTCTGACAGTGACTAATCACTGACAAAACCTTTAATAAAATTCTTGGGAGCCAAAAATAAAGTTGAAAAGTGAGACTATTATTAAAAGGCTTTTTATGCTGCATACTCTGTATATATCTTCTAAAAATGATTAATAATTATACTATACAGACCCCTTAGAGAAAGGCATAGCACAAATGGTTTTCAACCAGAGTAAATGATTCATAATTCTTTCTCTTGATCCACTAGTTTTCTTGTAATAAATGCTCCCTTAAAATGAGATTTCCTATGCAACATCTAAAATGCCTGATGAAGAGCCCTGTCAGTGGATGTGGGTGAAGTATCCCACTTAAACAAAACCATGATGTATTAAAGCAGTAGATTACATAGAAGAACATTTATTATTTTTTTACGCTGAAGGATATTGGCACATGCCAATACCAAATTTCCTTTGGCACCAGTTTTTAAGAAAAGCTTAAAGAAAAAATAAAATATCTTCTGTTGTTCTAGTTTATGTTCCTTCTTAACATGCTCAATAAATGGTTAAACTTACTTTGTGTTTAATCAAAGATAATTGGTAATCAAGACTGCAAAGGTTATGAGTTCTGTTGCTGAATTTACCAAAATGGCAGTGTTCAGGAGAATCACATGTGGGTGTACTTAATCTTTTTCACTACAAGTCTGGCTAGCATGTAAGGATGTCTTAGGTGTCAGTATCTCAAACTTAGACCCTATGACCCTGCAGCTATAGGTAGGCTAACTAGCTTGTAATAAAGCATAAACTTCATTCTTTTGCTAATTTACAGAGCCCTCAGGAACCATCCCAATGCCAGAAGCCACAGATGAGAACAACATTGCCACGGTGTCTCCTATCCTTCACATGTCTTGTACATGTTGCCTGTGCTGAATGGTCTACTAAGCAGCTTCAGAAATGGCTAAAATGAAATTTTTAGAAAAATAAAGGTGTTCATGCACTCATGTCTCTATCTACCAGTCAAAATAGATCTTTAGAAGACTTCAGTAGGATAAAGCAATATTTCAGGAATTACATGAACAGATTTCTAGAACTCCTAGTAATACACTCAATTTTTTTTTTTTTTTATTACTTCTGTTGATAGGAAAAAGTCCTATATGAAAATTGAATTTCTTTTTTTGCTTTAAGAATTTTTTGACAACACTATCTTTTCTAAGTCTTTGACACTGAAGTCCACAGACTATATTAAAATAGATTGTCTCAGACTGGTTTTGCATATCACTAATTCCCTGTGAGAAGTAAAAGGATCTAAATAATGTACCTCAGCATTCACAGTTCTAACAAAGTGAACCAAATCTATTCTGCTGCACATTCAAACACATGAAATATTATGAATTAGTATTTCTAAGGAGGAGTTTACCATGACAGTAGAACTATTATGTGCCACAATTGCTCTTCTTAAAAAGAAAAAAGCTACCCCTTCTTATCATTTCCACAGCCGCAGTAACCCAATAATTTACACACAGAGATCCTAAGTATTTTAAAGTATACTTTGACAATTCTAAGACAGAGCATTCCTATAGAAACATCAAGCTAAATATCTATAACTATGATGTTTGCCAAATAACTTGCATAAAGTGGAGTCATATATTAGGTGGGCTCTTTTGGTAAATGGAGGCATTTCTTTGACCTGGAAAAAAAAGAGATTTGAAGATAATTATATGTGATGCTCAAATCTATGAAAATGTGGAGTTTCTTCTTTGTTTTAACACATTATTTCGTAAGTTTTCTATAAAGCTCTGAATAAATTTGGAAGGTCATGATCAGTCTTTCCTCTTACATTATCATAACAGGTGAAACATTTTTGTTATTTTGTACCAGTCTTGACCAATATCTGATAATTTAGAAGATATACATACTCCTCATTCAACTCTTCAGTTCTTAGTTTTAAATTGAGTATCTCTTTGAAGATTTTTACATGGCATTCAGTTAGGCTTATTCTCAATCATACTATATATAAGCATAATCACAAAATATGATAAAAATATATAAATAAAATATAAGCATATAAATAAATTAGAGGGGGGAAGGGAATTGTTAAGTCAACAGTTCTATTACATGTGGTCCTGTTGGGAGATTGTCCTAGTCATTTTTCACTTTTTACTTATCTGGCAGTATTTTTTTCTTTGTTTATAATTATTCATCGGTTTGGTGCTTTTCTCTGATTTTTTTGTCCTTCCTAAAGTTGTAATAACAGGTGAGGTAAAGCTTATCATTAAAAACAAGATTAAAGAATCAACATGAAAATTTTAATATAGAAGTCACTTGGTAGCTGAGTTCATGCTACAATAGCTATTACTTCATAGACATCACATAAACTTCCTTCTCATAACTGCTATGTAATGGCTTCCTAATAGAATTACTCTGAGCCTTAGGGAGGAATTAGATTTTCAATTATTACATTCATAATTTAGAAAAGGAAATGAAAATTGTATTTCTTTAGTTTAATCTTCCAGGTAATGTGGGATTTTCCTCGCTAGTATATTCGTACTTTGGTTTGGATTGTCATGGTTTTTTTTTCTGTGCTTTCTTCTCTAATTAATAATATGTTTTTATAGGACTAAATAATTATAAAGGATAACAATAATGAATTATTATTCTCTAGTTTTAAAAAGATTTTTTGTGACTCTCAAGATAAATTTACTTTTTTCAGCCTGATGGTTTGTTATTCCACTGCTTATGTTTATGTATCCATGTAGTAATTTTAACATCATTTGAGAAAGCTAGAAATATTGGAATAAAGAACTAGAATTGGCTTTAGAACATATTCTGGGAGTTCTAAATATCTCCAAATTATGCTCTAGCTCTTAATTTTTTCTTCAGGATGGATTCAGTTTTGCTGATTTCTGAGACAACACTGGAAATCATGCAGGCACAATCCCCTACTCTCAGAGGTGATTTTGGGGGATACACTCTCCCTGCTCTTCCCAATGCACACTGTTGTTGTACTTAAAACAACACATTTCTAAAAGAAAATAACACAAATCCTTGATCAGTTGCTAGAAAATATTCACAAGAGTACCGAGAATTTGGCTTTTCAGTCAGAGATACGAATAGTAGGAGGATCCTACTCACAGGGGCAAATTTTTGCAAAGGAAGATTAATCTTCATAAATCTTCTATATTATTGGGGGGAGAGAGAGAAGAAAAAACACCTTTTCTAGAGGACAAATTAAAACACTGAATTGCACTCCTGCGCTGAACTCCCACTGAAGGAATCACTCTTCACACCAATGAGAGAATTTAATGGGACTAATCTCTAAGAGTACAGCAAGCACAACCTCAGCACCTCCCGATACATGCCACCAGGGGAAAGCAAGAAAAGTGCCCACAGAAGTGTATCAGGTGGGACTCATCTTCTGATCCAGCAAAGTGGTGTTGAAAGAGCAGGGAAGGGGGTGATCACTTACTGCTTGCTAAAGAAACTAGGAGGAAGACGGAAATTACAGAGATTCCTCTTGGGAAACAGCACAGGTCAGAGGGATGGCTGGAAAGACTGTTGCCACTTATTGGGGCTAGGCAAGGTTGTGACAGCAGTTAACATGTTCTCAAATCTACAGTATTTCACATCCTGATTTGTACTACCAATTCTTGTACAAAAAATGAAACATGCTATCAGAATCTTCCACATTAATCTTATTCTTGCAGAATCAATCCAGCTCTCCTTCTGGCATTAACTGGCATGCAATAAAGCAGCAAACACTCTTTTCATGTGCAATGTATTACTAGTAAAAGATGAGAATCTTTACTAATTTCAAGTCCAAATGATCCTCGATGTATTGAAGTTAACTTGGATCCTCTGCAAAACATGCAAAGCCGAGAGGTCGTATGGCTCAAAATCTGGCAAAATAGTTTTGAGAATATGATAATTATCACTCAACAGTACCAGGCATAAATGATGAAAAAAGAATTCTATCTGCAGCAAAAGAAAATAAGGAAGCATTTAATAAAGAGTAGTATGACCATTTCCAGACTTTAGGTTGGTTTTACTCAGGTGAGATAAAGTCAGATCTTCTGAAATGATTCTCCATAGCAGAAAATGTATCTGAGAAGCTTAAAAAGCTTTGATTAAATTTTGTTATAAACCCAAAAAATATTTATTCCCTGGAACCCTTCTGATGCCTTCAGATTCTTTAAGATAGTAAAAGATTAAAGCAGAAAGTCCTAAAATATATATTAAATATACAGAAAAGCCAAAATTGCTTCTGGATTTGCACATGTACATTTTATCTTATGAAATGCAAATGTTGAGTACATGGACTTTGTTTTTTCTGTACTGCATTCTTCTGGTTATGAAACATGTTATTTTGGAGAGGGAAAAAAAAAAAGGGTTGGAAACTGTTCAATATTCGTGTTTTGAATGTTTCAAAATACTATTATAAAAATAATAATTTTCTATTTGCTATTTTCAACCAAAGAATGTAACAGAAATAATTATTTCTTTAGAAACCAGTTCTGAAGAGTAGGAGTTCACATTTTGCAGTTTTGGCTAAGGTCTTTGTGCTGGTTTCCACAGAAAGCCAGAGATGGTTGGTTGACCCTACCCTTTGATTCCAGGAATTCTTACGTTTGAAGAGAGGAAAGTGCTTGCACAAAATTAAACCATGTTCAAAGTTCATATTTCTCCCTACTATCATGTGTTCAATAACATAGTCTTAAAATTAAGACACTCTCAGTCCTCTGAAAGTTAACAAAAAAAGTTACCATTAGCCATGCTAAAAGCACTTTCACTGCATGTAATCTGTTCCTAGACTATTGCCCAGCAGAAGGAAGAATATCTAGGAATGACTAGACAGAACATTTTTTATTCCCTACAGACTACCCTGCTTGTAAAAATACTGACAATAAAGCATTAAGTACTGAATAATCGGGGTGGGGGTGAGGAAAAAAACACAGTTGTGAATTGTGAATTTGTTTTCATATTTGGATCCCCAGAAGTAGTTATTTCTGATCTGTCTACATACAGCATTGATAGGAATGAAATTATTCTTCCCAATGAAGAGAAGCAAAAGTGTGGCTACCTTTGTAGAAAAGTCTTTTCATGTTATGATATTAGAGACAAAATTGATATTTATACGTGTACTTTGTTGAAAGACTTTAGTAAATCTAATTATTGTTGACCTTCTATTCAAAAATATATTTTTTGCTTCTCTTTACCCTTAACAGAAGGGTAAACCAGTCATTTATTTCTTTTGCAGTATGTGCCTATTAAAATTATTATTTACTCCCATACTTTACTATTAAAATGGAACAATTTTGTGTTGCCTAGATACAGAACAGAAGGCTACTTTATACAACTAATACACATGAACTAACAAAGCAATCACAGATGAAAATTATTCTTTATTCTATTATTTACCCTTCTTTGCCCTTTTTTGTTACCATTGCTTCATATATTTTGACAATAAAAACATTCTTACTGAAGATACCTAGAATTCTAGCATGATTTTATGGTCTTTATTTTGGATTCAAAACAGTTCATCAGTTAATTCTGTAAATGGATTATTGTGCCCATTCACTAGATTGCTAGCACAAAGAGGAGGATAAGCTATGTCATTCAACATTCCTAGCTTTACTTATTGCTCTAGTTTTATTTGGATGTAGTGTCTTTCATGAAAAAAACATAAGATTATCTTAAGGTGTATTTTCCAACTTACATTATGGGACAATTTTAAAGAAATACTGTTTCTGTAAGTCTGTCCTTATCCAAAATGGTCATCATAAAATGAAAAATAATAGAATACATTATTTCAAATATGTTTGCAGAACTGATAACTTCTTACTGTTATTATGCAGAAATTGTAATTCCCTTTCCTATTTTTAATTTTAAATGTACTTTTTCACCCTATGTATATTTTCTGTACATATTGGTGTCCAATGGAACTTTTATATACGTGTGTGTGTGTGTGTGTGTGTATTTAGTGTTCATTAAGTAACAATTAAAAAAAAATGTGTCTTTTGTCAAACACTTCAACCCATTGAGTGGCATTTATTGCTGGAAAAGGAAATGTAAGAAAAACATTGGACTAGACTGTGGTTGCTTTGTTTTGTTCTCATTTGTTGTTTTTTTTCCAATAGTAATTTAAAAAGTAATACGAATGAAATATAAAAAAAAAAAAATTATTCTCAGATCCCACCATTTTCCCTTCTCTAAATGTTTTCATCATCCATGCACACAGCATTCTTTTCCCGCTTCATCTTATGGCCCCATTATTTTTCTAGCCTGTCTGAATAGCTGCCCCATTTACCAGAAAGACTAGAGTCTATCTTCACTTGGAATATCTCCTTTGGGGCTGAGTAAGTCTGTAAAATAGGTTTGCCACATATTGGGTGAATACTAGCAGGGTAAGATGAGAAATAGCTGTTTCCATACATTAACTGCTCCTCAATACAAGTCAGTTGGTTCCTAAGGGAAGGTTCCCAGTAGTGTCTCCTTTCTGTAGGATGGTTGCTTTGTCTTAACTTAGAAACCTATATTAGAAAAAGTCAGTCTTTCCCAAGGTCTTTAGAGCTGCCTATCTTTCTCCATTGACTGCAAGGACCATGGAGATAGTGTCTGAGTTAAGCATCCAATCAAGTACAAGTACCTAAAATACAAGGCCACCAAATAAACAGCTCAACATCTCTACAAACATAAAATAAACTCTCCAGAAATAATTTCCAGCACTTAGTACAGAACATTGAAAAAAAATTTAAAAAAAGAACTTATTGAATACTTGTAGAAAGCCCCCCAGTTTAGATCCTCATGTCTGTAAGACAGAGAGGGCTTTGCTTATGCATTGCAAATGTATACAGAATACATAAATAATGGTAAAACAGCTAGTGGTAATTGGTATTTGCCTAACAATTAGTGGAACTTTTAAAGCAGTGTGGATATTGTGACTGTTCTTTTATGTGAATTGGTGAGTGGTTTGTCATTGTTTGCTGACTGTTGCATTATGTAAAGAGACAATTTTGCTTGCATGCTACTTTGGGATCAAAGCAATGACTCACAAGCACTATTTGTCTGTTTGAGACAACAAGTCTTTGTACCAATATTCTTACTGAAGATATCAGAGCTCGCAACAGGATGCAGAATTTCTGTAGTGCTTTTTTCATTCTCTAACTATTTCATGGCAGGTCACCAAATATTTTTGTAGATGGGTCACTGAGAACATTCACAGATTTTTTTTATTTTCCCTATTTTTATCCAAGATTTTTCATTACATTAATAGTTTCATGAGAAGGAGATGCAGAGACATATCATCAGTGCATGGATACATTTATCTCTGTTGTCTAATAACAGAGCATAGTGTCTGAGAATGAAAATTTGAATAAGAAAATGCCCAAGCTCCTGGACAGAAGCTCAGTGTCTTTTTAAGTTTACTTGATCTGAGATATTTAACATACACACACAAACATATATTTAAAAAAAAAATAAAAAAGTTAAACATAAATCTAAAAATACATAATCTTTTCAGTGAGAAGATAGATGGATACAAGGATTTTAACTTTCATAGGCTGATTTGAGAATTTTTAGTTCCTTCCCTTGTTAGTGCACCACGTATTTTGCTTCCAAGGTCTTAAACTTCAGGTCATATCCATGTCATTTGGCAGAAATTTTCAGAGACACAGAAAGATGAAAATCTGAAAGTGACAGGTTCCAAGTTCTGTTGTACTTCCAGGTTCCCAGCTCCTTCACTTCATAATTCAGATTTTTAAAAAATCCTGTTTACACAGAATTTTAAAGAATGTAAGACTTTTCAAATAAATTGAAATAAATGGTGTGAATTTGGGTTAAAAAAACCCCAAACAGATCTTTTTGATAGTTTAATACAAGGGACATTATCTGAAATTATTACAAGTCTATGTCAGTGTTTCTTCTAGTATCGCCCAGATAATGAATAATGCAATAAGCAAAATAAGTGAATGAATCCTTGCTGCTTTGCTATTATAGAAAAGGGACTGATGGAAAAGGTGGCTATGGGAGAGACATACAGCCATGTACAAATGCTTTTCAGCCACACCGTAACTACCCCTTGTTGAGTATAGGATTACACAGTAATTTCTGTGGTAGGATTACTTTTATCTCGCTCCCTCCTGCCTTCTCTTCACCTCTTCTCCCTTTCCAGTGACCTTTTTTTTTTTTTGTGTGTGTGTGTGTCAGGTCATGGTACTTTACTGGTACCATGCCTTTGAGAGTTAGAAAGTAGAATTATCCTTATGTTACAAATGAAGAAACTGGAGCAGAGAAGCTGAAAACACAAGGCACAGAAAAAAACACTTTTAGAATTAATAATAGAATAAAGAAATATGTGTCTTCTAGTCCTAAGCTCAGCATGCTGTAAAGTGAATGTTTTCATCAATGATCTAAAAGTAAATAGAAAATAAATCTCACAGATGACTGATCCAATGAGGATAAAACACCTAGGCAGCACGATACAAATCCAGTTAGTACTCTGTTCTTTTTTCTTCAGACAAAAACTCTTTATCCAAAGCAAAGCACAGATTTATACAGGAACAAGGAATGGAAGCCATAGCTACAGAATGTATGTGAATGTGAGAGAAGCAAGGGGCAGTACCCTACAGATCAGTGACTAAAAAAGCCCTAGGGCGTTGGGTGTTTTTTAGAGCAACTGAAGACTCCAGTGTGATAGACTGATGCTGTCTTTGGATATATAAGGAGGAAGCAGTTTGTAAGAAAAGGGGGGTGACTTCATCCTTACTAAGAACACTGCAATCCATTCTGAGGTTTTTATTTTAAAAGCTTATCTGTGCAAATGAAGGATAAGCCAAAAAATGTAGCAGCTCAGGAAAATGACAGAGAAAAACCAATAGGATTCATCCCATCACCCCTACTTTCAAATGTTGCCAGTGTATACAGATGAGTTAGTCCTCTATGTCTGCCTTTAATGTCAATGGTAATAAATATCTATTACATTTTAGGCATACACATTTAATGAAAGTAATCTTATTCTTTAGACTTTGGAGCCCCAGTCTGCTGAGGTTTTGCAAAAAGAAGATTGAGACATGACTTAATTGCCATATAAAAATACCCTTCTGATAACAAAAAGTCACTTATTTAGCAAAGAAAAGTCATAAAACCACCACCAACAAAAAAGGCTATAAACTAAAGTGAGACAAATTCTTCTTTTTTTTTTTTAAGAACAAATAATGATGATACTTTAATCTAATGGTTAGTGCATGATGTTGATAAAACCCCACTAAGAAGAATATTTGGTAGCTTAAAGTTGAAGTGAGGAATTATTTTATTTCACAAAACACCTTTGCCTACTGAAAGGCAACTTTGAAGATGCTGTGTGGCTATATTATGACAATTTCAATGGACACAGGTTATCTTTCAGTCTGCCAATAAAGAAGGGAACTGAAGTTTATGTTCTAGTCTGACTCATTTTAAATCTCTGTGTACCCATTAAGAATGATATATAAGCCCCTACATACAACAAGTGAATGGTATAGCTAACCATGAACCCACCAGTAGCAGTTACTGGGGAATATAACATCCTTATAGAGGAAGAATTAAACTGGAAGCACTAAGCAAAGTACTAGCATAAAAACCCACTTATCAGATTTGACCTTTTGATTAAGTATTTCAATTTTGTAGACGGGTGGAAGCTTGTTTTCTTACAAGGACGGAACAATTCTTATTTCCATGCATTTTTTCTATTAATATGTTATTACTTTATTTTTTAGCTATGTTTTTCCTGACCAAATTTTCCTTCCCTTATACTATTAATTATACTAGAGGCCAGGCACTGGGATGTATTTAGTTCAGCTTCCTGAATTGCACATCCTAAACAGAGGCAAGTGATCACAATTTTATGAATGTGTATTTTTTTTACTCTATGAGGAAAGAGTGATTTTCATGTGGTAACTTCTGATCACCGATACAAAAATCATGGAACAATTTGTCCCTTAATCTTGTCCTGCACAGTTTGTTTAGGACGGCAGTTCAGCTGCTCTCCACCACAGCATTAAACTGACAGTTTAAAAACTGTGCTTCTCTCAGAGTATTTGAGAGATGTTGCCTTTTCATTACAGCAACACAAACCTGTAATTCCATTTAGAATGAAAAGTGTTAAGTTGCATAACAACATGGATATTAGCTTTGCCTACGATTTCCTCCAAATGCATGTTACATCTAACCCAGCTTTCCTGGTGTCTTTTATAGGGATTCTGTGTTACTTATTACAACTGTATCTGATGATAATTTTTGTCTAATAGTTAGTCAATTTTTTATATAAAGGGAGTTAATATTCTAGGAAACAAAGAGAAAAATGCATAGACTCCGTTTGTAACATATTTCAGGAGTATTGGGGGATGCAAAATTCAGGGTTTAAATTGATGCGTGGTAGAGAAGCCCATATTCTTTTAAAAGTAATCATTTTAATAATACAAACAATGTAACACAATCTATCTATGTTACTACTGTGCCATGAATATAAGACAATATAATTATATTGTTGCTATGCCATGACTGTTCACATTTATATGTTCTTCCTGTCACTGAAGTAAACAAAAAAGATAAAAAGATTTTACACAGAAATTAGCTCTTTCCTAAAAGATTATTTGAGAAAGAGAACTGAAAAAATAAAAATAATCATTACATCTAAATATAAGACACAATTATAAAGACAGTAACTTGTTAGACCACAGGTGTAAATCACTGAAAAAATATGGTTTAAATCTGTATCTTAAATTGGATTTTAGCTAATCTGTCACAAGGAATTTAGGGATGTAGAGAAATGTCATGGAATGAACAACAGAGAAAAAAGAATGAATTTGTAACCAGCATTTTCAATAACTAGTTATTTAATTTTAAGACAACAGCACAGACTAATCTATTGTATTTTTTAAGCTGAGCAGTTCATAGTGGAACTTACCTGGATTTGCTTACTTATTAAATGCCTCACAATGTTTGTAAAAGGGACATTGCCATAAGAATGCAAAGATATTAAATTAAAACAGAGCCCAAAACAAACAACAGACAACTGGTGATTTAATAGGCCTCCTGTGTGAAGCAAAGTAAAATGCTAAAATGAAGAACTACCCTAACCTTTGTAGCCTAACACATCTATGATAAGATGGTTTTGATGGGGTTTTTGTGTTTTGGTTTGGGTTTTCTATTTCTTTTTTTTTTTTAAGGCGGAAAACCTGCTTAAATTCCAATCTTACAAATATTTATGGACAAGGATAGCTCTGTACACATAATTAGCTCTCCTGAAATCAATGGACCCACTCACATTCTTAACTGTTTGCAAAATCAGACTGCATATCCTGTAGGAACCATTTCCCAAATGCAAAATCCAGTAGCTGTAAATTTAATGTTTACCATCTGCCAGCAAACTAGGCTTTATCTAAAAATACCAGACTGTGATGCACTTTTGACTAGAGAAGAGGTTTTTCTATTACTTATTTCCCTGATTAGTCTAAAGCTAAATGATTTGAAACTGTCTTCTCCAGTTGCAACCATATCTATACTGCAGGAGGCACAACTCCCCCAAATGGCAGCCTGTTTATCAAACTGAAAGGCTTGAGTTAAGAAGCATGGCTCCTCCAGCAGTAACCAAATCTATCAGACCTCAGGAGAAGCACCATAGCACAACTTCCCTTTCACAGGAAACTTTGCCAGTATAAAATGTTTCACAGGTAAGTAAATGAAATCATAGGAGTTAAAGAATGAAAAATATTGCTAAGAAAATGACCTAAACTTGAAACTGTAAAAAAGTATGTTAGTATTAGATGAAAATTCCAAAGAAATATTAGAATTGTGATACAATGATACAGAATATAGTGAGTTATATATTTTTTCTCTTATATAAGATGTATTTTACATTTGATATAAAGATATTTGTGATATTATTAAGTTGCAGTAACATGAAGGAAGAAACCATGCTGAGCCCTAGATAGAAGAGACTCAATGGCAAAGCTTTAAATAAAAGCAACAATTTGGAAGAGAACACTGAGACAGAGAAATAACAGTATAAATAAATCATGTAGAAATATTATTAACAACACATCAAGAGTTTTGTACCGATCCCATTACGAATAAGGGACTATATCCCTCAAAATTCTAAGGAAAGTGCTCACAAAACTACTATATATGAATGTGAAACAGCAATAAATTATTAATGTTTCAGATCTAAAGAGTTATGGACAAAGGAGAGAACCTGTAAAAACTTCCTCTCATCCATAGCAGTTGTAAAACACCACTTTCCCTAGTACACATAGTTCTTAATTTTAACTATTATGATTTCATTTTAGTCCTTGCTGTTGCTCTCAGAACAGTGCAGACAGAAAGAACAGGTGGAATCCTACATACTGAGCTTTCAGGCAACGTGAACTCTCATGGGACAGCTCTTAGTGGCCTTTTGTGTGTCCTTTTTTACCTCTCTCCCTCTCTCTCTCTTCTAGTGATTAGTAAGAATTGGATGGCCATTGAAAAATATGTACTTTCCCAAATGTCAGCAGTGACAAATGAAGAAAAAAATATTAGGGAGAGCTTTCCCCTATGTCCTTATAGACTTCAGTGTAAACAGGGCTGCCTACTTCTGTTAGGAAAACCATACAATAAACTGAGAAACAGTTTTCACCTCAAGCTAGAATGACCATTGCTGCTTCAGGTGTTTCTCTAGACACTTTTGAATACAATTTAGTCCATGCACACAGGATTTCTTTCATGTCATTTTATGTTAAGACTGATAGTTAGGGATACTGGAAAAGGGTAGTCCCAAGTTTATATCTCTTCCCCAAATTAGGCTGAGCAGGAATTTCAAACTGGCTCCCTTATGTTATCTTCCCACTTCTTCCACCCCCAAGAAAAATGATATCTTTGTATGAGTTTTTTAGCTGCACTGTCGAGTGAGTTTCTCCAAAAGAGTCATTCTGTCCTTGATTTGCTAGTAAACTGTATTCTAAATAAATACAGACCAGAACATTCCAAACAGATAAAACTGGCTATTTGAAAATCAGGAAACAAGATAATAAGAAATATTTATGGTATATTGAATTCTGCTTTAGATTTGCTTTCCCACTCACCTCATCTATGCTTTTGGAATTTATATTTGTCTTCATATTATCTCTGATAGCATACAAAAAATTTTGCTTCTTTCAATGAAATAAATAATACAGAAAATGAATGGCATAACAGGCCAAAACAAAAAATAATTCCTGATTTATGGTCAAGATATACACCCATGAAGACCAGTTTTGGATCTTTCTAGCAATGAACAGATATAGATGGATTTATGATCATCAACTAAAGAATTTCATTTTACTGCTTTAAAATTACAGCATTTATGACAGATTGGATTACTGCATGTTATGTGTTTATGTATAACTGAGAGCTTTGAATAATTTCAATTCTTATGCTTAAATATTTTTTATTTCTTTTCACATCTCAAAACAGGTTCCATATCCATGTTCGTGTTTTACTCAGCTTTCAAAGTCATGTCATTAGTTCTGACACTATAATGTGGAAAAAATATTTCTTCACTATTATATGGTCAGCATGAAGTCAGCTTATAGTTGTTATTAAAAAAAAAAAAAGTTTTATTTAATAATAATACATTTTGCAATAAGACTAAATTCATTAAGTAAAAAATTTGTTTATGGCACTATCCTCACTGTCTTTTAAGACTCCTTAAAGAAAGAGTTGAGAAAAAGGAATGAAAGAGGGAAAAAGGAGAAAAGGTTTCTGAATATTACTAAGAAGATCTAGGAAACCCTTTCTGTGAATAACTTTAGATTGAGAACTTAAAGAGATATTACTTCTTAAAGGATTAAGCAGTATCTGAATAGGACTTTCAAAAATATCAGTTAGCCATTAACATCAGTACTTACGTGTTTTAAATTGTAAAGACTTCAGACAGATAAGTTGAACAATTGATGAGAAAAAGTGTAATCATCCCTCTATTACAGAAAGGACAATGAGACAGAGTAGTGTAACACACAACAAAACTGAACATTGGGTGCTAATATTCTTTTGAGAGTAAATCCATGATCAGGCATGAAGTCTGCAAATCTTTGGAAGTGAGCCCTATTCTCTCAAACTTAACTGAAAGGGCACCTTCCTTTCCACCGGAACAAGTCCCAAATCCATGCAAGTCCATAGGAAGGTGTCCATCGAGTAAAGATTTGGATAAAAAAAACCATAACAACACACGTAGCAGTTTTCATTCAGGATAAACTTCCTTAAAATCAATGAGAGTTTCATTTAAAACTCTGAATAAAAAAAATTAGGCACCATAAGTACTAGTAATCAGAACCATACACAGGGACTACAGGAATTATCTATCTATAAAGAGTTACCATACAATTAGCACAACAGTAGTCTGTTAAAATACAAAATTAGAGCTTTAACAGGCTCTGTTCTGTGGCATTATGTACAGCATTAAATATGTTAAATGTCTGTTCAGTCATTGGCGTAAGACACAGGAGTGAAAAAAGCTAAATTTTATACATTAAAATGTCAATGTCAGTTTGAGGCCCCATTAGCACTGGAAAAGTAATTTTTTGCCTTCAATACTGAAAAACATGTCAGTTCAAACTTTCAATAAATTTTTTATGTGTTCTCAGTCATTTGGGGAAGTTTTCTTTGCTTTAATTCAAATGTTTTTTAACATAGCAAGTGAAAATCAAATTGAAAATGTTATGTCTTAGATTGTCATCTTCCTTTCAGATTTTTACCATCCTGCTTTGCTTATGAGACTTTACTTATGTGTGCAGTCTGAATGGATACACAGCAAAGAGCAAAGAGGATACAGAGCTGAATCCTCTTCTTTACAGTGGGTCTCAAAATACTCACTTAGGTAGTGATGAAAATGACATGGCTACCTAAGCTCAGCTGAAAGTATTAAGGTATTAAAGAAGCTTAACCAAACTTAGAGACTCCAGGGAAGCTGTTAAGAGTAGGATTCCTCTTCATCTAACGTTACCAAGGTTAAGGAGCTTGCTGAATCTTATCATCGAGGTTCTTCTTTTAGTCAGTCAATGGAAACTCCTAATGGCAACTCTGTCCATTTTTTATGTAGGCTAAGAGTTATGAGCCTTTGGTTTAGCCCTTCTGTGCTGCAGTTAATAGTAAGGGATTGCTATCAGACACTCCGAATTTCTGAAATGGGTAGCTAGGTAAAATATAGTCACTTGCTTTATGCTAAGTTCTACAGCAGCTACATACACAGGAATGCTGCATGAGTATCTACACAGTTATAAATGCAGAATTTATATGACAGGTTTTATACAGGATCTTCAGAGCTCTCACATGATCCTGCACTGGACAGTACAGCCAAAGGAGTGGCATTTGTAGTCGATATCAGTATATTTTGAATGCTGTACTCTTTCACATTCTTGTCCTATTACCCAAGCAAAGTCAGTGGTAGAGTGCCACACGGTATAATCAGTGCTATAAAAATGTATCATTTTCTCATCATCATGACTGTGCACCCAGGAATTCCAGAGTGTCCATATGATCTCTGGAAAAAGGAGAAAAGAACATATGCAAGCACAAGGAAAAAAAAAAAAAAAAAAAAAGAGGACAATTGAGGTTCTTTGTATCATCTAAATAGCTAAGAAACAAGAAGCCAAGTAACCCTGCACAAAGATCTACTGGATGCTAGTTATTAAGTATTCTTTTGTATCTCTTTCAAAATAGCTCCCTCTGCAGACGCATTTACCTACCCTGAGATGGAGGTGGGGCTATTTTTTTTTCAGTTGTGGGTTTTTTTTTTTTCCTTCACTGTTGATTTATTCTTTTCAAATCAAACTCATTTATGAAGGTGGGAATAGAAACTTGCCAAAAAAATTGTTCATGCTTTTTAAACCTGGAAAAAAATGTACTACAAGAAAAAGGTGTTTTTGTGTGATTGCCAATAAATCTGCTGTGCTCATGGCTAGACAAACATTTGTACTATGTATGCAGATCATTATCAGCCACATTTCTTGTTCAAGTCTAAATGGACACTACAGAAGAATAATACTTAAATTTTAAAATAATGACCTATTCGGATATCTATTCAATTTCCAATGTTAGTGGTCTTTAAGCTCAGAAGTAATTTTGTTCTTGTTCAATTTATTTTCTTTGGTAAAAATGCTTATTTCAGTTACCATTTTATTTGCTGCCTAATCCCTCATAAAGACTCATGGTCAGTTTATTTCTGTATTTTGCTTACTATTTCGCAGAAAATAAAGCAATACCAATACCCTCTGATTCATTTTAGTATTGTGGCTCTCACAGAGAAGCTGTCATGCAAACCTAGATTATTTGAATGATTAAATAAATGTAAAATGGTCATGACTTTTAAAAATCAACTGTGGTGGAAGAGATACTGTTTTATTCTTACTATATCTTTATAAAACATCTTTTCCACAGGAGACTCTTAAAAGCCTCCTATAAACTATAGGCTTTGTCTCCTTTTATTCAATAACTCTTCCAAATTCCCAGAAACAAAACCAGAACCTGCTTTGATAAATCAGTCCTTCTGACAGTTAAGTGTTATCAATGGGTGTTACAGTGGCTGGATACCAAAACACTGAAGGAAAACGTTAACTTATAATAAAATATTCATTGTGGATTAAAAATGAAAACATCATTTCCATTTTTATTATTTCCATAAAACTGAAACATCATTGTAATTTTTTTCAACAGAGGTAAGAACAGCAAGAAATCCAATCAGTTCCCTTGATACAGTGTTCTGATAAGAAAGGATTAATTAAAAGAACCCTACCAAATCAAGGATAAAATTCAGTATGCTGTTTGATGGTAGGTTATGAAAGGCTGCAATTGACAGAATGAGATCGTTTTATTATGAGACTAGATAGAGTAATATGTGATAAATTCAGTGTTACTTTGCTAGGGCCCAACCTTCATACAGGAACCAATTGAGTTATAAGTGAATGAGAAAATAATATCATCAGACTTGCTAGTGAGAGAGATTTTGGCCAGAAAACCAGTTCTTCAGCTCCAACTTTTACATGTGTCATTGCAGAAAATAAACTGTATTTGCTTTATGGCTTCCCTTGCAGTTTTAGTTCTGTAGAGCACAGAATTTATGAATGTTTCTCTGAATAAATGGATGGAAATGAGAAAAATAGCAACGTCTCTCAGCTTCTATTACTGCGGACTTGACTTCTTTTTGAAAATTAACTACTTGTAACTCTACAAGGAAATGAAATGTATCTTTTCAACAGAGAAGAAAAAATACAAAATGAGAAACACTTAAAAGTTATTAAATCATTCATAAGTGAAAAAAACCTACAGCTCTTACTGTTATAAGCACAGATGAACAAATAGTATCTTTCCCTTTGTCTTCTTTGTCATCTGATTTATCTCTCTTCACCTCTTGCTTTTTGTAGCATGTTTTCAAAATAGTGTCTCCTTGTTCTGTGTTACTTTTTCAAGTACTGTTATGTGTAGGGAGCACTGAGCCAGTTTTGCTGGAAGAAATGTTTTGGAAACACTAAATAGTAAAGATTTATTGTAACACTGAAAAGAAATTGATAAACCATTTGAATCAAAACAGAAAATAACTTTTTGTTTGTTTGTTTGTTTTGGTAACATGCAGTAGCTGGTTCACCTTTCCATGTTATGTTATTCCATTACATTCCTATGCTATTTAGGAATGATAATCATTGGGTAGATCAACAAATAAGGCAAAGCAAACACAGAAAAAGACTGCAGACAAGAAAGCTGAAACTGGTAAGAGCATAAGCAACCAAACAAAAGACTTCACTGCCTAGACCCTCTCCTCCCGTTTGACATTCTCTTGATGCAAACTATTGGAGGAAGCTGTTCCCAGATGTTAAGACGTTAATTGGCACATTTCTCCTCAGTCCTATGCTTGGTACAAGACAGCAGAGACAAGCCAACAAAGAAATCAGCCTAGTAGAAGCAGCTATTTAGAAGCAAAATTTGGACATGTAAGTAATTAACAAGTTTTGAATGCGATTTCTTTGTCTACATTTTTCTAAATATTCTACCCCATTTATATTTTTCTTAGCTGTCCTTTCTTTAGCATATTCACCTCATCTTATCATCCTTTGGCTCTGCCTATTTCCTATTTCTTTCCACTAGATTATCCTCCTAAGAATGCCTTCTCTTCAAATAAATTATCATCCGCTACTTCTCCCATCACCGTACTCTTTATGTGCCTCTGTTATCCTCCTTTCATTAGCCTGTGACTGCCTGTCTAAAATAAGATTTTAGGAGAGAGACTGCCTACTACTCTGTGTCTGTGCATTCTTTAACAGGGATAGGTATCATTCTTGTAAGTCCCACAGGAAGAAAATGTGATTAATCCTTAAGGGCAAATGCTGCCTAAAGGGATGACAAATATTTCCCCTGACACCACAAAACGTTACTTGTATTTCATAGCGTATATTCAGCCTACATACTAGGATTAAAAAGAAAAGAAAAGAAAAGAAAAGAAAAGAAAAGAAAAGAAAAGAAAAGAAAAGAAAAGAACAAAAACCAAACCAACCAAACCCAAAATAAAAACGCAACAAGCCCTTCTTAGTCAAACTGAAAAGGGAAAAATCAGTATCTCTCAATTTTTTCAAGAGATTCCCATATCAGTTCTGTAGTAGCTATGAAACATGATATTGGCAGTCATCTCTAAGAATATTGCAGGTCAAAGACTTATAAAGAAGGATAAAAACACAAAGCAGAACAAGAAAATAGTAGGTTTAGTCTTTGGAAAATAAATCATATAAAGGATGAATTTCTCACAGGATTATTAGGGAAATAAATACATACATCAAAGTTTATCCTTATCAAGTTCATATGCAAATACAAAGGACAGAATTGCACTTGCAAATTTTATAAAAAACATAAAAAAATAACATTTACAGCAAGGAATAATCCTTGAAAATCAGTAGTTTCATAACGTTTAGTGTCCGTGAGAAATAACATGTATTCCTGCCTATAGCTAGAATGTTTAGTGCATGAATCTTGCATCTACAAGAAAACAGACTCAACTTTCAGAGGTTTATCAATGGAAATCTATGTACCTAGCACCAAAATATTGCATAACAAAAAATTCTGATAGCATTAGTGATAGTAGTGGTAGCAATAGCAATAGTAAATTTCAACAGATTTTAAGTAGGCATTATTTGAATCAGGAAAACATTTTGTTACTGTTTTCTGTTAGGTAAGGATTTTACCCACAATATTTATAGAAAATGCACACAATTTATTTGACCTAGACACTCAGAATATTTTGATAAGATTAGGAAGTAATTTTATGTACTAGAATACTCAAAGGAAGACCTGTTTATGTGAAATCTTCCAGAAGTGAAAAAAGAAAGGCAGTATCAGTTTTAGATGTTACTCTAATCCTGCAATTCTTTCAATTCTTTCATGTCACAGCACAGAAAGTCCTTTAGATTGAAAGAGCCAGTTTTCAGTTTCCAAATGAATTATTTGATCATCTTAATATATTGTGTCATTTCTTCTCCTCAATTAATCACAAAAGTAAAATATTCAAAACTGCTTGAGTAGGTACATTGTCCAAAAACTGAGCAGAATAACAAATATTCATGAGTCAAATTCCAAAGCCACACTTGGAATTTCAATAATTTTGTGTAATAAAAATGGAGCATGTGTGAAAATGAGGTTTAAGTTGCGAACTTTTCTTCTTCATAGCACTTAATATCTTTATTTTAAGGAAGGAGAAAATATATTTTTTCCACAACTGCATATACATCCACTTTATGGGGATTTTAAAGTTTAAATTCTGACTTATTTCAAGGGGTATATTTCATATGATTTTATATATGAAAATTTGTATTACTTTTTAATAAAATAAAAATCCTTAGTGATTGTTCACATTCATAAAGAATGTCTAGAAGGCGTAAAGACTTTGTTGATGTGCAGTGCTGTCTCTGAGGGCAGAACCATATGACATTTCCTTTTATGTGAAAGCTGGTGGCAATAGAGTGGTTGACCGTACATAATGATGAACAGTAGCACCAAGAAACTGCTCTGGTGGGAAATCCCTCTATTAGGAAATACCATTTTGCTGAATATTGCCAGCAGGTATTCTTTATGGATTCAAGGGATCAGATCAACACTCTGTGTAGGTAAATTAGAAACTAGTGTAATTATTAAGTATATTGGGGTTTTAGTTCAGCATTCTGATAAAGTAAAAGAGGCAATAACCCTGCATTCCTTAATAAATCTTCTGATACAGATGGCTAAAATTTTGGCCAAATTGTCTGCTGATGTAAATGAGTAATACTTCAGCTATGTAAGTATAGCTGTTTTATTTTACATTGGCAGGAAATGTTGGGTTTTTTGCAATATCATAAGGCAAAATCCAAAGACAAGCCCAGCATACCGGTGCCAACACAATGCAGTACTAATGCAGAAAATAAAGCTAGTGTGTAGGGGTCAACTGGGGTAGAGCCTGGTGGCAATAGTTGAGTCAGAGATCTTTTCAAAGCAAAATAAATACGTGGATTGTGAAACAACATAATGGGACCTCTATATTCACATAAAGTGGAGTTAAAAATAATCTTTTACAAAAAAAACCAAACCAAAACAAAACAAAAAAACCAACACAAAACCAAACCAAACCCAACAAACAACAAAACCCAGGGAGATAGAGAGGGACGTCTCCAGCATACAAAGTGAATGTATTATAAGGACTGGATTTCTGTATTTTCCTGATATTTCCAAGAAAATGCCAGTCATTTAACTAGATTGCCTTTCTGGAACAAGCCATGCAAGTTTTAACAGGCTGAATTCTATCCTTCTAACCTATCCTCTATAAACCACTGGATGAATGTTTTTAGTCATCTTTAGGGTATCAGTGGAAGCTTAGATGGATGTCAGAAAACTAAGACAATCTCTCTCTCTGATTCTCAGTTCTACTGAACCACATAGGAGGTGAAAGCACATTTCCTAACTCCAGAAGAGTACTCCAAACATTAGGCCAAAGACTATTCTAGGCAAAATCCTCCTGACAGAAGAATTTGTTTTCCTACTGACACCAAGCTGAACAAACAGGAATTCAAGAGGCATAAGGCAGCAAAGGAGACTCACTAGAGCCAGAGAAGGGAATAACCAGTAAATGTTTTAAGTAAATCAGTTGTCTAACCCATTGGATTATATTTCTACCTAGAAATTAGAGTACTTAAAACCCACTGATCAATGTTTTTTGGCTGTGAAACAGACAGATTTATTTACATCATGGTGACAGGTACATTTTCTTATAAATAAGGTTTGGACTCTAAGTAGACCAGTCAACAGAAGCCTCAAAACTATTCCTAAAAAATAATCACAGAGGATCAAAAAGAAAATAAAAACATCACCCTTAATGCTATCAGAGGCCAATTTTGATAATTTTTGAAAGTTCTTGCTACATGATTTTGAAATCAATTATTTAAGATCCTGCCAATCTAAACTTATGAAGACTATCTGAATCTTTATTATATCTGAGTCCTCTTGCTGTCTAGACTGCATGTTTGCACTTTGGCAGAAAAATTAATTTCTTTACCACACAGTGATCCTCTTTCCATTTATTTTCCTCTATTATTGCAAGGACTAAATCTGTTACTTAAGTTGATGCTATCTATAGAGTGGTCAATAACTTGTCTATGGATATTAATACAAATTGTATGAATCTGTTCACTCCAGTAATATCACAGAGCCTTCACACATTCAAACTTTATTAATTTAATATAAAAAAATCTAAATTCAGATGTCTTCAGGGTCGAGGTTAACATCTAAGATAGGTGTCTACACTCTCATCATAAGCAATAGAGTTCTAAATAATGCAGTCAATGGAATTGAGCATATCAGTTGGTTGGCCAAATGTAGGCACCTACTTTAGTCAGAGATGAATGGCTCCCTTGACTTCACTGATTGGACCAAACTTGCATATAAAAACCCACAGTTAAGACATCTAAATTTCACTATTTGAATCTACACCTGAATTTCCCCTTCTCCCAGTAACACTAGGCTCTCTGCTATAATGTTTTTTAGCTTTTCCCTAATTAAAGGCTATTCAATATTTTTATTTCTTTATATGTGATTTGTTCACGTAAAAGAAGTTTCACTGTGTGTGAAATAGTAATTAATTCTAAGGTGGTAAAATAGTTCAGCTTAAGAAGTTATATATGTCATTGATTAAAACAAAAGCTCAGCCAAGACATGAAAAAGGTATATAATATTATTATTCTCTTTTCTTTCAGGGTCCTTCTTTCCTTTCTAATTTGAATATAAATTTCAAAAGGAAATTTGATATGTTAGGCAATTTTCACCTATAATATGTAATGCAAAAAGGCACAGAACACATTTCACAACTCTTTATATCAACAAACTAACTTGTTTGTATCTGAAATACATATAGACATATGCTGCCCTTTCTTTACTACATTACTACACAGTTTTATACAACCCAAAAGATATATGACACTTTTTACCTTACAATCTTATATCTTTATTTTTCAACATAGATGAAAGTTTCAAAAACTGACCAATTAAACTACCTTGAAAACATGCATAGCAAACCCTGTATACACCACCTATATTGTGAAGGTACCCTCATCATAGAATAGTTGCATTCAAAAACATAGCTTTAAACCACATGTATTTCTCTCAGTATTGCGCTATATAAACAGTGACTAGAGAGAGAGAGAGAAATTAACCTGCAGCCAAAATTTCCAAAGCACCTTAAGATGGCTTGTCTCTGCAGTTAAAGTTTCACTCATTAAAAACTCACCAATCCTCAGGCTCTGACCCTCCAGGATTACTGCAGGGCTAGTGTTCAGGGAGAAGATCCTAACCCTGTACAATGTATGCTGGGCTTGAGCCCAGAGCAGGGCTATCTTCTGATCTTATTGATCCTGTGTGAAAGCTAGATGCACATGCCAACTGTACATAAGCAAAACAGGGGGATAATGAGATTGCAGAGAGAGACGAGTATAAATAGTTGCAAATAATATACGTTCTTTTCCTAGTCCAAGCGAATATCAGTATAGGACATATCATTTACGGGCATTGATGGAAAACCTTTAGGAGGACAGTAAGAAAGCCTGCTGGTATTTTGGTGTGAAAATTAAAGGAGTAAGCGAGGTGCATTGTCAGAATATTGCTACAAATTGGGCAGGCCACATGCACAATCACGTGGAAGATACAAAGCAACGTGATACTTAATGATGCAGAGTAGATCTTGAATTCAGTCTTTAAAGGTATGTTCATAGAGACATCACATTCAGCATGCTCATACCTTTCATAAGCAGTTGTTGAGAGATGCTGAGTGCTTACAATGTTGATAAAAGTTATTCCTGCAGACAAGGACTGATGGTGCAGATGGTTGTCTCTGCCATATGTCCTGTACTTGCATAAAAAAATGAGGATGTCTTCTAAATCAGGAAAAGTCAAAAACTCATTAATATGCCCTTTACGTAAGTAGGTGATGGGTACACTGATGCTTTATTCTATTTCCTATTTGTTGACTGTCTCAAGAGTATCTTAGTGCATGAGTACTTTGCATAGCAATGCTGTTTCTAGTTTGAGCAAATTAAGTGTCAGTGAGGCTGTAAATCTCATTGTTCTGGAAATGTAGCATGTCACCCATTTTCTCCACAAGTATCAAACACTTGCATAACTTTCCTCCAGGAATTTTATGGGTAAAAAATAGTTGCCTTGCAACTGTGTATACATTTCAATAAATTCAGATATTATCCATCTTTACACAGAAAAAACACACAGAGATTTATGAATCAAAACTCCATTTTAGTTATTAATTTCAGCCAAAACTATATTTATGTTGGGTTTTTGTTGGGTTTTTTGTTTTTGTTTTTTTTTTTAACAAATTGTTGTGATTGTGGTCCATAGCTTCATTCCCTCTTAAAGGCCAGTTTTCTTGGTCTGTGTCAGTGCTAGAATTCAAAATAACTTCCCACTTGGAGAGAGTGTATGGGCAGACTGTGAGTTCAGTCTATAGTAGGTGAAGTCTATTAGAAGAATTGAGGAGAAAAGGATCAAAAGTCAAGCATATTAAATCTCATGACAGTATCACAGGAGGATTCTCCTTTTATTTATTTGAAATAATGCCTTGCATTTGAAGAACAAAAGGGACATAAAAATTGTGTCTTGTTTTCATGACTGTAAGTTGCTATTTTCAGCAATAACTCCAACTTTTTCCCCACTGGGACATTAGAAGATAAATCAGAAGTAATTAAAAACTGTACTTAAGTGGTCAAAGTAACTTCTCATCATTATTACAAAGCAAGTGACAAGCTAGAAGACTTAGTTTCTCTAGGGAAGATATTTATTCATTATATGAATGAAACAACAGCAGTACGTACAACCTGCCTTATACAGAATGCAGGTTGTTGAACGAGCCATGAAATAGAAAAATAAATGTTCCAATTCCTTTTTACTCCATGTTTCATTTTTCACTTTTATCCTCTGTTCCTTTCTCCTTTCTTAAGCAGCTGCAATATCTTATGCATCAATTCAGTGCAATAGTTGAACTTTTTTTTTTTTTTTTTTTTTTTTTTACACAAAACAGTTTTTGAGGTGGCTTACTCTAGAATATCTAATGTCATCTGAAAGTCATGCATGTAATATCACAATTAAAAACTGAAAATTGCTACATATTCATGATAAAATAGGAAAATTATGTCTTACGTAGATAATTTTATTAATTTGTCTTGTTACCCTTAGGTATCTTTTCAGGACCTTTCAGTTACAATGAAGATATTCTCCTGTGCCACACAAAGAGCTCTCTTATTCATTGGATATGGATGTGAATACAACTGTCTACAAGACAATTGTGTTAATAAGACATAATTGCTAGTGGGGTCATCTAAAAAATAAACTCATTTCAATTTGTTGTTTCCAAAGTATATGAAATTTTGCAATATTTTTTAATATTCCATTCCTCTGGTATAATGTTTATTTGTGATGTAATAATGTAATTTGCCAGCTTTGGAAGGCAGAAAATGAAAACCCAGCATGTGTACATATTTGTGTCCTGTTCTGTCCTGGATTTAGTCACGCTGAGGGAAGTGGTGACTCAGTCACCCCATTCTGACAAATCCTTTTTATTCTTTGCATTTAATAACTAGGGAGACAGATTTTTTCTTAAAGGTCAGATGCTATATACTGGAGCTACATCTTCTGCTGTCAAAGCTGTTAGTGCTGTCAGGTCTTCTACATGTTTCTGGATTGAGGTGCAGTGTTCCCATTTTATGTTGTGTACATTGTCTCCTCTGGGAATTGTGTCGGGATTCCTTTCATTCAGCATGTTTTGCATTGTAAGCGACACCAGAGTGTGTGTGTCATTATGTCATATCTATTTGGTGTTTCACACACATAATGTCATTTTTATCTCCAAAGTTTACACAACTTCTTACGCTGTTCCTTAAACCAACTCAGGGAAGAGCACATAGTTGAGAAGGATGCCTTAAGGATATTGGATAACTGTTGTATAATAAGATTCTATATTCTTGGGAATCCCATTCAATTAGTGCTTACTAGATTGTCTGGTATAGAAAGCTCTAACTTACAAAGTTTATTTAATATGTTAGCATATTTTCCTGTTTTGTTGGGTTTTATATAAAAATGACAAATTATTACCTAAGAAAAAAAATTACTTACCATAACAATTAACAACTCATTCCAGAGACTGCCTCCAAATGCTTCAGAAGTAAATGTAAGTAAGTTTTGATTCTACCTTTCTTGTTGAACAATTATCTGATTAAAGAGATCAAACCAAATCTTTCTTTACAAAGCTCCAAAGGTTAAGAAAGACTACATTTCCAGGTTTGTTATTCAAACAAGTCTCTAAACAGTTCCACTTAGAAAATAAAACTACGGTATAAAGAAAGGTATTCTCTGAGTTATAAAATTACCTCATAATAAAAATCAAGCACCGGGAATTATGCCTGTATATACACCACAGTGTCAAGTAGTAACACGGCTCAGTTCACATCATAGACAAAATATTCCATGAGGTCAATTTTTTTTTTTTCTCAAAGCTTTCATATTCTAAAATCCAACAAAACATGGCTATTACAGGGAAAAAAAAAAAAGCACAACAACCAAAACCAAAAGGATGCCTAAAAACCCCAAACGACAGATAAATCCAGTCTGAAATAGTATTTTAAAAGTGCAGGAAATAGTGCAAGAAATAGCACCTCCTTCCTGTACCCTCAAGAAATTACTTCTTTTCAGGCCACCACCTCAACAGATGATTCTGAATCATCTGCAGTCCTTACCCTTGTCTTCCTGGTTCCCCTGTACAAAGAAACTGAAAAGAGCTGTCTTCTCCAGTGACAAGCCTGTGTTTTGAATTCTATTACACACAAATTATCCCCTAAATATTTCAGGTCTTTTGGAGTCCTACAGAGTAAGGTTTTTCATAGTGAAAATAGTTGTTACATTACTTTAATATTGAGTCAAGTTGTTGGTTGCTATTACTTGAAAATGACAGGGCTGAAAAAAAAAGATTTTTCTACTCTTTTTCAAACAGCTGTAGCTTGCAAGCTGGCTATTATTTTGTATTCCGTTTAGCACATGAAAAATATCCTCTTTCTTTTTTTTAATAGACTGACTACCAACATAATAACATCAGCTTTATCTACTGTAATTATCAGTTTCTTAATAAGTTTCTGTGAGAACATTATTCTCCTTAAAAATCAGTTGATATAATTTTAACTGCTTTGGAATTCCTTCAGATTAAGAAGATCAGGTATTTTCTTTATTTTTTTAAAATGGTATTTTTTCCACTCCTACTAAATTAAAAAACTTTCAGGAACTAAAAATTCCTTAGAACCGGGACTGTGTTTTGAATTAATGACAGAAAAACTTTTTTTTTTTTTAAGCTATTTTCTGCTTCTGAAAGGCCAGTTTTTAAATCACCATCTCCTATCAAAAAGATAGACGGAATCTTTGATGACTGGATTTTGGGTTTGTTTGTTTATTTTTTCTCTTGCACCCTGCAGATGGTAGAGTTACTCTGAAGAGACATTTGTACATGCGGCAGGAGCATAAGAGGACATTGTCTTAGAAATTTCATTGCTTCTAGAGTATTTTTTCACAACCACTGGTAAAGGCATATCTCTTTCAGTACAAATTTTATGACGTTATTCACGCCTCACCTTCTACTGCTGATTTCATGTAAGTTACATGACATGGTTTAGTGGTGGGATGGCAGGGTTAGGTTAAAGGTTGGACTTGATCTTAAAGGTATTTTCCAACCAAAGTGATTCTATGATTCTATGATTCTATTTTAAAATAGAATGTATTTGACTGTATGAAAGCCATTAAAATAATTCTATTGTTGACATTAATTCATATAGGAATGACAGGACTGCAAAGGAATAAACAAACTTGTGGCAAACTATTATTATTAAAGTTTCAATTATTAAAATCATGCACACAAAAAAGTGAAAGTAAATTCAAAAGACCATAAATGCTTTAACTAGACACTATATTAGACTCAACAGAACATTTTGTGAACAGTTCCCACAATCAATAGAAGACTTCAACTTTTCCTTATATTACAACACCTTGAAAGATTTTTTTATAGCTAAAACAGGAGCAAAAGTATGATTCAGAAAAATGTCACAATATCTCAGTGGAATATTATTTGCAAATATAAGGTAGTATTCACCTAAACATACAGATTTTCATATCAATCTGAGCTGCCAAGACATTCTGTGCAGCAAGTTCAGAGAAGGCACTTCTATGACTTTATTTACTTCCTAATTCATTGCCTAAAATTAATCACATTAACTTTGCCTACTTGGAGAGGATACGTCACATATAGATAAACATCCAAGTTGCAGATGTTCCCAGACTCCTTAATGAACTGAGCTCCCAATTAGACTTTACCTCCCAAGTCCTCAAGAGGCAATATTGTTGCCTCATGAAGTATTCCAACTCCATAAAACCAAGCTTGTAAATACAGTTAGCATTATTAAACATTCAAGTAAAAAAATATTTCTAAATAGGAACACTTGAAAAAAAAAAGGTTGATAGTTTGCCATTTTAAAAATTAGGGCAGTATAAGTTATCAGATCTTCTGTTAGGATGAAAATACTTTGAGAATTTATTTTTCACTCCATTCTCATGCTTTGCTATTAAAATTTTGTACAGGTAGACTGTTGCCTCCATAGTCAAATTATTTAACAACCAATTTCTATTATTTTGAAATTCAATTTCAAAGACAAGACGTGTAATCTCCTTTCTTCAATTTAGTATCCAATTTAGGCCCTTTTCATGGATACAGAAAGGTGATCTAGTTTACCCCTGTCAGATGTAAGCCTTATCCACGAAGTGTGGGAAATACCATGCAATGTTATTAAATACCATGCAATGTTACTGGAACTTTAGACTAAGATGTCCTCTTCTGAAGACAAGAAGTATACTAGGTGAAACAAAGTGGTTATTTCAGACAACACAAAGAAGACACCTTTCTTCCAGAAGTGTCCTATCTACCAAGACAAGTTGAATCCTTGCATAGTACTCTCCACTCTTCCTTTTCCTCAAGCTGTGAAAAGATGTGGCTAGGAATGCAAGATTTCAGGAATAGCAGAGAAGAAGAAGGGCAAGACAAAATTTAGGGTAGAAAAGGGCAGAAATCAGATTCAAATCCACCTGAGCACAGAATTACTGTTTACATTTCCCACAATGTTCAGTACAGGTTATGACCCCAGTTTCACTCTTCTGAAGTGAGTACTTTAACTACTAGACTATTATCCACGATGACCACCAGGTCATAAGAAGCTAGTTGTAGTCCTCACCTTGTCTAGCTTCAAAAGTTTCTCCAAAAGATTTAGGTCCTCAGATCCTTATCCAAAACCTGCCCATATTGGATGTCAGTGCAGCAGGTAGGTAAGGAGGTGACATCCTCCCGCATCCTCCCACCCCCCCAATTAATCTTTGGTTTTGTGGTGGTTCTTTCTTTCTGTTCTTTCGCAAAAGCTGTCTGTCTTGTTTACAGTCAGAAAGCTGCTGTGAGTTGAAGCTTGCTCAAGTGGTGGTGGTGGTTGGTTGTTACTTGCTGTTTTGTTTGGTCAGTTTGCTTTTCTGCTTCTGTTTTTCGTATGAACTCTCATGTTCCCAAGCACTTAAAATACACTAATGCTATTCTGCTTAGCGCTGCTTGACCTTTAGAGACTTAGTTATTCCTTTTCTGACCATTTCCTAACTTGAATCTAGATAGACTCAAACCAGCCAAATATTGTAAATCACTGAAGAAGATTCTTAAATAACCATTTTTCCCCTCTGTGTTTAATACAGCATGTGTTCTCATTAAAAGAACGTCAAGTTAAAACATCAAAATTAACTCTATCCCAGCCCAAACCAGCACAATGTTGTAATTATTTAGTGTAGTCTTTTCTGCTCTATTTGAAGTCTGGGATTAGCTTTTAGGACATAATCTCCACTAGTAAATAATGATAAATAAACATTAGACAAGAATTTACTAAGACAATTCAACACATAAATTAAATATATATTGATCATGAAAAGGGCATTTCTTCAAGGTATTCAAATGCAATTCACTTTAAATTGATCACAAAGACATTAATGAACAAACATATTCAAGTTCTTATTCATGCTTAAGGAACCACTACTTCAAATAGCCTGATCTTGGTATAGACACACCTGTGATAGTTTTTGTCTGTTCCATGACCATAAAGAAGTTATGTCTTCTAAAGCTACCACTGAAATCCCTAATTCTTTGCTAAAAATCTTACGTGGGAAAACTTAAATTGCAGAATTTGATCCTTCAACTTTGTGTTAACATTTAAGTGGGAGAAAAAAAAATTCAGAAGAGAACATAGTTTATGGCAAAAATACAGAAAACTTCAGAATGTGTTTTGAATGCATTTTAGATTCATTACAGTATGTTACTGCACTGACCTTCTGTACACCACACAAGGACTAATATATAGAACTGTTTTTCATCAAAAAGGTTACTTGTTAATATCAGTTGAGAATGTCATGATTCCACCTGGAACAGACACTGCTTTTCAGAAAAAGGTAATTGTTTTTCTTCTATTTCTGTCAAGGTCTTTATAAGATTTTTCTCTCCATGAGGAAGTAAATGTATGTTATTTCAATCTATTCTACAATAACAATCATGGCATTTGTAAAAAGATACATACCTATCTGTGTATGGAAGATAGGCAAAGAGATAAACAAGTGAAATTTGAGCCCAACAAATTGGGTGGAAAAGGATTAGAATCACTTAAGAAAACAAAATATTGCTGCTGAGAGCTATACACAAAAATAATACAGCTGTTCTTTTTTCCACATTCATGCAAAGTCTAGAACTTGCTTACATGAAGCCTAGATTTCCACTATCAGAAATGAGGTTTGAATATCCTTGTCCAAAAATTTGTCGGAAGATTTTCAAACAGTTCATTTAAAGAAAAAGTTGATTACAATTTATAACACAAGGTAATTGGAATAAAAAAAAAAGCCCTAAAACATAATTGAGCACTAGTACAGGCACAACTTTAGAAAAGTTTATATAGATGAAAATATATGACATTAAAAAAATGCAGTAGGAGGCAATAAAAATAGGGCATGATATTAAAACAATACATTTTAAAATATATATATACTTAATAACTACTCTAACCATTGGAGGTCCTCTTGTCTTAAACCTCATCACCAAATACAGCCTGAATTCAACAGGATAATTATCTAGTTCTGAATGGATTGTATCTGCCTTTTATTTCACCTGGCATCTGAGTATTTTTCTCTGCTCCTGTGTCCTGGTTTCGGCTGGGATAGAGTTAATTTTCTTCACAGAAGCTAGCATAGTGCTGTGCTTTGGATTTAGTACTAGAAGAATGTTGATAACACGCTGATGTTTTTAGTTGTTGCCAAGCAGTGCTCAGACTGCTCAAGGACTTTTTGAGCTTCTCCTGCTCGGCCAGGTGCAAAACAAGCTGGGAGTACAGCACAGCTAGGACCCAAACTGTCCAAAGAGCTATTCCATACCATATAACGTCATGCTCGGGGGGGTTGGTGGGTCGGTTGGTCGCTGCTCGGGTACTGATCGCTGCTCGGGACGGGCTGGGCATCGGTCGGCGGGTGGTGAGCAATTGCATTGTGCATCATTCGTTTTGTATATTCTGTATATTTTGTTATCATTCTCATTATTACTATTATTATTATTTTCTCTTATTAAACTGTCTTTATCTCAGCCCTCGGCTCTAACCTTTTTTCCCCTTCCCGATTCTCTCCCCCATCCCACTGAGGGGGGGGGCGGGGAGTGAGCCAGCGGCTGCGTGGTGCTTAGTTGCCAGCCGGGTTAAACCACGACATCCTGGCATTCAGTTTTGCTCTCTTTCCCTTTTGATTTTTAATTTTTATTTTTTCAAAAACCAATCATCCTCTTGAACATAACTGTCCAGGCAGTCCATGTGCAGAATACACAGCATGCTTCTGAAAATGATTATAGCACAATGTGCAATCAGACCTTGAAACCATGTCAAAGGTAACCTTCAGCATTATCATCCTTAGGCAGTATTCAGAAAGAGGTCTGATGTTCATACATATAAAAAAAAGAGTCATCTCTGACTAAGAGGATTTGAATGTGATTCCTAGGTTACCAGGAAGAACAAAGATGCACAGTACAAATAAGGAGGAATACATGAAAGCAGTCAACTTAAGGAAATATGACATTTTATGTCCCTACATCAATGGGTCAAAGATTTCTGCTTTATGTGGCATAAGCAATAGAATACATCAAGTAGAGTTAAAGAATAAAAATATCAGTGGCTTGAGCCAGGAAGGTTTTGTTTTCTCTTTTTGCGTTGCAACTGGTATATCACCATTTTACATGGTCTGAGTACTACCCAAAACCCACTACACACAACAAAAATATGTAATGAAGCAGACCAAAGCACAGCCAAGTCTACAGAAAAAAACATCACACTGTTTCAACAGTGTCTTTTCATTTTTTACAAGTTTTACATTCACTTTGATTGCATTTGAGTAATCGTTGTTTGAGGGTTGTTACGTACAACATACTTGGCACAAGGACAGGGAACTGTATAAGGAATATGACAAAGTTCATAGAATCATAGAATCATAGAATGTTTTGGGTTGGAAGGGACCCCAAGAGGTCATCTAGTCCAACCCCCCTGCAGTGAGCAGGGACACCACTAACTAGATCAGGTTGCTCAGAGCCCCATCCAACCTGGCCTTGAATGTGCCCAGGGATGGGGCCTCCACCACCTCTCTGGGCAACCCGTTCCAGTGTTTCACCACCCTCGTTGTAAAGAATTTCCTCCTTATATCCAGTCTAAACCTACCCTGCTTCAGTTTAAAACCATTACCCCTTGTCCTGTCACAGCTGGCCCTACTAAAAAGTTAAAGTATTATCTTTGAGAAAAAAAGAGACAGAAGAAGCAGGTGATAAAGGAGTCTGCTGAATACCTTTCAGCCCAGTTGTGTATCAAAGAGCTACCATTTCACAAACCTGGTTTGCATAGTTTCTGATACAGTAATCATTATTTTTAGAGATACTGTGAATTTATATTTATTGTATTGAAAACATCTGAGAATGGAACTCTGATCTATTACCTTCATGATTGATTTAAACTTCAGGCTGCAATACACCAGCTTACATTCCTGTTCCGTTGCTTATGCCAGCTCTAATGCTTATGCAGCCATATGTAAAATGGATGAGTTTGCAGAAATCTGCAACTGTCATTTGCAGAAACTGTTTTCAATCAGATCTGTGAAATAGTTTCTCTCAGCCCACAGGTGCATGTTTGCCAGAACAGGTTAAAGGAAGGAATTTTACCTCTGATTTACTCATTATACAGTTCAAGGCAAGTCCTCCCAAATCTCCATCCCATGTCCTAATCTATCATTAAAAGGGAAACGGGAGCAGGAAAAATACAGTGTTCAAAGACTGTTACAGGGCTTTCAAACTTAGCAAGCACTTCATATGGTCTGAAATTTTCAGACAAAATTGTGACTGAGCTACAACTTTTAATTAAAGCTGCATATAACAAAAAATAAAATACAGAATAAAAGAGCAATTACCGTATGTTAAAAGAATCAAGATCAGGAGGTATGGCTTTACACAACATCTCACTCTTACACTTCAGAGTGGGGGAACCAGATTTTTTTTCCTTAAGCTAAACAGTAAATAGTGTTAAAAAAAATTCTTGAATACTTATGGTTTTGAATTGATTCCAAATAGTGAATAATAGGGAATACTTGTTAGCATTCAGTAATTTCTTGGCCTTACAATACAAAAAATTGTTATCTTCAGCACTAGTACCAGACACTTAAATATTTAATGTGTTACTTTAATCAGGAAATCTCCTATTTTATAGGACACCAAAAAGAGTCAGTGCCCTAGGAAAACATCCATGTCAGAAGAAATTTCTTGTAACAGCTTCTATTAGAAATGTTTGACCTTATTTCAACTGTAGCCAAAATTAGGGAACTGTGTAAAACTGGGGACAAAAAAGTGTAAAAGTAGCATAGGAAGAAATTAAGATTCCAGGAAATAGGTTCTTCACTACTTCTGTTATTTTGCCTATTAAGATCAGCATATTTTAAAAAGGCCAGTATTTTAATAATCACTTTATCTGCAAACCATACATACTGCTTGGCAACGTTATCCTATTCTGAAAGATAAAAATGTAAAAGATGTTACAGTTTAGGCCCAGAATAGATATGCCGAATGTTAAGGTTTTTTTAACTAGTCCATATTTTCCAGAAGCAATATGCTCTTTATATATTAGTGAATATTCATTAAGAAATTATATAATAGTTACACTTGCAGTTTCTCCAAAACTGTGGATTTCCTTAATTTAAAAATGTACAGTTGTTTAAGGTAATGAAGGCTTAGTGTGGCAATATTTACACATTTTATATTAATTTTGTAAACAAATTTCTCAGATTCAAATATGCACCAGTATTATGCATAACACTTTGAAAAACAAACTATGTAGGTTCAAGCAAATATTTCATTTTCTATTCAGTAACAAAACAGGAAGGGGGAAAGGCAGAGAAAGACTTAAAAAGTTTCCATTTGTATTAAATTAAAAGAGTATATTTTCTTTTCTTGACAAAAATTAAAACCCTCTTAAACTGATTTCCTGTTGAATTAAATATTCCCATATGGCACAAAAGGTCTCCTAGGGATCCTTTTAACAAAAGCAAAATAAACATAATGAATTTTTTCTTTTTTTTTTTTTAGTGGAATTGACTCTGTCCATACCTGATGTGTTGATCATGTTGAAGGTTTCTACAGCAGTTGCTTCTAAATAGTCATTGTTTATTACAGAAGATACTAGCCTAGGATTCAAAGAATGGGACTGATATTCTTGAATTCACTGTTGATCTTCTGAATTTCTTTATGCAGTTATTGCCTCTTGCTATGTTCTCACTACTTCTGCCTACTTTCAATGTGAGTATATTTCTCTGTAAGAAAGTTCAGTAAATGAACAGTTTTATCTAAGATGATGTGCTCTGATTACTAAACTCCTCAGTGATGTAAAATGTTCACAGTTTGGCTTAAATAAACTTTCTTAAACACTTGTTTTGTCTTGAAGAGTAAATTTTATTTGAAGCTATTTAATAATATTCCACCTCACAACGGCTATAAAGCAACAGAAATAAATATGTGAAAAATTTTGGAGCACCTAATACTCAGAATTCTGGGTTACCCTATAAACTGTAGCTCACAAGGCATTCAAGGAAACTAAAAAGTAATTTTTATCTGCAAGCGTTGCTTCCCTGATAATTTTTTTTTCAAGCTGAAGCCCTTCCAGTACATCTCCCATATATTTTGTAAGTATTCCAAGCTATTGTCTTTCATGCCTAGACATGAAGGGAACTGTGCTATTTCCTATCCTTTAAAAGATCTATGTATTCAGCATTCAAGTTACATGGACAAAAGCCCTACTTTAAACCGATATATTTTTTAAGATTTTGTAAGATTTTGTAAAATGTTGCAATTGCTAAAGTACAAGTAGTTGCTTACAGGCAACTTAACCAAAGTTGTTTAACATCTGCAGGTGACCCTTGCCACTTGTAGGATGACATCATTGTCAACTATTTTTGATTGATTATTCTATTTCTGGGAAGTATCAAGGTAAAATAAAATAGGAAACCTGGAAAACAATTATTTAGAATACAAGCTTACAGCACACTGAATTGGATGTCGTTCTTTGAATATTGGTATAGTTCAAAGTGATCCTGAAGTTGGCCTTACAATTGAAGAAAAATAATTCAGAGAATCCCAACTTGCTTACCAGCATTCTTAGTAGAGTCTAACTTCTGTTATCATACTCTTGAGGACAGGAGCTTTCTGCTAGATTGCTTCAATTACATCGTTAACCAATGCCATGTGGTAGTGATCAGTGAGACTAACCAAAGGCCCTGCTCAGAATTTTTTTTATACAGTCTTGCTTTTCCTGTAAACAACAGCGAACATGTTTCATCTTACTAATAAAGGGAAGATGCCTAGTTGTTTCCTAAGTAAAATATATTATATTGTATACATATTAACTATATTAATATCTGACCAACATTGTGTTTCTCATTTTTCTGATCCTGTCTTCTATTTACTTCTTTTTTTAAACAGAAAATTAAATAGATGATTCATTAGAGTTTCCAAAGCAGTATCTCTCTATATATTATTTCCCTAAGCCATCAATTCAATTTCCCTTAGGCCGGGTATATTAAAGTCATACACACTGAGTACTGCCTTCAGAAAAAAAAAAAAAAGGAAAGGGTAAAATGTCACCAGTTTAGAACTTCTGAGGTAACTTGTCTTTTTATGTTTCTAAATGTAAATTTTCCTCGTTGAGATGACATAGAAGATGTTTCCAGATATGGAAATTTTAATATATTCTTCTTTTAGGTACCATCTTTTGACAGATACCAAGATGCAGGCAATTTGTCCTTGATGAGTCAGCTATATGGGTAACTGATTACCAGACTGAGATATTTCTTTGTCTGAGTGATTTGCTTCCTGTTATTATCTTTGCAAATGGCAAAGTCAAGTTATTAAAATGAAAGGAAGACCTTCTCTGCAGTAAGAGATGTTACCTTTTAAGGAAAGCAATCTGAAGGTGAAAACTGGATGCCTTAAATTGAAAGGCAAGAGTCTTATTGATTTAAACAGCAGGAGGATTTCATCATGAATATGAGAAAAATTTGTCTCACAGGTTATTGAATATATTGAACGCAGTTATGAATAATAAATAATAATTCAAGCTCTATGTTATTTTAGCAGGTATGCATAACAGATTTTTTTCTTCTCTATAAATTTTCTCTTTCAGAAGACTGTACTTGAAATGAATCTCTAGAATATTTTCTCATAAATGTTGTCCACATAGACATCCTGTATGAAGGTCAAAATGGGGGGGGGGAGGCAAACTATTGAGTTTTAATAAAAACATCCCTTATGAAGATAGATTTTTATTAAATAACTTCATAAAGGGGCCTAAGATATAAAAGAAATCATCAACACTCCTAGAAAAGTACGAGGCTAACTAGGCTCGATTCTCTCTTGTCAGACACAGCATGGCTAGATGGCTTCAGTAGACACTATAAAGATGTCAGTAAATTTAGCTTGCATTTCAGCTGAGCCTGGACTACAATTACAGGAAAAATCAAATAAATGAAAGTCCATAGGTTTTTCACAAAGGTCCAGTTTTTCTTTCCGGATAAAATAACCAGGTGATTTAAACTCTGCACTTTGACAAGCATCAGAAACTTCCACGCACCAAGATAAGTGATTCAAATGTCTTTCTTTTAAAAACAGATTTTTAGCATTCGCAAATGGAGATGAGACAATTTCTGAAAAATAAAATAAAATAAAAAAAAAAATGGTGATCCTGGCATCACAGAGACCAAACAGATGCAAACAGTCACAAGCTCCAAGCAGGCAGTTTGCAAGCTGGGAGCTGTATTGTACCTTCATTATGAGGTGTGAGAGCAATGCCATGGATCTGTTGGTGCCAATATGACTGATGGTACTCTGAGAGCTCCTAGTCTTATGCACAACAGAAGGGAAGCTCTTTTTTTCTTCATACTTCAGTAATTTCTGTGCCATTAACAGTTAGGAGCTGCAGCCACAGACAAGGACAGCCATTGCATTGGATAAAGCAACCATCAGAAAGATGGTTCCTTCCCCAGAGACTGCATGATGTAAATTGGATAATCACGCTCAGAAAACCTGGTTTTAGTTGTATGGAGAAAAGCAATTATCCTCCTATCATTCTACTAGTATGAACAAACAGGTTTGCCCTATTTATCAACCTGTAATCCAGGTAAGAAAAGAGAAATCTTTCGCTTCTTTGAGAAGTCATCAAATGGAGCAATGTAATTCCTCCCAAGAGCAAGGGAAAAGTAGAGATGAAATTAGGAACTGATGAGTAGTAGCTTGTTCTCTCTTCTATTTTGGGAGTACAACTTCTGTAAGCTACCCTTTATTCAAGGGTATTCAGAATTGAATTCCTTGTATTTTTATCAAGGATTAATCCAAGTCCTTGATGAAAAACAATTGAGAGTCTAGGGCAGCATGTGTATTTGACTGCTCTTACTTCCCAAACTAAAATAAAAAAGATAGGTAGAGAATGTGCATATGGGGGGTGTTTGGTGGGGTTCTTTTCCTTTTTTTTTCCCCCCCTCTGTCCGAGAAATAGGAATTGTGGTGATATTTCTCTGGTAAAAGGAAAATTATACAGAAGTTAAGAAGCTTCACAGTCAAATCTCCTAGAAATTTACAGTAACTAAGTCATCTGTAGCAAAGGCATAAAGCTTTAATGGTGAAATTTCTCCCTAAAAGATTCTCAACAGAACAAATTTCACTGATTATGTCTTACTAGGACAAAAATGATCCCATTGAAAGTATATGGGCATGAAATTTTTGTCATGATTAATTAGTCTCAATCTGCAACTGGTTGTGGGATAGACAATCTTCTGCATAAATGAGTGTATTATATGATATTTTTCTATTGTTTGAAAATACATTTTGATAGAAACTCAATTAGTTACGGATGAGATTATAACAGAAACATGATGGAGTTAGGTAGCTATTTGCTATTGAAATGTAGAAGTATTTTCACAGAGCACAAATATTTACAATCAGATACTATTTGTTATACATGGAACACAAATGAAATGTGAAAAAGCATACTTATGATATTTTTAAAAAACCTGAGTAAATGTTAAAGTTTGGTTTAACATTTCCAACAGAAAAGAAAACACAAACTTCTGCAGAATACTTACAGAGACTGGTTTTGATTTTCTCTACCTGTCTAAGATCTGATTTTATGCAAATTAACATTGTATCAGTTAAGAAACTGGTGGGTTTATTCCACTGGTTCCTTCTGGTTTTATTCTCTTCTCTTAAGTTCTGCTAAAGTCTATAATCATTTATGTTACCCTTCCCCAGATCCCAAAGGGGGTACTTAGTTTTAGGGAAAATACATAACACTTTCCATAGATAGCATGGCAAATGAGGAAAAAAATAAAAAAGGAAAATTCTGAAACCATTTTTTTGCCTGTTATAAGCCTTCCCACTTTTCCAACAGTAATTTTATTACATCTCACATTGCTATAGAGTCTCCTAATCAATGTAAGCTCTAAATGAACCAGTGATATCACAGGAGACCTGGGACTAATGAATACCAAAAGAACACATTATTTTGATTCCCTAAATGGAAGTCATCATTTTCAATTAGAAAGAAGAAGCAAAAAGATGAAAATTGATGGCCTGTCTCAGCTGCTAACCTTTACCTGCAAATACCTATTGAAGAATGCACTTAGTATCCATCATCAGGAATAGCTTTATTCATTTAATACCAGTAACTTATACAGGCTTTTGGAGCTATTAAAGCAAAAAATTCATTATCTGTTCTGAAATGGAAGCCCCAACAAACCACCGTGAGCATACTTTTAGGTCTGTATAATGGATATTCATATAGTGGCTAGTATGACAGAGCTGAGGCTTGATAGGGTATTGTAGAGCAGTAAACATATTTTCACCGTTCAGTACTAGTCAGTCTGTGATTGCAAGGAATGACATGGAGGTCTGAAATAATTCAGGAAAAAATGCATTTGTTTTGTGCTGTCCTTCCAAGAGATGTACATCTTGGATTGCACTGGTTGGTGCAATCAAGCAACTAACTCTATGAACCATTGCACAATGCTCCCCTGCGCCTTCATGAGCAGCATGCTGACATTATCAGCTACCTCACACACACTTTTGCCATTCTGCTTTTATTATCAGGCTCATTTCCAAGGGATGGTTAGATTGAATTACACTTTACATTTTTTTTTCCTTCTAATTTCCATATAAAATATTGCAACCCCCTGCAATTATGAAGGAGTTTCTATGAGATTAGAGATTGAACATGTATTTCTTTTAGTCAGCCAGTGGTATTAAAAGCATGCATATACAATTTTGAGGAAACTATACAAAACTCTGTTTAAAACACAGACTATCATGTTGGTGTCTTCTTATGAAATAAAGGGGTTAAATACATTGAAATCTTGACCCATTTGAGTTGACTAGTAAATTTCTTACTTACTTAAATGCACTTAGAACTTAATCGACAGCTCTTTTTCTAGGGTAAGCCCCAATATAAGCAATGTATGTATTATTATTATATCATCATTGCATTTAATCCTGATGCTCTAAATATGATTCATTAAAGTCTGAGAACCTAAAAAATATTGTGAAAATATGTTACATCTATATTAAGAAAATGTTTTGAATTACAGGTGGACTCTTCCTTTTCCCTTATGCTTGTTCTATTATACAACACATTCCAAACATTTCACCATTTTCTGACTGACATGAGATCAAGTGTAAAGTTTCAGATTTCAATTAATTAAATCCTTATGATCCAGTCTGACAAGAGATTTAAGTATATTGCATAACAATTTTTAAAAAGAAAAAGGAAGTGAGAAATGGACATTATGGGCAATATCCAGTAGAGTCCTTATGATTTATCCCACCACAGGATCTAGCCCATATATATGAACAGAATTATAAAGTCCAATATTCTGACTGACTTGCTTCTTCAGAATATGAAGACTAAGAAAAGAAAATAATGAAGAAGTCCTGCCTTTCCACTCAAAGATTTCTTGCACAGATTCAAGAGTGTTTCAGATTTCCCACACTCTCTATCATTTTTTTTAATTTCTCTTATGGGCATTATAATTCCTTAACTGCTAAAAAATGGATATAATTTATGCTTTTGTAAGAGTTTTTATCACTGTTCAGAAGGTATAGGCAAATTAAAATACCAAGCTAACCTAATCATAGAATCATAGAATGTTTTAGGTTGGAAGGGACCCCTAGAGGTCATCTAGTCCAACCCCCCTGCAGTGAGCAGGGACACCACTAACTAGATCAGGTTGCTCAGAGCCCCATCCAACCTGACCTTGAATGTTCCCAGGGGTGGGGCCTCCACCACCTCTCTGGGCAACCCATTCCAGTGTTTCACCACCCTCGTTGTAAAGAATTTCCTCCTTAGATCCAGTCTAAACCTACCCTGGTTTAGTTTAAAACCATTACCCCTTGTCCTGTCACAGCTGGCCCTACTAAAAAGATTATCCCCATCTTTCCTATAGGCCCCCTTTAGATACTGAAAGGCCGTAATCAGGTCTCCCCGCAGCCTTCTCTTCTCCAGGCTGAACAACCCCAACTCCCTCAGCCTGGCCTCATAGGAGAGGTGCTCCAGCCCTCGGATCATTTTAGTAGCCCTCCTCTGGACCCGCTCCAACAGTTCCATGTCCTTCCTGTGCTAAGGGCTCCAGAGCTGGACACAGTACTCTAGGTGAGGTCTCACCAGAGCAGAGTAGAGGGGCACAATCACCTCCCTTGACCTGCTGGCCACGCTTCTCCTGATGCAGCCCAGGGTAAGCAGCATCTGTTTTCAATAACAGACTTAATAAAAATCTTACAACTGCCAGTAAGCTTTTACAAAATGTAGCTGGAAATGGCCTTCCATGCAAGTTGCTAAAACCAGCTTGCCACTAACAAACGCAAGCTCAGCTCTACATGCTTTATGGTATGCACCCCAGACTGTGCTGTGTTGTAGCTTATAACCTCTTTTAGAGTTCCCAAAACTGAAAACTTTAACCAGTTTAACTCCTGCAAAAAGGAATATTAGTTTCATAGGGAAGAAAAAGAACAGTGCAATCCATAAGTTCTAAGTCCTTGCCACAAATTATACTGCACAACTGCCTGCTGGCCAACAATGGCTTGGAAAAGCATAGGAGAAAAATCAGCTGGATAATTTATTAAGTCATTCATTTCTTCAAGATTAGATTTTTGAGAGAAAATGCAGAGCAGGCCAGCACATCCTTGGAAGCATGAACAACCAGCAACTTTAACTGTCTCCCCTTAGAATTTATACTGAAATTCTGTAGCTGTGAAAACAACTGTAACTCCAGATTTACATAAATTTGCCAATAACAAAGATTAAATGGAAGGTTTTATAGCAAGAGAGGTTGGTTTTTCCTGAATCAGTACATACTGTATTAATTGTTGAAGGAAATTTGAACTTCACTTGAATATTAAAATCACTTTCTTTTTTTACCAACTCTCATTTTATAGTGACAGTTGCTTAATCTCAGGTTATTTCAATAGCTTGTTATGCTTCTTTTATCACCGATTAAAACAATGACAGTAAGGCAATACTTTCAGGTTTATACCAGGTTATCACTGTCATTGAGTTAATATCTAAGTTTTGTAATAGTAACATAAAATCCCCGAGTCAAGTAGAAAAAATGAACAATAGGGGCTGGGCTATACTTCAAGCTTTTAATTCACTCAGCCTACTTTATAGGTATATGAGAGAATGGAATTTGACCCTAACTACGATCTCTTCTTGCAACTTTCAGGCAAAAGTTCCAGTCAGTACTAATGAATAGAAACTACACTTAAATGTAGTACCAGTCTAAAAAAAAAAGTACTAATATGGTCAAGTTTTGCTATTTATAAAGTACAAATTTTCGCTATTTCCTGTCTGCAAATTCTGAAGTAATCATTCCTATTTGTTTTTCTTCAAATCTTTTTTAAAAGGTATATTACTAATATGGAATGATTACTGCCCAAATAAGTATAAAACCATGCAGTTTCAAGGAATGAATTAGGAATTCAAAGAATAATATAGATAAATCATCTAAAAGCATGATATTTGAAAAATAAATGACACTGCAGGAAATTCTTACTTGTCAGTGTTATTACAGAGAAAAAAAGAGATAAAGTTACTGAATTGATAACTAAATTAATATATGCCATGAAAAATTGTCACACTTTCATAGTTAGATTTCATTATTGTTTTAAATGAATCTAGATAGAGTCACACTTACCTTGATGTTGCCACAAATGTTTGAGTCATAACTGCCATGCTTCCACATGTATGCAATACTAGGAAATGTAAACCAAGTAAACTAGAGCTACCTTATAGCATGCTACCATTCAGTGCCAGTAGGTCACTGATTAATATAAATATTTTAGAGTATGAGTAATAATATTAGGAATTCAAAATATCAAAGGAAAAAATAGGGAATACAGATTCAACATTACTTTACATAAGATTCAGAAAAAAAATGTCCTTTACGTTTTATAAAAATGTCTTTTGTATAAACTGATTAACTATAGGATCTCCACAAAATTTACATGGATTATACAAAAAAGCCACCTTAATACTAAAATATATAATGAAAACAGAATTTTGACAATCAGTTGATGTGACAGTCAGTGATACATATACGTTTTATCATGTTCAGAAATCTTATCAAATAATATTTCAGTTACATAAAATACACCTCAGAAAAAATGTACCTAAATGTTTGTGAGTGTCAAATGATTTCTAGAGTTTTGAATGAGTTATGTTTACTATACAAGCATGTTTAATGTTTTCACTGTAGTTTATTTTCACAGGCAACTTCATAGAATGCTTTAAACCCCCAGACTTTTAGTTTATAAGACTCACAATGATTTTTTTATCTCATGTAACACACGTTTATATCAATACATACAGCATTTTGTGCACTTGATTCTTCCTTTGGAAGTAGCTAATGTATGAGATGAGACTTTTTTCAAAGTATCAACATTTGATTTGGTTTCTTTCACATATTATTTATAAAGATATAGAAGTCTTTACTGTTGTCTGTCTAAAGTTCAGGTACTCTATCCATACTTGAACGTCAATACAAAACGTTGTTTCAGAAAGAGACAGAACACCTAACCATTAGTCATAATTTCTGAAGACATTTGTCAAACCAAGACACTCTTCTTGCACTGTCTAACTACTACCATAAGTATATAATTTAAAAAACTAAACCTCTAAGTCTTTCACACACCTTAGGGACAAACTTGTTAAAAGAATATTTTATAAATCTTAGTTAACAAAAAATTTTCTTAAAGAAAGTAAGTATGAGTAATGAACAAACATGAGCTTACTCAGTGAATTATCTAAAAATCATATATTTTTTACTTCTCTTACATTGCCTTGTATCTTTTTGTTCTTTTTGTCTATATAGGCTATGATAAATTTATTTTCTGAGAGCATACTTTACTAACTTAGTCAGCTGGGTCAATCCATCAAGCCTGGAGGAAGCAGATTTTGTTGCATTTAGGTAAGAGGAACACTGTGTCAAAAGTTTCTTGCTAAATTCTATTTTTGACAATCACATTTCAAGAATGTCCATACTTGCCCCTGACTACAGAATTATATAGAAGTTATCTAAGCTTGTTGGGAGTTCAGACGCTATAAAAGTAAACCATATGAGAGCAGAACAAGCTATTAAGTGCATTTGTGATTGTAAGACACAATGTCAGTGGTTCTGTGTACTAATTCTAAGAAAGGAACATATCTAAAGTTAGAAACTCTATGAATGTACACATAGCATCTGATGACACTGTAACTTATGTACTTGTTGCTTCTGATGCTTGAAACAGAAGATGCAGTGAAATGACAGTCCAAAACCAGTGGGATATGGATGGAGCTTATCAGCTACATTTGGACAAATACAATTTCTGTGACTTAACAATAGATTTAAAGTACGAGAAAAAAGATAAGAGTTACAAAAAATAATTAACTAAGAACATAATTCTGATATCTACAAAACCACATTGATAGCAACGGATTTAACATTTATGTGCCATTGTTGGGAATTTAGGAGTTCCACTGAAGTAGAAAAATCAGCTACAGCAACTGACATGAGCTGACACAATTATTGGCCAACTTAGAAGACAGGCATCAAATTGGCCAGAAAATCTTCTGCATGAAGCTTAGATGTGTAGGTGAGGCAATGTAGTGAAGTTTGCACTGGCTTCAGCAATGCAAACAGTCACTATAAGCTAAATTGAGCTTAAATAAACTTCCTTTCTTGTGTAAGGATGAAACTGTGATTTACTTAGCACACTCCAGCTCCTGGGTCATTCCCATGTGTACTAATCTACCTCCGGCCTTTTCTACCAGCAGATCACCTTTAAGTTTCCTGTACTAGTGGAGTCACACACACTGGAGCTTGAGGAGGGCTATCTGGAGGCACAAAGGGAACAGATATCTCCATGTCTGAATATAAAATCCCCACAAAGGAGTCACTCTGTACAACAATTACACTAGTGAAGATAAAATTCAATGTATTGTAGACTATTGTACAATACCAATATGAAAGAATCTGGCTCGCAAAGTCATATAGTACTTGCTTTGATTACTGCTGAATAGAATGGAATGGAATGGAATGGAATGGAATGGAATGGAATAGAATAGAATAGAATAGAATAGAACAGAACAGAACAGAACATAGTTCAGTTGGAAGGGACAGTTGGAAGGTGTCAAATCATAAGTAGTTAATTTATAACATACACTGTTTCAGTGCATAGTTTTAACTTGAAAACCAGGCACACAGTGAAGTAAAGAAAGCCAAGGTTCTCTAACTTGCAGAAGTACCGAGCCTCCTTGTAAACTGAACTCTGATTTATATTACACTGCCTAATATGATCATCTACAGAGAGCTATAATTGCATGTGGATATAATTTCTATTAAAAGGAAGTCCAGCCTTTTAAGACAGAGTGCTTAAAATGGATGCTTAATGCCAAAAAGGGAGATAGATTAGAGATAGAATATCATTATCTGCATGGTTTGGAATTCTAAGAGGAAGAAAATGCTAAATTGCAAGTGGTCTCGGAAATGCTAAGTCAATTTTACAATTTTGAACTCTGAGTGCATCTCATTTACTGCAGTAGATGTTTCATCTAACTCTGGCTTCCAAAATGTCTGATTCATATTTCTAGAACTCACCTCTGGTTTTGCCTTTAATAGCTCACACAAGAACACCAATTCCATATTTGAATATGATAACTTTTTTTGAAGATTGCTTAAGATTTTTTTTTCCTGAAAATGTATAACACTCTGACTGAATTTCACTGCATAAAAGAACTGTACTGGGGCTTTGGGGCTTTCATTTTATTGTTTTCAGTTTGGGTTTCTTTTTGGAGGGGGTGATTTTTCAGATTTAATTTCTACTGTTACACAAGCTAAACAAGGATTCACATATTGAAGTCTCACCATGAGACAGACAATTCAGGACATGTCGCTGTAAAACAATAATAATCATAAATCCCTCTTCTGTATTTTTCCTGCCAACATAATCCTGAAAAAGGCACTAAAACAGTGTTTATAGCTAGGTTGGAAAGATGTTATTTCTTCTTAAAGCATATCCATGAAGACAAAGAATGTAGGTAATGAAGAGGAATTGAGTAGTAACTAGACTGAGTGAGTCAGGTCATTCAAAACATCCCATTTTCTGTAATACTAGAACATTCTTTGAATTAGGATATTAGGAAAAATATGCCTAATCCTCTCACTCTGCTGAATTTCCATTATTTCAGTTAAATAATTGCCTAAATAGTTTGGGAATGTTAAAAATTCAACTCAATTGTTGGATAACTTAATCTTTTAATAAAAAATACTATCATCCTATACAGTGCTCAGAGCATGTCAAGTTACGGGAGCACTGCCTTGCACTGGGACGATTTAGCAGTTTCCTCTAGCTCCAGCAGTGTCTTCAGTCACCACCATAGTGCAGTATGAGTAGGAACCGAAACTGCTGACCTGGGCAGAAGCAGGATCCTCCCAAACCCTAAGGTGCACAAGAAATTAAACACAGCACCACAGCATTTCACTTTGAATAGGGACCACTACAATAAGCAAAAGGAAAAGCTAAATCTTTCTATTTTATTGTCCCCAAAAGATTCTATCCAGGGAATATATTTTGATAAATGTAAACTTATACTCGAAGGGAAAATATGGCCTTCTAACCAACATCAACAACACATATTATTGCTGCATGCATGGTTGGGGGTCTAGAAATATCAAGAAGAATAATTCCAGAAGTATTTTTATTCAAAGGATAGAGCAGGATAACTAAAAAGTTTGAAAGTCTCGGGCCCTGTTGTCTGCTACTTCCCATAGCGTTACTTGAACAGAGAGAGAGATGAGGTACTTATTCCCAGAGCAGCTCTGCAGTCCTCCAAGACAGACAGGAAATGTGGTTCTTCTGTGCTATGGAGGTACAGATAAATACTGTTCAGTGCACAATCTAAAGGGTTATATTTCAGCCAGATGCAAGAATAAAATACAGAGATGAAGATATTTGTCTCTATCATCCAGGTAAAATGTTTTATAGCCCTGAAGGTCACCATGTTACAGCTACCACAAGTAAAGTCTTTTTTCTGTCTGGGATGCCTGCTTTCTAGTTAACTTGGGACTAAGTTTCAATCCCTCAGTTATAGCCAACAGGCAACCAGTCTTCTGCCTATAAAAGATGAAGAAACCTTGTCTTTATGGTGCCTGCTAAAACCTAGTTTTAAAATTCAAAGGGTGCAGTGTTGTGTGTTAAAAACAGGTCTTTCCAAATCATAAGACTTTTACTAAGATATAGGATGATCACAAATTCCATTAAATATAATTAAAAATGTATCAGATGGCAGTAAAAGGAACCCATATAGTTTATATTCTATTACCTTGACAAATATTCCATGGCTGTATAGATATTTCTTGAGGCCAAACTCAGTGAAGGATTGTCAGGTAAAGTAAGTGGTCCCTAACTGTTTGCATTTTCCCTCATCCTTGAAGATGTATTTCCAAAATCCAGGTTTTCTTCAACACATGTAATCACTGTTATCGATTCATTCCAAGGATCTCAAACTGGGATTTGTTCCTACAGTTTAAACCCCGGGAAGATGATGTTAGCAGCAGAAGAAGCAGCAGCAGTTGCCTCTTGTTGAGAGCAGTGTGAAACTTTTGAGGTCCCCAAGGGGTGACTAAGGGACCTTCTGGGTCCCCAGCACCCTTGGGCTGCTAGTGGGGGAGGTACCAGCTAGCAGGAGATAGGTCTTGTGAGAGGGGTGGGCAAGAGTGGGATGGTGCCAGCTGTCCCTGTGACCAGTTCAAACCATGGTAAGCTGCATATAACCACCCCCTGGAGAACAACAGCCACAGGGAGCACTACTAACAGGCTGTGCAAACAGGTATGGCATCATTTGGGAGTGGTGTCAGCAGTTGGCATGGCAGTTCGCGTGGCAGGACGCACAGGAAGAGCTGCCAACTCTGCCAGTGACCAGGCTGCTGCCTGCTCTGCTCACCTGCAGGCTTAGGCTGCAACCCCTATGGTCACACCACCAAGCTGATGGCTGTTCAAGCCAACCCAGAAGCTTGAGATCTACAGGGAATTAGAAGAACAAAGTCTTTCAAAAGAATTATAATTTTATACATGGGCTATTTTTTCTGATAACTATAAGACAACTGTGACCTGCTGAAAAAAAGTGGTGTCCACTTACCACAACTTCAAGGCTGTGGCTGAAACCTGAATGGAAGCACTACAGTCTACCTATGATGATGTCTCCACCCAAACAGACCTTCCAAGGACTGAAATAGCTGTCCAAGCCTTAGACTGCATGGAGCTCCAGTATCTGGAAGTCCCCCTAGCAGCTGAAGGCAGTGGTGGATATCATAGCTGCAAGTATGCCCAGCTGGAAGAATGCCTCAGACAAGTAGATATGTTACCAGAGGAGCTCAGTAGGAGCTCACCAGAGCAGTATCCAGCAATGTGAGTGGGAGATCGAAACATTGTATTGTGCACTGCCCCAGCCTGAGAGACAGCCCTGCCTTAAGGCTGTGCAAGGGGAAGGTAAGCTTGAATCCAATTTCAAGCTGTCTGACCCAAGTAACCCAGAAGATGAACAAGACTGGACCCTTGTCTCTGCTCAGGGCAGAAGAAGAACCTTTCCCTATTTGCTGATAGCTCTTGCATAACAGGCATGATATTCTGGGGTTGGAGAATGAAGAGCATGTGAGTAATGGACAGGATCCAGGAAAAGCCAACCATGCAAACTTGATCCAACCACCCACCAGAAAAGCACATAAGTATTATAAACTGGAGATTCCGTACTGATAGCCAAAGCACCCATTTTCCACCTAGAAAATTTCTCTCAATAAGTTTGCTGCCTACCAGGAGCTAGTATTTGTGACACCCCTGCCAAGCCTGTTGAACCTCGTAGAGTATCTCCTGTTCATACTGTTCCATGTAGGGTCTATTGAAATTGCAACAAGGCAACTTAGACAATATGCCCCTCAGAGCAATATTAAAAGGACCAGGAGCACAGGTGGTGTTCTCCTCTACCGTCCCAGTCACAGGAAGGCGTTCAGGAAGAGGGAGATAAATTGAACAGGTGAATGCCTGGTTGTGTAGCTGGTACCATACTCTAAGTTTTAGCTTCTATGATCATGGATCCTCCTTTGTGAAGCCAGGTCTCTTGGGAGCTGATGGGATTCATCTGACCAAGTAAGGCAAGAGCCTCTTTGCCAACAAGCCAGCCATTCTTATAAGGAGAGCTTTAAATTTGATTTAGCAGGGGTAGGGGATGGAGTTTTGGGTAACAGAGAAGAGCCAGGGGCTGCTGATATATTAAGAACCAACAGAGGAACATCTATGAAATGCCCCAAAGGAGTTGGGGCATTTTCCTCTAAAAAGGTGATATGGTTGATAGCCCAACTGAAGTGTCTCTATACTAATGCATGCAGAATGGGTAATAAACAGAAGGAGCTGTAAGCCATTAGCAGATGGGACCCCTGGGAAACTGCCCTCAGGGATAAAGGAGCAGAACAGAGCTGACAGCTCTTTAAGGTTCATTCATCATAGAGCACAAGAGCTCTCAATTCCCAGGCAAGGAGGGCAGGAGACTAGCTTGTCTCAGTAAGAGTCTCCTGGTCAAACTACAGTGTAAGAAAGAAATGCACAGGCAGTGGAACCAAAGATATGTATCCTAGGAAGAATACTGGGACACTGCCTGAATGTGTAGGGATGGGATTAAGAAAGCTAAGGCGCAGCTGGAGCTACATTTGGCAAGGAATGTGAAGAATGGTAAGATGGGTTTCTACAGGTATGTTGCTCAGAAAAGTAGTTTGTACCCCTTCCAGTAAATAAGACCGATGAACTAGCAAAAACTACCATGGAGAAGGCTGAGGTACTTAACAACTTTTGCTTCAGTTTTCACTGGCAATCACTCTTCCCACATCCGTCAAGTCCCTGAACCTCAAGGCAGAGACTGGGGGAATGAAGTCCTTCGTCTTGTAGAAGATTAGATTTGAGATCATATGAGGAACCTGAACATACAGAAGTCCATGGGACTAAACAAGATGCATCCAGGGTCCTGAGGGAATTGACAGATGTAGTGACTAAGCCACTTTCCATCATGTTCAAAAAAGTCATGGCAGTCAAAGTCCCCAGAGACCTTAAAAAGGGTAATAAGGAGGACCCTGGGAACCAGTCAGCCTCACGTCCATTATCATTACTGGGGTAAAATCACAGAACAGATCCTCCTGGAAGGCATGTCAAAATGTATGTTAGGCAGGGAGGTGATCAGAGATAGCCAACATGTCTTCATCAAGGGCAAATCGTTCCTGATTAATCTAGTAGCCTTCTATAATGAAATCGCTGTATCAATGGACAAGGGAAGAATGATGATGTCATCTACCTGGACTTCTGTAAGGTCTTTGATATGGCCCCCCACAACATTCTTGCTGCTAAATCGTAGAGATATGGGTTTGATGAATGGACTGTTAGATGGATAAGAAACTGGCTGGATGGCCACACCCTCAAGAGTTACAGGCACCAGCTCAGTGTCCAAGTGGAAATGAGAGAGGAGTGGTGTCCTTCAAGGGTCCATACTGGGATAAATTCTGTTTAATATCTTCATTTATGACATAGGTAGTGGAATTGAGTGCACCCTCAAGAAGTCTGCAGACAACACAAAGATGAGTAGTGCAGCTGATGTGCTAGAGGGACAGGATGCTTTGAGGAGTTCAACAAGGCCAGGTGCAAGATCTTGCACCTGGGTCTGGGCAATCCCCAGTATCAGTATAGACTGAGGGATGAATGGATTGAGAGCAGCCCTGCGGAGAAGGACTTGGGGATACTGGTGGACAAAAACTTGGACATGAACCAGTAATGTGCAGTTGCAGCCCAGAACAGCAATTGTACCCTGGACTGAATAAAAGGAAGCATGACCAGCAGGTTGAGGCAGTTGATTCTCTCCCTCCACTCTTGTGAGACCCCCCTTGGAGTACTGCATCCAGCTCTGGGGTCCCCAGTACAAGAAAGATACTGATCTGTTTGGGCAGGTCCAGAGGAGAACCATGAAAATGGTCAGAAGGCTGGAACACCTGTATTATGAAGAAAGGCTAAGTTGGGGTTGTTTAGCCTGGAGAAGAGAATGTTTATTTGGTGCTTTCAATAATTAAAGGGGGCTTATAAGAAAGATGGAGAGAGACTTTCTACCAGGGCCTGTAGTGACAGGACAAGGGGCAGTGGTTTTAAACTGAAAGAAGATAGATTAAGATTGGATAGAAGGAAAAAATTATTTATGATGATGATGGTGAGACACTCAAACATGTTGCCCAGAGAAGTTGTGGATACCCCATCATTGGAAGTGTTGAAGGTCATGTTGGATGAAGCTTTGAGCAACCTGATGTAGTGAAAGATGACCCTTGCTCATGGCAGGGGGGTTGGACTGGATGATCTTGGAAGGTCCCTTCCAACCCAAACCATTCTATGCTTTTATGATTTGTCTGGCTAATATAATCCAGTGATTATCTATGCCATCCTAATAGATTTCCTATCTACTGCTGTTAATGACACAACATAGACTGAAAGGAGAATAATTTCATATGCCTCCAGAACAAAACTAACATTTATGGTAAGTATAATAACATCCAGTATTCAGGTCTATTCAAGTGATAATTTTCCAGAGGAAGGAAAAAAAAAAATATAAAGGATCTTCAGTAACTCATCATTGTGGTCAATTCAATGCATAGTCATCCAACACAGAACTTGATAATAGTGATAGAATTACCCATCTCTGTCATTAAAGTCAGGTTTGTATGTGTCCACTCATGTACAAACTTACAAATCAAATGCAACTGAAACATGTCAGATTTAGAGAAATAAGTATCTTTCAAATAGAAGATAATCCAGAAGAAATGGATACAAATATTGTCAATCTTCAAATTTTGTGTCATAATAATTATGCTACTTTTTTAACTTTTATGAATAATCATATTTATTTTCCATATGGTTGTTTACCTGAAGAAATTTGTGGTCTTTTTCATTTTTTTACCTATGAAGCAAGTCAAAAATACATGAAATTCACCTAACATCTTCCAATATCTAGGCAGAACCTAATGCATTCTCAAGGATCATATTTACATTTCACCCAGAAAGAAAAAAATTTCCTCATAAAAACCCAATTACTCTGATTTTTTTAAGTGCTAAATGCATATTCTAAATATCTTTTTTTTCTAATTCAAACACAGCCCCTCTATAACAAAGAATAAATTCCTCAGTGTCTCAGAAGTTACATTTGCCAATATTGAGAAGTAGTATTTAATGCTAAATATAACATATTTTTCCTAATCCATTTTAAATCCTCACAGTTATTGCTTTCAGTTTCTTATATGAATGCCTCTGTATTGTGCCTTTTTTTTTAAATGCCACAATATAAAAATATGCCGTTGTATCTTTTTTTGTTTGTTTTCAATATAAATACATAAAATTTAAGTTCATCAATGTAAATATTGCATTTTTTCCCTTAGATTGACATCAGGCAGCTCGACAATGAAACATTTTATAATACATATAATCATTTGTATCCTTCAACAATTTTATTTTTAAGAAACCAAGAGAAAACTTTTTAAGAGATCCATTAAATAACCTTTTTTACAGATAAATAACTCTTACCAAGTTCTTGGGTATACAGTTTATTTGACAACAACAACAATCCCCCTTTTTTAAGGGTCTGAGTTCTTCACTTATATTTTTACTTTCCTTTTCTTCTTTTTTTGTTTTTCTTTCTTGGATGTGTTTCTGAGTACCAAGATTACATACATAAATATACCAAAATATCTTTTTATATTTCTGGTGTTATGTTTAAGTCTGCCTCTAACATAGAAAAAAAAATCTCTTTTATTTTTAAACAAGATTCAAAATCGGGGACAAGAGAAAAATTCTCAGTACTCTGATGAGCTAGAACATTGTTAAAACACATTAACCACAGCAAAACTCAGCAAAAGACATTTCCTGTGTTCCAAAATAGTACATGCCACGAATATAGATCAGATTTTCTACCAACAAAAACAAGATTAAAAATCTTTGTAAATGCCATTCTAAATTAATAAAAACACACACACAAAAAATACTATACGTTACTTTGTGTATATAAAGTGCTGGAAATATGAGCATTCTAGCAGTTTATACGCTATTCTATATAGACTACATGCTTTTTCATTAAGATTAAAGATACCTCTAATGTCTGGTATTATGAGCAAATTTTTAGCTTAATTTTCTATGGAAAAGTAGAATTTCTGAAAATAAACCTTCATTTGGAGAAAAGCCTGATGCAAACAACCAGGAGTCGGAGTCACAGAGAAGGCAGAAAAGATTTTTGGTCTGTTGTCATGGACCAAAGGTTCTTTTGTTATTCAATCTAATTGCTGACAGAAGAATATTTATAATGTTAAGAAGATGCAGTTCTTGTTCTGTTTTAAAGACAGAACTATTAATTTCTGTCAATAGTATAATTCATTATTATAGAGTTCTTTATATTTAGGAAAATAATTTTACATCACTCCTTGAAACTCCTTGACTCCATATTACGTGCAACAGAAATTCCATCAGTGTATATAGTCTGTTTTGTCTGTAATACCTCTATATCTTCTGCCCTAAAATAATTTGTACACAAAAATAATAAATACAGGTAAATAGCAACATTTTTGCTTTTCCTATCACAGAATCACAAGGGTTGGAAGGGACCTTGGGAGATCATCTAGTCCAACCCCGCCTGCTAAAGCAGGTTCTCCTAGAGCATGTTGCACAGGACTTCATCCAGGCGGGCTTTGAATATCTCCAGAGAAGGAGACTCCACAACCCCCCTGGGCAGCCTGTTCATTACCAACTCTTTTGAAATTGGAGAGCACTCATTCTTGATTAACTTTTTTTTTTTTTTTTTACAAGGAATTGAGAATATTTTAATGAGAAAAAGATACAAGTTTCAAAAACTGTTAAAACTCTGAGCCAAGAGCGAATATGATATGATGACGAATTTAACATAAACCATCACTAACATAATTATAAATATGCAGTAATTTTTGTCTAAGGTGAAGGCAGCTGTCAAAAAGAAGAAAACATGTAGCCTAGCCCAGTTTCCATAAAATACTGAACAGCATTAAATATTAGCATAATACAGTCAAACTATCCTCCAGCAAGAATGTTCTGGTTTAAAAACAAAATTTGCTCAAGGGTCTGTGATTGATCGGTAGATAAATTAAGCAATAAAATACTTCTATTCAGTTGATGATGAAGAAAAGAGTCACTTACCTAAAACTCCCAGCCTGTAATTGAGAGTGACAACAATGACATTTCCATAACTTGCAAGTATGCTGCCATCAATCATATTGCCAGTACCCTCCATGTAAGATCCACCATGGATGTAGACCATAACGGGTTTCTTGCTGTTCTGATCATGAATGTCTGAAAAAATTCAAGTAAGGAAACCATAATAAAGTAATAAAAAATAAGGAAAAACAGCATCAGCAATTTATAACAGTGCTAAAAATATTCTTAATTATTTCCTGTTATCAATGTCATCACCACCACTTTAATCAGCAAGGCTACACAGTTCAGTATCATCCTTCAAGCCTAATATTTAAAGTCTGAATATGTCTCTTGGTTACTTCAAATACAATTTCCTCCAAAATGTTCTCAGAAAACTTGAAATGCCTTCAATATCACAAGGAATTTAATTTGAATATAAATATCTAAAAGCCTAAAGAGAAAAGTCAAATTATGGAATAATCTAGTCTTTTTTTAGAATATTCTGATTCAAGTATATGCCAAGTTAGTAATAGCTGTACATTTAATAATAATATTACAATAATTATCCATACTTTGCATTCCTCACTGAGACATAATTGTTGAAGTTATATTCCAAATAGTTCAGTAAGTGATAATATCACAAAATCAAATTATTCTGAGAGAAGTAAACATACTAAACTGTTCCTTATTTCAAATAGCCTAGGAGTTAATAACTCCATGAATTCATGGCCCAGATTTTTTTTGTATTTAAAGCAAACAATGTCCTCTGTGTTGCACTTTTCCTTGTCATGGTAGCTAAGCCTTAATGAACAGCCTTGGATTAATGCTCCTTAATGGTATGGCTGATCTTTTGTATACGCAGAAAAGCTCTTGACGGCTTTCAAACAGAAAAATGGCTGGGTCTTTATTTCTAAAAGAAAGTTAAAAGAAATTGATAGTAATATTTTCATATTTCAGAGTGATTTATAAAGATGCACTAATCAATGATTTGTGGTATATTTAGGACTGGATTAATATCTTTTCCTCTAAAACCCAAAAAGTTAGGCTCCTGACACCAGGGATGGTTCAGACTACCTAAATTAGGAACTTATGTTCTCTAAGAAACAGTGGGAACAGGGGCTAACCTCCTTTAAAAAGCAGAGGGCAAATCAGCAAGCCGCTAGTTATATACACCTTTTATAAATAATTCAATGTGTCTGCACGTGGAACATGAGCACTTTTTTCAATCATATAGTGCAATATAAAAGGGAAAGCAGTCTCTGACTATTCAATCAGGATTAAAAAAAGAAAAGAAAAAAAAAAAAAAAGCTGTGTTCCCCTTTGGGTAGGGTAGGCATGTATTGAACAGTGGAAAGGGAAGTGGAGGAAGCAAAAGCTGAGCTCAATACCTAGAGGTGGGGGACCTGGGTTTGAAAGCCTTCCAAAACTCTTCCTTCTTCTCAGGTTTGTTAGGAAATACTTTAAGATACCAAAAATGTGATCAGCAATGAGGCACCACATATATAATATTTTTTATATGTGGAACTAATTTGAGCATTTTTAAAGGTCTGGTCATACTCTTACGGCCCACTTTTACTCTGCTTATGTGTATGCACTGCCATAATATCAAAAATTGTCAGCTGAGAGCAAGGAACATATGTTCAGGCTCCAATGTACACCTGTCTAGCTGTCAAGAGTTTAAGGTTTCTTGTACAATCTGCCTTCATTACACAAAAAGATACATACTTCACATGTTGTATTTTATGTGTTGTACTTGAGGAGCAGAATAAAAGGTTTTGTGATGATATCTTTTCAATTATTTTCACTGTAATGCAGCCATTAAACAGATTATATAAAGCAATGAGGTACATTCTAGTGGATGTATTTTTTTTTATTCTCAGCATTTTTAGCAAAGTACATGAAAAATGTTTCTTCTGTGAAGGCTCAGCTAAGCCCTCAAAAATTGAAAGCAACAATTATTTAACACCATTATTTGTGTTACTGAATTACCTTTCCCCCCTCTCTCCAAAGTCTCATGCCGTAATTTGTTGTATTTAATCTTTCCTTCTTACATAGTTCTACCCCAGGGTTGAATCTTTCACTGCTGAACTCAATGGGACATCTCCTCATCCCCTTCAACGGGAACATGATTAGCTTCAACATAAAGGAAATGAGCTCTGTGCTTTATGTGCTTAGATCTAAAGTGGATGTCCTTGTTAATCATGAAACCTTAATGTCTTTAAATGTTTAACAGTTTGAATAATAATGTATTTGTAACCCAATATCTATCTTAAGTTTTTTAAGCAATTTTGGTTTTGCTTGTTACTTATCTTTTGCTTTAAAATTAACTACAGGATTTGGAAATTATGTTGCCTTAAATTTAAAAATTATACATTACACAGAAATAGGAAGGTAATATTCAGAAAATAACTGTAATTTTGGAGTATTCTGCACAGCATTTTTGTGTTACAAGAAATAGTGTAATTCAGCAATGAAGGCGGTACAGTGTGAATCAAAGACCAGAGATTTTTATTACAGTATTTTATATATGGATAGAGTAGCTACAATTGAGCTGAAGTCCCAGGAAAAGAGAAGATAGTGTCCTCACTTCAGTATGTGTGATTTTAAGGGGAACAGAAAGGACCAATGTTTCAGTTATTTGAACTGATGTCAGATAGAAGAAAACAGGAAAAAAGACATGGAATAACACTTTGGATTGGCCAAGCATGAGAGGAATAAGAAACACATTGCTCCAGAAAAAGACTAATAAACTACCCATGATTGTTATCTTCTCGATTAATTTTAATTTTTTTTTCTTAATTTGGTAAGTATATAAAGTCAAATAAACTGTCAATGTAACTTTAATGAAAAGGAAAGGTGAGAATAGAGGAAGATTTCATTACTTCTTTCTATTTTCGTGCATCCTAAATAGCTTTCGTGCCAAGGCAAGAAAAAAGTGTTTCCTTGTAAAACTTTTTTGGGGTACTTCACTGTGAACTTTAACATTTCCTTTCAGGGAATCCAATCCAACTCTGAAATAAGTCAATGAAAATGATTGTCATTGATTTCAGTGGGAATATGGTCAGAGTCAGAACAAATGAATCTCAGAGGCTAGCTGATTATAGGAAAAAACAATAAAGCAACATCAACAGCTTCCTTTATTTTTGTGTCCTGAAATAAACCACATCCTGTGAGAGAAAAAAAAAAAAAGTAAATGAAAATAGCAAAGACAAAGCACAATTCAACTGCATCACTGTACAGCATGTGCACTGGGAAAACAGTGGAAGTGAAAGGAAGGATATATGGGAGGTTTTTCATGAAAACAGGTGAGTTTACAAAATGTGTAGGAGGGAAAAGAGCACATGCATGTTTTTAAATTCCATTTTCTCAACCTAAGAAAGAATAGGGGGGAAAAAGTACGTGGTTTCAAATAATATTTATGTTACTCACTTCACACATATTTAGGAATAACCATTACACCTATGTCACAAGGGAACTGCAGTCATCTATATGCTAATTTGGATTTTAAGAAGAAAAACAATGAAAGGAATTTCTAAAGAAGAAAATAAAGAAGCACACTGAAGTGTGGTTCTGCAAATAAGGGACTAAAAATCACTTTGAAATAACAGCAATAACAATAACTATTATTATTATTATTATTATAAAAATTAAAAAGTTTATGTTCATGCATCAGGGTCGAGCTTTGAAAAAACAAAAAATACCTTCATCTTCACCACGATCATTACTGGTTATATCATCTGCGCTTTTCTTTGTGTTGGCTCCTGGGATCATAGTGAGGAGGAGAATAAAGGGAAAAAAGAGAATTCAAAAACAGCAGGTTCTCAAAAATAAAAAAAACCACTAGTACAAAAAAAAGAAAAATGTAACAAAAATGTCAAAATCTGTTACATTTGAAATTGAAAAACAAAAAAGATGCAAACTGCACATAAACATAAAATGTCAAGAGGAACAAATTGAAAATATTTGAAAAAATGTATCGTTTTCTGTGACAATGCAGTTACTTCAGTTAAAAGTGATTTTTGAAAAAACAAAATTAATGTGCTATTAAAAAAGAATAATATAAATCAAAAAAGTATATTAAAAATTACCAAATTATGGTTTCTATAAAAGAAATGCAATTTATTTCATCTTGTTCTGTAACCTTGAAGAAATAATGCCTTCAGTCACCATCTTCAATGTTTTAACATTTTATTAATCCTCATCAGTGTTTTATGAAGAATTAACCACAGTCTGAATTTCAGATTGAACCAATGAAAATAAAATTATCATTGAGTCTTACACAACTTGAATAGACCAAGACAAACCATAAAGACCTTCTTAAAATTTAATCTTGCTTCCCAGCAAAAAGATATTTAAAACAATAGACTGTAAACAATGATGAAACAGAGTTGAGTTAATCCCAGAAAAGAAATTGGTCCAAAAGTATACTTAGTTCATATTATACCACATTTCATACTCTTTAGAAAAACACAGAAATTCACTGAAAGCAGTTACTTACCATGATAAAGAATTCACACTTATTTATTAGAAGATTTAGTAAAGAATACATTTTAATTTGTATTCAATATGCTTTCTCAAAGTACTTTTGAGGTGTATATATGCACCCACAGACAGACACACACACACATACACACACATGTCCATACATGCCATAACCTGTGCTTATGGGAGCAAGAAGAAATAAGCATAGTTTTCCCCACCCCTCTCCTTGGGCAATACTTCTGTTTTCTGACTAAAAAATATGACACCAAGCTATCCTTGCACCCAATGTTTCATTATACTGTGATTACCTCTGAAGGAAGTAGCCCTCTGTAATGTAAAAGGTAACTTGATAAAGACTGAAACTTGAATAGGAAACTCAATTTGTAATTTAGTCTAGAAATTAAATATGGCTATTAAACAAATAAAATGGTTAAAGTCACCACTGTCACCATTTTTTCCTCAGTTGTCTTTATTCAGAAGTGTTTTCAAGCCATACCAAAAAAGAACAGCATACTTTATTAACTCGTTTATCTATGAGTTTGTGTATGAAGTCTGAATATGTCACAGAGACATAATACTTAGCTAAAATAATTATTTTATTACACCCACTTATTCTATTATTCTACTATTTTAAATGTCCCTATATCCCTAAAAATTCAAGGTTACAAGTAAATCTCAGTCCATGATTGTAAGACAGAATGTTGTTGTTACTAAAGTACTTAAGATTTGTTAATATATGCAGTTTTGAGTTCTGTGCACTGGTTTGCTTGTTTTCTTGATGCAGACAGAGTACAGACTTTCTACAGAAATTTTCTGGAAACACTGCCACTATATATGCAGTGACAGTGATTAATGAGTCAAAATGTGAAAAGCAGCGGCTGAGGCTCCATCTCCACACAAAGCCTGCATCTTCAATGCAGTTGTACACAAGTTATTGTGTATGTAGTATATGAGTGCATTCAATTATATGTATTCAGTACATAATTAACTAGGTAAAATATCACTGTCAATGCAATATAGATGTTCTCTAATCTATCAATTTCTTTGAGAAATATTAGATACAGGCTCTAAATCTCAGTTACCATCCAAGTTTTGCCCTTTTTTTAAAATAATTTTCAAAATTAGTTTTAACCCAATGATGGTTGAATCCTTTCTCAAGTGCTACCCAAATAAACATACTTTTGTACTTAGGTAAAGCAAGCACTCCAACCATAAAGTGTCCTTAAACTATTCTTAATTCATGTAAAAAAATAATGAGAAATAATTATTCATACACAATAAATCCACCTAGACACACGTTTGAAAGTACATAACAGAAGAAATTTTGATCGTAATTCCCCCAGTGAGGTAGTCTTCTAATTTTTTGGTAAAAAAATATGATCACTGTATGCCAAATATAAAAGTAACTGCCACATATAATTCCTATGAATTTAGAAATAACAAAATCAATGTGACCACATATATGTAGTGCTTGTAGACAAAAACTGTATGTGCAATTATTTAGACTGTAATCAATATTTAAAGTACTTTGTGTGAAAGAAGTAGATATGTCCCAAAATGTCTTAGTTTGGCTACTATCCCCTTCCAAATCATCAATTTATAAAACAGTAACATATTGCAAGGATTTTCTCTCTAATATGCTTCCTGAAGTGACTCTGGTTCAGTGTGCTTCAGAAAGAACAACACAAGTGTAATGAGAATGCAGAAAATGTCACCACACCATGCTACTAGATGTGATGAGACACAAATATCACATAACACGGGTATGTGACATAGGTTATCTGCAATGTTTGAAATTCTCTTCTTTCATTCTTGACAGCTTGAAGAAATCATGGGGCAACCAATTTTCAGAATAACAATATAATGCTAAAATGTATGTAATTACAACGTGACTGGGAATGCTTTTTTTCCTATGTATTGTGGAACAATCTTTCATTTGTCTATTGGTAACTGAAATATAATTTTATAACTAAGCTCTTATGTTTGAGGGATTTTTAAGATCTTTTTGAGATCTGATAAAATGGTTTACATCAATGAGTTCTCAACTCTGTGTTCCTACCACATTGGATTTTTTTCATACTGTAGGTACTAGCCATAGAATCATGAAATCATAGAATCATTGAATAATTTAGGCTAGAAAAGACCTTTAAGATCATTGAGTCCAACCACACACCTAACACTGCCAAGTCTCACTAAACCGTGTCCCTAGGCACCACATCTAGATGTCTTTTAAATACCTCCAGGAATGGGGACTCAATCACATCCCTGAGCAGCCTATTACAATGTTTGACAACCCTTTGAGTGAAGAAATTTTTCCTAATATGCAAACTAAACCTCACCTGGCACAACTTGAGGCCATTTTCTCTCGTCCTATCCCTTGTTGGGAGAAGAGACTGACCTCCACCTCACTACAGCCTCCTTTCAGGTAGTTGTAGAGGGTGATAAGGTCTCCCCTCAGCCTCCTCTTCTCCAGGCTAAACAACCCCAGTTCCCTCAGACACTCCTCATAAGACTTGTGCTCCAGACCCTTCATCAGCTTCATTGCTCTCCTCTGGACACACTCCAGTGCCTCAATGTCTTTTCTTGAGAGGCCCAAAACTGAACACAGGGGGACCACCACTGCCCTAGTCCTGCTGGCCACACTAATTCTGATATAAGCCACATGGGTAATTTCTGGAATTATTTAAGCAGTGCCAAGACCACTAAAGATACACAGGAGCACCATTTAGAAAAAATGTATTGATCTTTTGAAAACATAAACTTCCAGAAACATATTATCTCATACAGAGAGGAAAAATTAGAATTTTCCAATTAAAAAATGTTGATTCATTTGTCCTGAAACTTCCATAAGATGGTATTCCCTGTCATAAGAAAGAAAAAAAGGACTTGCTAAGTTTAGCTTAAGATTTCCCTTTAAGTCATTAATCTAGGAGACAGAATGGGAATATGACTTGGAATCTCCCATGGTCCAGGAGAATTCCCTGCCTGCACCAACTGCTTGTCCCACAGACCAGTGCTTCCCTCTGCTTTGGGGCTTCTTTTCAGGGTGTTCAGGTTTGGGGAATTTTTCTTCCCCATATATATATAAATCATATATATAAAAATTGAAGCACCAATTTTAGCTTTAGATTCCCATACAACGAATGAACATTATCACTGGGTTATAGAATTGGTCCTTCTGCAGTCTAAGAAGTGTTTACTCATTCATCCCACACGAAACATAGATGGTAAATCTTAGCAGCAATCCTGGAACCAGTAGCAGAGCAGAGAGCATGGCAGGTAGTGGTGGTGACCTAGCACATTAAAGACTAAATTCCAGGAGTATCTCTACTCACCAACATAGGATTTGACTGGCGTTCTTGGTTTGCAAAGTTTGTGTTTCACCTTTCATGCTGATGAAAAGTACCAAAGAAAAATATTTCAAAATATTAATAAGATGGGAAACTATTTTCCGAATGGTCAAGGCCAGGAACTATTTAATTACATATATTAAATATGCTCTACTGAAGATTACATTTGTATAAAAGTTCATGGTTTAGAAAGATCTAAGAAGCCTTACTGTTAATGACAACTAGAAAAAGATGGGACTTCATAATGTATATATTAAATTCCAGGTGACCTCTTTTCATTTCTCCTACAATACCTTTCATTGCTCAATGAAAAAGGCATAGTGTAATTCCTTACTGAACTGTTTCAAACCTCTTTTGTAAAAGATTTTTTGCTTGCCAGAAAATTTTTTTTTTTTGTTTGTTTGTTTTTTAGGATATAGTGTGATAGTACAGATACAGAATAATGTAGGTATATATGAGCCAGTTCTAAACTAGTATCAGTCAACATAGTCATAACAAAGCAGGATTTAATGTGAATTACTATTTTTCCTCCCTAAGAATTTCTATGTGCAATGCAGCTGTAAACTTTAATTCAGTAAGCATCTCTCTTTAGAAGTTTTTCATTCTGAAACACTGATTCATGTGCTAATTAACTTTTAAAAAATACTTGATTTCATTTACCTATGGATGTAAAGTCACCTTCTATTCCCAGATCCATTCTCGATGCCATGCATAAAGCTATCACAAATAAAGAAGTCACCCCACTGTAAGCACATCCTCTGGTTCACATTTCCTTTGATAATGAATAAAAATCTCATTCAGAAACAGATTTTCTGGAGTTGCAAATCTTCCCACATGTATTTACAATTTATTCTACATCTTCCTCCATTCAGATATTATCTGAATCGTGTATATGTAATGTAGTCAGGTCCCATGCATGCAGTTTACCAGTGCTTACATTTTAGGTATCCATTCTGAAGCCTCTAAAGGCAGCAAAAAATTATCAACTACTGATTAAGCTGATGCCATTTCTTTGCATTTTATATGTATTTTGGGAAAGCACTCAGTTTTCAGAAATCACACAGCACATTATTAGTTGTATGACCTCCCAGCTTCACGTAGAGTATGCTCAACCTTCTGGAAACTTCCAGCTCAAACCAGATTAATATAGGATTTAATAGTCATTCTCTTGGTGGTATATCTTATTTATACAGCCATTTCAATAGATTTCTAAAGCTCTTGGTTTCCCATCCCATGAGAACTATTATCATTTTATAATCAGCTCAAGTGAACAGTTCATTACAGTCTTGAGGGACAAATGGGAGCTATACTTTCCTTTCTGCATTTCTCCCAGGACTGGTGGGTTAGCTTTACTTTGAGTCTCACTTAGTGCATAAGCCTTGAGTCATTTCATGTCCAAAAAGAGGAGTCTATCAGTGAGGGAGTTTGGCTGTCATAACACTGTCCCTGGCTCACAGCTATGGCCAAGGCTCTCCAGATACCTTTATAGCTGTACCAAGTTCTCATTCAGCAGCTGAAGAAAGTTCAAATGAGGCATTTGGCATTTCAAATAAAAGCAGAGAAAAATGATTATTGAGAATTACAGCTTGTCAAAGTGTCTTAGAAGTTGAATGCAGTTCACCAATGTTAGGAGAGATCACAAAGAAGGCAACATATCTATCAATATACCTGTATTTTTAGGAACCTGTTGATTTGAATTGGAGAAAAATAAATGTACGCATATTGCTTAGATTTAAATAACCATTATTTCTTAATTATTTACTGAATACTGTCAACATGTGTGTACAGTTGTGTGTACATGTATACATATGTGCAAATATATAGACATACGTGTACATGAAAATGCTCTATATAGTTAACAGTCTTCCAGAAAGAACACAGGTTTATTATCTGGAACTCCCTTCTCATAATGGTGTTAAAATTAAATTATAATCTGTCAACAGTGTGCATAACTCTGGCAAACAGCCATGTTCAATGATTTCAAAGAAGTCCTTAGCCATAAATTAGATGACTTCCATCTCTCTCCTAAATAATATGAAGACTTAGTTTATAGGTAGTTTTTAATGTGGAAGTCAATGAAAGCTCAGAATTTTACTTAAATTTGCCTGAATTAAATTTGTTTGGTTTTAATTCCTATATTATCACTGAATAGCAGAAGACACATGATTGCAGTTGTCATTATTCTGATACCATTAACAATAACAACAAAACCATTTGGATTGCAATTGCTAGCTCTGTATAGCAGCAACATTTAACTAAGGAACATGTAACATAATTGAATTTGTGTTCTTAAAGACTCCAGCTGCAACACACACACAAAAAAAATTGCTAGAATTCCAGACCACAACAAATGTGTAGATGCTGCTATATAGCCAGGAAATGTTTCTTTTTAAGAAAAGAGAATTAAATGACAGTTTTGTGTCCTATTTGAAATTGGATGGAGAAAATACTACAAAAATCCCTACAGTGTTTTGTGTTTCATGCATTAGCAAGGATTAAAACAAAAAGAAAATGCTATTTCACAGGCTTTTTTCTAATAGTTTTAGACTATATAGACAGTTCATTTGAAAAAGAAAAATTCTAAGGTTGAAAAAGGCTGCAGAAAAAAATTACAAAATTATAGTATTACCTCAGCTCTGTTCTCTACATTGTCTATAGTTTTCAAATATGTGATTACACATACCTTTTCTTTCAGAAAAATTGTTTGCATCTCTCTGTGCATTAGCTGTTCCATGTACAGAGAATGAAAGTGGGATGAAATTCTTAATATTTTACAAATGGCAGTACTTTGTATACTGTTACTCCTGAATAAAGACAGAGACTACTCCATGCCCTAAATTATGTGCTTCCAACAAGCTGTTTTCCTGGACAACAAGAAGTGCATTAAATCTGTCCATCACTTAGTTTCACATGCTTTAATAAGGTTATATATCTTCCAACAAGTTAATACAGGGCAATGGAATATATTAATCACTTATGATAAGTTATCACTTATGAGGTATGTTGTTACATGAAGTTTTGGTCTATATACATTCTAATTATACCATTCTGTATTCAGCAGCTAAATGCTATTGATTCTTATTCCAAGTAAGGTGCAAAAGATAAAACCTTAACTTATGTAACTTTGAGCAAATGGGGTTTCTGTTCCCTTTTGTCAAACTTTTCAAAGCTTCCTATATATTTCATTTTAGGAAAGTGAGCTGTTCATTTTAAAAATATTGTTAAATATAGGTCTATAATGAAGATAAATACTGGCATTTACACTGGACACTTGTCATAGTTACAAAGAAGAACATACCTGAAAGCTATTTCTTATTACAAAACTGTTTGCATTCATTTAGATAGTATTTATTCAGCCTGGAAAAAATTATAAAACCAGTAAGTTTTATCTTTCATCCTGTTTTAATCCGTTTTGGTACATTTTTTACCAAAATAAATAAATAAATTGTTTTGAATAAAAATTACTGAGAATAATAATTCTAAAACTATTAAACTAAGGTTTAACATTGCTTTTATTGATAATTATTAATAGGGAAATCATTATTATTTTAGAAGATTAATAACTAATAGAAATGAGGTAGCTACATGAATTCAGCAATATTTTTCTGTAAGGATTTTTGTTATGCAAGTTACATCACATCTAGAACTTAAAGTCTTCTAAATACAGTCCGTTGCTTTGACATAACCTTCTATAATGGCTCAAAAGTAAGAAGGCATTGTGGAGCTTATCCTTTCAGTGACCTCCAACAGATAAGGGGAGTGTTTCTTGCGCTTCCAGTGTAAGTGAATCTGCTCTATTTGATGGAGGACTGGACTGAGCCTGCAATGCTTACTGATTGAATAATAAAAGACTCATTAAAAAGCATAAATCTACCATATAGTTATTCAAATTAATTCAAGCAGAGGCACATATTTTTCTCTACAAGCATCAGGATGAACACTGTCAGTATGAAAGTATGGCAGTGACCTCAAATAGCTTGCATTTCTCTGCTAAATTGGTGCATTTGATGAGGTGTGAATGTAAAAATGCTAACATGTCTGAGTGTACAACGCTGCTATGTAGAAGCACAGCATTTGCTTTCACCCATCTCACCTCTCTCATCAGTGAAGCCATTTTGAAATTTGGAAAAGATATCTACATGCTACTTTTTGGAATTATGACATCCAAAATATAACACTCAGTTCGATATACTGAAACATTTAAAAATATACTCCTTCCCTTTGTGTTACATATGCTGGCTCTGTGCTGGCAAAACTCCTAGGCACATAGTTTTAAGCAAATGAGAAGTCCTGTCAACTTCAAAGAAAATACCAGTATGCATAAGCTTCAACACTGTGATGAAGCTGCCTTCAGTCCTGTCTGAGGACCAAGAACATGAGTAAGTCTACAGTAAGTACTACAGAAAAGGTCCAAGAGCATGGAGCATGAGAGCCCCTGTAGGATATATAAATCCCAATGCAAAGTTTGTCCAGAAGTATGTGCAATATACTGCACTGGCAAGTCAGTGGGTGTAAGATAGAGGTCAAGTACAATTAGCTGCAGAGGGGCATAAGGTTGTTAGCATGATGATTATACTACAGTTAAGCTTCCAACAATGTATAAGACTTCTAAATTAGAAAGTACAAATTAACACTTGTTATTAATTAAAATTCCCAAGCCTAAATGTCACTACACTTTAGGTAATGTAGGTAACTAGACTTTGCAGAAAGCATTCAGTAATGTTGACTTAACACTACTTATAACTAAAGGGTAAGTACTTTTGAACAAGCTTAAGAGAGATAAGTTCCTGTGTTCCATTTAAAATGAATGTGAATGAATGTGTAAAAACAAGTTAACTGTTAACACCCTCTCTGCAGACAGCTGAACAACACAAGCATATACTCTGCATTTAACAACTGCTGGTGAAGTTGTTTGTGGAAATTCTCCCTTTGGGCATGTGTAGGCACCTGGAAGCTGTGAGCTGAATAATCAACTCTTAAGAATAATAATTATTTGATGCAGCTATTTTAATTCTTCATTTTGAACACAAGCTCAATTTGCAATTGCCTTTGGAGAATTCAGGAAATAATTGTGTTTGTTATTTCAGTGGATCCTGTGAGAATGAAATTTTATTCCATTGTAATAGATAATATAATAGTTTGGCACCATATTCACTTCTAATGTTGGTGTTTACTGGATCTCTGACATCTTAGTTTTTATATGGGAATCGTGGAAATGTTAGTCACAGGTAAGTAGGAAGTATGCATAAGACATCCAAAAGAAATACATGAAAAATTTAATTCAGGGCTTTTTTTAGGGTGGTTTTTTAGTACATAATCCAGTATTTTAAATTTTTTCTCTACTAGATTTCAATGACATCTTCATCTACACAAAACAATGTATTAATTCCTACTGTAATTAGCAATATCAAACCAACTAAACAATTAGACTATCAAAACAACTAAAATTTTAATAAAAGGAATAAAATAAAAAAATAAAATAAAAAATGGGATAGAATATGCTAGTGCTATTTCGGGGAAAACCAGATCTAAGGTGGATATGATGAAGAGCTTTATAATCTGAAATATGAATATTTAATTATTCTAGTACTTCCAAAAATAGTGCATGCACAGAAAAGATTTTCCCTAGGATTGAATAGCAGATGCCTGGGAAATAAGATAGAAGCTGGAAAACAAAGTACATTTAAACATTTTATTCATTATTACTCAGTACTGAAAGCATATATGACTTTGCCAAACAAAACTTAGTGTCCTTTTCCCAAAGAACTTATGCTGTAAAAAGATACCAAAGGAAATATTGACTGCCAGGGCTTCTAAATAAAACATACATAAGCCATAGTTTTAAAGAATAAAATATTGCATTCTTCTTTTTCATTATTTCTACGGAAGCTTAGTTGAAGACCACAAGTTATTAGGATTGGGCCACTTAGAAAAAGCACAACTCTATCCAAATGTCAGGACATTGATTTAGAGGGTAACAAGCAAGGAGCTCATAAGAGCACTCTCACTAAGATCCTGGAAATTAAATGGAACAGATCTAGACTTAAACAAAATAATCTAGAAACAGAACAGAAATTTCTTTTATGTTCATGTTATTGTTTGTGACGTTTCAGCTTCAGACATGCAAAGTTAATGCAAGCAGCATTAATGAAAGTTAAGCATTTGTAGGACTTTATGCATAGAGTCATCAGAGGATTTTGATTTTCACGAATTCATACTAGCAATAACTTTAAAAAATACATTCAGTCCATACTAGTTGGAGCTTGCAAACACAGTATTTCTGGCAATACTTTTCTATACTCCATTTGGTAAGAGTTTTTGATATTTTCACAAAAAAATTGAGGGAAGTGGGATGAGGAGAGGGAAAGCACAGACTGAAATTGCAGCATTCCGTATAATTTACATTCCAACTGCTTCAAAGCATAAGTTCTGAGCTTATTATGAAGCTGTGAGATTTTATCTACAAACGTTAAAACTGAACAAGGATTGTTTTGATTCATACCTGCTATATAATTATTAATTATATTAAGCTAGAATCAAAACAGTTGGTCAGAATCATAATTTAAACTTTCAGACTTCAACACCACAGAATCGATCTCACTAACATCTGATCCATCTAATCTCCATTACTTAATAATATGAGTTAGCTGGTTTTGATGCCTTCTATGTTTGCGGTTTATATATTTGTTCTGGTGGAATAACCTTTTCCCTATTGACCAAAATTAATGAGAATTCACGTCTCATTTTGGTTTTTCATTTTGCAATGTTCCAAGCATAATTTAAGTTTAGTATTTTCAATGTTATGATTCACGTTTTACTCAAAATTTAGAGAGGAAAAACAGTAGCTTGTAAATTATGATTATGTGACAGAAGTAGGAAATTAGAGGCAAGAAATAAAAAGTCCTGCATGATATAGTTACTACATAGCATGTGCCATTTGGTACTATACCATACTATGTAATGACAATATGATTTTACTATTCCATCTGAAGAAAGACAAGTTGAATTTTGCATTTAAAGGGGATCATATGTGAACTGTATAGAATCGTATATGAAATGATACAACTTATGTATGCAATTATTTCTGAGAATTCAAATTCCAATCTCCTTTGGCTAAACATAAATATTTCTCATTGAAAGGAACAGGTCAACCTTTTCTTCTTTTGGTTTATTTAAGCAAGGTTTATTTTATGTGTGCTGATTTTATGTATTGTCATATGTACTTCAGTTCCTACAGGAAAAAGAAAAAAAAATTAGTATTGTATTTGTATTTAGCTGTAAAAGAGATCTGAATGTTTCCTTGTCTCAATCAATGCAATTTACAATTTAGAACACCTACAATCTATTCGAGGAAATTAACTATAATTGGCAGTTTTGCTCAGAAAAATAAGCAACGGAGCTTAAGTGTGTTGAAAGTCACTGACAAAGTGAGTTGGTGAGGTTGTCTGAAGGTAGAACTGGCACAGCATCGGTCCAAATTATACCTGCCTGTATGTTGTCATTACTGTCAGTCATATCAGTACTGAAATACACTTACAGTAACAAAACAGAAATACTGGCATCACAGCCAACTTCCAACCACTAACAGCAACAACAAGAAGGTATCAGACTTAAAAACACAGGAAAAAAAAAAAAAATTGCTGTGATCAAATCTCTCAGGGTATTACTTCAGTTTTCTCCTGGCATCAACAACCCCCCCTGTCCAAGCTGAAAGAGTCCTGACAAAGACTACGTGGTGTATCAGAATGAACTTTGTGTTCTTGAACTCTCCCCTCCTCTCTAAAGAACACCCAATTTCTGCCAGCTGTTTTTCACCTCAGGCAAAATTTGAAAGGAAAAAAAGTACCAGGAGAAAGGTGATTTTTGTAGTAGTTGTTGCTCTGCTGGGAAAGAGTCATTAGTTTCACTGGGTGTGTATGTGGTTCTACTTGCCATGCTCTCACACTCTTTTTAACCTTCCATGCCTGGATCTTTTAGCAACACAGGAAAATGATGAGAATGTCCATTGCATGGTGTTTTCTTGTCAGGTATCACAGTGGGTAATTTCATACTTCTTATCAGCAAACTCTGATAAAATTGGCCATAGAAAGAGGAGGAAGGAAAAGAAAGAAAACCAAATGAGGCAAATCACGCCTGATTAATTCAGTGGCCTTCTGTGATGGAGTAACTGCATCATTGGATAAGGGAAAAGCTATGGATGTCATCTACTTAAGACTTCTGTAAGGTATTTTTCTATGATTCTATTCTAAGGTATGATTATGATTTTGTATGGTTCCCACAACATTCTTGCTGCTGAATTGGAGAAATTTGCATTTGATGGATGGACTGTTAGATGGATAAGGAATTGACTGCATGGCTGCTGTCCAAAGGGTTGCAGTCAATGGCTCAATGTCCAAGTGGAAACCAGTAACCAGTGGTGTCCCTCAAGGGTCCGTACAAGGACAATACTATTTAATATCTTCATCAATGGTATAGATAGTGGGAATGAACATACCCTTAGCAAGTTTGCAGATGCCACCAAGATGAGTGGTGCAGCTGGTGCACTTGAGGGAAAGGATGTCACCCAGAGGGACCTTGACAGCCTTGAAAAGTGGGCCCATGTGAACCTCATGCAGTTCAACAAGGCTAAGTGCAAGGTCCTGCACCTGGGTCTGAGCAATCCTTAGTATCAATACAGATGGGGGATTAATGGATTGAGAGCAGCCCTGTGGAGGAGGACTTAGGGATACTGGCAGATAAAAAAATGGGACGTGAGATGGCAATGTGTGCATGTAGCGCCAAAAGCCAATTGTATACTTGGCTGCATAAAAAGAAGTGTGGCCAGCATTACTAAGGGGTGTGTTTTTATTTTGCACATCTTCTAAAATCTATGACACATTAGTTTTGGTGTATGTTTAATAATTCCTGCAATAAAACTATGATGGGAGATTCTGCAAAATTTGCATCTAGAATTCAGTGCAAACATTTTTCCACATTTTAGCATTTAAATAAACCTTTGCTGTCACCCACATTTTGACTCTGATGATATAATTCTCACAGTGATCAAAGTGCATTGCCCTTCTCTGTCCCATATTGACTTTACCACATTTCATTTTAGTATCTCATTTCACAGGTCTCTACATGGCTTCCCCCTTTCTTATATTATGAATTTCTGTCCTTAAAGAGCAGCAATTCCAGTAACAACCCTTAATTTGTGATTCAGACTCTTGCTTTTGAAAATAGGTTCCAAATCCATTAATATCAGCAGTATAGTACAAAACAGACCATTAAAATAATTTATAATGTCCCTCTCTCAAGAACAGCTCACAGATTTCCACATCAAGAAGCTGACATCATCTGACAAGTTATTTTCTTCCAACTCTTTCTTCATTCCTTTATGTGTTATTGCATCCTCTAGCACCATCTTTTTCTTCACACTGGTTAGCTTTCTAAAATGATGCTCTTACTTCTTCCTTAGAAGACTTTGATCCTTCTTTTCTCTCATTCTTTTGTTTCATGATGTTCTGTTTTTTCAGTTAACATTACCCTAGGGTCATGCTTAACTACCCATAATACATACTCTACTACCCTAGCTCATTAAAATTAATTCAACCCCATACTGCCCATCTTCAGCATTCAGTAATAATTGAATGTTATTTCAGTTTCTCTGCTTTCATATTTGTTAATTTGCTACCTTATTCTACATTTACTCTCTTCCTTCTATAGGTATCTTGCTTTACAAGAAACAAGAAGATAATATGTATTTCTCTTAGAGTACACAGGAATTAAAGACACATAAAAGAGAGTTACAAGCCATATTTTGATAAACTGAAATGTCAGAAGAGTAAACACTAGCACCTATATCCTTAGATGCATTAAGGATAAAACAATATTTTATTCTCAAAAATGGTTTGAGGATAAAATTATTGATCTTCCTGTTGAATACTTCAGTGTCTAAGTAAAATAAGCTACTATAATAGAAGATTAGTAGGAACAGAAAATATGCATATTAAAATCAAGAAATATAATGTTACTATAGCCTAAGGAAAAGAGCAATTAGAAGGATCATGAAGCATTTAGATACACTGATACAAAATAACCTACAGCTGTCTTTAAAGAAAAAGCATCACTCTCTGATCTGCTAGAAATCTTTAATCCTCTCCATACAGTACTTGATAAACGAAACTTGTCAATAAAATTTATTTGAGTTTTCAAAAAGTCTTTGATAAACGTTTTTCTGTGGGAAGATGTTGAGAACATAATTATTCACAGAGAAAGAGGTGAAGTAATGTCATGGATTAAAAACAAGCTATACAGATTATCTTAAATTGTAACCAGAGGTCAATTTTCAACATAGCAAAAGATTAATTGTGTAGAGAAATATTCTCTATATTAATCTGATGTTGTTTAACATTCTTTTAATGATCTGCAAAAAGGGATGAATTATGATATTGTACAATTTTCCAGCAACAGAAACTACATAAGCCAAGCCCAGAGACAAGATGTATATCTTCAAAGAGAGTTTATAAAGCTAGATAAGTGATGAATGACACTTAAGGTGCTACTTTTTTAAACTGAAGTCAAACATACATCTAAATGCCTAAGAAATATAACCTTTTAACTCCAGTCAATGGAGATAAAGAATGTTTGCCCCAGGTTAAGATGAATTGAAAACAAGGTTCTCTTTTTTTCTCTTTTTTCTCTCTGAAAAAAAGTAAACTTAGCACGGAGATGGAGGTACCTATACAGTAGTATGCTTAAAAACTAATAGTCATGCACAGTGAAAACAGTAACTTGAGCCAGATTGACAACTGTTAGATGCCAAATTCTCTGTAAGTTCCAAAGAAAAAGGCTTGGGTATTACTCCAGTCATAGCAATGACAACCTTAAAAAAAATAGTGAAATACAACACTCAGAATGTCAAAGCACAGCATGAAGCAATTCTGAAAATACAGTAATTTTGTACATTTTTAATAACCAGGTATGGCAGATCTTATCAAAAATGATACATTCACATTGAGTTTCTTTTTCACACAGAACATTGCAAAAATAGAAAGTCTTCCATCATTATCTATATTGCTAGAACACAAAAATGGGTTTGTATGAAAAGAGATTAAATTAGAACCCTCAATTACATCTGGAGAACAGAAAAAATAAAAGGGATACCATTATTGTATTGTTCACTTATAGCATGTATGAAGTGATATTTAACTTTTCTGTGAATACAAGGAGTGTTGAATTTCTCTAAATAATTGAACATATGTAAAAGCTATTAAACTTCAACAGCTCAACAATGGTAGATACTTTAAAAAAGCAGTGGAGGCATAATGCGCAGAATTACCATACATTTATTAGCATTTTGTATTAACTTTAATGCATGTTACACCATATAACTGACACTATATATCTGACACTCAACAAAAGACAAAACAGACACTTAGGTCTAATTTTATTGAGATAAGCGGGACTGCTTCATGTTAAAAACTAAGCTTATGGGGCAGAGATCATAAACTGTGTGTTTCACAGCATAGATCAGCCACCAGACTATCTGGGAAGAAAATTCCAGTAAAGTTTAGTTGAGACAGAAGTCCCTTGCACCATTAGGATTCCTTACCCTGATGCATGAGAGAGCTGCCAGTTTGAGAGAAAGGAATAGGATAAAAATTTTTGGTGTGGTCTCATACAACATTTTCAGCTTCAGTTTTTAATGGTGTCATGGACTAAACTGACTTTTGTAACAACATAGGTATTCAAGATGTGACAGCAGTGAAATCAAAAGCAGGTGCTAGAGTGATACTAGGATCAACGACAGGACTTGTTACTCTCCCTAGTCGTCACCTGGAACCATAGAATCATAGAATCAAGTTTCCTGAAAGTTTTTTTAATTGTTTTGTTTTTATTATGTCCTTAAAACTTACTGTGCTATTTGTTCATATTCTCTTCCAACCTTAGCATCATAAAAGAAATACTGTTTCATTAGGGGATAAAAAGTGGGCCTCTGATCATCTTTCGAAAATTATGCATGCTTCACAGGTGTCTTAAAATAGATTTTCTCAAAACATAAAAGCCAAGTACACAATTACTGGTACAGAAGTACCAAAAGAAGTGCATCTTAGTTTCTATGGTTAATTCAAATTTGCAGTGTAAGCATGTGCCTGCTAACTTACTTTCAGAATGAACACAGTAATAAAAGGAATACACAAAGATCTGTCCAAAAGAAGCAATGGCAATGGGAAGCACAAGGCAAATCACCCTAACATCCACGCAGAAGACAGGCTGAACTGATACAGAGCTGCAATGGTGTTGTAAAACATGCATCGAGTTGCAATAAAAAAAAAAAAAAAAAAAAGCTGCGAGCCTGGCACTCTTTCCCACATGAAACTGGCAATGCAAAACAAAAGTATTTCAATTCTGTGGATTTAGCTACAAAAATAAAAAAATGGAATAAATTAATTGCGCCCTTCAGATCTGTGAAACATTTTTAAACATAGCATGATTTTTTTTTTTTTTATTTTCATCAGAAATCTAGGATAACTGTCAGAGAGCAATTGTACCTATATGGAAAAAGGAAAAAAAATTAATATCTGTCTTTTAAAGATTGAGGCTGTGTTGCCCATAATTAGAAGGGAGACTATTAATATAAGTAAGAATAAGAATAAGACATGAGCATTCACAGACTGGCAACAGGGATGGGTTATTAATTACTAGATGAAGAATCACAGCACATTCCTGGGAAGGGGCAGAGGGATACAAGGGAATGCTGATGTTTCTTTAAAACTCCAATGTATCACGACGCTTACATCATGCTGCGTTGGGTTACATCATGTTACGACTAGTGATGTAACCCGTCGCAATGCAATGCACACATCGCATTCAGTCAGCACTTTTTCAGCTTGTCCACATGATCACCATGGCCAAGAGAGGTTTGGTTGTGTTAATTAAAATTATTGTATTTCTATGGTATTTCCGGTTGTTCATAGATAGAAATTTTCTCGGTTTAAGAAAAAGGAAGGCAAATAGAACTAAAAATTATTCTAAATATGTAAACCAAATGTGTAGAACATACATACAGGCTTGGTCTCATGACAATCTGAAAAGCCACCCACATTAATATATTTTATAGTAAACTTAGAAGCAAGTAAATCAGGGGAGAAATATCAGGTGCTTCAGTCTCACTATAAGCATGTTTCCTCTTTGAGGCTAAAAAACATCTTTCTGTTCAGCTAGAGTTTCTTTTTTTTTTTCTTTTTTTTTTTTTTTTTTTAATGGAATGTGTTAAATAGAACTTTAAGGCAGGGTTTCAGGGTAAGCTTTTCCTATATATCATGGGTGTAATGCTCTTGTTCTACCAAACCACGCTTTGGCTTTAGGTGAAGAAATTATTTCCATGCAGCAGCAGGCTGCTGAAGATATCAAAACAGCCCTATTGCCAGTGTCTCCAATGCACGTGCTGGAGTCTGTAGCAGCTAAACTGCGGTTGATGGTGGACCTGGTGCCCAGCAGGGTATTCAGATATGTGGGACAGCAACAGTAACTGTGGTTAGAGACAAATATTGCACACCAACTGTAATCATTTGCCTAATTGATAAGACTAAAACCCAAGCAAGCCTAGTCTTTGTCTCACCTTGCCCATTCTTTTCTTTTCTTAGTCTAGCCTTGATGCCAGTCTCTAGTGTTTGAGCAGAAGCCTTTGGATTTAGCTATGGGCAATTTTTCCAGATATCTTCTATTTGAAAATGTGACAGATATTTGAATGGACAGATGTAGGTTTTCCCTGTCACAGACCACAGCAACTTCATTATTTTCCACTTTGTTTTTCCATTCTATCCCTTGGGAAGCACTCTTTTTTTTTCTAAATGTTTAAATATAGAACAAATGAATGGCATATTCACAAAACAATTACCTTTTTTATTAATCGTATACTCTTTAATCCTCAAGTTTAGATGGAGAAATGGCCATTAGTGTAAGATGCAAAAAAAATGGCAAGGAGAGTCTGATGTTACATGCCAGCATGCTCTTGCTTTTTCTGCTGCCAGATTTGAGCATAAATTATGTCTAATGTACTGAACACACCGCATTTTCATTGTTGTTTTTGTTTATGTTCCATTAATGTTTCTCCCATTCTGCCTTTTTTTGCTAAAGTTATACACAGAAGGTGTATAGAGTCTTGCTGATTTTCAGCTCTGCTCTCCACCTTGCACACTTTGCTTATAGCTTGCACAAACACACACACATACACACATGCACAAACAGATAATACACTTTCTCTTGAAGAACTGATCATAAATGGAATATTTTTTAATGTTGGTCTTCAATTTAGATGTGAATATGCATTCTCTTCCATTGGCAGTTATAGTTATGAAAGCATTTACCATTTCTTTACAAAATCCTACCATTTCTGCACCTTCTGTCATTCACTTATTACTGTCTTCTTGCTAGAAGCTAATTCAAATGCACATGTGATTTCTCCAGAGTGCATCTCAGACAAAAATGTGTCAAGTTCACAAAGAATGACTCTTTAAACTGATTAAGCTAAAACACTGTGACTGAAATGGGTTAGGATACAATCATCTGAGTAGCTTCACTAGCAGAGGCAGCAATTGCTATCTTGGAGGGTGACAAGCAGTGACTTTGTTTGCCAGTACAGCTGCAGCAGGAAAAGGATGTATCTGCTTCTCTGAAATATTTAAGCGGGTGAGAAGTCATTAGCAGAGAAGGAAGGATTAAGAATTTGGTGGAGAAAGATAAACACTAATTCAATCTCTAAGAATGGAGTCAGAAAGCAGAGTGGTGTTATGTCATCAGGAAGCGGGAGCTACAATTGATAAAAGAGTAGATGCCAACAAATGACGATCCTCAAGACACTTGATACAGCTGATTCTCAAAAATATGTGACTCCAAGTTGAAAAGAAATATTTAATCTTATTTCTGTTCATATTCTTCCTATACCTTCTCCTTTAATTGCAAGACATGCTATACATAAATCAACTCAAATACCTCTATCTTAAATAAATACTAATGAAATGCCAGGAGTCAGACCACAACATAGTCAAAGCAACTAACTAGGGTTGACAAAAGAAAGACAAATGCATTCCTGGAATGGGGTCTTGATTCTGGTACTTCGGAAAAGTCTATATACGTATCAGGAATATAGCCCCTGTGAAATCAGATCAGTTTGGAGTCAGTTTTACTGAGAGTAGAAAAAGAGTGCAGGGTTACATCTTAAATGACTCATTCTAAAGAAAAAAAAAAGTAATGTAAATACAGTGGTGCAGGCAGAGTAATTGTATTAATATGGGTAGGTTTGCATGGAGAATACAATCTTTAGATGCTGTGTTTGAACAGCAATCAATTTTTAACTCTGCTGTGTTAAAATAACTGAATCCCTGAAGCAAGAAGGGAATAAAAAGGGGAATGAGCTTGAAGGTTCTCCCTAAGGCACTATACCTTCCAGGGCTCCTTCTGGGACAATGCCAATTATGCATCAGCTTTCACTCAAGGCTTTGCCTAAAGGCACAATCTAGCCATAAATAATTATTCATATAATTGACTCCAGAAAAGATTCATTCTTTTCTAAAGCAAGAATGTTAAACTCTGAATCAGGTCAGAATCCCATAAACATTAAGGAAGCTTAAAAGTCTTCCTTTGTAGATTATGTAAAGCTTTTAAAGGAAAAATTTAGGTTTAGGGATTAACTTGCTCTAAGGCTTACATTAAAATATCTATATATCCTTATAATTAGTAGGATAGTTTATTCTGGAATCTTCTACTACCTTAGTGAAAAGTACTGTTCTTCCTATACCCAAGCAGCAAGGATTCATGACATGACAAGCTAAATTATAATAATCATCAGGCTTCTGCTAATGAGGAATAAGTAGCATCTAGCAGAATGAAAACTTCAGCAGTTTGTCACTCACAGGAGAAGTCATTGGCAAAACCATGTCTTGTTTTATTAAGTTTGTGGCATCATATTTCACATTTGTAATGGAAAATACAGTGGTGGAATATACAGGCTGAGAGTAGACTGTATGATGCAGAAGCTGCAAAAATGCACCCTGGCATAAGAAAATAAATTCTGAGTAGATAAGTGTATTCTTGTTTTTACTGCTGTACAGCTTCACAGGTATTTGTTTATAGTTGCATTCACATATTTGCAAACTAACCACATTGTCAAATTTATTTGAAATTTGAAATAAAGTACATAACTAGTTCAGTTACAGCAGGGCCATGTGGAACCTAATAGTGCCTTTACAAGTTCCAGTCTCATAGAGTTTTGACCCCACCAGAAATTTTTTTGAATAACATTTACTACTGTGAATGCTGTAGATATACTGTTTTCACCTCACGTACTCTGAATAGAACACTGAAAATTATTTATCCTAAATCATTACATTGTGAGTATTTTCACTGCTGTAATACTGAAGTCCTAGTCCCAATTTTAAACATGACAATCTTATTGTTTGTTGCACTTGTAGAAATGCATCTTCATATAAGTGGCAAAAGCAACTGCTGACTTTAGGATAGGCATAGATTACATTCATTAACGTTGTGAAACAGTATGTCTGTTTCCACATAAAATATCATTATTGTTTTGTGTAGATGGAGGGAGATGCAGACCATTTTATCATATCCATTTTCTGTAATAAGACAATATTGGGGAGAAAGTAGGCCTTCAGCAGCTTAGGAAAAATGAACTAGAAAAGGACAAAGTTAGTACATTAAAATCCTGCCTCCTCAGCCCTCTCTAAATTTAGCATCTTCCCTTTTCTGAAATGGATTCTATTTTATGTGCACATGAGCGTGTGTTTGTGGACCCTAAAAGTTCTAAAAGGGTCAATGAATAGCAGAGAGGCAAATAGGTTGTTTAATTTTTAGTCCTTGCTTTACTCTCAGTACAAACAAGCATAATGTGAGCTTTCCATAAGACCTGCTAGGGTGACTGTCATATTTATTCTAAACACACTGTTAGAATGACATACCATAAGTATGTCCAGGTACTGCTTGTTCCATTGCTTATACTGATACTGCAGATGGAAACCTGGAAATGATACAAAGGAAAGCATGAGTTTAACAGAGAACGATAATCTCAAGTCCACCTGCCATTTAAAAGAGAAAAAAAAATATTAAATTTCTACAAGAAGAAACTGCACATCTTGTGCTGCTAACTCATTACTTCTGGTAGTCCATTGAAATAAATGGGATACCCATAGACAAGTAGAAATTATTTTCTAGGAACTGAATTTTGAAGAAGCTGTTTTAACAGCAGAACATGGTACCAAAAATCCATTACAAGCTACACCATGTTAGTCATATAAATTACCCTTAATAGTTCCAGCATTGAAGTCCCTTTACAAAGTTACCATACATACTGGAAGTGAATGTGTAGAAAGCAGACAGCAAGTCCTACCAACAGGATCTTAATTAACAGTTCAAGCAATAAAAAAAAAAGAACTATGATTACATGAAAACCCTGATGACACCTTTACTACTCTCTAATGTGGTGTACAAAGAAAGCAACCCTCGCTCTTGACTACCTTCCTTTATCGCCTAGTTGCCTCAGGCCACACTGCAAGACACTAGCTTCAATCCTGTTCCCTTGGGAAGTCATTATGGAAAGAATGTGATGCTGATGTCGAGTTTACTTTTGAAAATCCAGGACAACTTAATCAAAGTCCATATGTGGCACACACAATTGAATAACCTGGCTACATCTAATATCATAAAAAGGAGCTGTATTGCCTGGAGGGCACTAGAGGAACACTAGAGGAACGAGACAGGTAACCATGTGAGCAAACTCCAGAATAAATGGTCATAGCAGAATATTTTCATGCTTTATACTATGCTCAAAGGCATCAGAAAGAGTCAGGAAGCAACAAAAGTCAGAAATTCACGCACAAGTACATAAAGTACTTATTCAAATGAACTGGTAATCTGCAAAATATTAATTTCATGAGAAGAAATGAATATCAGGAAAGAAAAGAAATAGAATAATTAAAATAACAAACACAGCATACATAATGACACTTTCATTATTTTATCAAAGCATCCTGAACAGCTATACAGCTTCTGACCAAAATCCAGATGTGAGGTTTAAACTGCATCTCATTAGATCTTGTAGATCCTGTGACACATGTCAATCCCCCGTTAAGAAAGTTAATTTGATTTCTCCACTTTATAGCTAATGTAACAAATGTGACAACTAGGAGTAGCTCCAAGTCAAGGCTCCAGATTTCACATCCTTAACTGTTTTGTAGGTTTTTTCCTACAATGACTCTCTCAATGACTCTGTCTTTGTGAAGATGGTTTAATCCCTAATTAAACTTAAAGTGAGATTTCTGCTCGCTTTCCATATACATCATGTTAAATTGCTGGAATAGCCTGAAATCAATGTAATTACTCACAGAAGAAAATAATTATTGTGCAATACTAGAAAAAGAACAGAGAACTAGAGAGAAGAGAACTAACCCCTAGTTATCTACATAAACTTAGTGTCTGTAAAAATTTTCACTTTCAAAACCTACCTTAGGCCCCTACAAAAAGAAAAAACCTGAGCCTCACTGGGCACTAGAGAGAGGAAACCTCTCCAGGAAGCCATTTATGCCAAGCAATAGGCAGGATTTATGATCCCTCACTAAGTAGTTTAGTTCTAAAACATATATCTACAGTTCTTTTGTAAACACAGTTTCTACTATCTAGTCTATTAAAGAAAGAAACCCAAACCTACAGATTACATCACCAAGTGGTAAAGCATTATAATAGAAAACTGAAAAAAACCCTTTAAAAAAATCAGATTAGCTTTCAGAAGAGTAACATACTTATAAAACAAACAAGGTTACATTAATAAATATATAATCCATGGAAAACCCAGAATTTTCAAATGCGGGGAAAAATAAAATGGCTTAAATGAGTCACTAAGAGATTGTCTGCAATGTATGAAGTAGCAGTGCACAGAGATCCCGGAGCTAGCACCAAACAGGTTTATTGGCGACTAGAAGAAGAAAAACTATATCACATTCTTCCTACTCAAGCTAATCAGCTCTGATAAGTGGCAAGAACAGTTAGTTTAGGTGGAGCAACTCATTAAGTTCCCCACCCAGCACTGCACACTGTAGATATATAGGTTTATCTGGGGTAAACTTACGGTAAGCATAGGAGTATTTAAAAGAAGTACTGTATTTTATTGTGACAACATTCTCCCAAGATTTTGCATCTAGCAGCTGAACCTCATCTGTATTATATTCATTTTTTGAAACACCTTCTATCTCTAAGGGCTTCTTTATAAATATATATATACATAATTTCACATGATTATTAAAGTAGCCACTTCAAACAAAATGAAGAAATTTAAATTCGCCATTTAACAAACAGATCCTTTTCTTTTTGATGGCATCTGCTTTGAATATTTGCCAGGAATTTGGTGCTATCAAATAGCAATGTGGGGAAAAAACCCTTTTTAATACAGCATTACAAATGTACAATTTTTATTACAAATGATTAAACAATACAGTGGTATTTCTTTGACTTTCTTTGTAGTTTAAATGAATACCTGCACAGAGAGTAATTTGTTTCTAATGACTCTCCAATACTGCCAAAGTGAATTACTACTATTTACAAGAAACTAAGCTATCATTTGGTTTATATCATTAAATTAAATATTATTTTTTCTAATTATTGTGAAAAGAAAAATCCAAATTAAAGCAGATTAGTTCCTCTCTTTCCCTTGTAATAACAAGCTGCATCATTACAAATATTTAGTAATAGACAAATATAGTTCAGAAGTCTAAACTTGCACTACAATTTAGATTTCCAAATAAAAATTTATAAGGTCTACTTTAGGTAGCCTTTTACCTGAATTGTCTTCAAAGCTAAAAAAAAAAACCCAACCAAACCATAAAATTACACATAGTTGTGAAACTCAGCTAAAATTGTTCAACGTGACTGAAAATGCATCACCAAAATATAAGCTAATGAATTTGAATTCACCTGTACCATTCTATTCTTATTCCTCAGAGTAAACATGCCATTTATTTATCTGTATTCTTTACAGACAGCTTCTGACCAGTGAATTCCTGAATGCCATGCCATTTTCATAATTCTCAGTGTCAGTCAACCTGGCCTCACGATCCTTCGCTGTAATTATAACTGGCATGCCACTGGCACTGAGCTGTACCTAGGAAATGAAACTGCAACGGGGTCTGTGGTGACCGGCTCACACCTGGGGTGCACATCCACCGGCTCCTGCCCTGAGCTACACATCCATACTTGCAACGACCGGGTCCACTGTCATGAAGCTTTCCACCACCGCTGACTGTATTTAGGACTTCATGTGCAAGCTTCATGTGGGGTCTCACATGTTCTTAATTTCCAATGTTGGGAAATCTGAAGAAATCTTGGACTTTCTGATATATATTCTTGGGTAACAACAAAAAGCCAAATTCTACATCCGGTTAGAGAGATCCAACTTAAACAACAGGGGAGGGTGCCACATAGGCATGAGGGACGCACCTTCAGTATACCCTCTTATAAATCCACAGTGTCCTGCTTCATCCGACTTTGACTGGCATTCATTTCTGCAGAAATATCTGCAACATTTGACTTGAGCTTTTGTACAAAGTTACTGTCCTGACAAGCTTTGAAGGAAGCTGGTATCCCAAAAATATATATTTTTTTTTTTTTGAGGTAATACTGGGTACTTGCTGCAAAAAGAACTATCTCTGAAAATGCAGTGTAGCTAAAATGAATTTTCCAAAGCATCTGACATATAGTAACATCATTAGGATTATTGCTGTGTTCAGTTTGGTCAAGACAACATAATAAGAAAACACTAGTTATGTCATACCTTCATACTGAAACAGGTAATGGTAAGTGTTCAGTCCAAAATTTAACAAGGTTTTACCCTTAGATCACAGTAGATTTCTCATACAGAAAGTCATGAATTATTTTCTTATTCTAATTACAGCATTAAATCTCTTTTCTAGGCAAAATATTTTACGCTGCTGCTTTAACTGAGGTGTTAGAAGAGAAAGCAAGAGTCCTTTTGGCTCTATTCTATATCTAATGTTGTTATTCATATCATACTGCTTTCTTATTTCACAGGCAAACAGTAAAATTGGTCCATGGGAGTTTTGCTGCTCTCTGTTAGTTACTAGTGCTAACTGATACTACCCTGTATTTCATGCATATTGACAATTTCTTGGTATTTTTTTATACTACAGTACCTATGTTATTCTTTACAAATAACAACTCTTTCACCAAGCTTCTTAATTACACAATTTGGTTTGAAAAATCCCATGACAACCAGTATGGAAGGTGTTCATTTTTGTGACTGTCATTCACATAGCTGGTCTAGAATTATTCTGAGAAAGACTGTAAGATTTATTTCACCAGTACATTTTCACTTGGTTTCATAGGCCAATGAGCCTCCTGGAATTATGTCTCTCCTCTAAAAATAATTACACTGTTAATTAATTTGAGCTTCAATTTCAATGCCTTGTGTTGCTAAAAGTTTTTCAAAAAACATCCGCAGTCTGAATAGCAGAGATCCAAACTAATGTTGCCTCTGAGGAGAGCAAGAATTGACTCAGGAACTCTACCGTCTGTACTGCAACAATTGGCACCCCAACCAGCATGATCATATTAACCAGTTCAGCCCAGCTGGTGTGTAAGTCAGGACTACCCAAAATGATGCCATATCCTGCTGCCTTGAATTGCCACACAGGACATGGAAAGATATGGGAATATTGTGGAAGGTGGGGAGTCAGAGGAATTGAATAGGTGGACAAAGCCATGAATGTCTAAGAAATAAGTATTAAAATTTTTGTATCCAATTGATTATTATTTGTTATTACTAAGTAAGACTCTCACAACACTAAATACCAGAGAGGGCAGGGCAGGGTCAGGGAAAAGGCACAGTTCTCTGTTCTTATGAGTTTCATCTGTTAACATATACAAAATAAGATATGGCTATTCCACCAGACAAAATTGAAAGCTAGTTCTAACTTATATTATGAAAACCTTTCTTTTGCTTTTATATTTTTCTTATTATACACAGTGATAGCAGTGTTTTGTTCATGCAGTTCAGCATTGGTGGCCCACACAAAAGCTGTTGTCAGGAAAGAAACAATACTATCCACACAATGGAAGGGTGAAAAGGCATTAAATATTTTTATTGGAGTAAGTTTAGGTTGGAGTAAAGCATAAAACTTACACATTGAAAATTGACAGGGAAGAAAGAAAGTCTTATTTATTTAGTATTAAAACCCCCCGAGATTTAATGAGAAATCCAGTGAGAACTGAATGCAGTGACATTTACTTGCATTCCAACAAAGGTGGCAAGAAAGATATTCAATCTTAAAAGCGGCAAGACAGAAAAAACCCAAAAGACTTGAGGAAGAATTTGATAGTGTCAAAGGAGGTTTAAAAGAAAGAGAGCTGCTTTTGTAACTGATATTCTTTGTATTGAAGTATTTACTCTATTTCTTCAAAACTCCAAACTTTCTTATTGAGGTAGTTTCATTTCCCACACCTAGAGCTAACAATAAGTAAGTATTACAGAAGAAGAAATTAAAAACCAGATGTTCTCCTCCCTCAACAGCACCTGAACAACCCTTTCTATGATGCTGTCTAGATCGACAAACATTCAACAATCTGATGCCCGCAAAATGGGAATGACTGTGGGGGTTGGACTAGATGACCTCTAGGGGTCCCTTCCAACCCAAAACATTCTATGATTCTATGATTCTATGACTAAGAAAAGCCACTCTGGAATACCCCATTGTATGGTGGTTGAAGAACTTTCCTCTTGCAAGGAACATGTGGGTTCATGTTCCCCTAACAGAGGAAACAGATGTATTGTCTGCCATACCCTACATAAATGCCTTAAATGTTGGCAGTGAATGAGAGGATACGCATCTCTTCTGTTCTCCCCACCCCAGAAAAAAAAGCGTTAAAAGTCTGAGAATATTTGCTTTTAAACCTTGTATTAGCCAAAGGGCTACAACATAGTTCATATCATAAATGTGTGAAATGCAACAAAGGGACTTTGCCCCTTGGTGGCAAAGCTGTAAATAAAATTCAAATAAAAAACTTATTTCTCCCATTTTAGACAATGAATATTTAACTCCTAAGAAAAAGGTTTCCATAGGCAAACCCACACCATTAGCAAAATACCTCTGGAATCTACGTATGCATCAATAATAAAACAATAAAATCACCATTATACTTAGGATTTATTTATCATATTTTGAAACCATATGGTCTGAACATAGAATTAAACTTCACTCTGTACAACATTGCTTTTTCTTCTAGTCTGACATGATTAATTTCAATTAATTCCACATACACTGCTTTGGCCCTGTCAGTAAAAGAAACACATTGCATTTCCAAGAAATTAAGCAACAACACAATAATGTATGGTTGCAAGTAGACTTCTCTCTGACACTCCATTTTGAGCCTGCCAAATGCCACCTGTGCAGTCCCACACACATTTCCTACAGCCCAACTGTAAACTTTCTGGTAGGAATAAACTGTATAGTCAGACTGGTAATGGGAAGGTGATGCTAGCCACCTAACAAGCATTTCCCAAATAACTGAAAACAAAGATACTAAAAATATGCTTTTAAAGTTAAAAAAAAAAAAAAGCTCAACACATTCATAGTCTCTACTATTATATTTTATATTATGAAGCTCTGTGAGCCCAATGACTTGCATTACACTAATGCACACCATAGACAGATACATTCCTGATATGAATATATCACTTTCAATAGGATTTTGTTACAAGATTGAATTGCCCTTACTGATGCAAAATATAAAATAAAATAAAGTTAAATTAAATTAAATTAAATTAACAAAATTGGGATGCTTGAAATATTTGAACTAGTCTCACTTCAAAATCTCAGCCTTTGGTTCTTGTTATGCCATTTCTTTTACATTAAAGGATCTCTTAGTACTTGCTATTTTCTCCCCATGAAAGGTACTTAAACACTGTAATCAAGTCACTTGTAACCTTCTTTTTGGTAAACTAAACAGATTGAGTCCTTTAAATCTTTTGCTGTGAGGCATCGCCTCTGGCTCTCAAGTAGCCCTTTTCTGCATTCTTCAGTCTTACATAATTTTTAATAATGTGAGCTCTATCAGTGTCCTAAAAAATATTGAGATTGAAAATATCAACTGAAACAATATTGCATTTCATGATAATAAAATATTAAAATTATGATTACCAGAAAAAGAAGAAAAGAATAATAATGTTTAAACAAATGCTATAGCTTCCAAGTATATAAAATTGGAAAAAAGATCTGACAAGTCACATGGTTACTAATATACTAATCATTGGAATATACTAATTATTGGCAATGTGTATGCTTAAAACAAGGACTTCCTACCTGGATTTTATTCTGCTTATTGTGAAGCTAAATTTAGACCTACTGTTGAAAACAAAAAAGATCAGTACCAACATTACATGCTCTGTGGTTGTTTAAACAGAAAATAATTGGGAGGAAGGAGTAGAAAGAGAAATTTTATTTATAATCAAATACAGCAAATTGAAGAGTTCAATAAAAAATGACAGAATAAATTAAATTATAGAAAACCCTTCCTAAAAGCCATCTAAATTGCCATACAACTCGGATGATTCTCTGCAGGCTTTGAGGCTGTTAGTCTGCTAGTTTAAAAGGTTTAAATCTATTTATTACTAATGAATGTGCTATGCTGGCAGTTCTAAAGACAGAAACATTCTATTTATCTACAGGATTGGTACAGCAAAAAAAATGTAAGTATGACTGTACTGAGTGAGATCAAAGAGTGGAGTTTCTTTCGTACAACAAAGATACTTGAAACAGTAAAATGACACTTGCATTTTATTTCCCAATACTTATTTCCAGTCACTTACATGCCTGGGCTTGAAGAAATGGAGGTAAAAGAAATAAACAAATAATTACTAAGCTAATTAATGTCAACTAAGGAAGTTATCATCTTTTTAAGGGCATAAGTTTGTGTTTCTTTAGCAGTCCAGTGAAATCTCAAGCATACAGGCTGATACTGAAATCTCCAGTGAATGTAGTGCTGTAACTGTGCACAGGTAAGTAGGCAATAACAAGTGATAATGCAAAAAGTTTGATAAGGCTTTTTGGTTTTTTTCCTTAAACAGGAACATCGATTTGGACAGGTAGAAACAATAAAGAAAAGGATGAATAGGTGGCTACTGATGAGCAACAGATAGGCAGGCTGCCATTGTGTGCCACAAAGTACAGCACTATTATTTTCAACTGCTCCAAACAGAAATACTGGAAAAGAAACTAATGGATTAAGGAAAAAGAAGTCCACAAGATAGCAAATATGTACCAAAAAGCTTTTTAAAATTCCAGGAACTACTGATGTTTCTATAATAAAGTTCATATGATGTACCGAAGGAAAACAATCCAACAAAAGAAACAGCTAGGAGTACATCCTGGATAAAATCAAAACTGGAGAGGAATGAGAATGAAAAATTCAAGAAATGGAATATGCGAGATGCTTAAGACTGAAGAACATGAGAAATTTTTAATTACCCAGGCAATAAATGCTCATTAATAACTGCAAAATTGATACATTCAAATGCAAATGGAAATAGATTCCCTTGAACTACTCAGATTTCATGAATCAAAATAATTATGATCTTCTCTGAGATGGAAATCTCTTATCAGCCCTTAAAACAGATCAGGTTGCACCTTCAGCTACAACATTTCATCTCAGATTAATAAAGAATGAATTAGATAAGAAGAAATTTTGCAAAAGTAATAGTTTTTATTTACATATGTGTATATATATGTGTGTGTGTATACACACAAATACACATATGTATATATACACACAGGATATATTAGATACTAAGAGTTTGTTTATGCAAAAGCTTATTTTAACTGCTCTTGAAACAAATACATTTAATCTAATACAAAATCTGCCTGGATCTCATTTACACTTATTGCAGTATAATTAAGCTTCTAAAGTATGATGCAAATTCTTCACAAGTCAATGTTGGCCTATCATGCAGCTGGCTCCAAAACTAGTCTCTGTGCAGGTAAAACCCTGAGAAGACATCTCAGCATAATCATAGCAAAAATTAGGACTTTTCTAGAAAACACAAATACACTTATGACTAAACAAAGGACTGCTTTTGGCCTACACCAAAAGATGAAAAAAGAACTACCAAATATGCCTATTCAAACCTGTGAGTAAAAGTCCAAAAGGAGAAAACAAATAGCGAAGGGTTGATGTAGAAAAGTATCTTATTTGCAGAGGAAGCAGAACATAGATATACTAAGGCAAGCATAGCTAAGAAATAGTGAACTGTGCTATTTAGGGAAAAAAAAATAGGAAAGGTCATAGTGAAGTGTCTGTATGCCATCATAACTTTTTTTAACCATTTATGCTCTGGTATCCGTATTGTTATTTCTGGAAAAATGTATGTTTTCTTCACCAGCTTAGATCTACTTTTCCATGGCCCAGGCTCAGCAGAGAGGATGAATGATGTTCTCTGTGTACTCTCTGTAAGAATTACTGACTTTTTTGTTGCTACTTCCTCCTTCAGCAACCTTGTCTAGCAAGTCATTCCTGTTCAGTGAGGTCCAAACTAGAGAAATGTATTGTCATGGCCATTTGCTGTTAGCAGTTCCCCACTTTGCTGGAGCTTTGGATTGCTCCCCAAAGGTATTCTGCTTTCTCCATCATTAAGTCCAAGTATTTAACTTGGGCACACTCAGTGACTTGGCTGCTATCGGATATTCCTTTAATGGGTGTTCTAACAGCAGATTGGGCAAGATCCAACCTACTGTCTGCTGAAATTAAGAAAACAAATACAGTACATATATTTTATCTAGCAGATCATACAACTGCCCCTAAAATCATAAGGGCTGAGCTCAATATTTTTCCTTTCAGGGGAGAATTGAGAAGTCTACCAGCTTCCTTAAACTAATTTCCTCCAAGCTACAGCACTGACAGCCCCCTTCAGAGAATAAAGGAACACTTTCTTTTTCTTTACTCATTTCTGTGGCCAGCAACTTTACCTACGAAATACAACTTTTCAGCAAAAATGTAGTTTGTCCTTAGTTCTCTTACCTGAGAGCTTATCTATGCTACCCTATTGTGCAGTAGGGAGTACTGAAGTGTAATGCAAATTACCAGGGTATACAGGTAATTTTACAGGGAATATCAATCAAATATGAAAGTAATTTTCAAAGCAATTATTAGGCAAATAGATTAGCGCTTTTTCATTTTTCGCCAAAAAATTCCCAAGAGTGCATGTACTTTCCTGGTTACAGGCAAACCGAGAACTTTTTGGAAAACAATACATAATGCTCTTAAAACCATTTCTTGATAAACTTCAGGAACTATCGTAGGCTATATACGAGTGGCATCAAGGCTGCACGAGTATGTCACTCTGTGTTGCTAAAACAAAAGTGCTAATAAATGCAGGTCTCAAAACTTCCACAAAGAACATAGCAAATCACAGTACAATCTACCTGTGATTTCCAAATGACCAAATTCATATTATTGATATGAAATCAGAAGACTTTGTTAATTCACTTGATCAATATGTCATGTGGGAGTAGGAGGAATCACCCTTGTTTTATGCTGATGAATGTAGAAGGTGCTAGCCCTTGCTATTTTATTCTGTTTCAGCTGAAGTTCACATTACTTTCAAATACAATTAGGATAAAATTACCAATTACATATTTATATGTCATCTTGATTACTAGAGCTGACACGTTTAAATTCTCAGGGTGTGAATCATTACCATTACAACACATTAGATGAACTATGGCTGTTCACAGTATGTGTACCTTAAACTCACAATAAACATAAGATAAAATGCATGAGCTGAAGCATCCTTCATTAATGCTTTTTCAATCTAGGTTAAAAGTCAGGGCATTTATAATAGACTAAGAATGTGCACATAGTCAAGTCCTGTAGCTCTCTCTTACACTTCAATATCCCAATTGTGTCTGAACTTTTTTCAGTCACTTCTAATAGTGGGGAAAACAGAGCAATGTGCCTACCAGTAGAGAGGAAACAAGTCCACCATGGAACCATTTAAATTTTGAAATCAAATCAAGCTTACAGACAAGGTTACAGCCAACTGATCAGAGAAAACAAGCTAGGGAATGCACAACCAAATGCTGTACTAAGGAAATGGGAACAAGGGAAAGGTGTGATATTTTCTAGTAATAACCACCTCTTGGGTTATGTAAAAAACAGCGCTTCTAGTTCTACACAAAATAAGTGTGCTGCATGCAAAAAGAATACAATGTCTTCAAAGAATTAAGCTCTGAAAACAAAAGTAGTTGGTTTCTCCCTGTAAGGGTTGTTTAACAGCCACAAGAAAGTGAAAATAGTCAGCACAGGTTACACAGTCTTAGATGACTGAAAAGGGCATTAAACAAGTTCCATGTATAAAGAATATATCTGGTGGTCCCAAAGTGCTGGACCCAGTGTACAAGTATATAATCCATTAGGTCCAGCCTCAGGAGGGTGTTTATAGGTCATGCAAAGTATTAATTCCAGAATGATCTACAAGGGTTATGCCAACTAGGTCATAGCCAGCTGGCAGATCTGCTAGAGCAAGCACTTTATATTGTACTCAGGAGTAATTTCTTTATTAGTTGAGAGATAATGAAGAAAATTAAAGGAATCTCAGAAACATTCCAAGCCATTTGGTTACATCTGCAAACAGCATACTTTCTTCCAAAATCCATTTCTGACTTCATGGTTTTGGTACGCTTTATGAGAGAAACCTATTAACTCTGCATCACATATTAGTAACAGCTTTTTTTCATCCATCAGTAATTTACCTGATCCCTTCTGTGTTTAAACACATTACACTGGCAGTTCATATGCCTTATCCAACCACAAAGCTTTTCCCATCTTTCAGTATTTGAATGCCTTAGGATCCTCTTCTGGCAAAAGTCTTATTTGCTATATCTTTTATCTCTTGGAAAAATTCTATCTGCTGTCTCATTTCTGACTCTACTTAGTGAAGATTTAGAGTAAAGAATTAAATGTAAACTTTGATAGCAAGGCTTCACTCTTCTATCAGTAAATGAGTCAGATCATCTTTTAGATGCCCTAGTTTTAAACCTCTCTACTGAATTAAAAATCATCATGGTACAACGGCTCGCAAATCTATTGCCTTTTGGACTTTCCAGAGTTTTGCTTAGAGGTTACAATACAATACAATGATATGCAAAGTGCTGCCAGTATATGGGTCATGGAGGGGAATAAGATAGAGCCTAGAAAAAACTATGCAGGCAAATAAAAGTAAGAATGTGGTCTTTTAGGTTGTAAGTATATAGGAGGTAACTCGAGCCTTTTACCACCCAGAGGCATTTCTTTCTTGCAGTTGTTTCTAACCCTAATCAGAGAAAATCAATATGATCCTCATTTTCTAAATGGACCACTAAGGCACAAAGGAAGCAGATAGTCTGTCTCACATAAATCTCTGTTAGAAATGCCCCTCAGACTACCTCAGTCCCAATGTACCTAAGCAATACAATTCTTTTGGTAGATAAATAAAAAAGGAACAAAAACACAGGCAATTTTTCTTCACAACATTTTTGTAATAAATCTGTACAAGAAATTGAGAAATTGGAAAATAAATTAGTAGGTTTTTGTGTTTCCAACTAATGCTTACAAAAGAAATAGAAAAGTCACAAAACAGGAAAAAAAAGTTTATTTGTGGTAAAATAACGCATTCACTAAATTCCTCATGAAGAAAAACACCCTTTAAACTAGCTCCATTATAATGCAGAAATAACTGTTTTATCATCTGGTTTTAGGAACGAATGGTGACTGTCTTATCATGTCTGTCGAGGCAAAGCAGGAAAAAGATCACAAGAAACAAGTAAATCCAAAAGCTATTTATCTGGATTTTGAAAGAAGTTAGCTAATAGTCCCAACACTAAGCCATCCTGATTTACTGTATTAGGTATGCAAAACAAGCATGGTAAAATAGCATGCATTTAGAATTTTGATACAATATTAAGAAATAACACATCTGGAAGCAGCACACACAAATGGCATAAACTATCAATTTCATAACATTTTTAAAACCTGATGCATGCCGGTACCTTCTAAACTTATCATTTCTTACTAATGTCTTCAATTATTTAAGAATAACAGAAAATTATCTTAAGTATTACAGGCCACATTTTCAAAGCTGCTAAAAGTTGAAAATGACTGACTGAACTAAAGCAAGATAGGTGTTACACGATGGAGATCTTTCACTGGCTTCCTGGATCCTCAGGCATTATTATAGGCCACTGTATGCATTTAGAGAATTGACACTTTCATATTTAATATTATCCCTGTCTTGAGTCTTGCAATATCCCAAATACTTGCTGGGCATATTTATACAATGGGGTGTGGAGCGTGCATTTCATGATGACAAGCAAAATGCAGGCAAGAGCTGTTTGGCTAAAAATGAAAAATGAAAAGCAACAAAAAACAACAACTAAAGAAAACCCTAATGTACCACTCTAGGATACATTATGGTCCTCATGTACTACCCTACAGCCCAAACACAGTTTGCCAGGCATAGCTGAGTGGCCCACTGAAGGAATCCAGTACACAAAGACTAAGACATGAGAGAAAATCAGGCTTTCTCTCTTCACCTCATCCATTCACACCCACTGTACAGCTAATTTTCTGGTCCACCTATTTGATAGCTATCTCCTTTCCAAAAATTATTTAAGAGCCATAGCTGATGTTTCCTCACCTTTTGCTGCTTCTTGTGTAAGTTTATTGTGTAATTCTTTGGTTAAAAAAAAAAAAAAAGATAATTAAGAAAACCTGGATAACACGTTCTGTGGAAAGGGAAACTGAGACTACATCTATTTTATGGTATTAATTTTAAAGTGAGCAATGGTATTCAGTTAGAAGATGAACAAAGAGACGATGTCAAAAGTCAGTACCAAGTGGTTGCAAGGAATAGTGAAACTGAATAAAGAGAAAAGAAACATGGCTTGAACATCCCTTGGTGGCTTATTGTGAAAACAGCTACAGTTAGGAATAAAAGTCTACCTGTTCAATCCATCTACTCTGGTTTAGTTCTGGGAATAAGACTGAAGATATTATAGATAATACTTTGATAATGAAAATAAAGACTAAACCATGTAACATGATTTTTAGAATCTTTTCCCATTTTTTAAGTTCACATTACTGCATTTATTTGTATGCAGTTCTTTCTTCAATCTGTTTTCATGACAATATTCCCACTGAGAGATTGTCATACTAAACTGCTCTCTTCTGTGCGATGTTTGCGTCATTTTCTTTGACCTAAATACACTTTGAGGTAATTGTTAGTGACATAGCATAGCAGATATTCCATACGGATAGTTTTACACATTATCACAGTAAGCATTTGATATGATCCAGCTCCCAAGGACACACCCTAGTCATCAATTGCAACTCAGCCTATTGCACCTATTCCCTGAAGGCAGCACCAGATCTATTGTTTAGGTAGAAGGAGCCCTGGTGACAAAAGCATATCAAATCAGCAAGACCATAAATGTACCAGCCCTTTTGACTTGGATACATTATTCCTAAAAGAGAGATAGTCTGAAGGGGAATCCCTCCAAAATTTGTGTCATTTGGCACTTTGGTTGACTTAATACAACTTAGTTATACTGTTAATTCCAACGTGATGATGGCAGAATCTTTAAACACTCTGTACTGTCAGTGAGGATGAAACTTAAGCATGCTTAACATTTTTGTTTCAGTGAAAAAAGAGGATGCAAAACATATTTGGTATTTTGCATGATTCAGCTGTATAACAAAAACACAGAAAACGGAGAGTCAATGGCATCATTAAAAAAGAAATACGCCTCTGTCTAAGTTGAGGTTATAAATTAGAACAACAAAATTATCCCCATTTCCATAGGAATGTTTCTACTAACTCACCATAACTGAATAGATTAAATTCTCTACTTTGGAACCAATTCCACCATTGAATACTTTGCAAGAATTTCAAAGCAAGTATTGTTATTTGCTATTCAATTACAAATTGGTGCATTCTCAGCATGCTTCTCATCTAAATCTTTATTATTTTATAATAAATTAGTTTTGTGTAAGTTTGTCAGTGGGAGTGCATGTTTTGCTTGGATAGGTTTTATTCCATATATAAATTCCTCAATCCACAAAAAGAGAAGGAAACATGCAACATTACTAATTTTCAGCTTGGGAAAGGTGGATAGGATCCCTGCCTATCTTTTTAAAGGGCATAAACCAGCACCTGTTTGCATGTTTTACTACTGTATTCGCCAGCATCATTTGCAGCACTCTCAATGATGTTGAGAAAAAATTAGTTTGCTGGTAACTTGTGCTCCCTCTGCTGGCTGAATAAAGCATGAAGAAACAGCAAAAGCATAACCATTGGGGCAGTATTACAAATGCAGAATTATTATTTGACATTTCCTAGCCACACTAAAAATACCACATAAAAGATAATTTGATTCTAATTTATTTGTAAGAGGATGAAATGTATATATTTGGATTGGCTTTTCATTTGCCCTACTGCATATTTACTAAAACAGACAATGTATCCATGATTTCCAGCTATGAGGGCTTGTAAACATTACCAGTGATTAATCGGATAGTCATTTGAGCACAAAGTAATTTCTCTCCATTAGATTAAATATGTCACACCCTGTCAATTAAAAATCCATTTAACACCAACCCAGCAATAATAAGCATTTTGGAATGAGGCACCAGAAATTCTATTTGTGATGAAAATTCCCTATATATGGTGTAGGAATTTGGCTTAGCATTGCAACTAATTTTATTCTTCACTATAAGTTTGCCTTCAGCAAGAACTGTAAAAGACAAATTTTCCTTTTATTATAACATTGCTGTAATGGATTTTTAACACATCAGCACCAGATAGCTGTAAGCATTAGTTCATTTTCATGGTTTTATAATGATTAATTCTTATTGTTTGTCTCTTTGGCTACCAGGAGCAACGTCCACATTAAAAAAGTCCTAAACCCTAAGCATATAAATTCATCCATATTCCCTCAGATGATGATAATATCACAAACGAAATATGTTATCTTTAACATTCTTTTTTTTTTTCTTTTTTTTTTTTCTTTTTCTATTTGGATAACAACTAATACATTTGACTAATACTATCACACAATGTGAGCATATGTAATTGATTATATAACATCCTAAGAATTTTAACTTTATCTGGAATCATAAGCAAGTAGCACTGGCATAAAGATTTGAATGCTGGAGATATTCTTCACTTTAGAAAGGATGACAAATCAAAGTACTGTGCAAAAAGCACATGTTTGGGAGAAATTTTTGCATCATTTCAGTTGTCAACAACCTTTGTCAAGAATTCTGAGGAGCAAACGATAAGTATTTGCTTTATTTTGAATTTGTCTTAATTTGTTTTGTAAATACCTAAACACTTCTAGAACAGAATTGCACAGTTGTTTAGTTCACATGCTACCTATGACTATCACATTGATGAGGGGACAATTCCTTTATTTCCACACATGCAGACTGATTTATCAGCCTTCTGAGTTAGCTGAGCTACTCAGCAAGTGTCCATTTTGTCTGAAGCTGCAATTAATGTGCTAAGTAAGGGGAAATTAACCAAATTTGAACCAAAATATACTTTCAAAACTTGATGACCTATGCAAAAAATACCTGAAGGATGATCAATGGGATCACAAAGCCTTAATATGAAATCAAAGCTAATACAACTGGTATAGCCATGACACTGCTGAGCATATTCTGCACTGTTCACTACCCAGAATTCTGCTGAGGACCCAATGCACTGCCCTAGGACAGAGGTACTGACTCAGTGTTAGTAGATGTCATGTTGATTTGTATTTTGTCAGAAAGCAAGAAGACACATAGTGAAAAGCACCACGTACAAAGACATGTTTGCAGGAATGCAGAGGAAAGCTACATTTAAAAAAAAAAAAAACACCACACCAAAAAACCCCCCAAAACACCCTGAAGAGACAAGTGGGAGACAATGGGCAGAATGCAGTAAAATTGCCTGTCTGATCTGTCTCATGACCCACATGACTGAAGACTGTTTCTTTTGCGTCACTGAGCCAAATGGCACAGCCTCTACATCTCCAAAGGCACTATTCTTTGACTAAAAGGATGATAACATTAATTTGTCTTTGCGGAAGAAACACTAATTCATCATGTTTTAAAGAACATTCCCCCCATTCTAGCAGGTTTTTCAACATGAGGCAATACAGAGACTCTAGGAAACTGTGCCAAAAATCCTGTTCAGATTAGATAATGTCATACTGAATGCTGAGCCTTCTCGCTAGGCTTCACTGCATATTAATTCCTGAAAAGGCTATTTGGGTGCAATCCTGTAAAGTGCCTGTGGAATGGGCAACTCCTGGAGGGAAGGACAGCATTTTGAAATCAGCAGTTAAATCTGAATTTAGCTCTAAGATTCAAGAACTTTATTTCATCTAGATTAGAGTCCTGTTTTTTTGGTGTCAGGAGGTATTTGTGACTGTTAAAAGCAAGAATGTAAAATAAGGGCCTGGATTACCCATAGCTTTATCCTGGTAGGAAGAGGATAGTCAGACATATGCCTCCTCCTTTCTCACAGATGCTGCAATATTTCTGGATTAGGAGAAGGGGATATATTGGACCCTAACAGTGAGAGAATTGGCTTGAGGCACTCAGACACAATGGGGAGTTTATCTTTCACAATGGAAAGCAATTTTCTCTCCATCACTACAAAGTTTATATTTATGTTCAACTGAGATTATATGCAGCAATTCCAATGTTATCATTTTGTACTGTAATTGTTATCTATTATGAATCCCTCTCACCTTGGAAAGCGGTACAATCATTTTACAAATGGACATATCTTATTGTCTATAATTTTTGTACAATATAAGATGAAATGAACTTAAATAACAAGAGAATTTTAATAATGAATTAGTATTATTCCATAGAAGACAAAGAATTGACTGAAAGGGTAGAGGTTCAAAATAAACCAGTCGTTGACAAAAACTGACAATTTTGAAATTGAGAACAAAATCTTACTATATTCTGTTTTGTCTCAGAAAAGCATTATTTGTAATATGAAACTGCTCAGGCATTATAATCTATTAAAAACACTCCTAAATATGTTTTAAAACAGATTTAAAATATTTTAAAAATATATAATTAAATGTAATTAATTTGCTTTTAAAATACCGCAGAAAACAGAAGTAAAACTCTACATTCTTATACCAATTACTCAAATTATAACTGACTTTAAAGAACACATAATAAAGAATTTGAGAAAGAATTAAAACTCTAAACATGTAAACAAGAGATATTGGATTCTTAGCTTCTTAAAGCTATACACATAAATCATGAAATTGATTTCTTAAGTAGCTACTTAAATTTACAAATGTAGTGAAGAAATAATAGAAAAATTGCAATTTTGAGATTACCTGATACATGTAAGATATGCATCTAATGAAACTTGAAACTACATTAAGTTTAGGAGAATCTACTCTACAGAAATTCAGGTTTATTTGGAAAATAAAAGTTACAATTACTATCATCACCTGCTAATAATTCAACAAAAATAATGTTGGACAAATTGTATCTATCTTGTACCCTATGTTACTATTTCTATGTATGTATCCTTATTCCTCATATTAATTAAGAAGCCAATGAAAACTTCCTTTTTTTTTATTCCATGCCATCAAATAATAGTAAAGATGGGTCTCATCTTTCTACCATCTTCCCCCCCAAAAAGGGAAAAAAAGTATTTTTTATTCATTAAGTTTTATCAGTATAATTTTGATAAAAAGACTTCTTCCAAGTTAAATAGACATTGCAATGCAGCGGCAATGACAAGAAGGCTGCAAACACAGTTATATACTAAGCAGACATTTGACTAATATTAAAAAGTGGCACAGAAGCTATAGAAATCACCTAAAATATATCTTTTTCATCAGCTTTGTTCAAGTTTTTCATTTCTTTATTTCTTAGCCAAACGAGTCTAAAGATGCAGATACCCTTCCTTCATATCACTGCTCAGAGAAGGAACACCGTTGTTCTCTTTTGCTGTTGCCCAAGACTTTTTTCTTCCTGGTAGCCCACAGTTATGTATACTACTAATCGTGGACAATATTCTCATTTTCCCTAATCTAATGAAAAAATCATGACCTAGCCATCCAGCCTTAATATGTACCGTGGCCTACCACCTTTTGTTGTCACTTCACCTGTATTTATTGTGATGTAAATGAGACAAGAGCTCACATAACATATTTAGTGAGCAAACCTCTGAAGATGCTAAATACTTCATTAGTTAATCTGTAACAGATATATAGTGGTTTAATAGATAAAATCAATACACCAAACTAAGTATACACACCTACTACTTATCACGCAAAGACAGAAAAAAAGTTACCTTTTCTATTTTCTTTTCTGTTTGGATCTGAACAGGGCAGATTTTAAACAAACAAGCAAACAAAGATTTGTTCATGTTTTTTTTTGTTTGGGTTTTATCTTGCCTTACTATTAATACAGTTTTGAAACGTATCATGAAAGAAATCTAAATTAAGGGCCTTTTCTGTTTGTTTTTTGTTATATTTTTTTACCCAGTTATGATAGGAGTTAGCAATCGCCTTCAGCATCCACAGATTCAAATGATAAAGGCCAGGGATTAAGCACAGCCGATTAACAGCCTGTGTCCTCTTCAATCTAGCATTTCCACTGTAGATAAACCCATATTCAGACTGAAGTTATAATAAACAGACTGTCCTCAATATCATTTCCCTAGATGACCTCCTCAAAACTGACATTCAAGTATTGTTGTAGCAAATTACATTTTATAGTAACTGGAAATGCAGACAACATATACCCACATAAATGATTCTGAAGATCAAGCAAAATGTTTAGAAAGCAATTTGGATAAAATTATAATTTTACTACAAATATTTTATTTGTTTCAATTCTGATCAATTTCTTATGGTTATAGATTTGACATATAAAATAAAAGCAGTTTGCTAAATTTTGTCTTTATTGCTAGTACTGTGTATCTTTAAAATAACTGCACTATTATTTATACTTATTAAGACAAAAAAAAAAACAACACAATGGATTATGGCAGTTGCAATTTTTTCCTATCCAAAGGCAAAGGAAAACAAGCATTGAAATTCGCCAGGTACTCCAGATTCTCTGAAATGTGTCATTGTAAGGAAAGTGTCAGAATAGACCTTTTTTGCAGTGAACAACAGCAAAAGAATAAAAATCCACATGGACAGAATTGCAGAAATATTCTATTAGTTATGTGTTTTGATTTCTATCATAAATAATATTTTCACCTAAGATGAAAAAAAAGCTCTTAAAAACAAAGATTTTTTTGCTTTGTAGGAACTTTTTAACTCTTATGAGTCAAAAGAAAGGCTGTGATCAATACAGATATAAAGTGTGTAACAGGGCATTTTAATTTCTTTATGTAGATGCTCCAACTATTTTAAGGAAATATAGAATTTTGTTCATTTAATTTCAATGCACTTCTTTAGACTGAAGTAACAACATTTCAAACTATTATATTATAAATAACTAATCTTATCTACCCAGTTAAAGGGATTGTATTCTACTCTTATTTCCATTAGTTTATACTGGCAGAATTCCGGTGAAGCAATTCTGAAATCAGATGAATGCATGTGTGCATTTATTCTTCCATTCTTTATTCAAAGTACATGATCAAAATTTGTTTCCATTTGACTAAACCAAGCAAGTGATAAGAAACAGGTCATACTATACAGTGCAAAAAGATCCCTGACAAAACAAAAAAACCCACCAAACCTGAGCTACATTTTGATTAGTTATTCACTAGAATTGGTTTAAAGTAAGCACCACGTGTGAACACAGTTAATTCATTAGAGTTGTTCATCAATTCTTTTCACTGATTTTTTTTTTTTTTTTAATTACCACTTGAGAAACAGTATAGATTGAAAACGTGAATTTAACTCAAAGTCTCTCACTTTGAGATCTTGCCTCAAAAACACATTTCATGGCCTGTCTTCATTACAATGTAGCTTATTTTTGCCAACTAAGACTCATATAATGAAGCATAATGTGTTTAATCAGATTATATGGACTACAATTTAAGGCTATTTATGTTTAGTATGATTTGGAGACACACTGACTTAGGAGATGTGATCTGTAGGTCAGTTCTCCTTAACCATCTTTATAAGCAGAAGGCTGCATATTTTCCTCACAAAAAAAAAAAAAAAAAAAGAAAGCCACACTGAGTTGTATTTAACTAGTCATAAGATATACAGCATCAAATTAAAACATCATGTATTCCATTCATTAATTTTTAAGTTTCTTATTCTCCATTGAAACCTATTAAAAATGCTCGTGATATCATACAGGAACAATCTTGCCTTGAGCTCATCACTGACATCAGACCTTGTCTCTTGTTCAGTTATATACTCTTTTATGCACGGATTTATTTTTTGAAGAGGATATATAAAAGAAAATTTATTCTCTTTACATGCTATTTAGTGAAAAAAAAATAAATCTAAAACCAGGAGGAAGAGTAAGACATACACTTTTTATGGAATTAAGTGTACAAAAAGGTCTACCACAGGTAAGATTAAATTTATTAGTCCTTTCTATTTTTAATCTAACAGCAAATACCATTCGCTATTACACGCAAGATGAGGAATTTTATAAGTTGTTAGTCATTCAGCACACAGTATTTTATTATTATCCATTCAGTTTCAAATATTCTTTTCCTAGGCTTTTGTATATTTTTCCATGTCTAATTTCCCATTTATTATTATTATTATTATAATTATTAATTAATGCTAGGCTTTAAAATAAATCTGAGTTAGCAGAGCTGATATTCCTTCAGTGAGAATAAATAAAATCTTAACCTGAAATGCTTTCTTAGGGAAAACATACCCTATTGACTAATTAAAAGCTGCAGGATAAAATCCAGATCATAAACAAATTTGGGAAAGAATTATCTTTGTTATTATCGAAGGAGTGAGATGCAGTGCAACAAGACTGGAAGAGGGAAAGCACTGAGTGGAAAGATCTGTTCCTTCATCTACACACACATGCACACACACATGCATACACATGCACACACAGAGCCCCATACACACAGCTTTTCTTTCAGAGCACTTTTCATTTAAGCAGCTTGGTAGTATTTATGTTTGCAGAGCGCCTGGTATTCCCAAACCTTACCCCTTTATTTTTAGCTTTCAGGTTTTTGCTTCAGCTGATGAGAACAGGAAAAGAAGGCGGTATGTTTATTGCTGGAAAACGGCTTGGAAATTCTGAGTAAAGAAGCCAATCAAGGCAGAAGGATTATAATAATCAGAGTACAAAATTTGCATATTTAGAGTATGGTTACTGAGAAATAACAATGCCTTAGTTATGCAAATCAAACCCTCAGCTAACGTGAAGGGATTTGCATATCTGGGAGAAATCTGTCATGTTATGCATTGGTAACTACATTCTGAGTGGCTGAACGAACTGGCTTTTAGCAGAATATTAAACATAGTTGCCAGTAGAATTTTTTATTTCCTTGTGATATAGAATAAACTTTACTCATTTGGGGCCTGATGAAAACAGGTCTTCCTATCTATAGGAAGCAATACCATTCAGAACCACAAAAGATACATTTAGCTTGCCATAAAGCTAGAATTTTTAAGATTAAGATCATGAAAACATTCAGTTGTGTGTTACCAATTGTGTTCACCCTTTTTGTCTACAGAAAGTGGTTTAAAGTAGCCCTCTTGAGAGAGCATTGCAGAAAACAGATGAAAGTCTAAGGCCACCTGTTCAGCTCTGAATAATAAAATCTTTTTCACTTCATTTTAAATTTAGTGAAAATAAGTTGGACTAAAAAATTTCATAGGTAAAAATCCTGGAAAAAAACTGCAGACTGAAATACTGTAACAACTTTCTATTATCTATTTAAATCAAGCAAAGTTAACAGTAGGCTCAGAGGTATTATAATAAAACTAAAGAAAAAAAATAGGGAAATTCTCCTTTAAAAATTAATATGTGGCAGTATTTGTACCATTCATGCATGGAAAATAAATATGCTGCTTCTGGTTAATGTTTATTTCCCTTTCCTCTCTTGTGAATGATGCTCAGCTGTAATTCAGAAGTAAACTTGAGGCTGGCTTACACACCCTGGCCACCCCCTGAAAATAAAATTGTCGTTTGGTGTTACACTGAAATATGAGGGAGAATTCATGCAAGCATGTTCAATTTATAAAGTATTACTTATAATGCACGTTCAGAGGCATGACCCGTTTCCACAGATAAAACATGGAGGAAACCGAGCAAGGTGCTTAAAGACCTGGCTACTACTCATGTGCAGAACTGGTGAGTGTGCTACAGTGTGGTCCTTAAGAATACTTACCATCCTCTGTGGGCACATAGATATTCAAATACAGGCAGTCTTCATTTTGATCTTGAACATATGTCACCACAGTATCCAGATTGGCTGTAAACCAGACCGGCAGCATGTCGTTTAGCAGTGACCTCTCATCCAGGTACTGCGGGCAGACAGCAGCAAACTGTGTGGCGTTGCGGACACCTGTCCAAGACGACGGTGGCTCTGGGGGCTGAAATCGCCTCTCCCCAGTTGGAGGAGAGGCATAAGGAACACCCAGGTACTGCTCCACTGGACCAAGGATCTCATTGGGCAAAGGTGTTCTTAAACCACGTATTTTGCCATAATTAGTGGTAACAACTGGATATTGTGCTTGGCCATCGATGAGAGTAAATCTTATAGCCAGTGCAGTTATCCACAGGAGGAAGTTAGAATTCAACATGACACACACTGGGGTGAAGATCAAAGGCAGCCATAGGAGTCCCATTGGTTTCGACATTATTTAAATCAACATCAGCAGGGCCCTTTTTTCCACCGCCAGGAGAAAATTAATCAGTCACGGAAAATGAATTCTAATAAAATAAAAAAGTAGTCAAAAGGAGATGAAGCGAGGGAAAATGTAACCTTGTTCAGGCAGCGAAAAACCAGAAGCTGATGTGTGGTAGGTGCCTCAGCTGACTGGCTGTAGACAAATCCCAACATCAGAAGAAACAAGGGAGTGTTTGCCCCTAAGGCCCATCCCAGACTTCAGCGTTGGCTTAATCCTGGCAATGCACAGCACTTCCCACCAAATAGCACAAGGAGAGATCCACAGTTATTCCACTTGCCCAGCGAAATGGCTCCTTCCAGTGAAGTCCAGCCCACTAAGTCAGCCTGTGGCCAAGAAAAAACAAGCAATTCAAATCAACAGACACATTCATATTGGCATAAATCTAAAAAAAAAAAAACCCAAACCAAACAAATTCACACACTACTTCCATGCCAAGGCCCACAAATGTTTTCTGAACTTAAGGAAGCATGGTTAGCTATGTGTTTCCAGATATGTAAGGAAAGAAAGCTGAAAATTGCAGCCACAAACTTGTCAGAGGTTATACCACAAACCAAACATTTCTGCTCTTGTATATGCTTTCAAACCACAGCCCAAACATTGCTGCTTCCAGGAAGGATATCACATTTAAGTACTACCTCCAGGGTATTTTCTGCCCTAAATAAACATCTCCCTTTTAAGCATATTTGCACTCCCACAGCAAGCATTCATTAAATTTTTTGCTGCATTGCATAATCTCTCTTTCTTATGATATGACTTCTATATATATGTATTTTTCACAGGTGTGCCTACTCTTCTGTATGACAACCTAATTCAGAATGTAATAGCATTATATTAGTTCAAAACAAGTGTTAGAACAATTAGTCAAAATTAGATACAAAGTTATTGGCTTTCATATCTTTTCTTTGTTTTATGTCTGACAAAAGGGAACAATGGAACTGGGGGAAAAAAAGCATGACACAATCTCTCAGAAGTCAGATTTTGACTACATAATGTTACAGCCATGTAATGTTGCCTTCTTGCAAGCTCCTACTTTTAATTTGTAGACAGAAGGCAAGTCATACAACAATTCTGTTAATTTTTAATGAAATGCAAGTAATTCATGTATATATGCTAACCATTACAAGTAGTACAAATAAACACACAGCACTTGTTAATACTTACATTATTCTCCCTGCACAAAGTGGAGGAATTCCTTTTTACCCATTATTCAACCCAAAATGACAGATGATAACAATTCCACAGCTAAACCAATCCTTCTTATAGGAAACTGATACTTTATATTTGATAGGATGAAAACACATTTATATATAAAACATATATAAGTGGACCACCAGATCCTGTTTTCAGTCAGGACTCTGTCTCATGAAGATATAAAATCAGTTTTCAAGAGCAGAAAAAAAACCAAGTAAGTAGCTATTGACCGTGATTTCAAATTACAAAAAATAAAACCAAAACATACCCACAAACCCCCCCCAAACAGCCCAAAAATAACCACAGATGACTTCTGTGCTGATTCTTTCAGACAACAAAAGGCATCTGAAAGAAAGGTATTTCATTCTCTCAAAACTCCTGTAATTCTTCAATAACTTCATTTCAGCACTTGTACCACAAAAGTTTTGAAACAAAACCAGAGGACAGAAAAATATCAGATACATATTATTTATGGTGAACCAAAATTTCTATTGACATTTTCACTGGTAGATAATAGGCTCAGATGCTGCTTCCAAATGATTTGCAACTTAAGCGTAATTTCTGAAGGACAAATCAGTAACAGCTGTGTCATGTCCTTGAGGGCACTGCCAGCCCTTGCAGGCCCTGCCAAGCCCCACTTGGGACCTGCCCCACCCTGCCCATGGCCATAGGACCCCATTTCAAACCAGCTCAGGGCCCTCAGTCACTGTCTGAGCTGTGCCACAGGGAGCCCTGTGCTCAGACCCATACCCAGCCTGGATCTTGCCTTGACTGGGTCCCCAGGTGAACCTTGGACCTGACTCCTCACCCTGCCTGGCCTGATGATCGTTGGGCGGTGGCACGGTCCTGTCCCTGTCACCAGCCCACCCTCAATGGGGTGCTTTAGGAGGATGCCCCGTCAGCAAGTGTATTTCTCTGCCATCTCTGCCCACAGCTCCTGGCTCATCCTCCCCTGTCGGGCAACCCCACTCTGGCTGCTCCCTGGCACTCAGAGTGGTCAGCCAGCTACTGGTCAGCCATTCCTCCTCAAGTACTATCTTCCCTTCCAATTTCTGCTACTGTCTTTAACAACAGAAGTCAGCATCAGGCAACTGATTTGGGGTAGTGTTCCCTCATGCTCTCCCCAACTTGACTTTGCTACCCTTCTATGATCATGCAGCACAAAGAGATTTTCCAGTCATACCCAGCTAAGGATTTAATATGTGCTCAGGGAGGAGCAACAGATCCTATTCCCTCAACACCCACACTGCAGAAGTTTGCAATAACATTATAAGAAAAATAAATGTGGAATAAAGCACGGAGAAAATTGACAAGGTGGAAAGAAAGACAGTGATCCAGATGATGAAAAATGGATAGAGAAAAAACTTGTCTGGGCAGACAGCAAATGAAAAAAAGAGGAAACAAAACAAGAAAAGAAAATGGGAATGACAAATAAACAAGAGTGAACACATTTTCAGCATGGGGAGAATGGAAAATGAAAACATGAAGGAAAGTGTAAAAACCTCAGTTGATAAACATACTAGAGATAATATAGAACTGTTGAAAACGTGACTTAATAAATAATATTTATCCATATTAACTACAGGATGTCTTTGGATCAAATATCCGGTCATATGCCATTATTTTGAATAGGATGAAAGGACAGGAAAAGGGAAACATTCATTATTGACCCAGAACTGAATTTGCTATCTGATTCCTTATCTAGGAAATAAGACCAACAAAAATTAGCTTTGTGGTTATTAAATCCAGTCACATGATACGTTTTATTTTCCCCTGCACTTTAACATGACCATACACAAAATTTGCATTTCTGATTCAAGCACACATAGGCATTTACTTTTTCAGGATCTTGAATCCATAAAGAAACATACCGTTGGTTAACACACAGAATATATCTAGTTCTCTCAGTCCCACTGTCTGAGCTATAACAGACCTGCAGCTTTTGCAAAGCACTGCAAGACATAAACAAGCAGCAGATAGTGACAAGTACATTAACACAGGCAAGGTATACACCATAAAAGAGCAATTCTAAGATGATAAGTCAGAATAAAACCACTATTTATTGTAACATGTTCTGGTTATAAAAACTTAGCCAGTTAAATGGCAACAGAAACAATCAAAGTTTTTAATAAGTTCTTATTAAACTCTTCAAAAAGTTTATGTAAGTAATAAATTATGTATGACCACTGTATAGAGTAAGTCTTTAAACAGAAGCCTTATGAAGAAAATTGTTTTGCAGACAGTATTAGGCAGAAAATATCCCACTTTTCAGTTTATTGACTTACTACTAGAGAAATTACCATTTCAATAAAGTTAGTTTCACCCATGAAATACATACACATTCATACACAGAAAAAAGATACACAGAATAATTTTCAGTAATAATATCAAGTGATAAGGAAGAAGGCACGCTACCTATACATGCACAAACTAGCTGATTTTGCTATGTGCTATTAAAAAGGCTAGAAGTTGTAAACAGTGAGTCACAAGTTGCTATTAGAGATTAATCTTAAACAGAAAACTGTATGCATTTTAGATTTTTTAAGATATCATACCAAAACCAGCTTGATGCACATATATATGTATCCAGTCAGCTATTTAATATATCTTTAGATACTGAGTCTACAGGAAAAAAAGTATTTGTCATGTCTTTATTTATTGTCACTGATAGTGTTGCATTTTTTTCATGTTGTTTTTTTTTTTTCACTGCTATAAGTGTTAGAAAAATTTGTGCAAATTTGCTTGCAAAAACTGGCTAGTTGGAAGCATCACCCACTCAAACAATAAAAAACAATCAATCCAAATAAAAATATTGAGTTTAAAATGGCCACTTCTGGCAACAAAACACACAAAGAGAAGTCGAAGAAGATCTGAAATCACATACGTTCATACATGACTTCTTTATTGGCAGAGGAGTGTAATTTGAGGCCAATGAGACATTTATGGCCTCTGAAGTAAACGCAGATTGAAGTTAACGCTGATGTGCATCTACTAAAAACACCACTTGTACTTGATTATAAATCTGTGCCCCAAGCCACACTTAGACATGCTTAAATAGCCTATGAATCAGGCCTTCAGGGCTAACCTGATAGTTTCCAGGATCTGCAGTTAGCACTTTTTCAGCTTGAGCAGATGAGTATGTCTGTGGCTTTATATTAATTCTGTACCTGCTGGGGAAATATCAGACACAGCTTAAAAGTCCTCTTTGCTCCAGGGTAGAATAGCAACCTCTAAAGTGTTTTCAAGTTTTTTTGACCTGCTTGTCATGGACAGTCACAAGAAAACCAAACACAAATATACATTGTATGAGCACAGGAGATTGAGGACTGTGCAGATTTCCTGGGGTTTCTCAGCCTTGATCTAAACCAACTAGAGCACTACTGTGCACCTCTGTTTTCAGTCGCTGACCACCTTCAGTCTCTGTCACTCCCTTCTGCTTAAATTCCCTGAGGCAAGGTTTTTGATGTGTACGTAGGTCTCATCTCAATACAGAACCAGGGTTAGACACCCACATCCCACTCTTTAGACATATGCTCTGAAAGCATACAGTCGACTTGATCAGCTGAACCTTAAATGTCACTCGCTAGTAACCAGAGCAAAACAAATAATATAATCAATATAACTTCAGATTCCCCTTATAGTGATATTTTGTACAGTATTTAATGCATTTCACAGAATATGTGAATTTTAAAAATATTTCATTTACCAAGAACATGAATTGTGGCTTTTCTTCTTTGCCGTGTCTTCTTCCCCTTTAAAGATATGATTTTTAATGTTATGAAGTGGTTTTATGGCGGTATTTTTTGGGAGGAGGGGGTTGTTTGTTGGGGTTTTTTTTTTAAATAAAAATAATTAAAAATAATGTCCTGTTTTAAACATACATAAAACTCTATAATAAATGAAGGTAGTGGCAGGAGACTGTAAATAAGAACTACCCGAGGCATACTAATTTGTGAATATGCCTACAGTATTGCTTTTAGCAATACAATATATAATTTAGAACTTTAGCAGAAAACTAATCACACAACTGTTTTCTGTAAAAATTTTTCCCAAAGCAGGTTTAAATGCACCTCTACCTCAAATTCAGCACTGCAACCTCTTAATTGTCATTGTATTCAAAATGTTTGTTCAATAACAAAAGAATGTTTCTTCCAAATATCAGTAAATGCATACTGGTTTTACCTGCCATCTTTCAAATAAAAAACCAGCTATAATTTCTTTAGTTTTTTTTTTTCCCCCGCTTCCAGGACTATTCTCGATATGCTGAAATGAGCTAAGCTTCATTCTGCCTTATGCTACATGAAGTCTTTCAGAAAAGTCAGACAAAGTCATAGTGAACAACACAAAAGAGCATCAGTCATGAACTAATGTGCAGCTTCTGGACTGGATTACTCAGAAGGTTGATGAGAAGGTTATTAAATGAAATTGACAAATTGTATGTATTTTTAAATCTCAGAACTGTAACTATAGCAACGTCTGGCTTGAAATTAACATGCAGCAAAGTCTTATGAGAAATTCTTTTTCCTGATAGAAGCTATATATTTATTTTCTTCGATCTTTGTAAGCATAGATTTCAATTATGTATAATTAAATTATTATTAAAAAGAAAAAAAAGATCCAAAAAAAACAAATCCAGACTTAGAATAACCCTAACTTAGCATTATAAACTTCACTAGGGATGAGTATCTGAACTACATAGCTACATTATTAATGAATTAACCAAGTTATATTTCAGTATGATTTCTGTGGTATTACACTGCTGTTCAGTCACAGCAATTGAGCGTGTAATATGGATCGGAGGGGCTTTTAGTGATTCAGAATACTGTTATTTGTCTTTTACATCACATTCTAATGTGTCTCATTAATTCACAGTTAATATTCTCTTGAAGATTAAAAAGTTAGAAATGAAAAGAAAGTAAAGTATCAGTGATACAAATTAAAACAGGGTAGGTTTAGACTGGATATAAGGAAGAAATTCTTTACAATGAGGGTGGTGAAACACTGGAATGGGTTGCCCAGAGACGTAGTGGAGGCCCCATGCCTGGAAACATTCAAGGCCAGGTTGGATGGGGCTCTGAGCAACCTGATCTAGTTAGTGGTGTCCCTGCTCACTGCAGGGAGGTTGGACTAGATGACCTCTAGGGGTCCCTTCCAACCCAAAACATTCTATGATTCTATGATTCTATGTATCCTTTCTTAAAGTGAAATTAAATACAAACTATACAAACATCGTTATGGACCTTGGAGTTGGTCTTAGATTTTATGGCTAGAAATAACACAAGACAAAGGTAGATTTTTTATTTATTTTTTTTTTTTTAAATATGGAAATAAAGCCTGAAAAGGAATACAAATTATATACAAACATTAAATTAACCAGTTTTATTTTTTTCACATAACATGCTGCATTTAACTGCCTATGAATTTCTCCAGTAAGTCTCTCAGATAGGCTCAGACAATGTCAGTAGATCAGTCAGTAGGTTAGAAACTACAATCAACATTTACTTTTCAGAAAATGGACACACATTTATTTCACATTATTGTTTCTTGCCTGTAGCTACCACTCTTATTCTGAATTTCTAAGTCTCATACACTATCAAAAAGAAAAATGGGGTTATAAGAAAAGGTTGTGTGGTCCTTACATTGTCTTTGAAAACTGCAATACGCTCAATAATCAAAACAATTTGAAAAGCAAGTGGAGGGAAAGAAAGTTGTGATCACCACTCCTTTTCAAGAAAAAGCAAATAAATACACTTAAACATTCTGTAAAAATTCAGGTGTTGAGATCTAATTATAAAAAGGTGTTGTTGAAAAAACATAGATATGATTTTCCCATATTTTTTCCCTCTATTTAAAATTATAAAAATATATATATGGCCAGGAGGACATATGAAAAACTGGAAATGCTCAGTTAAGACAGTTGCAGTTATCTCACTGACTTCTGAACTCTCATTTCAACTGGTATTGCACATAAGAAACATGGAAAACATTCAGTGGTTAGAAAATTTTCATGATACTTTCTGCTTCTTGAGATAAATTAAAGAAGATTGCAAATAAATATGAGTTGTTAATATTAGGAGGTAAAAAACATGGCATAAACTGTTTATAAACTCTAAATTACTAATTATCCCAAAATTCCAGGCGTGTTCTACTCAGAGCAATGTTTGACCATTCATGATATGAATTTAAGCTTCTTATGACTGAATGGGCACTGTAGCCATTCAAATGTCTGAATCTGTAATGTAAGAGAGGTCATGACCCACTCTCAAATAATAAAGCAGCAGTTAACTCTGATTGCAAGGTAGTGTGACAGGGTACTAAGTCTTTCTTGTTCAGAAAGAGTCCAATGCCTAAAATATGACCATGAACAATGATCACAAGATACATTTATTTATTTGATACTCTTTGTCTAATTGTGGCTGTGAAGTCTTAAGAAAATACTATTCTTCAAGTACATATTTTAGGCAAATATACAAAAAATAGCATCAGTGCAATCTAGCATAACTTGCTGACTTTATTTCCAGCTTTTACTTCTGATATGACCTTGTAAAAGATATGTAACACTCTCTGGGTCTCTATTTCTTTTCTGCACCTCTGTTTTCTTAAATTCAGATCTGTTTACACCAAAACAAATGGTTAAGATATGAAAGAGAAGGTTCAGCACTGAGATTCTATAAGGCAAAATTTCTTATTCCTGGAGTAAAAAAACTGAGAAACTGAGGGACTGACTGTTAGGCAATTTGAACTCTTGAGGCTATTTAATGATTAGAACTTGATATCTTTGTGTTGTCTTTCCAGTCTAAGAAGAGGATACATTACAAATGTAACAATAACCAAAACCAGGGTGGCAAAAGCAATTTAAACCAGCTGGGCATTTAGCTCCCCCCACCCCAATATTTTATATGGCCAAAAAAAACAGTTGCTGCTCTATTATACAAATTCCTAGAGCTGAATTACACAGGGGACACAGGCATGACGCTTTCATTGCATTACCTAGTTCAGTTACCAGGTGGTGGTACTGCCTTTGTTCACATGATAATGACACAACTATGCACTCATCCTGGAAATGGGGAGTTGAGTGTCTACACTGATCTTAAAGGTCTTTTCCAACCTAAAAAATACTGTGATTAACCTGAAGAAGTCTAAATTCACACCTCCCATCTTTCAATTTACAAACATTAGATTTCAAATAAGACTGGGATGGCTATGAGGACTGTGTGCAGCACTGTCAATCCTAAACTGAAAGACTTTTGCTGTGAGATTCTCACCTTTGGACTATGAGAAAACTATACCTTTGCAGCCTGATAAAGCTGAAACTCACCCAGATTGGTATTCTCTTTCAAGCAAGCCTTATGCAGTTTGCAGGGGAGCCGTTTCATGAAATACAAGTTGGGACTGGGGATTAGCTTTACTATGCTATCACATCACCAAACTTTTCCCAACATACTTACCTCCTTAAGTTGTCTTTCTTTGCTAGAAAGTGGACAACTTCACCAGCAGAAGGGAAGAATGTCCTCCAACTTCTGTTCCTGGGCTGCTCTCCTCCTTAACTTGGTGGGCTTTCTCCTGCTAAATGTTGGCTTGAGCCCCTTATATTTAAGAGGAAAGAGAGGTTGCTTCAGCAAGACAAGCCTCCACAAAATGTTGTAAAGGATGGGATCACCAGAATCACTCACTAGATCTTAAGAGACAGTAACAAGGCAACCATTCCTATGTTGCCTGCTGCCTTCCCCTCTCCCCATGAAACACTGACCTTAAAACCTGGCCTAGAAGAGTGTCCATGTCAAATACTCTGCTTAATGTCCTCTCTATGCTGAATTCATAATGAATTGTAAAATTCTTAACTTTCTAGTTGACAAAAGTGCTGCAAGTTGTGAATTATATTATATCCCATGGTGCCCTAAAAGCTAGAGAATATACAGAAATCCTGTTACGGATTGAGATCAGTCTGGTTTGAGGTCAGTGCAGTAAGCACTGTAGCCTAGGTCTAAGCAGTAAACTGAACAGGGCTAGAGCATGGGCTCCAGCACTGTCCTGCAACAGTATTCATACTGTGTCATCACCTTCCAGCCAATGTATAGGCATGACCAGGGAACAGGACAGGCTGGAAGTTCTCAAGAGACAGCACAAATAAGGCAAATTATCTATTTATCTATCTATTTATTTATTTATTTATTTTAGTTAAGAAAGATTTTTCACTACAGAGATGCAAGAAAAGGATGTGGACTATTTTATCTACTAAAATACATAGCCTCATGGGCAGAACCAGATATAACTTTCCTCCCCACTGATGCCTGAAGTCCATGGTTGACTGTGCATCATTTTATGTAGTGTACAGATTACTCCTTTATTGTTTAAGTATGGAAAATGAGGAAAAAAACAGGTTATATTCCCCCAGAAAATTAATTAAATATGGCTGTCATCTGACATCAGATATGTTGACAAACCTGTAACATGAGAGGAAGTACACAACAGGAACAACAGCAGAAGTGGGATTAATTTATAAAACAACAATAAAAGCTGCCTAAATATTAAGCAGAATCCAACAATAAAATCTAGAATCCTAAGAAACAGGCTCCTGAAAGTCTATTACTTCTGCAAATTACTGCAAATTCTAAAATTGTTACACAAGTAGCAAGAAGATATACTACAATAAATAATTCCATACACAGAGAAGCTTGAAAAAGGCGTCTCAATATCAGTTACTTGGGATTTGGGTTGTTTTTTTAACCATTATTTTTGCAACTTTATTTGTTGCCATAAAGGGTAGCAGGAAAAGAACAGAAAGCTAGGCTGGGATGGAAAAAGAAAAGGGTATAAAAATCAAATGTTTTGTAGGCAATTTTCTATTCAGCTATAAAGGTCCTGCATTTCCAACCCCATTCTCCCAAAATGATAAAAATCATATCATCTTTCATGGTCTTCTAACAATTCCAAAAGAAATCTCAGAATTACTAAGTGAATGCTTTTCTCTTAGGCAAAAAAAAAAGTAAAATAAATTTCTCAAAATGATCAGCATGACAGCCCCTATCATTCTACTACACACATAACTTCAAAGCCATCTCACATTTAGTTAATTATATTTTCTTGCATCAAAGGCTTTTCAGAACTCTAATGTAATATATTGTGTTGTTTGTTTTGTAGCATGTAGAACTCATCTCTAAGTAGAAAAGGAAACCCAACAACAAATGCAGAAAATGTCATTTCTCCTTCTGCTCAACCTACCACTCCCATTATTGGAAAGTTTCCATCTTTGCCTAGCACAATGAAAAGGTACCTCCTCTATTTTGGACACATCACTAAAGCTCATGTTCATCTGACTAACTTTGTTTGAAATAGTTAGATATTCTGTCTAAACCAGAAGCTTACCTTCAGGCAGCCATTCTTCCTACTGTAACATAGCAATTTGACATTAAAAAATAGTTAAAGCCAACCACCATGAAAACATCCTGAAGTTTATGTTTAGGGAGTCCAAGTCATTAGCCTAGATTAGACAGCAAACTGTCCTACAGCTCAAGTACAGGAAGATGATTCCTTCTCTCATCTCTTACCTATACAGAATTATCTCTATTACCATGATACACAAAGCTAAGAAACTCATAGTTTTCCTGTTAGTTTCATACATGAACCAAGTCCTCATGACTAAAATCAGGAAGAGCATATGCTGCTTTGAGTTTCTAATAGTTTTTGTCTGTTCTTTCATAGTTCTTCTGATAGTCAATTAAAGATGATGCAGCATCCATTGGTAAGAAATTCCATATACAGATTTTAGACTAAGCTTCAGCTATTTTCTCACCTATGATTCAACTTCTTTTACTCTCCAATTTATACTATTTTTATTATTGTTATTATTGTTGCTACAATTATTATTATTTATTATTATTATTATTATTCCCATAGCCACCTCTGTGATATTTTAAAAAATCTGCTGCATGGTATCTTTTGTGAAGCAAAATCATATCTCAGTGAAAAGTTTATCCATTATTTTTCACCATCTACACCTAACATTAGACCTTACTAACAGAACTGATAGGTTTGAGGAAAAACAGTATTATGTTAGAAATGTACAGTTATTTTGCTTCTGTCTCTCAACTTGACAGAAAACACCTTTCCCACGACTTTTTTGTTGCCATAACTACTGTTTATGAATTACTTTCTAACAGGACACATTAAATACTATTATTATCATCTTATTTAGCACATTCTACCTGTTTTCACAGGACTGCAGAACTACACGGGTACTTTCAAAATTACAGACAGATAGCAAAATGAATCATATGGCTTTTCACAGTTTTCTTTGACCATGTAACACACACATACAGCAGTACTCACACTAACTGCACTGTAGATTCATACATGGTATAAATTTCTGACCACAGTGGAAAAAAGAACAGAAGAAGGAAAGCAAATACATTAGCACCTGCTTGAAATTGTGTCCTCTTATAGAAGTATCTTCCATCCTTTTCCTCTTTTGCACACAGCCCTCACAGTCCCCTGTCTAATTCTCAAATCTTTCTCACAGAGCGCACACTAATACCTTGTTCTTTTCTCCCAGTCATATTTCTTTCATATTGATCTTTTCTTCTCCTTGGTCATTTGTTTCTAGCTTCCCTTTGTCTCTTTATACATATATGTAAGGTATATACAGAAAGATATACGACCATCAATTCAATCAAAGACAAATTGATTTTTATTTTGTAAAGGGAATTTATTTCATTTATTTTGTAAAGGATTTCTGGTTTTCTTTTTTTTTTTTTTCTCGCTTTTTTTCTTTTATCATATCCTTATGGGATGATACTGCAGAAACAATGGAACAGAAGACAATTTGCAGCTTCCAAGTTAACTAGGAAGAACTGATCTATTTTTTGCTGCCCTCGGTCAACTGATTTAGGTCAGGATTGAAAAAAATATACCTTGTCACATGGCAGGAGTTACGGCTTCCTGTGTGCTACTATTATATCATCTTAAGAAATCCCACTAATAAAACATAATACCAACCAAAAATATCTACCACAAACTAATGCGGTCAATTAATAGAACAGATGGAGGTCAGGGCAGACAATTAAATCCTGTTGACAGAGGAGAAGATTATTCTACCTCATATTGGAGATATGTCAGTAATTCCTGTCTGATCTGACTTACACATTTATTCTTCAAAATAATTCCTTCCATAATGCCTTCTTTGGCATGAGAGAGAAAGATCCATCTTCTAAAGGTCTTGCTTGCTGCTGTATATAACAATTTATTTTTAAAGTGGTGGGAAAGTGCACATATATGTTTTATCAGCAGTATTTTCACTGATTCCTAGAACAAAACCCCCAAATATCCTTTTTGCTTTTGTTTAGACAGCTGCTACTCTCCTTGAAGTCTGCCCCCCAAAGGGATGATATAACTACCACCTTGGCAAGTTGCTAGCCACTTTCTTTTTGGAATTTAATATTGTCTCACATATGCACTGGAGATAACCATCCAGGAGTCCTGTTTCATTATTTCCCTGGCTCTGATTTCCTGGCATATTGAAATTTTATAACAATTTCAGCATATTTTTAATAATTATCTTTCCTAAATTCTTGCACCAAGATAGTTGTATTTCTGTATGTCAGATCTACACTGGCAATACTAAAAACTGTAAGTGCTGTTCTCATATTCTGGCAATATTGATTGCATACTTCATATTTTGAACAAAAAGTGTTGCACTACCAGAAACTCTGAGTTATTTCAATTTTATTCTGATCTTGCTGATTTTCTGTCTATACATTTCAAATGCTAAACCATAAAAAACCATACATAAAAATTGTTCAGATAAGGATTTAAATTAAATTCTCCATGAGATAATTTTTCACAAAAAAACTCTGCATTAAAAAAAACCCTGTGTTTTTAAACTACAGATTACTTGAAAAAAAAAAAGTCTGATGTTTCAGTCCAGAACATCATATCATAACAAGCACAAAAGTTTTAATAATTCTTTAACTTCTTTTTTAAAAATTAACTCATAAAATATTGTAGTAATATTTCAAAGTTAACAAGCTCAGAACCCTATTGTACTAATACTATGCTAATATTTAAAAGTGCTGAAGAGTCCACACTCTAAAAGACATGAAGCTACCAAGACAGTGATTTTTTTAGTTTTATTGCTATGATTGCTCTGTCCCAGCTCCATTTTCCATAGTGGAAATTCTATTACATTCATTTTCTCTGTCAAGCTCATCTATTGAAAATTCTTGCTTTGTAAATTAATAAGCTTGCATTACTTAGTTTCTGTACTATCATCAAAGCTTTGTCTTTCAGATACATGTTTTTTTCATAATTCTATTTTCAAATTAATTTACAATTTATCTGGAGAACTACAGATCTGAATTTCTTATGCCCTTATGTAGCTTATTACCTCACCTTTTACACTTTTGGTTTTAGTTGTGATGGATTCTAAGTTTACGGAAAACAGGTTCTAGTTCTGCCTTTGGTTGAACTTTCTATTGTAGCTTCACACCATTGTACTCAATCAATTGTACTTCACTAATACTTTATAAAAAATCTGAAATAAGAATTATTTCAGTAGACTTTAAAATATTTATTTCCATTTCATTTGGCCAAATAAAGTATATTTCTTGCAACTATCTTCCTTTAAACAGGACTGTAGTAACAATAGTTCTGTTTAGTCTCTGTCTCTAATCATCCATCCCCTAAATTTTCAAGTTCATCAAGATCATCATTATACAAACTTGTAATATAACTTTTCGTTTGTTTGTTTCTCCCTCCTTTTTGATACTTCCAGGTAATAAAAGTGAGAGAGACATACTCTTATTTTATATCCATGAGAAGAAAAATCAAATTGTTCTTAAATGAAGATCACAGGATCATAGATTGGTTGAGGTTGGAAGGGAACTCTGGAGGTTATCTGGTCCAATCCCTCTGCTCAAGTAGGCACACCTAAAGGTTGTTGCCCAGGACCATGTCTAGATGGCTTTTGATTATCTCTATGGAGAGGGGGTCCACAACCTCTCTGTGCTCAGTCACCCTCACAGTAAAAAAACTAGCTAATGATGTTCAGAGGAAAAAAATAAATTCAATATGTAACACTGTTACCCAGATAAAAAGTAAAAATATACTTTTCTTTAAAAGTAAATATATTGAAAAGGTTGGGACATTTGCAATAAATACTATTTTTCACTCATGATTAGCATATCGTAATCACTAGAAACAATATTCATATGAATATTATCACTAACAAACAAAATTGTCTTCCAATTGATTTGTTGAATACTTATGTTATCTTCTTACAAGAATTCAATATCAGACACTTCTAAAAACAAAATGTCATTGAAACAAGCCAATCAACTCCCATTCAATGAAAAATAAAAGAATTATAATTCCCCAAGGATATCTTGCATTTTCAAAGCAAAATGACATAGAAATACATCATTTGAAATAAATCTTTGAAAATTGAATTATAGCTAAATAAGTTTATGATCAGTTTATGCTGTGATGTGATTTTAATTAGCACACATTGCAGAGCAGAAAAATTTCTTTAGGAGTTTTGTTACATTTATAGGTTTCTCAATTTTAGTAACTATCTTAATAGATCTTCATAATTCTGTCAAAAGTCTTTATTCTGAGGATTTAGGGGGGGAGGGGGTTGATTCCCTAAAATCAACAGGACCAAATACTTGGATCAAAACATGAATTTCCTATCTACAGATAACTTAATTTCCCCAAAGAATTTTGGCAATGTGCATGCACTCAGCTTGTAAAAAGCATCCCAGTTTAAAAGGACAGGAATGCGATTACATGAGCTCAGAGAGCATTCAGACCAGCTTCAGAGAAGCAAACCTGGGCATGGAGATAACTTTTGCTTTAAAAAAGCCCTCTCTTTTAATTCCTTGAATTAATAATCTATAAGTACAGAGCAGTAAAAATTAACTGGCAACTTTAATTGGAAATTAGCCACTGTTATGCCACTCATAACAAAGTAGGTGTGCTTCATTTGCCTACTAATGTGTTATATCTGGGAGATATCTCCATCCTTTTGTTGGATTTACATTTTAGGTCATTCTATGTGTATGTGTATCTTTTTTGGAGGGACGCATGACAAATGGAAAAAGAGTTAGTTTTTAGAGCTTTACACAAAGCTTTGTGTATTTTATATTGAAAAATATTATTAAATGTCAAATAGCTACAATGAAAGAAGGAAATTCATATTATTGCAACACTTTAGTAAAATTTTGTAATTAAGAAAAAATTTGCTCTTTGCAAGGTCTCTTGCACTGTACTTTATGTACAAAAGTTATTAATTTTAAAGTCTGTCTACAAGGAGTCCAAATATATGTTTTCTAGCCTAACATCCTATTTTGGTAACATTATTTTTAAGTAAAAGTAGACTGCAACTCAGAGTAACAGTTAAATTGTTCTATTTTCATGGATAATTTTCAAAGATTTGCATCTCATCTTTATAAATGAAATTAATGACATATGTCTACCCAAAAGAGTAGTCACAGTGATATGACATAGCATAGGAAATATCACCTATGTACCTTTAAAGCAAAGCACAAAACCTTGAATGATAGAAGCAACACAACTTTTCAGTACAATTAATTCCACTGACTGCAAACTGCATTAGATTAAATGGGTGATTTAGTTCCAGATAAAAGAGCTTTATTTCTACCATGGAGAACCAAAACACAATTTGAATAGGTATTCGGTTGCACATTATTAATTTCTTACACCAACAAAACCTGCAGATTTTTTAAGATAATAATTAAGCACCAAATTTTGTCAGTAATTTGCTAAAGTCTTATTAAAACATCAAAATTGAAGCTGGTTGTGCTAATGTTCTGTGAATAGTTGTATAAGCTTTAAATCCACATTCATGCTGTGAGCACAGATGGGCAAATCTCCACTGCTATCAATGCAGCTGCAACCAGGTGAAAAAGATAATAGTATTAGTTCATACCTGTTCAGGAGTAGTAGACACTATAATGCCTGAAAACAGACAGAATCTAACTTTTACTTGACTTGAGTAGTTTCACCTACACACAAATAATTCTGACCTTTTTTCAAGTAGTGGATAACAATATTACCATATTTGTGTTGTTTTCCCTTTCTTTGGCTTTTACTTTAGGAAATAACAACAGATTTCAAAGCAGTATATATGAAATAAATTGTCTTTTTTTTTAATAAAGAACCTTGTAGAAAGAGTATTTCAGATATTTTCAGCTTCCATATTATGAGATTCAATACAAAAATGCTGTACAGAGGTATTTTGTGCACAATGGCAATAGAAAATAAAAAAATACTGCTGTAAAATATACAGTACCAAATATCTGGGTCTAAATTGCCATGCAATTAAAGCTAAATGTATTTTATATTCACATATACAAACAAACACATTTACCTTCAGAATCGAATAGTGAATTTCAGTTCTAAGATATTTCTACAAGCAGTTTGACTTTCTGTTGGCATAAGTATTTTATTTTTTTCTTTTGAAAAAGAAAGAAATATGCCATCATCATCCCTAGTCACTCAACAGCTGTATCAATTTGTTTTCAGGGCAGTGATTAGCATAATTATGGTGGATTACTTGCATTTGGCACAGAATAGAAATAATTCAGTATTTTTCATCATTAAGGAACTATGCTACATTGTTTCCCCAAGCTATGCAATACTAGGATTTTTAAAGATACTTAACAAAATGAAGCACCCAGTCAGCTTCTCAAAACCAAACCCCAGCCTATTTTGCTCTCCTCCAGCCTTCTCTGCAACACTGTCATTCCCAAATTAATTCCTAGCAGGACCGATCAACTGTGTCTCATTTTGTCAGCATTCACTTCACATAGAAGACTAAGAAGAACTCTGAAGACCTCTTCAGTCCTCTGCTTCCAATGAGATGCACTTCCAGAGGGCCGAGGTTAAATCCAAACAATCCTGGGTATTGAACACGAGATTTATATTCAGAACACAATCCAAATAGTCTTCATGTGACTTACCAGTTAACCTTAGAAGTGCAAAAACTCACAGAGACCCTCTCTTTTGAATTGTAATGCTCTCTGAGGTCCAGAGCCACAAAAATTTCTAGGTAAATTTTCAGATGTAAACCTCAAAATCCCAGTAAATATTCTAGACACTTGAAAAGCTCACTGAAACCACAGTTTTTCCTAGAAACACAAAAATACGCTTCTGTACCTACCCAGATGACCAGCATCTCACACACGTCTGTTCTCCAATCAAAAACTAGGGGCAACTTTCAGTTCTAGATAGTAGACACCTATTTTTTTGCTAAGTGAAGTAGTCTACCTGTGAGCTAGTTACCTAGCAAATGAATAGGGATCTAGATAATTTAGTTAATGCAATCTAGAAACATACCCAAAACATGGAAATATAGGTGCATAAGTTTGACTAAGCAACCATTCAACATAAAGCTAGCAGACATGACATAGGACTTATGGGGCATCCAGGCCCTCTGGAGTGGTGTGGGAAGTTTTATAACTAAAACTGTACTAGAAGCCTGTTTTTAAGAACCCAAATCTCTCTCAAAGAATCAAAACCCTTAATTGTCCTGATTTGCTGTTTGAAAAACAACCACGGCACCACATGCACATCCATGAAATTAGCTGAAAATAGCCCCAATGAAAGCACTATTCAAAAGGGTTTCAGCTTTATATAATTCCTTAAAAATTCAGAAAAAATAAAAATAACTTTGTGATTTTATCATTACTGATTTTCCACCTATTTTATCCTCAAATTCTAGTTCTAATGCTGAGCTGCCTATAGTGCTACTGTAGTGTTATATGTGTGTTAAAACCAATCAGTTATGTATGTACTAGGCCATTTACTTTAATACTCTTGTATGTTTTATAAGCATGCAAAGGTAATCACTGTATGATATTAGACAGAAAAATCATAGAATCATAGAATGGTTTGGATTGGAAAGGACAGTCAGAGATCATCTAGTTTCAACCCCCCTGCCATGGGCAGGGATATCTTCCACCAGATCAGGTTGCATAATGCCCCATCCAACCAGGTCTTGGACACTTCCAGTGATGGGGCATTCACAACTTCTCTGGGCAATCTGTTCCAGTGTCTCACCACCCTCATCCCAAAAAATTTATTCCTTACATCCACTCTAAATCTGCCCTCTTTCCTTTTAAATCCATTGCCCCTTGTCCTGTCACTACAGGCCTTGGTAAAAATTCTCTCTCCACATTTCTTTATATATTGAAAGGCTGCAGTAAGGTCTCCCCGCAGCCTTCTCTTCTCCAGGCTGAACAACCCCAACTCTCTCAGCCTGTTCTCATAGGGGAGGTGCTCCATCGCTCTGTCATCTTTGTGGCCCTCTCCGGACCTGCTCCAACAGGTCCATGCCTTTCTTGTGCTGTGGACCAGAGCTGTATGCAGTACTCCAGATGGGGTTTTGCAAGAGCAGAGCAGGAGAATCATCTCCCTCGACCTGCTGGCCACATTTCTTTTGATGCAGCCCAGGAAATTATTGGCTTTCTGGGCTGTGAGCACACATTGCCAGCTCATAATCAGTTTTTCATCCACCAGTATCCTCAAGTCCTTCTCCGCAGAGCTGCTCTCAATCCATTCATTACCCAGCCTGCACAGATATTCGCGATTGCAACAACCCATATGCAGGACCTTGCACTTGGACTTGTTGAATTTCATAAGGTTCTCATAGGCCCACTTCTCAAGCCTGTCAAGGTCCCCCTGGATGGCATCCCTTCCCTCATGTAAATCAATTGCACCAGTCATTTTGGTGTCATCCACGGACTTGCTGAGCTTGTACTCATTTCCACTGTCTATGCCATTGATGAAGATATTAAATAGTAGCCCTTGGTTTCATAACCTACATTATAACATGTATAAAAAGGATGACATGATATGGCTGTCTCCTGTTCTAGAAACTGTAGTTGATGATTCCAGGGTTCTTCTTCAGTCAGTTGTTTCTAAAAGCAACTTAAATTGCAGTGTGTAGAGCTCAAATTAAATCATGAGGACTCCAGGAGGACACAAAATTTTGCTTTTACACAGAGCTATTCCTTTTATACAAATCCTGAGGAAGACAGCTGCTGAATGGCTAATAGGAAGGTAAAAGGATATTTAGTAAAAGATATAGATAGTCTTATCTTGATATAATACTGAGTTGTCCAAACAAAACAAACATAACATATTGTAGTCTTGTGGTTAATTATGAGGATGCAGTGTGTTTTGAACCTTGATAGCATGAGGACAACTTCTTACGTGTAATTCATTTAAACTGGAACCTTATGTTCAAAGGCTTTCCAGTCGTTCTTAGAAAAACACCACCGCTGAAGTTTTTTAAACTCTTTTTTTTTTTTTAAGAGTGTTGTGGTTTAACCCCAGACAGCAACTAAACACCACACAGTGACTCACTCACTCCTCCCCGGCAGGATGCGGGAAAGCGAATTGGAACAAAAAAAGTAAGAAAACTTTGAGTTTTGAGGGCTGAAATAAGAACAGTTTAATAATTGAAATAATAATAATAATAATAATAATAATAATAATAATAGTAATGAAAAGTAAAATAATGAGGATAGAGAAATAAAACCCAAGAAAGACAAATGATGCAAATGAAAACAATTACCCACCACCAACCAAACAATGCCCAGAAAATCCACAAGCAGCACCTCCACCCCGCCTTCTTTCCCCCTAGTTTTATTGCTGAATATGATGTCATATAGCACGGAATATCCCTTTGGTCAGTTGGGGTCAGCTGTCCTGGCTGTGTCCCCTCCCATCTTCTTGTGCACTCCCAGCCTACTCTCTGGTGGGGTGAGGAGCAGAAAAGGCCTTGACTCTGTGTAAGCACAGCTCAGCAGTAACGAAAACATTCCTGTCTTATCAATAATGTTGCTAGCACAAATCCAAAACATACCCCCATACTAGCTACTATAAACAAAATTAACTCTATTCCATCCAAAATCTGCACAAAGGCTTAAAAGTTCCCTGTAGAAAATGATATAACACTGCTACTTGTTGTTCAGTACAGTAGATTTAAATTACATGAGGCATATAAAACATTTTCAAGTTCAAGCATTGCAGATAGTAGTAAAATTTGCACTCCAGTTCTTTGAACTGAACATGACTGAACTTTAAAAAACACCTCTAATCAATCAAATAAGCTGTCTATGCAAAACACACAGCGTGATTATTTTCTATTTCACTTTCACTTGCTTACTTGACATGTTATGATTCAGTGAACTCCCATTAGCCATTCAGTCTCCATAATGTTGAAATTACACAATTTTAACAGATCTTCATTATTATTGTACAATGTTCAAATTAATTTTCTGCAAAATCAACTGTATTTATGGAGTTGTTACTTAGATAAGAATAGTTTATGCTTCTTAAAGATTTAAGGAAATCGGGACTCATATTTTTATTTTCCAATGGACCTCACCACTGAAATTGTACTTTAACAAAAAAAATCACAAAAAACTTGTTAAATGATACCGTGAAAACTTTTAGTAAAGCTAATGATTTTATGTAAGAGTGTTAAATTATTCAATTACATTGCCACCTGAAATTAAATTTAATGACCTGGGAAGTTTTGGTGTTTGTTATTTCGTATTTGAGTAATATTTGCAAATACTTCATATTTCCAATCTCACTTGGGTTCTTCAGAAATCCACATATTGGTGGAGATCATTAGAGTTTACCTACATTTAAGTACTCTAGGTCAGCCATACTGAAACATTAACTAAATATTGCAATAGAAAATGAATGGATACATCACTTCAAATTAAAACTGAGGTAAAGAATTCTTTATATTCGTTAAAGAATCTGAACATTTGGATTCCATTGTTCACAGAAGGTCTAATGCTGAGTGCCTACACCTTTAATGGCAAACACACCACAATGTCAGTGATGCAATGAATTTGCTAAGGTTGGATTTCCCAGTAACATCTCAGAGCAAAGCAGCTGACGCAACTTAATTTATTTTTTGTAGATCAATTCAGTCATAGTTAACTACCTTGGATTTAGGATTTCAGAATAGTCTCCCTGGACAGAAATGTATAGATGCATAGAAAGATGTTGGACATCCTGCAGCCACATCTAGACAGACTCTGGTTAAATCCTCATTACGTTTCCAGACAGTAGGTGATCAACTCAATTGACACTACCTGAATTTCTTGAAGAGGATACAGTTTCCAATCTGGAAAGCTGCTGAAATGTTGAGTATCAGCCTCAAGTTCTGGTATGTTCAGCTGATAACTTCATTAGTTGCTTCTGCCTATCAATTATATTTCAGTATGGAAAACACACCTGCTATCTTTATAAAAGGAACAACTTCAAACCGAGTTTTTTCCTTCTTTCTGTTTCAAAATTAAGAGACTCAGTGGGAAGAGTGTACACCGTAGACAATATTAGCACAGCCTCTATATCACAGTTACAGGTCTTAAGAGACTACTTAATTGATGGACACCAGTCCATGCTAAAATTATGCTAATACTTCACCAAGAGAGAAAAAATGTGGGGAGTATTTGTCTTCCATCTAAGAGTGTAAAATACAGTGAGAACCCAAAAAGAAAACTAGAAATGAGATTTGAAAGGACTGTTTAACCATAGGTTGGACTACTCAGCTGAGCACACTTCCATTTATAGCTATAAACCCTGACAAGAGGAGGCAAAGCAAAGACTCTGATCAACAACACTGAATCCTGAGAGCAGAAAAGTAGGCTGAGGAGAGCTGACAGCTCTAAGAATAAGAGTTACATTGTTCTCTGATTTTCCTCAGAGAGTTAAAAGCTGATCCATTTCCTAAAACTCCCAATACTAGAACTGGAACAATTTATTCCTGCCTTCTAATATGAAGGCTTTATTATTTCTTCACATTTGTTATCATAAATGATACAAGACAGAAGGCTTGATCAGAATCTGAGAATATGATCAAGAATCTGACAGTATGTTGCTACATTAAAGAAACTACACAGCACCCCACGGACTACCACAGGGCTCCATCTGCACACTCAGCTGTCAGGTTGGGATTTTAGAATGAAATCCCACCATTTAAACTAGCTTATACCTGTGATGTAAGATCAAAATCTGAGGACAAAGCATGGGCCATTTGTTTGCTTTCATTTTTATTACTATATTGTGCATTGCCAGCAAGCAATTTTTGGATACTCTAAACATAAGTTGCAGTTTTCTCTTCTTCAGAAAGGTCATTCTGATCATTGGTTTATGTTGAAGAATTTTAGCTGGAGTTCTGGATGAGAATGATAGCAAGAAAAAAGTAAAAGTGATCAAGGTGTGGGGATTTCTTTCTGTATTTCTCTTAAACATAAGAGTAACATATAGCAAGTCACAGTTACAATCTGCCCAAGCTACCGTATCTAGTTATTTTTTTGAACCAAAATTGTTAATGATACACACCACTCTCAGAGTCCTTCTATTTATGGGTCCTTATTGTCTGCTGCAAATACACCTTCAAAGTTAGTTTGGCTTGGATTGTATACTTCCCTGAAAGTCTTCAGATGCATTTCAGTTAGTGTCTTGAAAAGCTTCTCATAATAATATAAAATTCTTCAAGAAAAAACAAACAAACAAACAAACAAAAAACCACCAAACCAAATTCTTTAATATATTTCGCCATATTTCTGTTCTGTATTTTTTGAGTACCTTGGAGTTGGTAGTTGAACATACACACAGAATCACAGAATGGCAAGGGTTAGAAGGCACCTCAGAAGCTCATCTACTCCAACCTTCCTGCTAAAGCAGGTTCACCTAGAGCAGGTTGCACAGGACATCGTCCAGGCGGGCTTTGAATATCTCCACAACCCCCCAGGCAGCCTGTTCCAGTGCTCTGTCACCCTCAAGGCAAAGAAGTTCTTCTGCATATTCAACTGAAACCTCTTATGTTTCAGTTTGTGCCCAGTTTCCCTTGTGCTGTCACTGGGCACCACTGTGAAGAGTCTGGCTCTGTCCTTGTAACATCCACCCTTAAAGATATTTGTATGTGTTGATGAGATCCCCTCTCAGTCTTCTCTTCTTCAGGCTGAACAAGCCCAACACTCTCAGCCTTTCCTCATAGGGGAGATGCTCCAGTCCCCTCATCATCCTAGTGGCTCTCCTCTGGACTCTTTCTAGGAGTTCCTCATTTTTCTTGAACTGGGGAGCCCAGAACTGGACACAGTACTCCAGGTGGGGTCTCACCAGGGCAGAGTAGAGGGGGAGGATAACCTCCCTCGACCTGCTGGCCACACTCCTCTTAATGCACCCCAGTATGCCATTGGCCTTCTTGGCTCATGGTCGGCTTGTCATCCACCAGGACCTCCAGGTCCCTCTCAGCAGAGCTGCTTTCCAGCAGGTCAGCCCCCAGTCTGTACTGGTGCATGGCTACCTATACTTCAGGAAATTATCAAGCAGAGAAGCTGAAATAAATTTGATGCAGATTTACAACTTCATTTTCTACTCTCCTGGGCTTTTTTATGTATAGTCCAATTATCACTTCATATGAACAAGGAAATTTTCAAAAGGCACAGCTGGCATCTGATGTCCACTAACTTGCAATGGGAGTTAAAAAACACATCAATAGGCTTTATCTCACTTTTCTGTTTTAAAGATGTTTGCTTCTCTTTCTTCTCCTTCTCACTGACTTACACTCTGTGCGTTATGAAGAAGAACAAAAAAAATGCTGAGAAAACAGTGAAAACTAAAATCACACCATCCCTCAGTTTCCCCTTCAAACTCCTCTCCCTAGGTTGTGTGGTTTATCTCAGTGTACCATGACAAATCTTGAGATAAGGGTGTCTCTCCTTCTTTGGAAGATGCCTGTGGCTAATTCTAATGCAAGCCAATGTAAATCTACCACATATTGTTAGTTCCAAAGGAATTAAGTGATTATTTCAACTTTGACTTCAGCTTTGTATTCTTTATATCAGCCTTGTATTCTTTATATCAGTTACTTGCCTTTTTCCTGAAAAACTGTCATGAGTTCTCTGAGGAGAGTAAGTGATTGAATACTACGTATGATATTAATGCATATGTGTTCTATTCACTATAGTAACCAGTAAAATTTCAGCTATGATCATGATCAGCATGGATGTTAAACTATTAAACGGTCTCCTGTTCATAAAGTGGTTTTTATTCTATTACATTTAAATTGCTACAAATTCAAATAAACATGGTTCAGTGATGCAAAAGTCACAGGAGTTTTAAAAGCTGTTATTTTCTTTGATTTTTACACTTCACATAATGGTACCTTCGGATCTTATAACTAAGCTGTCATACTTTGAATTATTGCTTATTCACAACTTTATTATAACATCAGATATATTACTATTCCTTCTCCTTGAATTTAGGACCCAATGATAACACTAAATTGAAATGTCATTGTACTGCAGCTAGCACAGTGATTACAGGAAAAGTCACATCTGCTTCAAAGTTCAGGGAGCATATAAAGTGAGAAGGAAGAACTATGCATCAGGAAAACACTTCTGGTCATTTGTACGTGTCTTTCCTTTCTCATTAATCAATGTGTCAGGCACAGTATGAAAGAATGGTAATTTGTTTAATCAAAGGTGTTTTATAAATAGGACATATTGTATGGATAGATTTCTAAACCAAACCCTTGTCACATATTTCATATCAATAACATACACATATTTTTACGTGTATATATACACACATATACATATATCTATCTATGTGTGTGTCTGTGTGTACACTATATGTTAAAGTATGTTATCTCATATTTTGCTAATAAAATGAGAGGAAAATATAGATCTTTATGGTCACAATATGAAACAGCAACCAAGCCCCTTTATTCATACAGCCCTGTAAGAATTTTGGAACCCAACCTTCTCTTGCAAACTGAACACTGGCAGCTCTACCTGGTATGGGGTGGCCTGGAAACCCCAAACCTTACTGATTAGCAGTGTCACAATAGACACGTTTAATCCCACATGTTTTAACTACTGATTGGTATCAGTAAATATTTACAGAACTGAAAAAGAATAAAAATTCATGCTTACCATGAATAAGCACATAAACAGCACTAATGTTTAGAATGGATTGTATTCCACGTCTCATTGCATGAATACATAGCAAAAAACCATTTTAACTGGATATATATATTGCAAAGATATATTTGAAGCACATTTAAGACACCAGCAATATATACTTGCTCTCATTTCTTTCTAATATTTTTACATAAAACAGAATTGTTCTAAACATATTTTTAGGACTTACCACTGTGTCATATTTTGGAGAAGGCTTCAGAATTCCCCCACAGGAGGCAGCATGATGTCATTTTAGTTAGAACAGAAGTGTTTCCTGTTAGGAAGAAACATATAGCACTCTTCAGTAAATGAAGAAAAAAACCCAGAAGCTTATGAGTCACAAATGGTGAAAAAAGGTTACTTATTAAATCACCTGCAATGCTGTTTTCAAGATTTAAAAAAAGAAAAATCACAATATTGATACCCAGAGAATACATTGATCACAGTGTATTGACTTCTGTCATAAAAATTACTAGTAATATTTTTTTCTTTGCAGATTGATCACTGCTACAAAACCAGAATTGTCTTTGAACCTATTTACCACAAAACTATGCATTTTGGGGGTAAAAGCTAAGGCAAGTACTTCAAAACAAAAGAATAAAAAAAATTATGATAAAACCTCTGGGTTTTACCATTATTCTTACACAAAATATTTAAAATATATTATACATATTCAAATATAAAATAAAAGTTCAAATATTCAAATATATAAAAATATATCTAATCAAATATTTTTAAAAGCCATTTGATTATTATTTATTCTTTCCTGAGGGTAATTCAAAACTAGCTTACACTTCAAATGACATTTCAATGGATAGACTATTTACCAATAGCCTATCCATTTTACATAGACTAAATACCAATATTTACCAACAGTCTCTTCTGTCAGGACTATCTGGAGACACTGCAATTTAAAACTCAAACCTTAATAGTGTTAAGAAAGTTATTTCGGGTAATTTGCGTAGGTTCCAAGACTGTATTAGCTGAAATTCTTCTCTTAGAATCATAGAATGTTTTGGGTTGGAAGGGACCCCTAGAGGTCATCTAGTCCAACCCCCCTGCAGTGAGCAGGGACACTGCTAACTAGATCAGGTTGCTCAGAGCCCCATCCAACCTGGTCTTGAACATTTCCAGGCATGGGGCCTCCACCACCTCTCTGGGCAACCCATTCCAGTGTTTCACCACCCTCGTTGTAAAGAATTTCCTCCTTATATCCAGTCTAAACCTACCCTGCTTCAGTTTAAAACCATTACCCTTGTCCTGTCACAGCTGGTCCTACTAAAAAGATTGTCCCCATCTTTCCTATAGGCCCCCTTTAGATACTGAAAGGCCGTAATCAGGTCTCCCCGCAGCCTTCTCTTCTCCAGGCTGAACAAGCCCAACTCCCTCAGCCTGTCCTCATAGGAGAGGTGCTCCAGCCCTCGGATCATTTTAGTAGCCCTCCTCTGGACCCGCTCCAACAGTTCCATGTCCTTCTTGTGCTGAGGGCTCCAGAGCTGGACGCAGTACTCTAGGTGAGGTCTCACCAGAGCAGAGTAGAGGGGCAGAATCACCTCCCTCGACCTGCTGGCCACGCTTCTCCTGATGCAGCCCAGGGTACGGGGCCAGCAGAACTGATTTTATGGCATTTATAGATGCACACATTTTGTAGGGGATATTAATGCATTGCTTGTACAATTTTTTCTGTATCTCTTAAAATACCAAGGAACATAATCTCTTATTCTTATTTTCATTAAGTTGATCAACACAGAGAAGCCCTTTGTGTGAAAATACCATTTCAAAACAAATTACAGAAGCAAGGGTGAGGCCATCAAGTATCCCTATCAGCTTGATAATACATAATGAATTTGGCCACAGTATAGTCCCTATTGACACTGTAGAAACACTTCTGCAATAATCTGACAAATATGTTCCACAAACTTATATGGCTTTCGGGGCCCAGCTGCATGTTATTCATCAGTAGGAACAGACATGACTTCCAGATAACTGATGAAGTATGGAATATCATCACAATGTATCCATACACACACACACACAAGTATGCAAACACATTCTCTCTGAGTATGTGTATTTATACTGTATTTTAAGAAATAAATTAGTTTTTAGCAATAAAGATCCTAAGGATCATGGCACTGAGTCTCCATGTTGTATTCCAGAAAATTTTCTCATACCATTTAAAGAAAAAACATCAGATTTTAGGCTCCACTTTTGACCAAAATCAATGGTGTAAATGTGTTGTAGTTTAACCCCAGACAGTAACTAAGCCCCACACAGCCACTCACTCACTCCCCCTCAGTGGGGTGGGGGAGAGAATCAGGAGAGTAAAAGGAAACTCATAGGTTGAGAAAAGACAGTTTAATAAGTAAAGCAAAAGCCATGCATGCAAGCAAAGCAAAACAAGGAATTCATTCACTGCTTCCCATCAGCAGGCAGGCATTCAGCCATCTCCAGTAAAGCAGGGCTCCATCACACATAACAGTGACTTGGGAAGACAAGATGCCGTAACTCTGAATATCCCCTCCTTCTTTCTTCTTCCCCCAGCTTTATATGCTGAGAATGATGTTATATGGTATGGTCATCTGGGGTCAGCTGTCCCAGCTGTGTCCCCTCCCAGTTTCTTGTGCACCCCCAGCCTCCTCACTGGTGGGATGAGGAGCAGAAAAGGCCTTGACTCTGTGTGAGCCCTGCTCAGCAATAGGTAAAACATCCCTGTGTTATCAACATTGTTTTCGGCACAAATCCAAAGCATAGCCCCATGCTAGCTACTATGAAGAAAATTAACTCTATCCCAGACAAAACCAGCACAAAATGAAATCAGACTTTAACACTTACTTACTGCTGGCAGATTCTGCAGTCTTAATCACACTGAATAACCCTCTCATGAATGTTTTGACTAACTACAGCCAAACCACTCCCTACAAATGCAATTTATTATAACTGCTGCAAACACAGGCCTCAATTCTGTGATAAAGATGATGATTGTCTTTATAAACTGGAAATAAATACCAATGGATGGGTATCTGAATATACATATGAAAAGGAGAAATTCAGCAATACGGAAGCGAAGCAAAATTCCTTATGAATAAGCAACGTGTGAAACACTCTAGCTAAACTGTGAAAGTGTCCGTCCGGACACTTCCTGCAGGGGAAGCCTGGCAACACTGCAGCTTTTCGTACACACCCATTGAGGAATCAGATGTTGAAGTTTAGGGCAATCTTTTTTCCAAGCTACAGTAATGTCTTAAATCTCTCCACATGACAGTGGCGCTTTTTCTGGAGATTTCACTGCTCACATAGACTTTGACAGCTATTCCAATTTTCCAACAGTAGTGATTAAACCTAGGATATAAGAAATAAGGAAGGATTTAAGGAATGGCTGGACAGTGAAAATCCACTAAGGCTAACACAGCTTCCTTTCTCTTTTATTTTAAAGTTGCATTTCTTTATTTTAGCAGCCTTTACAGCTTAATTCCTGCTGCAGGAACTGACCAAAACTCACTTCGGCTTTACTGGTAACACATCGATTGCATTTATTATCTCCACATAGCACCAAAATAGTTCCAGTTTTAAAGCATAAAAATGAATGAAGAAAGTGCTATTTGTGAAGTAGGTTTTCCAAGTTTATCTTTGTACCTATGTTTACCCTTTTCTTCTTCGTTTTTCTTACAGATGTTCTAATTTTCCTTGCCAGACTGATTTTAATTGTAGATTACTAGATTGTAGTTTAGACTTTATATATTCTAGTAAACCACACTGTTCTCTCTTGTCCACTTACAGATTATGTTCAGACTTTTATCTCCGTAACAGGCAGTTGCTCTCAAAAAAGCGACTGCAAATAACTGCACTTCCTGATACGTTGTATCAGGGAGCATGAGCACACACGTGAAAAGATTAGTAGTCAAATTCTAAGACAAAATATAGGCATCTTCTATCTATATTTTTCTTTTTAAAAGTGTCATTTTATCTCCATATTTGTGACAACTGATTTCTTCATAATTACAGAAGTTTAAAAAAAAAATGTTAAGGGAATCCGGCAGTCCTTCTAAGCATATTTTCCTGAAGTCTAAAATAGGTTTTCTCACCAGTCCACAGACTCATAGGTAACTTAAATGTAATGGTGTTATAATGACCCTAGTTTGAATGTTACTTAGTTTAATCCCACAGTTCTCAGTAATACCCAGATATAGGCTAAAAATATTTGTTTATTCTCTGATTCTCAATTTTATTCATCACAATGACTGGACTTTTTATTCAGTTTGGACTGTTTATTCAGTCATCATAATGACTAGACTATTTATTCAGTATTTATTTTAAACTAATTAACTTCAGTTTGAGCAGACAGGTTCATGAAGTCTGTCTGAGAAAATGTACCATTATAAATGCAGTCTTATCATCTTTAAATACATCTTTAAAGCTGTATCTTGTACAGTGTTTACATACTTTCCCCCATTGATACAGTTTCATGGCAAGTTCTTTCTTTTGAACATTTTAATAATAAGCTCTCTCCACTGCAAAATTCAAGATTTTCATATGTAGCAACACATTCTGTAGGAGTTATATTTTCCAGTTTTTTGAACTATAAATAGAAAATCACTGAGTAAACAATAGGTAAATGCATCTGGGCAGTTCTGTGGTGTTCTCTCAGCATCAGTAGCCCTGAAGTCAAAATATCAGATAACCAGACGATGCTATGTCAACTGTCTATTGCCTGGACAGTTTGGGAGGAGGGGGATGTTCAGAAGAGGAAAGCCAGTAGAGGTAAATCTCACAGCAGGAAATGGACACAGACCAGCTAGAGGAGTATCAGAGATATGCAAAAGAAATCATCTTTTTCCCTAATTTAGATATTTGAAAGCTAAATAACTAAATCTGACCTCAGGCTTCCTTTGTGGGGAAAAATAGGCATGCCAAATAGTAGATTTATTTATCTCCATGACTCAAGAGTGTGGGTTTTGAGTAAGAAAACAAACAACCCACTCTTCACATATACCAACTGAGTTAATGTTTACTTACAGATATCTAAGAAATGAGTGGTGGTATCTTATTTTCTTTACTTAAAATAAATGTAAGTATCAAATAACACAAAGGCAATGAAAGGTAACTTCGCCTTTGCTAAATGTGCGGTAGCTCTCTCTTTGCCTAGAGAGAGGAAATTCACCAAGAAAAAACTCCCATTTTAGGGACCCATTTTTCAAACTTTAATCAAAAGGAGCGCACCAGAAGACAGGAAGCCTCTCAGCCGCATACTTCCCCTAAATGAATATATACCAAGTTGTATTCCTTGTCTTCAAGCAGATCAGAAAGATATGGTGTTGCTTCTTTCTCCCTCTGACACAGTAGTTTCCTCACAATTCTCTGCTCATCTTTTTCTGCTTTAAATAGTTAAACCTATGAACGTACTTGTGCCTCTGGTCTTGATTTCTGCCTGTCCCATAAGGATCCCCTGGTGGTAGCATACTCAGAGAAAGCAGAAGGAAAGAGACTGACACTCCTCTGAAGTCAGAGGTGAGGGACTGTATCCTTAGCCACAAGCAACTAGAATATCCCACAGAAAAGGTGGGTGGCTTCAGAGAGAAACTACAAGAAGAAGAAAGAATAGCAATGTATGAATCTGTGGCAAGGTCTGCAAGGTCAGGAAAAACCCTAGCAGAGACCAGAGATGAACAGAGAAAGCAGGCAGAACAGTCTAACAGAAATGACAGCTAGAGACTGCTTTCAGAGAAAATGGGCTGCTGCCAAACATACAACTGCAGCAGCAGAGGACCGGTAGCACAGAAATGGAAAGGCTGAGGCCACCTCCACAGGATGCAGACCAGGGAGGAAGAATGAAGCTGTTCATAAGACACCATGGCACCTAGGAACAAATTATGTCAATTTGCAGAGGTCCCTATTTTTTCCAAAACGTGCTAACATTCATTGAAAAATCTTCTTGCTTTCAAAAGTAACTAGATACGAATCTTTGCTAATAAGACTAGCAAAACACAGATTAGCCTCTCATGTGTGCTACATCAGAATCAGCATGAGCTGACTATCAAGACAAAGATATCATGTGTGATACAGCAGATAACACAGATTAAAAACTCATCAGAAGCATGAATGAGGGTAAATATTTGAATAGCATATAACACACATTTCATTAGAAAATTTCAAGATTTTTGCAACACCAATAAATGGAAATCTAAAGGATGAAAGGATGACAATATCAGTACAATAAGATTCCAAACAAACCAATTATTAATGCTACAGATCAAAAACCTGAAAAGCTCCAGGAAAAAAAAAAATATAAGCTGAGTGAAAAAAAAACAAAACAACCCCAAAAAAACCCAAAAAACCAAAACAAGCAGATTAGAAACAAAGATGTGAAACTCAGTTTGAATCAAAACAAAACAAAACAAAACAAAAGAAATCTTCAGAAGAATTTTAAACTGCTATGAGAAGTCAGGAAGAATTAAAAACCTGAACCTAAAACAGTAACACACACAAGATAAATGCTGATGATGCAGAAGAGAATGATTTGCTGTGTTAAGAAATTCTGAATGGTAAATGGAACGATAAATCCCCTTAGGGGAACTCCAGGCCAGGAAGTAGCAATGCCAAGAAAGCATGTAGACTAAGGCATAGTAAAAATGAAGGACATAGGAAAGGCTAAGTCTAAGGTCAAAGAGAAAGGGAGAAAGTGCCAGTCCTGTGTCAAATGAAAAGGTTGATTCTCAAGTCAGGGATAAGAGAAAGGCCAAGCCTGAGATTAAGGAGGAGGAGGAAAAGGAAGACAAGACACAGAAAAAGGAGAAAGACAGCGGAAAGGGGAGGGGACAAGACCAATCCGAATAAAAAATAAAAAAAAAAATATTAAGGACAAACCCAAAGTCAAAGGAAGAGAATCCAAAGACAGCTTCAAGACCATGCTGAGACATACTGAAATTAAAGATCACTTGGAACAGCAAGAGCTCCACGTAATAACCCTCAAGCCTGTCAAGGTACAGCTTTCAGGGATTGTAGACAGGGAATCAGATGAATAGAAGACAGAATAATCCACCCAGTGGCATGAAGTTCAGATCATCTATTCAGTCCTCACTTTGAGTATATAGTTAAGTCTCCTTGGGCCTTTTAATATTATTTCTGTGTTTCTGAAACTAACAGCAAGAAATGTGCCAAAAGGCACTTAAACAGCTATTACAGTAAGGCTCTTGCTAGCCTCAAGGTAATGTTGACTATCTGTGTCACTTTCAAGTTATTACTGGTAAAGCAATTACCCTTGATGAAATTATATATGCCTCTGTGCATGAGCAAGCTCTGATAAATATATCTGCCTTTCTCCCATATGATTTTTTTTTTTTTTTTAAGAGCCTAGGTAAGTCAGGGAGAAATTATCTTAAAATTTTCATAGCCAGAAAGACTGGAATGGCTGAAAATTCACTCAATGAAAATTCATATATGAAAACCTTCTCATAAGTGGAAAAGTTTTTATCTTTGCTTTACACAAATGATGTATCAGACACTATCATTGTTGGTTAATACACAGTCAAAATATAAGCCACTGACCTGTTCTTCACACACTCTCTCTCAAAAAAAAAAAAGCTGTGTAAGGTGAGAGAAATTTCAATTCCAGCCATCAAATTGAAATAAGAACATCAAAATCTGTCTCCACTTAGGTCTTTGCCTATCTAGCTGCATAAATTTCCATTCCTATAATATCTAAACATCTTTCCGATGGATAGGACCTGCACAGGGAGGCTATTCCAGTTCAGTGTGATATAACTGAGAAGTTGCCAGGGATATGAGGCAGTGGGCCCTGACTGATGGCAACATTGCCCAAAGTTTTGAGGTTTCCTTCTCTTGACAGCTGAGCTCTTACTCATTTTCACCTTCATGGTGTTCTCCAGTTCTCCAGAATGAAATTAAAATGTTAGCAAACCAAATCATAGAATGCAACACACCTATATTGCATCTCCAAAACAAATATTCAAGAAAACCTTTCAGCCTAGCATGTCTCCAAGGGCACCACCAGCCCTGACTGTCCCTGCCCAGGCCCTTGGGGCTCCTCTCAGTCTGTCCATGGCCCAAGACCCCACCTCAGCCCCCTGGGACTGTGAGCCCCCACCCCAGCAACGCCGTAGCAGGGCCGGCCTCCAGCTCCCCACAGCCCTGCCCTGCCCACCCATGAGTCCTGTTGGGACAGGCCCACCCACAGATCCAAATCCTGGCCAGGCCTTGGCCCATCCCCAAGGAGGTGCCCAATGCTCAGGGCTGAGGTGCACCTATGCCCCCACGGCTGCCCTGTGCCTGGCTGCCAGGTTCTGCCCTGAGTCCCGTGGGGAGCTTCCAAGGCTCCTGGCCCCTGTGATGCCATGACACAACATTACTAAATGCAAAACTGCAAGTGAACCGGTCACGCAGCAAAAAATCCAACTTTAACCACACCCATGATGAAAGACAAATGCAGACCACATCCTTCTTGCAACAGCCGTCATTCCGCCCAAAACAGAATCACCAAAATCCACATCTCCTAAGCCCAGGATACATTTTTGCCCAGCCACCTTCATGGAAACTTTGTGGATCAAAAGAAAACAAACACACAGACAAACACAAAACCACACCAAACATTTCAGCAGAATAAACTCACACAGTCAAGAATGGAAACAACTAGTTACCACTGATTTTTTTATAACATTCCTCTATTACTGAAACTTTTCCTGTTTCATCACCCAGACTAACTAAAAGCCCTGAGATAAACCTAAGCACTACATTACTTAACTCCAGTGAGTGCTCAAAATTACAGACTCCACAGATACATGAATCTTACTGTTGTCTCTATGTGTCTTCTCTGGAAAACCCCTCATTTTTTGTTATAGCCTATCATCTTCACAGTTTTTTACATGACTGAGCTACCTACAGAGGTGCTCCCTCTCAAAATGTCTAATTCATAGATTTATTATGTTGTGAAAGAGTTTGTATCTGTATTTCCTTAGGACGTAATTCTCAGAACATTTGTTGCTAGCAAGTGTTCAGTGTAAAGTTTGCTGCTTTGGTTTCAGCCCCTTAGGGCTTCTGCATCCAGAACCTCATAATTTTTTCCAAGTATATCTGTTGGTAAAATGAGTGATGTTAACTCTCTTTACAAACCTTGCTAAACTTTGAGATTACCTAACAAATTTTAACACAAGAACTTGTATTAAAATTGAGCAATCAAAAATGAAGTAAAATAAAAATGGCTTTCATCCTAGTAGAAAGCATTATGTAAAGAAGGCACAATGAGGTTACTGGTTCCATCTGTCTGCATTTTCCATTAAATCATCAGGTGAGAATAAATGTCTCAAAATGCAATAAATATATAGAGGTTGTCATCATTGGACTACAGCCTCAGACCATTTAGACATAATTCCTTTCCATTTACTTTGACGTTTTATCTCCTTCCCTATCACCTGCCCCTTCTCCTTCCAAAAGGTATTTAATAATTTATTATTTCTAAGTAATTTTTACCTGTGGAGAGATTATCATCACAAACTAGGGGCAGACATAATCACATCCTACATAGACCTATGGACTAAAGATGACAATTAAAACTTCAAGGAATGTGTTTTTCCATCCTTCTTCCTTGTCTCAAAATGATTGCTGAAGAAGAATGAACAATGCTATCACAAACATAGCTGTGAGGGGGTTGGGGAGTAGAGAGCAACAAACCCAAAGTACAACAGCAATCTGACAGAATTATCTTAGCATTCTTTAAAAACAACCAGTGTGGATAGAAGCATTCAAATATTGATTAAATAATAGATTTTTCTAGACATATTTTCTTCATTCAAAACTTTAGGTTATGAAGCAAATAATCCCAGAATACATTTCCAGGCACATAGAGGATAAGGTGGTCATCAGGAGCAGTCAGCATGGATTCACCAAGAGCAAGTCATGTTTGAACAACTTGATAAACTATGATGAAACAACTGGCTTGGTAGATGAAGGGACAGCAGTGAATATTGTCCATGTGGACTTCAGTAAGGCTTTCCACACTGTTTCCCATAAAAGCCTCATAGAAAAGCTGATGATGTCTGGGTTGGATGAGCAGGTAAAGACTCAGGAGGATCTTATTAATGTCTAGAAATACCTGAAGGGAGGATGCAAAGACGACAGGGCCAGGCTCTTTTCAGTGATGCCCAGTGACAGGACCAGAGGCAATGGGCACAAACTGAAACACAGGGCATTCCCTCTGAACATCAGGAGCCACTTTTTTACTGTGAGGGTGACTGAGCACTGGCACAGGTTGCTCTGAGAGATGGTGGACTTTCCACCCCTGCAGATATTCAAACACTGTCTGGACATAATCCTGGCCAACCAGCTGTAGGTGTCCCTGCTTGAGCAGAGGGGTTGGACAAGATGATCTCCAGAGATCTCTTCCAACCTCAACCAGTCAGTCATTCTGTATTTCTGTGATCTGAAAACATATGTACCTTTTTCGAGAAAGACAGAATATGCCATCAAAATGAGAGTCTTGCCTGACTCAAAGAAGCCAGACTCCTGTTACAAAGGTTATAGCAGATGTTCCGTGTTTGGTTATGCCTAATTCATGCCAGTGAATCACTTCATCAGTTACTCATATCATTATTTCTCCTTATGGAGCAGTGTCATTTGGTATTATCAACTGAAGACCAGCTTGAATGATAATCTCCCACATCTCAAGTGAGTATATCTGCAAAACTGAGCAAAAGCCTGATTCAAGTCAAGTAGAACAGGGATTGCTACAGTCCTGTATCTCCAGAGGTTGTTCTGTCCTCAAAAGAGACAAGAGAAGAAACATATTTTAACTCTTTCCCACTTGATTTAAATCATGATAAAGAATCACCTGCCTAACAGTGGGAAGTCACAGAGTCAAAACAAGGGCGAAGAAACAGATCATTTTTCTTCCAGCACTACAAAGAACTCAATGACATGAAAGGGGACATAGGTACCCTTACAATTCCTTTATCCTCCCTGCCAAGAAGAGAAAAGCACTTAAGTCACTATCTAGCAACCACAAGCTTGCGAGCAAACACAAAAACATTTGAAACCCTCAAGACCGTGTTTCACATGACTGTTCTGAGACCCCCCCCTAAGTTTGAAGCTTAATGGCTCTGTCTCTATTGCCTTCCCCTAGGCCTCATTCTCACAGTTGTCTACATCACAAGGCCTCCTAGCAAAATCACAATTCCTTTCCTTTTTAAATAAGTGGGGTTTCCTTCCAACAGATAAAATAACTGTAAGTAGGAGTAAACAGGAAGCAAGGAGTAAAAGGGACTACAGAGCAGCTCCAGATCACGGCTCAACGTGTGGATAGCCCAGTCTGCTCCAGCTATTCCAAATTCTACCACAGCTTGCAGTCTGAATATAGCCAGAATTTACTTTGGTAACAAAGAGCAACAACAGAAAATTACAGAGAATTTATATCTAAGGTTCTCATTTCTCTTCCCTCAAATTCAATGAGGAGAAAGGTCTTTTGCTAGAAACCTTTCTTCCTCTAATTAAATTCCATTCTGGCTTATCTGGGCTGTACTTGAAACTATCAGTTTCCCTTCTCTCACTATCAGTTTTCAGGAAAGTTTTGGCAGTTTACCAAAATCATAGTATATAAAAAAGCAATGTGTTTCCTTTTTTACAGCCAAAATGATATAACAGCAATGATGGCAGCTGCCACCAGCATTACTATTATATTGGGAGTGTGTGAGGAGACTGAAAGACAAGAGATCTTGTCTTGAAAAGAACCGCATGACCAACCCCATTTCCTGATCTCAAAAATCAAATGAGGCAGGGATAGGGGCTGAGATGGATTTTTGGGGACAGAAAACTAAACTAGGTTCCCTCTACAACTGGGACTTGGCACCTGTAGCCCAACCTCCCTCTTCACTACCAGATTATTCTGTCAGCTGAACAATGTGAAGTCCTGTAGTTCAAGTGGCAACAGGCCATGTTGAGCCTTGAAAGTTTGACTTTAAGGTGTTTTGCAAAAGGTGTGGTAAATGTTGAACTTCGTGTTGTATGGGTTTTGGTTTTCTTTTCCCACAACTTACAATATTCTGTGAAGTACATAGAAAAAATCAACAGAAAAAATAAAGTTGAAAGAACATTATTAAATTTTGCAGAGTTTTGCATTCAAAAGCTGAACTGAATTTACCAAAGGAATCTTAATTTGATCCCCTTATGATTTGACATTATTAAAGAATATAATCTGAAATTAAATTACCTGGTTTTTAACTTAACATTCTGGATGCACAAACTGGAATAAATGTGGTTTTCCTAAGAAACCTTAAATATGCTGCTTTTTAACTTCTGAGTGTTTTATCTTTTTCATCTGAATTATAGTTGTAGACTAATATAACATGAATAACAAAGTATATCACCATTCAACTCATTATTGCCATTTGCTATACATGCTATACAGTGCAAATTATCTTGATTATTTCTCTCTCACCTCATCTTCTTAATTTGCTGGATGTGCTAGAGGAAAAAAAAATAAAGAAAAGGTTTAGTATATGCCTATCAACCTTCTGAACATATGCTATGGTGTAATAGCTTTCCATTGTCCTCGTGGTTTTGAATATTATCTTTTATTTTTAAAGCAAATGCCTCCCTATGTGTACTTACATATACACTTATACATTATTATTGTAGCAAATTGATTCACACGTTCCTTAATCAAATCTTAGACAAGTAACCACTGAAACAAGAATTCAGTAGAGAACTCTATGTGCTTTCTTTGCATTTGATGACTTGAGGCTGTCTTCAAACCATATGTAACAGGTGAGAATGTGGCCCTAAATCCTTTTGATAAGTTTGACGTATTCAAAATATATTTATGCAATAGAAGTATTTTGGTCAATGTTTCTACTAAGAATTAAGTCAAATGCAGAAAGTTAAATTAATTAACTACAACTTAGCAATTCATTTCAATTTTATTGTGTTGAATGAACCATATAGCAAATGTTAGATAAAGGTTAAGAGTGATGATAGATTCCTGGAACACCCACAAGAGAAGTATGAGCCCCTGACATTGGATTATCTCAGTCATCAGCTAATCAACCAATCCATGTACTAACTGAATCTATTAGATTTAGAATTCTCCAAAATTAGCACCAGTGTAGAATAATTAATTGAACAAGCTAATAACAAGCACAATAATAATAAAAGCCCTTAAATTTCCCCAGGGCAGGAAATCAATATGTTGGCAAATTTATTTAAACTACATTACATGAACTGAGTAAGTTGCCTAAAATGTTTCCAGTGTCTTGGAATATTTGCTGAAGATTCTAAAGCTTCCCAAAAGTCTAATAAATCCTCTCTTGTCTCCCATCAGAGTGAGAAATGAAAAGATTTCTTTCACTGTAGGGCTATATATAAAGTCATTGTTCTGTATTTAGAACATTCTGGTTTTGGCTAGGCCTTGCTCGCTCAAGGCTGTCAGTCATCTTTAGATCTCCTGCCTGCAATAGCAATAGGTTATATCATATGCTGTTGATTACAGGTCATAACAAAAACAAATCTATGATTGTCATGAGTCCAATATCTCCACTCTCTTTCTACTTATCTGTTTGAGAAGCCAATTGCTTTTCTCTGACCTGCTGTTACTTGGAAGAATAGAGATATTCAGGAGTGAACAAGTTATGAATATGTTGCCCTTTCAGTATTTTAGTTCCCAAAATTGAAGAAAGGCTGCAGTTGCTTTGGGCAGAAACTAAGAGATTGATCCAAACCCCTTTGAAGTCAATAAAAGTCTTCATGAGATAAGTAGACTGCAGAAGTTGGTCCAAGTATCCATGTCTCATATTTGCTGTCTCATACTTGGCTGCAGCCTATTGGACACATCCTTTTGGGAGGAAATTCTGACAGGACATAGGTAACTATACTCAGTGGTAGCTGTTAATGGAAAATTATAAATCACACCCAAGATCATGGCTGTGGCAACAATAACTGTCACTAGGTCTCAAGTATAGCATTGAAGAGAAACATATTTTAGAAGTCTCTTGCACATAAGCAAGCTACAATTTTGTAAACCACAAGACAAATTTTACCTCAAGAAGCTGTAAGAACTGATGATATACAGAAAAACAAAGCTGACTCTGACCAAACTGGTATATCACATACTACATTGTAGTACTGTGTGAAGACAGCAGTTTGGGTCCGAGAAGCTGAATGTCAGAGGACTTCCTGCCTGAGCAAAGCACCCAGTATCAGAAGGTCTGTAGAGCACTGCCGTGTCACTGTGCTGAAATGTTTACTGAGTTCAGCTTGCCAAGTAGCTTAGTAAACTAAGTAACACATTGCACAGTGCTGCAAAATATTTGTAGAAGTACTACTCTGAGTACACACAGAACCCAGAAACATACATGTGAAGTCAATATTAATATGGAGGATAATGATAAAGTGTAAGCTCACATCAGGCAGCTAAGTGGCCTGATTTTCAAAAGCTTTGAAAAACTAATGCCTCAAAAGACTCCTCTGGTGTCAAACCACTGCAGCAATAAAATCCTTCTCTGTCTTGAGCCCTGCAAACTCCAAATGATGTGTATGCATATTTTTCAAAAAGTAATTTCCTGTTTGTAGAAAATTTTCTCACCATAGGTAACTATGCTAACAAAGATATTCTGCATGCAAATAACCATTTGAATTTTTTACAAATACACTAGATCTTACACTAATACATAATCTATATTACAAAGACATAAAAGCATTGCAGTCTGCAGTTCTTTTTCATTCTTTTTTTCTATTAGCCTGTCTAAGATGCAATTGAGACTCATAGATGGACAACTGATAAATGTCTTTGTTGTAGTCACCAGCTGGTTTAGTTAATAATTCAATTGTTAAATCCCTTCAGTAGACAATAGGACATCACGGCAAAAGCTTTTTTTTTTTTTTTAATTGAGCTCTTTGCATTATTTTACTACATTTTTTTACTAATATTCTCAAAAGTTGAAACCAAACTTGAGATATTCAGAAAAAATCCCATCTATAGAAAACACAGATCATATGCCTCTGAAATTAGATTCTTGTTATGTATTCACTTGCAAACATGTAAACAGAAATTGTCACTATTTGATTATCTATGCACAGAGAAATGCTACTGTTTCACTCAAGAATCCAACTGGAATGTATGCCCTATAAAAAACAAACCTCCCTAGCTGGTACTCAAGAGACAGATGTTCACAATAAATGAACCACTACAGATGGTCATTGTCTTTTTTAGAATTTGAGTTTCCATTTGTTTCAATTATTTTTTTTAAATCACTCATTTTAAAAAAAAAAAGCTATTCATAAAAGCCATTCAAGATTTTCATGCAATCTTCTGTTTGACAATAAAAAACACCAAATATTTGAAAGAGCTGAAGAACATGCCTATACATATACATATTATTTTCATTAGAACTTGAAAATTTATTTGAAATATAATTTTTTAATATGAGTTTCAATTTTAAAAAATCCAAACATGCCTAATCCTTTAGCCCTTTTTATGTGAGAAATATTAACTGTGGCTGTTGGACTGAGAGACTGGTACTGCAACAACCACTGTATTAGCTATTGCCTTGTAAATTTTTAAAATAGACTTGAAATATTTGTCATTAATTAGAGTTATATAATGTGCTCAACTATGATTATAAATAATGAAGCTAGTCTTCTGCTTTCTAATTTTCATATTCCAATTAATTCATAATGCCAAAAAAAGTTGGGGGTTTAGAACTTTCAGGATTGGCTAGAAATGGAAATTGTAGCTTTTATTGCTGCTTTTGGAAGTTTAAATTTTGTGTCTTGAGCTAAATACTCAGGCAGGCAATAAATAAGGCAGGCAACTCATGCAGAAATACCTATGAAATTTCCAGTGACTATATTGTGAACTTAATCCTTTAAACATATGTGTTGTACATTGCACTTCGCTACCCCCAAAAAACTCAGCCATCTTCACTGGTTTCTGCTTATATAAACTGTAAATATTTTTTCACCCCTTTTAAATTCAGAATAATTGAAAACCTTATGAAATACCTCCACTCATTTTTTCAAGAGTATGTCTCACACAGAATGTACTTGTAGATAACCAGCATATAAAATATTCTTTCTTTCATCCATAATGATCTGGATCCATCATAACTGAGTAGCTTGTATTTTTCACATATGACTAAAACCACTGAGTGACAAAGTTGGATGGAAGAATGATGTTTCTTGATGCCAATAACCCACAAAAAACTGGAAAACCTGCAAGGGTGCAAAATTTCAAAAAGGACAACAGTCTGATCATTCAGGCGTCTGATATGTGCAGTAATAACCTCAAATTAAGGGTAGAGCCTAGACTACCAATGGCATTCAAGCATATCAGACATCCAACAATCCCACAACTTCATAAGGAAAATGTATTTGAAAATGACACAAATGGTCAAACGTCAAGAACTGTATTGCCATGAAAAGAGCAGTTCTTTATGTTAAAAGGAGACCTGTAACTTTATATAACAGAAATCACAATAACGCATAATCGTAAGGGAACTTTGCTCTGGAAATAACATGGGTGTCTCAGAAAGGCCTTAGAACAGGAAAGCCAACAGCATATAGTCTGTGGAACAATGTAAACTGACCAAGATCATATTTACATTTATTGATGAGGTTTCACCTGATCAAATGAATTTATTACTTATAAACATTAATCACAAGTGATTAATCTCATTCTAAAGAAGATCCTAAAAAAGGTAAGTTGCATCCCAAAGATTTTATTTCTTCCCAGAAATTGCAATGAGAGCCTAGAATAACTAATTTGCACACAACTCTCTACAGTTTGAAAGCAGACCTCTGTGCTATGCAAGATGAACCATCCCACAGGGGACGCAGGCAAGGTCTTTCCTTAAGAACTTTAGAAAAATCTTACCAAGCATCTGGATATGCTTTTAATGATCCTACTAAACAGTTAATCTGGCCAGCATCTGATAGTATCTAAACTGAAGGAAGAATAACAATCTTAAGCTTAATTATAGTTCTTCTCAGCTACAGCCAAAACCCACTGCATGTCCAAGAGATTCAGAACTATGGTACTGGTTTTCAGTGGCATCTGAGCTAAACCAGTGGTATAAAAGCCTGATTTAGGAAGTCAAGGACACTGGCAGACAAATAGAGCTCTCACTGGTCTGACAGAGACATCTTTGAGAGAGAGAGGCTCATTCACCAGGAGGGAAATCACTGAAATCCTGAGGCTGTTGGTGTCTCACGCCAAGATCATCTTCACTGAACCAGGTGTAGAAAAAAAGTCAGTGCAAAATTTTTGTCATACAGCCCAGTGCATGTGAGAAGGAATTGATTATCTAAAATACGTGGACCTTAAAATCAAAATACATTCCTTCCTAGCTCTCCTAGTTTGTGTAATATATTCAATAGGTATTTGATAAAAGTTTTTTAACACAGCCTTACTGAACACATATACAATTCACAGTGGGAAATAGTGTAGCTGCCCTGTAGGGATTTTTCAAAACTGCTAATGAGTGAGGCACATGCTAAAATAAAGGGGGGTGGGGGGGTGTAGGGGTGGAGGTATTTTGGGGGTTGGGGATTTTTTGCGGGGGGAGGGGGAGGTGGTGGTGGTGGTGGGTGTCACAGTTCTTATATCAGAACAGTCCAGAATCTACACAGTCACAATTTTTCATCTTCTTCAGTACACATCAGCCAACCTCTAAGAATTGAGAGACATCCAGACACTGAAAAACTGATCTTAAGATCTAAAGTAGTTACTTGGGCTATTAAGAAACTTTTGCTTTCCTTCAATGCATAGCTTTTTCAGAAAAGAAAGGCTTAAGAATGTGATGAAAAAAACTGCCACTGTTGAGATTAATTTGGAAGACCGAATCAGTTGGTATTCAGCTCAAGAAATTCTGTGGGCATTGCTGTTTGCTACTACAAAAGCCAAGATCATCAAGGATAACTCTGTACTCCCTGTTGTGGCACCTCAGCTTCTAATGAATTTAGCCATCTGACCCTGAAACATCATTCCTCAAAGTACAGCCTTCTGACTGTGGCATTTCTGGGAACAGTACCAATATATGACAGCAATCACTGTATGTGTTGTTAATGCCTGTGGCTAGATTTTGTATTTTGGAATACCTTGAGGCATTGGGTAATGTGGATATTGGACAATCCTTGTTGATTTACAAAGTCATAGTGTATCTAAAAGTACCATGGCAATTACTGTTTGATAAATGATGTAGCCTTTGGAAGAAAGGACACCCTTCCTTTCAAAGGATACATTATGAAATACTATAAGTTATAAGGGGATACTAAGTCACCGCATACTTTGAAACAGTGTACAAATAAGTACTGGTTCTAGTTATATGAATATATCGAGACATAAAGTAATACACTTTTTTTGTCTTAAAAGATCACTAAATGGTTTAAAAATAAAGGTACTATACTGATATGCTATGTCTTTGCCTAGAGCAAGCTAAACAAACAAAAAGACCCTTGGAATCCTCTCCCCCTTTCTAAGGAAAAGGCAGTGTTCAAAGATCTAAGCTATGTCTACACGATCCTAATTTTCATATCTCTGATTTTAAGCTTAAGTGATCTAAGAGGAATTTTTGGTTCCTGAATACTGTTACAGCATGTTTTGCCTTCAGTGTGCTAGCAACTCAGCCTTAGTAATACCAAGGGTCTGCAATTTGCAGCTCTGTAAGCTTCCCCCTAAGCCATTGAGGCAGTGTTTTCCAGAGCCTCCCTAGCAGTATTTTTTCTTTTTCTCTTGATGTTCTCAAACTCTAGGTCTTGTGTTGTTACTCTCACAGTCTTGCAACTGCAAATCCCAATAGTTTTGTTATGGCAGGCCCTCGTGGAAACAACTAACACCACAGCGAGAATGGTCCCTCTTTTGCCCACCCTCCCGCATTAGCTTTCCTTACCTTCTGTTTTGTAGACTTTAGTTTATAATAGAGAAAAACAAAATATAGTGTGCAGCAAAATAGATAGTATTCATTCAAATACCTAGTAAATATTGTCCAATAATAAATTTTAATACCAATGTGCAACACTTGAAACTAAAAATTATCGTACTCCAATCATCCTGAATAGCATGAAGAATGGAAAAAAAAAAAAGATGGGACTTTTCACATGATCTTGAGTATACAGTGCAAGGGGAGAAGCACGGCAAAAAAAATCAACCTCGTCATCTTCATTGTTTCTACCAGCTGCATCAAAGAAAACCCCAAAGAAACGTGCTCATCAGGAATTTCCCACCATTGCCACTGCTTTTCCTGGACTGCCACTGGGGAGAGTCTGCCTTTCTCTTTTAGCTCTCCCATTTGGTTCGTATTTTTCTCCTATTTTCTGCCTAAAGTAATATTCATCATTAAACCACATTAATAAAACTGTGTACGTCAGCCTGTCTCAACACCCTTTGTGTAACAATATTTATGAAAATCTAGAATGAGAATTCTTTCCTATGTCTATGAAAAGAGCTGAAGTCAATTTACTACCTTCAAAATCATGGTGGATAGTCCAGAGTGACTCCTGGCATGAATTTAGTTACATCTAGATCAGAGAACCTAGAAGCACTTCCCAGCCTGAGTGCTAGAGCTATATCCTGATTCTGTATTTGGCCAAGGCTCACATTCTCACCTTCTCCCCTCCTTTTCAAAGTGGCCATCTTGTGCCTTTCTGAAGCAAGATTGAGTGGTGTTGCAGGTTTGGGGTTTTCTCAGTCTAGATGCCTGAAAACCACTTCCTCTCCTACAGAACATAAGCCAAATCAAAGCTAAACAAGCAAACAAGCATACAAAAACCAGTAATAAATTCATTCTTTCATTCCTCTCCAGTCCCCTTCCCCCCAAAAAACCCCAAAAAAACAACCCCAAAACTATTCTTAGGGATATATAAAAGACTCTGGGAAGCATGTAACAGTGTAGACGAAGTCTAGATTATTTATCCTTTTCTAACCTATTTTATTTCTTTTTCTATGGAGTAATGTTTATGCTTTTGCAAATAAAGACAAAATATTGTTCCACAAAAAAAAATTGAGTTCTTCAGCCAAATTTTTTATCAATCTTCTCTAGAAAACTACTTCTGGGTTGAGATACCTACTTACATAAAATTCAGTGCTTATTTATTCATAGAAAGTATGTACTATAAATAATCAATCCTGCTGCATGTCAGAGCAGAAAAAGAAGTTGGCATAAGGTAATAAAGTAAGTTGTAGTGGATTTTTTTCCTCCTCCATTTCATTTTTCATCCTCCTGCACATGAAACTTTTACCTGTCTAAACACAAAATCTGAGCACTGGGAGTTAGCATGGATTCAGAATTAAAAACATTTCTGCCTGAATTTAAATTCTGATAAAACAAAATTCTCCTGTTTAACAAGAATTGTCTAAGGAGGACAAATACATTTAAAAGATAATTTTATCTCTAAAAATCCTATGTTTAAATTCTAAGCCTATTTACACATAGTAAAATGTGTGTCACGTTCAAGAATCTCATTTTCACCACCTCCTGTCATTCACCTCTGTCCTTGTCTTAACTTTTCAGAGTCACAGTGTCAAGAAGGTTAATGCAGTTACATGAATTTGTGATGGACCACTTCACTCACATTCACTAGGGCAAACATATATGGCTGGCTGGTAAACAATTTACTCCACAGAGAACAAATTCTTCTTGGCTTAAAAGAAACCCCTGCCAAATTAATACATTAAATGATGAGATGTTAGCTGCAAAAGGTGGAGAAAAATCCTGGAACATGATTATCTTTTTTTAAGCACTAAATTAATACTTCTAGACACCCAAATATTAGGCACAGTGCCACTGAAGACAATGGTATAAACTAATATAAAAACAGTGTTAATGAGATCTTAGTTATAATCTTTTAAATATACAGCTCACAGCAAGTGAAGAAAAATGGCTCTTAAAAGTGATGATGCATGCATTATGTCCATTTATGTGTATAGAGGAAGCTTGTTTATTAAGGATATGCAAGGAAGGCTAGTACTCTGCATATTCTGAGGAAAAACTGATTTCTTTTGGCTGCTTTATATCTCACCAAAGATCTACTACTTTAAAAGACAACATTTTGGGCTAGGCAGAGGTACATCAATTCTATTTTGTTTTAAAAAGTGATCAAAGAGAAGATTTGTAGCTATGGAATATAACTTAGATGTGAGGTAATAATACAGCAGCCCCTGCACTGACTCTTCATTAACTATTACATTAACATCTTTCAGTGATTTATATGAGGAGGATGAAGATACATTTTACTCTAATTTTTTTCCCTACCACCACCATGTAACAGTGACAGAACCACCAAAACCCACATAGTTTTTTAAGCCTGCCTTTATATAATACCAGGTAAATTTCTCCACATTCTGCATGCACTTCTCTGCAAGACTAATTTCGCCCATGTACTGCAGGTTAATAGTAAAATTTGCTATATAGAGAAAAAACAAAAACAACAAACAAACAAACCCCCCCCCCAAAAACCAACAAAACAAAAAAAAAAAAAAAAAACAACACCCAAAAAACCATGTATTTGAAATAAAAAAAGGGAAAAATGAGATAAAAACAAACAAACAAATAATCCTAAATAGAGATATATTCAGTGATGATGCCACTGGATATGGTTTCCTTAAAAAGCAATGGTGATATTTGAATATATGATTTATTTGAACAAAAAAAATTTTAAAAGATTATTCAGAAGAAAACAGACTCAATTTCAAAGAGTACAATCTAGATCCCTATAGAGTGATGATGGTACTAAGAAACGTACGTTTTACCCTGATCGTATAGTGAACCTACCTCTAATACATTGCACCCCCTCAGGCTAAACCAAACTCTCATGTCCAAAAGCATCACCTCCTTTGAAAGTCTGCCTTGACCCATATCCCACTCTCATAAGCTCTCCAGAATCCAGTATTTGAACTGTTACTCCTCTTACTACTCTACTGTCTATGCTCTAGTATGTCTACTGTCCCTATGTGTCATTCCCATATTCCTATCCTTTTCTTACATTTTCATGTTGTTTCTTTAGAGAGCACTCTGTATTTGTTTTGAGACTCTACCCCAACTGCAACCAACTTCTTACTTCATCCCACTCACTCTCCTCCATTAATATTCTGTTTCTGTGAAAGCTAATCCTGTTAACCTTCCTTTAAAACTGGTAATCTGTCTGCAACTCACTGCCTGTTTACAGTCTCTGACTAGGATGGGCATCTTGAGGCGATGATGAACAAGAGAAGGAGGGGTTTGGTCATTTAAGAAGCATCCTGATCCTGCACAGAGGAAGAGGCAAAAACTGGAATATGCAGTCTCCTCATCTTAGACATAATTATGCTCAGTGATTAGCTTTCAGGTCTTAAGAGGTAGAAGTGGTATTGTGAATGCCATTGTTGCTGTTAAAAAACCCATGAATTTTTTTCCAAAATGGAGCTGGACCAGCTCCCCACCATCCTTATTGACACCTCTGGCTCCAGACAGTATCTTCTCCAACTTTATGAGCTTTGGTTCGTCTTGAATAAACCACCTATAACTGGTTTCAGAAAGCAGTGAAGTATCAAGCCTAATCAAATGGCCACCCTCCAGAGGCAAGCAGAAACTAAAATCTACCACAGAAGGATGTTTCTGTGAAGTGTTATGGTCCAGTGATCATTTACTCATATACCAAATACAAGACTTATTTAGCTTTCCATTCTTATCTAGCTAAGATAATTCAACATGCTACCACTATACAACTGCTCCTGTTTCCTGTCCTTTCTACAGCATTGCTAATATAATTTATATATTGCTAATATAATTTCTATTGCCAGAACAAGAAATCCTTCACAAAAAGGCACTCAAATTCAGCATAAGAGAGCTGCTAATGCAAATGACCCAAGAAACAATAGGGTTTCTGCTTTAGCTATTGAAGCCATCATCATCATATTGACCAGTATTACACCTTTAATAAATCATGAATGGAAGAAAGCCCTTCCCAGCATCTGGAATGCTAAGACAAAAGAAAAAAAAAGAAAATAAACAAAACCCAAACAACTAAACAAAAAAACCCCTGGATCTTCAGTCGTACTCGTTTTAGATCAGAAAGGCAGAAATAGAGAAAATGAAAGATCCTAAGTACATGTTCTCATTTCAGTTTTCTGAAGCCAAAAGTCTTAGACAAGATAGATTTGGGCAGGAGGACAGTTGACTAGAACATCTTATTTCCAAAGCAAAAAAGTAAGGGAAAATACAGACTAACATTTCCAAGGAGAAATATTTATTTGCTACACTATAAAATGAAGATGGCCCAGCTCTTCTAGTAGAGAACTACTTTTGCTTGTGCTTGCATGCCACTCCGTGATGACAGCAACTCAATGTAAAGATAATGGTACATGCTAACTGCACCATTAACCCACTGCATTTCAGTAACATCTCACCTCTGTACCAGATCAGGGCAATCAACGCAGCATGCCTTTCACAGTCCAGTAGTATAAAAATCTTACTGACCTTTCTAATTTACTCTGTTCTTTAAATAGATGTACCAGCTGCCCTGCATTATCAAATTCCTAAGACACTGTATCTGAAACATTATCTAAATGTAAAGATGACATCAAACCAATATAAACACTAAGCATTTCTCTTCAAAAGCCATAATTCAAACACAGTTCAGCTACAAATCTTGAGAAAAAGACATAACAAATGCAAGATTAAACAAAGTAATGTATTTTTTTAATAACTGTTAACGTGTTCAGATTGAAGCAATAAGCCCACTTATCCTGCACTATAACTTGCGCACCTGAACTAAAGCAAAGTAGTATCACAATGAGCATGAAATTAGTATGTTATTTCTTCCCTAAGGAGATCTCCTCCAACTCCAAGATTAATTTCCAGTTATGCCAATTGCTGTTATTTAATCTGTCAAAAACAGTGGATCTGCATCATCTGTCCCCCAATTCACCACCTGCACATTGGAAACTACACACACGGAACATTTCTAATTTGGGCAGCAGACCTACTGCTGGCTGTGTTAATACAAATTCACAGCTGCGGGTGCCACAGCTCATCTGTCTGCACTGAGAACTTATCTTTGCTTTCATGTAGATGATGTAAAATGCAGAAGGCAGACATTGTAATAACTACATTAGTGATGTAAGCTTGGGAGGCTCCAACCAACAAATCAGTGACTATGTACCTGACTGAGAAGCAACACTTTGATTGATGAATGCCATCTTGAAGTATTACATTGAACTTTCTGCTCTAAAGTTTGGGTGCAGGTAACATTTCATACAGCAATAACTCAGTAGCTACTTCCTCTGGTTTTTTGCTGGATTTTTTTTCTGAGACATCCCATGAAATCCAGATACAGTGCTATTATTTTACAAACTTCAGATAGTTTTGGCAATGGCAGATGTACCGAAGATTCACATGGGCCTTACCTTTCCTTCCACAATTCCTCTGGAATTCAAGACATGATTTTTGCCCTTTTTTGTGAAAATCGCCGATGAAATAATATTGAAATCCATGATCTAAAAAAGTACAACTTAAAATCCAGGGAGATAACAGTATTACAATGCTAGTTTGGAGATAAGGCAAAAACTGCCTCTTCAGCACAACCACAGATAAGAAGATGGCTGCATGGAAGGGTGTACAAACTGGATGTGTATACTCCATCAGTTTGGTTACTAAAATGTACCCGGCTTCTGTTAAAAAGCAGATCCAAGAAACTTTAGGAAGAAATCACAGGTAGTAGTAAGTCTGTACAACCATTTGTCTTTATAAGCAGTCGTGAACAGAACATGAGTTGAGACAGTACATGCTCCTACACCATCTAGCATACTTTTCTAGTGTGCATAATCATCCACACCTGTAACAAACTCTTCAAGGAAGGGATGGAGATGCATTATTTTCCAGAGCCTACTGCTTTCTTTTTTACTTTTCAAAGGTTTGAAGGCAATTTCATTAGCAGAATTTAAAATGAAGTGGGCAGAAAACTTTTAAGCTGTATGACACTGACAGTTCTATGCAAATACTCCATATAATTCTACCCAAATACTACTTACTCATAGGACCTGACCAAAAGCTTTTTGAAATAAACAGGAATCTTTACACTGAATCCAACAAGACACAGTCCCATGACATTAATCTGTCAATGGACTACTAGTCTCAGTCCTATTACACATCTGTTAATACTAATGGTTTTGCTACATCCAATAAGAAAATGAGCAAAAATTTATTCTATGTTAGCGTATGGCTTATATGTTCCCATATGAATAATATACTAATTTTGTTTATTTGAAAAGACAGATCTGGAAATCTTTCACAGCAGATCAGAAAAGGTAGAATCATATCTCAAAGCATAAATATATTCCCTATATAACTTTCAGGTAATTTGCAACATGTTCTATATATGCCTAAGTGCTTGAAAGCAGTATTTCATGGATACACGATATAGATTGGTAAAGTAAAGTAGTAGAGAGAAAGGAAAAAATGTTTTATTTGTTTTCAGAAAAAGAATTTTCAGATGTATAATTATTATATTGATAAATTTTGAGTAATTCACGGCTCTTTTTAATAGCAGAGTTCTGTGTACTGTCTGCAAACAACTTCATTTATAAACAGATGAAAAGCTATCTAGTACATCTACTTTGCAAGCTTAAGTTTTATGGAAATCTCAAAAAGTAAGTCTAAAATCAGGACAACAAAAGTCAGCATAAAATGAATATATAGAAATAGACACAAAGATTCTGGTTCTGTTCCAAATTCTTTATTTCAAAATGAGACTAGCAGTTTTGCCCTTGTTGTATTACATTTGGATGAATAGGAGATAAGGCTTTTACATATCAGAAGTCAGAAGTATGACATCTAATGTAGTATTTGTTTATTGGAATAGAACAAATAGGTATTTGGACCTGATTACTGAACAGTCTGTTTTGGAATTAAAAAAACCACCAAACAGAAAAGTTATTGAAGTTCATCCACATACTTTCCACCAGAGTTCAAAAGCATAAAATAAATCCTGTTACAGAAAATATAACTAATTTATTTGAGCCCCCCCCCATAGCATTTCTAAACAGTCTTTTGAAAGAAGACTTGTTTTCATTAAACTGAGTATTTTTTTCACTAAGGGTCCAAACTGACTTTAAAGCATAAAGACATAAAGAAAAAAACAACATAAAGACTCGATTGCCAACCCGGAGATGTCTGGCAACAATATCACAAGATCACCACATGATGGCACTGATCAACATGGCTGGTCAGTCTTACTTGGAAAGACCATTAACTTGGCAGCAACACAGTCCCAAGAATTTTAAAACCTGTTCCTTCGAGGTCTGTGCTGGGCCTGTAGCGGACCCAGACACTACAGCAATAGGCATTTTCAAAATAGTCAGGCCATTGGACCACTTCAAGCAATCCTTTGGGACAGAAATCCTATTCATGATTGTCCTCTTCCATTTCTGGCTGCACTAGACTCCTCCTCAATTACAGTGACTACCTCCACTTGGAGAACAAAGGAAAGGTCTTAACTCTGGACTCATTTGCACTGAGAAGCAGTAGGCTATATATTTTTGTCTACTGCATTCAACAGATGCAAATCTAGAAGATACTGTTAGATGGAAGTTTGCTACCATCAAATCATGCCACTGCTATTTCATCTGTCATCTATTATGGTGAAATATTGAAGTGGCAATGATTTGTGTAACTAGATCTCAAAATTATTATTTTATTTATGTAAAAATAAATTAATATACAAGTAAATAAAAATGAGCTAATTCATTCTATATATGAAATCATGACAGCCACTGCAGAATTAGCTATAATTGACTGTTGGCTAATCTAGGAAGAAAACCAAACATTTTATTCTACAAATCTCTTATATAGTTAATTATTATGAAATTATTACATTCTATCTAATAAAAGAATTAGATTCTTTAGTGTGATTCTGCCTCAATCTGTGCAATATTTAAAAATAGTCCCTTTATAAGCAATGAAAAAGAATTCTTTTAAAGGAAGTTATTTGAATAACAGTAAATTATGACAGTTATGTACTCCTCTAGTTTTTAGAGTGAACTGAATCAGTCCACTGTGATACTGTCTCAAATTATTTTTTCTAATAAGAGTGCCATTAATTTTCAAACCTTACCTCTCCTGAAAGGCTCAGCCTCCCCATCAAGTTGCAAATCTTAGTGAGCACATAAGTAACAGAATACAGACAAGCATGGAAAATCCTAACCCTCTACTGAAGCTATTCAGTGGCATACACTCACCAAAATACATCCTGTGACACTAAGTGGTGTGTGGGCTCAGCACAGAAGACAGCCGAAAGAAAGAATCATACATTGTGACATCAGTGACTACAATTTATTTTTAGATTCTTACAGTACAAATCTGAGCAGTGCTAGCTAGGGATCATTCCAGCAGCTAGAGATCATTCCAGTGTGTGGTCATAGAATCATAGAATCGTCTAGGCTGGAAAGGACCTTTAAGATCATCAAGTCCAACCGTTAACCTAGCACTGCCATCCCACCACTAAACCATGTCCCTAAGCACCTCATCTACCCTTCTTTTAAATACCTCCAGGGACGGGGACTCAACCACCTCCCTGGGCAGCCCATTCCAGTGCCTGACAACCCTTTCTGTGAAGAAATTTTTCATGCATTTGGTTTGAATTAGCTGTGCCACTGGTAAAACCCCACTGCAGATCTCACGGGAAAACTCAGTTCTCTAGAAGGGCTGCTTCTATTCAGAACCTCATATGAGCTATACATGCAATCCATAAAGTAATCCTGTTTCATATACAGCTTATTTTTAGTGTCAAAGTTTGTCCCCATTAGTTTACATGGGTTAAAGAGAGATGAGTTGACTCTAACATCTCCAGAATAATATCCTACCTTTTAAATTCAACCACTGCAAACTGTAAACTATTTTTCAGTTTTCTCTTCTCTACCCTTATATCCATTTTCAAGTTGAGAAAAGTTCATTAATAGGGTGGCCTATCTCATTGCAAATAATTTTTGAAGAGTATTATCAGTAAAACTAGTTTTTCCTCCACTGGACAGCGAGGTGGATTTTTTTCTTTGGTGTTTGGGGTTTTTTTTATTGGTGCTTCTTTTTTTCCTTTCAAATCCAATCTAGGGACTACTAAAACAAATACAATGAGAAGCAGAGAACTATTAAAAGGTGACAGAGTTGAGTACATAACCCTGTCAGATGTGAGGATCGAAATGGCTCACAGCATAAATGCTTTACAAACATTGCTTGATAGCACCTGAGTTGAACTGTGACAGAGGATAGCTGCAGTTGGACATGAAAGCCTTATATTGATTTGTGATTTTTTTTTATTTTTTCTAAAGACTCACAGCCTTAGAATTCAGTGCACATAACTAACCAATCTTACTCATGCAGAAGAGATCTTGAAACTCCATGACAAGCCTTCAAGTGACAGAATGACTAAATTATATGCTGGTTATAGCATGATGCTTATTCCTGTCCTACCCAGGTGGAGCTGTTCTTTACACTATGTGATTCAGCCATCAAATAGCAGCATGTGTGTTTGAAAGGCCAAGAGGAGGCTGTATTGAGAACCTGTCAAAAACAAATGTGCAAACCTCTATGCAGCAGCCAGTAAATGTTCCTTGAATCACTCTTTTGTTAAAAAAAAAGCCAAACAAATCCTTGTTTCTATATGATATCTTTAATAAAAAGCTTCAGTTAAACAGCTTTTCTTTCTGCCTCTTGCCTTCATCTCTACATGACAGGTCTTCAGCTGAAGGATGCCTATTAAGATTGACATTTTTATCAGACGTAAAAATTGTCAGGTGAATGATCTGCCCAGGAACATGGGATCAGCTAAAAAGATAAAGTCTTTGTAAGAATAAAAAATATAAAGGATAGAACAGTATCTCCAGTAAACCTACTACTGGTTTTGTCACTTGTCCTAGTTTAATCCAGTTGGCCTGTTTCATTCACGCTGAGATTTGCTTTTTGTTTGCTTGCATTGTGATGCCTTTAAACGAAATGACACTTCATCACTGACCACTGCACTTTGCTGATCAAGAAGAAACATAGGGAATTTTTTAATTTACAGTCTACATGTTTGTGATATAGCACGGCATTTTAAAACAATACCAGGCAAGTAATCACTCCCTCCAGAAATGCAGAAGGAAGAAAATGTATTTGCTTGTCTGCACAAATGTTTTCCAGTAGCGAACAAACCTAAGGGCCATTAAATTCAATGCAAAAAAAAAAAAAAAAAAAAAAAAAAGATTTAAATTAGCTTTGAATTAGAATCCTCTTGAAGACCAATGCGTTTTGGATGCCAAAGCGAATTTCAGTTTTAGTACCTGGTACAACTTAATAGGTTGTACTTGCACACAGCATACCAACAATAATTGCATCTATATGATATGCAGGCATATGAAGGGAGAGAGCAATAACAGCTGTATTTATACACAAAGGTGTAATAATTTCAAGATTATAAAAATGAGTAGGTCAACATTAAATTTAATTTTATATTATTCTTAGAAAACACATGCCATCATCTCGCTGTTCTGAGTTACCAGAAACTGCATGGCGTGTTTTCATGTTCTCAGTCTTTAATGATTCATTGCAATATGATTCATAAGACAATGCATGCAACCCCCTACTCAGTAATATAAGCAAAAAAATACCTGAAATGTCCTGCCTCGACGCACATCTATATAGGTGCTACCTATACAGAAGCCTATATATGTGATACTAATAGACCTAATACCAAATGCATATTTTGTAAGTAAAATGAAAACCAAATGCAGGGTTCATTCGACATACGAAAGCAGCTCACTTTTACAAAGCAAAGTCGTGTTCTCATCTAGGAATTAAAATTAGTGGAAATAATTATTTCTTTTCTTAGGGTGACAGAAAACAGTTTATTTCTTTAGTGCTAACAGAGGATTTATGCGTCTAACAATTAATAAACTTGCATCCCATGGGATGTGGACTATTGCCCTTCTGTTTATGAGACATCTAAATTAACAGTTATATTTATTTTTTAGGAGAAAAATATCAGAGATTTCCATTTTGGTGTAACTGCTTATAAACTCACCTGGTTAAACTTTGTTTTCTGATCACCTAGTTCTAAAGATAGGCATATATGCCCTTAACATTATTAATCATTTAAAAACCGAAATCGGTCTAGAATTTTATAGCGTTTGCTTTCAACACTGATCAAACATGGCTAACGGGCTCTTTTTTCTTTTTTTCTCTTTCCCTTTTCGGTGGCGGCTTGTTTTTAAACACAGAACACCTAAACCTGCCTGTGCGTTCCTGCCATCCTTGTGACAAGCGGCACCTCCACAAAGCCCACGGATGCAAAAAGCCGAACACGGGCACCTCGTACCACAGCTTAAACGGCTACCACCCGCCTCTGCTCACCGCATTGCCAAAGGCCATGACAGCCCAGACTGGCACACTCGATCTGCCCAACCGAGCACGGAGGCAGCTCCTTCGCATCCTACTCTGCCTTTGACGGAGTTTTGCGCCCCGACCTCCCGCCCCGCGCGTTTTCCCGCCTCCCCGCGCTCACCCCCACGCCAATCCGGATGAAAAAAAAAAAAACAAAAAAAAAAACCAAACCCAAACCCACCGAACCTCCCTTCAACACCCCGCCGTTGCCCCCCTTCTCCCCCCGGGCTCTCGCAGCGCCACGCGGGCGGCCCCTGCCCCCCGCCGGCGGGCACCGCGCGGTCGCCGAGCGCCGGCGGGCACGGGACGGCCCCGCGGCGGGGCGCGCGGCGCTGCGGCGCGGGAGCCGGCGGGCGGACGCGCGGCGCGGCTGGAAGGGCCCGCAGCGCCACCTGGCGGCCGCGCCCCGCCACCGCCGCCCCCGCCTCCCCCGCAAACTTCGCTCCCCCCACGCCGAGTGCCCGAGCCGGCCAAGTTTCCCGCCGCGCCGCCATCTATTCTTAGCCCTTCTCAAGGCACGACGGCGGGACACCCACCCCACCCCACCCCACTCCCCATCCCCCAACCACCACCCACCACCGCTACCCGCGCCCGCGCACCCCGCGCTGACGGCGGCCCGGGCCGCGCAGCGGGGCGCCCCCCCCCCGGGGGGGGGGGGGCCCTTCCCCTGGGGAAGGAGCAAAGCCCCGGCGGCCGCGGAGGCGCCTCACGCTGCCAGCTCCCGCCTCGCCCGCCCCCGCCCCAGCTTTGCAGAAGAGGCCGATTTACTGTCGAGCTTGGGGGGGGGGGGGAGGGGGGGAAGGTGGTGGTGTTTGGTTTTTTTTTTTGCCCCCCCTCCATGGCCAGCGCTCCGCGCACGCTGGCTCTCCCCAGTGCCAGTCCCCGGCTCCATCACGTGCGGAAACCCATGCCCATCACAAAAGCGGGCATTTTATCCGAGCTCAGACAGGAAAGAAAGAACGAAAGAAAGAAAGAATGAAAGAGAGAAAGAAAGAAAAAGAAGAAAAGGGGGGGGGGGGGGGAGGAAAACCCACCACGGAATAGCTAAAACCAAAGCGGGTGAACCACTTAATCCAAGAAGAGCCAAGATTTCCTCGGAACAGCCGCCTCCCTTGTTCTCCCCCCCCGCTCCCGTCCCCTTTTGCTTTTTTGTGGTTGTGGTGGTGGCGAGGGAAGTGGTTAACCAAAAACCTAAGTGTTGGTTTTGTGTTTCCCTGAAAACCACAGGCGCACACAGAGCATGAGGTACCGCTCCTGCCCCTCTCCGCGCTTGCAGGAAACTGTGGCTTTGCTCTTACTCTCTCTCCCTGTACTGCAGATATTTTTCCCTCCTCTCCTCCACACTCTTCTGTTTATTTGGCTGTAAGGCAGAGCTACTTTGTAAACATCTCACACAGAACCCCAGAGCCTTTCCAAATAGCTGATTGCAGCAAAATGCCTCCAAACAAATTATGGTGCAAGGGGGATATAGGGACGAGACCGAAGCGGATAAAAAAGAAATAAATTTGCATAAATATGCATATGTGACAACGAGATCGCGTATGATGGTGGAGATGGCAGAAAGAAAGTATCGCTTTATCATGATGGAAAAAGTAAAAGCACAGACGACTGCAGCAAACTGCTCGCCCTTTGCCAGAGTACCAACTGCAACACCTCTCCCTCTCTCCCCCACCCTCGCCGAAAAAAAAAGGGGGGGGTGGGGGGAGAGAAGCAACAGAAAAAATGAAAAAGAACACTGAAATGGCAAATCCAGTACTCCTACCTTAACACTGGAATAGCTGCAGAAGCATAGGGGTCTTTTTTACACAGCCAGATTCTTTCAGGAAATCCTCTCGGGCTATCATGCAGCCGGGATTATTCACACACGGTTCCTGCTCTCCTTTTTGGAATCCAACGCGATTCGCTTCTCCGAAGGAATGCAACGACCACGAAGGGGGGGGGGGGGGGGGGGGGGGGGGAATTAAAAATAACAACAAGAAAGACAACAACACTGGATTTGGAGGAGACTCGTGTTCTCGGTTGTAAGCGACCTACATTCAGGCAGAAAATTCATTGCAATCACTGCGAGAGGGAGAGTTGGGTCTGCGAGCAGGAGCTGTGATTGCCTATGCAGGGAGACCGAGCCGGGGAGAGACTGATCTGCAAGGCAAGGCGAGCTGGGAGGGGGGGGGGGGGGAGGAGAGCAGAGCCGGGGGGGGAAAGAGAGAGGTCCAGGCTGTACCAGGCGCTCTCCTCCTGCTATTGGACCAAACAGAATGAAATTTACGAAGCCGGCAGCCAATAGCTCTCCGCAGTCAGCCCCATCACTACAGAAACCGTATCCCCATCCCCTGCCTCTTGCGCGGAGCGTCGCATCCCCGCGCGAAGCGGCGGCGGCGGCGGCGGCGGCAGATCCCGGCCGGGTGCCTGCGGGGCGGAACAGGTGGGCACGGCGCACATGGAGAAGGCAACGTCTGTGCTCTGGGCCCCTGTGGGCCCCTCTGTGTGCCCCTGGTGTGCGCCTCTGTGCCCCTCTGTGCCCCTCTGTGTGCCCCTGTGTGCCTCTGTGTGTGTGTCGGGGTCGGGGGGGATCACACTATCCAGACCGCCCATGGTCTTATACAGCAAGCGTAGTCTTTGTTAACCCTTGAAAAACTGCAGTTTCTACAGCACCAGCCTGTTGTCACTGTACTTACCCATATGCATTGACATGGAGCTAACAGTGTAATTGCACGCCAACCGCTGAGGGGTTTTGTTCCTGTTCCCCTCCTCCTGCACAAAAATAGCAAAGGCGACATTTGCCCAGTGCTCAATAGTTGTTAACAGATTTTTATTTTTTTTTCCAGTTGTTTAACATCCATATTTTAGTTAGCTCACCACTGTTGTGAAGGTCAAGTGTAAGGGCTGAAGAGGGGGCCCTGTGGTTATTGCCAAGTACTACAAGGCAGGGTCTCTGGTTCACTTCCTGTGTATAATTTCAGACTAAGAGTGGTGTAGCAAATATGTGCTCAGGCCTCTGAGCCTGTGTCACTATCTTGTGTCACTCCATAGCATGTTCCTTTGATCAGCTTAAAACCAGTACTTAACTTTACCCAGAGCACGAGACCCTGAACCGAGACCAGGTGAGGATTGGCCAAGTTCCCTGAGAACAAGGCAGAGAACAAAATAAAGAGGTCTTGAAGATCTTTCAATAGTTTGAAACAAATATCATATTCATGCCTTGACGAGACTTCCTGCCACAAGACTTAGATTAGACTTTGTAACTTGAGTCTTTGACATTTTCAAATGCTGAAAAAAAAGAAAAAATAAATAAATCAGCAGCTCTTCTTTTCTAGATGTTTTGTTTCTACCACCACACCAGTTCCTCAAAAGAAAGCAGATAGTGCTTTGTTTTCTCAAATCTGAATTCTGGCTGTGATATCAGGCTTATCAATCACTTCTATGCTCTCCTGTTTCAAGTGGTAAAGGAATATATACTACCTGATTTAAAGATAACATCTAGCAGACAACAGTAGGCCTGTTGTGTGTCTGTTCTTATATGGTGTTTTGTTACATGGTATGAAGCATACTTTCTTCAGTACCACTTAGGAAGGCATGCTTTGGTTTTGAATGTTGTAAATCTAAGTACAGCTGTAATTCACTGACTTAAAACGTTTTAAGCAATGCAATAGCTACGTTAAACTGTTAACTTATTTGTCAGTGAAATAATTATTTTTATATTACTTAATTATATGTTTTGCCTTACTTATTTTAAGTGACTCTAGCAGCAGGTGTTCATGCAAGTGAATTTTACTGCTTTTGTTATTTTAATAACGCACCAAGAATGTGCAACCAATCATATTGCTTGACTGAGTGAACATTTTGACACATTTAGAAAAGATGTCATCTTGCACTGCCATCTGTCCCAAATTTTGCAGGACAGTCTTTATTTTGATGAGTATGTCATGCATTTTACAAGATAAATTTGGAGGATATTAAAGTATGCACTAGTTAATCTGAATAATGATCTCCCACCTGTGTTGTAATATCAGGAGGCAATTTATTACAGGTTACCAAAGGACCATCTCTAATGTTTGCAACTACTGTTTGCAACTATGACCCAAATATTCTCAAACACGGAAATAAAGCTAAACTTTCCATAGACTCTACACAAGTATATGATCAAAGGATCTAAGTAGAAGGTGTTTGGTGAGAACAGTGGAATCACTTTTTTCCTCTTACGACTTTCAAAAAGCTAAATGTACAACTGGAAGCTGTGGCTTATTTGGGAGGGTATCTGCAGCAATCCACTCCATATTTACAACAGCAAGCAGGAGTCCAGGAGCAATCATTCAGAGAGAAGAATGCCACTTGCTAAGTAACACCATCGCTTCTTACAAGGAGGCATTGTATTATAGTATTAACCCAACTTGACTCTACTTGTAAACAGTGAAATCTAAAGAAATCACTGTACATGACAGTCTGACTGAAGACAGGCCAAACTCTGCTGGGTTCCATCCCGTGCAACCTCTTTTTGTGTCAGTCGATCTGAGGCATGATTTGGTCTCCCACATCCAATCACTGTAAAATTTCCACGAGTTCATTTCTAAATCAGATATAGCGTGTTGCATACTGATGCTCAAATTAATAGCAAGAAAGTATAGCTGTTGTTTAACAAAGAAAATAAAAGAAAAAGTGCCTCACAAATTTTGTTTGGTTGGTTAGCTATTCATTCAAAACAATTCATATTAAAAATGCAAACCTGAAACAGAACAAGAAGGGCTTTCTACAAGCGCTTGAACAGCAGTTGACTCTTTACCCCTCCCTGCTGTGTGCTTGGTGTTCTTACTCAAATATTCATAACGCCAACAGACTTCTATTCCCCTTTATGCAAGGCTGAACCAGTACGGTCCTAAGTACACTTTATGCATTTGGAATGGGATCTTTCACTAGCTTCACGGCGCAAAAGGCTCATCTTAAGTGGACTGAAATCCACAAGGAATCTTCTACTCAGGCCACTGGATGAGCTCTCTTGCTGGGTACAATGGTGATAATGTGTAGCAGGCACAGTCCTTTGTAAGACTTTCAGTAAATGAGAACTGCAGAAGAAATTCATGCCAAACTGCAGAACAGAAAGGAATTAAAAGGAAATAGAATGAGTCCACCAGGTCTACCAAGGAAACAGGAAAAAATGAGGGATAATTTTGAAATGAACATGCAGAAAATTAAGGTTTGGGGGAAATAGTAAATGTTTCCTGGTTGATTAGCACCAAAATACTGTTTACTAAACTTCAAGAAATAAATGTATTTCCTATGTGGCTTATCTTCTTACGGTTTGCTGATAAAAGAAAAAGTTGATGTGTAACTATTTTCACATAAAGTTACATAGATTAACAAAAATATCACCCAGAAAAATCACATATATATTTTCAAATTCAAAATCTTTCCTTTATAGTAAAATGAAATGCTCACAGTACTGCTGTTTATGCTATATGCCAGATAAATTAGAAATATACTGTAGAAATATACTGGCCTGCATGGCCAATATGATAATTTCAGAATAGTGTACTGTGAGAACAAATACTCACTAGAGCTTCCCAAAGATATAGAATCATAGAATCATAGAATGTTTTAGGTTGGAAGGGACCCCTAGAGGTCATCTAGTCCAACCCCCCTGCAGTGAGCAGGGACACCACTAACTAGATCAGGTTTCTCAGAGCCCCATCCAACCTGGCCTTGAATGTTCCCAGGGGTGGGGCCTCCACCACCTCTCTGGGCAACCCATTCCAGTGTTTCACCACCCTCGTTGTAAAGAATTTCCTCCTTATATCCAGTCGAAACCTACCCTGGTTTAGTTTAAAACCATTACCCCTTGTCCTGTCACAGCTGGCCCTACTAAAAAGATTATCCCCATCTTTCCTATAGGCCCCCTTTAGATACTGAAAGGCCGTAATCAGGTCTCCCCGCAGCCTTCTCTTCTCCAGGCTGAACAAGCCCAACTCCCTCAGCCTGTCCTCATAAGAGAGGTGTTCCAGCCCTCGGATCATTTTAGTAGCCCTCCTCTGGACCCGCTCCAACAGTTCCATGTCCTTCTTGTGCTGAGGGCTCCAGAGCTGGACGCAGTACTCTAGGTGAGGTCTCACCAGAGCAGAGTAGAGGGGCAGAATCACCTCCCTCGACCTGCTGGCCAAGCTTCTCCTGATGCAGCCCAGGGTATGGTTGGCCTTCTGGGCTGCCAGCGCACATTGCCGGCTCGGCTCATGTCCAGCTTTTCATCCACCAGCACGCCCAAGTCCCTCTCGGCAGGGCTGCTCTCGATCCTTTCTTCCCCCAGCCTGTACTGATACTGGGGGTTACCCCGACCCAGGTGCAGGACCTTGCACTTGGCCTTGTTGAACCTCATGAGGTTCACACAGGCCCACCTCTCCAGCCTGTCCAGGTCTCTCTGGATGACATCCTGTCCTTCTGGTGTGTCAACCGCACCACTCAGTTTGGTGTCGTCCGCAAACTTGCTGAGGGTGCATTCGATCTCGCTGTCTAAGTCATTGATGAATATATTAAACAGCACTGGTCCCAGTACGGACCCCTGAGGGACACCACTCGTCACCGGTCTCCATCCGGACATCGAGCCATTGACCACTACCCTCTGGATGTGACCATCCAGCCAGTTCCTTATCCACCGAACAGTCCACCCATCAAATCCATAGCTCTCCAATTTAGAGAGAAGGATGTTGTGGGGGACCGTGTCAAAGGCTTTGCAGAAGTCCAGATAGATGACATCCATTGGTTTTCCCCTGTCCACTGATGCTGTCACACCATCATAGAAAGTCACTAGGTTTGTCAGGCAGGACTTGCCCTTGGTGAAGCCATGCTGGCTATGTCGAATTATCTCCCTGGCTTCCATGTGCCTTAGCATAGCTTCTAGGAGGATCTGTTCCATGATCTTCCCAGGCACAGAGGTGAGGCTGACAGGTTGGTAGTTCCCAGGGTCTTCCTTTCTACCCTTTTTGAAAATGGGCACAATGTTTCCCTTCTTCCAGTCACCAGGGACTTCACCTGACTGCCATGACTTTTCAAATATCATGGAGAGTGGCTTGGCGACTACATCGGCCAATTCCCTCAGGACTCTGGGATGCATATGATGTTTGCCATGAGGTGTGCCTGACTTTTTAGTTACATTCTAATTGCATTCTTCCTCGCATTTTTACTACAACTTTTAGTGTTATTTTCTCCTTTTGAGAAATGTCCAAACACAAAATATTGTAGACCTAGATAACAGTACATAAAGATCACTTCACCTCTTTAGGTCTTTTTCAGAGAGCAAAATACAGGAATTTGTAGTTATACAACTTCTGAGATGCAACCTTAAACTTCATGAGGGGGATATAGACATTGACTTTAACAGAGCCAATGTTTCAATTCTGGAAAAGTGAAAGCAGTTGCTGGGCTGTGGACTTCCTTGTGTAAGACCATTATCATTATCTACAGAGACCTTTCATACCATTTAAGCTAAGTGTTTCATCAGCTTGTTTTTTTGTTGGGTTTGGATTTTTTTCTTTTTCTTGTCATAAAGCCATCTAATTACTGTTTTTCCTTAAAAAAGGTAAATATTTCACATTGTGCAAATTCTACAACATCTGAGTAAATTTTCATAGTACATAATTACTCTCCCTGTCAAAATCATGTTCCTGACTTGTAGTCTTAACAAAATTGAACTTCACTTTGGCTTTGTCTATTAAATTAAAGAGCCTTTTAGTATTAACTTCTTTTTTCAACTTACATACTTTGCAGACCATAATTAGTCAACCCTCTAACCTTCTTATTGTTGAGATAATTAGATTCTGTTTTGTTAGTCTCTTACTACAAGACAGGCTTTCCAGAGTATGATTCATCCTTGCAAGGCTTTTTTCAACCTTCACCATTTATCAGTATCCTTTTAAAACTGTAAACTCTGGAACAGGGTATAGAATTGTCATTGGAGTAATTTTAATGCCGTATTTTATGCTGAACTCTCATTTTTATTTATACAAGGATCACATTTGGCCTTGGCCTCTATGTGAGCTCATGTTCCTGGTTACTAATCATGATTTCAAAATTTTTTCCTCTGATTTACAAAAATTCATCCTCTTATCTTAAATTGTGACATGTGTTCTCAGTTATAATACACATACAATTCTATAAAGAGACCAGTTTACCATGCATAGACGTTTCCTAACATCTATGGAAGACTGCTTGGCTATCATTGGTATTTCTCACTATGGATAGGATTTGCAAGCTTTTCCTGAAATTATTTAATGTTTTTTTCATTGAGATCCTTACTAAGATCATACATGCTTATTTTTTGCTGGTTTTTTTCCACAAGAAAAAGACAATAATGATGAAAAAAGCTAATACCTTGTTGTACAAAGACCCTCCCTCTGTTACCAATATGCTTGTCTAGTTTTATTTCGCACACACACAAAAAAATCTTTATGGGTTGCCTGTGATGACGCTAAACTGGAAACTGACTCCAGTTCTTGCATACCCTGTCTTTGCATTCATGGTCATTCAAAACAAGGTTCTTCCTTTTATCCAAAACTAGACCTAATTAAGGAGTCAAACTCCCGATCAATGTCTGGCAACACCACAATAACAGCATTTCTGTAGTGTAGTGTGTTTAATCTTCAAAATATCACTCAGGCACAGATAAGTTACTCATGAGGTTAATTTAATGGTTATTCTCATTTTGTATGTTTGGAAATATGCAAAAAGGTTATATAGCCTATTTCTGTGGAATATATTCTGGACAGCTGAAAACTTGGTCTGTGCATGCACTTTACCCAGAAACCACAGCATCTAATCAACACAGCACAAGGCCAGGGGTAATATTTATAACTATAGTGAGCCAAGTCAATTCCTATGTGTCTTCACAGCTGATGTCCCTATTGCCATTTAGGCCTGTATCTTTGGAGGATGGACCCTTATATGTTCTTTATTAGGCATTATCCAGGCACAGTACAACCAGGCTCCTTGAGTGCTATGGTAGTTAATATGATTAATAGCATTAAAAAAGCTCCTACCACAGGCAAACAGACAAAACCGTGTCTTCTTCAATAATAAGCCTAATTATTCACGGTGCTATATAATCAGCCCATTTTAAAGGGTCTATATGCTTAGATTTTGATTCAGATTAATACTTTTGAGGTAATTCACATAAATGTTGGAAGTGCAGTTTGCCCTACATACCCATAGAAATCTTGATTTGATCTTGACAAATGTGGTCTGTAACTTTCATTGATATGAAAGATTGAGCTAACCGGAGGCTAGTTATCCACCTCTACTTCCATTCTTTTAGATTAGATACAGACACAAAGTGCCTTGGAGTCAGACCTTACAAGCTCTGTGCAACCTTTTTAGTTTTAAAGTGCTATGCAGACTGGTAAGTTATTAATATTAGAAAGAATTATTTATAGCATAATTTAAGGATTACAGAAAAGCATATGCCTAGCACCGTATAAGAAACAAAAAACAGCTTACCAGTATGCATGTGCATCTTAAACTTTAACTGCACTTGAACAGCACGGGAAGGAGAGCGCAAACATCATTAAATGAAAGCGAAGAGAAATTAATTGCAGTCCCTAAATACCTAATGCTAATGTCACAGCTCACATTTATTCACAAGTCAGCTCTCTTCAGCAACTTAGGTTTCATCTACAGCCACAATGTTAGGGATCTGGATGTTCAAAACCAAACATAATAGCTCTGCAGGTAACTCCTTTGACAACTGGTGGTCTGTAAGACGTTGCTCACAGACCTGTGAACTTCAAAAGAACAGTATAGCTCCAAGCTTCAAATGGCAAGTAAGTTTCTGCAAAAATCATTCTTGGAAGTTGTTAGAAAATCTCCTGCTTTTGGACTATGAAGAGAGACAATTAGAAGATCGGAAGTGTTGGAATTATTTTCCTCTTTGCAAAATAATTACATAAAAGAAGGTCTCGGTAGCAGGTAGTGATACCTGTTTCCAAAGGCCCTTCTCACTGGATTGTAGCATTCATGCTTTTCCTGGCCAAAATAATCCTGTTTCTTTTGCTAAACTACAGTTTCAGCGGAAATGTGGGGAGTATTTTCTACCTAAACTAACCTCTATTGTACTGCAGTCTTTTGAGCATATATTTTTGAAACTCTGCAGACTGATGAAGGTGTTGAAACCAAGTCTCCTAACTTGTCTCACTGAATGCTTGAGCAAAAAGAGCTATTATATAGTGACCAGGCAATCCTGGAAGCATTAATGTCTCTGGCAGTGACTTCCATGGGTATGCACAGATACTCTTTAAAAGTGCCTCAAGTATCAAGCCACTTACAGGACCTGAGTATGAGATCCCCAAGCACTGGGAACGCTGTTAAATTCTACCTGTCAGCTGAGCTGATGGGCATGTTGTTAGCCCATCCCAAATGTGGGGCAATTTCCTTCACACAGATTCCAAGTAATGTGGTTTACTTTGTAATTAAAAGAGCTAAAGGTGTTTATAGACAAGAACTAGTGAAACTAGCTCCAGCTTTAGCGCCCTACCTCTGCCAGAGTTCATCATTCCCTGAAATTAAATCAGCAGAAGAGAAGTTTGCATATGTATTAACCACTTAGTGTAAGGCAACAGACTAGATTAAATGAGTAGTGAATAGGAGTTTAAACTAACCTGTAAGAGAAAAGGAATATTTGTTCTGCCATGCTGGCTGCAAGGATGGTCTTCAGCAGCAGAACAAGAGCAAACAGCTTGGGATGGGGGAATAATGTCTCAAACTGTGGCTGTTGCAACTGTTTGCTAAGTGAAAGAAAATCAGAGTGCTAACAGAGCACACAAGCTCTGCCAATGTGAGGTAGCTCATTAAGCCACATAAATTTGGTCACATTTGTTTGTATGCCCATAGTTAATGCTCTTGGGTTCTGGCTGAGTTTAGGAAGAGTTAGGTACAAGCTGTTCATACTGAGTGCGTCTGGGAAGACCAGAAAGAAACTCCCAGATCTAAATAGGAAGTACCTCATGAATTTAGGTACTTACAGTACAGACAATCACTTCTGAATAACAGTTTTAGAGGAGTCTGACCTCCTCAGAAACACTGCTTCAGTTTGTGAGCCATTTAAAAAACAAATTGTCTTAATTTCAGGTATGAAAAGATGTAAGATCGGTTGGCTTAAGAGGAACAGTTTGAACAAGTAACTGACATAAATAAACAGATGAAAGCCACTGAATGGGTTAAATTTGTTATGTCCGAGTCACTGCCAAATCTTCAGCTAAGAACAGGAAGTTTATTCGCAATTTTCTGAAAGAGGAGGAATCCAATGATAAAATGTGAGCCATTTGTCTTCCCAGCCATTAAAGGAAATTTACTTTAAGGATGTTTCTGGAGTGGCTGCTGCTGCTGCTGCTGTGCCCATTATAATTTATCAGTGTGTCTGCTGGTAGCATTATCATCAGTAGGGGCTCAGGTGGACTTCCATTAGCACTATCAAAGTCCGCATCGGCAAAATATTCCATTGACCTAGACAAGATCTATCAAAACCTTTTAAAGCCTCATCTGCCATGTGTATTTTTTCTGCTAATTATTTTCAGCAAGTTTGGAAGATAATTCCTCAGGATGAGTTATCTAGGGAAAAGCAGCAACAACAAACATATTTAATAAATAAAACTGTGTCACTCATCATCATGTTCATTTATTTATAGGTCATATCCTTCTCAGCCTTCATCTTCTTGAGTGACATTTAGAATATTAACTCTCTGGGAGACATATTTTCTTACCTATCTCCACTCAGGTCCTAACGTTGATACGGGTCTTTGGACACCGTCACAGTACAAATGTTTAAAACTAATAAGGCTATATGTAATAAATATAATGAAGCACATTTATTTAACCATATGTTGCATTAGTTTTATGGCTGTACTACTTGCTTTGACTTAAAGCTATGTTAAATTCATGCCAAGTAATGAAAAGTCAAGCTTGCATAGTTTCTTTGTTTTGTATGTCTATGCATATGTGACAGCCTGGGAAAGGGGCAGTCTAACAAAATCTCCTAATTCTTTGTCAAACAGCAACACAGACAGTGTGTGCTCTACAGGACTGTAAAAAAAAAAGATGCATTGTATTACCCTGTTAAAAAAGGTGACCTGTGCAAAAATGCCATCCCTAATGACAGGCTTAACTGGTCATTACCTGCCCTTCCTGACCTCATACTATTAATAAAATTGTAATATTAAGTGATCTCTTATTTGTATTAACAATTTATTGCAGTTTCATCGCATGAGGTTTAGTAGAATCACATAAAAAAGGCAGTGTCTACCCTGAAGACCTTATTACATGTATTTAATATGGGAGGCAACAGGTGAGTGCAGCAGGCAGAAACAGAGTTGCATAAGACTACACTAAAAACACATTTGAAAAGTGGTAAGCAACTATCACAACTATTACCTACAAATTTATTTTTAACAAAGGAGTGATTTATGTCTCTCTTTTCCTTTCTCCCAACATATCATTACCCCTTTTAGCACTTATTATTTCCTCATATGGTTGTCAGTCATTCCACGTAGCTGGCAGGGTGAGTGAAAACAATCCACTATGTTCAAATGCAGTTACTGTCTCTCAGCACCCCTTGATCACTCACTGGACTCAAGAGAGAGAGCCGATGATGGTGGATTTCTATCACTGTTTGACATGACTCACAAAACACTTTATAACCCACTTCTAAAAGTGCACTCATCAAGACCAAAGGTGGAAAAAATTGCAGTTTGCCTCTTTACTTCAACTAAACCAGTTAAACTAGGAAGCTGGGAAAGAAATGCTATATTCTGGCAAAAGGTAACAGAATGAGCATACAATTTTCCTACACATTTTGTATAACTGTTGGTTCAATACTTCAAAAAAGCTTGTCTACTGCTTTTTTGGATGGCTTTTTTTAAAGACAATAACTTACATAAATGATCTCTTAAACTTGGATTCCTTGAAATGTAAGAAAACAGCTAGCATTGACCCTGTTGCTGCTGTGTCTCCACATGGGCTGACCTTTGCAGTTTGGGAGATCATAGTGAATACAGTAAGATTGTAGTGGCAATCTATGTTAGCAGTGAGTATTACCATCAAATAATTTGAGAGGAAAGCAAGCCATGGCTTAGCTCTCAGTGGACTATATTATTACTCCTACTTAACATGCAGAGTAAAGTCAGCGTAACTGGGTTTTTAGGTATCTACAGGACTAATAAATAAATAAGTAAACCCAATCAAGTTGAAGCCCTGTGGTTACATGAAGTAAGGTGTGGCTTGATATGGTCACAGTAAATTGAAAAGAATGTGTGTTCACTTGCAAGTTTGGTTTGAAGGAAGCAAGCTTTCAAATAGCAGACAATATATTTGAACAATACAAGCAGCTGTTTAGGTCTGTTCAGAAGGTGTTTTCTAACTGTTCTGGCTTACAAGATCTGATTATTCAGGAGGTTATTACATACAGCTGTCTGTCCTGCAGCTCTGTGAGATGCTGCCGTATCATAGCAAGGTCAACAGAATGGGTAGCACATCTGCTCCTCAGTTTTCAGAGTTTACCAGTTTTCCGCTAAGACTAGCATTCACTATTAGAAGTGGCAAATTTTGTGATAACAACAGTTTACAATAGTTTATACATTGGGCTCTGAGTGATTAAGGCAAAAACCTCCCATTTATGGATCCCTTTGGACTTTACTCGTTTAGCTGTAGAAGCATTACATTCTTATTACAGAGAGGTTTTAAATCATTTGGAATCCAGGCTTTGCCCCTCACAAATACAACTTTTGTGAGTCTGGCAATGTAAAGGAACTGAATGGTATCTTCAGGCGGCAGTATCCTGATGCAAGCAAACATTGACTTTTTGCCAACTCCAGACATCATGATGGTATGTCAGAGGTGGAGGGGGCTTGAGCAGTGGGCATTGAGTGATTCTTTTCAGCAGAGCAGGTCCTTGGGCATTTCTGTATGTCAGTGCAGATGAAATAAACCCTAAGGCTGTGCTAGAGGCCAGCTGGATCCAGCTAGCACCCAAAATTGAATTTGTATGTTGAACATTGTGCATGGTATGGACATGCCATGTGTGCCTACTATTTGTCTCTACTGAGTAATTTCAGCCATAGGCAACTTTTCTGTTCAAAACACAGACAAGATAACCAAAGATGATAACAGATTTGCTGGTTTGCCACAAGCTAACACATCTTCATGATTTTTTTTTAATGGTTTATGCTTTCTAATCTCCCTAATCCCATCTGAGAACTCAGATTGTTAAACTGTGATATAAAAATAATCTTATTTGGAATCTGTGTTACATTTATCCGTAGATGGCTAACCTAATAACACACAGTAAGTAATAGATGTGAATGAATTGACCTAAAAAAATTTAGACTTCCAGGCAAAAGGCATATTCTTTTGAAAGGTTATACTTCTGAGTATGGGAAAAAGAAAGAAAACTAATGATATAGTAAACATTTAGTGCTAGCCAGTAAACAGGCTTCAACCTACAGGAACCTGGGAAAATTTGTTAAGTATCAAATTACTTTTTTTTTCATCCCTTTCAGTTTTAATTTATTTGGTTGTGGTTTAGTCAAATATTTGTTAGAAAGTAGACAATGGGAATCAATTAGCAAACAATGAAGAATGTTAAGTATCAAATTACTTTAAATAAAATCATGTAGAATTATCTGTTAAAGTGATACTTTGGGATAAATCTTAGCACTATTAAAGCCAGTACCAAAGGCAAGTTAGTGTAAAGGAGGCAGGGATTTCACCTAGCACTGAAAAGAGGAAGAAAAAAGGGAAATATTTTAAAGGATTACTGTTCCTTTTTCTTTTTTTTTTTTTTTTGCCACATAGGCCACACATTGACACATTGGACTGAAAATGCACTACTATTTTCTATAATTGTATCTGTACTAAGTAACCAAGATTGAGATCATATTTGCTTTGCATGGTTTGTGCCTAATGAAAAGACCACCCCTATCCTAAAAATTCTATGATCTAACAAGCTAATGCAAAGAGTAGTGGAAAGATTCCCGTTGACTTTAGCACACATTAAATTGTTCCCTAAGTATGACTGGAATGTTTGATCACTTAATGGTGCATGCTTTTGAGGGCCTGTGAACATGGAGAGAGAAAGAGGGCTTTCTTCCTCAAGTCATGAATAATTATAACACTTCAAATATTGTCACTTGTTCTTTTGTTGTGACTGTCAAAAAATATAATAGTTCTTTACACCAAAAAAAAAAAAAGGGAATATACAATTGACTATCTGTATCATTCATTCTGGATGTAATAAATGATTTTCCATCAGGCATATTTTCATACCTTTTAAGAAAACTTTTTTTATGGGAATCACTCAATTTATAAAAATTAAAAGCAGTAATGATCAACTAATATTCATGATAGAGATTAGGTAATAATGAAACTAAATATGTCCCCAGATCCATAGGTCTGTGCTGTGGGATGCTCACCTAATCAGTCTAAGGTAATTCTATACTTATTGCTCATGTAAAGCAAATTTAGTTTTTTGGTTTTCAGCAGTACTCTTGTCCTTTCTGAGAAGTTTCCAAAAGCTCAGATAAAGTATTGACAAAGGAAAACAAACAGTAGCATGGTCAAATCCATTCAGTGGGTCCCAGCTGTGGCCAATGATTGTCACAAATTAAATATCAAAAATAATAAACTACTTTCACTGACTTCCTCTATAGAAACACACTTTTTTTTTCCCCCCTTTCTTTAATTTTAGCAGTTTCTCTCTGCTAATTGGGCCATCATACTTACAGTTGAGGGAATTATAGAGAAAGTTTCATGACTGTTACTAGTATTCAACATACATTCCCGATACCACAGGCTTTCATTGCCAAAATATACCCATGGAAAATGATCCTGAAGTTCAGATTTAACTAATAAACATATTTCATCACCTGATCTTAGTTTTGAAGCAAATATGAATGACCTTTTAAGATGAGTAGAAATCAAGAATTTTGATCTGTGTAGTACCCCTGGCATTCCAGATGAAAGTACAGTGCATGTCACTAAAACACTGAGATAAAATAAAATTCCAGTTATTTGGCCTGCTCATTATTATCAAAGAGCTGTACTATATTTATTCATAAAATTAGAATGTTGCACTGTTTGTGTATGATCATCCAACATCATATATAGGCATACAATTGCATGTGTGTAAAAATATTTATACTATATTAAATATAAAATCCTATGAAATATTTTCATTTCTGATCATAAAACTTAGAAGCTCACAGAAGTTGTTTGACAAATATAGATGTTTTTCACTGATGAAAGAATCTCATTTACTGCACTACTTCCCTATTACAGAGTGTACAAAACATTGTTAATGTTTAGAATGTGCAGAAATTAAAAGCAAACACAAGACAGTTTCCATTCTCTCTCTTTTACAGCTGTATCAGAAGATAAAGTGCTGACTTTTCAATTTGCTAAATGGATTAGAGAATCCGTAGTATGTTTCTGATTCCTAATTCAGAAATATCAACCTAAAGATGCCAGCAACCTCCCATCAGTGGGAAACTTCCACTCTGACACATCAGCTTAAGTACATGGAAACGTCTTTGTGAAGTCAAATGACTTCTTTAAGGTCATGCCTCTGAAAAAAATACTAAGTTTGTGAGTCATTGCATTATTTGATAATAGAACATGTTATTTGTTTCTCTATTTACATTACAAGCTATCTCTTTAGAGCAGAGGCTTCTCTCTTAGTCACATTTCTTCAGCACAGGCTAGCTTGATATTGCTCAGCCCTCAAAATAATGAATAGAATGTTGTGAAAAGTAAAGGAAAGCATTATTTGGGACAAGACTGAACCTAACTATATTACATTATCAAAAGGAGCTCCCATATCAAAAGTGAGGTCCTTAACACGGTAAGTTAGGAACAAGCAGATTCTGCCCATAAAGATATTCCATCTATTACTAAAGTGAACAAGCAAAAGTGTAGACAAATTTATATATACAAATACACACATATACTTGTTGATGCATCTTATGTGTCAGTAATATTATGGACACTAGTGGTCCCCGTTCTTACTGTTCTATCTCATGTGAAGAAAAGATCTAGTAATATTAAGGTAGGAAATTGAAATGGAAATAGTATTATAAAGGGGTTTTTTGTGACATATTGTCCTATAATTAAAAGCAATTATATACATGTTGCAAATCTGGAAGAGTATGTGTGGACAACTACATGAACTCACCAATCACACCAAATTTTGTTTTAATTTTTCAATGTAAATAATCTAGCTATTCTGAATTAGTTCTTACAGCTGTCCGGGTTTCGGCTAGCATAAAGTTAATTTTCTTCCTAGTAGCTGGTATGGTGCTATGTTTTAGATTTAGTACTAGAAGACTGTTGATAACACACTGATGTTTTAAGTATTGCTAAGTAGTGCTAAGATTGGCCAAGGACTTCTCAGCTCTCAGGTCTGCCAGGGAAACAAGAAGCTGGGAGGGGGCACAGCCAGGACAGCTGACCCAAACTGGCCAAAGGGCTGTTCCACACCATATGACATCATGTTCAGTATAGAAACTGGGGGAAGAAGAAGGAAGGGGGGGATGTTCGGAGTGATGGTGTTTGTCTTCCCAAGTCACCATTACATGACATGGAGCCCTGCTTTCCTGGAGATGGATGAACACCTGACTGCTGATGGGAAGCAGGGGATGAATTCTTTGCTTTGCTTTGCTTGGCTTGCGTGTACGGCTTTTGCTTTACTTATTAAACTGTCTTTATCTCAACCCATGAGTTTTCTCACTTTTACTCTTCTGATTCTCTTCTCACTTTTACTTATCCAAGTGTGTGGGGGGGTGAGCCACTGGCTGTGGGGTGCTTAGTTGCCAGCCGGGGTTAAACCATGACAACAGCATTGTGTCTGTGTCACTTAATTCAATTCCCGGTGTTCAAGGGTAAGAAATGGCTGCAGAAAATCAGGCAAACAAAAACCCAATTAATTGGGTGAGAAGAGAGAGGGTCTAGGAGGTGGGCTAATGATTTCACACTTAACAGTGGGTATATGTTTGCCATTGATCACTTAAGTTTACATTTTTCAGACAAAAAAAAAAAAAGAACAAAGAGTAGCTATAGTAAAGGCAGTATTTTTCTTTCAGTTTTTAAATATCTTTTCTTTTAGATATTAATTTGTTTATTGGTTTTCATTCTGAAATGGTATTCGTACAATACAGCTTTTTTTCTTAAGGACATGAAGCCTCTGTTCATGGGTCTGTTTGAGTGAGGGGGAAGAATAATCTGATTCAGAATCTGACTTCAGAAATCTTTGAAATATATTATAGATTCCTATACAACATGGAACATATCCAAATAAACCTCTCCTCATGACTGACCCTGTCGCAGCCACAGCGTGCAACTGGTGGTCCAATCTATGTGGAATGAACTGTTTGGGGATGCATTATTAGCAGGACATATAATCCTCTCCTAATTTAGCAGAGTTGTGTAACCAGCAGCAGCTGTTAAGAAAATCTTGCCGTTACTTTCTGAAACTTCCCTTCAGTAACATTTCCATGATGCTACACTAATGGATTTACATGCTAGACACAGAAATTAGAAGACACCACAAAGAAAAAATGTATCTTAAAACATTGCTGAAGTCTCTAAAAGCTTTTAAAAAAGATCACATTACCATAGTTTTTTACACTGCATGGTATTTTTTACAGCAGAAGCATCAGTCAGACATGATCTCATTCCAGAAGGATTCTCTGTAAACTCAGAACAAGGGTTGTGCATTTGAAAAGCATAGCACAAGAATGCACAAGAATGGTGGTTCTTATGCAGTATCCCTTCTTTGGTCATCATAGAAACTACATCCCATATCTCATAATTGCATTGAGTGGAAGCCCAAATGGACTCATCAGCATAATTCCACACGCTGCTGGGTTTAACATTGCATTTCATGTGAAAAATGGCACTAGAATTTGTCTGGAATTTAAGAGATCAAGTCAGACAAAATAGCAAGACAAACTTTATTGTCTGTAGCACAAAACCCCACAGTCACATAAAACACCTGGAAAAGTATCTATTCTTACACAGTTAAAGTCAAATATCTAAAGCCAATGATGAAATTAGTATAGCTGTATCTCTTACATATGCGGAAAAGCTTTCAACCCTTGCAGGCAGAGTTTGATTTTAGGTATGAGCTTTTCCCAAGTTAGTTCTACTACAATATTTGGAAAGTTCAACCAAAATCATGTCATACTACTAGTTTTTGACACAAGGAAACTGTCTTTTTACACTTTTTTATTACTTAATGCATTTATTATATAAGCTATTGCCTTTGAACTAACAAAGCTTCTTCTAATGGAGCCACTATTACAATACCTTCTAGATATATTAACAGTCTTACTCTTATGTTAGAATTGACACTGCAGGTCTTAATAACATAGTAAATATTCATGGTCTTACTGGAAGACTGAGGAATATCAGTACAAGATAATGCTTTTTGATATGTTATGTATTTCATCAATAGAGTTATGAGGGCACAAAGCACCCTGCATGTGTTTCCTGCTAAATTATAAACCAATGTATAAATATGGAAACTGAATACAGTAAATAATCAACAGAATAAACATCAAAAAGAAAAGTATATTAATGTGCCCAAGTAAGGGTTGAATTATATAAGAGTATGTTAATAATCAATAATTGTTACTGCAATTGTGAAACTCTACAGGAGGACAAAGGAGATTTTATAGTTTGAACAACAAGTTAAAAGTGGCTCAAAGGAGGTCTACATTTATTTTAAAGGTTGGCTTTTATTAGAAGAATATAATTAACTGTGAATGGATATAATTTTCTTTAAAGACAGGAGACTGTACAAGTGAAGTGCCGAGTGAAAAGAACATAGACCAGCACAAGAGATGAATGGAAGGAAAGACTTACTGGCCACATATGTATGAACAGAAAATAATTTTGAGCCATGATGACGCATTCATCTAAAAAACAGGATCAGCTTTCAGGTTAATGCTTGCGGTTTTCTTTCAGCTGAAGACCTTGTGTAGTTTAAAAACCCCAAAACCACAACAAAACAAAACCTGTAAACCTTTACTGAACTTCTTGTTTGAACACTTCTCACAGTTTCTTTAAAAAAAAAATTAAAATTAGAATATTTTATAAGTTTAAATGACAAGCATATGTGGTACATTCATGAAAGGAGAAGAAAAGAAAATTCCTTTAATACTTTTTGTAATACCTAAGTCACATTTTTTACTTAGAATAGAAGGATTGGTGCTGGGCATATCAACAGGAAGAAACTATGCATAAAAACAGAGGAAATGCCTTACTGGATCAGCCCAATAGTCTCCGTGGTCAAATACTTGTGTCTGGCATTAACAATAAGAAACCCTATTTAAATACATGAGCTTGGTCACCTTTTGTGTTTCGTTCCCTTTGTATTCACCCAATATCTGTATCTGTTATATTAGAAAAGTTAGCCAGGACACCCCAGACGAGTCTTTTCAATGTCGATGTATTGATCTGTTGCACATGAAATTGTCTAGTCCCTTTATGAACCTACCGATAACATCCTCCACCACAGTTGTGATAAAATAAAATGCATGTTTGATTATAGTGAGAAAATGCATAACAGAAAAGTCTGTTTTAGATACATCCCAAACCAGAAATCTCAGTCTTCAGAATATATAATATACATAAATCACTTGTTAATTATATGAATTAAACCTTACTTTCAGCTCCCCTGCAGATGATGGGATCAGTTATTCCTTCTCCATATTTTTACTTCCTTGGGATATGAACATTCACACCCTACAATGCAGGAGGTTTAATGCAGTCAGACTTTGTGATCTGATTTGGGATGTTAAGAAGAAGCCATACAAGTGAAAAATATTATTTCCTGTGATCTCCTCTTTGACCAACACTACTTCTTTTCTTTGGAAGAGGCTAGTGGAGTGTATTCAAGTTAATTTACACACTAAGAGTTTAACCTAACAAGGCAAGAAAAAACAAATTGGAAATGGAGCTAGGACCTCCATTTTTGATTTGTTAAGATTTGCTCTATAGAAGCAGAGCAGAGCCTGAGATGAAAACTGGAACACAGCAGCAAAGCTATTATTAAAGCCATTTGTTTGAAGAAAGAGGAATGAAATAGGGTGTTGCTAATAGGGACACATTCAGTAAATTTGTGATCTTTTTGTTAGCAAAATGCAAAACTCTTTCACAAAGAGCATCAGTTCAGTGCTACTATTGTTTTCAGTATAAATTGACTGAACTGTGGGGCTTTGAGATGTACACCTAAAAGAAAAAATCCTCATTTTCACAAAGCAGCATGGATTTGAGGAAAGAGGTGGGCCAAATCACTGAGTCCTTACTTAGGCAAAGCTCCTGTTTGTCTCAGTGGTGTTGCTGCTCAGATAATTGTTGCATGCAGGGATTTTAATCTGTAACAAGGTATGGAAATATACACCAGAACAAGGCAGAGAGATACACTGTCATCCACTTTCTGATTTCAGCACTGAAAATCAGATTAGATAAGGGTTTCTGTCACTCTGTATTACACCTTTACATTTTTGTATAATTACAGGTCTAAACGGCAAGATTTTCAGAAGAGTTTCTTTAAATGTAAAATGTTTTCCTCCTATGCCAATATTTGAGCAATGCCTCAGTAACCGATTAAAACCGAATGACTTCACTTCAGTCAGACAGTAAGTGAATTAACCTGAACCCGTGGTCAAGTTCACATATCCCAGCCTAGACAGCAGCCAGTTTCTGTATTCTATGAATACTCACGCTTGTCACAAGCTGTCTGCATCCAGTTTCTAAAGGAAATTGGTGTGCAGACTGGCTCACTCCATATTTAACGCTAGCTTCAGCAGTAATTAAAAATTAGGAGAGATCTTCAGGAAATCAATTAATTATGCATGCAAAATGCACCAACTAAATTTGGACACACAATTAGATGACTAATCATAGTTTGAAAAGGTTGAGAATTGCAGTTGCACACTTATAAGTATGATGGTGACCTATCCTATCCCAGATGCCTGTACTTTCCTGTTTAGAAGCTTCCAAGTTTGTTTGCTACTGAGATCTGTTAATCAGATATTTGACACACCTGTAACACAAGATAATGCCTGAGAAACTGTTTACTAGCAAAACTAGCAAGTGGTAACATCAGGAGTCTGGAAACACCAAAGTTCGAATTTCTTTGCTCACTAAAGGGAATATCATTACTCCCAGTTTTGCAGAGTTTCAATGCAAGTGTCTCCAGAAACTTGCATTTTCAAGAAATCAGTGTTATTGAAAAATTAATCTCTGTTTGGGATGGCATGCAGGGTAGCATTTATCAGCCCCGATTTGCCTATGAAGCTCTGGGGGGAATGATAAGTTACGTCTGTCCTGAAGCTACTATCCCACTTCAAAACCAATATTATTTAAAGGCAGATATCAAAAAATTTGGGAATAAATTGTTACTTCCAACACTGCATGTTCTGCTGTATTTCCAGTGTGACATCACAAGAAGTTGATCTCTAGTTATGTGACAACTTTTATAAGCTACTGCCTAACCACCTGACTAGCACAACCCAGATTAATTCCAGTTTTATCTTTTCAAGGATCACTTAATCTTCTGATGGAAGTTCCCAGTATAGTTAAATTTGGTTTGCAGGCAAACTTCAGTTTTACAATACAATCAGTTCTTGCTGGGTCACTCAGAGGCTTTTTAATCTTTTTGTTTTGTTTTGCTTCATTTTGTTTAATATGCTCATATCCATAACATACAACCACCATGGAAGTGTTGCGTTTCTCACTGTTTCAGTGCAAGCACGAAGTGCACAACAGCTGTCATCAGCTGTTAAAGGGTTTTCATTCAGCAGAGTAAAAGTACAGAACAAGGGTTCCTCAGGTCACAAAGCAAGTGAGTGATAAAAGTAGAGGACTAGCACTCACTTCTCCCAGTGTGTACTTCAGCTTCCACTGCTTTTCTATGGAAGGCTCTCTTGTATATCTGACTACAAAAAAGATTTAGTGCATGATTATAAAAAACAGAGGAACAGACTAGCTTTCTGCTTTTTTCTAGTACTTTTTATTTCACTGCTTCTGGAATCACCTGACATAACACCTCATATGTATGAAATACAGCCCTAAAGGCAGACTATGTAGCTATTTAAGAGTGTAATAAGTCACATTATACACCAAAATATGACAAATAGCATCACATCTCACTCAAATGCTGAAAAGTTTAGGTAGGAAAAATGAAATTTTTTATATTCAACATTTAGACATTAATATCTGTAGAAAGTATTTCCCATGAGAAATATCACAGTGCTGTGGTCAGGTTTGCCATTTTTATGGCCTTTCCCACCCATCAAAAGGGAGATATATTAAGATTATAGGCCAAATTCCCATGCTGTAATCTGCAATGGGTAATATTTTGCTCTGAAAGTAATCTTTAGTAATAATATTCTCTTGAATAGAACAATTTGGAAATAAAGTATCAGTCAAGTCAGTCGGAACCTTTCCCTCTCTTTAGGTGGAATAATATTTCTGCAAGATCAGGTTAGCAAGATCAGAAAATTCCTTGGAGATGAACCTTCAACTAATGTCCTATCAGAAATCTGACAAGTTAAACTGTATCTTCTCCACCAAGATAATTTCATGACACTCCCAAGTGTCTAGAAGCTGATCACAGTGACTATAGTCACAACATAGTGTTAATCAAAGCCATTTCTATACCATATATGAGTCACATTTGTATTGTAATGACCTGCAAATCTGACTGAAGGCCCAATTCTCTCTGATGTATGTAGTGTGGTTTGTTGCTCTCCGAGTAATTCCATGTAATGCAGTTCTGTAAAATAGGGCAGATAAAGATTATTCATTATATCAATGCTTCTGGTGTTTCTTTAAGGACTTCCCATACACTGGAAAATGTATTTTCATACAATTTTATAAACTTAAAAATGTTTTAAACAACTCTGAGTTTGTTATTGACAGAATCACAGAATGTTTTGGGTTGGAAGGGACCCCTAGAGGTCATCTAGTCCAACCCCCCTGCAGTGAGCGGGGACACCACTAACTAGATCAGGCTGCTCAGAGCCCCATCCAACCTGGTCTTGAATGTTTCCAGGGATGGGGCCTCCACCACCTCTCTGGGCAACCTGTTCCAGTGTTTCACTACCCTCATTGTAAAGAATTTCCTCCTTAGATCCAGTCGAAACCTACCCTGGTTTAGTTTAAAACCATTACCCCTTGTCCTGTCACAGCTGGCCCTACTAAAAAGATTTTCCCCATCTTTCCTATAGGCCCCCTCTAGATACTGAAAGGCCGTAATCAGGTCTCCCCGCAGCCTTCTCTTCTCCAGGCTGAACAAGCCCAACTCCCTCAGCCTGCCCTCATAGGAGAGGTGCTCCAGCCCTCGGATCATTTTAGTAGCCCTCCTCTGGACCTGCTCCAACAGTTCCATGTCCTTCTTGTGCTGAGGGCTCCAGAGCTGGACGCAGTGCTCCAGGTGAGGTCTCACCAGAGCAGAGTAGAGGGGCAGAATCACCTCCCTCGACCTGCTGGCCACGCTTCTCCTGATGCAGCCCAGAGTACGGTTGGCCTTCTGGGCTGCCAGCGCACATTGCCAGCTCATGTCCAGCTTTTTGTCCACCAGCACGCCCAAGTCCCTATCGGCAGGGCTGCTCTCGATCCTTTCTTCCCCCAGCCTGTACTGATACTGGGGGTTACCCCGACCCAGGTGCATGACCTCACACTTGGCCTTGTTTAACCTCATGAGATTCACACAGGCCCACCTCTCCAGCCTGTCCAGGTCTCTCTGGATGACATCCCGTCCTTCTGGTGTGTCAACCACACCACTCAGCTTGGTGTCATCTGCAAACTTGCAGAGGGTGCACTCGATCTCGCTGTCTAAGTCATTGATGAAAACATTAAACAGCACCGGTCCCAGTACGGACCCCTGAGGGACACCACTCGTCACCGGTCTCCATCTGGACATCGAGCCATTGACCACTACCCTCTGGATGCGACCATCCAACCAATTTCTTATCCACCAAACAGCCCACCCATCAAATCCATAGCTCTCCAATTTAGAGAGAAGGATGTTGTGGGGGACCGTGTCAAAGGCTTTGCAGAAGTCCAGATAGATGACATCCATTGGTTTTCTTTTGTCCACTGTTGTTGTCACACCATCATAGAAGGCTACTAGGTTCGTCAGGCAGGACTTGCCCTTGGTGAAGCCATGCTGGCTATCTCGAATTACCTCCCTGGCCTCCATAAAACCTGAAAAGTTGTGGGTTTATAACACAAATAAAAGACAAATATTAGCATAATATATACTTAAAAATGCCATTTCAAAACCCTTGGGTTTTCTTAGGTTGTTCTAAACAAGTATATGTCTAACTCTTTTCTCTGGAATACACAAACAATTTATGCTGTGACTTAATGTTGTAAACAAAATCTTTGTGCACCACTAGCAGTACACCACTGGCTGTCCCTGATACGTTATTCTTTGTAAATTAAGTTGTTGTTACGGCCTGCTATCCAATAATAAATGAACAACAGTGCTAGACAGCCCCCGTGCAGCCCACAAGCCATTGTCTTAACAGTGCACATATAGCTAGCTTCATAACTGTTAGCTTATATATATACATATATATTATTTTCAGAGTCTAAAACTGTTCAAATTTTGGTGACTAGAAAGTATATAACATCTGAAGAGAAGAAGAAAAGAAAAAAAGCTAAAACTAAAAAAGCAGGGTACCAGGTGGTAGCCTTGTCATTGCATTTATTTTGTAAGTAATGTGTCAATTTTTTTCCATAACAAGCACATCCTGTACTGTGTGTGTCCTCTCAGTCATTGATGGAATTTCTGTGCTTTTCCAATTTCTCACAATGACACTTTTTGATGCCATGATCAGGGCTGAGAGCAGAGGTCACCACACTGCCTCCTGGTCAGCAATTTCAGGCATAGCAAAATAAAAGATGTGTCAATTTGTGTTTGGTTGTTTTGGGAAGTGGGGGTTTCTTTTTTATTTGTTTTAGTCTAAGGGACAGACTAGCTGGATGAAGCCATTCACCAGTCATTCTTCCTCTTTTCAAACAATTTGCGATACAATTATATTTAGTTTTCTGATGTTAACTTTATATGCCTGACAGTTTCTTTTGTGTGTTTAGATCAAAAAGGATGATGACACACATAAAACACCATTTTAATTTGTTATTTGCAGCATTAAGAAAGAAGATACTTCTTTCTGTTACACCTTACCTCGGATTGTGAAATGAATCTGCAATACAATTGAAGAAAAAAAAGAAAAAAATGTGGAGGTTCTCTTGTGTTCAATGTCACTTCTCTGCTCTTGGCAGAGACAAATCACAGTATAAACATCAGTTATATCCATGGAGACATTTTCCATATAAAAATAACAAAGGCTACCTCTGATATGAATTATTTTTTATTTCCTTATTACTTCTAGGTTTACAGCACTTTATATTTGATACATAGCAAAATGAACTAACTCTGTCTCCCAGTTGAGACCATCAGCTTCCTCATCTAAACGGACACAAAGTGAGACTTTACAGAGCCTCTTTTTTCATAGCCCTGAGATGATAATAAACATCTGGGAAAGTACATTTTTACAACTAAAATGCTGTTTAAATCCAGACCTTTCCTACAACCCAATACTAGACCCTAAAAGTTAAGAGTTTATGGTGACAACGGATGCTCTGACATTCACAAAGTACCTTAGAGTCATGTTTTCTATTCACAGACTGTTAACAGAAAGAAAATCCAGAAACAACACAATGTTATCCAGGCAGGGTTTTCTAAACTGTTTCTAGATCCAGTCCATGCCATGATAAGGCAAATTCAGAAAACTGTAACTGACAAGGAAATCTCATTGAAGCCCTCCAACCATATTAATATCTTAATATCTTTGAAACTCATTGCATGAAGAATAAAACTAATTTGCACTAAACCACATTTTGTTTCATAAGAAGTGCTACACACTGATTACAAAAATTTTATTATTGAATTTCTTTACAACAAATGTACATGTACAAGGAGTGTGGCTATTTAAATAGACACATTGGATATCAATATAGTAGTGCCAAAGGAAATCAATACAGATTTTACCATATGCTACTCCTTCCTTGGTTTCAAGTAAAGGTTATCCCCTGAATGTGTGAAACAAATAACATAAATATTATTTACCACACTTTTTTGCCTTCCTACTCTTGCTTAGGCTGAGAAAATGAAGTTTAAATATACACCCATACAAGTCAGAATTTTATACCTACTTCTCCTGTCTCCTTTCAATATAAAATGTCTATCTTAACTTCCTCTTTAGCAGCCACAAAAGCTGAATTAATTTTTTTTGCTGCAAGGAAGAGAGAGGATAAAATATTTTCCCATGACAGTTGTATTAATCAACAGGTACATGAAATATCATTAAGCTCCTACCACAGTATCTTCTTTCATTTCCCTTCTATATATGAAAGCCCAACAAATACATCTAAGTAACAGCTCCGAGTTATTTCCACTTCAAGTCCTTCCATTCCAGTTTGTTTGGGATGAAACAAAGCCCCCAGAATGGCCATTGATATTTTGTGGAACTTTTGTTCTTCATTCAAGGAGTGTTTATGAGAGAAGTGCGAAACAGACAGATCTTCTTCAAGCCAAACTATTTTTCTTTCCACAATGAATCCTCCTTTTGCCTTGCCCTACCATTCACCAGTACAAACACAAAATGCAAGACTAGTCCTGCATGTAGTCCCTCATGGCAAAATAAATAAATAAGTAGATAAATAAATAAATTACTTTCTTACGGGAAAGTAATATATATAAGAAAATGGAAGAGACAGATCGGAGACAGCCTTGGACTTCTGTTGAAAGCAGCAAAAGGCAAGGCAAGTCCCTGACCTGTCCTTAGCTGTGGTAATGTGGGGAAAGCGTCTTTTAGGCTATTAAAGTATCAGTATTAGCAGAGAGCCATGCCAAAGCAGTTCATTCAACTTTTTTAGGAGAATTGTCTCTTAGGAGAACTGAAGCAAGTGAGTGCAAAGAAAATTAAGTGACATGCCACAATACAGCAGGGTATAGTGCTTACAAACACTTAAACACACAGACCAATGTCTCTGATGAAGAAACTAAGAAATACATCAGATTTTTTTTTAACAATAGACCTGAATTTCTCTGCTAGAACACACAATAGCGATTTATTACTTTAAAAAGTCTTAAGTTATGTCTGGCTAAATGCTATTAATTGTTCTTGCTAGCTGTAATATTTTTGGCCAGATATGGGAAAGTTACAAGCAGCATGAGATTATTAGTGTCTGTTCAGCGAATCCAGAATAATTTACTTGCTGATACAGATTTCACAGTGAACATTTTAGGTCTGTAGCATAAACAAGTATAAGAGTAATTGTGTGTGAATTAAAAGAGTCTCCCCTGGGGAAAAGGCCATCACTTTTTTAATATAGTGAGGGAACACTTTTAAGGTCACATAATTTTTACTCCAAAATCTAAAGTGCTCATGATGCTTAACACTAGTGTTATTTCTTCAGAAAATAAGAAAGAACAGATTTCTAAAAACTCATTGCAAAAATGTGTTTGAAGATCTTTCTCCACATGACCGTGTTGTTAAAACTGCAATGTTTGGCTTTGGTATGTTAAACCTTCTTTTACTTAATATTTTTAGCTAGATGTAGCAAAACAGGAAAAAAAATCAGGAGAAAAAACTAGGCAGCTTCATTTTCTTCCTCTCAGGGGCATGCTACTGTAAGCTTTGTTCAGGTATTCATAAGTAGCTCCTTTAGGTGCTCATAGCTACCTCATAGGTAGCATAGGTTCAAGGTAGCTCCTCTGTTGTCACCTGGTGCTAAGCCTGCAAACTGAGTACTTCCAGACAAACTCTGACTAAAAGCTGGTGTGTTTTTTTTATTTTTAAGACTTTTTTTCCCTAGTGTTTGGAGTCAGACATGGGAACCAAATGAAACTCACATTCAAGTTAATAAACTCCTGAGTGTGATCGCAGTAGATGACTTTGGTGGCTTGCTGTGGTATGATTTATGCCATTTCACTACTTCTTCATTCTTCCAGGCTCAAAATGCAGATTATTTTTCATACCAATTAGCTCAGGGACACCACAGATCCACCTGAGCATTACACTGTATTATCAGCAAGTGTGTTTTCAAAGTGCTGAGCACAGTTACTTAGCTGTAACAGCTTCAAAAACTTACACTCTATCACGCCTCCACCCCCACCCCCCGCCCAAGAGAAATAACCCTCCCTTCTCTTCCCGCCTCCATTCAGTGCTATGCTTCCTAAGCAACATCTATGGACAGATCTTTGGTCCTTAATATTGTAACTTAAGCCTTTACATCCTTATGGGCAGAGAGTGAATATAGAAGTACTCTGTATGCATGTACTTCCTTGTAGCTTATTAATGACAGCATTTTTTCTTCTTAACATTCTGCCCATGTTCCTGTTCACAGGAAGGCTGAATGGTGTAGACTGTTTCTTGAAATCTTTGCCTTGATGATTTTTGCTTCCTTTATTCACGTCAGCATGAGGTACAATCAAGAAATAAAAGCCTATTTTTGAGATACTGATAGGAATAGCAGAGTGTTTCCCTCTTCACCCCTCCCCTGCACTCTCTCCCTTTTTTGACCAAACAATAATTTTTTTGTAGGGCTTTCTTTGGGAATCAGATTGATTTTCTCCTCCTGTTTAGTCCTCATCTGGAAATCTGGTTTTCTCTTCCAGTTCAGTCCTCATTCGGAAGTCCTACTAAAAGGAAGTCTGCATACAAGTCAGCTTCTTCTGAAAGTTCATTCCCATTCTGAAAGTTCATTCCCACTCTTTGTCCTTTTTGCAGTATTTGCTCTACAGCTTCATTTCCCTCCCCACCCCTGCCCCCCAATAAACTCTGAACCTTCTTATGGTTTTATAATGTGGAGCTAACAGAATACTTGGTAGTAATGCCACATACATGAAACTTTCTGCAGTGACCCACAATTTTATTTCTTCTTTGTCACTGAAAAGTGAGGTAAACAGAGAGTTATTAATTCTTTCACTATTACTATTTTGGGATGAGGTTTATAACTTATTATAAAACATTTGGTAAGTTACCAAGTATTGCTCGAAGAGTTTGCCACTCTGCGATACAGCATGCGAGTTTCATTTCATCTTACGAGTTATATTAAATCATATAAAATCCTTGAAGAAAGAGTAAATAAACCACTAGATTTTCTTCAGCAAAAATCAGCTGGTTTATCCGACCTAAGTCTCAGATGAAAACTGTGCTTAAAGAAATAATTTATTTCCCACTAATTTTTGCTGGAGATAACCAGATTTACAAGCCCAGGAACAGTATTCCTACACAAGCTTATTATTAATGCCATATAGTATATTTTTGATCAGCCACACATAAAGAAGATTTGCTCTGAATGAATGCCTTATGATATGTCAGCAGCCCTAGTTTTAAAGGCTCCCAAAAGGACAACATGAAGAAAATGCTCCAACTATGCTCCCAAGCATACCCAGGAGCCTTTAAATCTGCCTGTTTGTCAACAAGCATATACTAAAATATAATATTTTAAATACTTTCCTTTCTTTCCTAACCAGTACACGAAATAGATAAAGCCAGTATCTGAGAAGGTCAAACTGTTACCTGTATCAAAGTTTGAAAATGCAAGAAGAACCTTGGATTCCTTATTCACATGGGCACATAATAAGCTGGTGGCCTCCATTGTATATAAGAGGTCTGGATCAGGCTCATGAACAACCATTCAGGTCAACTAAAGATTGAAAATATTTATTCTTTTCACAGCAGTGCTTACTAGTGCTTGTAAGAACTCTATTCCACTAGAAGCTATGCACATAGAGGGACAAAGAAAGCAATGTCCATCTAATGGCGGATTACAATACAAATATATCAAGTTTGCTATTGTAACAGCTTAATGTCACTGCTAGCATGGCAAAGTGGGCAGTGAAAGGCATCCATCATCAATGCCCATTTTAACTTACCCTTTGTCCATAATGATTAGCAATATTTGGTGTCTAGCAGGATTGTTCTAATAAGGGAAACTGATACAGTGCCTCACAAAAGAACATAGAATCATAGAATCTTAAAATCATTTAGGTTGGAAAAGATCTTTAAGATCATCAAGTCCAACCGTTAACTTAACCCTGCCATCCCACCACTAAACCATGTCCCTAAGCACTGCGTCTACCCATCTCTTAAATACCTCCAGGGATGGGGACTAAAACACTCCCCTGGGCAGCCCGTTCCAGTACTTGACAACCCTTTTGATGAAGAAATTTTTCCTAACGTTTGTCCTGGTTTCAGCTGATATAGAGTTAATTTTCTTCACAGAAGCTAGCATAGTGCTGTGCTTTGGATTTAGTTCCACAAGAATGTTGATAACACGCTGATGTTTTTAGTTGTTGCCAAGCAGTGCTCAGACTGCTCAAGGACTTTTTGAGCTTCTCCTGCTCGGCCAGGTGCATAACAAGCTGGGAGTACAGCACAGCTAGGACCCAAACTGTCCAAAGAGCTATTCCATACCATATAACGTCATGCTCGGGGGGGTTTAGTCGGTTGGTCGGTCGCGGGGAGACTGATCGCGGCTCGGGGAGTGATCGCGGCTCGGGTACTGATCGCTGCTCGGGACGGGCTGGGCATCGGTCAGCGGGTGGTGAGCAATTGCATTGTGCATCACTTGTTTTATATATTCTGTATATTCTGTTATCATTCTCATTATTACTATTCTTATTATTTTCTTTTATTAAACTGTCTTTATCTCAGCCCTCGGCTCTAACCTTTTTCTCCTTCCCGATTCTCTCCCCCATCCCACTGAGGGAGGGGGGGAGTGAGCGAGCGGCTGCGTGGTGCTTAGTTGCCAGCCGGGTTAAACCACGACAGTTCTTTTTGGTGCCCGAACGGGGACACGAAGGGCTTGAGATAACGACAGAGTAACCAGAGAATATTAAGGAATTTATATCTGTTAAACAGTTGTGGGTCGCGAATTGATTCATTTGTTCTTGATCTTAGTTTATCCGATCTGCACCGTGCTCCCTCCTTTGCTGTACTTGTTAAAAGTTGGTGTTGGTTTTTGCAGTTTGTTATGCTCTGCGGTGACTAAACATGTTTTGCTTGGGAAACTTTTTATTAAAACAATGACCTTGAGCTTTATCTGGTATTTGGGTTTCATGTCGAAGTCTTCACTGCACTTTGGGTACCACCTTGCAGGGAATATTAGCAATTATACATGGGACTCTGAAAAGTTTGTTCTGGAGGAAATACAGAATGACACTTTCTCTGCCTTCTTTGATGATGTTTCCTCCTTCATTACAATAACTTTTCAGTATCTTGAACATCCTTGGATAGTTAAGATATATCTATTGATATCTATTTGGAATATTGTTTCAGTTTTGTCCAAAGTTAGTAAGCAACTTAATAATACCATCCAGATGTCTGCCCCAGGGCTGGATAGTTATGAGTGGCAGGGTATTTGGGGTAGTATGGGTAAATGCCTAGAACGATGGGCACCTCCAGTGTTTTGGAAATTCACTCCTGAACAAGTGCAGAATCCTGAAAAACTGGTAGAATATTTGGAAAAAGTGTGCTGTCACCCTGGCAATTCTAGGCAAACACAAATCACTGCAATGTGCTGGGGCCTGGCCCATGCTTACCAAACCCTGTTCAACACGATTCAATACATCCAAAGGGAAGAGAAAGTCTCTGGATCTGATGACAAGGCCACAGCCACTGCAGCTATTCCACCCTGTCCACAGCCACTGCAGCTACTCCAACCCTGGCCACAGCCACTGCGGCTACTCCAACCCCAGTGATACACACTACGGCTACTCCAACCCAGGCCACAGGCACTGTGGCTGAACCAGGGAACCAACCCGTGCCAGTATCAGTCGCCCCTATACAAAAGAAGAAATCTTGGAAGCAAAAGTCAACTCGTTTAGAAAGGGAGGATGAAAAAGCGGGGCCATCACGAGAGGAGGAGGAAGAGCTCATAAACAAGACAGAAACCACCAGATCCCTATCCTTGAGTGAGCTGCGAGATATCTGAAAAGATTTCAGCCATCGTCCAGGTGAGCACATTGTCACCTGGCTACTCCGATGCTGGGATAATGGGGCCAACAGCCTGGAACTGGAGGGTAAGGAAGCCAAGCAACTAGGATCCCTTTCTAGGGAAGGGGGCATTGACAAAGCGATTGGAAAAGGGGCACAAGTCCTCAGCCTCTGGAGGCATCTACTGTCAGCCATGAAAGAAAGATATCCCTTCAAGGAAGATGTCATATATCGCCCAGGTAAATGGACCACTGTGGAGAAAGGGCATCCAGTACCTGAGGGAATTGGCTGTCGTGGAGGTGATTTATAGTGACCTGGACAATGACGAGTTGCCCAAAGATCCAGATAGTGTCCAGTGCACACAACCCATGTGGCGGAAGTTGTTACGGAGCGCACCAACATCATATGCCAACACATGGGCAATAATGAGCTGGGAAGCTGGATGGGGACCAACAGTGAATGAAGTGGCTGGCCAGCTCCACGAATATGAAGAAAGTATCTCTTCCCCCTTTGTTTTGGCTGTGGATAAACTGTCCCGGAAGTTTGAACGACTCAAAAAGCATATGCCCTACTCCCCTCCTGTACAGACCAGTATCTCAGCCATCAGAAGTAAGCGCCCTTCTGCTCAAGAAAAAGAATATCGAGGGTACACACCACGGGGCACTCTATGGTTTTACCTACGTGACCATGGAGAGGACATGAGGAAATGGGATGGAAAACCTACCTCGGTCCTAGAGTCATGAGTATGTGAGTTGCAAAGAAAAACAAACACAAAAGGGGGCTCTTCCAAGAAACTTGTTGCTCCAGTTTCCAGAGACTGGGCAGACTGTAGTTTTTTCAGACAAAATAGAAGGGCTGATCTTAATTCTGATTGTGATGAAGGAACTTCTGACTCATACATACAAACCATGAGCAACAGTGACCAGGATTAGAGGGGCCCTGCCTCCAGCCAGGTGGAAGAAAGGGACAACTGGGTTTACTGGACTGTGTGGATTCGATGGCCTGGCACGTCAGACCCACAGAAGTATAGAGCTTTAGTAGACACCGGTGCACAGTGTACTCTAATGCCATCAGGCCATATAGGGGCAGAATCCATTTGTATTTCTGGAGTGACAGGGGGATCTCAAGAGCTGACTGTATTGGAGGCCGAAGTGAGCCTAACTGGGAATGAGTGGCAAAAGCACCGCATTGTGACTGGGCCCGATGCTCCGTGCATCCTGGGCATAGACTACCTCAGGAGAGGGTATTTCAAGGACCCAAAAGGGTACCGGTGGGCTTTTGGTATAGCTGCATTGGAGGCAGAAGAAATTAAGCAGCTGTCTACCTTGCCTGGTCTCTCAAAAGACCCTTCGGTTGTGGGGTTGCTGAGTGTTGAACAACAACAAGTGCCGATTGCCACCACAACAGTGCACAGGTGGCAATATCGCACCAACCGAGACTCCCTGATTCCCATCCATAAGCTGATTCTCGACTGGAGAGCCAAGGAGTGATAGCAAGACTCGCTCACCCTTTAACAGTCCCATATGGCCAGTGAGAAAGTCTGATGGAGAGTGGAGACTGACAGTAGACTATCGTGGCCTGAATGAAGTTACGCCACCGCTGAGTGCTGCTGTGCCGGACATGTTAGAACTTCAATACAAACTGGAGTCAAAGGCAGCCAAGTGGTATGCCACAATTGATATTGCAAATGCTTTCTTTTCAATCCCTTTGGCAGCAGAGTGCAGGCCACAATTTGCTTTTACTTGGAGGGGCATCCAGTATACCTGGAATCAACTGCCCCAGGGGTGGAAACACAGCCCTACCATTTGCCATGGACTGATCCAGACAGCACTGGAACAGGGTAAGACTCCAGAGCACCTGCAATATATTGATGACATCATTGTGTGGGGCAATACAGCAGAAGAAGTTTTTGAGAAAGGGAAGAAAATAGTCCAAATCCTTCTGAAAGCCGGTTTTGCTATAAAACAAAGTAAAGTCAAAGGACCTGCACAGGAGATCCAGTTTTTAGGAATCAAATGGCAAGATGGACGTCATCAGATTCCAATGGATGTGATCAACAAAATAACAGCTATGTCTCCACCAACTAGCAAAAAGGAAACACAAGCTTTCTTGGGCGTTGTGGGTTTTTGGAGAACGCATATTCCAAATTACAGCCAGATTGTAAGCCCTCTATACCAAGTGACCTGGAAGAAGAATGATTTCAAATGGGGCCCTGAACAACGACAAGCCTTTGAACAAATTAAACGGGACATAGTGCGTGCAGTAGCCCTTGGACCAGTCCGGGCAGGGAAAGATGTAAAAAATGTGCTCTACACCGCAGCCGGGAGAACGGCCCTACCTGGAGCCTTTGGCAGAAAGCACTAGGGGAGACTCGAGGCTGACCCCTAGGCTTTTGGAGTCGGGGATACAGAGGATCCGAAGCCCGCTATACTCCAACTGAAAAAGAGATATTGGCAGCATATGAAGGGGTTCGAGCTGCTTCAGAAGTGATTGGTACTGAAGCACAGCTCCTCCTGGCACCCCGACTGCCGGTGCTGGGCTGCATATTCAAAGGGAAGGTCCCCTCTACACATCATGCAACTGATGCTACGTGGAGTAAGTGGATCGCACTGATCACACAACGGGCTCGAATAGGAAACCTCAGTCGCCCAGGAATCTTGGAAGTGAACATGGACTGGCCAGAAGGCAAAGATTTTGGAATATCGTCAGAGGAAGAGGTGGTGCATGCTGAAGAAGCCCCATTGTACAATAAACTGTCAGAAAACGAGAAGCAATATGCCCTGTTCACTGATGGGTCCTGTCGTCTTGTGGGAAAGCATTGGAGGTGGAAGGCTGCTGTATGGAGTCCTACAAGACAAGTTGCAGAGACTGCTGAAGGAGAAGGTGAATCAAGTCAGTTTGCAGAGGTGAAAGCCATCCAGCTGGCTTTAGATATTGCTGAAAGAGAAAAATGGCCAATGCTCTATCTCTATACTGACTCACGGATGGTGGTAAATGCCCTGTGGGGGTGGTTGCAGCAATGGAAACAGAACAACTGGCAGCGCAGAGGCAAACCCATTTGGGCAGCTGCATTCTGGCAAGATATTGCTGCCCGGGTAGAGAACTTGGTTGTAAAGATACGTCACGTAGATGCTCATGTACCCAAGAGTCAGGCCTCTGAAGAACATCAAAACAACCAGCAGGCAGATCAGGCTGCTAAGATTGAAGTGGCTCAGGTAGATCTGGACTGGCAACATAAGGGTGAATTGTTTCTAGCTCGGTGGGCCCATGATACCTCAAGCCATCAAGGAAGAGATGCAACATATAGATGGGCTCGTGATCGAGGGGTGGACTTAACTATGGACGCTATTGCACAGGTTATCCATGAATGTGAAACATGTGCTGCGATCAAACAAGCCAAGCGGTTAAAGCCTCTCTGGTATGGAGGACGGTGGCTGAAATACAAATATGGGGAGGCCTGGCAGATTGATTATATCACACTCCCACAAACCCGCCATGGCAAGCGCTATGTGCTCACCATGGTGGAAGCGACCACCAGATGGTTGGAAACATACCCCGTGCCCCATGCCACTGCCCGGAACACTAGCCTAGGCCTTGAGAAGCAAGTCCTGTGGCGACATGGCACCCCAGAAAGAATTGAGTCAGACAATGGAACTCATTTCCGAAACAGCCTCATAGACAAATGGGCCAAAGAGCATGGCATTGAGTGGGTCTATCACATCCCCTATCATACACCAGCCTCTGGGAAAATTGACTGTTAAAGACTACACTGAAAGCAATGGGTGGTGGAACATTCAAACATTGGGATACACATTTAGCAAAGGCTACCTGGTTAGTCAACACTAGAGGATCTGCCGATTCTCTCCCCCATCCCACTGAGGGAGCGGGGGGAGTGAGCGAGCGGCTGCGTGGTGCTTAGTTGCCAGCCGGGTTAAAACATGACATGTCCAATCTCAACCTCCCCTGGTGCAATTTGAGGCCATTTCCTCTGGTCCTATCACCCGTTACCTGGGAGAAGAGACCAACCCCACCTCACTACAACCTCCTTTCAGGCAGTTGTAGAGGGTGATAAGGACTCCCCTCAGCTTGCTCTTCTCTGGGCTAAACAACCCCAGTTCCCTCAGCTGCTCCTCATAAGACTTTTGCTCCAGACCCCTCAACCAGCTTTGTTGCTCTCCTCTGGACATGTTCCAGCACATACGTACACACAAACCTATTTCCCTAGGTACACAATTGTCAAAAGCAGGAACTTCCCTCATCTGTACTTTTGAGTCTCTCTCTCCAGAATATTCTGTACTTAAGGAATTCTGCTGCACATCTTCTTCACCCTGTTTACCAAAGATCTCCAAACTCTTATTTTTTGCAAAGAGCAGACCTCACAGCCATCACAATTTCACTTCTGATCAGATCTTGCTGGGCAGTGCAAAGCTATGGGTGTTAGACACTGTTATTTTCATTTGTTATTGTCTCCAATTGTTTCAATACATAAAAGGAAGTTACTAACATGCAATGTAAATACAATTTCTTCATGCCTATATTCTACAAGAGACCATTGAAAGGTTTGGAGATGTTCTTGAGGTTACTGCACTTTCAAGAAAACAGTGGCTTTTTCAAATAGACCAAAAGGGTAATTTTGGTATGTCTTATACTCTGTATACCTTGTGGAAATTAACTCCAAGTACATACGCTTCTTATGCAAAGTATTCAAAACAGGCATATTGTTATATTTTTTATCTTACCACATGCAGAGCTCATTATGTGCTTAAACAGTAACTTAAATTAAAATGTTATACAAACAAAAATTGGGCGTCAAGCAACTGGGGAATATTCTCTTTTGGGATGTTAAACCAATAACACAGTTAAACCAATAACGCAATTAAACCATGGCAGAGAACCAAGATAAGCAATTATAGACAACAGTATCATAAAAGTGAATAACCCTATATCTTCTCTCTTTTTATACTTATGTATATATAGCAAGAAAATAGAAAAGTGTGTATTAGTATATAAATTTGGGGTTATTTTTTATGCACAGGAATATGCATACCAAAATTATTATGATACAGGGGGAAGGAACCCAACTTCTCTTCACCACCTATAGTCACCTTCCTGAGAAACTTGAGCTAGAAAAGCAAAATGTGAGTGACAGAATCATGGATTAAAAGTGAACAGAATTCTGTCCTCATAACAAGAGCTTTCAAAAACTCTTCTTAGAGGTTCCTGGTAGTTAATCTCATTGAAAACTTGCTCTTCAAGAAAATAAAACACCAGCCCACAATTTTTTAGTGGTGTGTGAATAGCACTGGTAGAAACTGCAAAAGCAATCCTAGACTTTTTGACAGAATTTGAAGAAACACTAGGGATGATACAAACAGATTTTAGTACTTTTTTTAGTATACTGGGTAGCAGAGGCTGATGGCTTGTATGGGAAAGAAAACAAAAACATTCCTAAGCCCTTCTAACTTCCAGAATGTGATCCTGTAAATAGAACAGGGTTTTACTGTAAATCATAGGTAAACTGAAGGGCTCTTTCCCCCTACTCCCCCCCCCCCTCCTCCCTGGGTTTTAAGAGCATGTTCCTGCTCTTTTGGCTGCATGTGGATGATTTATAGTGAAGACATCAATTTAATGTGATTTTTACTTTTAATGTGGACAGTTTCATTACTCTATGAAAACAACAGAAATGGAGATCTATCCATTCACCATCAAGCAAATAAACACAAGCTGAAACCATCATTAACATCAGGGAAAACTTTTGGTGGACAGAAGAGGGGTGTGGTAACTACAGTGAAAGATGGATGGATTTCCCAGTTATCTACAGTGAGGATGTTAGATGTCAAACAGAAATATAAAAAGGAAAGTTCTATGGCAGGATTCATTTCATGTTAAAGTTCTTGCCTCAGATTGATGATGAATTTGTCTTCAGGAAGGAAAATGGAATATTGTAATCAACCAGAGCAGTCACTGTAAGGTAAAAGTTTGTCACAAGTTAAACCTGCCTATATTTAGCTAGGTGCTAGACAAAAAACAAAATAGAAAGGGATAACTGTAAAGCTATACAATGCAGTTCTTTCTCCACAGTCTTGATTCCATTATGCACTTTCTTTCAGAAACTAACTCCCTGCTATGAGGAATATGCAAGAAATCTGCATTATACTAATTGTTCACTGTAATTTTCTACAAAGATTGATCTCACAGAAAAATTGCTTCTTTTCCTTTTTTTCTTTTTTTTTTTTCTTGTCCAGTTGCCATTTTATAATCAATGTTGCATGTTAACATAAAGGACTCAGAATTACCCATATTTAATAAAACATAGCAAAACTCAAACTGTGTAACTCTTTTATCGTTTCATCAAATATTCCCTTCAGGTGGTTGCCACTGGAATTCAGTCAAGGAAGACTTCTGCTATATTTATACACTTTCAGCTTTAGATTAGTGACTGACACATGTCCAGAGTACAGCCATTGTAGATCACTTATATTTATAATAACTTAGGACATAATCTTTATTTTTTTTTCCTCTTGGAATACCAATATTTCTTCTAAGTTATGTACATCCATCCAGCTCCACACCATAAACAATTTAATTTTGTTCTGTTTTCTCACTGGGCTTCCCCCCCCTCTTAAATTTGATGGTCTGTTAATGTTGAGCATGTAAGTCAACTTCCATGCAATTTTTATATGAAGTTTCTAAACATGATTGTCCTTGATTTAGTGAAAAAACTCATTACTTCTAGTGACAGCAGCATTGCTCTTAGAACTTTATAAACTGAATGTATTTCTAGTATTACTTCACTGACCTGACTCCTTTTTATTTAGGATTGAATATACACTTACACATATACATACGGATTTGTTAACACTTTGGATCATACTTGTAAGTGTCCACGAGCTTTTACTGACCTAATCCAATATACCCAGAATTCCACTTAATTATTATAAGCCTCTTCATAGTCTGTCTAGGTAGTGTTTCTTAGATTTATTAGATCAGGCTGAGCACTGTCTGAATGTGGCCATTCTGTTTCCAGATCTAAGGCAGCATCTTTCTGTCTGCACCATCTTTCCATCTCGCAGTTCTAGAAGGAGCATGAGAGTTTGGCCACATCAACAGGGTAGGCAGGCTAGAAGGTTTCTGAAGTTTCCATGTAAGTAACAGAGTAAAATCTTGTATATTCATTAGTATCAGAACAACTACAGTATTATTTAGGAAATTCAACTTTAAATTTCATCTTTTGATACATATTTTCATGGCATCTCCTTTGGTTTAAAATACAGTATGAAACAAATTTTATATATATGGTATCAATATATATTTATAAATAAAATATCAATTATAGTAAGTCAACATTAAAATAAATTAGCCATATCTCTTTTTTTTTATGGTTTTACATTACTGCAACAGTTTCCTTTTTAACTTCAAAGGTTATTACAAAAATAATGAACTGAAGTTTTCCTTCCTTGGGCCCAGAAGCTGCATCAGCAAGTGGAAAAGGGGAAGCATGCTCTGCCAAGAAGTTCAGCTTGTTAAGAATAAGAAAAAATAAATAAGAAAATGGGGTCAAAAAAGGATGGGTGGGAGTCTCCTTGCTTGTTGCACTAGAGATGGCTCTGCTAGAGATCATGCTGTACTCCAGGACTTCTGTATGGTTCATGGACAACCTATCTGACAGTGAGACAAAACACTATTGCACTCTTGTCCTGGTTTCAGCTGGGATAGAGTTAATTTTCTTCACAGAAGCTAGCATAGTGCTGTGCTTTGGATTTAGTACTAGAAGAATGTTGATAACACACTGATGTTTTAGTTGTTGCCAAGTAGTGCTCAGACTGCTCAAGGACTTTTTGAGCTTCTCCTGCTCGGCCAGGTGCATAACAAGCTGGGAGTACAGCACAGCTAGGACCCAAACTGTCCAAAGAGCTATTCCATACCATATACGTCATGCTCGGGGGGGTTAGTTGGTCGGTCGGTCGCGGGCAGAGTGGTCGCAGCTCGGGCTGTGTGATCACGGCTCGGGCAGAGTGATCACAGCTCGGGCTGGGTGATCGTGGGGGGGGGGGTGATCGCTGCTCGGGACGGGCTGGGCATCAGTCAGCGGGTGGTGAGCAATTGCATTGTGCATCACTTGTTTTATATATTCTGTATATTTTCTTACCATTATTATTATTATTATTATTGTTATTATTCTCTCTTATTAAACTGTCTCTATCTCAACCCACGGGTCTTACTTTTTTTTTCTTTTCTCTGATTCTCTCCCCCATCCCACTGAAGGAGTGGGAGGAGTGAGCGAGCGGCTGCGTAGTGCTTAGTTGCCAGCCAGGTTAAACCATGACAACTCTGCACTCTACATATAGTGCTAACAGCTAGAAAAACTAACTGCTGTCCAATTGTGCTCTAACTTACATTAACGAAACTCTGTTGACTTCCTTACAGATGCTTCTAAACTAGTGGTGGAAGTAAATGAAATGGGACACAGAATCGTTCTCTACAAGAATCTTTTCCAGTTCTAGTGAGCATGGTCATCTCCTGTTTGCTTTTGCCATTTTTCTCATTGTACTTCAAGATCCCAGATAAAATCTTAGGAGACTGGCTATAAAACTCAGCTAATTAATGTAAATAAGTGAATTAAATCAAATTAACCATAAGATTTAGACATTTAATTCTACACTATTCCAGGGTTTTTCCTAATATACTCACAGACTATACTCATACAGAGACATAATTACTTGCTTGAAAATAAATACATGCACAGAATACATTGCAAAACTGATAAGAGCAGACTTTTTTAAATCTCCTGATATTACATCACTTTAATAGAGACACAAATGATTACTCAAGATAGAAGCCAAAGAGGAATTATATGTTTCCCTCTGGACAGTTTTCTATGAAGAAAACAATACACAGTATGGCCATAAGCATTTCTTTAAGCCAATGTGTAAACACTGAAAGAGATTGGGGATAAACATAAGAAAGCAGTGAATACAGTGAGTCGTTAAGATGCTTCAGTAATGTCATTTTAACCACAGGTTAGATCTATTCCCATCTCCTTTTGGATAAATTCACTTAATGCTGCCTGGTTGTTGTTGTTTTGTTTTTAAGTCTTTAACTGAGTCAAGTCTTTCAGGTGCCACTTGGTATGAAGTGAAAATATTTCTATTAATTTTCATTACAGAAATGCCAGATTAACTTTGTCAAGTTCTAATACCTTTCACTTCATCCAATAGCAAAAGAAAGAGTCCCTTCTTTGCCTTCAAATTATATTTTTTCCTGAAGTTTAATTTTAAAAAAATATATAGTCCAAAGGGCACTTAACTGCCAGATGCACAGACTCACTGAAACATCGCTTTTGAAACTAAAGAGTGATATAAGAATTTCTGGACAATCATTGTAATGACTTCTGATTCAGAAAGTATTTAAATATCTATGTAAGGATGTGAGAAATCCTCATGAAACTGAAGTAAAGCTAGATCTGTGATTATATACTTTTTACCTTGTGGTCTGTATTTGAATTTATTTTTACTGTAAATGCAAGCTGTAGAAAGAAAAATACTTCCAGTTATTTTGAACCTGAAAACACATGATGCGAAAATGGGGGCCAAAACGTCTTTTGGAAGCTGGTAACAGCAGCATGCTGCAGCCAATAGTACAACTAACAGGCACAGAATCACAGGACCAGACTAGAGATACTGTCTGATACGTGCCAGAAGGTGCAAGCAGTCTTAACAATTGACCTAACATTAATCAAGTGAAATGTGATTCCTGCAATTTAATACTATATGCTGGTTCAAAAATGGGCATGTAATTGGTATCTACAGAGCCTTGTATTCTCAAAAGGGGAGTGTCAGGAGATAAGGGAGAGGGGCAGAGGGGTTTTAATGGGATGCATCTAGCCATGAGTTGTGGTGTGACTACTATCCCTGCTGTGAGAGCAGCCACAATTGACAACAGTGCCCACACACTCTGATTTCAGTTCTTTCCTAAGCATGTGCAGCCTTACCTGACGTCATCTATGATGTGAGACAAAACTAAAGGTATTGTGAAGCTCTTTTGAATTTCAGCATAATAACTCATATGAACAAACAAGACAAGACTATGCAATACTTCTTACAACAGACAAGGACATGAGCGTTGGGGGGGGTGGTGTCAGCAAAAAGGAAAATCTCTGGTAATTTCTGTGATAATTCCCTATTTTTGCTCCCAGCTTCCCAATATCTTTTATAGAATCATAGAATCATAGAATGTTTTGGGTTGGAAGGGACCCCTAGAGGTCATCTAGTCCAACCCCCCTGCAGTGAGCAGGGACACCACTAACTAGATGTTATAAATCATCAATAACAATGGGTAGATCTTACCTGCCTCCATCTGAACTGATGCATTCCACCATCAGATTTTCCTGATTCACTATCATCACAGAAAATGAAGATATTCTCTTTCAGCCTCCATTTTATGAAACTACAGAAGCCAAACTTATTTACTCTCACAAACCAGATTTATTCTTCCCTTGTAGTTATCCAGATTATATTACCTTTTGATTCTTTGCCAACTGTGTGCCATTAGCAAATTTCGACATGCTCTAGCTATTGTGTTAGGTAAGAAAAATTAAATATGATCAACTCTAAAGTGATCTTTGAGGACCCTCTTTCCAACACAAGATTAATCACAAGCCTTTATCATTCTAAACACTCTCTTTATCAAAACTTGTTTGAATCTTCTCCTCTAGTCAATGAATGCATGAATAAAAATTTCCCACTAGTTAATCAGCTACTCTTTTCAAGATGAACTAATAAATTTTGTGTGCTTCCACATCAAATACCCTGAAGTCTATGTTCAGGATTAATGTGTCTGTGTTAACTTCATCCAGAAAACCAGTCCTTTTAAAGACAGGTACAATTTTACAGCAATATAATTTGCCATTGGTAAAACATTTGGATGGGAAAAATATTTGCATGTGTCATTTACATCTGTAATTCTTTCTGGAAAAAAATGTTCTGAAGTCACTCATGTTATCAAGCTCAGAATAACCTGAATATTCAAGTACCAGATCTTTCAAAATCCTGACAGAAGTTTATCCATTTAATTTAATTTGAGCACAAGGCATTCTTTTCATTCTACTTCACATGTAATCATCAGTCTTTTTTTCACCTACATTTTTTCACATTATTTAAAGTGCTTGCATCCTCAAAGGTGACAATATTATTTAATTTTAGTTTGGAATTATACCTAGATTATCTTTCTCATTTCAAAATGCCATGCTCATTCTTCTTTTTACCTAAATGGCTGAATAGCTTATTACTATTTATAATAAAAGTAAATAGTAAGACTTTAAACTGCTTTTTGTCTCCGCTCTGCATTACAATCTTATGCATTACATGAACTTCAGTATCTATAGAACAATAACTTTCTTAAACATAGTGGGAAGACTTAGGGAAAACATAAGTACCAGAGGAAACAAATACTCACATATTTTGGCAGCTTACCATTACAAAATTAATATCTTCTATATACTGTAGAAGACTGACTGAATTATTATTTTCCATCTGGCCCTGACTGATGTAGTCAGTGATTCTTAAATATATTTGTTGTATGCCAAGAGCACCTTGTCTCTGAGAAAGCATGAGCTAGTCTTTGCAGAAAAGAAGAACATGTAATTTTAGCTTCATTTGAAAGTCATTATATTAGAAGTCTGTGGATTTGTTTGGTTTGCATTTTTTTGTTTGTTTGTTTGTGTTTAAAATCAAATGTACTTTTGTAATCTCTTAGTTGTTCTGTTTCTAAAAATGGATGAATACCTTTCTGTCTTCACAAATGAGTCTTCTCACAGTGATGGCTGAAGAAAATAAAAAAAACCATGAAACAATGGAGAAGTTAAAACCTGCAATTTTATTCCATCTTTTAGGTCAAGATCAACCTTTTTTATATCAAGCTCTGTTCCTGCCTTTTACCCTGCTCTCACCTGGAAGTTAATTGCTCCAGTTATTCTTTCCTGATCATAAAAGGTAACTATGTGAGTGACCAAGCACAAAGTTTTAGAGAATTTTGTTGTGATAGATATTAATACACAAAACATCCCAAATTTCTAAAGGAAAAAATACATTGAAAAAATCCAAATCCCTGCTCCAAAATTCAACAGCAATTTAGAGAAAACAGTTAATAACAGCAGCAGATCCACAAACTAATTATTTTTAACAGAAATCTTCACAAGAAAAGTTCAACCCAACACAGAGGTTTACCATGAAAAATATCCATCGAAATGTTTAAAATTCAAGATTTCAAAGAGTGTTGTGGAACATTATTTCATCATCTGACATTTTCTAACACAAACTGGAAATTCAGTGGATCTTCTAATAGACTGCAACTAAAAATATTTAATACTGTAGTACTCTACTTTTTAAGATCTGTATCAGGTAAGCGAATCATCACAGCTGCCGGGTATTCACTGTCCACAATGATCATGTGAAAGTTGAGAAGAATTAACTCTTGGAAGCCAAGAAAAAGTCCTCCTGGCAAAGACATTTTTCAAAAGAGTAGCCAATAACAGCTGTAACATATACCTATCTTGGGCAAAAATATGCACCCATGAAGTCTGTGACTTATAAGTTCATCACATGACCTTATTATCTCAATATTTTCCCCCAAAACTTAAAAGAAGTACATATACAAAATAAAACCAAACAAAATAAACCTGGCTGGCTTTCTTTTCTTGCAAAGGGCTGCTATAATCACTGAATCAAACCAAGTATTATAAACAGATGATTACATTAATTTAAAATGGCTTGGTTGATGTTTATGCAGCGTTTATGCCTGTACTTATTTTATTATGAATGGTTTGTTAAACAGCTATAACTGGTCAACCACCAGCAAAAGTAAATTCGTTTTCAGGATTATTGCCCGATAAATAATTTTCTGAGGCTTATCTAAGCCATATTTAATAAAATTCCTAACCTATAAAATAGAGCAAATTCATTTGCAGCAATTACTGAGGGTTTATAACTGTCATGTACTCTGTGTGTGTTACCATATACTTTACAGAGGGTAATCGGATACCCACAGATAGGTAGCCATTAAAATTAAGCATTTTTATTATGCTGTTAGGTTACTGCCAAAATGATGTGTTTACTATCTATAGAAAATTAAAGCTGTGAATAATGTGTTCACATTATTTTAAGGATGCTTTGGTTAGGTTATGCCACTTTTCTTCTGGAAGAGAAGAAACAGAAAATGCAGCAACATCTGAAATATTCACCAGCAAGAGGAGAGAGAGAGATGGTTCCACCTGTGACTCCTAAAGACAAAATGAAACCTTTGGGGTCACGGCAGCAATCTTTTCTCCTAGATGTAAAAGAATAGGTAATAAAAATATAGCAAAAAAGAATCCTTTATGGAAAAGTTGACAAGGCATTCATAGAATATAACTATAGGATAAGGTGGAAATATCTTTCCTTCTTAAGAGCAAAAACAAAACTAGATTTGCAGTTATGGAAGTAAACTTCAATGCCAGGTTCTGATGAAATTCCTGCATTTAACAGAGAATCTTTAAGTAATTTGGGACAAGCCATTTCTATGCCCCTGATTTTTAAACTTCAATATAAGTTTGTTAATAAAGAGAATTTTCTGTTTCAGAGAGATGGTTAAAAGAGTAAACTTTGTTTGTGAAAAGCCTGGCCACATCAATTTTGGCTAAAGGTGCATTTGTAGTCAATGGATGTTCTGAGATGCAGTTTACCTTGTTAGTTTCTGAACGTGCTATGTGATATCTTTGTTTGGGGAAAACAATATTGGCTGGTTGCTTACAGCATGGTCTTGCTGTATTCATGAATAGGTGCAAATACCTAAAATTGTGCTAGATGACTTTTGCAGCATTTGGGATAAAACCTTCCTGAATTTGTGCTGTGTCAGCTGAATGCAAGGTCATTTAGCTACTTTCACCTCTCCCCCGCCTCGTCCCCCCAAAGAAACCTATGATGTTCAAAGTTCAGCTTGTATGTACAGTAACAGAAGTTCCTGCAATTACGAGGTGAACACTCTGGCAAGTGTTACCTTTTTTGGGGGTAAAATCAGAATACCTGTTAAGAAATTATGATGAATATATCTGCTTTTTTTTGAAAGAAAAGTACAGTTCAATTATAACTACAGTTGAAAAAAGGAAATTAAATTGGTTCTATGTATGTTGTTAAACTTTTCTGAATATTTTGATTGCTGGTTTAACTGAGTTTCCTAAAATCTTGTATAATCTTCAATGTAATGAGATATAAATGCAATACCAGTCCATGAACTGCCCTACTTTGTTAATTAAGTGATAAATTCATTCACATATTGAAATATTACAATTGTAAATATAAAATAATTGCAATTTTCCTACCTGGAGGCTGGTATTGGTTAATAAGATTTTTAGTCATTAACAAAATACTATCTTTTAAATTTATTTTTCCCTTCAAAGAAATTCCTATTCATTAAAATCTAAAGACTTTTCAACTCTTAACAACTTTAAACTTATTTCCTACAGAGAAAATGGAAGTAATACTATTTGTTTTCTGAAAGGTTAATAATACTTTTTGCCTCAAAACAAAGTCAGAAAACTTTTAAGTCGTTGCTGAGAAGTTAAAGGTTTTGAGGCAACTTAAAATTTTATAAGCCCTTATAGCTCTACAGTTCATCTTTCCGATATCCAAGAACTAAGTGGGTAGATGTAAGCTGTGGTTTTTTCTCATAATAGTGCAACTTAACTAGAAGCATTTGGTTTGCAGATTGACAGAAGAAAGTTGTATTTTCTTATCACTTTCTGGGTAAATAACAGTATTGCAAAAGGAAACTTTTAAAATATATTACAAATATCTGCAGGGAAAGAGCAACTAGTCACCCTACTTTGGTAGTGGTATAAAATGTGTGAAAGGATCAGAGAAGACCAAGTAAGAAGTTTTCGAAATAATATTGCAGCTATCATTTGGTTTACACTGTTTTGGTAATTGCAAATTCTGGCATTTGCCTATAAAATTATAAGAAGTGTTGATACAAAAGACTTAAATTTATGTGTTTATTTTCACAAATCAGAAATAATTTTTGTTATTTACCAAACAGATTGAAAACCAGTTTTTTTAGACTTAGGGATCTTGAAGCTGTTTGGTTTGGGGTTTTTTGGTTTTTTGGTTTTTAACTAACACATATGACAGCTGTAAAAAAAGCATCTTCTCTACAGATAATTCAGGGCAGAAACCTCACATATGTTGCATTTCATCATGGAAACATCTTACCCCATTCAGGCTATATGATCATATTTTTCCTTTGACCATACTTAAGAGGGAATATTTACCTTTTTAACCTTTGCAGTGTCATAACCACATTATGATCTGCAATGTTGGTACTCCATCCGTTAAATTATGTGGGATGTTTTGTAGGAGGAAAAAAAAAAGAAGAAAAAAATGTGTGAAACCTTTTGTAATCTACAAGTGGAGTCTCCATTTGGTTCTCCAAACAGACTTAAAGAAAACCCTGGGAGAAGCAGTAGCAAGAAATTCAAGCTTTCCACTGAAATTACAGTGTCATGTAAGTAAGGAATCTCAAGCAACTTTGAGTGGTTTAGCTCTAGAGATAAAACTGTACAGGTAGATCTCAGTTCCATAAATTTTTACACAGCTTTAGCATTACATGTATAGTTAGCCTCATTAAACACAAAGAGTACAAGACTTAAGAAATACATTAATATTTTAATTTCAAGACTAGAGCCACATTTTTTAAATAATTCAGAGATCTTTAAAGATAAAAAATGTTTTATAGACATTTGTTGTAGACAAGGTATTTTTCTTTCCTCTTCTATGTATTTTTTCCTTCAGGGAAGTGCACAACAAAAATGTTCCTACAAATATCAAACAGCAGAAGTTGATTACATTAACCTGGAGACAAAAATGGCTTGGAATTTTCCAACATAAGATTTTTAAAAAGGCAGTGTGGATCAATTTAAATCAAAACTTCTCTCACAGAAATTTAATCAGGAGTATTTTCTTCTACTGAAAGTTTAACTGATAGAATAAAAAGAGCTGTGAGGGAGAGAAAAATGCAGAAAACAGACCTTTTTACCAGATCAGTGCAGGATATAGGAGATTCAGTTCAGTTTGGCTCAGATATAGCTAAGCATCCCAGCTTACATAGCTTAATATAAGTAACTCACTGTATCACTACTGGAAGCATTCTATAGATATACATCCATAATTCAACATGTATTAGAATATGTCTGATTCAATATATAAAAATCAGAGCAATTAGCTTCATCATTAGGTAATAAAGAAACATAAAAACATGGAATACTGGGGCTGACATTAGATGATCATCCACTTTGGTCTTCTGCTTCCAGACATGACTTGCATATCTATGTGATACCTGTCAAGAGTTTATGCAACCTTTTAGTAAATGATGAAGACCTTTCCACAACTTCTTCAGGCAACCCACTCTATTAATTCACTGTTCTTACTAGAAAGATTTTCTCAAATTAAATCAATCTCCTGGACTGTGAATTAAATCTCTCATTATTCATTCTCATTACCTATTCAAATTCCCTTCCTTATGACAGTAGCCTGTTACATATTTGTATAGTCATCTCATTTTTCTCTCCTTCTGTGTCCATCCGTAAACTAAAGAGACATAAGTCTTTCATTTTCTTTTCACAGGCAATCATTTATAAACTTAGGATCATTCTCCCTGCTGTACTCTGGACCACAAATCAGCACTATCTTTTGTGAAGTTTGATACCCAGAACTGGACACTTAGGATGTTGTAAACTTTGCCCCCAAAATTCCTAGTTCTTTAAATGGAACCTAGAATTAGTTATGCTTTGTCAGAGGAACTCTAGATTTACTGTTTCTCCTTTATTCAAAGGATTTGTTAGAGGTTCTAATAAATCCATGCCAGATTTCATTGATTGTATTGCTATGCTTACAAATCAATCGGTTATCATTCCAGTATTCCTGTTGGGACTAAAGTAAAGCTGAAGAAATTTTCTTGTCTCGCTTTACACCTATTATCTCCTCTGTGGCATAAACCTGACCACACACTTTCTGCTCTGGTGGATACTGAAATGGGATTCTGTCTTTAATTGCGTCTCTGGATATTATTACATGAGTAAATTAAATTCCGTATTCTTTGCTAGTTAAATGGCCAGAGTTGTCTATACTCACAGTATACCATAAGAACCGACTATGATTACTTAATTTATCTCCTTCCTTACCAAGACATTTCTAACTCTAGAACCCCACAAATAACATCTTCCCCTCCTCATATCACATGGTCTTTGAAGGAGATTTAAAAGGGTCAAAAAGGTACTCCAGTCAGCGGAAACACAGAAGTTTGAGAATTCCGGTTTTGCTTTCAACACAGTGCCTTTCTAATACCGTATTTCTAAGAGAATTTTCACTTCATGCCAAGATGTCATTCCTCGGCATGTTCCTCTACTCTAGAATGTCCTTTTCCCTTTCCTTTCTATATGCCTACTCCCCTTCTAACTAATTCCCTACACACCATAAACAATGAAACAAACAAAAAATTACCTAACTGCAACATTGCTGCCATCAAACACTACAATTCCTACTTATTATTATACTTCTTCCATATTTTGGTCTGTTCTGCCTGTTCAAATACCATCTCCTTGAGACTATTGAAGTATTTGTACATTTTCTACCACAATGTGTACTCATTCTTGGTTGTTATTTATGATCTAGTTAGTGTGATAAATACAATTTGAAATTAAGCAAGTTTCATTATTTTAAATTGCTGCCACCTTTGCCAGTAGCAGAAATATCCAAGGGGGAAAAAAAAAAAAAAGCTGAAAAAATGATCACTGAACGCATGGAATACCTCAAGTACTTTGGCATTTAAATTTTTTTTCTCAAAAAATCATAATCTGTTCTAATTTGCAAATAATGCAGACAGCAAGGATAGAGGGCCCTTACTAGGACTAGGAGAAGATCAGGTTCAAGACCACATGAGAAGCCTGAACATATATAAATCCATGGGACCCAATGAGTTGCATTGGTGCTTAGTTGCCAGCCGGGTTAAACCACGACAGTCCTATTTTGGCTAGCTCAGTCGGTAGAGCATGGGACTCTTAATCCCAGGGTCGTGGGTTCGAGCCCCACGTTGGGCGCCAAAATAGGACTGTCGTGGTTTAACCCGGCTGGCAACTAAGCACCACGCAGCCGCTCGCTCACTCCCCCCCCTCCCCCAGTGGGATGGGGGAGAGAATCGGGAAGAAAATAAAAGGTTATAGCCGAGGGCTGAGATAAAGACAGTTTAATAAGAGAAAATAATAATAATAGTAATAATGAGAATGATAACAAAATATACAGAATATATAAAACGAATGATGCACAATGCAATTGCTCACCACCCGCCGACCGATGCCCAGCCCATCCCGAGCAGCGATCAGTACCCGAGCGACCAACCGACCCACCAACCCCCCCGAGCATGACGTTATATGGTATGGAATAGCTCTTTGGACAGTTTAGGTCCTAGCTGTGCTGTACTCCCAGCTTGTTATGCACCTGGCCGAGCAGGAGAAGCTCAAAAAGTCCTTGAGCAGTCTGAGCACTCTTGGCAACAACTAAAAACATCAGTGTGTTATCAACATTCTTCTAGTACTAAATCCAAAGCACAGCACTATGCTAGCTTCTGTGAAGAAAATTAACTCTATCCCAGCCGAAGCCAGGACAGCCGTGAGGCAAAGTCCCCTGTGACTGAAGAAAAGGAAATATCACACTGAATTTTAAAAAAGGTAAAAAGTAAGACCGTAGGAACTACTGAACAGTCAGCCTCATCTCAGTGCCTGGTGAGATCATGGAACTTATGGAAGTTATTTTAAAACATATGGAAGACAGAGAGGTGATCAGAGACAGCAATGTGGCTTTGCCAAAGGCAAATCATGCTTGACTAGTCAGATTGACTACTACGATGAAGTGACTGCATCAGTAGACAAGGAAAGAGTAATTGATGTTTTCTACCTGGACATTTTTAAGGCCTTTGGTATGGTCCCCCACAACATTCTTGCTGCTAAATTGGAGACATATAGGTTTGATGGATGGATTGTTACATGGATAAGGAACTGGCTGGGTGGCCCAATTCAAAGAGTTACAGTCATCATTTCAAAGTTTTAGTGGAAGCGAGTAAGGAGTAGTGTCCTCAAGGGTCTGAACTGGGACCAATACTATTTAATAACTTCATCAGTGACATAGAGAGTGGGATCAAGTGCACCCTCAGCAAGTTTGTGGATGACACCTAGATAAGTGGTACAGTTGATACACTAGAGAGAATGGATGCCATTGAGAGGGACTTGACAGACGACAGACTTGAGGAGTGGGCCTGTGTGAACATCATGAGGTTCAACAAGGCCATGTGCAAGGTGCTGCACCTGGGTTGGGGCAACCCCTGGTGTCAATACAGGCTGGGGGATGAATAGGTTGAGAGCAGCCCTACAGAGATAAACTTGGTGTCCACCATACTGGTGGATGAAAAATTGGTTATGAGACAGCAATGTATGCTCATAGCCAAGAAAGCCAATAATTTCCTGGGCTGCATCAAAAGAAGCATGACCAACAGGTTGAGGGAGGTGACTCCCCCCCGCCTCTGCTCTTGTGAGACCTCACCTGGAGTACTTCATCCAGCTCTGGGGTTCTTAGCACAAGAAAGACATGGACCTATTGGAGCGGGTCCAGAGGAGGGCCACAAAATGATCAGAGGGATGGAACACCTCCCCTGTGAGGACAGGCTGAGAGAGTTGGGGTTGGTCAACCTGGAGAAGAGAAGGTTCTGGGAAGATCTTATTGTGGTCTTTCAACATATAAAGGGGGATTATATAGAAAGACAGAAAGAGACCTTTTGCCAGGGCATGTAGTGACAGGACAAGGGGCAATGGTTTAAAACTGAAAGAGGAACAGGTTGCCCAGGAAGATGTTCATGCCCTATCCCTGAAAGTGTTCAAAGTCATGCTGGACAAGGCTTTGAGCCACCCGATCTAATGAAAGATGCTTTTGCCCATGGTATGGAGGTTGCACTAGATAATCTTTGAAGGTACCTTCCAACCCACACTATTCTATGATGCTATGACACTATGACTTACTGTTTGGAATAAGTAGAAGATAACTCACAGGAATTCAGAAAACTTTGTAGAGAGACAAAATCACAGTGCAAGATAGATAGGAAATCCTAAGAAAAACAAGTGCTGAAATAGTTAAAGACCTCCTTTTCTAATGTTCCAGGATTTGCTATATATTAGATGTAGTTCTACAGTCAGGAGAAAACCCTCTTTTAAAGCTGGTATTCAGATGGTATTCAGAAAGCAAGGACTACTGATTTGATCTGGGAATATTTAATCATTGATTACAACAATTATTTTTTTTTAAATAAGTTACAATATATATTTCATAAATTCATTCTGATACTACTGAGATTTAACTATATAATTATATAGTCTTATTTAAATATATTGAAGTAGAGGGCGATTTAAGTAGGACATGGATTTATACTGCTTTTCTGTATATGTAGGAGTTTTGCTACATGCATTTATAAAATGCAAATTCCTAGTATGCCATTCAAGTTGTATAATCTTCTTAGAAAAATGTAGTTTCATCAGCCCTTTGTCATTGGTATCAGAAAGCATAACAGCAGTGTAACAGCCTTGTATTCCTCAATTAAAATAAACTGAAATCTGTAATTAAGATAGCAGCTTCTTACTACTTTGTTAACTTCATTATTTAATTAGGATAGAAAGGCATAGCATTTTGAAACAGAATTTGAATTTTTAATCTCTTTCAGGTTATTTTAGTTTGTTAGGTTGCTGAACAGCCAAACTGGTAACCATGTGGGTGTCTTTATAATACAGCTTTCATAAGATTGCCCTTAAACACTCTGATTCAGACAGACATAACTTGCCCAGTGTTTGCAGTGCTAATTAGTTCTCATGTAGATTTTAAAAGATACAGAAAAATATTCCCAGAAATTGGCCAGATCAAGGGGAAAATGGACATCATAGATGCTTACTTTTTTTTATTTTCTGTTGATTTTTTTGTTTGTATCCCCAAAATGGACACTTAAAGAAGTTTGAATAATATATTTACCCCAGGTTGTATAAACTCTTCATGCTGAAACCCACAGAAGAATTTGATTTACAAATTATTATTTTAAACATAATCTCTAGTTAAAACCTAGTTCCAAGTCAGTAAAATGCATTTTTGACTACACATTTTTAATTCATGCCAATAAACCCTAAATGCAAAGTTTTGATTTACAAATCTTCTTTGCACTTGGGTTACAAATGACAAATTTGTAAATTGAGACTTGAAAGCTGTTCGGTTAAGATCAGCATTATAAACTCTTACCTAATTTGAGGTTGACATTCCAAAAAAAGTAGCTCTTCAATACTACATATCAAGACTCAGACAGCAAGACATTTTAAAACAGACACTTTAAAAAAGCACCTCTATTTCAGGTGAGCACTCTAACAACACTCTGTGTACAGAAAATGAGGCATAAACCCACTTATAACGCTGAATTATTTCCTTTCAAACCTGTAGTGTTTTAAAAAGCTGAGAGCATGGAAAACTTCTTAGTATACAATGAATTTTAAACATCACTCCCTTAACCCTCAGTGGATATTCAAGCCAGAAAAGAAATGGATTTTGAAGAATATAGGGCGCAATGGAGAAGCTGTGATTCCAGATGTTGCCCAGGTACAGGAATTGTCTGTTGAACAATCTAGCTGTAGCAACTACTTTGTACCCTGCCTTGAATTATATGATATGATGTTGCATTTTTTCCACTCCCTTTGCTCTAAATCTGGGTTAATGGATCGAGGAGGCCAGAACTGTGTCACTTTAAGACCATTCATACTGGGGGGAAAAGCTCTGTCAGGTGCTATGCCTGTTATGTAATAAACAACAAAGAGGTTATAAACTGAAACTTCTGTAAGTTAGTTAGCCACCCAATTTCTTTCTCATCATCATTTCTGGTTCACTGAGAGTAGCTGCACACCTGCTTTTGTCTCAGGTACTATCCAGGGACTATGTCAGGGACAGGAAAGTACAAAGGTAAAACTTGTGTCTTTTTCACACAGGTGTTCATGAATATGTTGATTTTTGTTGATCACCTATACCTATGTCTGTGAACCTTGCAGAATCTTTACTGCCTCTGTGGTATTTTATGTACTATGAAATGCAATGAAATGCTATCAGAGACAGAATTCTGTTATCACTTTAACATGAACGCTGGTGGCACTGCCAGTCATATTTTCAGAACAAGGTGCTTGTTCTTGCCTTATTAAATTCAATCTGCTAGGTGAATTTTCTGTCAGAGGAAGTGTTTAGAATGGACTGCTGAAAACTGTGGTTATAGTGAGAAAAGTGGCTGTCAATGTGAGGCTCGTTATTTAACATATTAGTTATTCTTTGTGTAAATCATGACTACTTTCCTGCCAAAAGTAGTCTTTTACAATAGCTAACACTAGAGAACTAATTCAGCTATAGAAGACATTGGATTTTACTCCATTTCATATAGATGTTATTTTTGTTGATATTATATTTGATTCTGATTCAAGAATCCTTGTTATAGATGATGAGAGTCCAGGAAAAAGGAGACAGAATAGACCAATTTTCTAATCTCAGATTGAATTCATTGGTCTGACAAGAAGGAAGAAACCCAAACCAAACAAAAAAAAAGCCCCTAAAACCTGATCATTTTGATACTGAGCAAACTTCAATAGAAAAGGCTGAGTGAGAGTCAAGGAAGAACCCTGCATTCTCACACACTGTAAAAACCATCACTATCTAGCACACACTTTTGTTTCAAGGTCAAAATGAGGTTAAGAATGTTTTATCTAAATTCCCCAGTGTTAAATCCCTAATTTTTCCTACAGGTTACATCTACATTACTAGAAATGAGCCGGTCACATGTTTTCATAAAATGCACTACATTTTCCTTCTCACCATGCTTCCTAACCAGGAATAAAAAATGTGGTGTCAGCCATACTACCTAGTAAGAAAGTTATTTGGCCCATAATAACATCCAAACTATGCTCAGGTAGTGTCAGGGAGAGAGCTCATTGTCATGAGCCAAAAATGTGCCAGAGATCATGAGATGGGGAGGAGGAAGGTGGGGATCTATATCTACAGCTTTATCAAATGTTAAATTAAATTAAACTGAAGCATTTCTGTCTGCAGATTAAATTTTAGTGACATCAAAAGACTAAAATCTTCTGAAAACTTTATTTAAAATTGAAGCCAAACCTCTTATTCAATAAAAAAGTCCACAAGATGCCTGAAAGTATTGGGGATCAATGTCCAGTGGTGAAAGGAATTAGGAAGCAAGGAAAAATAATTACTTTCTGACAATTTGCTAAGCATTTTCTCATCAAAGTTCCTTCTGAATGGTAAAAGTAAAAATCCCAACCAACAACATCAAAAAACTTAAGATAAGTAACTGAAACAACTTTTCCTGCTGTGGATGAACTTTTAGGTGTTGTGACTATATTAAGAATATCACTTTACTAGTTCAGAAGGGCAATATACTCTGTTTATGGTATGGAACAGGAACTCCTGCATTGTACATACAGTGTTTGTACATGCACTTAAGAGTCTGGCTGGTGAGTGAAGATGATTTATATCAAGAGTGTTGAAAAGGCTACCTCCTACACCAGTCATCTCCTCCATCCTCTGGTTCATGGACAGCTAGCTGACTTGGTTGCAGATAAGCTCCTGACAACTAGAGTTTACTGCATGGACTAATGAGAAATTAAGACAAAAAAAAACCTAAGACAAATCAAAATCTAACTGACCTTTGAAAGGTTATAAGAAAAACTTAAACAGCTTAGCATTTGATTCAAATGAAGCTTAGCATGGGTGGAGGGCATAAACTTAGGGCCTGACTTTGTCAGAAGCCCCAAGATATGCCACTTAATTTTGTACAGCCTATTTTTTACCTAAAAAGAGCTCCTGTAACTTTCTAATAATTTTTTCAGTTATGACTAATATCTGAAATAGTACTGCAAAAACCAGCTTTGACACCTTAATAAAAAAATTGTCTTCTTTTTGATTGCAGTAATGTTTGTACTGCCAGTGAGGTAATATCTTCATCTAAAAAGCCGTTAAAGTGATTTTCACTGTAATCCATTTTTTTCTTGTCAGAATTGTACCAAAGGGCTTTTGTGTAAAAAAGCAATTGGGTCCTGCTAGTGGTCATTGATGCAAAGCTCATGTCAAACATTCAGTCTCTGAAGTACATATTAAAATAATAATATATGGTATTTGTTCTCAAAAGGCATTAGTTTTCTAAGCAGTAAACATGAATAGTTAATCAATGCCTAATTACATTTATCTGCATTTGAATACAAGAAATAAATAATAGTAAAGCAGTATCTGAAATTCATGTGGTAAAACATAGTAACAAATCATTTATGAAGTGTATTGAAAGCTCTTTGTGTGATGAAGTGACATTATATATCCATTGTTTTTCCTCTGAGATCAGTCAAGGTTCAAGCACTGTCAATAAAATAGCATTCACAGCCACTTACCCGTCCTTCATGTAATAGCAGACATCATCAATCATTTCCACTTCAAGAAAAGTTCAGATCTGTATACGTGAGTTCTATTCAAGCAAATATCACTATTGTATTTGAGTACCTTATAAAAAGGAACTTTAAGATGTGGTTGAACAAGTGAACTGTATTTATTTCTGCTCTCCAAAATGTTATTGAGATGCATTTTTCCTTTTTTTTTTTTTCTTTTAGTGTGTATTTGTGTTTTGAGCTTCCCCTTTTGTTTGAGCTTCCCCTTTTGCTGCTGTTGCTGTGTTCTGGGAAGAATAAATAAATATATCCTAGATTCTGTTCTAATGATCATGGCATCTGGGACTTGTTTTGTTTTCACTAAAATGTTACAGTTATTATTTTTCATTTTTGTAAAATGCAGCTCTTGAAGGATATCCGGGCCACTAATCAACAGAGACTTTTAAGTAACTTTGTACTCAGATGTAAAGTACAAACACTTGCAATAGCTTAGCAAGGAAATCATTAAGAAGCAGACACCCAGTCATTAAACAACAAAAGGACAAACAGCGTTTCCACCAAACACCAGTGAAAGAAAGTAATTTTGATATCCCATACTGTCCAAAAGCAGAGAACTTCAGAAACTCTTTTTGATGGCCGGTATTACTCAAAAGGTACTGCAGATTAGTCATTAACAACAGATTTCAAGGTTTGTCGAACCACTAGAATCAATCACTGCTGTCCCCTTCTTCAGATTAAAACTTTCTTATTGCTTGTCTTCCGTTTGTTGATTTCAGCCTCCAGTGAAGATTAGTAGCTGATGGTGATATCCTGGCTACAAAAAAACTTAGTGCCTGTTGCTTGCTTGTGAAGAGAGTATGTTACAGCAGGAACTGAAGAGTCTTCATTGTAAGGAGAAGAAATTACACTGGAGGTGAAGCAACTCATCCCTACTGTCATTGCAAAATCAGATGAGATGTTCATTCAACACATTAATTAAACAGTAGCCCTTACTACTTCTATGAAGTCATTTGCTCATGGTGCTGACTATTGTTGACTATTTCAGAAATACTAATGTCCTCTTCCTATTGATCATCTGAACACAATCATTATCCAATGTCACCAATACCCTTTACTTTCTCTGACATAAACAGAAGCTTCCTTAGGAGTCATATAGCACATGAGGTAAGGAAGAAAAACAGATAGCTTAACAATAATTTTCTATTTTTTCTTTTCTTTAAAAAAGACTGGATATTCACTAGTTTTAAAGACTCTAGACTGTCAAGTGATTTTCAAATGACTGTAATTTACTACATGCTATTCTAAAAAATACCTTTACCGTTTCTGTTGGGAAAAGTCAGATATGTCACAGATTTCTTCTATTAAGCATAAGGAATATGTTTCTGAATAACACATGGTTTCTGTTGCTCTTGTCACTTTAATGGCCTTTTGCCTTGGAAAACTTAAGACTTATTCCTTACAGAATGATATTTGGTGACTGTTTTCAAAAAAAGATTAGCTGAGATTCGTACAGTTTTGTCCAAGAAGCAGGCAGATAGTTTTTAACAATCTGAGGTACTGATTTTAGATCAGTGCACAAGTCTTTGGAGTTGATATGATTTATCTATGTTGATAGCACACTTCAATTCTAGATCAGAGTTGTGCTGGTTATAGTTCAAGAACTATACCATTTGAGGATAACTCCCTCTCTGAACCAGGCTTAGTTTTGGACTAGGCTGAGATGAAATTCTGGTCAGCTGTGCCTGATTTGGTCTTTAATTTTCCTCATCACCTCAAATTTCCTTGTTTTCCCCTTGACCTGCTACAAGCTATCAAAGGCTCCTAGCAGTTTAGGAGTCTAGTGACAGTCAGGATTTGTACACATAACACTATATTATACTATACCATACTATGCTATACCATACTATACTGTACTATACCATAACAAATCATACCATACCACACTACACTACATTATATATTTATTTGATTTGATTTATATGTCCAACTCTCTTACCCATGCAAGTTGGCAGGATTTGGGGTACTTGTGAAAAGAAATTCCTGTAAAAAGCCCATTCAAAATGTACCTCCTTACTACCCATCTACTACTCCCCATTGAGACAAAGAAGATAAAGATTCTGGTCATACCCAGGTAGATATTACTTTTTTATTTTGTATCCTAGCTGTATATACTGTACAGAGGTGGACCAACTTACTGTGCAAGGCAAGAAAATAGAAATACAGGAAATACAACCCAATTCCTAGGGAACAACGCTGATATTTACCAGATAAATGGAAAGGGAGGTAGAAACTTTCTCAGGCAACAGAAAACAAAAATGAGATTAGTCTGTGACAACGGATCTCAAACCAGACTTCCAAAAATATTTTAGTTTAGAAGAGTTTTTGAAGTTTCTGAGTTCCATTGCTTTCTTTGGGAGGACTATCAGTACAGGAGAAGGCCTTATCCAAGCTGATTGTAATAAATTGAAAATCTTCCACCAACTACAGCCAGCTTTGGAACAAATCCAGAGGTTATGATACTTGTTCATAATGTGCAAAGTTGAATTTCCCTTTCAGTGGTAACATCTCATTAGCCAGATCTTATAGATAATTCCATGTGCCAAAACTCGTCAGTGGTACTGACAAAACTTTTGAGCTCAACATGTAAAAAAATTCGCAGAAAAAGAGCTGCTCTGTGACATTTCTGAGCTCCAGACAGAACCAAATCCTCTCCATAGTTCTGAATCAGACAGAACCACAGTGAGATGGGTCTTTACATCAGTCACTGATGAGAGGCTGTGGGCCATTAAGCCACACATCTGTCTAACTTGAAATTTTACCCTTAGTATCAGAAATAGTAAAAGTATAGGTGCATCAATGACTTAAGTGTAAAATGGATTGAAAGAAATTTTTCAAATGCTCAAGTGCGAGCTGGCTACCACCACTAGTGTCTTATAAAAACCTTCCTTATGATTTCTTTTTGTACTCTTAAATTATGGCTTGGCAGCAAAATATCTGCCAGTGAACTGTGGCAAGTAATAGCTTTTTACATTATCCTCTTTGTCAGAGGTCATTTACAAAATTAATTCTTTAAGGAATTCTGAAAAAGGGCAAATCCCATTGATTGCTTGCATTTAAATCAGGAAAACAGACACCTGAAGAACACAGCTTTTCTAGGTACAGAATTATTTCTTTTCTAGTTCAAACAATACACAATTTTCTGTACTGATAATATTTTACAAGAATAACTAGTGGTCATATATTTTGTTATATGAATTATGATTATATATTTTAAATCATAATATGCAACTTAGGATGCTCTTGCAATATAATTTATGCAGATTTTATTACAAAGTCAGACTAATATCTTTCTAAAGATATGGAATAGTCAATTACACCATAATTTCTAATTACTTTGGGGAACTCTGAATACTCTATGCCTAAAATTATAATGATGTGTTGCTGTAGTCATTATGGGAAGAACTGCACTTTGGTATGGGTGCACTGACCCCATTTTTATGGTTGCTTTTCTTTTCTTTAATGCCACCTTCCACTAGATATAACATACAGCTGGTTTTAAAAAAGGTTGGAGATAGGGTATTTATTTTTACCAAAGAATAAGTTTTCTGTTTTTTCTTTCTCATTCACTTATTTTTGACTCACCTAAATCAGTGTGATAATTACAAACAAAAACTCTTTTTAAAAAAACTGTGTCTATTTACAATATATATCTTGGAACAAGCCTTTCATTGACTCAAACAATGGAATATGCACTGTATTTGAGATACAACAACATGCATTTTCTTATCTGTTGATATGTAATTTACCTGTGTTTACTGTGATCTATATAACAAAGGCAAAAAGACTTCCCTGAATTAAATCTCCCTTCAGTGAGAATATGTCAGAAAAATATCTATTCATGACATTAAATTTACCATTGATAGAGCACCACAAAATCTGATAATGCAACATTGGCAATGTAAAGCTGCTATGGTTAATAGCTGTCATTTTTTAAAATCTTCACTTTATTTCAAGTCTGAATCTGTCCTGTTTCAAAATTATCAAGGAAGAGGAACATATTGATCTTCATAAAATAGCTCTGCCAGGATACAATTTTTGAAGGTTGTCTTTCAATTGATTTGTTCTTATATATATATTATAGAAAAAACCACAAAATTTCTTATAGGAATCTGTAAAAAGTTGATGGCGTTGTGCGATGTTTTATAGAGGTGCAAGAAAAAAACCCAGCATGCTAATAGCTTTAGATATCTTTACACTGTATGAAGAGTTAAATAGCAGCAGCATTTATAAATCTCATTTTTTTTGGGGGGGGGGGGGGAGGGTGGTCTTTTTTTCTTTTCTTCTCTTTGTTGCATGGAATATTTAGGCTTTGTCACACAAGACTTATTCAGATATGAATCTAGAGTGTTGCACACCAGTACTTATTTCCTGAACATAAGCAGACTAATGATCTTCCAGTGTAGAGTCCTTCACACCAAGGCACCTTAGCACCTTAACTAATATGTAATACCAGGAGGCTGAAGCGTATTAGCATTTGGAAAGTGAAATTTACTGGAACACAGATTAGGGAAATCACAGGGCAAATTTTAGGCTGTTTCAGTTTAGAACAGCATGAATTCTTAAGCATGGGTCCCAGTGTTTTACTAAATAAAAATGTCTCCTGAATTCAGGTCCTTTCCAGACACTGATTTCCCAGACTGTGATGATGTATATCACCCAGCTTCACTCCAAGTGACCCAAGATGATCTGATAGCTGGAAGAGTGAAAAATACATTCATACTATTTACAATCCATTACCTCCCAAAGTTTTGCTTGTTCTTTTTAGATTTTAAATAACCGCTTGTTATAGAAATATACAATAAAAAAAAAGAAATTAGTTTTAGAAAACAGTAACTTCATGAATTTTGACTGGAAGGCCTTTCTTTTTTCCCCAATTATTTTTTTTTTGAGATGGGTAACCATTTTCTCCAGATCTTCAAACTGTTCCCATGGGTACAGTAATGGTGAGCTATGTGTAGCTAGTTCTCCAGAGAACCCAGAACTTCGCTATAGAGCCATCACTTCCTAAATGAACAAAAGTAAAGGATAGATGCTTGGTGACATAAAGATATGAAGAAAAGCAACACATAACTACAGAAGGGCTCTTGGGGAAAATATAGAGAGGCTAAAGTTGACTAGGACATGTGATGGCAAAAGCTAAGAAAGCTAAAAGCAAAGATTAGTAGCAATGGATAATTAATATTCTCAAAGGTTAGCCCTTTAGAGACTAATCATCAGTTATCAGACATGTTTAATAAAAAAAAAATCCTCTAGCAAATAATTCCTTTCAGTTTCATAACTGAAATTCCAAACCACTTTGTCTATAAGCAGCTAAATCTTCTAATTTCCTAAACTGAAAATATGACCAAAAGCACCATTGTTTTGCTAAAAATAAACAGAGAAATATAAGCAAATAATTTTAATTATCCTTTCATGTATTTTGGCATTCTCTATTTATTACATTAGTAAGTAACTATTTTGTAAAATGTGTAAATAGTGTGAAATAACATTTTTTTAAGGCTCAGAACTTGCTAAATGTAATTAGGGTAGGCATTTTGTTAAGATTTAATAACAAAGGTATAATTTCCTACAACAAAGAATGAGCTCCTGTCACTTTATAGTCACTGAGTTTTCATAAGAGTTTAAAACACATAAAGAGTAAGAAGACAAAAATCTAGATTTCCAGATAAAACATGATACCATCACTGCTGGAACAAGCAAAACTGAAAATTAATGATCTTCTATCAAATGGTTTAGTATACCAGGTTATTAAGAATATTCACTCTTCTGTCAACTTAATTGAAAAGAGTTAATGATACCTGATTCAGCAAATATGACACTGAAAAAAATGAGTTGTAGTGAGTCATAGAAATTTATATCCTCCCATATAGACATATAAGCTATATATGTGTATGTAAACGTGGGACTTAAATGAAGCAAATAAAAATAAAGCAATCCACTGCTCTCCATTCCAGAGTGTCTATTTCCCCACTCAATTTGGTGTCATCTGCAAACTTCATCAGGCTACACTTGATCCCATCATCCAGATCACTTATTAAGTTATTGAATAACATTGGGCCCAATAATGATCCCTGGAGGACCCCACTTGTGATGGGTTGCCAGTTAGAAAAAGAGCTATTTACCACCACCCATGTGGTGCATCCTGTCAGCCAATTCCCCACCTACTGCACAGACCACATTTCTAGGCCATAACAAATCAATTTCTGCAGGAGGAGGCCATGGGGAAGTGTATCAAAAGCCTTGGAGAAGTCCAGGTAGACAATGTCCACCACTTGCCCCATGGCAACAGAGCAGGTCAATTTATCACAGAAGACCACCAGATTTGTCAAGTACAATCTGCCCTTAGTGAAGCCATGTTGGCTTTTCCCGATAATGTGCTTCATTTGACCTGTGGTGGCCCCCAGGAGGATTTGTTCCATAACTTTCCTGGGGACTGAAGTAAGACTGATGGGCCTACAATTTCCTGGATCCTCCCCTGAACCCTTCTTGTAGACAGGGGAAATGCTGTCCTTCCTCCAGTCCTCTGGGACATCCCTGGATCTCCACGACTTCTCAAAGATTGGTCACTTCTCCCAAGTAACGGGCAATAGGACAAGAGGAAATGGCCTCAAGTTGCACCAGGGGAGGTTGAGATTGGACATTAGGAAAAAATTTCTTCACCAAAAGGTTTTTTAAGCGTTGGAACAGGCTGTCCAAGGAAGTGGCTGAGTCCCCTTCCCTGGAGGTATTTAAAAGATGGGTAGACGAGGTGCTTAGGGACATGGTTTAGTGGTGGAATGGCAGTGCCAGGTTAACAGTTGAACTTGATGATCTTAAAGGTCTTTCCCAACCAAAACAATTCTATGATTCTATGAGAGCGGCCTCATAATGACATCAGCCAGCTCTCTCAACACCCTTGGGTGGATGGTGTCAGGGCCCATTGATTTGTAAGGGTCAAGCTCCTGTAATAATTCAGACACTAACTCTAGGCCATAACAAATCAATTTCTCCAGGAGGAGGCCATGGGGAAGTGTATCAAAAGCCTTGGAGAAGTCCAGGTAGACAATGTCCACCACTCGCCCCATGGCAACAGAGCAGGTCAATTTATCACAGAAGACCACCAGATTTGTCAAGCACAATCTGCCCTTAGTGAAGCCATGTTAGCTTTTCCCAATAATGTGCTTCATTTGACCTGTGATGGCTTCAGAAGATTTCACTGATTGTGGGTCTATGGTTGCATCAACCTGGATTTCTATTCCCAAAGCCTGGGACCCAACAGTGTTGGCAAAGACAGAGGTGAAGAAAATGTTGAGAACCTCTGCCTTTTCAGCATTGTTGGTGGCTGATTCACCTCTTTGGTTTAACAGCGGGCCTATGTTTTCCTTCTGTTTCTGCTTGTAATTTACATACCTGAAAGAACCCTTTCTTGTGATTTTTGACATCTCTGGCCAGTTTCAATTCAAGCTGAGCTTTTGCTTTTCTAACTACATCTCTGCACACTCTGGAAATGGTCTTGTAGTTCTCATCAGATAATCTGCCACTTCTCCATCTCTGGTACACTTCTCTTTTGGTTTTGAGCAGACCCAGGAGCTCATGGTTGAGCCAAGGGGGCCTCTTGCTCCACTTACTTCCCTTTCCTTTATGGGGGATAAACTGGGTTTGTGCTTCCAAGAGAGTGTTCTTGAAGAACTCCCAGCACTCACTAGCTCCTTTCTCCTCCATGGAAACATCCCATGAATCCCTCTCAGCTGAGCTCTGAGTGCGCTGAAGTTTGCTCTTCTGAAATCTAGAACCCTTGTCTTGGTACTAACCTTCAGCATGCTCAGCACTTAGACTGTTGGGAAATTTCTAATGACAATCATTGGTGGAAAAAACTTTGCTTTGTTTTTTGCCACTCTCAAGGTGAAGAAAAAATAGTAGAATAACTGGAATATACATATGAAAATAATGGCAATGTAGAAAAATCAAAAACTTCTTCTGAAGTGCCATCCTCAGTTATACCTACAGAGTCAGAAATGTGGAGCTCTTCAAATCCATGCTGTTAAAGCAGTCTGCCACACTTAGGTCCTACAACACTTCCCTGAAGAAATAAGCTAAGAATGTAGGAGTAAATGCATAACATTTACATAGAAATGATTATGTGTGCTTGCAAAGACAGTATTTGTTTTCTTATATGCACCCTAGTTTTACAATGAAAAGTGAGTAGGCACTGAATCACAAAGTTCAACTAGAATGCATGGTACAGGGTCAAGTGACGATCTCTTTACAAATAGCCTAAATTATTTTATTATTGCTGCAGAGATTAACTGCTCAAGCACTAGAATCAGCAGACAGAAATCTGACTTGCTTTCAGGAATTAGGTTAAAAATGCATTCCTTAAAAGCAGTATTTCTGTCATAAAATTCATCCTATTTGTGCTGGGGTTTGGGTTTGGCTTTTTTGCAACTGTTCTAGGCTAAAGCTATCAATAAAGCAAAGCTTATAAGGAAAAATCTTTTTTCAGTATGGTTCCTAGAAATGTTGAAAGACAATCCTAATAACGATGATATTCCCATCTCTGAACCCAGGCTGGAAAATAAAAATGTCACAGATAACAGGAACACAGATAAGGACATTTTTTTCCTTGGAAGATGCTTGTTCATAAGAGAGATGGGCAATAATACTAAAGAAAAGAAAAGAAAAGAAAAGAAAAGAAAAGAAAAGAAAAGAAAAGAAAAGAAAAGAAAAGAAAAGAAAAGAAAAGAAAAGAAAAGAAAAGAAAAGAAAAGAAAAGAAAAGAAAAGAAAAGAAAAGAAAAGAAAAGAAAAGAAAAGAAAGAAAAAAAGAAAAGAAAAGGAAAAAGAAAAGAAAAGAAAAGAAAAGAGATAGTGTGTTTTCAGGAAAACTAAGAAAAAATATTCAGCGGAAAAAGAATGGGGCAGTTAAATTGTTGCCTGACTTTTCTTTTTTTGAGGGCACTAAAGAATTCCCTATTTGTCACAGCCTTTTGTTAGATGCATATTGGGTTATTTTGCTTGGCTTAAATCTCTTGATAATAAATGTTGATTCAAAAAACAAAGCAAAACAAAAACCCATTATTGATTCTGAATAGTATCCAACTACTACCTCTACAGTCCTTATTTGGTACTATTTCTAGACATGAACTAGCCTGAGGTCTCCAGTCCAAACATTAGACTAACTTCCCACATTTAAGTATGCATGATTACAATATGCCTTCTGCAAATGTAAGACAGTTTAATCAAATAACAAACTGGAGGATGCCTATTCTGAGAATAGGAGCCCTATCAAAACATTCTTTATTCTTAGTATGACTAGATACAGATTAAAACCAAGAAGTATACAACTGCATGGAAAAAAATTGCCTTACTTTGTTCAAGACTTTTAAATTTTTCTTCCTTTAGTGGATTGTTTATTATTCATGAGACTGCAATGTTAACCTCACACTTAACTTAAACTAGAAACTGCTATGAGAGTTACAAAGTCACTCCCTGTGTCTCATGACCTTGTCTCTTCTTTCCTCCTTCTTCCACATAACTGTCCTCTGTTTTGCCTTGTAAGCTTCTTATGAAAAACAAACCTGCTTTCTTTTTTAACTTCCTGTCCTTTTTTTATGTGGCCATGTGGTCAGCTTTAAAGCCACTAGGAGATGAAAATCCAACATGAGAAATCAAGAACTTAGTTACTAGTCACCTTGAATCCGGGAGACAAAAAAGACCCAAAACAAACCCAAAAAATCAACTCCAAAACCAACCAACCAACCAACCAGAAAAAACATGAGCAGTTTTAAAATTTTTCATCCTATTGTATTGTTAAGGAAAAAGTATCAAATCGTAATGCCTCATGCTCAATATTTATTTTCTCTATGTATTTCTGTTATCAATAACATTGCTACTAAGTAGCATATTTGGCTGTACCTCAAAAATGTGATATTATAATAAAAGAAGCAAAATCAAAGGGCATGTAGAAAATCTTATTAAAATGCACATCAGAAGGTGTTTGAGGTTTTTGTGGGTGAATAAATTCACCAACATTTCAGCCTCCTAATGCATACCCTTTACTTTATTGCTAGAATGGAAGATTAGCAGCTTACAGAGTGCTCCGTGAAAATTAAATTGGTGTTTCTGTCTCTGACACATTGTCTTGAATGAGATTTTATTAACATTTTAATTACATTAAAAGAATGAAATGTAAATATATTGTGAGCTTTACATACCTTTGGGTTTGTAAGAAGTAAAGTAGTTTTACAGAGGTTATTTTTGAGACTGGAAAGGAGAGGAGTAATTCATTCCTTGAGATGGTGGATGAAAAATTGTTAGAGAAGTCTACTGAAGGAAAGTCTATTTAATGTGATATTTTATATATATATTATACTAAATGTCTTTTAAAACAGTAAAAAAATACATCATTTGCCTACTTAAAATTAAGATTTTTGAATAAGACAACCATAAGAAAAACTACAGAGTTCATGGCAATAAAGAATGTGAACATCAGAGAATACAGAAATTATAATTAATAATTTAAGATAATATACTAAAGGCTAAAACTCCTATAAATTCCTTTGAAAATAAAAAAAGGGGGGAGGCTAAACATGACTTATGTATGTTAATCATTATAGACTCTCTTAATAGTTAGCAGAAAGAAATTACAACTTCCAGGAAGCCATTCTTCTCATCCTAAAATATGTGTATATAATCATGGAGATTAATTCCCTTAATAATTTTTTAATTCCTCATGCTGACTTTAAAGGGAGACTAAGGTGACCTTCTATTTTTTAGAAATCTAAATAGAGGCACAGATTTAAAAAGACAACCAAAACCCATAAAATAATTTTTGTGAAGATAGCTACATGAATTAAATAACCCAGTTCTCCCTCTTCTTCAGTACAACACTAATATTTCAGATTATTTTAATAATTTTATTGACAGACATAAGCCTCTCAAAACAAGTTGGTTTATCTCTTCTGTTCCAGATTCAAGATATCTATATATTCATCTTGCTTCATTTCTGAGATAAATTCAGAAAGCACAGATAAATGACTGGATTTTGAATGCAGCTACAAGAAAGAAACCGACTTTTGTCAAAAAAAAAATCAATCTGTGCACATGGCAATACTGTCTGTATCTCAGATCTCATGCATATCTGGATCAAAATCTTGCATCCTAAGCATTTGATTTTTCCCTCAAAAGGTAAGTACCTTGAAAAAAAATCATTATTAAGCACAAATCTTTATTTATACTTACATACTTACAGTTATTTATATGCTTGCACGTTGTGGGAATCAAGACATCTGTGGACCTTTGCAGAAAGAATAGCTTGAGGACAAATAAAGAGGTGGATAGAAAGCACACAAGTCTGTTTGGTCTAGTAAATACAATAGATCATGCAGGGATATGTGTATGTTCTGGTTTCCTGTTATGGTTCTTTGTAGAAACAAATGTCAGAATAGGGAATGTAAGAAGGAATTACATCTGTGGGGTTTTGGTCTTGCAGTCTGTGCCAGGATGAAAATAGGTATGGCTTTGGACATGCTTCTTTACTGAAATAGTAAGACTTCAGTAAGGAATAATTCATTAGACCACACAAAGTTTTATTTACTGTTACTTGAGATAGGGAGGCCCTGAAGAGTCTACTAAGCTATAATTCTCACTAAGAAACACTCACTGGCTTGTTCCTTCTATAATCTACTTAAATGTAATACTTCTAAGTTGCTATGATGACACTTAAACTTGACAACTAGCTGACTACCAGTGTAATAAAATTACATCAATGATCTTAATGTTTCCTTGCTTTTCTTGATCAGTGTGCATCAATCTATTGTATCTTTGATTTATACCAATATTCTAGTCTCTGAGACAAGGACTATCTTTACCTGTTATATTTGTGTAGCATTTAGCAGGAAAAAAATATCATTTGAAACTAAGATTCCTTGACACTACAATAGTGTAGATTATTATAACTTCATAATTCCTTATGAAACAAAAAGTGTCTATGGGTACTGAACAGATTCATGTGAGTAAAGGCTCAGTCAGAGAATTGGAGTGATTTACTCAAGCAATGCAAGATTAGGATGTACTCACCGCCAGAACATTTGGCAAATGTGGCAAATTCCTGCTAGTTGTTCCAGAATAAACTTGAATGGTGCCTGGGCTCCTGCTTTGACTTTTTATGGCTAAAAAATGAAATTAATTCCTCTGTAAAAGGCTAGTACATAAAAGTAAAACAATGTTAGAAAAATATTCTGGGTGACGGGACTTTTGGAATAAATGAAACTGATTATCAACTTTGAAGTATCTAAAATTACCTGAGGAAATTAAAAACTAAAATTAGTAATGCATTTCAGCTTGTGAAATCAACTAGTGTTAAAAATATTTGGAATATAATCTAATAAATCTTTAAATAGATGACTTAAAAAACATAAAAGGCTGAATGAATTCCCCTGAAGTGCTAGAATTAAGGGGCTTAATGTTAATATTTTGGTCCCACTTCTCCAATAATCATTTTCAAAGGTAATAACAATAGATAAAAACTAATAATAAAGGGACAATATGTTGGGATGTTGTAAGCAGCTGATCCTCTGCCTGCCTGCCCAAACCTGGTAATTCCTGCTCACCAGTAGGTCCAGCACAGAGTTTGCTGTGACTGACATATGTGCACCCCCCCACACCGGTTTTGGGATACACTTGCATCCCGCCAGCAGTCAGCACCAGGCACCCAGATTGTGTCTGCTGCCCTGCTCCAGCTGCTGGTGCCCATACCCTCACTCACCTTGCTCACCCCAGTCTGCTGACACAACTGGCCCAGGAGATCAGCACCCTTGTCTGATGCTGGTCTCTTACCCCAAAGAGACTCACGCCACACCCAGCAGCTGTCACCTTGTCCCTACAGCCCTCACATCTGCAAGGGACAGAGAGTGAAGAAGCACAGGGAGAGCTACCACAGGATTTAAGGAGCGGATAGGCCAAGCTGGGGACATGAGGTGCAGGGTGGGTCAGACAAGCCTGCTGACTGGCCACGATCTGCACACAGCCAGACCTTCTTATGCACAACCCTGTCTGCCTGTTCTTCCTTTGCTCCTCCCCATCCCCTTCCCCTAAGTTTTGCATAGTCCCACTGACACTCCCCTTGAATATCCCAAATCCCCATGTTCTTATTTCCCCCTCTTTATGAGTTACAAAGCCCAGGCTGTTCCTCTCTAAAGCTGTGCATGGATCTTCTCAATGGCCCATCAGTTGGTGGCTGGAGATATTTCATCCTTGGGACTGTCTCTGCTGTCCCTTGTCTACCAGGTTCGTGTCTGTGTGTCTTCTTGTTTATCACTTTCCCCTTTAATTATTACCCCCTTTGCACTTAAGCGATCCTTGATGGGATCACCTCTGTGAAGCGGATGCTCTCACCTTCCACATATGCTCACAATTTCTTTTTTCAGACTTAGAATTTTATGGAATATTTTGAATTTTGAGAAATAGGCAAATAAAAAAAATATTAGATTTTGAAGTTTACTGCTTACTATATATGGTTAACAAACCACAGAAGTATAACTTTTTCTGTCAGTCACATCAAGATATCCAAGGCATCTTTAATATCCTAGAGAGTGCGAAATGTCACGTAAGTTCAAGGTTAGCAAACTACTCATTATGAATTATTGTAGATTGTAAAAAAATATACAAAGACTTTAAGCAAATAAATTTTATGTGATAAGATGAAAGAGAATGTTTTCTTTAGGTCTTGATTTTCCCCCTCCTTTCCAAAAAAATTCTATTCTATTTACGTAATAATTTCAGAAGTCTGAAAACTAAATTCCGTCTTTTCCTTTGCAAAATCTTACTCAAATACTTTTAGACCTTGTTGAAGATGCTAGCAGAATTTAATTGGGGCATAGCTATTTTTCTGAACTTCTTAATAATCACTCCTTAAGGAGATCCTTAAGGAACTCTCACAGATGAGAGTTTGGAATTTTGATTAAAATAGGGATACCATAATAGTTCCCTGCATAATACTTTTCATACTGACATTATGATTTGGATGTAACCTTTAGCCACTTTCCACACGCGTATAAACTATGGTAATAAACATGTATTATAAAATTTTATAATTTTTATAAATATTTTGGTGATTTCCTATTCTTGCCATTCAAAAATTAATGCTTTTGTGGAACAGAAAACTTAATTTTTATGCATTTAATTTAAAAGGATTAGGTAAAAAAATGTAGTCTTCTTATGACACTTTGGAATGGAAAAATACTTCCCTTCATTTCCAGCCCTTATGTATACTGTAAAATGCTTACACATATAGCAATTATAATGGCAGAAAATACAGATGGTGTATTTGTATCAGAGTAGTTTAGAAATATGAAAACCACCTTTTTATGCCTAGGGTGACCTATAAACAAGAAAATACATTTTGCGGTCAAAACGATTTAACTTTGTAATAATCCCTTTCTTTCCTCATGTGGGAAGAACAAGGTATATGGGAAATAGATCTTAGATGATACAGTTATGGAAAATTTTCTATTCTGAATATCTGATAACTGAAAGACCATATTAGGCTAAGATCATAGATGTCTTTTTGTTTCTGAGTTGCTGCCCTCTGAATTTAATTCCTTTTCTTGGGAATATTTTGTATATTGAGCTACCCAACCCTGTACATTGCATGTTTTTCTCAGTAAAGAGAGAAACCCTCTTTTCTTTGCAATACTTCAACTGTTGTGTGATTCCTCATTTGCAAGCCAAAGTTCCGTAGGCTTTTTTGGCTGATGTCTTATACTCTGCTGCAGCTGTTTGAATATGTATGCTACAGTGTTTTTCACTATCACTTGATAATATTCTAGACTCTCTTGCCTTTCGCATATCTCTCTTTTTGTTATCTCTCTTCTACTGTTTTGCATTTTCCTGGCTAACTCTCATTTTATTATCTCCTACATATACTCTTCCAATCTCCACAGGTAACCATATTGTTAGTGTAACCAATTACCTCTAGTTTTGCAATTTGACCAAAATAATATGGAACAGCACTGAAAACTTAAATGATTTTATGGGGCTTAGTACTTTTTCCTCTTCATTAATCAACATATTAAATAACACTATGCAAGCATTTAGCCTTGCAAAACAGCAATTCATGTATTAATTTACTTTTTTTAGTGGAGCCTTATATTGTGTGTATAATAACTATGGTAAGTAAAGTAATACAGTTGGAAAGTCTTTAGGGTTGCTAATGGTTATGGGGTTGGGGAGCAAAGGTAGGCTCACCTGTCCCTGGCCAAATGTTGCATCTGCTGCAGTTCCATATCCCCTGGTTCACCCTGCAGCGAGGGTGAGCACATAATCTCAACACACACACTTACAAGCACACCCACATGCTGTGCAATAGCACAGCCAGCCACAAAGTTAACTCAGGCAGAGAATCGCGCCGTTACAGGCATCTACATAAATAGAAAGAGCACAGATGTTCTAGTCCTGCTTCTCTTCCGCAGATAGTCAGGACTGAAGTCCACGCTAACACCTACACCTACACCTACACGTGCGTGCACGCACAAGCACACATTTCTCCAGGAGCTGGTCTTCAACATTCAGTCTATCTGGTACCTGGCCCCAGGTACCTTTCCCAGTTGCTAGTACCTGGACCTTCAAGCTGTGGGTATTTCATGGTCCTACTCCAGCAGGCAGTGCTCAGACCTCCTCTCCTACTTGCTGGCTTATCCACCTTGAGTGTTCACACACACTTGGAATAGACAGGGCACCCACACAAAAGAGAGGTAGGACTACGATTTGATAAGAAGACTGCTCTGACCAGATGCAGGGTGTTCACTCAAGTGTACTGACCAACACCTCTTTACATGCAACTGGTCCCTTTTACACCCTTTTGCCTCTGTTTTTCAACACTTGTTTCTCCCTGATCCACCTTTTTGCCTCCCTTTCCCTGCCTTTGGTCCTTCCTCTAAACATCCCATAATAAGATTTACTCAATCCCAAAATGCACTTCCCTCCTGCAACCCATAGTAAGTTCTAAATCTCTTTAGCTGTTAAACTCTTTCAGTCTATCATGTGTTCTGGGGAGGTTTTTTTGGTTGACTCCTCTTGGTGGGTTACCTAAAAAGAGATAATTAGTTCCCTTTGACAGTCTTGGGACCAGCTAAGTCAGTGTGACCTAATTTTCACTGACAAAGTTTTAATTAATATTAGGGTTCAGCCACCTATCGTTGCTCCTCAGATGCTTGCTAGGTCTCTGGTTTTAACTTGTTTAGTGTTTTGTCAGATACACTAACCAAGGCATTTGAGATTTTTAGTCCTCACGAAGCATGTAAGTCTCCAGGACACTTTGAAAACATTGGCCACTAATATGAAGTATCAGGTCGTACTTTGAGGTTTACATAAAATAAAACAGTTTTCCAGAGAATTGCATCAGAAGATAGTACTATTGGGTTGGACATACTTTTTTTTATTATTATTTTTTCTATGCATGTGTTTGAATGACAGATAGCACTAAGCTTACAACTGGAGAAGTACTGTAATGAACCAATCATTATTTCAACAATAAGCCTGTTGCTAATGGAGTTCCTGGCATGCAGCAATGTATAACACCAACTGTTTTGTTTATTTAAAAGGGCCTACTAAACAATATTCATCAAATGGAAAGTGAAACTTGTGATGTCTGAAACCAACATATTTTCCCTTCTTTCTGCAGTCAGGAAATATCCTAACAACATTTTAAAAGCTTGGGTTTGCTTCAGATTCTTCAGAGTGTGAGTATTTGAACACTCTCAATAATGGCAGCAGGATTGAAGCAGAGCACAGAAACTTGTGCACACACTTTTTTCGGCCAATAACATGATAAACCATTGAACCTTCCTCCATCCTTTTTTTTTTTTTAATTTTATTTTTAAATGAGCTTTCAACCACTCCTAAAATTAAATTGATAGATTTCTAAAGTTCCTTTGGTCTCTCTTAACTGTGTTATCAACCTTCTTCTCTGTGGTGCTAAATTATCCCACGTCATTTCTGCTTTTAGCTACCAGTTGTACTTCAAGGGTAGCAGGCACAGTGCAGTGATATACTTGGACTGATGATGGTCAGGACCTGAAAAATAAAAAACATCAAGTTCAAAATTTGAGGACAAAACATAACAAAAACAAATATGCAAAGCATAAAGGGAGCTAGGCAAAGAAAGAAAAAGAAAAGAAAAAAAAATTAATTTTATTACCAACCTGACAAATCTTGCACATTCAAGATCTGACCAACAGGAGCATCCCCTCCATTAACTTACAGGACCATAGATTTTACAAAGAGTTTTCTTTCATTACAGGTGTAGAGATTTACATGTCTTAATCTGAAAGCTGAATTTTTTTCCCAAAGTCACAACTGACTCATTACTAAAATATACACTGGTGGCACACCATTTTAAAAAGGGGAAAAAATGTTACCATGTGTAAACAATTAAAATTGTAAGCAGTAAAATATAAACAGCAAGTATTAGCAATCTGATAGGAAAGGTGTTTCTTATTTTGCTGTTTGTTTTGTCCACCAAACTGGCCTATACTGGTTGTTATATCCCAAACATACCCATTATTTATCGAGTTCTTATCACCTTACTCTGAAGGCTGGAGAACGTTTTTAAAATCAGTAGCAATGTTAATTCTATCTTTAGATCTGACATGCAAACAGCATACGGGATGGAAAAGCTCAGAATCAGGAGCACAAGTAGTGTTCATCTCTACCCTTCCAATTGCAGGGAGTGATGAGGGAAGACATGGGAAGATCCAACAGATCAACACTTGGCTCTGAGACTGGTGTCACCTGCAGAATTTGGGGTTTTTTTGATCGTGTGTCAGTCTACATGACACCAGACCTCCTGGTGACAGATGTGGTACACTTGTCTCAAAGGCGGAAAAGGATCATTGTGCAGAAGTTAGCAGGGCTCACTGAAAGAGCTTTAAAGTAGATTTGAAGGGGGAAAGGAATAAAACCAGACTTGCTAGAGATAAGCCCAGGGATGGCATTCCAGTGTTTGAGGAATGGTGTCCTAGAAAGGTCCTTCAGTCTGCAGTCTCAGTGGAGGTAGGTGATAGAGACCTATGCAGCAGCAAATATGCAAGGGTTATGGTTGTGTTAGAAACCAAGGAAGCACCTGAGAACAGTCACATAGGAATTAAGGCTTGTCCCCCCAAAAAGGTGTCAGGATCAATAGCCTAACTGAAGTGTATCTACACCAATGCACACAGCAAGGGCAACAAAGAAGAGGAGCTGGAAGCCATTGTGCAGCTGGATAACTATGACATAGTTGCCATCATGGAAAAATGATGGCATGACTCATACAACTGGAGTGCTGCAATGGATGGCTATAAACTGCTCAGGAGGGATAGGCAAGGAAGGATAGCTCATAGGGTAGCCCTGTATGTTAGGGAGTGTTTTAACTGTCTAGAGCTTACTGATGGTGATGAAAGGGTCAAGTGTTTATGGGTAAGGATCAGGGGGAAGGCTAACAAGGCAGATATCATGGTGGGAGTCTGTTGTACACCACCCAAGCAGGATGAAGAGATGGATGAAATATCGGAAAAGCAGCTGGGAGAAGTCTCACAATCGCTAGCCCTTGTTCTTGTGGGGGACCTCAACTTACCAGATGTCTGCTGGAAGTACAATACAGCAGGGAGGAAACAGTCTAGGAGGTTCCTGGAGTATGTGGAAGATAACTTCCTGACAGAGTTGATGAGTGAGCCAACTAGGGAAGGTGCCCTACTGGACCTGTTGTTTGCAAACAGAGAAGGACTTGTGGATGATGTGATGGTTGGAGGATGTCTTGGGCATGAAATGGTAAAGTTTTTGATTCTCAGAGAAGTAAGGAGAGGGGTTAGCAAAACTGCCACCTTAGACTTGGGAAGGGCAGAATTTGGCCTGTTTAAGGGCCTGGTTGACAGAGTCCCTTAAGAGGTAGTTCTGAAGGGCAAAGGATTCCAGGAAGACTGGACATTCTTCAAGAAGGAAAACTTAAAGGAGCAGGAGTAGGCTGTCCCCATATGCCAGAAGACGAGCTGGAGGGGAAGAAGACTGGCCTGGCCAGACAGAGAGTTTTGGCTGGAACTCATGAAGAAAAAGAATTTATGATCTTTGGAAGAAGGGGCAGGAAACTCAGGAGGACTACAAGCATGTCATGAGCTTATGAAGGGAGAAAATTAGAAGGGCCAAAGCCCAAGTAGAACTTAATCTGGCTACTGCCGTAAAAGAAAATAGAAGATGTTTCTATAAATACATTAGCAAAAAAGGAGGGCTAAGGAGAATCTCCATCCTTTATTGGATGCAGGGGAAAACATAGTGACAAAAGGTAAGGAGAAGAATGAAGTACTTAATGCCTTCTTTGCCTCAGACTTTAATAGTCAGACCAGTTTTCTTGGGGTACCTAATCCCCCTGAGCCAGAAGACAGGGACGGGGGGCAGAATGAAGCCCCAATAGATACATACAAGTCTATGGGCCTGGATGGGATCCACCCAAGGTTACTGAGGGAACTGGCAGAAATGCTCAGTAAGACACTTTCCACCATTTATCAGCAGTCCTGGGTAACTGGGGAGGTCCCAGATGACTGGAGGTTAGCAAAAGTAATGCCCATATATGAGAAGGGCTGGAAGAAGGATCCAAGGAACTACAGGACTGTCAGACTGACTTCGGTGCTGGGGAAGGTTGTGGAACAGATCACCTTGAGTGCCATCACATGGCACATCCAGGACAACCAGATGATAAGGCCCAGTCAGCATGGATTTATGAAAGGCAGGTCCTGCCTGACCAACGTGATTTCCTTCTATGACCAGGTGACCCACCTAGTGGACAAGGGAAAGGCTGTGAATGTTGTTTACCTGGACTTTAGTAAAGCCTTTGACAGTTTCCCACAGTATTCCCCTAGAGAAACTGGCTGCTCATGGCTTGCACAGACATACTCTTCTGGGTAAAAAACTGGCTGGATGTCTGGGCCCAAAGAGTTATGGTGAATGGAGTTAAATCCAGTTGGCAGCCCGTCACAAGCGGTGTTCCCCAGAGCTCATTTTTGGGACCAGTTCTGTTTAATATCTTTATCAATGATATGGATGAGGGGATTGAGTGCACCCTCAGTAAGTTTGCAAGTGACACCAGGTTGGGCAGGAGTGTTCATCTGCTTGAGGGTAGGGAGGCTGCACAGAGGGATGAGCCAAGGCCAGCTGTATGAGGCTAAGCGCTGGGTTCTGCACTTGGGTCACAACAACCCCATGCAACTCTACAGGCTTGGGGAAGAGTGGCTGAAAAGCTGCCTGGTGGAAAGGGACCTGGGGGTGTTGGTCAACAGCCAGCTGAATATGAGCAAGCAGTGTGCCCAGGTGGCAAGAAAGCCAACAGCATCCTGGCTTGTATCAGAAACAGTGTGGCAGCAGGAGTAAGGAAGTGTCCCACTATATTAGTCACTGGTGAAGCTGCACCTCGAATACTGTGTTCAGCTTTGGGCCTCTCACAACAGGAAAGACATTGAGGTGCTGGAGTGTGTCCAGAGAAGGGCAACAAAGATGGTAAGGGGTCTGGAGCACAAGTCTTATGAGGAGCAGCTGAGGGAACTGGGGTTGTTTAGCCTGGAGAAAAGGACCCTCAGAGGAGACCTTATCACTCTTTACAGCTACCTGAAAGAAGGTTGTAGCAAAGTGGGTGTTCGTCTTTTCTCCCAAGTAACAAGTAATAGGACAAGAGGAAAAGGCAACAAGTTGCACCAGGGGAGGTTTAGATTGGATATTAAGAAAAATTTCTTCACTGAAAGGGTTATCAGGCACTGGAACGGGCTACCCAGGGAAGTGGTTGAGTCCCCATTGCTGCTGGTATTTAAAAGATGGGTAGACGAGGTGCTTAGGGACATACTTTGGTGGTGGACTTGGCAGTGTTGGGTTAGCGGTTGGACTCAATGATCATAAGCATTTTTCCCAACCTAAATGATTCTATGATTCTATGAAAACGCGCACATGATTGAATAGCTTGTGTTCAAGTATTTTGGTCATTTTTTTCCTGAAGAGGTGGGAAGATATTAAGAAAATACCACCATTCCCTCACTATTGACAATGATAAACTGACTATATAAATATATATGTTAAGAAGAGGTGAGGAGATGCCAATGTCTTCCAGCCCAGAATGTGTACCAGCACAGTGATACCAGGGTGCTCAATACTTATGAGTTGCTTTGAAAACCCAACTTAATAGTACTTTTTCATTTTCTGGACATTCATCTCTGTACAAATGTCATTGGTATGACCTGCCCTCAAAGCTAGATTACTCATTGCAGAAAACTCACCTAAATTGTTGTTAGGAAGAGATTGCGAAGCAAACCAGGACTTGATTTGAATAACTTCTTACCCCCCTTCCCCATTCTTTGATCCTTCATTTTGCCACTCTCCTACTTTTCCTTTCTCTGCCCCAGACTCATCCCAAATAACTTATTAACAATTACTTTTCCTTCTTTAGTATCAGTTTTACTATACCCTTACCCACATTTGGTAAGCCTGACAACACTACCTAGATGGTCTCAGCCTTACATGGTCTTACTGACAAGGTTAAACTGGTCCTGCAAGGCTCTGTGCCCCAAAAAGGAGCTCCCCCCACGTCCCTTCCAGTTACAGATTTCATCCATCTCTTGAATGACCCTCTCCCTTTACCAGCTGTGCAATCCAGACATTTCCCATGGCTCTGTCTGTAACTCTGTGCCACTGTTGTTGGCCACTGGTCCTGTATCCTCTCTCCTCTCTTCTCCTCTCCTCTCCTCTCCTCTCCTCTCCTCTCCTCTCCTCTCCTCTCCTCTCCTCTCCTCTCCTCTCCTCTCCTCTCCTTTCCCACGTCCCATTCAGTTTCTTTGCCTTAGACCCCTTGTTATTTAACTGCAACCTTAACATATCATGATCTCTAAATACACTATTATGTAGTATTTTTAAAGTATTACATTAAACAGAAATAGAAAGTGCTCATAAACAGCACTTCTAGCAGTATTCCAGTAAAGAGGGAATAATGTGCCAATGCAGAAAGAGATTTGAAACCCCGCTGATAAACTGGATGCTAATGGATTGGCAGGAGGAGGAATGCAGAACAAGTAGTTCCAAAGGAAGGTCACATAACATCTCCTAAACACATCTATGGGATAACCCAGGGCTCAACACAGTGTAGGTCCCAGAAAAGTAAATGTTGAGAAATGTAGTATGTAACTTTAAGATGTCTCCTAGAATAACTCTAAGGATTATATTTGTCATTTGTACCAAGAAAATAATATAAAATATTATAAACATAATTATTAAACAGATGGTCAAATATCACACACAAAAATGTTTCCATAGACTGACCTAACAGAAGAGTATTTGAAGTGGCCAAGATTGTTGTGGGCGAAGATAACATACTTGGTACGACATATTTTAATTGACAAGTTTTTATTTATTTATTATGAAAAGTATTAAAGAAATAATGGATCCCTATGGTAAGAGGTATGGTTTTCTTTTAGAGTAGCAGCTGGTTAAGATAGGAAAAAATTAGAGAATTGATCTGTTACCAACAGTGGAAGGCTGGTACTACAGGGATCACCTGAATGTTTGGACTGGAACTTATGCAGTTCAACATAGACCTATGTTATTTGGAACAGAAGGATAAAAATTAAACAACAGAACAAATGTCACAAACTTGTTTAGGATAGCCAGATCTAAACATGATTGGCAGATAAAATTCAGTGTTATGTGAGGACAAAATAATGCACCTCAGACTATTGACACACAGTGGCGGATTGTAAATCCGCTTTTACTACTTGGGAAAGAGATCCAGGAGTCATTGCAGACAGAGCACTGACTACAACAGTTGAATGCTCAGTAATGGGAGGAAAAAAGAAAAGCAAAAAAATAAGCTATAAGAATGGAATAGAGAACAAAAAAGAAAATATAATCATGCCACTAGCCATTCATCATGTATCCATGATTTTGGCTTGGGTTACTATGTCCCAGGAGGATGTAGGGCAGAACTGATGGTCTTACAAAGATAGACAAGATACGATGAGATGTTTGCTGCTTGGAAATGGTGAGTTGGGGAAATATGGTAATTATTTCTAAAATCACATGTGTAGAAGGTTTACAGGAAATACTCATTTCCTAGTTATGAAATATGTGAGGTAGAAGGAAATAAATTATCAGGCAGATTTTTTCTTTTTTTTAAAGAAACAAAGGCATATCTAACTAATGAATTGTTAGTGGACAATTTGAAGGTGCAAATCAGAAAGAGATTCTCAGAAGGATTATGAAAGTTAGCAGAGGGTTGGTTTAGGGATTAAAAAACTTCCAACATTATGGATGCTGACATTTATTAATCTGTCATTATGCTCAATATTAGCATTAATTTTCTCTTTTGGGGGTCCAAAAAAGAGAGAGAAATTGTCTATAAAAAATACTTCCCCTTCCCTAAAAAATATTTGATTACCAGTATGCCATATATACACACACAGATAGATATTTTACAGACTGCACTATGATGCATTATTTTGTCCATATTGAAGGAGTAGTACTACTACAAGTACTACTCTAGTACTACTCCCAGATTGGAACCATATGTTAATTATCCTTGATACAATTTAGATATACATGCATTTAGGGGATTGGCATTAGTAGTACATTTTTCACCTTGCTCCTGGTTCAGAGATTAAAATCCTGGCAGAAAAAATCTTCAGCATCAGTCAAATGTGTGATTAGCCTGTCATTTTGTTTCCATACAACTGCGTGACTGGCAGTAGTCATCTAGATTGCTAAAATATTGCCCTTGAAAAATGGAAGACGGGATTTCTTCTCCATTTCAAGTCCAACCTTATTTGAAGTGGTATCTTAAACTAAAAATGATACTTTTTCCTCTCAGAAATAAAATTTATTAGCACATCATAAATTAAAAAAATTTGGAAACATGGGTTTATCAGACGGAAATAAAGATTGCTGATATCATAAATGAAAAATGTAGTGTCTTAAATTTATCACAGGAAGGTGATAGGGTTTTTTCACACCAGTAAATGTGTGACATCATAGTTATTTTCTATATCCTGAAAAGTGCCATCGCTGTTATGCTATTTTTTTTCCTAAGTCTTGTCCAATGAAATCCTTTTCAGATTTTCAGAATCTTCCTGAATGTCCTTATGTTTTCACTGAAATTTCTCAGGAAAATCTAACTCATCCAGTCTTCATAAGCTTATCTAGACCACTAAACTCTTATTGCCAGTAATTCAAAAATTAATTATCAATGCAAGGTTAGGGGGGACAATTAATAGACCACCTGATGTACCTAGTAAAACTGGCTAGCTTTATGGCCTGCAAATACCTCATTAGGTCTTAGGGCCTCTCTTTTCTCAAGGTATATATATTTTTTTTTCCTCCAAACATTATAAAGTTTGGGAAGTAACTAAAATAGAACCTCTAATTCATTTTATTTCAATCAATGTATCACCTTCAAAAGCTTCATCATTGAAATCTTAAACTTAAAAATCTTTAAAAACCTTTAAATGAAAGAATATTTGAGATAAAAGTCTTCATAATTAAATACTGAGTATCAGTAATAAAAGAAATTATCTTAAAATATCTTGCATCCTCTGTCATTTGAATAAAAGATTCTGGGATAGTGATGTTCTTTAGAATATAAATAATAAAGGTAAAAAAGATTTCCCTTCCCCCTTTTGATTATCCTAGAGAATTTACCCATTTTGTTTGCAAGTGAGGGATCCACTGCTTAATAACTTATCAGGCCTCTCCTCCAAAATGTTTGCAATTTATTTTATTCTAAAATGAAGTACAAATTTTTAGTTTATTATTTGTATAAATGATGTAAATAAGCATGTCTTTAGCTTACCACACAGAGTAATCTCTATTGCGGAACATTTCACAACGATGCTTTTGTTCAGTTCCTGATGTTTCGTTGATCATAGAACTACTTTATGATCTTGATATTAATCTTCAAAACCCTTGACTAGTTTCAGTGCTAATTACATATGAGACCATTACTCAGTCCTTCAGTGCATGGCCAATACTGCCAAGAGACACTGTGGTAATGGAGTTCAGACTGAAATTCAACCAAAATCTGAGTACAGGGAAATATCCAACATGTCTTATTATAAAATCTTTCCTTCAAAAGAAAAGCTTGAGACAGAATATCTTCAGACTATAATGGAAGATAAGCTCTGCTGTATAATCAATTAAGTAGGTCTTGAATTGTAAGTAGTGAATAGTGCTTGCATTTCAAGGCTGTGTCCAGGCTTTATTAACAACTGCTTTAGAAATATGTGAAATGGCAAAAAAGGAAACAAGTTGTGTGAATATTACTTAAACAGAACTGGAGTTCATAACTTCTTAAATTGTAAAATGATCATGAATTATAAAAAAACAAGAATAACAAAAGAACACCTTTCCTTTTCCTCTCAATAATGTTTCTATAGCAATTACTGAAAGATTACAAAAAGAACAGGTACCTTAATGATACATGAGGAGGCTAAACAGAGGTAAAGATAAGCAAACTTTATTCCTGGCCCAGAGGCTGCAGAGAACTGCTGAGAATTACGAACAGAACTAAAGTCTTCCTTCTCCTCTTCTGTCTCTAATTAGTAACTTAGGGCAGAATTTTCTATGAGAGATTGCCTTCCTAACTTGTAGCTTTTGTGAATTTTGTATTTAAGTATCTAATTCTCTATTGACATTGTGTAACTGTTCAGCTGACGAATCCACAATGGAGTAGGCCACAAAGAGTTATTTAATACATCATTTTGAGGATTTGGGTACAATGAGCTTGCTGCAAGTCACCAAGAAATTTGTGGCAGAGGTGGAAGATGATTTCAGCTGTTTATAATTCACCAATTAGGCCAAAGTGAACAGAGTTTCTGTGCCATTCATGTACAGAAAAAATAAGAAAGTAATGAGGTCTATCATAGTATCATAGAATGGTTTGGCTTGGAAAGGACCTTCAGAGATCATCTAGTTTCAAACCCCCTGCCATGGGCAGTGATATCTTCCACTAGACCAGGTTGCTGAAAGCCCCATCCAACCTGGCCTTGGACACTTCCAGTGATGGGGCATCCACAACTTCTCTAGGCAACCTATTCCTGTGTCTTACCACCCTCACTGTAAAACAAGTTTCTTCCTTATATCCAATCTAAATCTATCCTCTTTCCCTTTAAAACCATTGCCTCTTGTCATATCACTACAGGCCCTGGTAATAAGTCTCTCTCCATCTTTCTTATAAGCCCCCTTTAAGTATTAAAAAGCTGCAGTAAGGTGCCCCCGCAGCCTTCTCTTCTTCAGGCTGAACAAACCCAATTCCCTCAGCCTTTCTTCATAGGAAAGATGTTCCAGCCCCCTGATCATCTTCATGGCCCTCTTCTGGACCTGCTCTAACAGGTCCATTTCTGTCTTGTGCTTGGGACCCCAGAGCTGAATGCAGTACTCCAGGTGGGGTCTCACCAGAGCAGAGGAGAGTAAAGGGGGAGAATCACCTCCCTCAATCTGCTGGCCATGCTTTGTCTATGTTATGGTCCAACTTAAGAACAAAAGATCTTGATGGAAAGAATGCCAATGGGTAGCTTTCAGTTCAGAAGGGCTTAATGTTGATGTTATTGGCCTCACCAAAGTGAAAGAAGCTTATGCCATACCAAAGGAAACAGAATTGATTAGAAATCTCTAATAGAATAAAGATATTAAATTAAATAAAGTAAAAGCACAATATGAGCAATTGAATCCACTGCAGTCAAATTGTATTTGCCCTATCATTTTAGAATCTTTATTCAACATGAAAGAAGGAATCCTCTGCTTAATAAGTAAGTTGCACCACTAACTGAGAGCCAGCAATCAATTAGAGGTCTAAAAGAATCATAAACAATTGAAGAAAGTTTTGGATTTTTTTAATTGCTTGTGCTTCTCTTTTATAATCACTTTCAAACATAATTTATCTTTTTCCAAGTGTCTGAGCATTGTGTACATTCTCCTGGGAAATCTGAAGCCAAATTAAATTTTCAATTATAAATACAAACATCTGTGTCAGAAACACTTAAATTATATGATAATAAAAGACTTAGAATTTATTGTTCATGTCTTTTTGTGTCTAAAAAACCAGAGCAGATATTCTTTACTAGCTTTTCCTCATCATATCCAGCAAATAACTTTGCATATTAATTGATTCTTGAATGCTGAAAATAAAATGACTAGTAAAAGTGGTATTTTCAAATACAAACATGACTGCCCATAAATATCCCGAGCATGATAAAATGCCAGCTACCTAGTTTCATTCCACTTAGGGAACTTTATTTAACATCTATACCTAGAATTAACAAACATTTGCATCATCAAGAAGGTTTGATTTTGAAAAACCATCAGAAGGCTCAGTTTTTAAATAGAATAGGTGAAATAATTTGTACAGCATAAGACAATTTACTGAGAAAAGGAAATCAGAATTTTGTATTTTGAAAGACAAAATCTGGAGGAGCAGTCAGAATAAAAATTATTCAGTGCATGGCCATAATAATGGCAGGAAACCAGTATCTTTCTAGTTCTCTTGTTTTATCTAAAACTTGTTTTATCTACAAATTTCCAGTTTTTAATCTACAATTCAAATGAAATGTTGTTTGCTTCTTTTGGTTTTTGTTTTGTTTTGTTGGTTTTTTTAAATGAGAATAACATGGCAATAAAGAGTGGGTAAGCATGTAAAAATAAGAACTGGCTGGAGCTGACAGTTATCCTATACCTTTTTCTTTCATGGATAGTTCCGAATTTTAAAGTAAGATCATATAGATGAATAGGTTCTTTTAGCATAGATTTTCGGTGCTATTTGAGATTTAGCAAAAGGAATCATAGTCTGTTACTGACCCACTAGAATTCAATAGATAACAACAAAAAAAGGAAGTGATGAGAATGAAAAAAATAATTACAGCTTAAAACCCCCAAATTCTCACAGATGCAGTTTCCTAAAAGTGGACACCTTGTGGTCAGTACTGCATATAACCACTTTGCTGTACAAAGTACATCTCATATAGCCAGTGAAATAAGAAGTTTGAAATGTTGGAACCAACTACAAATAATCTATTTGTCTATGAATCATTAGAGTCTGTGTACCACACTCCCCTACATGCTGTAGCAGAACCTGACCACTCTAGTTTTTTATTCTTCTTTAGATTATGACTACAGGTGGATGAAATTTATGGTCTGAGGTTTATTCATCACGTAGTGTAGCATTACATTAACCGAATGATGGCTTACTGAATTATACCTGAATATAATGAAAAGGCCTGGAAAGAGAGGAAATCTGAAAAAGCAAAAATAAAAGATGACACATTTTACTTTTTTCAAATGTAATGGAGTAAATGGCATTCTGAAATTTACTTAAAACTAGAGGAAACCTAACAAAACCATAAAATTTCAAGAAATAATTAAACCCCTCTGTGCATAAAGTAATACATTTTGTTCAAAGTGAAGCAATTTCCAGATAGTTTCTTTCATTCTGCCAATGGAAAAAAACAAACAAGTTGTTTAAATAACTTGAGTTATAACATTGCATCTGCACTGCAATCTGTCTAAGACATTTTTAAATTTTTTTACATGTAAGTGCAAAATGCATCATTTGTGGTAGGCAACTTTCATTAAAAAAAAAAATTACATCTGAAAATATTTTTGCAGAGATGTAACCAAAGGAATTTCGTCAGGACCCTCAAACATTGGGCAATACACTGTGGGCCCCAAAATGGTTCTGGCTGCCATAGACAGCTGCTATTTCTCAGCATCCCTGTGGCCTCCATGCAGCATTTGAGGTCACTTGGCAAATATGAAGCCAGATCTTTACTTGTTCATATGATAATGGCGATGAACATATACATTACATGTTGTTGCGTATCCCATTATGTGACTGTGAACTTCTAATTTAGCAGGAAGATCTGCACTTCGGGTGCATGATTTTGATATGCTTTGCATTGCATTACAAGTACAAGTCATTAAGCTCCCATTTAGCCTGCCAGTTCACTGAGTATGCTGAGACATGGGTTCTGCCATAATACATATTAATATTGTGGAATATTTTCACCACCAATACCACGATTTAATGCTGAGTGAGAAGGATTCATTGGAACTGGCATAGAAGAATGCTTGTACAGATACTGGTATTAACAGGTGGCTAGGAAAATACAGGCTAAGAAATTTTGCAGAGTAACTCTTATGTATACAGAAATTGTATTTAATCACCTCTTACATTCAAGTATAAGACAGATATAAATCCTTTTCCACTTTCTTTTTTTTAAGAACAAGAGGATGCCTTCATTTAAATATAGATGAAACGCAGTCACAGATCCTGCTAAAACTTCATTTGTGAGAAGATATTTATATACAGATGTTATCATAACATGTTGTTAACATAGCATTTGATAGGATGAGAGGAAATGGCCTCAAGTTGCATCAGTGGAGTTTTCAGTTGGATATTAGGAAAAAAATTCTTTACTGAAAGAGTGGTCAAACATAGGAACAGGCTGCCGAGAGAGGTGATGGAGTGACCATCCCTGGAGGTGTTCAAAAAATGTGTAGACACAGCACTTTGGGACATGGTTTAGAAGGCATGGTGGTGATGGGTTGACAGCTGGACTTGCTGATCTTGGAGGACTTTTCTAACCTTAATGATTCTATGTTTCTACAGTTCCTATGAGCTCCAAAGGCCTACATAGTCATGGAGGGTGGATTACTTGCAGATTCCTTTCTGAAAGTGCTTGCTAGTTGCCATGTTGAGTATGTAGGGTTATACAAGGTCCTCTGAGTCTGAAAGCATACGCTCCAGATAGTTCTGTTGCTTTGATTATGGGCTTTAAGTCTGCATAATTAGCATGCTCTTGAATACAATCTTGTGCTACATTTGTGAGACAGAAAGCTACAGCCATAATTGCCTTGCATTATCCCTTAGCAATATCTATGCACCAAGTTCAGGGCCTTAGCCATGCCTGAATAATGGAAGATAATACTAAAATAATTACCCCCCTGACCTTACATTAAATAATGTATCTTGAAAGCAGCTCATGACCTGCTCCTTTCCTCACATGTATTCCAGTAACTAATGAATCAAACTTAATGTCATTGTGGAAAAAATTAGATATCATCTTTCTGCTTATGATACCTCTGTAAAGGTGGTAGGTGAAGATGAGTAGCAGAGGAGAATGACATCTCTGCAGGGTAATTACCCTCCTCTTTGCTAAAGAAGTGCTCTATTTTCAAGTTTACATCATTATTTCCTGCATTACCTACAGCAGTTGGAATGGTTTTACTCTTTCACTGTAGTCTTTTTCATTTGTTATTTGTTGCCAGATCATATTAGAATGCTAATAAGGACAATAATGAAAAATATACATTAAAAAATAATAATTTGATTATCATCATCCTTGTTAAATTGTCACTAATACTATGTCTGCATAATAAATACAAGTAAATAAAACAGACCAGGGTTTTTCCTGTGCTGCCAAGACTAGATGGCATGATCCAGCTTGTGTCCATATGGCTAAGGTTTCTTCCCTTTCAGAGCAGGGTGTCAGGGATCAAACTACTTTTGAGAAAAGCCTACGGCCAGTACAGTTTCCTGGGCATGGACTTGTGGCCACACTGCAAAATGCTTGGGACAGTTTCTAGCTGGGTAAATGACTGGAGGTCTTTGTGGCTACTTACATCATTCCCCTAGCACATGATGCAGGCCACATATTAGGGCATATAAATGCTGGAAGAAAGCCTGAGCACTGAGTTTGGTAGAGGGACTGAGACCTGGCATCGCTGGTTCTTATTGCCTGCAGGAACAATTGCTTAGTTTTCTCAGAAACGGTTATCCCATTCTAGAAGGGATCCTGAGAGTCATCTAGCATGTAAGCAATGAAGTGAGAAGACAAGAAAAATAAGATCCAAGTTGACAATGTAGGAAAACCCACAAGTAGAAGTAGTTGATGAAGTCATGTTGGGTGAAAGCTGCTTCTTTTTTTCATAGTCTTACATTTCTGTCTCAAAAGAAGTAAGCGAATTGGTGTTTGGAAGCGTGTAAATGACCAACAAAATATATCCCATGCCTTTCATGTTTAGGGTTTATTCAGCATTTAAGGGTGATAAACCCAGTGTGGGCTTGAGCTTACAAAGGCTTCAGGCAGACATCTCCATGATTACAAACTGTTGTTCAGATCTCATAACTAATGCTTTTCTCAGCAGTATATGAAGACTGCTATCCACAATGCTTTATTCATGCTCCTTTTTTACTCTTTTTAAAGAAATTTAGAAAGAGAAAATTGCTCTCCAGCTTCTGTTCTGTCTTTTTGCCTATTTTCTGCTAAATAACATTCAGAAAGATTTGGAGGTTGGTTAGTCACCTTTGTAAAATGTGGAAGTAGCTATTTACTCATGTTGTGCCAAAGTCACCCAGGCATTTCTTTTCATTTTTGATCTACTACCACTATTTATTATAAAATGTAATTTCATGACCACCTTGAGGGGTCTTTACCAAGTTGTTTTACTGCTTAATTTCTTCCTCCTCCAATGTTCTAATTTTGCTGTAGTTAACAGATTGACTTCAGTCTGAGTCTAAATTTGAATGTACTGTGATACAGGGACAAGCCTTTGTGTGATATATATGCTCTCTTCCAGGAAGTGAACTGTGATCACAAAGCACCTCTGAAGTTAGGTTGCAACTGGACTCTTTATGAGACACAGACAAGCACTACAGCAGGTGATGACATCTGAACATTGCACAGTGCTGAGACCAAAAAATGTCCTCCTCTGATCTTGGTAAGCATTATCACTAAACCTTTGAACAGGCAAACGGTAAGGCCTGAAAAGCTGTGGGTGGAGGAAGCAAACCTCTCTTTCCTTTCCTACTCTTCAACTGATTTAATATTACTAGAGATTGTCCACTCTAGTGGAAGTTGCTGCACAATATGAAACTAAAGAATTAAGACCCCATTCTGGGGCATGAAACCCTCTATCACAGATGAACTCCTCACCTGGTCTCCTTCTAGCTACATCTTCCAGTTCCACACTGACAGTTCACATTCAGCAGATCTCTTCCTTTTGGCACCTTGCTGGAGAAGATGCTCTGTCCCAGACCTTTTCTCTACTCTCTAGAGGCAGGGGAAAAACACATGCAGGTAATACTGTGGCAATTTCCAGTAAGAGCAAGAGGAGTGGAGGCATATAGGGTGTGAAGATTTGCTTCAGAAATACTATTATTATTATTATTATCATTATTATTATTATATTCATAATATATTATTATTATTGTTATTTTTTTATTATTATTGTAATATCACTTCATTATTCATCAGGCAATGTGATTCTTCTTCTTACTGACATTGCAGGAAATCCTAATTTCATCTTTATTTCACAGTAAGTCTCATTCTTGGAAAGACAGAGTGTCTTTCACTTACTTTACTTTGAAAATCTGTAACAGCTTCTAAGAGTGCAAGATCATGGGAAATGGAAAAGGTCATAGTTTGGGTTTAGGCCTGTAAAGAACCTCAAGTGAGCTAGGTATTTCTCTAATTTTTCTCAGCTTCAATTTTGTATTTTTAAGACTAGGAAACATCAACTCTTCCCTCAGCTATAGACACCTTTTCAAAATAAGGGGTTTTTTAAATCTTTCTATGAATCACTGCAATTAAGTATTTATTGCAGTATTATAATATTAAATATGGAACTAATTAACAGCTAAATTATTTCTCAGCTAGTATACACTATAATTTAAAGATACACTGAATTTAAAAATTAAAACAAAAAATAAAACCCCACAGAGCTCCAAATAAAATTAAAAATATAGAAAAAAGGAAAAAGGAAACCAAACCAAAACCAGCATACATTTCGCTGATGGCATTTTACGTACAGATGAGTCAGATTCTGCAGCACACTTTTGAGACAATATGTGTAAAAGTACTGAAAACCCTTATCACTACAACTGTCTAAATTTTTTTTAACAAATAATAAACCCACCAAAAACAGACTGCTGGGGAGGTCAAAATAGTATGTGATTCACTTCAATGACAGGATTTATTTCTCCTTTAATGAAACTGAGGAAAGAGCAAAAATTGCACTGAAATATGTTTAATAAAGGAGATTGATTCTGTCCCTCTAAAAATTTTTTGCATCCTTGACATTCTTATTAATCATAATAAAACATAGTTATTAAGAACTTTGAACTATGATACATCTGTCCATACAATTAAGTGTATTACATATCTAAGATTGCATTTAGACTTAAGGCTCTAACCTTTCTAATAAAATATGGAAAAATGAATGCATGATACACGACGGAAACAAAACAAAGCAAAACAAAATCAAAAGTTATCCATCCAAGCTAAGAGTCATATATTACATGAAATTCTTGCTCTCAGCAGGATTGTTATAACTTGTTCTAGCAGGTAGGCTAAATCAATGGAGTATAAAGCCCTGAGACACAGCATAGTCTTTCTTCACCTGAAAATGTTTGGAGAGAATAAAGTACTGCCAGTTATGGTAGAGCACCACTTGCAGTGTAACAGCACTACATTTTGACCTGTAACAGAGTACCTGTGTGACTATGTATGTATCAAAAGATGATGAGAGAACACATTTTGGTGTGGAGCTACCTTCTCTAAGCAGAAATGAAAAGATAAAATGTTTGGTTACAAACCCTGCAGAATCAGGGGGATTGAACGGCCACAGATGAAGAATAAACTGGACTCCACAGTTACAGTCTCACTGGGTGATGAGTCTGTCCATCCAGTATATCTCTACTGACTTTTTAAACAGTTAAACAAACTGATTCATACTACAGAGGATTAAAACCAGGAACTACAGCAAAACGCTAAAAGCATAGCAAGGCAATACAGAGAAGCAAGGAAAATATAAAGTGAACACATTCTTACAAATAACTTAAAATCTATTAAACAGTGAATAATTTTTTTTAAAAAGGTCTTTGTTTCAATCATAGCACTGCATGTGAGCACTGAATTTGGGGGGCAAAAGACGCATTGAATTTTTCTTAAATATTGAGGCTTGACAGCAGTTATACTTTAGGGGTGCAGTGGATTAGATAGGTAATTTACTGCTGCTACATGCAGCTGGATGATAAGAGTACTCTAAACAAACAGGATGTGAATACCATGTAACTATGATCACAAAGAGCCATCTATGACCTGGAAATTATTAAAGTATAGCAGAACTCTAAACATGCTTTTAACCAAAGAAGGCTGAGGATCCCTTTTACACAGAAGCTACTTGGTATGGTAAATGGTAGAACGGGATAGGAATTAAATCAAAAAGATATTTTTATTCATGCAAACTACCCAAGAACCTAGTGCAAGTGTTAGTATTGATAATATACAATGAATCTCCAGAGAATGTCTTCCTAGCTTCACTGGCTTCTATTTTATAATTTAAATCAACTTCTTCCATTCTTCCTCTCTCCTCTCCTCTCCTCTCCTCTCCTCTCCTCTCCTCTCCTCTCCTCTCCTCTCCTCTCCTCTCCTCTCCTCTCCTCTCCTCTCCTCTCCTCTCCTCTCCTCTCCTCTCCTCCTCCTAAGACTTGTCTCACCTCACTTGCAAAATTCAAAAAAAAAGTTATAAATTTAAATATTTAGTACCACTGAAATAATAATTACTCAGAAAAAAATCACATCTATTGCACTAGTACCTTTATATTGTGGATAATTTTAATACCAAACATCTACTTACCTAAATAAATTTATTCTTTTGAAATAGCTGTCTCTTTTCAGCTTATTAATAGTGTTTATTCTTGCCCTTGAAATGCACCACACATTGCCAATTAGCTTATAAAATTTGTTGCTGTTCAGGCATGTGTAAACACAATACCTGATTCCCCACATGCCTGTTATCTCTTTGTTTATCTCTCTTTCATACACACAGGCACTCTAAATACTAGATATCAAAGAAAATGCTAGTTATGGTATTTTTCATATGATCTTAAATAATACTATTTATTTTATGTGTTTATAATGAAGAATGATAAATTCAAACCATCAAAATTATACCATTGTAATAAACAGAATGATTGTTCTTTAATATGGAGAATTTGAAATAACACAATGCAGAAAAATGTATGGTATCACTATTATTAAATCTTCTTTAAATAACTTCTTTATACAGTGATTCTCACAAAAAAATAAAGGGTTATATTTGGAAGCGATGTGGAATATACAATGAACCACACCCCCCTACAGCCAGTTGAACCACATTAGAGAGAGACACACTCCCTTATACTGAGCGCCCATCTGACCTTCTTAAAGCTCATTTACCATGATGCAAAGAACTATAAATGTGTCTAAAGTATTCTGACTTGAAAACTAACAGCAGTTTATAGTCCTGTACTCTCTCCTTTTAGCTCATGTACTTTAGCTCATGTACATGTTGGCCCTTAAAGCAGAGCTACATTAATGGGTACATATTATTACACCAAATAATACAACAGTAGATTAAACATATAAGAACCATTAAGGTGAAAGGTTAGGGGTAAGGAGTATTGCTAAGTGAATATGAATATGACACTGTAGTGGAAAGCCATTAATTTTTTTTTGCAACTGGAGACAATAATAGCAAGATCGCACTTCTAAATATTGGGAACTAGCACACAGAAGGAGCAGGCCTTCTGTTGATATATGAAGTAATAAAATAGGTGAGCTTTTAAAGACAAATATTGATTTTCAGAACCTAAAATTATGCACTTCTTCGCTTTTTAGGGATAAACATTAAGAATTTTTATTTCTTTTCAGGTTATGACATCAATATATGAGTATGCTTTGAAAGTGTAAGTTAAAAGTTCTTTCACAAAATGGTTGTCCTCTCATCATTGCTTTGAAATATCTATAAAAATGAGTAGACATTTCACTAACAAACCCAAATCTAAATGGAATACCTTTTTTTTTACTTTTTTTCCAAACTTTTTTTTTAAATCTCACAACTTTTAGCAATATGAAACATTGAAACTTTCACTTATGCCACTAGTTTTTAATTTTGGCAGTTCTTCATCATAACTCTGGTATGTATGGATCACAGTTTTTCCTCTTTAAAATGGATATGATAGCTTTTGAAGAAAGGTTTAATCAATCTGAATAGTAATGAAAGTCATTTGGATTCAGACATCCAAAACAGAAACAGAGACATGCAAGAGCAGCTTGTAAAGCATTAGGGATTGATATCCTGGCTGGCACAAGAAGTTACATTTGTATGACTTACACAAATTTTCTTTTGGAAATAAATGATATAAGACAAATGACTGGCTGTAACACACATCCTGGAAAAGATGCATCCAGTTTGCCTGGCTCTCTTAAGGGCTGATCTTGCAGCTGTGATGAGCTGACAGTAGCAGCACAAGCAGCGTTTAAATTAACAGGAAGGGCAAGGAAGGAGGCATAAGGACTACAGAAGAATCCATTTGCTGGAAATTACAAATTCTATCTACTCAAGCTATTAGTGAAACAAGCCATTCTTACAGACATCCACAGTCTTTAAAACATGTAATTTTATCAGTATTTACCATTCCTGTTTGCCTATTTGCATTTAGCATGCTCTTTGTGAATCCCTTTTGGCAAAATGAGTGAATGTCAGCTTTCATTTTGAATTTCTGGCCCTTATAATCAGTATAATACATATGAATAACCAAAATTGTTCTCTCTTTCATTCATTCTTACTGAGACTGTTCTACTTTGTTTATATAAATGAATATTCATTAGGTCAGAGAAAGAGACTAACTATAGATTACTTGTAATGGCACTCACCTTGAATATAAAAGATGCAGGTTCAAAGTTATGATTTGAAATCAGACAGAGCAGGGAGACAAACTCAGCTCTCCAGTGTTCCAGGTGAGTCACATTTACACCCCTGGGTTAGCAACAGGTTAAGTTAGCTCTTGTTGCCCACTTCTTTCTATCCCAAATTTCATTTTGAACTGGAAAATACTTCAGAGAAAGATTGCATTGGAATTTGAATATATATTGTATGGAGTTGTAGGTTTTGATGTGATGCCCTATGTTACTGAAAAAAAACATACTAAAAAAATTCCTGATCAGCATTTTAATTCTTATCTTACCCTTTCTTACAAAATCCTATTATGTTAGAAATGTATTCTATCACCCTATAAATTGTAGACCGTATCTTGTAAATTATTCCTGTAGTAGCTTTTTAATTGGTACTTGAAAAAAAGGAAAATATCTTATGGAAAACCTTTTGATATTATATGTTGATTCATTTTCTACAAAGAAATAGGACCACCAAATGAAGAAACATTTGCATGGTAGCCCAGGTCATTCATTTATTTAGCCTTTAATGATATATCTATGTCTTAGCCCTTAACAGTATATCTATGCCTTTGTCTGGTGTTCACCTGACATGGTTTTCTCCTAGTGCTTGTTAAAAACCACTCATGAAATGTCCCCTTGTCATGCATAGCCAGTATATACTTTAAGAATTGGAACACTTTGCTGAGACTATCTTTTATGGAAAGATCATTTTACACTTGCACATGAGAAGAGAAAGGATAAAGATCTATTTGCAGGGAAATTTTCTGGATGTCATTGTGAGGATTCTCAAAATTAGGAAGGGAGTTTGTTCTCACATTCCCCAGCCATACTCACTCCCCTAGCTTCTGAGAGAAACACAGCAAGGCGCACACTCATTTCCTGTACATGCAATTTTGTTTTCTCCTACTCTTGGTAATATTCTTCATTGTATACAATTTTATTTAAGCTGAGACAATAAACTACTTTTATGTCCCTCCTGTAAAGTTGTTTTAAATTAAATGTCTCTTGAGTTCTGTATGCACTTTAATCTTGGGAGTGGTTTTGTTTGTTTGTTTAATTAGAACAGAAAAACTACTGAAGCATTGTTCTATCAACTTCTGCTGAAAATTAGAAAAAAAAAGGTTTTGTTTTACAGAATCTGATTTGTTGATATTCAAGACTCATGAGCAAGCCTTGTAATGTTTAAAATACTTGATATTCTTCTCTACTTTCTTTTAAATAGCATTTTCAGTTCTACTGTTTAAGATGATTTTGGTTTGTTGTGCATCAATACTAAAGCTCAGAATATGAGCATGAAAATATTAATCCTAGAAGAATAAAGTTGTATAGTTCAATTGCCTTAGATGTCTACTTTTCCTACTCCTCTCAGAGCTGATTTATTCAAACATTTATGAGGTGATAGAATGATTATTTTAAATGTAGAGGCAAACCCTACTCTTGGTTAGATAAGCATAGTTCCTATTACATTTTATAAAAACTTCACTAGGGTAAGAGAAAGGCAAAATTGTCATTCAGATTATGTGTTGCTTCAATCCCAAATACACACTCAAGATCATTCTTGACAGACTAGATTTCTAAGTGGTCAGATCTCAGAGCTTCTTTAGTCCTTCAAGAGAATTCTTAACCAGATCCAATGCATATGTACATTATATTAAGATATACATTTAGACAAATTATGAATGTCCATATCTTATATAAAATTCTGCCCCATACCATTTTATCCAATGTGACGGAATTAGTACTCATTTAATCTAGTTGATTGTATTCTCTTTATTACATATTTTGTAATCACTGAAAATCAATATTCTTGGATGGTCTGTAGAGGTATATTTCAAATCTACAATATGTTTTATATAACATACAACTTTCACAGGAAAGTATATCTGTTATGAAAAAATTTCGTACCCTCTGTTTCTTTCAGGAGTTCTTCAGTTTTATTCTCTCCTTAAGTAGTTATCTGACCAATATTAAGCTTCTTCCTCATGGTCTGTTTGAATAATCAAATGTACACACAAAAAAAATGTGTACCCCAGTGGGTACTTATGTCATTATCCACCTCAAGCATCTTTCAAGATCAAGGATTTTAATTGCTGTTCTTGAGACCAAATCACTGAGAATTGCTCACCAAAGGTGAGTCAAGCCTTCAAAACAGCTTGAACACTTGTCCCAGCAAAAGTAAAAGTATCACTGATGAGGAAAATCTTCTTTATAAATTATTTTTATTAATTGCTTTATTTCTCAAAGTCAGTTTCTTTTTTGATATATTAATTAAAACATTGACTCAGATTTTTAAAATTTTATGTTTTCCTTTTGGTAGTTTCAGTTTTCCATTTTGCTAATAAAAAGGTCTGTCTTGATCAATCAGTGACCTCACTTAGTGGCCACAGGCAACATGTTGTCCCATGAATAATAATTGCTTACAGGCAAGAGAAGTTAAAACTGCTTAACTCAAGCTTTAACATCAGTTAAAACTGAAGCCATCAAAAAGAAACAAGCGTGACATTGCCTGCAGTATGTTACCCTCTCAGTACTGTGCCCATCGGTCAAAAACAGCTGGGTGTTTAAACAAGATGCTTATTTTCTTCAGGTTTTCATTATATGAGACTACACTAAATTATACTAATTGACATACTATATATGTCAAGCTGTGCTTATATGAACATCAACATTTAGTGTAGAAAATGCTGAAAAAAAATACATTGTATTTGTACTCAACAAATATATTTTCTTAGCTGGTTGTAATAACTTACTAAATCCAAGACTTGAAAGAATGTTAAATGGCTGATGAATACACTGCTAGAATAAAACAGAGCTCTGCTGGAGTAATGAAGGAGTAATTTCAAGTATAACTTTTCTCTAATATGAGGGTGAAAAATACTGACATTTAGAAAATGCTTAAGATGATACTAGGAGTGAGATTTACTTCAAATTCAAATGCTTAAATTTAAAAGTCTATATGGGGATACCTATATAAGAAGTATGTTTAAGATCCTTTCATGGGCAATGGAAGCATTTTCTGCATCTAGCTATACAGACCTGGGGGGAAGTTTAATCTACTTGCCCACATCTAAACATTTAGGGCAGTTTGGGATGACTTTAAATGTCCTACTTGGTGTTCAAGTTCACTTACAGAAAGGTATAGGTTACCTTCCAGTCCTGTGTCATATCCTCAAAGGGAACATGATACTTGTGTGTGAACAATCCGAATTGAACCCTTGACCTTGACTTACCTTAATGAGAGTTTGGACACTAACTGGGGTAAAGCCATCATCTTTGTAGATAGCTAGATTTGCGATGTGAATCAGAAGCTTTCAATGGCTATTACAAAGATTAAGAACAATGACATATATGATAAAACCAGAATGGACCTCCCTCCCAGGCTGGCTTACACTTATGGTCTTTACAGTAATTTAGTTGACCTTCTTTCCACTATCACTAGTGAACTTGAAGAACAAGGTGTCCAATTTGGGTAGATTTGATCTGTTTTCAGGTTTTCATGGATGCTTACTTCTCTCTTACTCAGTTTAGGAAGGTATGGCTGACAAACTGCACTTTTTGTTTTAACAATTGTATTTCAGGGTGGTGGTACACATTAAGCTTCTAAATCAGGCCTACTGTATTATTTTGTACATATATATACACACGAAGAGATAAGTGTCCTCATATGTGCCCTCTTATGTGCATGCATATATATATAAAAATATATAAATATATACATAAAAGGTAAAAAATATACCTTTGTTAACATATTATGATTGCCTCTTCAGCATATTAGATTTAACAACACTGCTACCACTTGAAATTAGACAACAATAGAGTTAATATACATATATCAATCCAAACTGAATTCTGTCTTTTCATCACCTGACGATGCAGAATACTACGGAAATATAGCAAATGGACACTTATGGACAGACTACGGTGTCTTCTGGTTGCTAATGCAAACCTTGTGAGTACTGCTAAACAGGTCCAATCTGTGTAAGCTGCAAACTCAAAACACTTAGACTATTTTATAGTGACAGTACCATGTGTGTTATTTTTTTCATTCCCTTTTCCCTTATACCAAGGACAATATTTAACGCTATAAATTCTTCTATGTATCATTAGTCCATAGGCTATGCAATGGTCTCCCAATTTCTGTTAGAATGCAGCAGAAATTTATGGCCCTAGTATGCTTCTTGTCTTACTTCTCAGTATTTGTCTGGGGTGCTCACAATGTGTCCTTTTCCCCTGATACCTTAAATCACACGATTTCCTTGATCTTCAAAAAAACCCAAACCAGAGCAAAACAGAACCTGGGAGGGACAACTGCCTTATTAGATTGATGTATATACTCCCAAATTTTCTAAATGTTGGATTCAAATTCATTGCATTTGGAGAGGTTTGGAGGCACTTTTTGTTTGCTTTTTCTTGTTTTTTCATTGCTGGTTTTTTGTTGGTTTTGGTTTTTTGTTCCTGTTTTTCCTATGTGTATGTGAGCCAAAGGGCACTATCTCATTAATGACTTTCTTTCTCTGTGATGATAATTGAGGGTCGTTAAGCCTTTCTGCAGTCCCTGAGCAACAACAGATTTCAAGACAATCCGAATGAATATGTTAATATCTGATTAGATAAAGGACCTGACCTTGATACAGAGAGGTGTTTTCATGCTCAGCTTTAGCAATGCTGATACCTTACTGTAATTTTCTTGTAGAAATACATAGCATTTCGGAACTTGAACTCAATAATTAGAGGTGTTTGATCCCTGGAGATATATAACCCACCACCACCACCACCTCTGAAGATCATTCATCATTCAGCGTATTCAGAGTTTTATATACTTAAACAATTGCAACAAACTGTGGAAAGTTCAGGCCATTACCATAAACTGTTTTAAAATTAAAATATAATCCCATCCTTGCTGATTTGAACAAAAATAAAAATAAAACAAACCAGGATGTTTTTCTAAGTGATACTTAAAGTTCCTTTTTAAAAAACAGATTACATGCAATGATTATCTTTAGCAAGTTTTTTGACATTTCTTTGTATTTTCTTTCAGAAAATGAACAGGTTGCTGAGATTGTCATAGCCAAAGTAAAGCATTGCTCTAGTCCCTCCGTTTCTGCAAAATGTTGAAGCTGTCAGTATTTTCCCAAAGAAGACAGACATGTTGTTTTCTCTTACTTTCCAAAATAGTAGAGGAAACTAACCAAAACAAAAACAGCAAAAGAAGTTTTATACTTGGTGATCAAGATTACTTTCTTCTACTGTCAAGCCCTACAAGTAGTAATTTTTAATCAAGAAAATAGATGCCTCAGATTTTGACAGATGAGACACTTTATATTTTTACATTAGTATTTTCTTAATATAAAATGATTAGGTACATACCATACTGATTTTTGAGCCTTGTTATTGTAAAGATTTACTCACGTGATTTAAGCACTCCAAGTAGTCTCAATGACTTTGCTGGGAGTACTTAGAATGCATACAATTAAACACACAAGATCAACCTCCAGGATAGTAATTTTCATTGTTTCAATCAGTTTTCACCACTATGATAGCTTTTGAGCACTGCTTATACCCAAGACTTGGTTCTTCTGCAGGTTTTCTTTTTTTCTCAAAATTTGCGGTACATAGAACTTCTTTGCTGCTAAGTTAGCAATAAATAATCTGCTTTTATATTTCTATATATTTCTTCTATATTTTTATATTTCTTGGAAACATCTTTATTCTTAGTAATACAAAGACAACACAAAATCTAAGAAAGCAACAGCATAAATACCATCCCACAGAGACAGTCTTTGATTCTGAGGTTTTAAACTTTCGATATCAGGCAAAGAAGTGGCAGAATAAAGCTAATTTATTCTAGGGGTTTTTTTCAGCCACCAGTTTATATATGGCCAGGTTCCAAATACTCAGCAACATAACATAGCAACAGACAAGTTTGCTGTTTGTAGTTAATGGAGAAATTTACTTTCCTTCAGTAGCAGATCATATATATGCATATATATGTATATATACATGTTCATATATTCATATATATATTTGTGATTATTTATTCAGTAAAAAACAGTATTAGGGTTACTGGACTTCAGTCATACAACTTGAAATTAACTGTTTAAGGAGATGAGCATTAATGAATACTAAGGTATTATAAATCAAGTGCAATAGCAAAATAAACTATTGATAGGTCCTAAATTTCTCACCTTCATCAGATTTAAAAATTTCTCACCTTCATCAGACAAAAAATGTTGTACCTCTTTCCAAATAAGTCATTAAACTTATTAAAATTAATAACTAAATATTAAATGTTCTGATATTTTCTGAACATTATTCTGTATTGAAGTCACCGGTCACAATAAATGAACGTGAACTATTTATGTAAATATGTAGATTTTGCAAATATGAATAAATAAAAATCACAGGACATCTTGACTCTTTGTACTACCTGCTTATATCTTAAGCACTGTCGTAGTTTAACTCCACGTGGCAAATAAACACCACACAGCTGCTAGCTCACCCCCCGCATGGGATGGGGGCCAGAATCAGAAAAAAAAGTAAAGCCCATGGGTTGAGATAAAGAAAGTATAATAAAACAGCAAAGGAAGATAATGATGATGATGATGATGATGATAAAATAATATACAAAACAAGTGATGCACAATGTAATTGCTCACCACCCACTGACTGATGCCCAGCACATCCCCAAGCAGTGATCACTGCCCCCTGGACAACTTCCCCTAGTTCATAACGTAAGCATGACGTCATATCATATGGAATACCCTTTTGGCCAGTTTGGGTCACCTGTCTCGGCTGTGCCCCCTCCCAGCTTGTGGTGCACCTGGCAGAGCAGGGGAAGCTGAAAAGTCCTTGACTGCTCTAAGGACTACTTAACAACAACTAAAACATCAGGGTTTTATCAACATTATTCTCATACTAAATCCAAACCACAGCACTATGCCAGCTACTAGGAAGAAAATTAACTCTATTCTAGCTGAAAACAGGACAGGCGCTTATTTGCATAGTTGCCAATTGTCCATGCCTTGAAATGTGCTTTCTGGAGGCTTATTGTGACACAGCAAGGAAGAAATATTAACCACCTTTGCTGCTTCAGTCAGCTTGGTCACACAAAACATTTCAGTCAGACATTTTATTTTCTTTAGTCGACCACATTAGTTAGTCACCGCAAACACAAGGAAGCACAATGCAGATTCTGTGGAATTAGAGAGGTATACTAGAAAGAATGTAAACCAGACTATTCTATGAGTTTTCTGTGTTCTAATTATTTATTGATATGCAGGACTATAATTAAGAAAGTGTTGTGACACTTGATACAGTTATGTATCAGAGCTAAAATTTGCAGTGGCTTTTTCACAGTTCTGTGAGGGAGCAAGAGTATCTTACAAGATATTTTAAAGCACTGGGTAGAGACCCTTATGAAGCTGTTTCTGAAACATGTCATACTTCAATATAGTTCTGGAGTTACTGTGCTTGTCCACAGAGAATGCATGAAAAAAATATTAATAATAAAGACTTTGCTTCCTAAAAGAGAAGAAGCTTCTTTGTTGCTTGCAGCAAAATCTAATCTTAGATGTGTTTGTATGATTGCTTTTAAACCAGTAGAAGCATTGCATGTGCTTGTAAGAGCTAAAACCTGGTGCCAGATTTGAGACTATGGATTTGATTTTCCATTTGTTAATGGTGGTATTGCCACAGAATCAGTTATTGTCAATTACACATTACCCTTATTAACTTGTCTTCAAAAATAACAAATAATAGGCCTAATTGTACTGCTATCAAAGTCAACATTAAATCATTACCAACATAATTATGGGTAGTATTAAGTCCAAAAAAGGAAGAAGCTTTCCTGGCTTTTCCCTTTTTCAAAATGTGCTTGTGTTTAATTTAGAAACAGTATTTCCCAAAATAGAGCCAAAAAAAGGACTTCTTTTCCTCCCAGATCCACTTTTTAAAAGGAGGTGCTATACGTTAACACATACTCCTTTAGAGTGAAAGGAAAACATGACTCTCCATGGAAATAGGAATACAAAGAGGAACAAAACATATATCTTGTGTAGTTTTAATGTTCTAGCTTTAACCAACGCAGAAGAAAATAGGAGGGCAGATCACCTCATTAGCATAGTTCAAAATTTAAAAATTTCTTTCACCAGTCAAGTACATTTTGGGAAGATGCACAACTCCATTTCCATTGTAAGAAACAAGTAAGAAATATTACTCACAGAGTTCTACTTCTAAAGTAAAGAGTCATGGTATCACATAAACTCTAGAAAAAAAATTCTGATGAAAACTTGTCCACTCCTCGCTGACCAACAAGGTCCCATAAATTTCCCAAACATTGCTATCCTTAGAATTGATCCATACTTTTTGTCATAGCAGCAGTAGATATCAAGAATAAGTAGTAATTTTGTGAGTATCCAAAACTGTTATCAGGTTTCCCTTCAAGCTTTTCTTCTTTAGGCTAATACCATTGCCATCAATTGTTCCTCATATCTTCAAATGTTCTGCAGCTGGTGTTCAGCTGCACTTACAGGGAACAAAATTGTGGAATTTTACATATATTTTTACTGAACTGCCTCTTAATCTTTGTTTCCAGTCTTTTTCTTACATCAGTCAAGACCTCTTTGCATTTCAATCCTGTCCTCCAGCATTGCTACTACCCTTCCTAGTCTGCCTTTATCTAGAACTTTAGTACAACAGAAAACAAGTCAGACATAAAGCCAGCAAAATGAGATCCGAGACAGAACCTTGAGAATCATCACTCAATACATCCTTTCAGTTTTACAGTGAGTGATTAGCACATCTTCTCTGTTTGTTCACTTGCTTAAAAGGCTTAATGCAGAATAGATCTGAAATTCAAAATATGTGACAACTGTTTCTTCTCTGCCTTACTTATCTCCTTGTTATTGCTATGTACTAAAAATTATTTTCCCAATTGTATGAAAAAGTTTTTTTATCTGAACTTTCTAGTCTAATGGGCTATGGCAGGTGTCCCCAAACCTTTTTTTCATTAGTTATCACTAATGACAAATAGAAAGTAAAGCATAGGTAAAATCTGTGCTCAATTCATGGACCATTTAGCATCATCTTATAACAATCTTATATACACATTTTGTGTTATTGTTTTCCTAATAACATGCAGTGATTCTTAGGAAAAGTTCCTTGGGTTTATGTTGTATAACACATACGTTATGAGGATGCAGAGATTTGAAGTTATTTCCTTAACTGTTTGGAATGTATAACTGATCATATATCATACTGTCACATGAAGGATGGGGATCCATCTTACCTAATTACAGAATTTTTAAAATGTAGCAGCCAGGCTCCGTCTATAGGCACTGGAGAGAGAGAGGCGCCTCTCAAGAGATTCTACGCTTCCAGAGTTATGCCTCAATTACTCATCTCCACTGACCAGAGAAGTAATTTTTATATGGTATTTAATGAAAAGGTCAGAGAAATTAATGTCAAGATGTAATGTGAAAGGTAGTACTTATCTCAGCTGATACAAGATCTAACTGTTGGCTGGAACTAGATATACCATTTAGGCATTCCTAGCCTTCATGTGTCATTTTGAGGGAACTTGTAAGGCTTCATGAAGTTTCATTAAATTCATAAAAATATCCTTTAACATGAAAAAAATGCAGAAAACAGAAATTCTCACTATTCATTGTAACTGCATGTATATTTTATGTACCCTGTGTTGGAAATTTGCTCTTAGGTTTGCAATTCAAATTTTTATGTCCATTCATGTGTTTGCATTTTATTTGTCCTTAATTGAAAGAACTTTGACCTTGAATTCTCAATATTTGTAAACTGTGAGGACATAAATATATATTTTTTATATGTCACTGCTAAAAGATTTGTCTATGTTCCTTACAGGGCTTCACAGTTATTTCATTGCTTTGGAATGAAGGATTAAAATACCCTTTGTCTTCTCCATGGCACCATTCATTTGTGTTCAGAAATAATCTGAAGAAGTTCTAAGGGAATCATGTAGAATACTCTTAATCATGACTTGTAATTGTCTCCAACAAGCTGTCATATTGCATTCCAGAAACTAAACAAGAACAGAAAAATACTGTTCATAGTGTTATTCATATGGGACAAGAAATGGGATTTCCTTTTAAGAGTGTTGGTACAACACAGCTGTTTACAGTGTAATTTGATAGGGTTGCCAGGGTTGGAAATACAAGCAGTTCTGTTAAAATGAGTACTGTCGGACCATGTTTTAAAATAACAGTATAGTGCATTCTGAATCTACTGCTGTAGAAATCCCTTTCCTAGAGGGGAATATGGGATTCTTGAAATGCGCACTAGAGTTTAATTCAAGATGCCCTTGTGATGCTGTGTCAGACTCCTCTGTTCCTGTTCCTTGATGCATATAGTTTTGTAAAACTTGCAGTATATTATTAATAAATTATATAAAGTAAGAAACAGAGGAGAAAAGCTATTAAAATATTTATGTCACATGAAACTTAGACATTAAATAGATGATAGAAGCATCACAGAGTTCTGCTTAGAGTGATTTTTCAAGGTTTTCCTGCTAGAAGTTTGAGAGAAATCTTCTAACAAGTAGTCCTGTATTTAAATCAAAGTTTTCTGGTAGCTTAAGTTATCTGCTTTTCACTAGCTTTTGGAATATTTACCAGTCTGTAGCCCTCATGTTACTTAGAGAATACAAATAGAAATGTCACCCAAGTATCTGATATGTACAGTACTGTTTTAGGTATACTTCATTCTATTTTACCAATTCTTTGTTAAAACTTGAGCCAAAATTTGCAGAAGGGCAAACAATCCCTCTGTGGTATGTGTTGTTGCAGGTAACTGCTTTGAACATTGTGGTTTACACCTACCTATGTGTAGTTGTTTACACCTGTGCGAGGTGAGAAGAGAGCCACCAGTGGAAAACAACAGGCATATATTACTGGTATGAGGTCTGTTGAATTAAGTGAAACCACTCCTGGAGTAAGAAACTATTGGTTAAGACTAATGGTGTCAAAATGTCTTCAGTTCAGACTTCATGTTTCTTTCTGTGTAGTTTTACATTTACTTTGCATCACCAGATCCATGTATACCAGCCTGAGAGTATAGGCAAATCTGGACTACATTTTTACAATGATGCTATTAAAGACATAATCCATTACAGCAATGTATTATTTATTTTCCCTTCAAAGTTTTTGACCCGGTTTTGTAGTCTTTACTCACAACTTCAGAGAGATCTGTGCCTTCATATGGAGAAAAGAATCAGTTATTTATTTTGGTCCGAGAGATTAACTTTGCCTCTAAAATTACTTTCCTTCTTAATTTTTTTCAGAAGGAATTTTAACTGAAGGAAATGTGAAAAAAAAAAAAAGTAAATTACTGATTTACTGATCTTAAATTCAGGAGGATATGCAATATCTTGTAATCAACATATTCCAAAATTTCACTTGGAAAGCTGGTACCTGAACAAAAGTATGGGTCTTCTGCTTGCTAGAAAGGAAAAAAAAAATATTGTACTTTAGCTAGATAACTATTTTACCAGCAGTGTAGTTAAACGATTTACTACTGTGTATTTCATATCTATGACTTCTAAGTTATCTTTAAAAGCATCTACAACTCAGCGGTCATAAGATTTATCTCCATGTGTGGTAATAAAACAAAAAGTTCACCTTAATTAATGGCTACTCTCCTCCTGGTTTTGTAGAGGCTATCTGAAGACAGTGCTTATCTGAACATCTCTTTTCAAGGAAAAGCATTTTTACAAGGGTGGAGTTACCTATGATGTTGAGCACACAAAAACATGGAGTTCTAATAGAAAGAAGAGCAAAGAAAATATATCAGCTAAATCGGAGTACAGCCAATGTTTACTTGTTTAAAAGCACTAACTCTTCTGTGTGAAAAAATGGTGAAACATATCAAACTCAAGAGCTTTTGAGGTTTTAAGAAAGAATAAATTACTTGCGAAGGAGCATTTTATTATGTACATGACTATATGAATATATATGAACATGTTATACTTCTTATACGAAAAATGGGTTAGAACACCATTAACATCTGGCTCCACAATTTTGTTGGATTTTTTTTTGTCAGTAAAGAATTTTTCCCTTTCGCATTTGAGAATCAAGGAGATGGAAAGAGTCAGTTTATGATAAAGGCTGTAAGAGAAGGACAGTGAGTTATAATTCATTAGGAATATAAAAACCATTGAGGCTTGCAACAGGATGATTCTATAACCAAGAAGTACTTTTGCCTGAATGATCTCTCCTAAACAGCTCATATGGTGTGAAGGAGAGAGACTTTTTTTGCTGGTCATGTTTGCAGGCTTTTAGGAGAAATGCTGGAGCAAAGCTCATTCCAACCATTTGACAGTGTCTAGGAGCTCATTCACAACACTTCATTTTATAAGTCTTTCCGGCCCCCAGATGCCCTGAATACTTTTCAGCAACATTATTCCTTGCAGTTTTCACTGCAGCCATGGATCAGGAATCTTTACTATCTGCATACTTTCGAAGACTAGAACAAATAAACTCTGTCTATTTTTTTTTCCACCTTACAAAAATAAACTTAAAATACACCTTAGTGGGCCTGTTTCCATAGAAGATTTGAATATCAAACCTCATCAATATTAAAAATGTTTAAAAAAAATTCAGAAGTTTGGAATAAAAAAGGAATGGTGTGGACCTCTTTATTTTGCTGAAATAAATAAAGGAACCAATGTCTTTTTAAAAAGAGACTGATGTTACAAGTCTGCACATGTTTGTGTTTAGAGTTAAATCTGTGCATAATTATCAGTTCCATTGAAATAATTGATGATATCTAAGTTCACGATAAAGACCTGAGACAACAGATACAGAAAGCTGGAAACAGGAAGTTTGAAGAATTACTGGCCAAGTCATGTAAACAAAACTACGGAATATATCAGTTGATCTAAGTGGGTATGGTATATAAGCAAAAGTTTTCCTTGTTACTGTGGAAATAATAATAAAATATTTTAGAATGGACTAAAGGCCTTTGAGATTTTCTCATTCTGATCTTTATAGTTAGATTCTTATGTTTACTAATAAAGCTAGGTATACAAATGAGGAACCAAATCCTTCAAAAGCTTTTTTCATATCCTTAAGAATCAAGTTGCCTTACTCCAAATAATTGTTACAAGTGTTAAATATAAATAGGTGCTTTTTTATCCTGTTGTTTAGTATAGATAATGTTTCTTATAATTGTTTGTAAATGCAAAATACACAAACATAAGAACAAAAAAAAATTATAATAGTTATTTGTTCCTTATCTTTAAAAATTAAAGGAAGAGTAAAGAGAGAATCGAACTGTTACCTACCATTAGTTACTGTTTATTCTAAGTGATTGTTAGAAAGCTGAATCAAAGCTGAATGACTATGAGGAAAGTGCTGATTTTTTAAGTAATCTTCATATAATATCTACATTGATAGACTTATTGTGCAGACATGTAACCTAGCACTGAGAAATCTTGTATGTCTACACAGTGCACTCTAAAGCAGGATGGCCACATTAGAAAGAACATGCAGCAAAGATAACACTCTATTTCTAATCATTACTAATTAACCTGTGGAGGGTAACACAACAATTAAACTGTCCTGCTTCTGTAGCAGGTTATTCAGAGGTGCCTCTGTAATAATGCAGACAACAGTGGCAGTCAACCGAGGCAGCAATTTTTTAAGCAGCCTCTGGGTTCTCCTTCAGGAAGAGAGATGGGCTGATATGAACTTCATGAAGGTCAACAAGAGGAATTTCAAAGTCTGACATCTGGGAAGGAAAAACCCTTGTACCAATGTATGTTGGGGGCCACCCAGCTGGAAAACAACTTGGTAGAAAAGGACCTGGGGGTCCTGGTTGACACCAAGTTGAATATGAGCCGTCAATGTGCCCTTTCTGCAAAGAAGACTAATGGTATCTTAGGACGCATTAAACAAAGTACTGCCAGCAGGTCAAGGGATGTGATCCTTCCCCTATACTCAGCACTGGTGATGCCACACCTGGCATACTGTGTCCAATTCTGGGCTCCTCAGTACAAGAGAGACATGGACATACTGGATAAAGTCCAACAAAGGGCCACAAAGATGATTAAGGGGCTGGAGCATCTCTCCTATGAGGAAAGGCTCAGAAAGCTGGAACTGCTCAGCCAGCACAAGACAAAGTTCAGGGGGGAACTCATAGAGTCATAGAAGCAGAATCATAGAATGTTTTGGGTTGGAAGGGACCCCTAGAGGTCTTCTAGTCCAATTCTCCTGCAGTGGGCAGGGAAACCGCGAACTCGATCAAGTTGGCCAGAGTCCCGTCCAACTTGGCCGTGAATGTTTCCAGGCATGGATCCTCCAATACGTCCCTGGGAAACATGTTCCAGTGTTTCACTACCCTCATTGTAAAGAATTTCTTCCTTATATCTAGTCCAAACCTTACTTTGATGGTGACTGAGCAGTGATGCAGGTTGCCCAGAGAGGTTGTCAGGTCACCCTCCTTGGAGATAGTCAAAAGCTATCTAGACACGGAGCTGGGCAACCAGCTCTAGGTGTCCCTACTTGAGTATTGGAGTGGGACCAGGTGACCTCTAGAGGTCCCTTCCAACCTCAACCAGTCTGTGATTTTGTGATTCTTTTAGGTAAACTTCTCATTTTTATAAAAATGTATAATTTCAGAATTGAGCCCACTACATCCATTTAAACATATTAAAATGACAACTTCTCATTGTTTCTGGTTTGTTTTTCCAGACCTGCCAGAGTTATGAACTATAGGTTTATGAGCTACATCATGATCAAAGACTAAAGTTTGGTCTGGATTTAAGGACAAGAATACAACTCAACAGATAAAACTATCTAAGTTTCCACATGTTGTGAGAATTAAAATTCAAGCTTTATTTTCTGCATTCATTATTTCTTTTTAGACATTGACTATTGCCTCAGCTAGAACAGCTCTTTGATGCAGAATGTTTTGCTGTAGGCTAAGTGTAGTAATTTGCATCATACTTTAAAGCTCAAAATGCTTCCTTTTCATTATAATAAAGAATGTTTTTGTAATTTTAAAAATATATACCAAATATTTATTTTGATGAACTTTTCACAAGATATATCTAATCAGGACAAAGAGAAATCAAAGCTTCAGAAAAAGATTTATTGTTTTTTTTCAGATAAACCACTCGAACTCTTTTACTTAATTTCATTAGAGTTCCCTGTGAAATTTTATTCCAATTTTCTCCTCTTTCTCTGTCCTCTAGTACCCATGTATGTTCCATCTAATGCCACGAGACAAGTCAGTTTGATTATCAAGATGAGTTGTGAAATGGATCTCAAATGGAAAATATTTCTTCATCCAGACCCTTTTCTAATGTAAAACTAACTAACTAAATAACATACATATTCATTAATACAAAACACAATTATTATAGCATTTATTTGTAATTTCATCATAAAGATAGAAAATAACCTGACAACATATAGGAAATGCAGTATAACATGGGGTCTTTTATTTTTTGCTCTATTTTATTTTTCACACTTAAATTTTGCCTGTGGTAGGAAATTTATTTTGCTTGTGTTTTCTTCAATGTATAAAATCAGGCTATATTTCTGGGTCACTGGCTCTCTTCTTTTTCCTCTGTTTACCTTTCCTCTCCTTCTTACATCATCTTTCCTTGTCTGCCACTATCTTGTTTTTATAACCATATAGTAATTCAATAATTGACAGGGGCATGCGAAACACTAACATCCTCTGTTCATTGTAGAAGAAAGCAAGCAAGCAAGGGAAATATAACTATGGTATCACTTTGTTTCTTCAATTACTATAAAAGGTAAAAGAAATAATTAATATAAACACCTGTAAAGCTGAATATGGAAAATTAGACGTCACTGCTTTCTGTTGCTTTCTATGGTGTTCTGGGGAGGGGAATAGGTCTGCAGTATTAGATCTACAGCTCTTTCCTCTTTTGCTTCCCATGAGACTCTGTAACAATTTAACATGGTAGCCAACTTCTGAATACTCAGCACTTAGTTTTACTTGTTTTTAAACATTTTCCTAAGTGGTGCCTAGCGCTGACACACATCTTAGGTCGACTAACTGCGACATTTCTGCTTATGACTTCAGGGCCAAAGTCATGACATGTATAAGGCCTGAGCAATTGTGCTTTGCGACTAAATGCAGGGAAGAGTTGAAAAGGTGAAATTCTGTCTCCAAATTAGGTTTAAAGTGGGAGTCTGTAATACAGCAGTGCTTTCATCTGCTCAGCCCTCTCACCCCTATGAATCCCCTGTTGTTATTCTGGTATGTGAATTGTGCACAAAGCCTATCCTCCATTACATTACAGATCCCAAATTAAGTTCACATGACCTGAAGAGATGCGAGTCAGCTCTTTGCACCAAGCAATGAAGTTCAAGCCACCCATGTACAATCTAATTATTCAGAATGTACAGGGCAACTCATCTGAATAAGGACATCTGTTGAGAGCTGCATTTTACTGACCAGGACTATTAGATTACCTCTCCGGACTGGAATTTTTCTAAGTAATAAAATGCCAAGAATATCTAGAGACCTACTTATAGTATCAGTAATCATTTGATTAGTTTAGTCAGCTTTAGTATTGCTCTTATTTGCATTCAAATTATATTTTAACCCACTACATATTACAGATGATCCATTTTTTAACATGCTAATTCCTCTTAAGGATATGTTGGCACTGGAAAACAGTACAGAAATACAAATAAATACATGTGCATGTATGGAACAACTTGCATAAAGGACAAGAAGCATATTATCCCCAGCAACTCAGTGCTGATTTGGACATCAAAAATAGAGTTGACCTGATTGTCACAGAAGGTTTTACAAGGAGATGGCTATTTTTAAAAGCCTGTAGGACCAATAAGATGTGCTACTTGTGCTATAAGCATAAATAAAACTGGTTTTCATACATCAGTAAAGCAAAATAAAGCACAAAACTCACTTATTAACACTGTTCAGCAGCAAGAGTAGAAAATCTTGTATTAGAGCTTTTCTGTGTTGCCAGTGTTCTTTACAGGCACCTCAAAAATTCATTCATGAGAAATAAACCTACCCCCACCTTACTTTCCCAGCTGCTGAGGCTTTTGAGCATGAGGTCAGAAAGTAGGAACTCTAGACACTGAATGCTGATAGTACCAGCAGAAGAGAGAGTAAAAAATGTTTTCTGCTTACAAAAACCAGTAAAAAGCCATCTTCTTGTACATGTGAATGGGATTTAAAAGTCATCCAGACATATTTATTTAAGGACTGATCTAAAAGACAATTAATGTACAACAGTCTAGACAGGAAAGTTACATATGCTGTGTTGGCTTTTTCCCATAATTTTAATTATTTTCAATAAGGTGTCTTTCTTATAAGACCCGTTACATAAAGAATAAGATTTAACTGAATTTTAGATTAATTGCCATAATGAGAGCATTAGAAACTGTTTAAAAATAGTTTCTAAACTCTCAGGAAACATATTTCATTACTACTGTTTTCTAATTGCAATTAGAAAATTTGTGTACTCAGGTCTACATTATTCATTCATATGAATAATCTTAGACTGTTCACTTGAAACACTGCCTGAATTTCCTTTGAGTGAAGAGTAGGTTAATTTAAAATCATTCAAGAATTCCTCAGCTAAGTTGGTTCATATTTTAATGTCCATACATCTCCAATTTCCACTGACATCTTAAAAGCTACAGTACATTTGGCAGTGACCTAACACAATAATCCTCTTGAAGATTTCCAAGATATATTTTGTAGCCAGAAATTTTGTATCAGTAATTCATACCTAGAGGAATATACATACAATGAAAATGAACACAACTTCATCTGAAATCAAATGTTAAGCCACCTCCAGAAGAGATACATAATTTCAATGTTTCTATTGTTATTCAACAAAATAAAATATGTACTCAATAACAAATGTTCAAAAAGACTGAAAAATAGCAATTTGGTTTCAGTTTCTTTTCATAGTTTTTGAGAAGGAAAGGGAAGTCTCTGTTGACTGGAGGAAGGCAAATGTCACCACCTTCTTCAAAAAAGGCCAAAAGGTTAACCCCAGGAACTTCAGGATGGTCAGCCTCATTCAGTTCCTGGGAAAATCATGGAATGAGTCCTCATGGAGCACACACATTTCTGGGCACATGAAGTTAAACAGGTAACTGGAAGTCACCAGCATGAATGTACCAAGAGTAAATTGTGCTTAACCAAACTGGATTTTTCTATGATAAAATCATAGAATCATAGAATCATAGAATTGTTTAGGTTGGAAAAGACTTTTAAGATCATCAAGTCCATCCATCAACCTAACCCTGCCATCCCACCACTAAACCATGTCCCCAAGCACCTCGTCTACCCATCTTTTAAATACCAGCAGCAATGGGGACTCAACCACTTCCCTGGGCAGCCCGTTCCAATGCTTGACAACCCTTTCCATGAGGAAATTTTTCCTAATGTCCAATCTAAACTTCCTCTGGTGCAACTTGAGGCCATTTCCCATTGTCCTATTGCCCGTTACCTGGGAGAAGAGACCAACCCCCACCTTGCTACACCTTCCTTTCAGGCAGCTGTAGAGGGCAATAAGGTCTCCCCTCAGTCTCCTCCAGACTAAACAACCCCAGTTCCCTCAGCCGTTCCTCATAAGACTTGTGCTCCAGACTCCTCACCAGCTTTGTTGCCCTTCTTTGGACACTATCCAGTGCCTCAATGTCTTGTAGTGAAGGACCCAAAACTGAACACAGCATTGAAGATGCAGCCTCACCAGTGCCGAATACAGGGGGACGATCATTTCTCTGCTTCTGCTGGCCACACTATTCCTGATACAAGCCAGGATGATATTGGACTTCTTGGCCATCTGGGCACACTGTTGGCTCATATTGAGCTGGCTGTCCACCAGTACCAGACCACAAATGGCTTTATGGATACATGAACTGTAGTGGATGTTATTTGCATAGACTTTAGCAAGATTTTGACTCTGTTGTCCATGATGTTGAAGTTGGGATGTTACAGCTTGCGTGGCTAGACAACCAGATGGATAAAATATGTTTGGATGATGGGGGTCAGAAGGGGTTAATGGGTCATACTTTACCTGGATGCCAGTGATGAATGGACTACCATAAGATTTTGCACCTTTCCCCTTTAACTTCTCTGTGAATGATGATCAGGGGGTGACAGAGCACACTCTCATCAACTTTGCAGATTATGCCAAATTAGGGGTACCAATCAATACACTCAAGGACAGGGCTCCAAATAGGCTGAACAAATGGACCACCAGGAACATGATGAAATTCAGCAGGGACAAATGACAAGCTCTCCAAATCCCCAGAAACTTTTCCCACCACAGGGAAAAAACAGCCCCTGCAACAGCACTGGCTGGGGATGGAGAGGCCATGAAACAGTTCTATGGGAAAGGCCCTGAGGTGGAGGTGGTCAGCAGGATGAATGTGAGCCCGTGGTGTGTGTGCTGGCAGCAAAGGAAGCCAACAACCTTCTGGGCTGTATGAACAGTGGCATAGCCTGTAGATTAGGGGAGTGGCTTGACTCTCTCTATATGGTACTTGTCAGAGGACATTTAGATACTGCATCCAGCTTTTCCCATATTTTCTGAGAAGAAATACAGGACAAACCAGATGGATCTCAGTGGAAGCCCTCTAAGGTGGTCAGGGCTGGACCACTTGCCCTGTAAGAAGACTGGGGGAGCTGGGCTAGGTCACCTGGGGAAGGGCCATGTTTGGTGCACCTAACAGATGCCACAGCTGACACAAGGGTCATCAAGGAGATGAAGTCAGGCTCCTCACAGAAGTGCAAGGAGGAAGGGCAAGAAACAACAGATGTACATTGAGACAAGTGAGTTTCAGACTGGATATAATGAGAAAATTTTTCTTCGTGAGGACAGTGAGGTAATAGAGCAGATTGCTCTGAAACCTGTGCTGCCTCTGTCCTTGGAGGATTTAAAGTCTCAACAGGATCAAGCTGTGAACAGCCTGGTCTCACCTCATAGCTGGCTCTCCTTTGGCTGTGGGGTGGCCTAGAGATCTTCTGTGGTCTCCAACAGTCTCATTTATCCTTTGGGACCATAGAAAACAAAGATATGCATTGGAATTATTCTGTGATCCTGTATTTTGAGATAAAGAAAAATGACACAGGGAACCACAGAGTCACTGGAGCTTAAAGACAGAATAAATAAGACTGGAAATAGGGTAAATGACATGCATAAATGGTTATTTTCATAGCATTAGAGAGAGAGAGAGAGAGAAATGAATACAGATAATTACATTTAGAATTTTGCAATATATATGAAGTACTCAGCACTCACCCAAAGAAATACTGCATATTTTCTAGTGTAAAATGTGCTCTGTGATTGCAGAAAATTATCTTCCTTTCAATTTCAGTTCAAAGTTATGCATTATACTCCCATATGGAGATGTGCCCAGTGTTGAAGGCGTTGTAAGAGTATGTGATTTCTAAAAAACATTATTCTGTTTTATCTGGCACAGGTGTTAAACTTTAACTGCTTTTCCTGTGTCCTTTTTAGTTACTTAATTTTTGTAACTAAACATCGAGCTCCATGACTGTCTGAAGACCAGTGGACCACAACAGATTTAGCCCTTTAAAAAACCAGTAGTTTATTGCATAAGAACTTGTGTCATTTTAACATGGAGGGGAAAACAGCTTGGCAGGATACTGAGATTGATTGATCCTGGAAGGATTTTGGGTTTTCTTGTGAACAGTTGGATTGGTAACACAGACAGATGGATTGTTACTGCAAAGAGTTGGTGTGTTGCTAGGGAGAGTTGGAATGGTATGCCGGACAGGTGTCAAATTTGTGAACTGGTATTCAGAATAGATGTTGCATTATCTACATACATATATATATGTATGGACAATGGACATATATCTGTATATATGTCTATTGGTAACTTAACACTCGGCACTGTAATCACGCCCACATTTTCCCTACATCCAGAATGTAAAGGCCACATTACTAAAGGCACCTTTTGGCAAAAAGCAGGACAGACAAAACTGAGAAGGTGAAATTGTATATGCAGACCAGGAATTGCACCAGTTCCAGTATGTACTGAACCCCCACTCAACTCTTGTGATGATGTCTTAATTATCATTTAAGGTAGTATAGCTCTCATACTGCATGCGAATTGACTTCACTGTGATAGAGCTCCACAACCAAGGCAGAAAGACTAGCTATTGCATTCTATGTAGCACTACAAAAGGCAAATTTTGACTGAGGGTGGTGATTGCTTCATGATATTGTGAAATGAAAACAAATCTTAAAACACCTTCCCTCTGTCCCACCCTTCTTTCTGAGCTCAACTTCACTCCTGGCTTCTCTACCTCATTCACCCTGAGCAGGTCAGAGGGATGGGGAGAGGGGGTTGCAGTCATTTCATGACATGTTGTCTCTGCCAATCCTTTCTCCTCGCACTCTTCCTCTGCTCCAGTGTGGGGTCCCTCCCACGGCAGAGAGTTCTCCATTAAATTCTCCAATGTGGGTCCTTCCCATGGGTACAGTTCTTCATAACTGCTCCAGGGTGGGTCCCTTCCATGGGGTGCAGTCCTTCAGGAATACACAGCTCCAGTGTGGGTCCCCCACAGGGTCACAGGCCTGGCCAGAAAACCTGCCTCAGCCTGGGCTCCTCTCCCCACAGGGCCACAGGTCCTGCCAGGAGCCTGCTCCAGCCCAGGCTTCCCATGGAGTCACAACCTGCTCCAGCGTGGGGTCCTCCCCGGGCTGCAGGTGGGGATCTGCTCCCCCATTGCAGGGGCACAGCCTGCCCCACCATGGGCTGCACCAGGGGCTGCAGGGGAATCTCTGCTCCAGCACATGGAGCACCTCCTGCCCCTCCTGCTGCACTGGCCTGGGGGCTGCAGGGCTGCTCCTCTCACATATTCTCACTTCCTCACTCCTCTCTCCTGGCTGCTTTTGTGCAGCAGTTTTTTCACCCTTCTTGAATATGTTATCCCAGAGGCGCTACTACCATCGCTGATGGGCTCGGCCTTGGCCAGCGGTGGGTCTGTCTTGGAGCCGGCTGGCACTGGCTCTGTCAGACATGGGGGAAGCTTCCAGCAGCTTCTCACAGAAGCCACCCATGTAGGACCCCCTGCTAACAAAGCCTTGTCACACAAATCCAATACATCAGTTTCTAATAATTTGTCCATTTAAAAAAAAAAAATCTGTTTAATAGCCACACTTCGTTTTTTTCTAGCCTACCATAACACTATCTAAGCATATAATATCTAAGAATATCTAAGAATAATTCAGTAAGTCTATGTGTAACTAAATATCCCTCGATGCTACAGCTAGGTTATGACATTATAACTCTAGTGTTCAGTAACTATCCCCTCAAAAAATAAAGATGTCTATTTCTGTGTATTAAAGGACATTTTGTCTAAATATTCACCTAATGAAAAGGTAAAGTGGCCCATGTAGCCATACACTGTGCCAGATGATGTACTTCTACAGGAAAAATAATGTGTCTTGCTCTTTTAACATTTTACAGAATATGTTGAATTTTCAGAGATTTTCCTACCTTTTATTTAAAAGCTTTTGGGTTTTTTTAGTATTCTTAATCTTAGATTGTAGTGCTAGATATCACATCAAGCCACAAGAGGAGGTCTATCTAGAATATTTGTAAGGTTATTATACTGTATTACCTTCACTGCACCTGACTGACTTTACAAAAAACCTATAAATTCACACGCTTCATTAAGTATAATGGATTTAAACTTTTTAGACTACCCTGTGCACTCAGCCTTAAAAATAGCAGTAAATGCATCAGTTGCATTGAAAAAAAACCCCAACATTCGCATTTGCAGTGTTTGATTGTTCATATAAATCAGGTTTTTTTCTATGTAGTGACAAAATCATGAGAACAGAATAGCACCTTTTCGTCCTAGAAGGAGACATGATACTATATATATATACACACACCATGAAGTCATAGCAGTAAGAAATTGAAAAGTTACCTATTTTTGTTCCCCCTGATAGTATTGGATCATCTGATGTAAAGTATTTGAGAAAATGTTACATTATGAAAGAAATCTACATTAAAAGAAAACTTCCAGAAGTACCCAAAGGTTCTGAAGAACAAATTTATGATTTATTTAAGGGATTTTTTAGCTTCATTTTGGAAATTTCCATCAAATACAAGAGATGTGTAGTTTTAAGACATTTAAACAGTTACTGTCTTTACTACTGTTAGGAAAGTGTTGAGTATTAGTCCCTGTATATGCAAGTTACAGTGCACTATTGCACTTTTCTGCAGTCCATACTGAAGTGGTATGGTAAGTTCTTCAGCCATTTTAACAAAATTTAATTAATGTTAATGGTATATTCAGCGGCCATATCCATCTACATGGCATGAAAACAAAGGTTCCAGGAAAAAGTTTATAGGACAAACGTGCTCCATGTCCTTTTGTAAGTTTAATATGTTTCAGCAGTATGATCAGTATTTTTTTCAATATATATTTTACCAGTGTAGGAAAGCAGTAATAGAAAAGATTACATAAATGATTTTTTATTTTAAAAAACTGAAAATACTCATGCCCCAATTGTGTCTTTTCTTGCAGTTGTTGAGGAAGGGATCTGCAGATTTTGGATTTGGACCAAAGAAAAAAATATCTCCTTCTAAGAACAGTTTAAAAAAATTTGTTCCTTCTTATTCGGATAGCCTTTAAAGAGAGTGAACGAAGTCACTGTATAGAAGAAAATAGAAACAGATGGAAGAATACTCTCAGAAACCATTTACCTAGTTTCTAGTGGATTCCCATCTGCCCTGAGTTCTTTCACATTGTTATAACAAACAGGGAACAGAGCAGAAAATCAAAACCATAAAGCCCTCACAAAGCTGAGTTTGAAAACTGTCATGAAATGAGTCAGTCATTTCTATTCATCTAACCAAAATCAAATTTTTTTATTGTGAGTTCTTCCTAGTCTGTGTTACACAAGCTGCAGTTCTTGAGATTTTAATTATTTTTAACTTTTTCATGGCCACAGATTTCCGTTCCATTTTTTCCTTTTTTGCTAGGAGATATTTCAATAATTATGCCTATCATTAATTTTCTTAGTGAATCAGATAGGACAAAGCCTTTGCTATGGACAAGAAGAAAAAATATATGTTGGTATGAATACACCAGAATACCACAACAATGACATTTAATTTTGCTGCTTGTGTTCTGTGTGATTATGAGAAGCTGGCACTTAACTAAGTTGCAGTATGAGCTACTCATAGATCTGAATCTTGTTCTGCAATAAGAGCTGCTGCTGAAAGTAGGTCATACAGGAATGAATATAGGGGAAATTTTTTACATGTGACGTGATACTTCTGTCATACCAGGACTGGTACTGACACTGCTGAAATAGTGTATCAGTGACTGACCCTTTCTCATTTGCATGCCAGCATTTATGGTGATACTATATAGAAATACCATAAGAAACAGCCCTTCCTGTAGTGTGTCGATGACTAAGGGACTGGAGCATCTGGCGTGTAAGGAGAAGCTGAGAGAGCTGGGACTGCGCAGCATGGAGAAAAGAAGGCTCAGGAGGATCTTATCCATGTATATAAATACCCCATTGGGGGAGTAAGGAAGACAGAACGAGGCTCTTCTCATCGGTGCTCAGCAACACAACGAGAGGAAATGGACACAAACTGAAACATAGGAAGTTCTGTCTGAATGTAAGAAAAAGCATTTTTAATATGGGTGAACACTGGAACAGTCTGCCCAGAGATGCTGTGGAGCCTCCATCCTTGCTGACTGTCAAAACTCAACTGAAAACAGCCCTGAGCAAGCTATCCTATCTGGCCCTGCTCTGAGTATAGAGCTGGACTAGAAGATCTCCAAAGGTGCCTCCAGCCTCAGCCACCCTGTGATCCTGTGTATGATTCTGCATTTAAGGTATAAGACAGAGAAGGGAAACTCACCCTAGCTGTAAGCCAAACTGACATTTCAACCTTCTTTTGCAGCATGGGCTTAGACAGTCATTTTACTAATATCCAGTAACGTTGTAAAACAACAAAAAAATCACTGTTAAATCAGCTGAATTAAATTATCTTATTTCCCACTGAGTAGGTTAAAATTAAGCATGAAGCCCCTGAAAGGTCTTTCAGAATTTCGGCAGCACCCTCATAAGTTAAAATTACATTGGTCATTGATTTTTAAGAGAAAATTACTATTTAACTCTATTAGGCAATTAAAGGAACAGTTTATTTCCCAGACCATAATGTGCTGGACAGAACAATGTTCTGCATGACCTCTTAATTGCAAACATTGGTTAAGAATATCATAGTTTAAGAATATCATTATTTCAGTGGGTGTAGGAGATTAATACTCAACATAGTATGTAATGTCTGAAGTATTTGATCATGAAAAAGACTAAAATTTGCAATATAGGCAGTGCATTTTCTAAGAGCTATGCAATTTCATGCCAAAAGTTTGGAGAGGATAGTAAACAAATGGGGTATGGCAAGAGAAAGGCAACCCACATTCAAGAGCAGAAGGGAGGAAATACAATGTCTGTACAGAACTACAGCAGAATGAGGCCATATGTACAATTTATGACTCAACCATTCCCTTGTTTCTGGAGAGTAGTACTATGCTAATGTGACAAAACTTTTATGCTAGCCAATGTACTATTACCCCATGGCGCATTAAACCAATAGTCTGTCTCATTTAGGATCATTTGGGATAGCACATAATTTGAAGAACAATAGTGTTATTAGCAACATGATAGCATAATGTTCTCCTGCTACAATATCTTTTCAAGAATGGAGGTATTGATACTCTTTTGAGTGTATTCCTGTTGCATTTTAAAATTTCTGCTTGGTGTACTGTATGCAAGGACTATTTTTGATGGGAGAAAACTTAAATTGTCTGTTTCACATATAGTATTGGCTTTGTGTAAAAACAGCTATTTATAACCACAACTGTTTTTCTAATGGCAGAACTGTGTGGAGTTGGCTGTAAATGACATTACATTTTTCATTTATCCTGACGCTATTTTAAAGATGGCATTTGACATGAATCATCTGAATTTGTATTTGAGATATTTCATTTTCATCATAGCTTTTTACAGGAATAAATTACAATGTCACCAGTGTTAGTTGCTTCCTGGAAACAGGATTACTTAGCATTTCTGGTTTGACAGCCTTGTTTTTTACTTCAGTCGAATTAGTTATCACATTTAACAATTATCCCTATTACAAGTTATATTCAGATCAGGTACACATGATGACATTGGAGAATGTCACCTGTAAAGAGACATATTATTAAACTCAAAAACTACATAGAGTAGCTGTACAGTACAGAAAAAAGCATATCATCCAAAATATCAATTTATACTGCTTAAAAGTACCAAACAGATGCTTAGCTAAATGCTTGACTCAAAGCCCTCTGAAACAAATGGAAAGATTTTCATTGATTTCACTTCTTTTTGGATCAGGCCCAAAAATGCAGATTTTTAACTGAGAGAGACCAAGCAGTCATTAAACTGGATATTTTTTTATCAGGGAAAATAAGATGCCCAATGGAACAAAACTTGTCAATAAGAAAAAAGAAAACACCACCCAAATAAAAACTTGTCACTGTGTTTCTTTCTAATCATACTTCACACCACATGTAGTAAATAAAATAAGCTAATTAATTATTTAATACTGTAGTTTAAATGACACATACAAAACCTGCCAGAAAACATTAATTTCACTTACAACATTCAGCAACTATGAGTTTTTAAAACATTTCAGGGAAAAAAAAAGATTACTGAAATATCACTATTTTATAAAAGATACATTTCCCTTTTACATTATTTTTCATAAATTAATTAATTTACCATAAAAAAAATCTACTCTGTATTGGAACTAGAGCTGAACAATTTTTATTTATAAAATTAATGAGAGGAAAGAAAAGAATATGTGAGTTATAGTTGCAATATTAGCATTTTTAGTTTGTCCCTTTCACCACGCACTCACATGCAATACATATAATTTGTCAAACACAAACTGTATGTAAGCTATGAAAATTCTAGTCTTGTTTATACTTAATCTTGCTTGCTCAGTAAATTACTGATATCAAAAATGAACAATTAAAACCAAGTAGCTTACAGAATGGGGTTTTTAAGGAAAAAATTCCATGCACTAATTTTCCTAATTACCATTCAGAATATTTCACAGCTTTCTCAATTCTTATCTCTACTTGATCTTCAACTTAGCCTATCTGTAAATTTCTCCAAGTTCATTGTCCTGCTCTGGTTATGTCCAGAGTATGATCTTCTACATGGAGCTGTATGAAGTTTGAATGAACTGAATACTAACTTCGATAGCAAAAACATTCAACTCATGACATTCCACCCCTGTTAAGAACAAAGAAAATCCGAGTGTGGAGCTTCACACTGCCATATAGCTGGACTATTTTTTGGTATTAATGTAATTTAAAATGAATATGTTTCCTTCTGAACAGCAGCTTACTACATGCTTATTCTTTCACTAAAATCTTACTTATGCTGTTATGGCAGACAGCAGCTAGTAGGGTACAGAAAGGCACCTGCCTTCCCTTGGGTTCTCCTTTCAGTGAAGAAGAGGACGAAGAGAGAGCTTCATGATTGTGCGTCTTTTCAGAAGCACGGCTGTTTGCAGAAAATCACGAGCTTACACTCCATTCGTCACTAGCAAAAACATTATGCTTTATATTTGATATTCTTTAGTTTGCCTGCCCAATATTTCAACCAGTCTGAACCATTTGTACTTCTCTTGAGAGTTTTATGGATTAGAACAGTAGTAAAAGATCAGAATGTGAAAGCCAAATTTTTCTTTTTTTCAGAGATAGACAAGAAAACTTACATGTGAAAAAGTTAGAATTCCTATTTGAAATGAGAGATTCACTTCACTTTACTATATCCTCTTGATCACAGTAGTAATTTGTGACAGTTCCTGGTTGGAATCTGTCTGAGCTCATTTTCAGACAGTCTTTTATTTGGTGAAAGAATTTGAAATATGTTTGTTTTGCCACAAAGGAATCTATTTGAAAGAAATCAACTTGCACTTGATAATAAAGCTATCTCCCAAGTGTCATTCATTGTAATTCAAAAAATACTTTCAGCAAGAAATAGCACATCATGACACAGCATTTTCGGAAAGATGTTTGCTTTGTTTCTGTATGTTATGTAAGCTTATGTTTATCAGTGTATTTAAAGAAGTATAAAAAAATCTGTAAGGTAGTTATATAAAGCAGTATGAAAATACAGCTGCTTGAGAAAAACACAGTAGTAACCCCTTTATTATCCACGAATTTATGCAGTGAGTGGGCTTTCTTTTCCTGAAGATGCAGAGTAGGACACTACCCTCTCCTTTACTGTACACAGACTGCAATATGTAGACAAAATGCTGCTTAAAAAAGTGACTGTAATTAAGCCATTGTATCTGTGACAGAAAACATGGCTGATAACTATCTTGGAATGCAATATTAAAAGTGCCTGCAACTCAGCCATTGAATCTGTCATAGAAAACATGGCCAAAACCTAATTTGGAATGCATTATTAAACCATAATGTCTTATCAGTTTCAATATTATCCCAAGTTTACTAACATGAGCAAGTTTGAAATGGCAAGTTAGGAAGTGGGTTTGCAGTATGTTAACTATTCACTGTGTTAATACCCATATGCAGGCCTTCTTCTCAGAATTCGGAGTAGAACAGGGATAAGCCATGTCACTTTTGTCTTAGGATAACAGGTGTGGAGTGCGGCAAGTCCACAAGCTTAATAGCATGTTTATATAGACCACCTGGACCATCATGATTGTAAGACATAGCTTTTCTTGTGATCTCCTGACATGGGACGTATGCACCCATTATTCTTCAAAGCCAGTATAATCATCCCTCTGCAGCTGAGGTTATCTGTCATTCAGAAAAAAAAAAAAGCAAAAAAAAGCGCCCTCCCCACCAATACTATCTTTTTTGTCTTAACAGTGATTTCAAGGACACCAGTATCCTTATGCTTAAGGTATTGAACTAGTTCTGGTGTGATATGAGGATATATGTGATTGTCAGTCATACTGTCCAGTCACAGTTAAATAGATGGTATCAGCCTGCAGGTAGTTCAATAACTAATTTAACTTCCAACTTTATATGTCTAATGATGCATCAATCTCATTGCATCTAACTTCAGGAGCTGCAAAGTTTTTCCACAGCCTTGGTATACATGCAATGCATTTAAAGGTCCTCCTATTTTACCACCTATTTTACCACATATAGGCTAATCAAGCTTAGGCTTGTTAAGGAAAAAGCAGCAAAAGTTCAGATCCACAAAGTCCACATGCAAACTTCTCCAAAACCTGACAATGATTGGAGTGAAGGTTTTAGTCTCTCTCTTTAGGTTGTTTTCTAGGCCATCATGACGATCAGAGACAGAATACTTGAGCAAACCAATTACTCTCGGTTTATTGGATTTATTGAAAACATCACATTTTGCTCAAAAGTGTGATGTAAATTTAAAAGGTAATTTATTCGTAATGGCCTTAAACCTTTAAAAAAATCTTAATTATTCCCAGGGGTGGAGGGGTGGGGTGGAAGAAGACACGACACACACAACCAAAACTTTTATAAAACTGCAAATTCTGTCTCTTGCTCTTGAAATTCCAATAATTTCAAATAGGAGAAAAATGAGAAACCACTTGGGAGTGTCAAAAATCTTAGTATGCAGAATTTTTTTTTTCTTTCTTCAAAAAAAATAAATATCTTCAAAATTCAGAAGCTGATTCCACCAGTTTCTGTTAATCAGTACATTGTTTGAAGTAAATGTTAACTAAAGGAAAGCCCCTATATCCTGGTAATAAAGGCAAATTTTACCCTAAAATGTTTATACAAAGTATTTAATGAAGATAGGAGAGCAACATGTGTGCAAATGAGGATGCAAACATGCACTGTAAATTGAGTGAATAGACATCTTTCCTTTTAAACAAAGTGAAATAAGGTGCTGCTTATTTCTCCCTCAATTGGAATGTACCACCAGCCTCATAAACAACACAGCAGCTTATTTTTTTCCACTTCTTTCAGTTATACTCCCTCCCCTGTTACGAAGAGCTCTGTGTTTAGAACACAATATACAATATTTTCTTAATTAATACATATTTTATTGGACAGATTACTAGAAGCAGACTGGAGAGACAAGGCTGTCAGTTTCAAAATGCCACATATAATTTAACAAGTGGGTAGTTGTTTGGGATACTGGCAACTTTCCAGTGAACATTGTGCATATTTGCATTTGGCACAGGGGCAGGAGGTAATGAACAGCAGATTTCAAGACTATGAGAATGGTTTTTAATATTTAATGGTTTGTAAATGTTCTAGAATTTATTATTGGTGGAGTGTATTTCATTTGGCTAGTGGGGTTCATGTATTTTTTTAGTTAGAGAATTAGTAAAAACCTTTATATCACTGTAGATAGAGTTAACTTCTTCAGAACTGTGCATTTTTTCCCCCAGAATGTTCATGTACATACATTTACAGTACCTTTTCTCCCTCAATTTCAAGGCAGGATTCCCACAGCTAAAAGGAAATACTGTCCTGGTAAATTGCAGGAGCAGACTGCAAGGAGCAGAATCTTTTTGTCTCACTTTTTAGTGATCTCTCCAAAACGCAGAGTCCATAATAGTTTTCTAGAAGAAACTGTATTTACAAAAACTCATACAGTTCTTGGGTGTCACCTTTACAAATGTGAGGCTCTGAATTGAGGGGCTTCATTTAGCTTTATTTTGTTTATTAAAGTGATTAACAGGAACTAGAGCACATGAGTTAATGGACCTTTTTACCTTTTTACTTAGAGAAACTATTATAACAATATGATTTTTTGAGTCACAACATTCATATACTAAAATAAATTCAGATATTATGTGATATGAAAAACTTGATGGAAGCACGGTCCAAGGGCAAGCTCTATAAATCACTTGCCATTTTGCATCTCCTGTGAATTGCAACCAACTTAATTCACGTGAATAATATTTTATATGCTATCACACAACTATATATATTTTGAAGACACACACACAAGAATTAATGTGGAAAAGTTCATTTCTTGAAAGACAAATGTAATCTATGAAATCTTTGGGTTCTAGCTCAGTATTTTTCAACTTTGGTGGTGGTAAAACCAAATATTTCAAGTTCAGAGAGAGATTTATAACAAAAATTGAAGAGCATCTTTTGGGTGATTTTAACTAATTAAAACATTTAAAATTATTTACAGGATGTTTGCACATGAGGACCTTTTCCCTTATCCCTTGCAGTTCCTGAAGTGATTCTCAGACTATCTATACCTCTGCCTACTGTGCAATGAGCAGATATGAAGACCAGCTGCAGAAAAATAAGCTCCTGCAGTTGTAGCTTGAAACATTGTGCATATCATTTAACCTGCTGCTCTGGCACACTCCTTTGCAAAGAACTTTACACAGACCTGCTAAATGCATTACAGAAAGAGTTATGATTTTTATGTGCATCTATATATTTTTTGTATCATGCCACCGGGGTTTTTATCTTGTTATACTGCATGTGCCAAATTGCACTGCAGTAATTCCAGAGTTACGCTGGTGAGTTCAATAGAGGCAATCCAGATTTACAATGCTATGACTGATTGGAATCTGTGTAATGACTCCTTTCCTGAAAAGCTCTTAGTTTGAGGCAAGATTCAATACTAACTTCTATTTAGATGGAAACAGAGAAATATGATAAACACTACCTTTATCTTCTCCTGTATATAGACCAACCACACCAGTTACCTCCAGAAAATTATTTCTTACAAAAAAATTCTTGAACTATATTAATTCTCTCTGTCATTTTCTATTATTTACATGGATTATCTCTCACTGATAGACAGAAAGGAGGGCTACAATCTTACTTAACTAATTCTGTCTCGTATCCTTAAGCACATAAAAATACAAGATTTCTGGTAGGAGATGGGTTTTGGTAGCCCTCCCCCTATAAGTAGCATTATGTATAAACACAAACACAACAGAACTAGTTCATCTATATGAACTTGAAAGACATTTCAAGACATTAAAACTATGTTACTTTTGTCTAGAATGAGTAATTAATTACAAATACATATTGATTCATGCTACTTAATATTCATGGAAACTTAATGTTTTCTGTTAGTAAATTGAGACTGCTATTGATCTTACCAAAGACAACATAAATGCAATTAACTAACATAGCTCTGTTTTGGGATGAGAATAAAGATATTTTAACTGGATATGCATTTATACCTAACCAGGTCTTTTGATAATAGCAGCATAAATTTTATATATAAGATTTACAGATATGCATATTTTAAAAGTCTAGTCCTTTTGGCACAGCAAGTGCTATTGAAATTAAAGAAAACATTTTTAACTGTGAAAAGAAAAATTGTGTTATCTGCATGAATTCCCAGTGTGTATTAATAAGCCAGTACCATCTCTGCCTTGAGTTAATGGAGAACTGTAGCAAATATATTTTTGTTACTGAGGAAAAGTGGAAGATTTATCTCGCTGCCTTGAACACTTAGACTTCCTTATGGTGTTCACTTATTCTTCTTAATGGGGATTTAGACAAGGTCTTTTACCAAACCATTGGCTCAAGTCTGAGCAAACTCATTCTATTTGTCATGCTCCAAACCAAAGCAGTCCAGTAATGATAACAATGCATAAAGAGATGTTGCTATATAACTTTTACATGCAAATGAGAGACTGCATTGTATAAACAATCCAAATAGAAAAACAACAAGTTATGGTTATGGACCTCTGAAGACACTTCCCAGAATGTGAATGATATCTGTGAACAGCCACACAAACCAGCATCTACAAGAAATAAGTTTCTTACACTTAAAACCGATGTGCACAAGGAAACTATCTAATCTGATTTCATGCTGTACAGTATCTCAGAAAGAGGTGCTGAAGTTCAGTCACACAAACCCACTGTTTACCTGAAGGTGTACAAATGAGATGCTTGTGTCTCTTCTAAATCAGTACATTTATGCTATTGAGATGATGGCATTAAGTATGACTATTAAAGAGCAGGATGATTCAGAGAGAATCTGCTGAAAGAAATACCTCACCCTGGAAAACACACATGTACGTGTGCACTACTTTACGAAGAGCAATAGGGGAATGAGAGTTTTACGCCTAACTGAGACAAGGAGAGATATTTTGGTAGTTAAGTATGTGATGACACATAGAGGTATTTGAGCCATATAAGTAAAGATGAATGACCAGAAGACATCTTGGATATGAAAGTGTTAAACTAAACCTGGGATGGAAGATTAACATCTTCCTGGGGGGATTCAAAAGCAAGATGGGATATTTCTAGCTCTTCCAAGCAGTGCCCAATCTGAGATGTAGTGCATGGAGAATTAGGGGGCAGGACCCCAAACAGGCATGCATTAAGAAATATTACAATAAGTGTTTTGGAAAATTAAGCGGGAAAGCTTTCTGATTTTAAGATTAAGGAAGAGTTCCATAATGATCCACAATCCACAAAAGCATTCACGTGAACAGGTTAAGCATTTGGTTTTGAATATTTTGGATAAATGCTTTTCTCTAAATTTATCTAAACCTAACATAAGATGAGTCATTCCTCACCAGAAGAGTACTTTGCAAATGTCCTTCTGCCCCAGCACAGTCTACAAAATAGCAAGAAAGTATAAAGAAAGGGTGAATAATTCTCAGGCTAGTCACTGAGACTAACCTTCTGCTTAAAGCATGGTCAACACTGAATTCAGACCAGTTGCTTAGATCTTTGCCAAGTCGGGTAATGAAAGCCTCCAAGGATTGTTTCTACAGGAGTTCTGGGCAACGTGTTTCAATGGTTAATTGAAAATCAATGCATCAAAAGTAAAAAAATCTGTTACTCCACTTAAACACATGGCAGTTAGTATATTTTAAGGACTAACATGACATTCCAACTGTTATATAATTCCCAGGGTCATCCCCTGTGCCTTATTCTTCAGCATTTCCTAAGATTTCCACACTGTGTTAATAACTCACATTAGTGGTACAGAGAATTTTCCGATGCTCTTTTAAGATTCTTTAGCATACATATATAAACAAGTTAGTTTGTAAATGTATAATTTTAGCCATGATGTCTCTCACTTCTTTCCTACAGCATCATATAGAATCTATACATGCCTGTGTTTGATTCAGATGCAACACCAAAGCATTTATCAAAGGTTTCTGAAATGTTTTCTGTATCTAGCAATGAATATGCATGATTTGTGATTTTTCTTGTTCTTAATACATACAGAAAATTCCTAGCTTTGTTAACTGTTTCCCCAAATTATTATGTACATTTTAAACATACAATTTACAAATCCATGAAGATTCATACATCATTTTTATTAAATAATTTTTCATTGTAATTGTTTCCACTCAGCTATGTCAGCACCAATTGTCCTTTAAAGCATATATACACACATAAGAGACGTTGTCTGTATATTAAATATATATATAAAATATGTTCACAAAAACAAACAATATGCACATATCATAATCTTAGCTAGTGCCTCAACATTAAATTCTTACAGACCTCCATTTCTGTTGAGCATGACCTTGCAAATCCCTAGAGCTCAAGCAATTTTATTATGAAGGGAAAGACTTCTACAATAAAAAATGAAAAGAATGTTGTTCAACAACTTTAGCACATAGCACAGTGAGCAAATAAAAAATAAAGAAATATGTATATGACATGGCAAGGTCATTTGGTACAGTGATACGAAATGTGGACAAGCAGAAGAAAAGAAAGAACAAGTTAAGACAGGAAAAGTAGATAAGCAAAAGTCAAAAATACAGTTAATTTTAAAGACTTATAGAAAAATTGTTTGCTGGATCAGAAATTTTATTGTCTTTTAAGGAGGATTTTGAGATCTGCAGAGGGAAGCCTTGATGCAAGTATAATTTTAAATACAGAGGAATTCAGTCAGAATTTTGGTAACTTTTTTTTAATCCTAGTGGCATATCTTAATTTATATAAAATAGTGAGATATGATAATCTTATTTCAGTCTAAACAAAGGAAATGTTAAATTGATTTGCTATTTAACACTCAAGCTGTTCCTGCTAGACTTTGGCCCCTTGGGAGGCCCAAGTTAATATCTGTCTCATACCTTCAATATTTTCTGATCTTATAACTTATTTGGCCTAACTTAAGTTCAATAGGTCTAAGGTAACTGATAGTTTGGTGATAAAAGTTGTGTAAAACTCATATTTTATAGTGCCCTATTAAAACAATTAGAATTAAATTATCGTTCTACATACATGTAAATGCATACACATTTACCAACTACCATGATGTATTTACATCAGGTATATGGATTAAGATCCTAATCAATTTGAACTAGGAAGTTATACAATTTTTATCAAGTGGTTAACTCTGATGCCTGCCAAAATGTAGTTCACTATTGAATTGGCCTTGCTGAATGCAAGACTTGCTATAAGAAATAATTCTTTTTATACCTGCAAGGAAATAGCATTCTACAAACAACAAACTGTCCTCAGTAATTCATGCAGAATAGCATATACAGAATTATTATTCTCAGAATGGACAGATTCTTAACATGTCTTTAGATATTAACATTTCTCAGAGAACTTTAGCACTAACTGTTTTAAAAGTTACATGTTTAATTTTTATGTTTTTGTGATCCTAATCATCTGTGAAGTAACACAAACTTTAATGTAAACACATTCTTTCCCCTTTCCTGTTATATCCCAGTAGTATGCCAGCTGTAACTAGCAAACCTACTATCTGTAAGAAAAATTCTGCCACAATTCATTTAAATCAAACGTGTCATGTTTCTTTGAACCCACATGCATCTCCATCTTTTTCTTTATCACTGGCATAAAGAACTACTAAATATCTGCTTATCTGGGTTTGCTTGGTTCTTTTCAAGTATGAAAACATGAAGATTTTGCATACTGAAGTTATGGAACCATGACTACTCTGCCCCCAGTCTTCCTCTTTCTGATTAATTAGAGCCTTCTAATGTCTTTGCTAATCTATCAGATGGGAAATTGCTGTTAGAAACAAGACAAATCCATTAGAACCATAAAATATTCTGTAATGGATGCCCTGTGTTTATTAAATTCAGGCTCTTACCCATCTACCACTTAACCAAGGGCTTTGCTCTTTTCCCTTTTACCTTTATTTGTGAGAATGTTCAAGAGTCATTGTTCAGCTTCAGCTCCCTCCACAGGTTCCTGAACTCCTCTATGAACTGTGCAATGAGAGTGATGTCCACATTGCTACTGTGTATCATCAGAAATACTCATTTACCTGTCAAACCCTGAACTTTGTTTCTGTGTTCAGAAGTTTCCTTCTCCTGGCTGTTATTTTCCTGTTCCTTCCAAGGCAGCTAAGGGTGTTTATTTTCTTTAAAACACAGCATAAGTGGCTTTGCAATTGTTCTTCTGTTGGAAATCCTATTGGGTGGGTTAATCAGCTTCAATATCACAGACTTGTGCTTTTTATTTATATTTCTTTTCTGCCTGAGTATTCAAGCCCTCACCTTTGATTTAAAAGCAGGGAATAAGAAAGACAGTCTAAACTCAATTGAAGCTTGCATGAATACTATTCTTTGTGTGAGGACTGCTTTTAATCTTTGGCCAAATCATCTTCTCTGGTTATGAGATTCACCTGAACTGAGTTAATCATTAGCTAAAAGCTATTTCTTATAGTACAAAAATTCCTCCTCCTGTGGTTTCTTTTAAGTTGGCTTTTTTTTCAAATATATTTCTTAGCATTGGATAATGATTCAATACTTCTAGATATTCAGGTATCTACAGCTTGGAAAAACACCCTTCTTATTGTGCAGTGAGTTTATACAGTTCATTTTCATTTCCTGTCTTTCTTAAACAGATCAAAGAAGTCAGTTATTTCAGATATCACTCTGCAATTGCACTAAATTCTAAAATAAAAATTAATGTCCTATTGATTTATAATGGCAAAATAATACCTAATATTTCTGCTCTTTGAATTACTAAAAAAAAAATATTGAATACACAATGTCTCTATTGAAATATTATAATTCAGGGAATGTAAGTAAGTTGAAATTGTGAAATTCTGATGCAGCAAAGACCAACACTCTGTTTTATACCTTTGAAAAAGCATAAGCAATACTTAAGATTAATTCAATTTAGAAATCTCAAACAAAACATATTGAATGTTTCTGTGTAAGCTAAGACATCATTTGGTGGTGTGGAGAGAAATTTCATTTGGAGGGGTGTACTTATTTTTCACTAAAAGGTCTCAACTTTAAAAACCTGTTTACTCATCTTGTACCTATAGACAGCAATGGACTCTAGATGTTACCTCTTATAAAAGAGAATTCAAAGCCATAGTTTCTTATCCTTCCAAATATCAGCTCAGTTTTCCCCAGAAGTCAAAAAGACAACACAATGTGAAAAATCATTAGGAAAGGAACAGAGAATAAATCAGAAAACAACTTTGTGATGTTAACAGTAGCTGGTGATTCTACATCTTGGCTATCATGCACAGCTCTGGCTACTCCATCTCAAAAAGAAAATCCTTTCACTAGAAAAGTACAGAGAAATCATTAAGGATAATGAGGCATTCTGTACCAGTGAATTATTTCAAATTCAGTAGACAGACTAAATATTCTAGAAATCAGATGTCCTAACTGAAGAGCCCAAGAACAAAAGTCGGCTACATATCCCAAACATATGCAGGGAATGAACAGGAAATGCTTATTCTCAGAACAGAACTGGGAAGACATCTTAAAAGTTAGCAAATCTCAAGATAGAAAAAAGGAAATTTTTTTTTTTTATATTGAGGATCACGTCATTGTGCAATGCATTGCTGAAGTATATCAAAGACAACAAAACATGTCAGATATTAATATCTATTGCTGGACATCATGTTTAAACATAGTAGTCTAGATGAAGCCTCTGGCTTAAAAGTCTTTGAACTGTTGATTCGCAGAAGCTGAGTAATAGAACAGGGTTACTTTTTCCTTAACTAAACCATAAGCATCTCATACTGTTTAAACCTAGAATCATCATGCCAGATAGGGTCAGACCAGTCAAGATACTCTTAAATATTCATGACAAAATGTTTCATTATCTTAATTTGGCCAGAATTTCTACTTATTCCATTTGTTATCAACTTGGGTAGCTCAGACTCGTTAGAGTTTATGCAGCTCATTTCCCTAGAAAAGAAACTCAGAATGAGGTAACCCTGAACTGATGAGAAAGTGATTTAAAGCTCTTCTGTCTTTTTTTTTTTTCTTTTCTTTTCTTAGGAAATTATAAAAATATTTAACAGCAAAAAGAAAAAGAAAACATGAAGCAAGGATTTCTTCCTGAAGTAGGGGTGTCTGTACCTGCTAATGAAATATCTTTGCTATATTCAGAAGTAGGTAACTCTCCAATAAGTATCTGTAAGCCTTGATATATCCTACTGGTGGAAAGGTATAAGGTAATTTTGATAGGCAAATCATTCAGTCATTGCAAACAGCAGCTGATACACATGGAGCAGTACACCATCTTTAGAGTGCAGAAATGGTTAAGATAGTCAAAGGTGAGCAACATTTGCATTGCATTCATACTAAGATGCTAAAATATGGATGGAGGAGACAGATTGTATATTCAGAAGTATTGGAAAAAAACCTGATAACTACTCCTTAGAGTGCAGAAGGTGCATTGCTTTCTGTGAAAAAAGTATAACATACAATTGATTACAAACATCATTTTAATTGGATTTTTTTCATTTACTTTCATATTGCAAGCAAGAAAACAAAACACTCACAAAAGGCTATTTTCTCTCAAGTGAATGTGTGATCTTGGTGGGTTCAGTTACTTAATTTGGTAGCAACTGTACAAGATGAAACATGATATTATTAACAATGGCAAAACTAGCGTTAAGCTTACATTAAGCTTTTACAGATTGCCATAGTACCAGAAACTTCATGAGAAATAGCAGCAAACTGAGAAAGTGACCTACTTTCATACACAAATTAGGTGATCATTCGAGAATACTTTGCTGACCTAAATTTCAGATAGTCTCAAGTAGATCCATGCTTAAGACCTGAAGAACATATGTCTAATCTCCAAGATCTCTTCTAGAAATGATCGTGTAATCCAATGACATGTTTGATAATATCTCAATAAGGAATCTAAAGAAATCTTTAAAAGTTGTGATTTTGAAAGGATCACGTAACCATCTGTTTGCAGAGGATATCTGTATCCAGCCAGAATGTCTACAACTAAGCTATAGGAGGAAGGAAAGGATAAGACTGGGTACTAAAATGTTTTCATGAAAAAAAAATTATTGTAGAAGAACAAATTTTGTATCAATTGCTTTTCAATGTCCATGATAAAGAAGTGTATAAAACAGAACTAATCTGTGCCCAGCCTTTTTTCAAATAAAAACTTCACATTACACCCCTATGATAACTCCAATATCATCAGAAAGTTTGGACAGTTTTTAAGGACTGTGTGATGAGGAAGATGCTGTCCATGTTTATACAGAAAATGTCTCTGATAAATCCACAGCATGAAAAAGTACTCATAAATCACATTTGTAATTTTAGTGGTACAGCTCATGAGGATACCTTTCCATGGGTTAATCAGAGCAGTTGTGATGATTATAGTCCAGAGACTTGAAACTGTCATAATCTTTAACAGATAAGTCTTCTTTCCTTTTTTTTTACAAGGATAGAACAGCCTTGCTGCATGGCTGGATCAGATTCATCCTAATGATTTATTTTTTAGATCAGCCTGAAAGGCTTGTCTCTTTAGTAGGGAAAGAAAATTTTATCTGAGGGCTCAGTTGTGGGAAGAATGTTCTATCTTCCCCTGAGCTTTGTCTCACTGAAAAGTCAGAGTCACACTTGCAGGACACCATGGAAGAAGTCTGAGGTAGGAAGGACCAGAATCTGACAGTTTCCTCAGGAAACCACCATTAGGACTAAAAAACCGTATGAGGCACTTGAAACTCGAAACAGATGTACTTGCAAGTTAATATTAATCTGAAAAAAATGAAAGTTGCCCTTGAAGCCTTTATTATACCCTATACATATATTTGGGGAGCAAAGGGAATGTCTATGCCATTTTTTGAGCAGAACACTTCCTCAGGTATTTTACTATAGCAATGGTGAATTTAACAGAAGAGCTAGAAAGTATTACTTCTCTATGTTGGAGGGGAAGTTGCTCTGAAACAAGTTACAGAAATCATCGAATCACTGTAGCTAAATGAAATTGGACATCACATCTTGTTTTGATACCACTTAAAAATGAGGAATTTGTAATACTATTTATATTCTTGGTACCTATATATTTTCAAATGGCTAAACTCTAGGGAATTTAGTGTGATCCTCTTCTACATGGAAGGAAATTGACTTGAAGAGGGGTGCAGAAGGTGAAACATTTTAAAAGAATAATTGGTATGCATATGATATTTGCATTTCCTTGACCTTCATTGCACAAACAGAAAACCTTCTTCAAAATGGTGAAGGGCTCAGTTCAATTTGCCTGTTTATAAAATCTAATTTAACCAAAAACCTGCAAGAGAGCAGAAGCTGAAACAAAGTCTATTGCTGATTGGTTTAATGTGAGGAACCTGAAATTGATGTTGACATTTTTCCAGCCTTGAGCAATCACTACACTGCATCTCTTAATTGGCTACCCAAGCCTCTCTCTTTCTCTCACACAGCGGTAAACTCATGTTTGCAGCTGCAGGAATCTCCTATTGTAAATACTTACATGGACAAACCAATTGAACAAACAAAAGACTCATCCTGGATAATCAAGTTAGTTTCTTAGATAGCTGTGTGCTTTGCAAAAATTCTTAGTAATGTTCTCCATTGTGTGAGAGCATGAAGTATGACATTATTAGCTTAATGTATCAGCTTGGAAAATGTATAAGGCATTGTGGTACAGTCACAGTACTATCTACTAGATTGAGCCAGGTTTATTAACAGTGACAACCATAACAACTATAAAAAAGCTGCAAAACCAAATTCAGTTATCAGAAACTTATGGGATATTTGCAATCATACTAGAATTTTTTTATTAAATATTTACTTTTAGAATTTTCCATGAAAATGAACTAGTGCTTTTGTTGGTTTCACTCAGTCTCTCTGTTAAAATCTATAGACGTTCAGTAAAATATTCTTTTTTACATTACAAAAAATAGTATTTTTGTCTGGTGACAGCATCTACAGTCACTATCAGCCAACACTGGGACCTGCATTACAAATTTTGTTATGACTTTTTTTTCTTAAATCTCCAAATAAATTCCTTCCTGCCTGCAAATTCAAACAAAAAACACTGTCCCTTGATGTAGAGACTGTCAATATGGATGTAAAAAATATTTCACGGGGAATGTGTAAAAATCATAGAATCAAAGAATGATTTAGGTTGGAAAAGACCTTCAAGATCATCAAGTCCAACCATTAACCTAACACTGCAAAGTCCACCACTAAACCATGTCCCTAAGCACCTTGTCTACCCATCTTTTAAATACCAGCAGCAATGGGGACTCAACCACTTCCCTGGGCAGCCTGTTCCAATGCTTAACAACCCTTTCAGTAAAGAAATTTTTCCTAATGTCCAATCTAACCTTCCTCTGGTGCAACATGAGGCCATTTCCCATTGTCCTATCACCTGTTACCTGGGAGAAGAGACCAACCCCCACCTCGCTACACCCTCCTTTCAGGCAGTTGTAGAGGGCGATCAGGTCTCCCCTCAGCCTCCTCTTCTCCAGACTAAACAACCCCAGTCCCCTCAGCTGCGCCTCATCAGACTTGTGCTCCAGACCCCTCACCAGCTTTGTTGCTCTCCTACGGACAAGTTCCAGCAATGCAACAACTTTCTTGTAGTGAGGGCACCAAAACTGAACACAGTATTCAAGGTGTGGCCTCACCAGTGACGAGTACGGGGGCATGATCACTTCCCTACTCCTGCTGGCCACACTATTCCTGATACAAGCCAGGATGCTGTTGATCTTCTTGGCCACCTGGGCACACTGCTGGCTCATATTCAGGGGGCTATGATTCGTTTTAGGAACTGTCCTTAGGAAACAGTTCAGCTTCAGAATTTTTTGTCTTATTGTCAGTATAGAGCAGTGTTTCCCCTCCAATCACAAAGAGAAAAGAAACAACCAAACAACAAAGCCCAGTAGCTCCTTCCAGTACAAGGCTTCTTTTCTCGAAAATGAAACTCTAAATGGCTTTACGATAGCTGCAATAGTAAAAGTACACAGATACTTTAATTTGGTTAATGTTTATGTGAATGCCCTCTTATATCAGGTGTAAGGCATTTAGAGAAATATTTTCAGTAATTCTAAAGTATATTTTTTCCAGAAGCACATGAATTGATTGTTGGAAATTATTATTTTTAAAAAATAATTATTTGTAAAGCTGATTAAGTTTAGAAAGTCACACAAGGCAGTGGGGTCTAAAAAATTTTATCTTGTCACAGTAACCATTTTTTTTTTGTTCAGAATAGGAATTTTTGTCACAGAACATTGAAGTTCTACCATTTTAAAATGAGCTTACTTAATAAATTAAATAATTAACTTACTGCACTAAGACTACAAGAGGCAATTTTTTTTTTTTTTTGTTCCCGTCTGTAACTTTTCTTGGCAGCACTTTCTGTTTAGGTCTCTTCAGAAATTTACATTTCTTTGCAATCTCTTAGAATTAGGATTTGCGTTATTTTCGGCAGATCTGCTTCACTATTCAGATAGCAAAAAACTTATTCAAGGTATGGAAGAGACAACACAGACCTTTTATTAAAACAATTGCCAGTGTGAAGATCAAAATGGGATTTCAATAGCTTAAACTCTAGCTACATGATAGATGTAAAGAAATAACCATAAACTTAAGTGTAGTAATATATAGTAAGCTGCTTTTGCCTGTGTCTGCTGAAAACCTTAATCAATAATCTGAAAGAAAACAGGAACACTGGCAAAACATGTGAAGTTTGCAGATATTGCTGGATTAGTAACTAAAAAAGGCAGGTTATTTCCTTTGGCTGAGATACATTCATGCATGTGTTTCAATATAGCTAAATTAAAAAGCATACATCTGGGAACTAAAAATACATCTCAAGTAGAAAGTGAAACATGAAAGACATGGTGGTTTTTTATAAGTGAGATGTGGAGAATGGGACCATAATAAAACAATATAATTCAGTCTGTAATTAGATTTTGAAATTACTGATATGCACATGCCTTAGAAAAGTGATGCAGACCACTGAGACAATGAAGAAAAGGCATGGAAAGGAGCTGTATAGAAAGCTTTGCTGTGTGTATAGGTAATTTACAATTTGTTAAACCTAGAACCACTCACTGAAATAGGAAATTTCTGTTAGGAAATTGTAATATTCCTGAATAAGTGTGGTGCAGTAATAAACCACTATAACCATTTTCAGTATCTCACACCTCTCTATTGGAATGTAAAATCTGAATCAAGGTAGGGCATATTTCTAAAAATATGGTATCGATTCACCAGATGTCATGAGCTTGAAACTGGAATCACTTGCCAAGAGGTTGCTAATAAACAAGAGTTCATGCTCCCCAGGGTACTCAGCCCCCTGAGCTGGAGGACGGGGATGGATAGTGGAATAAACCCTACATAATCCAATAGGAAGCAGTTTATGACCTGCTGCGCTACCTGGACATCCACAAGTCTATGGGGCCGGATGGGATCCACCCAAAAGTGCTGAAGGAGCTGGCAGACGAGACTGCCAGCCACTCTCCATCGTTTATCAGCAGTCCTGGTTAACAGGGGAGGTCCCAGATGACTGGAGGTTGGCAAATGTGGCACCCATCTACAAGAAAGGCTGGAAGGAGGATCTGGGGCACTACAGACCTGTCACCCTGACCTTGATACCGGGGAATATTATGGAGCAGTTCATCTTGAGTGCACTCACCAGGCACGTGCAGGATAATCAGGGGATCAGGCCCAGCCAGCATGGGTTCATGAAAGGCAGGTCCTGCCTGACCAACCTGATTTCCTTCTATGATCAGGTGACCCATCTAGTGGATCAGGGAAAGGCTGTGTAGGTTCTCTAGCTGGACTTCAGAAAGACCTTTGACACTGTCTTCCACAGAATTCTGCTAGAGAAGCTGGCGGCTCATGGCTTAGACACGGGTACTCTTCGCTGGGTAAAAAACTGGCTGGATGGCCAAGCCCAGTGAGTTGTGGTGAATGGACTTAAAACCAGTTGGCAGCTGGTAACTAGCAGTGTCCCCCAGGAATCAGTTCTGGGGCTGTCTTTTTTAGTATCTTTATCAATGATGTGGACAAGGGGATTGAGTGCACCCTCAGTAAGTTTGCAGACTGACGCCAAGTTGGGCAGGACTGTTGATCTGCTTGAGGGGAGGAGGGCTCTGCAGAGGGAGCTGGACAGGCTGGATCAATGAGTTGCAGCCAATTGTATGAGGTTCAAAAAGACTAAGTGTCAGGTCCTGCACTTGGGTCGCAACAGCCCCATGCAACACTGCAGACTTGGGCATTAGTGGCTGGAAAGCTGCCCAGCAAAAGAGGACCTGGGGATGTTGGTTGACAGCCCCCTGAATATGAGCCAGCAGTGTGCCCAGGTGGCCAAGAAGATCAACAGCATCCTGGCTTGTATCAGGAATAGTGTGGCCAGCAGGAGTAGGGAAGTGATCATGCCCCCGTACTCGTCACTGGTGAGGCCACACCTTGAATACTGTGTTCAGTTTTGGTGCCCTCACTACAAGAAAGTTGTTGCATTGCTGGAACTTGTCCGTAGGAGAGCAACAAAGCTGGTGAGGGGTCTGGAGCACAAGTCTGATGAGGCGCAGCTGAGGGGACTGGGGTTGTTTAGTCTGGAGAAGAGGAGGCTGAGGGGAGACCTGATCGCCCTCTACAACTGCCTGAAAGGAGGGTGTAGCGAGGTGGGGGTTGGTCTCTTCTCCCAGGTAACAGGTGATAGGACAATGGGAAATGGCCTCATGTTGCACCAGAGGAAGGTTAGATTGGACATTAGGAAAAATTTCTTTACTGAAAGGGTTGTTAAGCATTGGAACAGGCTGCCCAGGGAAGTGGTTGAGTCCCCATTGCTGCTGGTATTTAAAAGATGGGTAGACAAGGTGCTTAGGGACATGGTTTAGTGGTGGACTTTGCAGTGTTAGGTTAATGGTTGGACTTGATGATCTTGAAGGTCTTTTCCAACCTAAATCATTCTTTGATTCTATGATTCTATGAAAGTAAAATAATATTCCCCCTTATGTTTCTTAATCTAATAATTCATGAAAGAAGGGTACAGATCTAGTGAAAGAAATTAAGTTGTTTAGCTAGTAAAGCAGAATTCAAGATAAACACTCCATAGCAAAGAGTTTATTTCTTCATTGTAGCTGTTTGTTCTCCCACACTTGTTCTGTCTTTGGCAATTTTAACCTCTCTGTAGTCTCCCAGGAAAATCTTAGAAAGATATCATCCTACAATCATGACTGAAAGGAAGCCTCCAGTGTTTTTAATCCTTTTGACACCTGTGACATCTGTTTCACACCCTTTCATTAAGTAAGCTGTGAAAAACATTGACCTAAATGTGAGCTATATATGCTTGTCTTGGACCATGTCAACAAAACAGAGTTCAGTGACTCTGTCAAGAAATTTTTCTCTTCTTACTACAAACAACCACTTCAGCTAAAGTCCTTCATTTAGAACATATATAGATTTACACAACATAATTATATTTGTATGTATATGAGGGAAAAAACACAACCTCCCAATAAATATTCTGTTTTCTCTTGTTGTAATCTAGAATTTTTGCTCAAGCCAGTGTCTCAAAACTAAGCTGGAGAAATAATAAAGTTAAGATATTTACATTTTTTTCTTTTAACTCCTGTAGCTTGGAGCTCAATTTTTACATTCTTAGATGCAAAGATTTCTTTCTGACTACTTAAAATAACGTTGATTTCCTAGATTATCCTCTATATAACTTAATGCAGCCTCTGTTTTTCATAAAAATAACTGTCACCATTTTATATGGGTGACATGGAAGGGGAGATACAACAGAAGAATCTTCCAGAGGTCAAAAATGGAACAGGAAGGAGGTAAGGCATGCAAAGGCAGTTGGTGGGGAAGAACAATCATTACTGCAGTTTCTCATTCTAGAAGGTATACATGTAATAATCTCAGATGGGAATGACTACTGCATGAACTTTTTGGCGCTACATGCAGTTGGAATGGGCTGCTGTTAAAACAGAAACAATTTTTAAAATGAAAAGTTCAACCCACCTAATAGCTTGCTCCTCCTTCGCCCCAAGGTTTAAGCCTATCATTTGTGTAGTTCAATTAAGCAGAGCAGAACTTATGAGAGAGATTCAAAAATCTTGACACTGTCTCCCATAACATCCTCATAGGAGAGCTCAGGAAATGTGGGTTAGATAAGTGGACAGTGAGATGGATTGAGAACTGGCTGAAAGGCAGCAATCAGAGGGCTGTAATCAGCAGTGAAGAGTCTAGTTGGAGGCCTGTGTTCCCCAGGGGTCAGTACTGGGTCCAGTCTTGTTCAATTTATTCATCAATGACCTGGATGAAGGGACAGAGTGCACCCTCCATAAGTTCGCTGATGATACAAAACTTCGAGGAGTGGCTGATACACCAAAATGCTGTAGTGCCATTCAGTGAGACCTGGACAAGCTAGAAAGTTGGGCAGAGAGGAACCTAATAAAGTTCAACAAAGGCAAGAGTAGGGTCCCACACCTAGGGAGAAAATACCCTATGAACCAGTATAGGTTAGGGGTAGACCTGCTGGAAAGCAGCTCTGCGGAGAAGGACCTGGGAGTCCTGGTGGGCAGCAAGTTAACCATGAGCCAGCAATGTGCCCTTGTGGCCAAGAAGGCCAATGGTATCCTCAGGTACATTAGGAAGAGCGTGGCCAGCAGGTCAAGGGAGGTTATCTTCCCCCTTTACTCTGTGCTGGTGAGGACACATCTGGACTACTGTGTTCAGTTCTGGGCTCCCCAGTTCAAGAAAAACAAGGAACTATTGGAGATTGTCCAGCAGAGGGCTATGAAGATGATTAGGGGACTGGAACATCTTTCGTATGAGGAAAGACTGAGAGAGATGGACCTGTTTAGTCTGGAGAAGAGGAGACTGAGAGGGGATCTTATCAGTGCTTACAGATATCTTAAGGACAGCTGTCAGGAGGATGGGGCCAGATTTTTCAGTGGTGCCCAGTGACAAGATAAGGGGCAATGGGCACAAACTGAAACACGGGAAGTTCCATCTGACTGTAAGAAAAAACATCTTTACTTTGAGGATACAGAACACTGGAACAGGCTGCCCAGGAAGGGTGTGGAATCTCCTTCTCTGGAGATATTCAAAACCTGCCCGGATGATGTCCTGTGCAGCCTGCTCTAGGTGAACCTGCTTCAGCAGGAGGGTTGGACTGGATGATCTCTGGAGGTCCCTTCCAACCCTTGCCATTCTGTGATTCTGTGATCTTGACATTTATTACATTATATTTTCAATTTCAAAACCAGCCCAACTCTTCTCAAGCCAAAAGGTGTATAGGATAAATTTTCCTGAGAATACTAGAGATATTAAATAAATCCACAAATCCCTTGCATTTTTTTTGAAAGTAATTCCAATAGTGAAAAGCAATAATGCTCACACTTACTGTTTATTATGAATAGTCTGTCCGAGTTTAAATATCTTTCCTTTATGTGTGAGAATTTAGGTATTTACGACTATACATTCCTTAGCCCATAATCAAAAGCAAACCTGGTCAGCTTTTAATCCTCACAAATACCTCTCTGATGGCATGGCAGGAATTATGCAATGAGTATTCTGATAAATTTGTATTAAATACATCTCTGTGGACTGAAACTTTTAATTGCAAATACAGGAGAAAATAAAATAATCTTTGGATACCAGACACCAAGTGGATTTCATTGAAATTTTTCATGGTGAGCTAACATAATAAGACCATGAATGTTTCATTAACACTGAAGAACTCTCAGACACACTGTCAAAAGCACCATCTTTTCTAAAGTACAAATGCAATTATTTTTTTAAAGCATTAATATTACCTGGCTTGGTCTGATGCACTAACAGCAAAATATTTTTTTCCTGATGATTTTTTGAAGTCATAATAACAAAGCCCAATAATGAATAATAATGAAGAAAGCTTCTACAGAGTAAAATAACATTCAGTGAGCTCTTACCTTTCACTTTAAAGCTTTGTATTCACCAGTGCAATTGAGAAATCTACCAATATTTTAATGAGTTTGACGTAAGGGAGAAGAGCAATATCAAAATCAAAGGCTGAGATTCAATTCTACTACAATTTCTGTTTCTCAATGCAAGCCATCCAGATCTGATGAGTTTACAAATTGGACCTGGAAATATTGTAAATGAAAGAGCTCCTTGTGACACAGGCAGTTTTTTCAACCTTTCATAAACTCAGAAAAGCTTCACTGGTTCTTCTATGTTATCTTCTGTCAAAAGCCTCTGTACATTTTAAATAAAGAAACCTAACTTGCCTGAAAATTGCAAAGAGTGTCTTTTAGTTTGAATGTAATGAAAAGTTTGAATTAGGTTCCTTTTAATTCAAATTTGTTTGGAAGTTGCTCTTGAAAGTGGAATCACAGAGGAAATATGAGATAGAGAGGTCAATCCAGCATATTAGATTGACAGTTTTCTATATGTACTATATGCTCTTGTAGTTCTTGATTGTTTGCAAGAATATGGGTTTTATGGTAAACTTTGTTGCAAATGTGTAACTCCTGTCTTTGTTATCTAAGACCACGGTAGAAAAAAAAACACAAAACATTCAATACAGATCACCAGTTCACTTAGTAAAGTGACAGAACGTGTAGCAAATTGAATGACCTATGTGAAACTCTTGTTTGAATTATGTGGCACAATAATTTGCCTGTGTCAGTTTACTGACTGGCACTTCTTTATGAAAATGACAAGTTGGAATTCGGAGCTGTATCTTCATCTAAAAATAAGGAGCCATTTTCTCATCTTTATAGTTGCAAAAGACATTCTGAACAAATATGAATCAAGAATAATCAGAGAATGATGTCTGTCAGTTTTAACCTGAGACACCAACAACTAGTTATTCAAATGTTATCTCTTCCCATAACTCAGTAATTCCTTGATATACAATTTTAATTTATCTTAGCTTCTGCAGATTCAAATGTAAATGTTTCAAACCTCAAATTCTTCTCCTACAAACTAACATTCTGTTCCTGTATCATCTTCTTCACCTTCTAACTAAGGATAAGTTTTTATGAAAAAGCTGGGCTTGTTGACCAACTGGATAGTGTCAGAAGAGGCCCTTGATGCTCATCTGACTATACACTGAAGCCATTCATAGACATAAGGCATCAAAAGCTAACATTATAATTAAGAGTCAATAGTTTCTTGAATGTTTGGTGCCTTAAATCACTTTGGAATCAAACCACTGCCACTTGCAGCAGGTGGAAAGGGGTAGGAAAGTTTATCCAAGAGTGCAGAGAAGAAGAGCCAGAGGGATGGAATCAGCAATTACTTGGGTTTGGATCAGCATAGCTCTGTGGCAAATCACAATAGGCTGAAAAATCCTCCCGGTGTGGATTGAAGAGAGGCAGGCTTCTACAGAATGATTCCGATCTCAGGCAATCTCATCCAACTCTGAATGAGCCTGTCTCTTTCCTTACAGAGCAATTCTACCACATGCAGTTCCTGAATTTAGTGACTAAGGTTGGGTGGAGGGAATTGAGACCTGCCCTCTATTTCTGACTTTCAAAATGTTTTACTATCTCTGTTCTCTTTTTCCTCCATTATTTGATTAGCCTGAAGAAATTAGGGTTACTTTGAGGTGGATTCACTGTTCAATGAAAGTACTTCTCCACATCTCCACCAGAGAGAAAAACAGGGAAAATTTAGTGCTGCTTCAAAATTGGCACTAAAGTCAAAATAATGTTCATGACTACAGAAAATCTCACACACTATAGTGCTATAACCTCTTTCCTTTAACAAACAGTACAATCTAAATGAAGGGCTTCAAGTTCAAGACTTAATTATTGTACCTTGTTCAGCAATTAAAAAGGAATTGCAAAAGAGATACTATGGCGTATGTCACAATTAGACATGACTCTTACAATAGTATTTTTGCTCTTAATTCTTCCTTATAATGATTCTGATCAAAGCAATAGTAGGAAGTGAAAATTGCCTTTAAATAGAGGTGCCTAACCTTTAGCACAGGCAACGTGCAGCTTCTTAAATCAAATCAAACCTTGATGCAACTAGAAAATTAATTATAGCACTATGTTTTTATGGATATGAAATCTAGCAGCAGTGCTGTGGTGCATAATAAGACAATCTTAAGGCTCTAGCTTATTCACAAGCATCTTTTCCATCGCAGATGTTTTATGCCCTTGGAGATAAGTGTGTTGTCAACCATATTCTGCTTTAAAAGCTTTGAAATTAGAGCCAACTACAGGCAACTTTAATGGCTCTGGGATAGTTTCATAATCACCTCAGATAAGAAGAAGTGAACACATAATGGCAAAATTACACATCCTTTTCCCATTGGAAAGTAACTGTTATATATGCTGATTACATTTATTTTTTGGAAGATGCTACTCTTAAGCTCTGTTTCAAGAAGAGAGTAGTTGTATTAAAACACCACTCTTGTTCCAATATGAGATTGTTCCTCTAATATAACCACGCTTCCACTGAGACCCACAGTAACAACTTCTGGAAATGCTCAGTAAAAGTCTTGGGTTTTTTTCTATACATTGAACTCTGTCAGAGTTTCAATCAAACCCAAGTTCAATTCAAATATCAACTATGACATCCATATAGTCACCTACGTAATTTCAGCAAACTTTCATGTTTCCTTTCTTAAAGATATTCAGAGTTCCTTAGTAAAGTCTCTTAGCTTTAAGTGCTGCTGTACAGTCTCAAAATCTTTTAAGAGTTTACCCCTCAGCAAGGCACATATCAATCATATAGCAAAAATGCATGCTTCCATGTTTTATCAGCATCTGAATTAACCTTTATGTTCTACTGTACTCTGAAACAATAAAAGGGGGGTTGTGTGCCTACAGCATTCATACAATAAGGACTATTAAACAGATTAACTCAGGTGAAGTTGAAAAGTGTGTCTTTTTTGTCTGATGGTGATGAAGAAGAGGAAGAATGTGGAACATTTATTTTATTGTGTAACTCCAAAATATCATTAGAGAGTCAGGACCTCAGGAAACCTTTCTTCAAGCAACATAGACAATTGTTGTTTTGTTGCATGTGAACTGTACCTATGTGACACTGTTTTTTTCTCACAGTGCCAGAAATATCATAAACTATAAGGTGTATTTTTTATTTGAGGTAGCACATTACTAGAGCCACTGAACCAAAACATCATGAGCTGAGTAGTCTGGAGTAGACTTTACTTGTTATCAGATTCTTCAATTTCTTCCAATAACTGAACAATCATTTTCTAAATTACTTTTTAAAAAAATATGTTAACTTAAATTAACTGTTAGAGCAAATTTTAAATGTCTGTCTAATTTTCCAGTTACCGTTTTTCATAGCCCTTGGATCAAATTGCTGTGACAAAAATCACAATTTCTCTCTACCTCTCCTCCACATCACCACCATACCACTGTAAATATAATAGTCAATATATTTCATCTTGGAATAAATCAAAAGCCTGTAACTTTCAATGTCTGAATTTTCTCTTTAGAAACATTATGCAGTGGAAACATCAAGAATTCTAGTAGAGAAAAACCACAACATCTTCCTTGTAAGAAACAATTAATCACATATTTTCCTCTTTTTTTGTTTGTTGTTACTTCCAGAAAAAAAGAAATAAAAACCATTAAAGACAATCCATGCTAGTCACACAGTTCATATAAGAGTAAGGAGACCACAGAAGCTAATGGACTAACCCACCAACTCAAGACTCAAGACAAGATACCTTTATTTGTGATTTTGTCACAACATCCTTAAATAATTTAACCTCTGTATAATGCTTTTGTATTAAAACCTGGCATATTAACTATCATTTTACTGGACTATTATATTTGCATACTGACAGTGAAGACCTAAATATTAATTACAGTTAAGTATAGCCCTCACACCAGTAGTATCCAGCCTCACAATGATCTAGTCCCATACACCATACACCACACCTTAGCTCAGAGGCAATAGAAGCAGTAATACAAGCCAGTGTGAAATTGTGCCATCCATTTTGTGCATATTTATGTCAATACATGTTCTGCATAAGCATAAATATACCCAGAGCACACTACTGAAATGCAGCTGAGGATGGACATGAATGTGACTAGTATCACTAAAGCAAGCTACATCCAACTTATGCAGATGCACAACACCATTAAATGCACAACATTCGGAGGAGAAAACAAAGAATACCCTGCCTAACTTGAAGCTACCATTAATATTCATAACAGAATATAACAATGCATAAAACTAAACTTTAATCAACACAACACACATCTTTAGTGGCAAATGACCTTTCATGGAAAAAGTAAACCATCCCCTGAATTGAAAACAAAGCTTCCTTTTACTTGTTCATTTTCAGATCCACTAATGATCACTAAATCCTAGGCAACTAATGGTGTGAAACAATTTAAGTGCTAATCAGACATCAGTAAAAGGAAAAGCTTACTGACAGCCTGCAGTGGTGATGTCTAATCTGTGTTCATTTATGATCAAATTCTACCATGACATTCCAGTATTGTCACTGAAAAATTACAAAAATCTGTTGTGTGAAACATTAAAGCATCATTTACATTGTTGTGAGGTCTTTGCGCTAGATCAAGCAAAGGGAAAAAAAAAAAAAGATGGGGAAAAAAACCCCAGAAAACCTGAGAAGGCATAAGAGGAAGTTACTAACTGGAATGTGTCCCTGTAGGTTTTACAACTAGGATATGAAAATAATTTAACTGGAAAGTAGATTTTCATCTGTATAATGTCAACCTGAGTTGTGGATGTCAGATTTTCAAATACTGATTAACCACAATAATATGTTTTGTGGAAACTTATCAGTTTGACAAACTTCTGAACAAATCCTACTTACATGCCATGTATCAAGCACCTGTGATATTCCTACTAACTTGCACCATGGTGCTCAACAGGAAGCTTACACTCTTAAAGCTGACAGAAGCAGAGTGGACACACCAAACACATGTACAGTGATTCTGTTTCAGAGCAAGCTGTATTAAATAGAATAGCCCTCAAGGTTTTGTAATATGTTGGAGGCCTTTGTGACTCCAAAGAGAAAAAAAAAAAAAAAAAAAAACACTTTAGAAATATTTTTGTTAAAGGAAAAAATCATGGAACACTTAAATATTTCCAATTTTCATTCCAGATCAGAAATAGTTGTAAAAAACTTTGGTTAAGTATCAGAATTGTCTAAAGAATTTTGAGGTTTTCTAGCTCTTCAATAGAAGTTTTCTAATCTACAAAAACATTAATATCTGCAAGCATTTGTATATTAATGTATGTATATCTTTTACCGGAATTGACAGATTCTCCACCAGAAAACAAAAATAGAAAAATGTTACTCTTTAAAAAAAAAATAATATTCTGTTTATCATATGTAAAGATCAAAACTGTGCTACTGGAGAGGGAAAACTATTATGGCAGTTACATCTCAGAAAAGAGTTTGTAGTCATCACTGGCAGTTCTTTGAAATCACCAGCTTAGTACATAGTAGTAACCCAATAATTAACATTTCTCATGTGAAATGGGACTGAGAACAAGGTAGAGGTTTATGCAAAATTTTGGCTCACCAATTATGTTATGGCCCCTGATATGTAGAGCTCTGGTCTTCACCTCTCAAGAAAGGCATGATGGAACTAGAGAATGTATAGGAAAGAGCAAATAAAACGAATAAAGGGATGAGGAATTTACTTTTCAATAAGGGAATAAAAAGTCTGTGACTCTCTATAGAGAGAGAAGGGTGAGAAAGGGTATGTCTGAAGCTTACAAAACCAAAAAGTCAGTGGGTAAAGTTAATGTAGAACTGCTATCCATCAAATATCACAACACTGGAAGTAGAGGATGTTCATTGAAGCAAGTATGAGATCTATCTAATATAGACAGACTGACATAGATCTGACTTGTAGAAATCAGAGGGTGGTAGCTCAGAAAATACTACTAGTGACAACAGCAATCCTCCATTTTAATTACAATGACCTTCCTCAAATATTTATGTAATCTTTCAAAAACTGGAAAATTGATAAGCATGATAATTGTTTATTTGATACTTTTTGTACTTTCCTGAGGGAGTGAACAACACTTGCTTTTCCAGACTGATCTGTTTAATTCATATTTTCTTGAAGTGGATTTCACTAGAAGTTGGGAATACCAACTTTCTAACAAACACCTTTTTCGCAAATCACTCCCTTAAGATATTTATTTTTCACTGAAGTTTTTCACAACCTGACCTCAGGACCTGCTAGTAAAGCTGAATGAAGACAAACTTACTCTCATAAGTGACATACTGATGTAAGGAATCCAAAGAACCTGGTAACAAAAGGCTCTACTTACTTTTCTCAGTTTCAGTTCTTTGTTGGTAATTTCCATGGAAATAAATCCCATTACCTATCTCTTTCTTCAGCCCCTGATTCAGAACACTAACTTCCAAGCAAAGCAAATGCACATTTTTTCAACTGTTTTTGTTGCTTCTTTTAGTTCTACTGGAGGATAAAGGTTCTTTATTATTACTCTGGAATCACTATTGCAAATGCTATTCAATCTGCCGATGTACTCATACCACTAGCTTCACTTCTGTTCTTCAAAGTTTCACAGAAGAAAGACAACCAAAGAACTGTGCTTCCCCACAACACTGTAAGTAGTCTAATAACTAGTAACTATTGTAAGTAGTAACTAGTCTTCAGATCACAGAGAAAAAGGATAAAAAAGACCCCAAAACAAACCCAAACATCAAAATACTAACCAAAACTAAAATGGGCCTGGCAAAATTTCTCATTGCTCAGCTTCCTATTCTCAAAGGAAACCAGTCACTCTTGGCACATCAAGCCAAAGCACTTCTTGTACATGGAAGTAAACAGAAGATGGCAAAGTTCCAAATACCATGGCATGTATGACCCACTGTAGCCCCAACATGGCCAGGCACTAAGGCAGTCTAGTTTGAGATGACATAGGTACCGATAACCACGCAAGAGACATGAACAAAGTCTAATTCCTCAGCTACCATTCAGAGCAGCAGAAAATCAAAAGCAACCCCTTTGTAAAGTATTCAGAATATTGTTTCTGTGCTCTGTGACAAACACTTAGATGTGACAATCATGCAAGCTGCCAGTGCAGAGTATGTGAAAAGTGAACATTAATTCTGGTTTACAGAGGCACATTCCAGATGGTTACCCTTTTGTTTCATTTTGTTTTGTAAAGCAGAACAGAACCACAGGCCTTGGATGGCTAAAGAAGGATATTCCCAGACATTCTGGAAAGCAAATAAAGTACAAATTCATTGTCTGGATGGAAGAAAAGAGAACTGCATCCACTTGCCCATCATTAATACATCTGATATGATCTTTGCACAGCTATGTAACTTTCCCATAACCAATGGCTATGTTATCACTAGCTATCAAAAAGTGTAAACTAGAATAAGCCAGTGTTGGTTAAATCAAGGAGTAATATTTATAATAATATCCTGTTTTCTATATTTTTCAATATAACTTTCATCAAAATGACTATTTATGAGTATAGCAAAAATAAACTTAAATTTGAAGGTAAAGTTTAACAGAATCAATATCTAGCAGGCAAATTTCCTGTTCAAATAAGAAATTATTATTTCTGTTACTGCACCTAAGATATGAATAATTCCTTGAGATTTTTTAAATGGAGAAACACATGATCTGAAGATAGAACACTCGATCATTTTCTAAGGATTCCTGATATACACAAAAAAGCTCTACCAAATAATTTATTTCACAGTTTTTGTCATGTGTTTTGTCAGATTTGATTATTTTAATAACTGATATGGTTTTCTGAAAAGTTAGTATGTTTAAAAATAAGGCAGAGAATTCAAGTTCAGAAAAATTTTGTGTGCTAAAATAATGTTGTTAGGTATGATAATTAAAATATAATGCACATGAATTCTTTCTGAAAGGCTTTTGCTTTACCATATGTATTTTTATGTAAGAACTATATTTTTGATCAAATAGTAGATGACAAATTACTTCCAATGATTTGTCATAAAAGGGAATACATTGGTTAATAAAGCTAACATCGTCTCTGCAGAAGGTAAGACATTTAGTATAGTGTAAGAAAAACATAACTAGAAGTCACTGAAAATATCTCTTATTCATCCTTTCTGATAAACTTACAAATGTTAATAAGAGACACCTAGAGTAAAAGATAACACCTTGTAATACACAGAGCAACTTAAACTTATTTTTAATATGAGCACATTGAGATGAAAACACTAATGTGACAATACCTCAACTTTTCCAAATATTCAAAGGCATTCTCTGATTGCAAGTCTCTTTTTGAAGTATACAGAAAATAGTGTACAACTTTTATTACACAGACTTCAGGACCGAGTAAGGAATTACAGATAGTCTGTTCTGTTATGTAATGTGATAAATGGTCTGGGAAATGGCCAAAAAGCAAATAATAATTTTTGGTTTACTATGGGTGTTGTGAAGACAGAACAATGTTTCCCAAAGTTAATATTAGCCCTGATAACTAAAAACAAGTACACAGCGTAAAAGTTCAAAACACTATTTTACTACACTTTCATACTCTTTAATACTTTCCCAAATGTTCATAATGCCATTTCATTACTGGCTTGAAAAGTCGGTATACAGTTCATATTTCAATTACAAAGTAATGAGAAGTTACCAAAATATTTTGGTATTTTAATGGCTTTGGGCATAAGTGGCTACAGACCTGTAACAAATAGAAAATAGATTCTGAAATTTGTCCTTGTAAAGCTGAGTTTTCTTTGGCAAATTTTATGTCTTATTCAATACCATATATTATTCTATCATAACTATATGGGATAGAAAATCATCCTCAGAAAATAAGGCTTAGGAATAGAAGGTAATATTATCTTCAGTCATTGTTTTATAATCTCTCAGTATTCTCAAAATATATTTCATAGCTTTTTTCTTGTGGTCCAATTTCTATATAGAATTTGTAAACTCAAAGATTCATTAAGTTCTTTATACACATTACACAAATGTGAGCTATAAACTTTTGTGATCATACATACAGGAGTTTTCCTCAAAAAAGAGTGCTTTTGCAAAAAAATGAAATATCTTTCCATAAAACACAGGTCCAGATTTAGTCATTCAGAAAACTGCAAGAAGAAGAAGTACCTGCAACATTTTACTCACTTGTTCCAAGTTCCCTGTCTCACTGTATCTGGATGCTGAACACCATATATTGCCTGAAGAAGAATGTTGGACAGTTTCCTTTTCAGTTGTGGCGATTCTTTAACTTTCCTAAACCCTAATCTTAAAGGAAAGCAGTTTCTCTGTTCAGTTCTACTGCACAGTTCTGAGGCATTTTTCTCACAGTCTTCCGGGCTTCTCCAGTCCTGTCAGTAGCTCTTTAAAGCACAGGTTCTTTCCAGTTTAAGGAAATTTTCATCCAAGTTCATCCATCCTTGAAGTATTGAAATCTAGAAAGTGCATACTTGATAGAACATTTCAAACTCTTTCCATTCACATTTTACTGAACTTGTAGTGAAAGTGTAGTTGAAATAAAACATACTAGTTTCCATATGTGGCAAGCATTTGCTACTTTAAATAGGTTTTTCATTCCATATATTTTTTTCTTTGTTCAACATTTCATTACAAGGCTGCTGAGCCCTAAAAGAAAGATCTGGAATATTATGACATTTCAGCAAGCAAAGTCTGACATATGAAGTCACTTTATTGGTTTTTATTTTAGGTATGAAAATCAGTATAGATCAGAATAACTTTAAAAAAATCAGTATATATTTCTTTGTTTAGCTTTTCGCTAAAACTACCTTGTTATTGTGCCCATGAATATATGTTCTTTACCTTTTTTTTTAAATAGTCCTAATCCCCTTCACAAACCTCTCTGCCTCAGTATAACCATTTATGAGAATTACAGCATGAAAGCCTATTATTAGGTATATGATTCAATTCATCCAGCTTTAAAAAAAAAATAGTTTTGACTACCTCACCAGTTCCTGAGTCCATCTACTACTTTCTTTTTACTTATCCTGTTTTTCTACACCTACACAGTAAACAGAATAAACACAACTGTATAAAAAGCATAATTACAAGGATTATAAAAGTTTAAAAATACTGTAAAATGTTTAAAATATTAACCTGAATATCAAATTAAGGACTAGAGGTGAAAATTACTCTATTATTTGCATAAGTACTCTTATGTATTATCTGTAAGCCAGGAAGGACTTCCATGTTGCTTACTAGTCATAATGATGACAGAAAATATGGAAAATGGCAATAAGAATGATCTACTTCTTAGTCTTCTACTTGGTAGAGTACCATGCACTTTTTTGGCACACAATGCCGTATTACAAACACCTGCAATTCCCCTGCTGCCTTATGACAGTTGAGATCAGGTTATTCTAAAGGGCCTAGCTGTCTACCAAACATTAACTGAATAATTTTTAACTCATCAGTGTGGGATATTTTCTAGAGAATTTAGACAAACAAAGAGTTTCTGCCCCACCTGCCTCAGGACCAGGTTCACCCAACCACATTCGGAAGACAGTATCTCCAAAACAGTCTTCTAATACCATAGGAAAGCATCAGCTGAAAAGTCAGCATTTCACCAGCTAATCCAAAAGCCCTAGACATGTTCATTATCCAGCCCCACTTTTCTTGCAGCTTTGAGTGTGTATCAAAAGACTTGCAGTGTACAGGGACCATGCCAAAAGTTGTCATGTTATCTGACAGCAAACATGCTAACAGGCAAGCAAGATTTGTGAAAGAAAAAACTATCAGTGCTTAATAAGCACAATCATGCTGCTTCTACCCATAAAATCATTACAAATTGGATTTTGAGATGCTGGGAGACTATACTGATGGATCAATCACTGTGTATAAATCTTTTCTCCTATACATTGCTGAGATATCACTAGTTTGTGCTGGCAGTGAAAGAATTATGGTCTAGGTGGACCTTTGGTATGTCTTTGTGAAACCATTCCCAGAAGAGAATGAAAGCAGTGAAAACTTTAAAATTTATTTGTAATGATCCTGTAGGACTTTACAAAGAGAAAGAGAAAATGCTCGAATATCCTAGGGGTAGCAGGAAGGTAGCTAGGGGTAAATGGAACAAGTCACAGTGTGAAGCGTTTTAGCACTGTCTTTACCAACTAGTGCATTATCCCTTAAAGGTTTGAAAAATACAAAGTCTATGAAAAAAATCACTACTAAAATTGAAGTTCTCTCGTAATTCATTCTAGAAAAGCTTTTTCTCTGAGTGACTTCATCTTCAACTGGCTGTGCCCGAAGAAGCACTGTGCAGGATAAAACTAGTAGAAACGGAGCAGTGCCTCATGCTTTCAGCCTTATAATTTGGGAAGAGATAGAAACACACACACACACACACACACCCCGATATATTCCAATTGGTCATCATATCATCATGACCTCTTTGTAACATACTCTTTTTATAACCACTGTGCAGTCAGATTTGGCAGTAGGCTGAAATCATATGTAAGTCTGCAGTAGGTTCTACTTCATCTGTGTTTTAAGAAATGAGTTTTATGTTTTATAGCAAATTAGTTCTGTCTGTAATTTTTAGTTTATTTTCTTGTTACAGCAACCATAACACACAGCAAATGGACTGTGCCAGTGGTACATAGGCCGTATGTGTAAACATGCCACATGTACTGAACAAGGCTAAGGGATAAAGGTTGTGAACCGTATTAAGAGCTGCAAATTTTGTCATGGAGTTTTAAGTACTGTGGACTGACAATATTTTTTCCTTCTTGCTAGATTGAAGCAAGAGAGTTTACAATAGAAGGCAGTGATTGACACACTATCCAAAAGCTCCACTGAAGGTCTAACTAGACATGACTATAATCTTGTGCCATTTGCACTTCAAGAAATAATTATTATTGTTATTAGCTTCTTGTTCTCACATTCCTTAATTTTTGGTGGCTTTGGTACACCTATTTGTTGGGGGCAGAAAAATTATCTTTGCCAGCTTTCCTTAAGTTTCTTAAACCGCCTTCAAACTGGTTATTCCTTGTTCAAACTTAAAATATAAATACTGAATCACAAACAGAAAAAAACCAGAAAAACAGAATGGTAAAATATCATGGGATATTCATTTTACCTGTATTTCCCATGGGAAGAACACAGGATGTGTTCTTAACTAAACTGGAGTACAATTAGGATAACTCTCACAGTTATTGGATTAAATAGGTACACACATCATTAAATCAATAAAGACAGTGTAGTAACAACAAGATAGAGAATTAATGTGTGAAGAGGTACAAAGGCAAATAAAGACTATAAAAATAATCCAATATTCAGGCAGAGACTTGTAATGATTCAGGGTTTTCAGAGTCTCTCAACTAGACATTTCTCCAGAAAGGGAAGTAACTGTGCTATGTGAAAGTTTGCTTAGTAGTTGTCTGCATGTGTTTCAGAGCCTGGATACAATATGTTGGTGTTCTTGCTTTTTATTCTGAAAAGTATACAGCAAATGGATGTCAAAAGAAACCAGGTTCATTTAAAAGAGATGAAGGATGCTTTCAGAAGTAGCATGCTCTTATCATAGAGCATAGAATGACTATTTTTGTCCAGGTATGAGGAAATTTCCACATAGAATAGAAAAAAAAATTACAATAGTCTGAGACTCTGTAAGGAAACTTTCTGTTCTTGGATGTTCAAGAACTGCTTTGAATACTGTGATGATACTAGTTCCTCAGCTGACTCTTTTAAATGACTGTAAATTTTTACTTGGCAAGGGTCTGTACTCCAACCATAATGTGACTTGGGTTATAAAGTCAAGTATGAATTTTGACCATAAATTTAAGTCCAGTCAAGGAATTTTATGTTTTCCTACAGTATCATTAGTAACTCTTAAACCAAATTGTGTGATTCCTGATTATAGAAATACCAAGGAGATCTTAAAAAAGCAACAAAACCCCCTTCAAAATCAAGAATTTGTTTGAACATGGATAGGAGTGTGGGGATGCTCTTTGATCCATCAGAGACTAAGGATTTTACCACTTTGTATTAAGTATGTCAATGTGGATGAAGAAAAAAAATTTTAGTTATTGAACTTGGAACTAATTATGATATAGTTAAGAGCATATGGATACAATAATAAGAGTAAACAGAAGTATAGAAAACACTGATCTGTCAAGATGTAGAGTTTAATTTTGTCTGTTTGTATTTATGAAAACAAAAATTTTAGATAAAAACTAGATTTATCATTTAACACTTGCTATTTGCTAAAGTTTATTGAATTAGAATTATGACTTTTTAAGGAATTGAGATCTTACATTAGAACATCTATGTTCCTTAAATAGAAATCTGAAATGATAAAACTGCTTGCAGACACAAATTCTTTCATGTAGATTTTGTGGTTGCCTTGCTCTAATATTAATGAAATGGGATATTTTTCCAAAACATATTTATAATTTAGGCAACTATTAGGCTCTTTAACTGTCCCTGCTCCACAAGTTATTTTAACTACCATTTACCCCCAATATATGCTTATACAATTCACATTTTTCATTGGCAGTCAATAAATTTTTACATCCATTCTAAGAAATCAATCCCAAGAGAGCTGAAAATTAAGCATTCTCCCCCTTGCTTCACTGGTGTACCCAGACTGGTAGACTTTTGCCACTAACATATCTAGATTTCACAACAGATTAGGAATAAAGGCATACCAGCCTCATACCTCACACCATAAGAGTATAAGCACTTTGTTTTGATTTTGATGTTAAATATCTGACTTCCAATATCTGAAAAAGCCTGGTTTGGGTTGGTGTACTTCCAAATTTTAAATGTGATGAAAAAATGAAAAAGAAAAAGATCAGTTATTGGAAGTAAGAATTTCTCATATCTAACAAAAAAAGAAAGCTTGTGAATACTTACCACACCAGGTTTTATGTGAAATAAATCTAAACTCACTTCAGGTCTTTCCTTTTCTATCCTCTTTTCTCTTTATCCCATTTTAAAATAGCTTAAAGGCTATCTTCTGTCCACAAAGAAATGACCTCTCACTTGAATTTCTATACAGACCTTCCAAGAAGTGATATGTAATTTGTAGGTCTCACAAATATCAACTGAAAATCCACTTAATATAATTCTTATTTGTCTCTTAATAAAATCTAGTTTATCCTATCAAGCTTTTTAAAATACCTTTGACTTTTGTCAATTCGGGGAGATTAAGTCCCCTTCAGTAAAATTCAGCTATAAAAAAATCCCCAAAAGATATTTGGATTTATCTAGTTTTTAAACAAATAAAGGTTAAATTAATCTATATTCAGAAGTGGAAAGAAAGATAAAGAGAAGATAAAGACAGAGAAAGAGAAAAAGAAAGAAAGAAAGAGAAAGAAAGAGAAAAAGAGAAAGAGAAAGAGAAAGAGAAAGAGAAAGAGAAAGAGAGAACAAGGAAAAAAGAAAAAAGGAAGGGGAAGGGGAAGGCAAGGAAAAAAAGAAAACAAAAGAAAAGGCATTATAGTATTTTCTCATGCTTTGCCAAAATTCTGTCTTTTACTCTCACTTGCATTTTCCCATTTACAGATTGCTGATACTTACGATATTGGTTTTCCTGAGAAACATACAGGAGCTATTCCTTGATAACAGAAAACCCACATTTGGGAAGGTAAAACAGCTTTGTTTTTTCTCAGCCAGAATTTTGGTTATCTGGTTCCTCTAACACTACTCTTGTCTTGTGTTTAGTGTATTCATCTAGTACATGAAAGGATTGAAGGTCCTTCTCTTCCTGAGGGGTTTAAAACTTTCTAGTCCAAAACAGAACTGGTGATACATAAATATAATGTGTATTAACATAAAAATGCATAATAAGAATTATCCTTGCAAAAATAGTTTTGTAGTTATACAAATATTGTCCCAATTTCTTGACAATATGCTATATAAGATTTACATGGGGGATAATTTTTCTCAAAAATACCTCACTTTTAAACATATTTTTGTTATTATGATTTGTAATTTCCTTGCTTATGTTTTACAGGATTTATTTCAAAGATATTTGCATAAACTGAATTTGGTGTAACAGGGTCCAAATATATACATTTTATTATAAGGGAAGAAAGAATACTAAATTTCTTTATTACTGCTGAAATTTAGGAAAATGAATCCTTTGATTATTCACTACCATTTTTTGGGAAGTCAGATAAAAGGTATAAAGGAATCCAAGATATTTTTTCCTAAATGCAAACAAAAATATCTGCCAGGTATCACATGTTCTCATTCTCACTTAGCTCAAAGAATAAATATCACAGATATAAACCCACCATGTTCACTCAGCAACATGTGCTGGGCAGGTGCTTCTCTCTCTCAAAAGAGTCCCTATATTATACATGCTGAAGTAGAACAGATAGTATGGAAAGAGCCTCTGAAAAGATAATTATCCTTCTATTTCAAGTTTAACTGTTAAATTTAGGTAGAATTTCTTGTAGAAATTGCATTCATATCCCCATCATTCTGTGCTTCTGTGTTGGCATGGCTCTTACACAGAGCTTCTAATTAATCTTTTATCATTAAAAGGGTTTCCATTTGTTCTATTAGAACACTAATCATAAGCACATATCCATTGTAAAGAAGCCCATCTAGCATAAATTTGTCCCTGCATCCACTTTGAGATGTAGTTATTTAAATTGGATGCAACCCAGATACAAAGAAAAAAATTTTTTGTTCTAGTAGAAAAATAGTTTTATATTAGCAGTATTGTCTGAAGCAAGGAAGAAACAATCAAAAAAAAAAGCTCACTTCACTTTCAGAATGCATCTTCCTGAACAATTTTCACCTTTTCAAACTACCAAATATCTTATTCCTCTAAATTTTTTTATTGAGGCTCCTTAGATTCCCCGGGCAGTATTTCATTGCTTTATGTTTCCAGCATCAGAATTATTCATTAGCTTCCTCATATTCAAAAGAAACTCCTTATCTCCATGGTATATCTTGAAGTGTTGAGTTATTAAATATAAATGTGACATCAAATATTGGGCAAAATTCAAACCAACCTATTGCTGAAAAATGTGTTTTTATTTATATGCTTTCTCTTTGCCCCTGTTAATCATGTTTTTATATAGATTATATATACCTCTGTGTGTGTGTATGTATATAATGGCATAGTTTCAAAAGGAGGAAATAATTACCAATTCCCTCATCCAAATTAGCATAGGAAGCAAGATACTGACTTTCAATCTACTAAGCCTGAACAGGAACTTCATCTGGGGTCTCCTGTTTCTCAGATAGCGATAGCAGCAAGAATACCTCTCTGTAACACAGCACAAATATCAGTCTAAAAAAATACTGACAGTGAAGACTACACAATAAGAGGGATTGAAGATTGTGTATTTCAAGTAAATAAAAGCAAATTTTCACAAACATCAGCCAAATATAGAGGAAATGAAGAGGGGTGAGATTACAGAACTTGCCCTTACCAGTTAGCTATCCCACTGGCTACTTACAAACAACTGTTTTTCAGCTTGCTGGCTGTTTTGGATCCCATTCAGCAAGCCCTTCTTCATTGGCACTGAACAGAGAAGGCAGACAACTATCAAAGGTACTAGTGTCCTTTCCACAAAGGCTGGCAATTCCCAGCACAAAAAGAAAGAGGGTGGTGGGGAAAGACTTCTTCCTAATTACTTCACTTGTATGTATAGATATTCCATAACTTGTGTAAACCTTATTTGCATGTTATGCATAGGAAAAATACAGCTACATTTAATCATATTTTCCAAATTCCTATTCATTTTTCATTAGCTGATTTAGGACACATGAGGGCTACACATAGACTTTTCTGTTCTTGTGACTCTGCTAAGACATCTTTCCTCCTCCTCTAAATCACCCAATTTACCCTAAACATAACCCTGTGCTGACTCAGGTCACTGATGTACAGTCCTGTGACAAACAACTTTTCTGTATTTAGAAATATGGTACAATTTTAAGGCATAGGATCCCATGACTTTTCATATCTAGACTGTGGAGGTTCACTTAAATTCTCAAGAAATTCTGAAATGTCAGATTTTTTTTTTTACTAAAAAGAGAATTACTAGAATTTGTTTATATTTGGGAGCTTTGTATAAATTCTTTGGATATTCTGCATTTGAGCTTATGATAATTAAAGTTCCAGACGGTATGCACAAGTAAAATAGCCTCTAAGTACTTTTAAATGTTATATTGCACATGTAAAATAACTACTGGCAACAGTCCCATACCAAAGTGAGCCATAGTATAGTTATTATGTAAAAATGTTGCTACTCATGTGGATTGACCTATATATCTTATAGATGGCTTTCTTAATCATAGAATCACAGAATCGCAAGGGTTGGAAGGAACCCTGGGAGATCATCCAGTCCAACCCTCCTGCTAAAGCAGGTTTTACTAGAGCATGTTACACAGGACATCGTCCAGGCAGGCTTTGAATACCTCCAGAGAAGGAGACTCCACAACCCCCCTGGGCAGCCTGTTCCAGTGCTCCCTCACCCTCAACATAAAGAAGTTCTTACTCATATTCAGCTGAAACCTCTTATGCTTCAGTTTGTACATATTGCCCCTTGTCCTGTCGCTGGACACCACAGCAAAGAGTCTGGCTCCGTCCTCGTGACATCCACCCTTAAGATATTTGTATGTGTTGATGAGGTCCCCTCTCAGTCTTCTCTTCTTTAGGCTAACAAGCCCAACTATCTCATCCTTTCCTCGTAGGGGAGATGCTCCAGTCCCTTTATCATCCTTGTTGCTCTCCTCTGGACTCTTTCTAGGAGTTCCTCATCTTTCTTGAACTGGGGAGCCCAGAACTGGACACAGTACTCTAGGTGGGGTCTCACTAGGGCAGAGTAGAGGGGGAGGATAACCTAGAATGCTTGAGGAATAAGTTATATAGTATACTATTGCCTATCTTAAAAGAATAAAAGTTACATATGACCTCTGTGTGTGCATGATCTGATTTTTCAGATACATGAAAATTAAATTTTACCATGGAAAACTGTAAGATACATTCAGCTTTAAAAACTGTTTTCTGTTTCCTATTTTTCATTTTGCATTATGCATTGTGATGCCCCTAAGGAGCTGAAGCATGGATGCTGACAAGACCTTACCTACTGGGGCTACCTCCCTACATAATTCTGCAGAGCCATCTGAGAGAAAAATGTATTTGTAGCCCTTGTGAATTAAGGAGCTAGCATGATTCAGACACCTAGACAAGAATAAAGAAAAATATTTTTATTTCCCAGATTGAAATCCCACTTCATCTGAAAAAGAAACATCATAACAAGTGCTATATAAAATCCCAATTTTGCTATCCTGAGAGATCTTTACTTAATATATATGGCATAAGAACATATTTCCCTATTCAGTTCCCAGAAGTTCATCAATATAAATCAGGTTTCCAAACTGTTGTTCACAAAGACATGGTAAACTACCTGCTTCAAGGAAACATATTAAATAGTATTTCTAGCATTGCCTTAAATTAAAAAGATACATAGTTGGTAAGGAGAAATTTTGAATATTGATTGTTTTCTGGTAACCACTTCCGTTGACCAACAAATAGCATCTATCTTGTTTTACACATTTACATTCCACTGATTTTTTTTTCCCAAATACCTTTTTTTTTAATTTGGAATTTTTCAATACTTTTTAACTAAGCACTCAACATCTTAGCTCATATTTACAGCTAAGAGCATACCAGTGCTCTATAGTTTTACCCATCTAGGGACCTATATGTGTTCATTCACTCTGCATTGTAATCCCTTTCTTTGCTGATATTTTTTGTGTTATTTCCATCATAACAAAACAGAATTTCAGATCCAATATGAAATTCTTTAGCCTATTTTCTAGGTAGAAGAATCATTGTGGTTTCTGACTGCTATGATCTATGAAAAAACAGTTACTTTGATGCTATAAAATGATAATTTTTCTCCATCATTCAGTTTCATTTCAATTTAATTAAATGTTTTCTTACTTTTTAATAATAATCTTAGCATTTCTAATTTTTAAACTGACACAGTTATAAAAGTAGAGAAAGTCTCTTTGGAAAGTCTCTCTGCTTTAGCTGGGGTGACAGATGCTATTAGGACAAAATTGTTCTTTATTTTCCTTAAAGACCTTTTTCCATCTTCCTTGACCATGTGCAAACCAGAATAGATTTATTTTTTGTACCCCAATAAACATGAAGGAATGAAGAAATATACATGAAATTGTTATGCATTTTCTTGTTTGGTATATTCAGCAGTTTTATAGAATGCCATTGCCAACTTCAGATTTGTTGCTATTTGAAATTATATTGCCCTTGAGACTGATTGCTACATATTAAAGTTTAATTCTGCAGAAACATATACTAATATAACATAATAGGTTGGGGATAGTTTTACTGATTTCCCAGAGTGGGGTTTGTCTCAAATTAATTTCATTATTTTTAATCCTACATCTGTTGAACAACTACATCAATCATACATCATATTAACACCTTTGATCCACACTCTTTCTGTTGAAATAACTGGAGCTTACACAATACAAAATTTTTGTTCTCTTTATGTCAACTGCAGGAGGACAGACAATACCTGATTTAGCATAAAGTTAAAAAGTCATGAACAAACAATATTTGATCTTGCATAAAGCCTGACAGTACAATGATAACCCACCATCAATTTCTGAAAGGATTTGAACAGGCAGAATGCATTTATATCAGATCAGCACTTTGTATCATGCTGCTATGACACTTTTGATACAATACTGGAAACTCTAAAAAAGATTTATTGTAAGACTGAATCCTGACCTTCCTTTTCATGAAGTTAAGTTCATAGCTATTTTCAGAATCAAATTATTTTACACACTACTTTTATAAACTTACTAAACAGCTAATAAGCAGCTAATAAGGTTCTTCTGTTTGTTTTTTGGGAACAAGAAGTCAAAATTATGAGGACCCAGCATAAGGGGAGGGGAGAATCAGGCTAGAAAACCTACTCCTTTAAAATGCCTTCCTTTTCTTTACAAATAAACAAAATCTTACTACTACAAAAAGCCACCTATGGAGACGTAATCATTTTAGGTATATATAAAAAAAAATCTCAATGTGAAAAGAGAAAAAAAGAATTATTATTTTTTTATATAATAGAGCACTTTCATACAGTTAGTTATTTTTACACAACAGGCAGGGCAGGCGAGGTGGAGGAGTTGCACTTTGTGTAAGGGAGATTTTTGACTGTACAGCCCTTAAAATTAGGGATGATGTGGTTGAGAGCCTCTGGCTGGGGATTAGGGGAATGGAACACAAAGCAGATGTTGTAGTGGGTGTCTGCTACCAGCCGGAATGGAAGCACTGATGAACTAGTCTATAGGCAATTAGGAGAAATCTGTGGATCAGTAGCACTTGTTCTTATGGGAGATATCATACTGCTGTGAGAATCAAGTCTGGGAAATTCTTGAACTTTGTAGGAGATAACTTTGTGTCACAAGTACTCATTGAGTCAACTAGGGAAGATGCCCTCCTAGACTTGTTATTCATGAACAGAGAAGGACTCATGGGAGATGTGATGATAGGTGGCTGTCTTGACCACAGTGATCATGAAATGGTCAAGTTTAAAATTTTTGTTGTAATGAGAAAAAAGGCAGCAGAGTTACTACTTTGGATTTCAAGAGAGCAAACTTTAAGCTACTCAGGGAGCTACTTACCAGTCTACCCTGGGAATCTGCCTTTGACGTCTTAGGAGTTGATAAGTACTGATCAGTTTTTAAGGACAACCTTTTAAAAGCAAAGGAGCAGGCAATCCCATGATGTTGAAAGTCAAGCAAGCGGGTCAGAAGGTAAATTTGGCTGCTCATGGAGCTCTAAAGGAAAAAGAAATTGTATGATCTCTGGAAGCAAGTTCAGGCTTTACAGGAAGATTACAGAGCTGTGGTTCACATATGCAGGGAGAAGACACGTAAGGCCAAAGCTGAACTAGAGTTTAAATTGGCTAGTGTTCTGTCAGACAACAAAAAAGACTTTTTAAAATATGTTATTAGCAACAGGAGTTCTAAGGAAAATATTGGACCAATACTTGATGAAGATGGTCATCTGACTAATAGGGAGGAAGAAAAGGTGGAGGCATTCAAATTTTTTTTTGCCCCAGTCTTTAATAATACTAACAGACCTTGGGCTGCCTGTCCCTCTGTGTTTGAGGACCATGAATGCGGGAACAGTTACTTTCCTTCTGTGGATACTGAAATTGAAAGGGAGCGGTTGTATCAGCTGAATGATCACAAGCCCATGGGGCCTGATGGGATTCATCCCAGAGTATTGAAGGAGCTAGTGGATGTTACAACAGGACCCCTCTCAATGATCTAAGGTACTGGGAGTCTGGGGAGGTCCCCGCTGTTTGGAAGCTAGCCAATGTTATTCTAATTTACAAGAAGGGCATGAGGGAAGACCCAGGGAACTACAGACCTGTCACTCTAACTTTAGTTCTCGGAAAAATTATGATCATCCTAGGTACTATTGAAAGGCATTTAAAGAATAATGTCATCAGGCACAGTCACATGGGTTCACAAAGGGAAAGTCCTGTTTAACTAATTTGATGTCCTTCTATGATAAGGTCACCCACCTAGCAGATAAAGAGAAGGCAGTGATGTAGTTTTTCTGTATTTTAGTAAGGTTTTTGATACTGTCCCTCACAACATCCTTCTGGACAAGCTGTTCAACTGTGCGCTGCGTGAAGAACTGGCTGAACAGCAGGGCTCAAAGGGTTGTACTGAATGGGGCCACATCTGGCTGGTGACCAGTCACCAGTGGTGTTCCTCAGGGTTGAGTCTTAGGGCCAGTTCTGTTCAATGTGTTTATCAATGATCTGGATGCAGGACTTGAATGCATCGTTGGCAAGTTTGCTGACAATACTTAACTGATAGGTGCTGTTGACTCAAGGGACAAGAAGCCTTGCAGAGGGATCTAAATAGATTGAAGCATCGGGCAATCATCAATAGAATGAAATTTAACAAGTCCAAATGCTGGATTCTGCACCTGGGATGGAGTAACACTAGGCACAAGTATAAACTGTGAGGGGAGTGGCTGGAGAGCAGCCCTGCAGAAAGGGATCTGGGGGTGCTGGCCGACAGAAGGCACAATAGGAGTCAACAGCGTGCCCTGGCAGCCAAGAGAGCAAACCTCATCCTGGGGTGCATCTAACACATCACAAACAGACAGTCAAAAGAGGTGATTATCCCACTGCTTCTAGCATTGGTGTAGCCTTCACCTTGAGTACTGTGGGCGGTTCTGGGACCCACAATTTAAAAAGGATGTGAAAGTACTTGAATGTGTCCAGAGGAGGGCAACAAAGCTGGTGAAAGGGCTGGAAGGCATGTCCTGTGAGGAGCGGCTGAGGACTTCAGACTTGTCTGGTTTGGAGAAAAGGAGGCTGAGGGGCGACCTCCTGGCTCCCTCCAGCTTCCTGAGGAGGTGACGTGGAGAGGGAGGTGCTGAGCTCTTCTCCCTGGGATCCAGTGATAGGATGTGTGGGAATGGCTCAAAGCTGTGCCAGGGGAGGTTCAGACTGGACATGACGAAGCATTTTTTTACCAAGAGGGTGGCCAAACACTGGAAGAGGCTTCCAGGAGAGGTGATCGATGCCTCAAGCCTGTCAGTGCTTAAGAGGCATTTGGACAATGCCCTTACCAACACGCTTTAACTTTTGGTCAGCCCTGAAGTGGTCAGGCAGTTAACTAGATGATCCTTGTAAGTCCTTTCCAACTGAAATATTCTATTCTATTCTATTCTATTCTATTCTATTCTATTCTATTCTATTCTATTTCATTTACACCAAACACATGAGGAAAATCTAAATTTCTGCCTTTAATATTAAAGATATAAACTGCATCTGAAGAAATACTAAACTTACTTCTTATTTTATAATCTAGAAGAAATCCTCTTCAAAATTCTGCAACTCTTAATTACCCATTCGCTCATATAAAAATGACCACTGCTGTGCTAAACTTGGTGACATCTTAGAACCCAGCTAGGATCAGCCCAGAGTAACATTAAATAAGATTAATAATAATTACCATACATTTGTTTTATATAATAGATTAGACTGAAAACATTTATTATCTGCCCATCACAGAAAAACCACAATGGTTGTATATGTCTATTTATCTTAAATATTGTTACTGAGACTTTCTATTGCAGATATTTCATGTAATATGAGAATATATTTCTCTCTGGTTGCACTACTGTATTTTAAAAGGTCTAGTGAAGCTAGGGATTTTTTTTTTTTTACGACAACATGTGCAACTCTAAGGAGTTATGCAGGGAAAAAGAGATTTAATAATTTAGATTTACTTAGATATTGAGATATGCTCTAAGCCCATTTCAACAAATGGAGATAAAGCAGTCATGACTGCTGTCTCAAATAGACTTAAAAATAAATGTGTCCTATGACATCTCCACATAGTGTTACACCTGCTCAAATGAGCATAGAACATTCATGCAGCACAGTTCTTCATTCAGTATACTTTTCGACCGTTCTTAAAAATGTGGTCCCACAGTCACAGCCTGGCTCCTACTTATGGGGGGACATGAGAATGAATTAGTAGTACTGCTTTTGGGAAGCAAGTGTAACTTTAGTGTTGACATCCTATTTATCCCCTGTTAAGAAATAAAGTGTCTGCATGTATTTTGTATATTGAAATGATGAATTATAACTGTTAAACAAAAATGTAATGCATTTGTTACAGCCAGTGAGTAGACAAATTACCATTATGCTCTGGCCCAGAGTTTCAGTGACACACTTATGTGCACTTGAAGTTTGTGACCTTGAGACTTCCTCTGAAGTTATACTTATGAGTCACTTCTGTTGGAAACTAGGGAGTGAAGTAAAAGATGTGCATGAGTAGGAGACTACATTCTCAGGTATGCCTGTAGAAAGCAATAATTCTTCCTCCTTTTGCACAGTGTTGAGAGCATTCACCCTTTCCTGGGCTGAGTGGAAGCCTGCAGTCCCTTCCTTGCTTCCTCGCCCTCCTGAGAGGTGTGTTTGGTGAGACAGGCAATATGAGTTTAAACCTTGTCAGCTCTTCCTGGTCAATGGAATTTGTTCCAAACGATTAGGGAGAGTCAAACAACATTCCAGCCATTGCCTAAGGGTGCCAGGCCAAGAGTGCAGCTAATGGGAGCAGTAGCTTGGACAGAAGGGCAAACAGAAGTGGGGCCAGGAGTTCTGCTGAGGGCAGTGCACAAAGGCTCTGGAGTGGTGGTGATACACCATGAACACAGTCCCTGTCATCAGCCCTGCAGCAGCTACCTCTTGCATGGCTGAGCCTCGAGCCAGACTAACATCCTGAGGGAGGATGCAGCACTGCAGCTCCAGGCTGTGGGGTGTAATGCCTCATGATGAGGCAGAGGGTTTCCTCGTCCACAGGAGGTGTGCACTGGGGGGAGCCTGCGTCACCAAGGAAAGGACTTGTGGGCAGAGATCAGGAGGCTGTATGATGCCAGAGATGACAAAAAGGAGAGTGACTCGAGCTTTTCTGAGATCCTGGTGGTACAAGAACCTGAGTCCCACATCTGTATCAAAGGAGGGGCAGGTGAGGTCTGTGCCTATTGGGTTGGGAAATGAGAGAAAGCCTGGGAGCTCACCGCTTCTGGCACCAGAAAGACAGCTCCTCCTCTTTCACCTGCAGATCTGCAGCTGCTGAATAGGTTCAGTGCCCTGGGAGCTGTGTCCAGTGAAGAACCAAAGTCAGCTGAGACTGAGACCCACAGCAACACCAAGAGGAAGTGGTAAGTGGCAGCATAGAGCAACTGTCTGATGTTTCTGATGATGGATGTTTCCACCTGCTGACCTGTCAGGCAGTTTGGCTGCTTGACAGGGGCTTGGGTATTGGACATTGCAGAGAGATCACCAATGCTTGTCCAGACTTATTACTATTATTGCAGTTGTTGCTCTTCCATGTGGGCACCAATAATATGGCTAGGGGCAGCCTGGATCATACCAAGCGTGGCTACATGGCTGTGAAGCCAGGGGTAAAGGGCACAGTGACAAGGTGGTTTTCTTCTTGATCCTGACAGCAAGGGGGTAGTACCTGAAGAGGAGTGGAGGTATCCTGCAAGTCAAAAACTGGTAGATTCAGCTGGTGTCAGAAACAGTGATTTGACTATTATGACATTTGGACCCTCTCTGAGGTTCAAGGTCTGTTAAGATTAGATCCATCTGAACAAGTAGGGCAAAACCATCTTTGTCAACAGGCTGTCCAACCTGTTACAGAGAGGTTTAGGCTAGGAACAATATGGGAGGGAGATAATGACCCACAATCCAGAGGGAATGGTAGATCCAGTGGGCCAGCAAATGCAGTCTGATGTGGACAGGAGAGACCTCATAATCAACAGAACAGGACAGAAGGGGCCCACCCCAAGAGTCTGCATGCAAATAAGGAAGTGCCAAGAGGCCAGCATTACTGGGAATGCTCTTATACCTCTTCTGGGAAAACATCTTGACTAGCTACCTTTCTTAAGTGCTGTAGACTAATGCCTGCATCATGGGGAACCAACAAGAAGAATTAGAGGTATGTGTGCGGTTGCAGGGCTTTAGGATCAGGGAGATATGGAAGTGCTGGCATGGATAGATACAGACTCTGTGGGAAGGGTAGCCCAGAACAACAAGGAGGGGAAGTTGTTTCTGTGAGAAAGCAGTGAGTATGCATGGAGCTTTGCTGAGGCAAGTGTAATGAGCCAGCTGAGACCTTGTTGATCAGCATTAGTGGGCAGACCAACATGGGTTACATGCACTGTATGTGTGCTACCAGACCTCTTGATCAGGAAGAAATAGATGAGAACTTCATACAACTGGAAGAAGCCTCAAGTTCACAGGCCCTGCTCCTCATGGGGGACTTGAAATACTCCACCACCATAGAAGGACACAGGAAAGTCAAGAGTTTTGTAAGCCTTTCTGAGACCACATCTGGAGTGATGTGTCCAGTTCTGGGCTCCCTGGTACAAGAGAGGCGTGGACACACTGGAGCAAGTCCAGCAAAAGGCCACAAAGATCATTAAGGGACTGGAGCACCTGACATAGGAGGAGAGGCTGAGAGAGGTGAAGCTATTCAACCCAGAGAAGAGAAAGCTCAGGGGGATCTTCACCACACTGATATTTATACCCCTTCAGCACAACTATCCAAAAGGGGAAGCAAAGAAGATGAATCCAGGTTCTTTTCACTGGTTCCCAGTGGAAGGACAAGAGACAATGGAAACACAAGAAATTCTGTCCAAGCATAAAAAAACCCACTTTTTTTTCTGTGAGGGTGATCAAACAATTAATGTGATTGAACTGGATAGTGCAGAGAAATTGTGGAGTCTCCATCACTGGAGATACTCAAAACTTGACTGGATGCAGTCCTGGGCAACCTGCTCTAGCTGACTCTGCTGTAAAGACAGGGCTGAGTTAGATGTTCTCTAGAACTGTGTTCCAGCCTCAGCCATCCTGTGATTCTGCCAGTCTGACCCAGCTTACTGAGGGGTCAAGTGTGCCTACCCACAAGAAACACAAGAAAGAAATGTCACCCTGTAGCCAGGAATGGAGGATACCTTCCCCACAGTAGTATGCTTTTGGATCATTTAGCTATGTCATCAAACCTCAGATTAAAAAAATGAACCCAGGGTCCCTAGAACATACAAATATCTAACTGAGAATGGTAGACTCCTGCAGAAGTTTGTGCATGTGCATATTTTCCAGAACACTCTGGACAACATCAGATATGAAAGAGACATAGACATGAGAGTTTCATTGCAGGCAACACAAAAATTTTAAGTTGCAAAAGTGAAGAGATGATGACAGAAATTTTTCTTAGACATGATTAGTTAGTGGACAGAAAAGATGTCAGAAGGACAGATGGTACAAATTAAAAGGAGGTGAAAGAGATGAGGAGGAGTTACCACTCTTGGAGTTGTTTAGTAACTAAAGGTGTAATAACAACTGAGCTTACCATAAAAGCTTCCTACCACTTCTGACCAGCAGAGAGGATAATAAGGCAGCAAAACACCAGTATGAAGGTGGAAAACTGTTACTGAACAGGAATGAAGTAAGTAATGTAGGATGTCAATGGGCATCAGAAAGAGGGTTTGGTCAATAGTATCAACAGAGAGGATTGCGAAAATAATAGTATAGAACAGGCATTTGAGGTAACATGGAAAAAGCAAATATGAAAATGTTAATAGTTTCATGGAGCAGAGATAATAGAAACAGGTAGAAAAGAGTAGAGTAGTGGTCCATGAATAATGGCTTATTCTAAAATGTTATTCTAAAATCTTGATAAGCACAGACACATTATTATTTCCTAGGATAGTAGTTTACTTAGAGAGCAGTGTTCAAGCTGGATAAGCTATTCACATTTAGACTGATGGCTTTATCAATGTCTGTTCACATTTCATAACTAGTGTACTAATATTAGTTGATATTGTGTACAGATGTATGGGAAGATGGACTAACTACACTCACTAATAATGCTGACAACCATTTTCTGAACATTAGATTATCACTGCTCTCAGTTTCAAGAAAATATGCGCTAAATAAATATGTCTATAAACTAAATACTAAAAGAATTAAAAACTCACCACCAAGCTTACATAAAATAAATGTAAACTTTTTGCTAGGAAACCTCCATGGGAATCCATTTTCATCCACTACTTCTCTCTGTACACACCGAAGCATTTCATTTTCCCAGTGGGTAAACTAAATAAAATCACAGAATAATACCAATCCTTATAATTTCTTTTTGCCCCTTCTCTTGAGAACAATTTCATGATCTAAATATCAAAAAGGACCACGTATAAGATCATCCCATTCAGATAGGCAATATGGATAATTGATTTACAATTAAAGAAATAAAAAGGATAATTACTAGATGGGTCTTTTAGAGGAAGCATTTGCATTATCCACAGAAAATTGTCTTCTACAGTTCATTCATTACCTGTTCAAATGTCCTTAAAATTTATGTGATAAATTATGTACATGTTGTGTTATATATAGGTGATACAGATCTTTCAGTTATTTTGCAACAGAATTGCTCTAAATCTGAAAATATTTTGAAAATAAAAAAGTTGATGGAGAAGGAAGGTTTTGTTTATCTAGAAGGCTATTTTGTTTCATATTTTATTAAAATGAGATTTTTACCTTCTATTTCAAATTTACAAATAGAATGCTAAGAATTAGAGGTGGCAGTGTTAATTCTCAGGAGTGTGATACTCAGGCTCTGTGGGAAGCAACACAGAAAGTAGTCTCTCAGGTGGATTAATAGATGACAGAGAAAGCAACAGCATGTATAAACACAGACCAGCAGAGAGGTTTGGAAAGAGTTAGGGTAAATATGTGTACTCTGTAAAATTAGATGGTAGCACTTAAACACTAATTTACCTGACAGCAGTTTGCATTTCTGCAGGTTCTTCATGAAGGAGGCTATAATCAAGGTCCTAAATTCATCAGGCTTAATTTTACTTTTCTGAAGTGGCAAAGAGGGCACTTTTAAGAAGACATTATCACTTGAACAGCTTTTGTCTGTCCTTACTGCTGTTAACCATTGTCTCTCACTGACACACTATGGCCTATTTAATCAGTGTAGAATTTACCTTGAGTCCATAACAAGACCATTTACTTCCTATTTGGCTCTACTCTGAGCACTCAAATGGGACCTAAATGTCCATAGACCTTGTACTTGCCCTTTAAAAAGGATGAATTCACTGTCAAGGAAAAATAAAGATGCCCATTAGACAACCTTCTAGTATTAGAAGATAATCTTCCTGAAATCATTACACAGGGGTGAGCTGTTTGTATAGCAGCAGCAGCAGAGCTTTCCTAGCATTGATCCATTACAGGTAACTGTGAAACTGTTTATGTCAGTGCTCCCATAGCCCTAGAAAATGTCATGTCCTAAAATACACAGGTGTATTAACAAAAGTAATTCTTTAGTCCCACATTTTTTTCTGTCTAGGTGGACCTTTGTAACTGCACCGATTTCCACAGGCATCAGTAGTACTCTGCAAGTAATAAGGAATCAAAAGATTGGTGGATATAATTATTTGGAAACTTAAGTACTTCAAAGCTATAACGCTTTATTCTTGAAAACATAATGGATAAGCAGAGGGTATGTAGGCTCCATCTGACCCCATTCACGTTTATTATTACTAATACTGGAGTGCTTTGTCTTTTATTCCAGAGAACAAAAAGCTTTTCTTTTGTTGCTCTCTATATCTCATACTATTTGAAGTGCCGTAAGGGAAATCAAATGTAACTAGCCCAGCACTGAAATGTAAATAGAGTGTAACAGATCAAATTTATTTCACTGTAATCCAGTAAGACAGGAAACGAAGGTAAGAATAATGCAAGGGAGTTATACATGTAGAGTATGATTACCTCAACCTAAATACAGCTAGAACTTTAGCATACCTGTCTACAAGAAAAAAATACCCCATACTGACACATACAGCTTATCTATAGGATCTCTCCAGTAGATCCAGCATCTCCTCCAGGATCACTATTTTAGTGTTGATTCTAATACATCTGACATGTCCTGTGCCAGTCTGTGAAGGTGACTTAGAAAACTCAGGATACAAGGGACTACGTATCACCCCAGAGTGATATTCCTTGTTATCAAAGCATAGAAACAGGCATTACTCATTGTAAGGGATAAAACTACAGCAGGGAGGGTGTATTAAGCAACTGATTTTACCACTGACTATAGAAAAAGAACATAGTGTGGGCTCAGATGTGGTTGCCTATATTATAGATATCTGAGTTTGGCTGATAAAATTGCAAACCACATAGTTTGCTATGACAAGATCAAGAGAAGTTGTTTTCTCACTCTACTGAGCACTGGTGAGGCTACAGCAGTAGACTGTGTTCAGTTTTGAGCTTTCCTGTTCAAGAAAGACTTAGATAAATTGGAGATTGACCAGAGAAATGTACTAGGGTGTTCACAGTCTAGCTGGCGTCACCTAGGAGGGGAGGCCAAGAAAACTGGGCTTGTTTAATCTGGCAAAGAGGAGGCTAAACTGAGGTCTAGCACAGGCCTGCAGTTATCTGAAGGGCAGTTCAGATCATGGAGCTAAACCTTTCTGATTAGTGCAAGGGGCACTAATAAAAGGAGCAATGGCTGCAGATTGCATCTTGGGAGGGTCAGGTGAACATCAGGAAAGAAAATTTTCTGTGCACTGTGCAGCACTAGAATGGCTTGCTGAGAGGTGCTATGAAACTCCCTCCTTGGAAGCCTTTAAGATTAGATTAGACCAAGCCATGCTGAATGAACCTATCTACTCTTGGCAACAGTCCTGCTTCAATCAGAGCACTGGGATAAATATGTCCAGAGATCCCCTCTGACCAAGATTTCCACAATTCTGTGATGTTTAAAACAGTGCATATTAATGTTGGATAAGCTGAAATAAAATGTATTGATTTATATGTTGTGTTCGGTCTTAATGGTGAAATCCTGTCCTCATAAATCAGTGGGAATTTGTCCCCCAACCGTTGTGGGGCTGAGGGGCAATATAATTTGTTATTGAGGAAAAGCAGAAGTGTGCTTTAATTTATGTTATGAAAAAGACAAACTCAGAAAAAAATTGGAAACCTTAATAATGGCCATCTTTCCTTTCTCGGTCATACTTTGATAAATGTCAGAGACAGGTGCTATACAAGCTAAGAAATAAAACAAGATAGTAGATTTGTTTGACATAGGTAAATATCAATTCAGCACCTAATCACTATTCAAATATTCCATTTTATTAATCTAATAGTTGATCTGCTCTTGCATACTGTGTGTATTGGAAGGGTGGATTTTCCAACTAAATAAAACACAGAGATATAAGTCTATTTTCTGTTCTCTGTTCTAACACAATTAAAAATAACTAATACTTTAAATCCCAGCTTAAAAAATAATCTCATAACTGTATGCATATTAACAGCATTATTCATTTAGTACCTGGAAAGTGCATATTTAACTTCCAACTAAAAATACTGAAAGAATTATCCCCTGAAAAATATCTAAATATAGATTACTTCATTACCTGTAAATCAGTCTCAAAAATGATGCAGCATGTGAATGCTAAATGAGAGCCAACTGGTTAAGTGCTGTGCCTCTCGCAATCAGAAGGAATAACAATTACAGCACCAACTGCTAATCCTAAGAAATCAAAACACAGTTAGGCAGCCACTAAATTCTATTATAATGTGTAATTATTATTATTAGACTTCTTTCAGAAAATGAAGGGATGGAAACATTATGCAAGTACTTAACCTTTTTTAGTAGCTAGGGCATTGTTCTTTACTGTGCTACTAAATATATTCATCTTTAAAAAGAAATACCCTCTAAGTTCTGAAAACACTAGCTGATTCTTCTCTTTAATGTTTAATCAGAAATGTTTAGAAATTCTATTTTTTTTTTCCTGAAGTGGATTAGGTTGAAAATGAAGATATGTTAAGCAGGCAGAATGTGTAATGATGCTTTGTAGTTAGCACAATCTAGAATTAAATGTATTACACTACTGATGTATGTATTTCTCATGTGGTCTTTTTTTTTCAAATACCTAACATATTCTGTCACTACAGTGCAAAGAAAAAAAAAATCATGGCCATGACGTGCATACAAACTTATAACTTTGGGGATGTATATATGTATTGAAGACATAATTATACTTACTCATTTGGAATCCCATTCACAATTTATCTGTGCAGCGAGTGATCTGTCCCCTTACCCTCTTGTTGTGGGTTAGCCCCAGTGGGCAGCTAAGCACCACACAGCCACTTGTGCACTCCCCTACTGGGATGAGGGAAGAGGAAAAGAAGAGTAAAATCATGAAAACCTGTGAGTCGATAAAAATTGTTTAATAAGTGAGGAAGTGGAAGAAGAAAAACAAAAAACCAAAAACAAACCCAAAACTGTGATGCAAAGGTAATCACTCACCACTCTCACAGGTGCCCAGCCAGTTCCCAAGCAAAAGAGGGCTAAACTCCCTAAAACCTTCTCTATTCCCTTTTTATTATTGAGCTTGATGTTATATGGCAGGGAATACCTCTTTGGCTAGTTCAACTCATCCACCTGGTTGTGTGCCCTCCCAGCCTCTTATGAACAACCCCCAAGCCCCCATGTCTTCACTGGGAGGGCAGAGTAAGAATCAGAGAAGGCCTTGATGCTGTGCAAGCACTGCTCAGCAACAGCTAAACATGAGGGTGTTATCAGCATTGGATTTGGTCACCAATCTAAAACACAGGTCCAAACAAGTTGCTGTGAAGAAAATTAATTCCATCCCAGCCAGACCTAGTATACCTCTCCACACAGACAGCTGAAAAGCTGTTAAAATAATTTTTAAATTGCCATGTATTTTATCTTTTGTGTTGACTATAACAGTAATTACCTCTATTTTCTCATAAATTCTTGTTGATTATTCCTAGCCAAATCACTCATCTTAAGGTATTTCTGAATTTCATCCAACAAATTTATTCTAGTAACTTCTTATCTGGGAAGTGAATCTATATTGGTTGGCTATTGATCCCTTTTCTGAGCTGCAAGTTCCACTGAATTATATTTTCCTTGAGAGTCTGAGCTTAGTAAGGGTGGAAATGAGATTGAGGTGTTTTCCTGAAACATTGTTATGCTGATAGGTCTTCCTTGGGCCTAATTTGTGATAACTACCTCCTATAATCAATCCTACCCATCTTCCTGAACTGATGGCTGCCATTTGTTGCTTTATTCCATGCATTTTTAATTAGCATTATTCATTCTGAAATTTCTGTCAGTAATTCTCAGCTTGTCAGCTGCTTGAGGACAGCTTGGCTCTGGCAGCAGTGGCATGCTCTCCTGGTCAGCAGCTCTGCCTGGAGCTGTCAGGGTACTGCTCTTCACTGACCAAAACTGATCAAACAGTCACTTTTTTTCCCCTTTACACCTGGTTGTGAGTTCATTACGTGGGTCTACAGGATGAAAGTTTTACCCCTAGCCTGGGTTTGATCTCTCCTGCACCCAGACCTGTGTGCTTTGGGCATCGATGTTCCTCAGCCCTGCTTCTGGCTGCTTACTGCCCACCTGGAAGCAGTAGCCCCTGTGTGCAGGTCTAAGTCACTGTGTCTGGTCTTGCTGGCTCATGGTCAGCTTGTCATCCACCAACTCGTCTAGTAGATTTATGCAAAGTCATGTAGAAGACACAAAAATACAATAAAGAGTGAGGGAGAGAGTAGAGGGGGAGGATAACCTCCCTCACCTGCTGGCCACACTCCTCTTAATGCACCCCAGGATACCATTGGCCTTCTTGGCAACAAGGGCACACTGCTGGCTCATGGTCAGCTTGTCATCCACCAGGACTCCCGGCCCCCTCTTGGCAGAGCTGCTTCCCAGCAGGTCAGCCCCCAGCCTGTACTGGTGCATGGGGTTCGACCTCCCCATATTCAGCACTTGGCACTTGCCCTTGTTGAATTTCATCAGGTTCCTCTCAAACCAACTCTCCAGCCTGTCCAGGTCCTGCTGAGTGGCAGAGCAGCCCTCTAGCGTATCATCCACTCCTCCCAGTTTTGTGTCATCAGCGAACTTGCTGAGGGTACACTCTGTCCTCTCGTCCAGGTCATTGATGAACAAGTTGAACAAGACTGGGCTGAGTACCGAGCCCTGGGGAACTCCACTAGCTACCGGCCTCCAACTGGACTCTGCTCCGCAGATTAGAACCCTCTGAGCCCTTTCGTTCAGCCAGTTCCCAATCCACCTCACTGTCCACTCATCCAACCCATACTTCTTGAGCTTCCCTATGAGGATGTTATGGGAGACAGTATCAAAAGCCTTGCTGAAGTCAAGGTAGACAACATCCACCGCTCTCCTCTCGTCTACCCAGCCAGTCATGCCATCATAGAAGGCTATCAGATTGGTCAGACATGATTTCCCCTTGGTGAATCCATGCTGGGTACCCATGTTGATCTTCTTTTCCTCTACTTGCTTGGAGAGGACACCCAGAATGAGTTGTTCCATCACCTTTCCAGGGACGGAGGTGAGACTAACTGGCCTGTAGTTCCCTGGGTTCTCCTTCTTGCCCTTTTTGAATACTGCAGTGACATTGGCTATCCTCCAGTCCTCAGGCACCTCTCCTGTTCTCCAGGACCTTTCGTAGATGGACTGGCTCAGCAATGTTGTCTGCCAGTTCCTTCAGCACTCGCGGGTGCATTCCATAGGAACCCATGGATTTGTGGGTGTCCAGCTTACTTAAAAGATCTCTAAACTGATATACATGATACAAGGTTGTCCTTTCTCCAAGCTTGCTCACTTACCTCCAAGGACTGAGGAGCCTGAGGGCCAGCCTTGGCAGTGAAGACTGAAGCAAAGGCATTCAGTAACTCTGCCTTCTCTGTATCTTCTGTCACCAGGGCACTCATTTTGTTCAGCAGCAGTCCCACGTTTCCCCTAGTCTTCCGTTTGCTGCTGATATACTTGAAGAAGCCCTTCTTGTTATCCTTGATAACCTTTGACAGACTTAGTTCCAGGTGAACCCTGGCCTTTCTAGTTGCTTCCCTACATGCTCTGGCAGCATTCCTGTATGCCTCTCAAGTGTCCTGACCCTCTTTCCACATTTCATAGAGATAGTAAGTGATAACATTTCTCTTTTTAATAACTGGCCTTATAAAAATAGAGTTTGCTATGACAACAGTAAGAATTTAAGCTACATACTGTCTATGAAAGGAAAATAAATTTACTCAAGTGATTCCATTCCTATAAGATTTCAGTTAAGAGAAGTGCATAAAAAATCTTATCAGAGACAGAAAAATAATTCTGAAAGTCCAGAACTTTTCTTGGAATCTGTAATTACTGAGATATTGATTGGGATAACAGGTATGAAAGTTTAGGAAAAGCTGATTCTAAAGATCATACAAGATTGTTTCCTTGCATAATTTACTTCAAATTTATGTTAAAAACAGAACAGCAACCAAAAAGCTTTTCCATGTTTTGGGCTTGAAAACACGTCTTATTTTAATAACAGTGGAAGAGGAAGACCCATCTACTGTATCCGCAAAACATCCATTTGATGCTTTTTAATAAAAAAGAGACTGTGTTATTTGCTTAATAATGTATTTACTCTTTTCTTGAAAGAGTTAAAATCAGTAAAGCAATACACGCATACACTTTCATATATGCAAATAGCTGAGAGTATATCCAGACTACAATTCAGCATAAAAACATTTCATCTTCAGCTTTCTCCGAAGTACCCTTAAATGCCTCACATAAAAATGCATGAAGCATAAGTCAGTTAAGGCAATGCTCCCTGGACATTTTCATAAAATGAAAGCAGAATCTATAACTCATCTCTGAATTAATCTTTCACTACTTTTTTCTGTTCTCCAGGTTTTTTCTTTTGTTTTGTTTTGTTTTCTAACCTGGGTTCCTGATCAGCTTCTCTAGTGAGAACTGCAAACAGATGTGGTTAACACAAGGTTGGAGCCCTGGGAAGGCAATCATGCTGTAACTTGTTTGAATAATAGCAAAATAGCTAGTACTACATTGTTTGGGGTTTTTTTTGGGGGGGGTATGGTTTGTTGTGGTTTTTTTTTGCCTAAGAGTAACAAACAAGTGTTGTTTATTTAGAGCTTTTCTTCAGGGCTGAAGACATGGGTAGGGTGTTTGTGAAATAGAGACAATGGAAAAAACAGACTGACATTATGGTAGTATGACTCCACACTAAAGAATGATGCAGACAGCAACTGCTCCAGGGGAAAGTCTTGAAGAGCATGGACCTGAATCTCCTTTGTTTTGCTCCTCAGCAAGCCAAGTACACTTAAAAGTTCCTGGTGGAGGCAATTTTTTTTTGCCATTCTAGCCTTGGAAATGTGTTTTCACCACTAGTTTCACCACTAGTTTTCATCACTATAAGATTACTTTAAAAAGTATTAAGTATTGGAGAAAAAGATGTGGGTTTTTTGAATGCTCTGGAAATCTGAATGACAAATTTCAGAAGCTTTTGTGGATCAGACAGTGGTTTGAAGGAACTGTTAGTTTTGCCTTTGGGTCAATTGTTCAGAGTCCCAGAAGACCAAGTCCTTGCACCATCAGTCTCAGACCATCGATCTGCCACAAGGGTTGCCTGTGGCAGTTCCAGTGTAAGGAGTTCCCATTCTCATGTCAGCCCTTGGCTCCTTGTTGTTCGTCCCGGAGCACCACTTCTCAGTCATTCTGACACCAGTATCTGTGGGATGAAGTAACTGATCTACATAAAAAAAAAAGTTTTTTGAAAGAGAGGTGGATGTGGAAAATCTCTTTTAAAAATGTATCAGCCCCTGCCTGTTTCCCAGGTTGAACTCAGAAGCAGTTGCTTTGGCACAACTGGGAGGTGTCACACAACAGCGTGGGAGTGAGAAGCCAAGCAGTGGGCACTGTGACAAAATATTGCCACTGAAAGATTCAAATGGTGAAACTATGGTTCCCATTCATCACCTGTAGCTCCTTGAAAACAAATGTGTTGGGGTCTGGGATTTCCCCAAAAGCTATGTAAATGATGTATCTTATGGAAGTTTTTAGTCAAGTGTGGCTAAAATTTTAAAGTCCCTTAAATCACAGATATTTAGCCTAGAAAGTTTACTTGATCTGCCCAGACCATCTATGGAGATTTAAGTTCCTTAAACTATAGCTAGACTTTTTGGAGCTTATGATTCCTGTGGTCTCCGTCAATGAAATTTTCAGACTTTCTAAAGAGCAGCTGCTAGGAGTTAGGAGATTTTGAGCTTCGCTGTGTCTTTTGAGTTGTCTGAAGGGGTTGCATCTGTGCTAGTCAATTGAAGGTTTTGTAAACTTTGCTGAACATCACTGTAAAAATTCTTAGCTCTTCAAGAGAAAAAGAAACTGTCTTATCAGTGAAATTTAAAAGCATTCAGGAATTGAAGGTATGTATGCTGACTTTCAAAGAGTAGGTCTTTGATACCCCTTGAAAGGATATAAACAGCATGGCCACAGACAGGTTGCCGTTGATGATTTGTGGTATGTACCTATATAAAATACAAGAAATAACATTCTGTATTGGGCAAACAAATATGACACTAGCAAAAATTATTAATCTTCATTAGTTAGTTACAACAAAGGCACTAGGTCTAAAACCTTCAAGATTTTTAGAATGTTATCTAGCTTATTTTTTACTAACATGACATCTTTATTATGCACACATCTAACCCCAAATTCTGGATCTCTACAGAAGTAATCCTCTTAAAGGAAATGCCTAATTTATCTTCACCTTCACAACAGGGGAATAAATGCTTGTGTGAACCTCCAGAGTAAAATCCTAGTCACCTAATTTCTTAACTTCTGTAAAAAGTTCCTCTGTAGTTTACAACTTAGGCCATTCCCTTGGTTCCCTTTTAAGCAAAATTAATTTATGCTCTGCCTAGATGCAAATTTTTTTGGAACTTTAAGACCAAGTAGAGCTAGAGCATGTGGCAGGTACTACAAAAATAAACAGTATCTTGATTTCTGCAATTTTAAGATAAACGTAGAGAATGGTGTTACTCTTAGTTTAAGTTATACTGGTTTTTTAAGATAAGGTAGAATAAATTGCATTCTGGCGTTCCCATGTTTGTCTTTAAAGAGAGCAAGACAGTGAGTTTAATTTTTTAAACAGATAAAACTGAGAGCCACAGTCAATCCCAGCCAGCTAATTAACAGATATTTCAACTTGGTTGTCTGAAAAGAACCAACATCTAGACAATGTGACTACTGGTAACAACTTCTAAATAGGTCCATTGTGAGATGGAAACTATAGTCTATACAAATAATAAAAGGATTTTATATGGAAGCAATCAGAAATATTTTCTGTACAGCAGTGAATTTAGTATTTCAGTGATGACAAAATAATGTCTTGGATAGTTTATTAAAACCAGTAATGTAAACAGTAAATAAAAACTCAAAGCTTCTGCAAGCTGTCCTTCAGTATTCTTAAGCATGTAAGAGTGCTATTTGTATTTAAGAATAAGAGGGCACTGCAAAGTAACTCACCTGAAGTAGTAACTCATCTTCTTACAAAGTGTATCCCTTCTTGGTTAACTAGACTTGGTTAACTCACTTTTCAAAAGAGGAAGAGTAGAGTTAATAATCCACAGGTTAAATGGCATGATGATCATGTTGTCAATCTAGATAGATTACCTTAGCAAATTTACAAAGTTTGGTTCAACTCCCTAAGCAGAAGAATCTAATGATATTTGTAATACCATGCTATAGCCAGGATGTCAGTATAGCTTAAGTAACACAGGATATGTGGGAGGCCAGTAAAATCAAGGTCAGACAGGGATACATTAGGTCACTTCAAATATTAGTAAAAGCCTATGTTTAGGAGGTCAAATGAGTAGTAAGTAACTGGTTTAGTGTTATCAGATAGGTGTCTAGATTACTTTATCTGTTTTAACTATATATCCATTGATACAGATCTTAGATGCTTGGCTCATCTGTTGATGCCTTTCTATACATGCCTAAATTAGGGCATCTGTTCTCAAGTTGAATCTTATCCCTTTGATGCAGACATCTGAAGAAGTGATTCTAGCCTAAGCCTATGCACTTAGTTTTGGTACCAAAGACGTCAGGATGGGACTGACAAATATAAAACAGGATTTACAGGACACCTGCACTTTTTTAGTGCACGGTCTGGAACCCAGGTAGAGTATACTAATGAGTCAAACATAATCCTAGATAACTGTGTGTGCATAACTGTGCCTCTTTCCTCCCTAATAAACATCTGGACTCAGGTGAGATGGAACACATGCACAAATTCATAGCAAAATTGTTATTTTAACTATTTGAGGCTATATTTTTCTTTAGTATGAAAAATAAGTATGAATTTAGTTTTGATATAAACACAGTGTGCAAGGGAGTGCTTTTCCACAGAAACTGACATATTATATATTTGGTATTACTTTCATCTAAATGCAAGGCTACTTTTGTTTCTTTTTCTGAGAAACAGTTTTCCCAGCAGTTGAGATTGTGATCTTTTATTCTTTTGCTCTTGAGCTGGTTTCTGTTAAAAGAGAGCTGTACAACTAATAGCATTTTATGGACCCAGGGTTAATAAGCCAAATATCAAGGCAATAGTAATATAATTTTTGTTTAATAGCACTATGGGGTTTTATCACAAGTCAGAAAACAAGTTTGCTTCACATAACTAACCAACAGTACCACTGAAATAATTAAAAGTTCACTACAAAACCATAAATCACCTTTGTGTTTAACAGAAAAGTAATTTCTTAGATACATGTCCTGGTTTCAGCTGGGGTAGAGTCAATTTTCTTCACAGAAGCTAGCATAGTGCTGTGTTTTGGATTTAGTACCAGAAGAATGTTGATAACACGCTGATGTTTTAGTTGTTGCCAAGCAGTGCTCAGACTGCTGAAGGACTTTTTGAGCTTCTCCTGCTCGACCAGGTGCATAACAAGCTGGGAGTACAGCACAGCTAGGACCCAAACTGTCCAAAGAGCTATTCCATACCAATAACGTCATGCTCGGGGGGGTTAGTCAGTTGGATCGGTCGAGTCGGTCGGTCGGTCGCGGGCAGAGTGGTCGCAGCTCGGGCTGAGTGATCGCGGCTCGGGGGGAGTGATCACTGCTCGGGACGGGCTGGGCATCGGTCAGCGGGTGGTGAGCAATTGCATTGTGCATCACTTGTTTTATATATTCTGTATATTTTCTTACCATTATTATTATTATTATTGTTATTATTCTCTCTTATTAAACTGTCTCTATCTCAACCCACGGGTCTTACTTTTTTTTTTTCCTTTTCTCTGATTCTCTCCCCCATCCCACTGGGGGAGGGGGGGGAGTGAGCGAGCGGCTGCGTGGTGCTTAGTTGCCAGCCGGGTTAAACCACGACAATACATGGTGCTAAAAACAGTTCAAATATGTTTTTCTATAAAACTACTATTTAAAGAAAGTATGGTTATTGCTGTGCTGAAAGCAGGAGCTAAATGTCCTTTCACAGTTGTACTCACCTACCTTATATTTATATCATATACTTCATTCAACATATACAGTTGCGCCACTTTCACTTGGAAAATAACACTTTTTGTAGTTACACAAATTTATGTAGAAATATTTACAAAAGCACAGAATTGGAGCCATGTCTGGGAATGAAACAAAGACCAAAAGGTGAAGAGGTGTTGGAAAACACACTATGAACAGAGCAGCAGCTTGTGGCCTTTAATATCTGAAAGATCAGAGCACCTTAATTTAAAATATTCACTGCAAGGATGAAGTAGAAGACTGGGGAATTTACATATATGAGAAGAATGCATCAGATTTAGATATTTGAACTTCTTATGTATTTGTGTTGTAAACATGTACTACAAGTGGGTTTGATCAAGAGTCATTCTCGTTAGTATATCGATGAAAAAGTAGTGTCTTATGTTGAAATTGTGTGCTTTTTCCTATTTTTTTCAGCTTTAATAATAACTTCAAATTTTCTGATGTACTTTGATTTTTTTAATTTTAGTTCATTATTTTATTTAAAAATTTTACAACTTCATTTTTTTAAAAAAAAAATGTTTTTTATCAATGGGTCTATCAGGAAATATAAGTCACAAGCTCAAAACAAGACTATAAACCAGAGCATATAATTTGCTTTATAGGAACCTTCAGAACCAAAGCTCTGAAAAGCCTAAGTTTCTTGATCAAGTTGTCAGAGTGAAAAGTCAAGAAAGAGATTTGTGAGCCTTAATCCTGTTTTGAAACACAAGAGTGTATTTTTATTGTTTAGCTGGAAAAAAAAAAGGAAAAGGACACAAAAATAATTCTCTGAAATGTATTTCTGAAATAAATACAGTAGAAAACTTTCAGTTAGAGAGAGATGGAAACAAGAATGAAGGAGTACTACCTTACAGGTGTTAGTTAAGTTAAGATTATATTTGACAATATATTCATAACAGTTTAAACAATTTCTTACTGAAGAGGGATAACACACATATGAATGTGTATTATATATTGTGTTATATTTGCAGTACAGTAGACCTAGTTAATTAAGCAATAATTTTGAGGAAGTGGATTTTTGCAGTCTCAGAGTTCCAAAATAATGAAAATACAGTGTAAAATAAAAACCCTAAATAATGAGGAAACAATGAAACTTTGTGCTCTTTATTAAATTTAAAAGATCAGTCCATGCAAAGACTCAGAGATATTTAATGACATTTTACAAATATCACAATAGTGAAGCATGTCTGTGCAAAGAACTCAAAAAAGGCATTTTCTGAATCCATTCCACTAAGTTATGGCATTTGTCACTGTCATTGTGACAGCTGTGGTTTAAGATCCCATAAGAAAGGCAGGACTATTTCTTGTTATTCTGTGTCACAACTGCACTGTGTCAGAACTGCTTCTCAGCTAGTTGCAGTAAGTGTGCACGTGTTGGCTGCAGTAAGAATGCATGACCACAGTAAGTAAAGAAGGAAGTAGAAGGTATTTGTATCAAAACACTTTCTAGGTGAATAAAACTTGCTGCTTCAAGTAAGAAGGAATACCTGTTCCATGAGTGTTGTAATTGTATTTAAGGGGGAACATCGCCACTAAAGATGATGAAAACGCTGAGATACTCAACACCTTCTTTGCCTCAGTCTTTGATGGCCTGACAAGTTATCCCCAGGGTACCCAGACTACCGAGCTGGAAGATGGGGACAGTGAGTGGAATAAACCACCCATAATCCAGGAGGAAGCAGTCCTTGACCTACTATGCCACCTGGACATCCACAAGTCTATGGGGCCGGATGGGATCCACCCAAGAGTGCTGAAGGAGTTGGCAGAGGAGCTTGCCAAGCCACTCTCTATCATTTATCAGCATTCCTGGATAACAGGGGAAGTCCCAGATGACTGGAGGTTGGCAAATGTGATGCCTATCTTCAGGAAGGGCCGGAAGGAGGATCCGGGGAACTACAGACCGGTCAGCCTGACCTCGGTACCGTGGAAGATTATGGGGAGGTTCATCCTGAGTGTGCTCACCAGGCACATGGAGGACAATCAGGGGATCAGGCCCAGCCAGCAAGGGTTCATGAAAGGCAGGTCTTGCCTAACCAACATGATTTTCTTCTATGACCAGGTGACCCGCCTGGTAGATGAGGCAAGCTGTGGATGTTTTCTACCTGGACTTCAGCAAAGCCTTCGACACAGTCTCCCATAGCATTCTCTTGGAGAAGCTGGCAGTTCATGGCCTAGATGGATGCACTCTTCGCTGGGTTAAAAACTGGCTGGATGGCCGAGCCCAGAGAGTCGTGGTGAATGGAGATAAATCCAGTTGGTGGCCGGTCACAAGCGGTGTCCCCCAGGGCTCAGTTCTAGGGCCGGTCTTGTTTAATATCTTTATTAATGACCTGGATGAGGGGATTGAGTGTGCCCTCAGTAAATTTGCAGATGACACCAAACTGGGTGGTAGTGTTGATCTGCTGGAGGGGAGGAGGGCTCTGCAGAGGGACCTGGACAGGCTGGATCGATGGGCCGAGGCCAACTGCATGAGGTTCAACAAGGCCAAGTGCCGGGTCCTGCACTTGGGTCACAACAACCCCATGCAGCGCTACAGGCTTGGCGAAGAGTGGCTGGAAAGCTGCCTGGTGGAAAAAGACCTGGGGGTACTGGTTGACAGCCGGCTGAATATGAGCCAGCAGTGTGCCCAGGCGGCCAAGAAGGCCAATGGCATCCTGGCTTGTATCAGGAATAGTGTGGCCAGCAGGAGTAGGGAAGTGATCGTGCCCCTGTACTCGGTGCTGGTGAGGCTGCATCTTGAATACTGTGTTCAGTTTTGGGCCCCTCACTGCAAGAAAGATGTTGCATTGCTGGAACATGTCCAGAGGAGAGCAACCAAGCTGGTGAGGGGTCTGGAGCACAAGTCATATGAGGAGCGGCTGAGGAACTGGGGTTGTTCAGCCTGGAGAAGAGGAGGCTGAGGGGAGACCTGATCGCCCTCTACAACTACCTGACAGGAGGCTGTAGTGAGGTGGGGGTCAGCCTCTTCTCCCTGGTAACAGATGATAGGATGAGGGGGAATGGCCTCAAGTTGCTCCAGGGCAGGTTTAGGCTAGACATTAGGAAAAACTTCTTCACCGAGAGGGTTGTCAGGCTCTGGAATGGGCTGCCCAGGGAGGTGGTTGAGTCCCCATCCCTGGAGGTATTTAAAAGAAGGGTAGATGAGGTGTTTAGGGACATGGTTTAGTGGTGGGATGGCAGTGCTAGGTTAACGGTTGGACTTGATGATCTTAAAGGTCTTTTCCAACCAAAGTGATTCTATGATTCTATTTTAAACAATGTGTGCTAATTCTTTATCCTTCATCCAAACTTACAAGAATTAGGTATATTACAGCATAAAATGCAACAAGCATCACCTCTGCTATGAGTTATTTTTAAACCGCAACAAGGTGAAGGCAGTAGTGCATGAAACAGAAAAGTAGAATGGTTTAGGAGAGTGTGCACATGCAAGTGCAATCTGTGGTAATATGCTCTGCAGTGTGAAATGAGACTGGGACTGGGATGGCCTGGAGGTACCTTAAGAACATGTCATGTTGCGGTAGAAAGGGCATTGCAGTGTGGCATTGTCATTAATGATTGTTCTTTCTACTGTTTTGGTCTTCATGTTCTATTTGTGCATTTTTGACTGAAGTCAATAACATATTTCCAAGAATCAGAAATTAAAAGGCTAACATCAAGACATATGAAAATTAATACAGACAAAGAGACATAATAAAATTATTGTATGGCACTCAACAATGATGAAGAGAATGATCTGCTCTTCCTTCTTCTCTCCTTCACATACAAGGCATTTAACTGCATTTGGGGGATTATCAGGCTCTAGTCCTATCATTTCTGAGACATTCATTGATACCTCAGGGCTCTCATATTTGGCTTATGACCTGGCTCCTTTGTCCACACTGAGCATTGGATACACATTATAAAGAACTAACAAACTTGTCTAATTTTAATCCTAATTGACTAAACAGTGCTGAAATTGAGATGAGAAAAGACAGACAAACTATTAAGGTTTTTCCAGTTTGATGCCAGTAGGAAAAAAAAATATTTCTTAACCCAAATAGATAGTCAGTCACACCACCAGTATCTTCAGGTCATGGCACTATAACATGATAGGGGATGACAAACTAGCAAGAAGCTCTGTGTGTTGTCATCCTCCAGCTCTGAATAATGAAATGACTATGAAATGGAAACCAAAAGTGCACAACTACCATATTGCTTTGACTGGACAGTGTGAATCAGACATCTTGAGAAGAAACAGGAGGGTCTATTCTGAAATGTTTCTCTTTTTCCTAGCTCCTTCCTAAATCCATCCTTTGTAATCCACACCACTGATCAAAGTGGTTTTCATTGTAATGAAGTACTGTTTCTATTTTGCAGAAAGAAATTAGGATTGGAAAACATTTGTCAAAAGTCCTGACACCATACTTTTCTGTGGGGCTAATCTATTTTAGTCAGAAATGGAAGCACAGATTGATAAAGCCATTCATATTTGCAGTTTTAGGTTTTAAATATATTTGTAACTGGTTAATGGAAAGCCATAAAATTGTTTAGTTGCATAAGTAGTCAAACCTTCAATGAGCCAACTGGTTCAGCATGTCTGCACTATGACAGTGATTCCAGAGCCTTTCTATTTCTTGTTCTGTTATTGAAGTACCTTATATTTTTAAGGTTTTTTCCTTGACATATGGAGAAACAAGTTGTGTTAGCTCCTAACTCATTTCTAGCTGATTACTTCTCTTATTCTGTTAAAAAAAAGCAGAGTTAAAATAGATATTTTTGCATTTAATTCTCAACTAAGTTATTTGTTTTCATATGCTGTATTTATTTTCTGCAGAATTTTCTTTTTCTGTCCTTTAGAACACAATCTGGTAACCACTGTAAATCTATGACAATAATTTTTGGCTTGTTTTCTAATAACATCCAAATGTTATACAGCAGCTACTAAAAATTACTGAAAAAGAAAGATAGTGGTTTTGAGAAAGATATTTTCCTCCTCTAGAGTGACATCACCTTAGTGAAAAGGTCTGACAGAAAACTATTGAGCTCTGGATTTTCTTTTTATTGTTCCGACATGGTATTTTTTCAAAGTCAGAATCTTAGCTATGTAAAGACAAAATGTTTCTTCCCATGTATGTCACATCCCTTAATTGCTGGATTAGCCACATTTTAATCTGTTTAGCTGATAAATTTAAGGATTGGTAAATTTGCGAAATGACTGCTTGGAAACAGGCACCTAGTAATCACATTAGAGATCTGAGAATCCTCCCTGTCTCCATGTGACTTTTTTTTTCTTCTGTTGTTGTGTAAGGTTCACATGACAAGGTTTTGGTAGTGGGGGGCTGCAGAGGTGGCTTCTGTGAGAAAAGATCAGAAGCTGTCCTCATGTTGGACAAAGCCAATTTCAGCCATCTCTAAAACAGACCAGCTGCTGCCCAAAGCTGAGCCTCTGGTGATGCCTCTGTGATAACATATTTAAGAATGGGTAAAAAATGCTGTGCAGCAACTGGGGGAGAGGAGTAAGAATATGTGAGAGAAACAGCCCTTCAGAAGACCAGGTCAGTGAAGGAGGGGGAGGAGGTGCTGCAGGTGCTGGAGCAGAGAGTCCCCTACAGCCTGTGAGAAGACCATAGTGGAACAGATATCCACACTACAGACTGTGGAGGACGCCAGAGCAGGAGGATGTACTCTGTAGCTCATGGAGAACCCATGACAGAGCAGAGGCCCATGGAGAGTACACCACACAGAAGGTTTTCTGGCAGGACCTGTAACCCTGTGGGGGACCCACACTGGAGCAGTCCTTGAATAACTGCAGGCTGTGAGAAGGAAGGACTCACGTTAGAGAAGTTAATGAAGGACTGTCTCCCACGGGAGGCACCCCAAGCTGGAGTAGGGTAAGAGTGTGATGACAAAGAGGCATCAGAGACAAAGTCTTATGAACTGACTGCAACCCCCATTCCTCGTGTCTCTGTGCCACTTGGTGGGAAGGAGGTAGAAGAGTCAGGAATGGAGCTGAGCCTGGAAGAAGGAGGGGGTGCAGGGAGGGAGAGGTATTTTTAGTTTTGTTTCTCACTATTTTACTCTATTTTTAATTGCCAATAAATTAAATTAATTTTCCTAAAGATGAGTGTGTTTTGCCCGAGACAGTAATTGGTGAGTGATCTTTCTGTCCTTATCTACACCCAGGAGCTTTTCATCTTATTTTATCCTCTTGTCCTGCTGAGGAGGGGGAGTGAGAGAGCAGCTTGGTGTGTACCTGGTGGCCAGCCAAGGTCAGCCTACCACATCATAGCATGGTATATATAGTATATACAGTATGGCATTATAGGAAACATACTTTGTCATTTTAGATATGGCTGGAGTGGAAATGTTCAGATTGCTTTTTATTATGGCTCTTTCTTTGCTTTAAGCACTAGTGAAATCAGAGAGATCCAAATTTTTTATATGAAATAATTAAGGCTTACCATCTACTTCCATTAGTTTTTCAAGCTGTATTTAGGTAGGTGAAAATCAGTATCTTTCCTAGTCTTTCTATAAGTAGTGAGTTCATTATGTGCTAACTTGGAAAAGGTGACAGTTTTAGGAAACCTGTCTCTCCTTCTGCTCTGTCTTCTTTCTTTCATTCTCCCTCAAGTTCATGAGCTACAAATTGTTTCACTTGATCTCATTGCAGTAGGGTCATTTGGTAGACCACGAATAGCTGTTCAAGGGCCCTTTGCCTGAAGTTCTGTGATGGGTTTATGGGATATGGGCAAATGAGCTCAGAGTGAATGACGACTGCAGAGATTTTCTTGGGCACTTCAGAGGCTTTGGGGTATCTGGTGGGACCAGACACATATTATGTGCATCAAGGAAGCCCCCGGGGGGACTCTGGAGCTTACTTTAGGGCCTACAGTGTTAAGGCAATCCAACCTGGTGTACTTCAAGAGGGCAGCTTTCAGGAGCAGCTCCGTAGCAGTGAAGTTGCCTGTGACTATATCTAATACATTTCACTGCTTTCTAAGTGCCAAAGAGGGAGAAGCTTTACCATGAATATGGTAGATTGTTATGGTTTTCTAATGATTACAAATGGAAAATTTTGCAATAAAATGGTGTTTTGCACTATTCAGATTTCAGGACAAATCACCAAGTGTAGCCTAAAGGAAGGCCCAGATTACAAAACTTATGAATCAGTGCCTATATTTTCAGTGTACAGCATGGCAAAAGCTTAACATCCTGAAAAGATAACTCCATATTCCTAAGTGATTTAGAGCTGTTAAACATTTAAAGCAGCAAATGGCTAACTAAAATAAGAATATAAATGTGACATCATCCAGATAAGACTTGCAGAGTCTTAGAAGACACTTAGAAGACACTAGAATCAAGTGTTGGGGAAGATAGACCCGAAATTCAGTGAAGTTAATATAACAAAATAATACTGTACAGAACTTCCTAAAAGAAATTACTGTGAGGCATAGTGTTACCATCCCTCTTTGAGGGATTAGAGTCTTGAAAGCTTACTCTGAATTTTATAGCTTACATCCATTTTCAAATTAGAAACATATAAGTGCAATGTTTTTGAGTCAGGGAAAATATGATATTCAGTGTGTTAATATATTAATACAACATTCAGTGCAAGTAGTACTTCAGAAGTACAAAATAATACTGTACAGAACTTCATAAACTTATGCAATCCAGGCACCTTTAACAATGCACATAACACTCCTTAGAAATGTAGCCCAGAAAATTAGTGAGTACTTGAGTGGATGTGTGGAAGTTAAATTATAGCTGCACACTGTTTTTTCCAAGGTCAGTTAGCAAAAAGTACACATAGTCTTGAAAATTATATCTGTTATAAAAAAATATTGTATCTGTTATAAATTATAAAAATTATATGTTATAAAATTATATCTATCATAAAAAAAAGTTGTCAGAAGCATCAGAAGAATCATATAACTTTAACATGCAAATTTTAAATGGAAACTTGTGTCTCCAAGACATGGGGGAAGGGCCAATGTATTCAAAAAATTCTCAAAAGATGGTTACTATTTTTAATCTGAAGAAGCATTCAAAGTTTCAAGTACTTTCAGCTAATGGAAAAGTTTGAGTTCCACAGAGCTTGTGGGTTGCTGTTCTCTGTGACATATATGTTCCTGATGTTCCATAGGGCATCTCCTTCTGCAAGAGAGCATGCCCTCCTTCTGTGGGAAAGGTAAAGGCCAGCATTCCTCCTTAGTGCTAGGAAGCAGAAATAAAAGCCGACTGACTGAAGCTGATGTGCTTACTAATTCAGTCTTAAAATGTGGGCTTTTATGAAGACACGGTTTCTTGCAGAACAAATAAAATCTCTTCAGTGAAGGGTGATGATTATTTCTCTTTCACTTCAGAGAAAGACTTTAGTAACTCAAATTCACCACAAAAAGCAGTAATAATCACCCTTCACAGATGAGAGATCCTGTAGATATAAAATGCACTGTTGTCACCTCTCTGAATCTTCAGCTGTGGAGTTGACAAGGAAAGAGAAAGTCTAAGATTTCCCTTCCATGTAGACACAGCCTAATTCTTTAAAATATCTTCTTTTCTTCCACCACCCCCCCCCCCCCCTTTTCTCTTGTAGCCTTTAAAGTGCAGATCTAGATGCAGCTGCAGGAGGAGATGTCTATGTTGTAGGGAAAGGTAAGGGATTGTCTAAACAGAATCTCCTGTTGACCAATGGAGCTTCCTAAGAGGTCTGGCTGAAGGTCCTTTTTTACTGTGCAAGGTCTTCTTTGTCTCCCTTTGATTTCTGTGGCAAGTAGTCATGCCACATGGGTGGCAGAGTATCTCAGTGTTAAGGACACCTCCTCCTTCTATTGGGATGAAACAGTTTCCAAAACAAAACAGCAGCCTGACATCAAAATTAAAATTCTTTTGACAACCAGCATAAGCAGCAGGTGTAAATAAATGGAGGTGACACCCCTAGTGTTTTGGAGGAACTTCACAGATTCTTTGAATTGTATGTAACAGCCAATTTCCTAACTTGGGGGCTTGCATGTGGTAACTCTTTGGCATACTCTGGAGGAAAAGAAGGTAACATATTAAGTGGGCATATAAATTTTCCAGCTGCTGGAAAGTCTTCTGCTCTGCACAGAGGGGAATTGGGGCCTTACCTTTCCTGAATTTAAATAAATAAATAAGTAAATATAAATATATGTCTTACAAAGTTATTGTGTGGAAGTTTTCAAACTGTATAGTTATAAGTTTCTGTGACAATACAATTTAACAATGTAATTAGTTTTCTCTTTTTCTGCTAATTACAGGGTACTTTCAATCCTGAACTTTGATTAAGCACGGGATGTGGATGAAGGCCTATGAATCTTTAACCTTCAAATTCTCTAACTGTATTTTTATTTCACCCTGTGTCAAGACATTTAACATTGGGGAATATTTTTTAACTGTGTTACTAGAAAAGAAACATTCACCTGTCCTTCAAAAATTATCTTGTGATGATTAGTCAATGTTTATAGGGCATTTTTGAGATTTTCAGCACCAAATACAAATTAAGCACTATTATTTCTTTGTCTATACTTGTAAAAGTTTTCCTCTCTTTCTAAGCCTTTGAGGGAAGTTAGTAAGATCAAAGCCTCTTTAAGAAAAGTCTTTAGGAAAAACTTTAGGGGAATTATGAGGACTGCATGTTTTTAACAGCTAGATAACTGTTTCCCCTTAATTCTCTCTCTTCATGGCCACTGGTGTCCCACTCTTTTTTCCATTATGATATGACACTGATGTAACCAAGCTGCAAGAGATGACACAACGTAATGAGTTATTTTGCATGTTATTTGAATTGCTTCAATTTCCAACAGCTTTTGTGGACTGCTGCCATGTTTCTTGATTCAGCTTGGAGAATTAAATTCAAAGCTGGTCAAAACTCAGAATTCTGTGAGAAAAAATCAGCGGTTCTCATTTCAAAAGTTAACCCTTACAGTAATTCCTTTAAGAAATTTGTAACATTAAGAAATATCTCTTGTTCTGAAAAATTTTGAATCAAAGAAAAGTTGGTTTGTTGTTTTTTATTTTAAGATATATAACTGATTGAATTTTCACTATTTCTTAACTAGTCTGTAGCAGCAGTACATAAGACATAAAATCATAAATGACCACTGATATGCCACAGTATGATTAATAATTTAAATTGTCTTTTAAAATAAATAACAAAGAAATAAACATACCTGATACATACTTTGAAAAATTAACCTTATTTTCTTCATAAAAATTATTTCTGTTTGTATTGAAAAAGTCTGGCAGAAATGAAAAGAAAGTAACTAGGAAAAAATATAGCTGTCTTCAGTTTTCTTGTTTGATCTTCCAGACATTTTCCCATGTCAATGAAAATAGCCTAAATGGATTTTTCCCCTCCCATACCAAAGCCAAGAGTATTGGTGGCTGCGATAATTTTGTTCCTTCCAGTAATGAACTACTCTGGGGAAGGAAGAAGCCTCTGGTTATATTATTTAAAAGCTAAATAAGCTGCCATCTATGGAAGATATAAAGTTTTCATGAGTACAGCTCCGTCTTTTACAATATGTATAAAATGAGACCTGAGGAGGTTTTTGTAAGACAAGAAGCAAGCCAATGGCTCTTGAGGAAGGATGGTTACTAGAGCAACCTACTAAATGTTGCTTTATACTATCAACTAAACATATAACTTGCACTGCTTCTGATAACTTTTTTTTTCTTATAACCCAGAGTTTATTTATATGGAAATCTTGTGGCATGTTCTGGAATGTTGAAAAATGTGTAACTTCATGACAACTACCTACAGCTAAGGAGGGCCATGGCTGTGATCCTGGAACTTGAACTAAGAAGATTTGTCTTAATGGGAATTTAGGCTTTAATGGGAAGATTTTAGGCTTTCTATGTCATGAAAAGATCAGAAAATGGAGGGAGAGAATATACACTTCTTTGAAATAAATATAATACCCCTTTATTAGTTTGGAGGTTAGGTTCCTCAGTACTCCTAAGATACTTGAATAGACTGGAACTTTATATTTTAAAATGCTTCCTCATTCTCAACTAAAATACAGTCTTAATATGTACCTCAGGCATTCACATCTTATCCAACTTCTGGACATAGAAGAACTAACAAGACCCTTAGCACTGTGGTGGGTTGACCTTGGCTGGATGCTAGGTGCCCACCAAGCCACTCTACCACTCCCCTCCTCAGCTGCACAAGGGAGAGAAAAATAAATATCGAAAGGCTCATGGGTAGAGATAAGGACAGAGAGAGACCATCCGCCAGTTACCATCATGGGCAAAACAGACTCATCTTAGTGAAATTAGTTTAATTTATTACCAGTCAAATAAGAGAAGGAGAGACTAAAAAAAAAACCCTGAATCTTAAACCACCTTCCCCCCACCCCTCCCTTCTTCCCAAGCTTAACTTCACGCCCACTTTTCTCTACCTCATCACCCTCAGTGGCACAGCAGGGTGGGGAATGGGGGCTGGGGTCAGTTCATCACATGCTGTCTCTGCCGCTCCTTCCTCCTCAGGGGGAGGACTCCTCACACTCTTCCCCTGCTCCAGCTGGGGATCCCTCCCACAGGAGACGGTCCTCCATGAACTTCTCTAGCATGAGTCCTTCCCACAGGCTGCAGTTCTTCACAAACCGCTCCAGCGTGGGTCCATCCTTTCCATAGGTGCCATCCTTCAGGCACAGACTGCTCCAGTGTGGGTCCCCCACAGGGTCACAAGTTCTGCCAGCAAACCTGCTCCAGCACGGGCTCCTCTCTGCACAGGTCCACAGGTCCTGCTAGGAGTTTGCTCCAGCATGGTTTTCCCATGGGGTTACAGCCTCCTTTGGGCATTCACCTGCTCTGGTATGGGGTCCTCCACGGGCTTCAGGTGGATATCTGCTCCAGTGCAGACCTCCATGGGCTGCAGGGGGACAGCCTGACTCACCATGGTCTTTACCACAGGCTGCAGGGGAATCTCTGCTCCAGCTCCTGAAGCATTTCCTGACCCTCCTTCACTGACCTTGGTGTCTGCAGGGCTGTTTTTTCTCACGTCCTCTCACTTCTCTCTCTCCAGCTACTGAGCCACATCAAGTTTTTTTTCCTTCATAAATATGTTATCGCAGAGGTGCTACCACCATCACTGATGGGCTTGGCCTTGGCCAGTGCTGGGTCTGTCTTGGAGCTAGCTGGTATTGGCTCTGTTGAACACAGGAAGGAAAAGCTTCTAGCAGCTTCTCACAGAGGCCACACCTGTAGCCCCCCCATCAAAACCTTGCCACACAAACCCGATACAAGCACTGAGCATACTATGAACACATCTCTGTGGGTCTTCCTCACTAAAACAGGACTGTTAACTGAGTAAAATGAAATCCTTCCCACCACGCAACTGGTACAGTTCAAAGCTCTAACAATCCTTTTTAAAATCCCAAAAACTAAACTCCAGTAAGCTATAATTTAGGTAAGAAGTGTAGATAATACAACAGTTAGACAGGACAGGAGATAGAAACTGCCACTTCTGATAGAGCCGTCATAATAGGTCTCATTGTTATATTGCACTAATTGTTCTAGCCCCCATTTTTCTCATATCTGACCTGTGTGTTTTCCTTTTAGAAAGAACTCTTGTTGTGCTTGTCCTGCATCTGCTTGTGTATTCAGCGTGGACAGTTCCTCTCTTTGTTTTGCCAGTTGTTTTTGGCCTCAGTCAGAGACAGCTTTTAAGTTAAATGGCCATCTGGCAACTTCACTCCTCTTCAAACTTCTCTGAAAGGAAACTCATTTAGCAGGTGCACACTAAGCCATTGGCAAGTTATTGACAAATGAAAAAAAGAGGTCAGCCTAGACTGACATGAGCACCCTTCTGAGCAAGAGCATTATATGCCTTATAAAACAGAAAATTGACAGTCAGAGGACACAGTCTCAGAAGCCAGACACATATTTCTAGATGTGCTATTTCTTTTTTTTTAAACTACAATGATTAGTATGTCAGAAATAGAAACCAAAGACAAAGATGTACGAGTACTGGGTTTTCCATTTGTACTTTTTTACTCTATTACATAAAGCACTTGTCTGAAAAAAAAAGAAAAAAGAAAAAGAAAAGAGAATCATCTAAATGGGACACCTTCAATTACACTGAATTTCTGAGTTAAGCACTTCCAGGTATGTAAACTACCTATAAGACAGAATGTGTCCAGTTATTAATGAAAGATGACTAGGAACAGGCCATCTGAGTTTGGTAGACAAAATGTTTTTTAGAAAGGTTAAGGTAGGGAGAAGAAAAAATAGAGAACAAATGGGGGGGGAGGGGTTAGGTAACAACTAGTATAAGAAAGAGTACCTTTAATCATGCAGATAGCAGACTCTGATCATAGAAAGTACAGTTTTAGGTGAAGTGATTATGTCATTAGGTACACTGTTTTCAGTGAGTGAGTCAAACTTTAATAATAATTGGGCAGCACTTCAGGTTCTGACTTTTGGAGTATGTTGGATCAGATCCTGTGGGCTGTTTTTAAATTCTTAGGCACTAGAACTGTGATTCAGACACTCAGCTATTTGCTTCACCTAATGAAGAAAATCAGATCCTCTTGTAATAGGCATGCATTGACACTGAGGAAATAAAACAATTGCTGTCATGCTCTTCTAGGATGTTACAGAGACATCTAATATCAAAATCCTGCCTAATATTTCTCTTAAGTCCATGACTAGAAGAAGTATTTTGAAATTTCTGAGCTGAATGAGATCATTTGGAGCTGTGATTCATTCCTAAACACTGAGTGCTTAGAATTATGCACAAATGTCTCCAGATGATCTAAAGAGAGCAGAATATTGCATAAAACTTCATTTAGAGTATAATTTAAAAATGTTTACAATGCACAGATACAGTCTGAGACCTGACACTGGCAGGATTACGATCAGTCATGGGAATACATATGTCTTGGTCTCTGAAGGATCAAAGCATATAAGCATTTTAAACAACTTGAATATTTTTCTGTTTAGAGACAAATATCATAGGCACAAGAATAACTTCTCCTAGTTATAAGCAAACACAATTTTTGAATAGGAAAAGGATGGTATCATGAAGACAACATTTATACCTTTCAGACTCTAATCTTTTGTGCTGCTCCAGTTTGTGGTCATGTTACTACTAAAATCCTAACCTGTGACCTTGAAACAGAACTATTTGCTCTAAAGTAAGAAATGTCTTAGAAAACCAAGATTAATTTTTCACCCAGTATTTATTTTCTCTGAAGCTGGTACTTCATTCTCAGGGCTTCATTTTGCTCCATAGTTGTTTGTCTTGTTTCATAAGAGTCCTTCTGAAGAGAAAAAGACTACACTGTGTGAGACAATATACAGCAGAAAGCACTAAGCCTCAACCAGGCCTAGACCTGTCTTTACAACAGAACTTCAGGACAATCAAATATACAGGAAAGTTTTAGTTACCTCATTTTTAGAGTGTTAACTGTATAAACACTTGAGTGGGTATACTTTTCATCTTAATGATGGCCAGCTGAGAACAATAGATCTTTAGCTGTAGCATTTCCAAGTATGATTTAATACACTTGATGCTGTGAAATTAATCCAAATAGCTTAAATATATTGTTGTATTTTTTCTAATGGGTAGAGTTTATATTGGTTGCATACTATCTCTGATAAAGATTTAGCTAAAGCAAATCTGAATATGTCTTCCTACCAAAACCAGTGATTATTTATATTAATATATTGTCCATGTGCTAAAAATGCAGCTTTGGGAAACTTAAAGATCATGTTTGATATGCAATTTTTTACTCAGAACAAAAATGTTATTAAGTATTATATCATTCAGTTCAATAGTTGATCAAGCAGTGTGACTCATTTTTCCATGTTTGATCATCAAGGGTAATTACATCTATGTCCCTAACAAAAGTCCAAAAGTATGCAAGTGATGGAAATAAGAAGCTTTTTCAGAACTGAAGAGAATACTGAAGAGAATATATGGGGGATTACTCTAAACACTGAAGCCCCAGCACTGCTGTTTGGACTATGCCTTAAATTGTAGGGAGGAGAGATTTAGCAGCTCAAGGGGCATGTGCTTGTAAGGTTGCAATTAAAATATAATTTGCTATTAGCTTTCCATGTGGCTTTTTATTTCCAATCTTCTAACCAATATTCTATCATTATTTTTTGCTTCTGAGGAATCTTTTCCTAGTTTTACTATAAGGCTTCTCTGTTGAGAGGGACAGGTTGAGTCATGGTGAGACTGAAAAACCTATGTTGTGTTGTTTTCATGGAAGTAGCAAATCCAAGCAAAGTAGTGTGTGCCGGCATCCTGTATTGACTTGCACTTGTGCCCAGGGAATTAAAGGAGCTGAAAAATATTTCCTGCTAAACTGCAAAGCAGCAACTTGGGAGCTTAAATTGCCCCTACTGTGCTGACTTCTGGGAAGGCATTTCCTGTGGCAACTGTAAGCTATTGCTTGCTTCTCTCCAAGGAGCAGGTGGCTGAGAGACAGTTCTGGATCTGGATGTACCTCTGATGATTAGCTCACTCTCCTCTCTTGTCTTGTCCTCTTCACTTCTGGTTCAGTTCCATTCTACTTGCTGAACTTATCTTACCTATTCTTTCACTCACTGAAAGATTATATGCTTGCTACAGGGAATGTTTATATTGATGAGGTTGAAAAATGTATGATTTACTTGTCACATATAGTGCAAAAGCACTGTCATACAGCCTGACAAGATAAGCTGTTTTTTGCATCTGTAACCTGTTGCTCAAAAGAGCAACGATGGAGAAAGGTCATTCTGAGGTATCTGGATTTGGCACCTCAACACATGGCAGTGCATAAGAAAAGTATTTCTATAGATTCCAGTTCTTTACATCTACTTCCCTATGCCCTCCTGATTTTGCACTACTTTAAAACACAGTCCTCCAGAAAAATGAAGCATTAGGATTTTCACTAGTCCTTTTTTGGGGAAGCAATAATCATTGATTTGGTGTGAGACTACACACAGTGACCAGTGAGACTGTGTGGCCTGCTATTTGTCAGAAGTTATAAATTGGTTGACAGAGAAAAATCTGAGTGTGTAGAAGTGGTTTCCACAAGGAACTGTTGCAGGCAATTATGATATTGTACACATTTCTCAATACCATCATAGGATATTATTTCTCCATAACAACTCCATTTACTGCTTGTTAAAATTCTACTTCAATGACATCTTATTAATATACTCAGCTTTTGTAAAAAGACTAGGATAACTTACATGTTTTCTAGCAAGGCATACCTGAAGCGGTTATGAACTACTCCCTCAATTTGCATTTAACATTAATACAATTCATCAGTAATATACAGCTATATTTATGAACACAGAAAGTTATCAAACATACAAGTATGTAGCATGCAATTACAATGGACTTAAATGTCTACTAATCTTTCAGGCTTTATTGGTAATTAATATAACTATTAAGACTGTGATGTTATTTATTGTAAACTGGTAAAAAATATCTTTTTACTTTTTAAAAAAATATTTTGTTTTAAACACACTCATAGTGAGATCACTAGTACTGAAACAATTTGTTTACATGGGACCAGAAACCAAAGTTCTTAAGTCTATATTTATCTATTCATTGATATTTTTTAGCAAAAGTTAATTGCTCAGTTTTTGCAATTCCAGTTTTATGATTTTTTCTTTGTAACTAAGAGAGAAAAAAATAATCTTATAATCACTTATTGGGGACTTCTAAACTGTTATTATCGAAGATCTCTGTATTACTCAAACCCATATTCATGGAGCTCAGGTCTTAAAAACACATTGTGATTCACATTCATATTCCTTGTTTCACAAGCTACATTATTTCACCCCACATTGTTGCCCATTCAGTTCTGAGCCAGTCAAAGGCATGACAGTATTAGAAGATTTTTTATTATTATTATTTATAAGAAATCATTTAGGAAATAATGTGGTGTTGGGAAAGGATAAAGTATTCGGGTATAACTGTGGTTGCCACTTTTTCTTATATAGACATTTTATGTCTAATTATACATGTAGGAGGCTATATGAATTTGGTATACAAATATTTGGACAAGAATGAGTGATGTGGAAAAACTGTGGTTCATAGAATAATGCTAAAATAATGGTGTTGAAATGGAAGGATTGTGTGAGGCAGTCAAAATATAATTGGCATTTCTTGTTGATCACTGTGAAAATCAGTTTGCTTAGAAATGGTTTGTATGATACGAAAAAGGTTAACATAGGAATCTTGGTGCCCAGAAATGAGGACTACGGTTGTGTCAAGCCAAGTCAAACTAACCCTAGGTAACAAGATTTAAATGACAAGGTACTGTGGAGACTGCCATAAAGAATAAAAATGCAAAACTTGGAAAATAAAATAGCTGTTTTGGCCACATTAGGTGAATTCATAAACGGACAACTAGAACAAGGTATTTGTGGGGGAGGCAGTAGGAACTAAAGAGGGTAAAGCTGTGGTGATGAGGAAAATCTACAATTCTTCAAAGCCAAACCCTGAAACCAGAAACATGAGTTCTCTCAGAGAGAAATCTTGGTGGTAAAATAGGAGAATCTCCTGAAGACTCCCAAAAAAAGGAGAAGATTGTCAAAATATATGCAGAACAGAGAGATAAGAGTGAAGAACAATGCACAAAAGCCTAGGATAATCATAATGAGCTTTGGCTTTTAAAATGTTGATAAAAGGTAGTCATATTTTCTATTTCAGCATTTCTATGCCACAGTGGTATAAACAGTTTGGGATACTGAAGGGACAAGAAAGGAAAACAAAATGTTCTTCCAACTTCACAGTTTAATGAAATCTGATACTGAAAGCCACTCAGCACAGAAATTAAAAACATATGTAAATAAACTTACTTTCTCTGAGGAACATTGTCAACAGTTACATGCTCACCGAGGTCAGACAATAGTTCAGAAGAGCCACAGTTTCTGTATTCTACAAACATTAGACTTTTTGCAATAATTGATGGCTTGGAGTTGTGCCTGCAGCAATCCCATATATAAAATATCACTTTCTTACCTGAAACACGGGATCAGTGAATCTTAGTTTCTTCAGAAACTAAAGCAAGCAACCTATATCTGAAATTCTACCATATTCAGACTTCACATTGCATGAATGTTATCTTGCCACTAAATGTTAAATTTGGTGCTGGGCTACTTGGGTGAAATCTCTGATGCATTCGTGTGGATTTACTCTTTTGTTGATGCTCCAGCACTGTAAAACTTAGCACCCTGCTCTTACTGTCATATGTGTCTTTTGTTTTGATAGTGAGAATGAAGATGTATTAAGTTTTATGGTAGACTCACGTAATGGAATCCATAAAGGGAAAAATTTAGAGGCATTGGTGACTCCTCAAGCAATATTCTTACTTTGACACAGCAATATTCTTACTTTGACACCTCTGTTGAAGTATTTCATAATAACAAAGTGACTATGACTCAGGTAGAAAAAAAAGAAAGCCAGAAGAGAAGACCATTTAATGATACAAGTAAAAATGTTATCTGGATTTTTTGCTGCAGATACATAACCTATTTTAACCCAATGGGTTTAGAATAGAGATTCTGATGCTGGTATACAAGGGAGCTCAAAAAAATGCTAAATAAAAATAATGTGTTTGTTTTACATTGGTGTTCCTTATGCATTTCAGTTTAATGGAATAATTCCAGTTACTGCAATAATTAGTATTTCATAACAAAATCCATTCTGCAGTAAATCCAGCTTTCATAAGACCTTGGGCTACACTTATTTTTATACATGTACCCGATACATTAAAAATGTTGAATATACCCCCATTGCATTTCTTTATCTTTCCCATGAATAGTATTCAGCTCATCCCAACTCATCCATTTAGGGGTCACATGTGAAATAAGTCTCTAAGGTTCTTTCACAGTTCATACAAATTTAGTTATTGTGGTCAAAAAGTTATTCAGTTCACACCTAAATTAGACAGGGAATGGCAGATTGGTTTCATTGCTCTTTATCCAGTGTTCTTGAGCAGAGTTGTGTTACAGAACGACAAGGAGGCATTTAAAAAATGTCATGGTATTTAGTTCAGTTAGTTTATAGCACACACTTGATTGGTCCTTGACTGGGAACTCTGGTTTTGATTGTTTGCCCCTTATGCACAGCAAGCCAACCACTGCAGATACCGTGAATTTGCACAATTCAGCAGTCTTTCATGGTTGCTTGTTGTGTCTGCCTCCTTTCTACTGTGCAGCAGGGCTGGAGGTTTTAGGTGTTTCTTTGAAGAGAAAGCTAAAATGCTGCAAGTGACTTGACTTAGAAACAGTCTTTAATTGCCCCAATTGTCTTTGGTGGGTTTCTCTTGTGAGAGAAGTTGCTGAGGATTTAAAAATATTTGTGGGCTGTCTTCTTTCTTTCTGATACATGGGAAGGTGTTAGCGATGCTATTTTTTAAGCCCTGGATGGCCGTCTTGTTCTTCTTATGCCTTCTACAGTGAAACCTTTTTAGCAGGATAGCCCTTTATTTCAGTTCCTTGAGCAAAATGCCCTTGGACTGATCTACAAACAGACTTTCAACCAGATTCTCCAATATGATCTTTTTATAGTCTAGTGTAATGGTCAGAGCATCCATTGAGAATGTGGGAGATCAAAGTTTTTATTCTGCCTGAGGAAGTTCAGATTCATCCTATTTCCTGGTGGGTCAGCTAATCAGTAGGCTACAGGGGTTTTGGGGATGTTCCTTATTAGAAGCAATCACTATTGCTCCAGCTGAAACTTCACAGAGAATACAAGAGTCATTCAGAGATAGGAAACAGAAGGATTAATAGTCTTTGTTGTATGATTTACTAAGTATTCACATGGAAAGAGCAATAAAGCTTTACTGGCTGATCCTAGGATTGTTCATGTATTTCATTTGTCCAAACTACCAGAGGAAAATGTGTAAGAAAGTGAGGAAGCAGGGACAAGCACTCAGAATGCTTGCATCTGTAAGTAGCAATCCTAAAGGGTAGATGACTGTACTATATATCCTTCTACTTGCTTAATGTTTTGTTCAGCTATTGATCCAGATGTGTAATGGATTTTTAGAAAAGTAGTACTTCACATTTCTTCACACTGAAGAAAAGGTGGTGGTGGTGTTTTTTTTCCTCTGTCAGTGTTTTGGGGCTAGGCTGACTTCAAGAAAGATCTCTTTTGTTTCTAAGCATCCAGAAGTCTTTATAGATAAAGATAACATGAAACACTTACTATTAGTTATTTTTAGTGCTACTGATTTTTCTGTCACCTTCTGATAATGAGAGGATAACCGTAAGTCCACCACAACTATATAGCTAGAACTAATCAAGCAGGAAACATAGTGTAACACAGTAATTCTTTGGCTTTATTTCAGTGTGATGGGTTGAATTTATTGCAGTAATCAGCACAAGAGTGTTTTCTCCTTAAATTACTTCCATTTCTACTAGACTCTCCTTTTGTGTTGTGAAAGACTTGTATCAATAAAGAAATAGTTCTTGTCTTAGGCAACACTGTGCTTTGGTTTATGCTAATGAGTTAGGGAGCTATTATCATTAATTTGCTTACTTACACATGAGGCAGAATGTTGATATGAACAATTTTCAGAATAGGACAGAGCCTGTTGGCCCAGGCAAGTCCCTGCCTCTCAGAACTTATCTCCTGGAGAAATATCCTGGGAAATAGAATTGGTCAAAGAAACAAAGCAAACAAACAAACAAAAAAAACCCTACCATATTTGTGTTGCAAAACCTAGTCTTGGCAAAACAAAACAAATTTTTTAAAAAAGGCATTTTGGAACAATTCTACTAAAAGACAATACTGATTTGAGACAGAGCCTGGGATAGGGGAGCTGACGTTTTGCCCTGGGAGGTGTGGTTGCTGATGTCTCCACTGCGTGAGGGCAAGAGACCAGTTCCCCTGCGCATCCAGGTGCTCCCAGGTATGACATGGCTCAAAGTATTTCTTTCAGACCTGCCTTTATGACACTTGATGGGTTTAGTTTTCCAGAGAGTCTTCTAGTTAAAGACATCATATAAAGTTTCTTTTTTTTCTTTTTTTTTTTTTTGGGGGGGGTGTGTGGGACAAGACAGACAAAAATATCTTATATAGAGCCTTTATTTGCACTTGAAATCAAAGGTTAAGTTACATTTTAGGTGGTTTTTTGTAGTTTGCTTGGGTTTTTCCTTCCTCATTTAATTTTTTTTTATTTTCATTTCAGTCAGAAATGAAAGCTTTTTCCAAGATGTTAGAAATTTCCACACAGGGAAATTTTGACCACCTCTCTGGGGAAGCACAGCTGTATCTTTGCAGACTGAATTGGCAGAGATACCAAAACAATGATTCAATGGACTCTCTTTCAGACACTTATTCATTCTCTCCAAGTAAAATCACAGAGGAAAAAGCCAGAGTTTCTCCATTTGATAATTCCCCGAAAAAAAAATTTTTTAAAAGTCCATGAGATCTGAATTTTGAAATACTTTTGTGCATTTAAATATATATTAGGATCAGAAAAGTCTTAATTAGAAACAAAACCAACAGACAAACCTGTAATACTTAGGTAAAAGAGGAAAAATTAAAAGCAGAAAGAACAAGTGATGGAGTAAAATTCTCATGACAGTAGAGGAACTGGTTACAAGACACACTTTGATAATTTTAAGCTAACCTTATAGACACAACAAAGGTGAGTATAAATTTCAGATAGAAATAAAGATAAGAAACTATTTCAGAATTTTCAGCTTACTCGTTGCTAGCTCTACTTTGACCAGCAGCACATGGAAAAGTAGTATTAAAATAGGAAAACTAATTGTGCTTTACAAAAGATACTATAAAATCAGGGAGATGTATTGTTACTCTCCTGCAAATTAGTTATCTTAAGTTTCCCTTAACGTCTGTTTCTCTTTCTTATTTCTTCATCCTTTTAGATCTGCTAGCAGAAATTTATGGCAACCGAGATTGATTAGGACCACAGCTTTTACTAATAAATATCATAGAACTAAATGAAACAATACCATCTACTTCTGTATTCAAAAGATTATTTTTAATTCCTTCTATTTTTTTAAGTAATTTTTTTTAATTTTTCTTCCTGGTCAAATAATACGTAAAGGAACAAAATCTGACTCCTATGCATGTAGTAATTGTGCATCTACTTAATTTCATTTTTACTCCTGGACTGTTTTCTACAGGGCTTGCCTCACAAGTTTTCTTACATTTTCTCAACTTTCCCAGTTCTTTTGTCTTTTTTTTTTCCTTGACCTTCAACATGAAGGCTTACTGTTACTAATCATGTGTCTTTCTAAATGTTCTAAACCCTTTATTTTCTACAGGCATTAGAAGCTGTTGCATAACTCTCACTTATGATCTCTGTCATGCTTTACATTTCAGGATTACAGTTCTGGAAAATATGGCATAGATGAGTTTTGATATCTTAGTTCTTTGCTTGTCTAGTATTCTCTACAGTTTATTTTCAACAGTTTTGTTCATACATAATTTCAAATATGGTATTTTTTCTCTTTTGAATTTTATTCTAAACTCTTTATTAGTTTCCGATTACACTTCAGCATTTGTACATTCCTACCTTTTTCATATCTGTAAAGAATCATTGGTCTTACAGGTAAAACAGGATGGAAATATTCCATTGAACTATTTTAACAGAAACCATGGACTCATCAAAAAACAATTCATCTTAAGAGAAAGCCTTCATTTAAGTTAGTGTCCTAATAAAAGAAAAAGAAAATTGAGAGGGAAAAGTAAAGACTTTCTAAAACATTCTATTCTAACTTCTTAAAGTAAAAGTTTCATTTGTCAATTTGTAATATCTTCCTTCTGAGGTTGGCATTAAGTTATATTAAGAAAAGTTAAAGAATAAGTATTTCAGACTTGAAATTTTTCAGCTACCTTGATCAATTTTTCTAATTTGGAGTGTGTTTATGAAAACCTAAGAGAGCAATTTCCTGTCCCATTTCAGGATGGAAAAAAAGAATCATAATCTAAAGAACCTTCATAGAGCAGGAATGCTTTTTCTGTGCAGAAATAGGTCAAAATAGGCAATTACGGCCAAAAGTACAGTATCACAGCTGAATGTGGTGCAAACTTTGGCACCTCAGAGCACAGTGGGATTTGCCAAGAAGGAAAAATGTGTCAGATTTCTAATGGCATCTGCTTCTGACTTGGTGAGATAAGAAGTAGTCTGTGGCAGTGGCAGATGCAAGGAGCACAAGAAGTCCAGCGTGGGGCTGAGAGGAAGAAAGCCCTGGAGGCTAGAAGGAGACCTTGAGCAGGGGAGGAAAGAGCACTGGCATGGGAACTAGAAGTGTCCAGCTTGCCAAAACATCTTGCTGCAGTTCAGCCTCTCATTAGCAGGCAGAATAGTACAACAATGGACAACCAGAAATAAATAGTAAAATACAAGTAACATAAAAAAGAAAATTGGGCTTTATGCAGTGGCCATCAAAATCAGAAGGCAATTTTATACCACTTTCAGGAGATTTAGAATTAAATCTATTATGTATGTATACCATATTTGTTTTAATATTAATAAGTAGCATAAAAAATAAGATAATTTTTAAATATACTTTCAGCCAACATTTTAATAGCATAGAATTAACATTCAGGATTGCACATACATTTTTACTGGAGAGGTGTAAACACAGTCTCTTCATTTTTTATGTCACTTTTACTAATACATATCTTTACATATGATCCAATGTTGTCCCATAAAGACTAAGACAAAATAAAAAGAATAACAAAAGAATGAAGCTGTAGACATAGAACTGTCTCAAGAGGGTTCTCAGGCTACCAGAGAAAGGCATAAACTTGTAGATAATGTAGAGCTAAATCAGATTTTTTAGAGTCCTTCAAAGGATTGAGCAGAGCTCTAGCACCACGAGGAAGTTACCTTTGGCCTCTGGAAACAGTGATGTATAATGCACCACCTTCTCAAAAGGCTGATCATTAGCACACAACATCATAAATGCAACTTACTGCTTTCACACAGCCAGCTGACTTAAGTACCTTAAGCAGACAGAAAATTGAGAGGGTAGAGAAAGGGGAGGTTGTGCATTGCATGAGAGTGCAGGGATGGTACCATTACAAAATAAGTGTGTGTGTGGGGTGATTATGCAATTATTTTCAACATCATTATTGAAGGACTGTGCCCTAGGAAAGGAGAGACTGAAAATAGTGTGAACTAAACACAGCTGTGGTATTTGTTCTCAATGAGTAGCAAAGGAACTGCAATGAAAGTGGAGCTAGTTCTTTATGCCCCTATATATATGTTGTACATATATATGCATATATATGCATGAGACTGTTGAAGAAAGTACTGGTGTTGATTGTTTTTGCAAGAAGAATGATTTTTTATATATATTTAGCATTAGCTTGGTGGTATTCATTAAAGCCAAAGAGGTAATTATTAGATAAGCCTTATTAATACAGAATCATGCCACCTGTTACACCTACTTTCCAAGGCAATTGTTCCAGCAAACGCTGCATATTTGTTTATCCACCTTTTCAGACTGCATTAAAAGGGTTGTAATCTGTATATACAGAATACTAGCTTTTAAGACAGAAAGAAAAGAGAGGAGCAAAGATACTCAGCACTACAGATGTTTGGACATGTGCTAAGCTCTTGTATGGAACTGCTTGGAAAGATAAGAAGAATTTGGATCATGTGCAAATTCTATAATCCAAAACTGAAAAGGCTTAGGTCTTTTCTAAGACAATTTTGAGGATAGCCTCTGATAAATTGGAAAGATTTATGGTGATGCAGGATTATATGTCAGAAGACAGGAAAAAATGAAACTTTGTGGAAGAAAGTGTAGATGTTCTATACCAACTACCACAGAAAGAAATACTATACTGTGCAGTCTCAGACAAATGAATCAGTAGATCACTGCTTTACATTGGTTGACCCTGCAGATGTAACTGTGTTGACAGTGATTTACCTCCTTAGAAAGGAATGATCAGGTTTGTCAGACTCCACAAAACCTCTGGAAACTTGTGAAGATTACAGAAAATAGACTGTTCCACCTATCTGAAAATAATTAAATCACAGGGGAAAATGTGTAGGAATAATATGTGGGGGTTTTTAATGAGGTGAACTGTGTGACAGTTACATGCAAGGATGTTTGCATGCAACTTCAAAATTGCTCTAAAAAAAATAGAAGTCCATCAGCTCACTGAAGGTCAAACTTCAGTAGTCTGTATCTTTAACTTGAAGGTCCCCAGTTGAGTTTCCAGGTGCTGGGCAACATGGCAACAATGATAGAAGCGGGGCTTTTGAGGGATTCCTGTTAACCCCAGAATCCATCAGAGAATGTTTTTTGAACTGGAGAAGTGCTTTTGATTCCCCAAAATTTTGGGGTCTTAATCTCTATATTGAGCACAGTCTTCAAATAATGACTGCAGAGGCACAATCATGTGCTGATGACAAATGAAGGTGCAGTCTCTCAGCTGTGCAGACTTTTTGTGTTAGCTCCAATGGCAAAAGGTCTTAATTTTAACTTAGTGAGAAGGAAACACTCTGTTCCAAATTTTTTAATTGAGAGATGTTCACCAAAAAATTTCCCACTAAAAAGACACTATGTAAACAACTGATCTTATGCAGAAATTACATTTAGAGAGAATATTTCTATTTGAAGGTAATAACCATCAGTATTACTGCTGAACAATAGTCCCTTTATTGATTGATGTGTCTTGAGGATCAGTGAAGTGATAGATGGAGATCAACAAAAATTTAACTTTCTAGTGGAGTTTTAAATATATCTTTCCTCTTCCTCCTGTAAACATTTCACTGGCTAAAGTTTTATGTCAAGAAGCAAATATATAAGCTATGTTCAATATATGAACTGACAGATGTTAAGATGAAATAATTTACTTTTCAGCTTATCAGACTGCTTTTCATCTTTCCACCACTCTCATTTACATTTTCCTTTAAGATTTCTTGGTACTTTTCTACTTAATGTAATAGATATTATCAATGTGTTACAATACAAAACATTTGTATTACAAGTGTACTCTTAGCACATCTGAATAAAAAATATGAAAAAAAATGCAATATGTATTTTCAGATTTTAGAGGAAGAACTAATAGAGTAAAAGGATCAAAACCACAGTTTCACTGTGTGGTTGTGAGGGCTGGTGTGGGGGGTTTTTTTCAACAATGGGGAAAGAGTGGGAACAAAAACTGGGAAAAGGAAGAAAAAAAGACTTATGCTGAAAACTAGAGAATTGTGATCAGCCAACAGCCTGCACAAAACTTGCTTTTGCAGAATCTCTATTAGTCCTAAGAAAGTATTAGCACCACTATTATCCCTGAAAACTCACAGAAAGCTCTAACCATCATTTTTGCAGTAGAGTCATAGCAATTAATGAATGACAGATGACAATTCAAAACTCTTGAGAAGATTTTATTTGCAGTGAAAATGAACACTGAGAAAGGGGGGAAAAAGACATTTACATCATAGGATAAAACCAGGGCATAGGCCTTGGGATAAAATATTATGAAGAATTAAAGAAGAACCCTAGAAAAGACATTCATAGGAAAATTAATTAACTTTGTTTCTCCAGCGTGGATGTTATGCACTCTGTGTTGTTTTAATGAGCAGGTTGCCAAGGAATACTTAACAAGATGATGAGAAAGTAAGATATAAGGGAAAATCACAGAAACAAAAAAATATAGCCAATATAGTATCAACATTGCTAGCCTTTGAAGAAATATAATTTAAAAAACAAAAACAAAAAAACCCAGATTGTCACTGTGGCCAGACATCGAGAGATAGAGAAATATATGAGTTCAGTTCATTAAGGTTTCAATCCAAAATTATGAAATTGGCAAGAATTCTGCAAAGGGCAATATTCTCAGATAAGAAATATAAGGTAAATATATGCCAAAGCAGCTGCCCCCTGCTTCAGATCTGAACATGCTGTACTAAATATCATTTCTCTGGAAACCCTGATTAAATATTTCTGGAAGGATGATTTTTATTCCAATGAGTTTCTGAAATAATCTTTCATGAGTCTTGCATATTACTAAGGTCTTGTGTGTACATCTAATTATGTAGCTATGTTACAATTAAACTTCTGCAGGACAGAAAGCCAAGAAACTGAGCATGCAAAACAAAAAAAGCAACCCTTAATTGCATTCTCTTAGGTACAACGAATAGCTGTGGAGACATTTTCATACTCTTCACTCTTTAGTGAATATTCTCAGAAACTGGGCATCCTAATTTCTCATGCCTCTCTGTGAATAGGAAGCTAATTGCTTCCCCCTAGAATTTTCCTTGCAGATTTGGAATTTGCCGTACCAATACCCTAACAACGCTGTGACAGTTAGTGTGGAATTGTGTTCCCTCTTTGGCATCTTGTTCTGGAGTGGTGGGCATTGTGATAGTCGGTAATACATAGCGAAATATGGTAAAAGAGACATATTTCAAATCATATCCCAGAAACAGAATGCCCATAACTTACCTGTCACTACAAACTGGAAAAGTCAATACCCATCAGATATAGCCACGCAGAGCCAAGTCTCACAGATAGCAAAGGAAACTCTGTCATGAGCTGGGGTTTAGCTTGACTATAGAAAATAGAGTGCACATTTTGACTGGAATGTCTTCTGAAGACTGGGAGGCAAATTAAAGCTCAGTATGTAACTCTATACTGAAAATATTTTTTACGCAAGCTACAAGTTCTCAGCTGCACATTATGCAAATATACAAAGTGAAAAAAAAAAATTGTTTCACTGTTAGTTTCTGAAAAACCTCGTAGCACTGAGTTTGAGATGAATGACCTAGCTTTTTAGGATTGAGGAATGTCATGATGAGTATCCAAAAGATTTTGATAGAAAATTCTTACTTGGTCTAATAACAGAGTATGCATGCATTACTGCCAGTGAAAAGCTCAAACTGACTTGGTGAGCCTAAGTGCAATCTTTAGGTTTAGATTTATGAATTCCTACTTCTTAGGTTCAAGCTATCTTTTATGAACACATCATTGGCCAGCTAAATATTTAATAATTATGTTGTATTGTAGAAATAACTAGGACTTTTCAAAACTCCCATAGCATATAATATCACTATAACTTTGTTCCATCAAACTTTATTAGAAAGATTATGATTTATATTAATAAATATACATTCTTAAGCAATATCTCACCAGAACAATGCTAAATATCTGGTTAATTTTATCTGTTATATCTCTGCTTCTAATATATTAATTGGAAAAAAGACATATGTATCAATCCCTTTTAATACCAAAGAGTACCGTGATTCATGTTTTTATCCATAGATTCCTTCCCATAAAACACTGAGAAGTTCCTTAAAGGTTTATAAACCAATTCTGATATGAAGAATATTTTTTTTCTCATGCCAAGAATGCACTGAAAATCCCAAAACATGTTAAGAATAGTTAAAGAAATACAAATATGCACATAACACAAAAAAATTAAGATAATACACATTTTTATGTAGTGGAGTGAAATCTATTAGTCTGTACATATCAAGTACTATTAATTTAAAAATTGTCTGCATAAAAAAGTATATAAAGATAAAAAACCCTATATGAACTACAGAGCTACAGATAACAAGAAAGATCCAGAAAGATGCTTAGGTGACAGTGTAATTGGATGTGGGACCAGATTCTTGTCTTCTTTTGACTTCCACTTCTTTATGGTAAAATAGCAAGAGTCCAAACTCCATTACTTCCTTTGTGTTAGGGACAACCTAAAACCACATACTCCTTCTGGGAAAGAGCTGCAGGAGTTTTTGGAAAGCCCTGAGTGTAAGGGGTGAAAATAACAGCTGTGCTGTACTTTAATTTACCTTTGTTGCTCCTTTAATTACATTCACTATTTATTTAAAGTGAAGATGTAACCTGAAGTACAATACCATTTTATTAATCTCAGGTGTATTTTACATATTGCTTTATAGTATGAAACACTTCAGTATATGGTAATGGTTTTTCTTTAGGAATTCATTGCACATTTGACAGAAGTTATTTTACACAATGAATTCAATATGAATAGAAGAAATAGTGTAGCAAAAAAAAATGTTATGGAAAAATACACCAAAAATGGTGTCACACTTTCTCTGTAGTACAGACATACAATGGAGAAAAGTGTAACCTTCTTTGGGTGGATATGCATATTCCCTCTGCTGCACGCACAGATTATGATGCTACTGCCTTCTTGCACAGCTGTCCCATGCTTCCTATCTCCTGCATGCCTTGTCCCTCTCCAAGCTGAAATACTAAGGAAAGCCTTGTGATCACATGGCTTTTTTTTTCCATAAGGAGGCTTTGAACTTTCACCCCATGCTGAAACAGAAATTTCTGGAGTGTGCTGGGTACAATTTTTTAAATGTTTGTGCTGGACAGGCCAACAATGGCAAATGCATTGGAGGATGTGTTATGAACACACCAGTAAGGAAGAACTGATCAGATGATGGCAGCCTTGGCCAAAGTGGCCATGAGATGGGAAAATTTAAGAGCCTGAGGAAATTGAGTAAGACCAGTAGCAGACTGAAGCTCCCACATTTCAGTAGAACAGACTTTGACTTATTCAAGCAACTGGCAGGAAGTGCTGTCCTGTGGTCCATTTCATCTAGAGCAGAGCCCTCCCCAGGGAAGGTGACTTGGGAGCCATGGGTGACACAGCACTGGCCAGACAGGGGCAGTGACTGCAGCAACAGGGCACAGTGAGCAAGGTGAGTAGAACAGGGATAATGATAGCAACAGGGTGACTCAATGATCCAGGGATCATCAGAGAGGTTTAGGTAGTGAGTCAGGTCCAAGGTCATGCTGAGAAAGCAAAATGGCAGTTCACAACAGCTGGACACAGCTGCATACAAGTTTACTTACAACATAACTCCACGTGTCAGTGCAGGCTGAGGACTCGCTAGCTAAGGAGGTCTTCAAAAAAAGATTCTGCTGACTGAATCAGCGGTACATTTTATGGAGATGAAGCCTAATTGAATGCTGGACTGCATTATTGGGATTACAGCCAGCAGGTTTGAGGAAATGATTTTTCTTTCATGCTTATCACTTGTGAGGCCACATATTGAATATTGTGCCATTTATGGGCTCCCTGGTGCAAGAGAGATATTGATAAACTGGAGAGAGTTGGTGGAGAAGTTAGCCTTCAAGGAAAAAAGGCTAAAGAGGGACCTAATGCTCTTTTCCAGTATCTAGCGGGTCATTACAAAGAAGACAGAGCCAAGCTATTTTCCGATAGGAATAAAAAAAAAATAGAGGCAACAGTGACAAGTTGCAAAAAGGGAAGTTCTGACTGGAGATAAGGTGGCAGTGAAGGACATCACCAAGAAAGTTGTTAAACATTGGAACAGGTTGTCCAAGAGTTGCAGAATCTCCATCCTCAGATATATTTAAAACTCAACTGAATATGGCTCTGAGCAACCTGATTTAACTTTGAGTTTAGACCTGCTTTGACTGACTTCCAGGGGTCCCTTCTAATCTAAATAGTTGCATGATCTTACAGCATAGCAAAGGGATAGGAACAGATTGATGCAACCCACATGGAACTGTCTCATATCCAAGCCAAGTTTTAGCAAATTTATGGGTATACATAAGAAAGCTAATTTGGACATGTCATGCACATGCTGTGGATAACACATGACACTTGTAGGTTAATTCATTGATTCCTAGCCAGGGCCTGCCCACGTGCCAACTCAGTTCCCCATCCCTGTCACAGTCCTGCCCAGTGACCTGCAGCCTGGCTTACATACAAAATCCACCATCCAAACCCAAAAATAGTGCCATCATCCTCTTTATGGTTCCTGAGATGTATTCCTTTTTCAGGGATGTGGCATCAGGAGCTGATCTGGCATTATCTGCATGCTAAGAGTATCTCTTTTGCCACTGTATAACCATTAATGGAAGTCAGGTGTTGGGCCAGCTGGAAAATTTTGTTGGCTCCCTCAGGGAAGTTCTGGCAGAATAATGCTATTAGGACAGGTGTCCACTGCCTGCCACACTGTCATCTGTGTGGAAGTTATCTGCAAAATACTCAAATAACAGTCTTGCCAAACTCACCTGGACATTCTGAGGAAAGCAAAACTTCTAAAAATTTCTAAAAATGAGTGAAGGGAAAATATACCCCAAAACAGATTTTGTCCTGTAGTTAGCTTAGTTTAGGTATATCTGTGCACTAAATTGGCTATTTATGCACCATAATCATACCTGAAAAAATGAAGTTTATCAGTTTTCCATAGGCTATCACCAACACCCACTCCAGCAAAGACTCTGAGAAATCAGAAATCTGAGCACTAAAAATACCATCTGATCATTTTTGGAGGCCAACTACAGTTTGTGAGGCCTAAGTAAAGATTTTGGCGTATTTACTTTTGGGGCCTGAGGGAGGTAGAATAGAACTTTATTTTCTTTTTGGAAGGGGAGTACCTTGTACAGACATACAACTGGTATTTACCCTTCCTTCTATTTTATTCCTGCTGCCTTTTCCTATATAGAGACATTTAGATGTCTTCTAGAAGAATCTTTCTTTAAGATAAATATTGTTAACACCTCTGTCCTGAACAGTTAGCACTGTTGCCTTAAGGTTCCTAAGCTATGTCTGCTGCCTATTTTAAAAGATGTGTAGGGGAAAATCCAGACATTCACTCCAATGGGAAGAATCTCCAAAGATTAGTTGTGGGAGTTTGCTCGGAAAAAAGATGTATTCAGCTGGGAGAAGTGCTAGAAATGGAAAGAATGTAAGTGGGCAGAAAAAAATCTGTAAGCAGTGGAAGCAAAATCGGAGGGTTCACTCTAAATCCAGTAGCAAAGGCAGGAGGAACCCTCATTTGGTCATCTGTTCCTTCAGCCATACCTAATTCTGGTTGGTTTAAGGAAAAAAACTTGTTTCCTTATTTTGCCCTGCCTCATACTTATTCCTTTAATGCTTTTTTTCACCACAAAAAAGACATAGGTGTTTGAAATTAAATTATCCCATAATGCAACTGCAAACTGCGCACTGTAAGAAATTCCTTCTGACTCCACTGCAGTGAACAACTTATGCCAGAGGCATGCTATCTAATTACCATACACTTTCTTGACTAGTTTTGTGGGGGGGGGAAATGTAGGGTGAGATCAGCTGAAATATGAAACAATAAAATGAATTAAACTGCACACAGCAAGAGGAGGAAAAATGAGATGGGAATTGTTTTTGTTAAATGTTTACTGTTCATGCACTGCCTGAGGCTTAAATTCTTGACTGTTAAAGGATTTTACAGTTTTATGGATACCATCACAGGATTTTAAAGTACTGTGGCATGTATTGCAATTCTTGTTGAAAGTGCATATTTCCTGCTTCTCAAATACACTATCTGGTTTGGTGATTTATTCTGCATTTCTTAGAAACTCATCCTTCAACCTTTCTTTGCTCCAAACACGGCCATAGCTAGACTGATTCATCAAGAAAACAAATGTTACTGGAAACTCTTTGTGTTCCTTCTCACTTTTTGAGATTTTACTCTTTTCTTCTTCTATGTAATTCACTTGGCAAAATCCTCTGCAAAGCCTCTGGTTTCCAATAAGGGAATAATTGTAGTAGGAGATTGAGAAAAAATTCTGTCCCTAGTCATGTTTTTGTAATTACCTTCTCAAGCTCTATCTTCTATTAGTTATGAATTTACTTAGAAAACAGCCTGCTCATCAGTAGTTTAGTTAGTTACAAAAAAAAAAAAAAAAAAAGTCTCTTTGTATAGAGGAGAACATGTAGCAAAAATTCCATTAAGCCTTGAAAATAATTTTTTTTCTGTAGTATGTCTACAAGTCTTTGTGTCCCTTTGGAAGGTTAATGCAAACACAAGTCATGAGCAGAAGAGCATAACTTTTCCTCCCTCCATTTTCCTTTGTCTCTTATCACATACATGTCAACAGAAAGATTACCACATATTAACTGGTATACACATTATGCAAGCAAGCAAACATAACCAAGCAGACATAAAGTATTTTGCAGCTTTATACTTAAGTAGGGGATTTCTTGCACAGTCTAATCTACATTTAATATTCTTTGATGGGTCACATACCTGATTTTTTTCCCACAATAATAGAGTTGTGCAAGTGTCTGCATACCATTTCCACAATACTCAGTATTTAACTTTGTTGCTAATAGAAACAATTTGCATGAGAATGGCAGTATGTCCTATCTACCTGGCTGATTAAATTCCCTGAAAAAAATTAAATTCACTCTAAGGACACTGTTTCTTTTTGTGCAGGTAATTTTCCAATCTTCAAGATCCTGGCCCAAGGTCAGAATTTCAAGCAAGTTGCCTCACCTATGCACCAAAAGGCAGTGATGAGAGTACACCCCCTCCACAGGGGTAAGCTTAAGATTCAGTTACAAATTGTCGGGACTAGACAACTTTTTACAGGAGAAAATTTTTTTAACAAACTCAGAAGGAACTGGACTGTAATTTTAACAGCAGAGTAACTATATGCAATTCATTTGCAATTATATGACCTAACGATCCTTTCCAATGTGACATGCTTAATAAAAAGAAGTATTATAAAGAGAAGGGTGTGGCCAGAAAAAAAGTAATCTCCCATTTTTACATAAAATATTCATTGTAAGTGATGCAGAGCATGAAGTTTTGTTCTGAGGAGTTCCCTAGAGGCTTAATCTATGTAACTACAAACACCCACTACAGTTTCATTTAAAAAGCTGAAACTATTGATGTAAATCCATGCCTGCAAAGAAATAAAACGAAAAATTACAGGGTCATGATCAGAAGTGGAATAGATAAACCAGATATATCGCTGTATATCTTGTAATTAATCTGGTTTACACTACATAAGTTATGGATAGGAAGGTTGGGACATTTTACGAGCTCAGCACAGCACCAGACTGGAAATTAGTCAGCCCAAGTGTTGTCAGCCTCCCAAGGCAGTAGTATAAGGGAAAGGGTGATTTTTACTTCATGATCTGAAGACCTTTTTCCTGACAGTGAGGATGTAATTGATCTGCATAGAATATTGGCTGCTGGATTAAAGGTTGTTTCAGAGGAGGAAGCAAACCCATTCTGTACAACTGAGGTAGGGCTGAATGACCACATGATGGGTGTGGCAATATATGTTCCATAATTGATAGTAAAGACAAATTGAAGCTTCATTGATCCTCTTTATTTCATTCCCTCTCTCACAGTAGTGGTGCATTTAGTACATTTATAAGAGTAGATCTATATTTTTCATTTGAGATTCATCAGTCCTGCTGTTCCAGGAATGTTCAGACACCTGCAGAGTGCACTGCCAGAGAGAATGTTAACTTCAGGAAGGACAATAGCTTTAGGAAGGACAGTGGTCTGCTGCAGTTATGGTGCTTCTTGGAGATAATTACTTTGCATGAGTTCTCTCTCCTATCCAACTTCCTTGTCATTTTCACAGAATCACAGAATGGCAAGGGTTGGAAGGGACCTTGGGAGATCATCTAGTCCAACCCTCCTGCTAAAGCAGGTTCTACTAGAGCATGTTACACAGGACATCGTCCAGGCAGGCTTCGAATATCTCCAGAGAAGGAGACTCCACAACCCCCCTGGGCAGCCTGTTCCAGTGCTCTGTCACCCTCAGAGTAAAGAAGTTCCTCCTCATGTTCAACTGAAATCTCTTATGTTTCAGTTTGTACACTTTGTCCCTTGTCCTGTCGCTGAGCACCACTGCAAAGAGTCTGGCTCCGTCCTCGTGACTTCCACCCTTAAGATATTTGTATGTGTTGATGAGGTTCCCTCTCAGTCTTCTCTTCTTTAGGCTGAACAAGCCCAGCTCTCTCAGCCTTTCCTCGTAGGGGAGATGCTCCAGTCCCTTTATCATCCTAGCTGCTCTCCTCTGGACTCTTTCTAGGAGTTCCTCATCTTTCTTTAACTGGGGAGCCCAGAGCTGGACACAGTACTCCAGGTGGGGTCTCACCAGGGCAGAGTAGAGGGTGAGGATAACCTCCCTCGACCTGCTGGCCACACTCCTCTTAATGCACCCCAGGATGCCATTGGCCTTCTTGGCAACAAGGGCACACTGCTGCCTCATGGTCAGCTTGTCATCCACCAGGACTCCCAGGTCCCTCTCGGCAGAGCTGCTTTCCAGCAGGTCAGCCCCCAGTCTGTACTGGTGCATGGGGTTCGACCTCCCCAGGTACAGCACTGGACACTTGCCCTTATTGAATTTCATCATTTTAGAACTATATGTAGGCCCAATGGCTACTATTATCTAAAAGCCAAATATTAACTCTCTTTTTCTCTCTCTCTGAAAATGAAATTAGGGTTAATATGCTCACTGACTACTGTATTATAATTGCTTCCTAACCATTATACAGTTTCTTGAACAAAGCAATCTGGAAAAGTTAGAATGCTTCCATTCTGTGCCAATAAACATCTATCAAAAACATTTTAGAAATATTTTTAGCCATCTAATAACAAGGACATTTCTGCAGTAGATTTACACTTAGTAGGAGAAGCTGTTATCTATATTCCTCTTGGTTTTAAGATATGAAAAATATTTTCAGAAGCTTTTAGATTACATGTAAGTGGCACAGAGTGCATAATTCCAGAGAAAAAAAATGAAATGTCTTGCAAAATAATGCCACAGTAATATTGTTGATCAGATATTGAATAACAATATTTGCATTGTTTACTTGAAGCAAATCTTTAATTATTAAATATAAATATGTTATGGAAAGCCAGAAATGTTAATTTTGTATTTAATAATTAAATGTTTCCAATTTTATTTCAGAGCAAGATAATTCTGGTAGCAGGACAAGGCTAGAAAATGTTATATGCTCCCAACTGCACTCCTTATTTTAATTTTAATATCCAAAATGCTGTGGAATACTTGTACACAATAGCCATTCCTTTAATGAGACCTTTCATATCAGTGAACAAACTAGGATCCAGAAGGGATTTGTTTTCCTTTTATTTACTTCATTAGCAGCTCTATGAATGTTGCATATAAAGCCAGCTGGTAAAGCAGAACACTTTTGTATGCATACCTTCTTCTTAATGAAGCCACAGGACAATATTAAATTAACTATGGAAGCTGGTACTTTTTATTGTAGTAGTTGGTAGCACAATATCTTCTCTGTGTTAAGCTCAGCAAATGAATACATGACTGTCTTCCATTAGACCACATTTCAATACCCTACAAATGTGTTATGAAAGGTTTACCTTATATAAATTATTTTAGATAACAAAAAAACCTTTTCATATGGAATTCCATAACACTAATTCCAGTCTTGAAAAAAAAAAATTTTAAACAGAACTGTAATTTATACTTATGAGAGAGAAGAAAAGGAAATCTTCCCTATTTCAATAATAAAAAGGTGTGGTAAAACACCTTTTTTTATGAAAAATTCCTGTTGATTCCAGTAAGGACCTCTAGCTTATAACTGACTGATAGTAGGAAATCTAAATGTCATTAACTCTACATTAAAGAACAGCAATTTATTATAGCATCAATCAAATACTACAAAATCTCCTACTTGTTAACAAGCTGTAGTACAAACAAAAAAGTTATGTACAGATCTTCAGAACTGAAGAAGATGGAGATTTCATGTATGCAACATGGGAAGAGGTAGGGAAAGGCTGCGTATGAAGCTATTGCAAATAATGTATCTAAGATCACAACCACAAACCCCTTTCTTAAAACCTACTTACCCCAGAGTGGAGGGAAAGAAAAGGACAGAAGAGGGGAATGAGAAGACATGCTGCAGTCTCTCACATCTGGTAAGAAGTAGTCAGTGAGCAGGACTGTTCAGGAACTGCTCCAAGTAACGATCTACCACTCTGCTTGTCTCTATGTACTCCCAAAGATTTCTAACCTGAAAACTCACAATTGTTTGTAAGTGTTCTTTGGAATAAAAGTCCTTGGGTTTCCCACGACAGCATTAACTAATGCTGGCCACTCCAGCTCCCACATCACAGAAAAATTCCCAGGCTTTGGAAAAAGCTGGAATTGCAGAGCAACCAAAGGGATAGAGCAGGACAATTGTCTCAAAACTTCATATAATGATTCAGCTTAACTCCACACTTCCAGCTAACATGTCTATGCAGGAGAAAGATGCTGTGATATGATGTGATGTGATTGGTGATGCTGAGCTCTTGTAAGTGCCAGCTATTGTTCCATTTGGTCAGACTGTAGCTCAATGAACTCTAGTATTGTGGGCTTCTGGTTCAGGCTAGAAATGTTATTGAAAATGTAAGGCAGTAACTATTCCATTTTTTCTGCCTTATCTGTCTTTCTATCTCTCACAGAACATGTCCACATTGCCTCTGTGATGCTGCTGTAATATGTCCCTACAGGGCTCACTCAGAATTAACAGTCCAGCAGGAGTTCCTGTCCTAGAATAGATTTTCAGTCATAAGTCTATGTCTTGGCATAGCCAGAAATGTCTTCTTAGCCAAGAAGTTAGGGTCAGCACCGGGACTTATCTCTAAGAAGCTACTGCAGCTTTATGCCCTTCTGCATACAGAACACAGCTCTCTCTAAAAACTGTGTTAAATGTCTTCAGAGATGCTTCAAGGCTGCCCCAAACTTCTGGAGGCAATGCCACTGATTTTCAGGATGACAAAGGCCTGTTCTCTAATGGACCAAATCCATTGGCATATGCTTCTGAACAAGTTAGGGCATGGCTGAGTTTGGAGGGAAAGTATGTGGTCTTTTGTGGAAAAAAAAAATAAGGAGGTGATAAAAAAAGAAGAGTTTGGGTAAGAGTGCCTCATGCCTATAAGCAGCATAGATCAAGTTGTATTTGTTGTGTATATGTAATCTAGAGGCCCATCTTGTTTTCTGAGATTTACCGGATGGCCAGGTGTACTGTTCTTACCACCCAAATATCTAGGGCATATTTACTGCAAAGCCAACAGCTTCAGAGTTAGATAAGGTCCAGTTAGGGGTGTAGCCAGTTCTGACTGGTGAACCTCAGGAACTTGATGCTAATATCTTCAGACCTTCCCATGGACAGCAGTTTCTTCAGGGCACATTCACCTGTGCCAGCATGCGGTCCTCCCCATGGGCTGTAGAGGAATCTCGACTCCAGCTCCTGAAGCACTTCCTCCCTTCCTTCTCATCTCTCCTTGGTGTTCACAGAGTTGTTTAACCTTTTTTTTTTTCCCCTCACTTCTTACTCCTGTATGGTATTTTGCTTTTACTTAAATATATTTTTACAGAGACACCACCATCTTGGGTCCGTTGGAGCTGGCTGGAACCTGCTGTGTCCTGCACAGGGCACCCCCTGGCCTTTACTTACAGAGGCCACACTGCAGCCTCCTGATACCAACACCTGGACACCTACACCAAATACACATTGTATCCCATCAATCCTTATCTGTTCAAATTTTACTATGTGATATGCTAACACTTTGCAGCATTTCCATGAAAAGCTGTCGTTGACTACCCACCTTGCTCTTGTCTGATGGAGTTATGCTAAGACTAGAGACTAGCCAAATGTATTTGGCAGTGATGTTTTCAGATTTTTGTGGGAAGCTTATTGCTGCCCTGTGGACTCCACTGCAGAAATGGTTGGGGAGGGGGGTACACATGGATCCACCACAACTTAAAATAACAACAGCTATGTATGTAGCAAAGGTATACTGTAGATATCACAAAGTGGTAAATGAATCAGCCTAAGAGACTTGGACTGTCCTTACTACTTGTGTGGTGCAGGTACGGTAATACTGACATGTATCACTATCTGCTAACTGAACGTAACTGCTGTGTGAATGCTTATGCTGCACACAGTCCCAGAGTCTGAGGGAGCTGTCAAGACTGATTGCTGCCAAGCACTGGGATGTCTGAAACATTATACTAGATGGGAATTATGTGCTGCTCCATGAAGATCAGTGAATCGGAAGCTACTACTAAAAACAATACCCTCAGCACACAATTAATAAGCAACCTATGGACTGAAATATAGTTGCTTAAAACATTCTGTGAAAAAACATCTCAGACAATTTGTAGAAACTGAAATCTTTGTGTTTTAAGTAGGAGAGAGGCTGTTTGTGGTGGAAATGGCCTACAGCAAATAACTCTGTCTACTTTCTGCTAGTATATACTGCAGAACATAGTTGGTCTGTGGATGTTGTGGGCTGAATCAGCCATCTGCAGATTAAGGGTTTAATAAACTGACTTTTGTCTGAGACTGTAGGGTGCTGGAAAAAGTCTGATATGCTGCTGTAAGTTACCTTGTAATGTTAAGTGATCTCTACAAAAAGGCAGGAGTTAGGAAAGCCAAAGTTCAGCGGTAGTCAAAAACCAGAAGAGATGTGAAGGGCAAAAAGAAAGGATTCTTTAAAAAGATTGGCAGCCAAGAGAAGGCTTAAGAAATTGCAAATCCATGGGTCAGTGGGAGAGGGGACATAATGAAAAAAGGCATGGAAAAGGCAGAGGTTCTCAATGCCTGCTTCGCCTTAGTTTTCACTGGTAAAGTGAAAGCTTGCATGTAGGCCTAGTGTCAGTCTACGGGAACGAGCATTACCCAGAGCAATGGAAGATGGAGTGTGGGAGCACTTTGGACCATTGAGCATACACAAGTGCATGGGATCAAATGGGTGCATCCAAGGGTGTTGAGGGATGCAGCCAATGTCTCTGTGAGGTGAGGCTACTCTCTATCATTTGAAAGATCATGATGATTGGGGGAGGTTTCTGAAAATGAGAAAAAGGCAAAACTTACACCCATCTTCAAGAAGGGCAGGAAGGAATGTCTAGGGAGAAACAGACTGGTCAGCCTCACCTCAGTACCTGAGACATGATGGAACAACTAATGCTAGAAGTGATTGCCAGCCTTATGAAAAGCGAGGAAGTGACTGGGATCAGCCAACATGGATTTACCAAGAGGAAGTAGTGCCTGACAAAAATTATTACCTTTTATGGTTAGATGTCTGGCCCTGTGGACAAAAAGGAGAGCCATGTGTTGTTTTTACCTTGACTTCTTGTGAAGCCTTCAGTATGATCTCCCACAGTATCCTAACAGCCAAACTGTTGAGATATGAACTGGCTAAGTCAGCTAAAAGGTGGATTGAAAATTGGCTGGATCATCAAGAGCAAAGGATTGTGATCAGCAGTGCAAAGTCCCACTGGTGAATGGTTAACAGTAATGCCCCTCAGGGATGAATACTGGTATAAGACTTTTTTTGATGTATTTATTGACAACCTGGATGGTGGGGACAGTGAAAATTTGAGTATGAGGCCACACTCGGGGAGAGACGGGCTGCTATGTTTCTGTGATTTGGAAACAAGTAAGGAAAATCAAGGAGCAGCAGGAGTCTAATGGCTGAATTAGGAATCAGGTGCTGAGAGGAGTATCTAGGGAAAAATTTGAACTGCACAAAGATACTAGATTTAAGAACTGTGAAAAACAGAAAAAAAAAAAAAAAGCAGTGGAACAGGTAATTGTTCATTCTACCTTAATTCTAACTTAATTGTTCATTCCACCTTTATTTTTGCATTTTCTACCTTTTCAATGTTTGATTCAGTAACCTTAGAAGATTCTTTGTTTTTACAGTCTGTATTTCTATTGCATGTTTTTTCTAATGCTTATCTTTTACCATGAAATTAAAGCCAATGAAAGTGTTGTTATCTGAGTGTTCATTTTCTACATAAAAATAAAAAAGATGTAATTTGGAGATTTTCATCATTTACTTTTTCATCAAAATATATCCTGAAGATGCAACAGAAAAATAAAAAGCAAAGCTAAGCTATAGAAAAGGTGTCTAGAAGACAATGAAAACAGTTTAGTAGGTGGGAAAAATGAGCCCATGTTCACTCACATACTACTACATATGTCATATAAATTAAGTCAGTAATACAATGTGTCTTGAAGTAGTCTGTGAGTGTCATTGTTTTACAAATGCATCTGTTGGCAGGTGTTTTTCCATAGTTTGTGTCAATCCACAAGATTTTGCTGACAATAAGCCAATCTTTGGAGGATTCTGCTTGAATTCAACATTTAAGAACAGAAAAGGTTTCCCAAAAATGGCTTGAATCAAAAACATTTGTACTCACCCTTCATTAATCCACATTCACGGTTAAAAAAACAAAGAAGGGGAAAGGAATTTTTTCATTAAGGTACAGAAAAAATGACCTGTGCATACAGCCTACCCTTCTCACCTACTGCAGAGAAGGCAGAACAGCCTTATCAGGTAAGGTCATTCTGCATGGCAGCTTTGCAATTTCTGTCTCACCCTTCATTAATCCACAGGGGTAACCAGTAGGAATCCAACAGCTCTTCATCACTTCAGTACCATGCAGCATCAAAACATATTGTCAGGAGCTGCAATTCCTTCTACCCTCTGCAAATAAGTAGCAATACTAAAAATCCAAGAAAGCAAAATGAAAAACAACCAGTAGAGATTTTACTAGGGGAGGAGGGGATATTATCTTTTTTTATTTTCTTTCTTTCTTATTCTGATTGTTAAGAATATGATCCACATTTTTACTCTGTCTAGGAGAAAACTGGAAAACCATACAATAATTTCAGCATTTCTTTTTCTGCTCAAAGACGTTATAGACATATTGTAAACGGTTTTCTGCTCAGAATCCAAAATAAGGTGTGTCTGGCTGCTGAAGTAAATAGTTACCTCTTTTATAAGAATATGGTAAAATGTGGACATTTAGAACACAATTATCATAATTCTCACCTGAAGAGCTTCTGTCCCTTCAAATTTCCATGAATTAATAGTTTAAATTAACCTTTTGGCACAGGATGTTCCATAGAGATCCATATTCCTGGGTTTTTTTTTTACATCATACAGTATGATAAACATTCTTAACACTATAATTTCATACTAGTAAAGACATAGTATTATTGTAGATTTCCCTATTTTTAGTGTAGCAACTCTGAAGAAATATAAGCAAGATAATAAGAACCTGCAACAGTATTTGGGCAGAAAATGTTGCCTGGCACCAGGGAAGACCAAATCACTAAGAATATGCTGATAATTTCCCAAATCATTCCCTTCTCATAGCATTCAGTGTGCTCTGTGTGTTTCTCCCATCCATGATGTTTACTTCAGCAGCTCGATGCTCCCCAGTGATAGCACATGAATAAAAGAGCAAGCACTAAACTGTCAATTTATCACCACTCTACTAATGGAAACTCCATGTGGTGTTCTATTCCTCTTTCCTTCCTTAATGCTTCTTATCAATGTTTCAGAGTGGTTGCCAAAAGCTGTTCAAAAATCTGTTATCCCCAAATATTATGTAGCTTACCATACACTGCAGAACTCCAGTGGAGACTGTATAAGAAAAGCACGATTTGGTATCCAGTCAACATAATTCTTTGAGAGGACACAATGCAATTTTATACAACATACGATTTAAGTTTTAAGTTAAAAAGTTTTTTAGTTATAAATAATGCAAACAATAGGTTAACTAACAACAGGCAGGTAATAAAGGTGAAAGAAGAAACTACATAACATGTATTTTTGGACTGAAATAGGGAAAAACTGGGTCAATAATGTAAATAATGTAGGAGCCTTGTTGCAGAAGGCAGAACATGGATTAGAAAAATGTTTGCATTAAATGGTATAAGACTAAGTGGTTGAAAAAAGTACGCTAATTCTGCCAACACAAGGCCAAGTCTATTTATTAAGCTCGGACCTGTTTTATGTTTTCTCCTTGCGCTGAAAGTCTTCTGTGAACAAATAAAAAAGAAGAAAAAATGAGAAAAGAAAGAACTACCTGAATGAAGCAAGTTAGAAAAGAGAAAGAGATGAAATAAGATTCCTTATGGTTAAAAGTTTTTACCTCAGCTCCAGTACACAGCTGTTTTTCTCACTTGAGTAGCCATAAAGCATGTGACAAGAAAAACTTTTATGATTTAACATTGATACAGTGAAAAGCCAAAGCAGAGAAAAGAAGATTCAAAATGGATACTTAAGAGAAAAGTTCTCGTAAAAAAAATCCCATCTTTATCCTGGTCATATTTTTCATGAGCTTACCATAAATAAGGCTGTAGAACCCATATGATGCAGGTTTACATATGCTTTCAAAGTTATTTCTCAGTGCAAGAGATATCACATGCTATTGATTTTCTGATCACATACCTAACTGTCCAAATAATTTAGGCAAAGAATAAGGGTTACTTTATCAATGTAAAATTTCACTGGACTGTGTAAAGTAATAGAGACTTTCTTTTATATATGGTTTCATCCCTGGTGCTCAAGAACTGTATGTTGATTTGGTGGGAATTTCTGGACCTCTTCAAATAAAAAACGGCGGAAACAGTGATTTTTGGTCCCACAGCAATTTATTGTTAGTTAAACAACTTTCCCTAAAAATCAATGTTGGCTTGATGCCTTCATCTTACCATCAGTGCATGACAATCATAACTTCTTTTATGCTTTTTTATTTGTTCATTCATTCATTAATTCAGTCTGTCAGGGAGACAGTTATTCTATTTAATTGAAAAATCAATTGAAATTGGTTTAAATTACTTGAGCGCTGAGAGTTTGAGCCAGCATTCTTTCTTCGCTTTCATGATATGGTGCTATTTTTCATCATTTTCATCAAAAGCTTATTTTTTCATTAATTACAGAATTTTCACTAGTGACCTGTCATTTAAAGCTTGGCATATAACCGCTAGTTTAAGAGAATAAACTTGAAAAAAAAAATCTTAACTAAATGACCCTAACATGAATCTGTTTTAACAACTTTAGTACCTTTTTAAAACACCAGAAGTCATAATTTTAAAAGAGCAGAGACAGAGATTAGCAGGGCCTGTACAATTTGCCCATGATCCAGATGCATGTGTGTTCTCAGGCCTCGTTGACCTAGGTTTGCTGCACAGGATAGTCTGTCTATAGTCCCATACCACGAGGTTTAACAGAAGTAGAGAAAAAACGGAGCAAAGTAGCAGGGAGGAAGTACTCATGCTAGTTCATTGCACACCTAACATACTGCAAAAACAGGAGCTAGAAGATGTTACCTCTTCTGTGGTTACTTAAATGCCAGTGAGTCTTTTTGGTTGTAGGTATTCCAGATTTTCCTCTCTTGAGCACAGCAAGCACACCTCATCCTTGCGCTATCTGGGTACCACTTTCTTTGAACTATCGTAACTTACTGAAATGGAAGATGAGGGCTGTAGTTATGGGAATCTTTATGCTTCTGAATCAGCACAGCTCTATTGATCTCATCATATTTAAACAATATTACATTTGAGGATCTGATTGTCAAGGGAATACTTCAGGAAATTTGTTTTGCTTGTTCATCAGCTGTTCTCCTCTACTCATGGTCTTTGTTAGGTTATATTATAGTCACAGGCCTATATATATCCTGCTCTAAGCAAAGATGTTTCCCAAATTTCTCTTTCTTCTTAATAATCTATGCATGGTTTTTATTCTTAGGAATAGAGGGATTTTTTTTTTTCCTTTGATTTAAGGCTCCCATGGACCTGACTTGTGTTAATGAATGAAAAATGAACTGGTTTCAATTTTTTAAAGAGACCCTTAAAATACTTCTTTGTTTTCCACCTCTCTAAATTTTACTCAATACTTATGGTGAGTGGGTCAGTATGTCTTTAAAAAAAAAATTTTGTTAATACTTTCTGTGATTCTCTTTGAGGAAAGCAAAATTTTCTCTTCTTTCTTTTTCTCTTCCTTTTGATTATGCTTCACATTGGAATGATGCTGTTTATTTTTCACTGAGATATACCTTTAAATGAGCTTCATAGAACAGTTAAAAGACATATTTCCACAATAGATATAACCATTCAAGTTGTATAACCTGGTTGTAAAAGTGCCTCATATATGATCTAAATGAGGAAAATTTATAGTCCTTTAAAAATACATCCAAGAAGTAAATCCTTACAGCAATGCCACAAAAAAAAAACAAAAAAAAACAAAAAAAACCAAAAAAAACAAAAAAAACAAAACAAACAAAAAAAAACAAAAAAACAAAAAAAAAAACAAAAAACCCGAACACTTGAGCTTTCTTATGAGACATCTTCCAATAAAACTCTGCCTCTAAAAGACTGTTGTGGAGTAGAAAGCCTAGACTACTGGCACATTACAATGAGATTAAGTGAGATGACAGTGGGAATGTGAACAACCCAGCTTTAGAGGTTTGTCTGGATCACAAGAGAACCATTTCAAAGTGTTTCATGGAGGGTGCTATACTTTTCTCTTTTCACTGCTACATTTCAGGTAGGGGCTCCCCCAAGAGGGATTGAGTAGCAACAAGGATAAGGGACATTGTCAAATCAACAGTCTGTGACTGTTTTACTCCTTCTAAGAACAGAATAATCCTATCATTTCATAATACAGTCACATTGCTCAGATCTTTCATTATGCCAGGATTAAGACGAAAAACTGGGGGTGGAGCTGTGAGGGGAGAGCAACCTCAGTTTAAATCTTCTACCTTACTTCTTTGTACTTTCTCGTCTGACTCGGGAGGCAAACCAACTCCACCTTGTGCTCCTTTAGATTTAAAGGTTATTAACAACCGCAACATTAACCTGCTCAGACCTTATTTTCATTAGCTTAGATAGAATGGCAGGATTAAGCTAGCTGGAAGGAGCATGATGTGATTTAGTTTTATTTGATGCTTCTGCCTTAGTAAATGTCAGAAGTAGGGAACAGAGTATTAATAACTATTTGCATCCAGTATGCTAACAGCAGATCTTCAAGAGAATGCACTCCATAAAAGCTCCAAGGTATCAATCCCCGCCTTGCATTTAACTCAGCCAAAAAATAAATGCAAACAAGCCCATTCAAGACATATCTGACAAATGCAGGGTTAAATAAAACCACCAGTATCTATTTAAAAGCAGAGAAGCAGTTTGCTGGAGCAGTTATTTCATGTTAATCACTTTGTATTTACTGCAGCTTGAGAAAGACACATTTGTTATGCAGACAGTGTTCATTGTCATAGCTTGATCATTAATGCACTGCTGCCAGCAACAAAATGAATTAGCTCTCTGAATACTAAACTGGGAAACGAACGTTGAACCAGAGAGTGGCACAATGACACTTACAGTAATAAATATACTACCCAGCTATGAGAGGGTGCATTTGTGGCCTCAGTTAACTACCATCTATTTTTAAGATTAGTATTAATAGGAAACCTCTCTGGAATGGTTGAAAATTGTAGGACAAACAATAGTGATCATTTATGTTCCCATGGGAGTTTATACTCTTTCTGGAATACAAATCTCCCATGGATTATTTCCCATGCTTGACCACAGCCATTTTTTTCCCATCAACAATTTATCATTTATCACTTTACATGCATGCTTTGAATTTCTGCAATTCCTAGCATACTGTGGATCCATAGCAGCACTGTAGAAAGTACATGAATACAAAACACCAAGGAATCAAAGCCCTACTGTGTCTATGAATAGATGTCACAGACGTGCAAAAGCAGAGTAACAAAGCAAATGCCACCTGTCACTCTGAATGTTTTTATACTGCTTTTGATCTCCCTGTGTCATAAGAATAACAACATCAGTCTCAGAATGGTAGGTTGTTACTGTTAGCTATAACCTGCTCTGCTCAGGTCAGTAAATTAGAAAGGGCTGATCATGTGTTTAAAATAAAGGGGGGGGGGGGGGGGAGGAGCAGTGGAGAGGAGGAAAAAGAAATTTCAGAAAAAATCAAAACAGAAAGAAAAATAGCTCAATCAGCCAAGTTTATGTGGATTTACACTGCATCCTTATCTATTTCAGTGGGAGCGCAGGGTTTGCCCTGTAATAAGATATGTTCAAGTCAGAGCAGAAGGCAGCAACTTCCGTTGTGTCTCTTAAAAACTCTGGGCTTGATCCCCTGAGATATTTCAAGCACAACACTCCCAGACATCCAAAAGGGAGGAAAGAGCACCCAAAGGCAATAGGAGCATATGAAAAGCTCATTTTATGTTTTAGGAATATTTTCATGTGCATAAAGTGGTCATAAGTTGAAGCTTAAGGAACAAAATCCAGAACAAAGTTGTACAGAAGAAATCCAGATTCTAGCTGAATTATTTATGTTCCCCTAGAAAGGAAAACAAATAAGCAGCACAATATTCCCAACTCCTACGGGAGTTCTTTCCATGCCAATTAGAAATAAAAGATGTTTTAACATTTATATTGAAAACTAAACATGTCAGAAAACACATCATAGCCCAAACACCTGATGCAGAGAAATGATTAAGAACTGTTGTATACTTGATGCTGATGGCTGAATTATTTTTACTTATTAGTATCTTTAAAATCTAATATTTCAAAACATAAATTATAACCAAATTTCCTGTTTATTTGCGCATGTTCTTTTTGAGAAATGCAGACCTTCAGGTTTAGAAAGGAATACGTTCAAGATTAATGTTCAAGAATGAAAACAAGCTGTGGGAGAGGGGAATTGTCATCACCATTATGCAGCTTTCTGACCTCAAAGACTACTAATTAAAATAATAATAGTGTTCATTTACTAGTGAAATAACACTCTGCAGTTAATTAAATGTTTTTTACAATACTATGAAATTATTAAATAAGTATATAACATATATGCTAGAGTTACATGAATCTTCTTTTCCTGCCCTTTTTGAAACACGTTACAAGAGCAATGTCAAGCTCCACGGAACTTCCTCTGTGTTAATGCTCATCTCATTTGTCACAGCACACCAGCCAGTTCTTTAATGGAACATATCAGCTGGTTAACAGTAGACTGTGTGACTTGAAATAACACAGGATAATACAAAAATGATACTTTATCCAACTTAAAGCTACTGGTAATTTCTGTAAGCAGAATGTACTTATCAAAAGTTGAATTTTCCTCAGATATGGTGACAAATACTGTGATTAAGGCAAAGAAAAAAAAAAGAAAAAAGAAAAAAAGGACACATTTCATAAGTAATCCACCTGGGTGCAAAATATGTGCTGAAAAATTCTCAAAGGTGAAGCAACCTGTTTCATTGTTATAACTCTGTGCCACTGGACAGATTACACAAGGATTATTCATCTTAATCATCTATTAACAAAAAGGATCTATGAAATTGTATCCCCATCTTGGGGATCCACAGTGTAGTTTCCATTTCTAAAAGGATTTATAGCATAACACATTATTTGCTCATAACACTGCTCATGAGTAAAAAATAAGAATTTTCCTCACCGAATAATTAGTTTGTGTCATTCTAGAATGGTGGTTGTGCTTTTTTCTTATGGGCTCTGAAATGTACTGAATCATGTCATCATTTGTCTTGTAGTTGTTTTAGTTGTATTTGGTTAGGTACCTCGAGACCCACAGGCACTGAAGTCATGATGGTTATCTCTACTATTACAAAAAAGGACTTCATATTAAATTATGTTACCTTTCTCCTGACAGACTGAGGGTTTGAAAGGGAAGAATAAGTACTGTCAGTAGGCCTTATTTGTATCTTAAATCAAAAATTGAATATTACACTCTCTATAAATGCATATATCACTGAAGGAAAAGAAAAACAATGCTGGAGACTATGCCAGTGTCATTTTTGGGGGGAAAAAATTCCCTGTAGAGTTGGAAACAGGTTACCTTGTCTTAGGAAAAAATAAGCCCACACCTTAACACTGCTCAAAGCTGTATGAAATAACAGAAAATAGGTATAAAAGTCTACTGATCCCATATCCAGTACAAGAATGATTTCTTACAAATCATGTCCCATGTAACAGTAGAGTTTCCACTGATGTTCCTGAGACATTCCTTTGGGTTGTTTTGCCTAATCTCAAAAAATACTTTGTAAATATTTTTTTTTTTACCCCAAAGTTGTCATATTTTCAGCCTTAGAAATAAATTCTTTTGTCTCCAAATTTTCCACATTTTTTTTGAAAAAAACATTGGCATTGGCAAGTTCCTTCTATTATTTTTCACCTTTGGTAAAAACAAAAATTCAGTAGTCTACATTGGTAGTTATGGGTTGATCGGGGGTTTTTTCCCTCTTCTTCATCAGTTATTGATTCTTGTCTTTCATTCATTATAGAATTTTTAGCCTTGGAAAGAGGCAGAATAGTCTAATGAGTGAGGCAATTAGGGTCTTACTCCTTACTCTTTCATTTATCTTTCCTTCATACAACTTCATGTTTGCCTTCCATGCATATTTAGGTCTTTGCTTTTCTGAGTTACTATGGGTCTCCACAGTATTAATCTATGTGGGACTTTGATCTTTGTCTGTAAATGTTCTAAAAGATAATTACACTGTATTGAGATTTTTCATAGATTTTAATATTTCTGCTATCTTTTTGATATACTGACGTAAAAAATCCTCATCCTTATTTTTGTTGACATAAATACAAAGTAAAAACATTTTCCTTGGGCTTCTGGTCCATACCAATTCTGTACCGTTCCCGTACACACACCTTGGTCCTCCTTGTATCCAGTTTCTTGTTTAGCAGAACTTATCTTTTCTTGTCCACTACAGTTTTCTGTTTGGGGGATTTGTAGTTTGTTCTATCTTTGCTTCATTAGGTACTCCTAACAAGATTTTTCAGTCTGTCTCCAGTCTCATAAGTTTTATTAGTTCCTCTCACTGCCCCATTAATTTTGCTCTTAATTTTGCAAAATTTCCTTTCATGAAATCTAACTCACTGGTATTGCTGCATGAAAGGATTTAACACCCTTACTGGGGAAAAAAAAAAAAAAAATCAAACCAAAACAATCTCTCAAACAACCAAAAATTGAAATGGGTGAGATTGGAATAAACTAACCAGCAAATTCCAGGAGTCCCAGAAATAACAGAGGAACATTTCCATAACTGGTTACTTCAAAACTGTTGTTAAAACCTATACTTACAACAATCACAAGGTCTGATAAAATTTTAATTTTATTATGTGTAGGATCTAAGAATGATATCTGCACCTCAGCAAGCACTTCTCTCTTACATCCCAATTAAAAAAGTTTGTCTTCAGCAGCTTCTGTGTAAATGCTAAGGGTAATTTCATGCTGGCAATGCATTATTCAGCCTCTCTGCTATTGTATCTCACTGCTTATCCATCTCCAGGCAGTGTAACACAAAAGGTGTTTGACTGGGAAGAGAGATTTAGGGAGAAAATAGAAGGACATATTAGAATTAATGGAAACATGGAGAAAAAGTTCTCACTGAAACAGTTAAGAAGGATTATTTTAATTTTCCCACTATTCTTCATCACAAATTATGTGTCTTCTTCTAACCATACCACCCATTCCCTTTACAAGCTGCAGCAGTGTGCTGATGAGCAATTCCTGGTGGAGCTCCAAGCATTCAATTGTAGAGGAATTCCTTTCAATAATGTGTATTTTTATAATAGACTATCAAATTATTGCTTTGCATTAAGAGACAGAAATGAACCATCTATGAATTAGTCAAATAAATACATAAACATGTGTATGTGGGTTTGTGTGTGATCATTTTTCTGCAACAAGAAATCAGGATGGAAAAATTATGAGAAGAAAAATTGAAGAAATAAAATCCTTGCATGAATATAACAAACATATGATTAATTCTATGACTTATAGCATGGTACACCAGCTGTCTTACTCATTATAATATGACCTACATTTTAAGGGTTATGTTTATAGCGTAATAATTAAGGCATCATATTGGCAGCAGATCTGTACAATAAAATGGTTCGTGTCAGGCACTTGACATACACTGTGCATTTCTACGGTTTCACTTCAGACTGTCTCTGGGCTAGTCCTGCAGGGTTAGTACACATTAGCCATTGGTGGGGTTTAGGTATGTGCCTGGAGCAGGTCTCTTGGTTTAGCTGACTCTGAAAGAGAGTCCTTTGTCATTCCTCAGGAGCATGCTGTGGTGCAAGCTAAAGTGCCACAAGGGAGAGGAACGGAGAGGTTCCCTGGATGAAAACACTCATGTAGAAACACCCAGGTAAAACTGTTTTCTGTTTGATACCTTGTCCATGTGTGACAACTACCAGGGCACTTTCATAAACATCCTTTTGCATTTTTTCTCTGACCTTGTCAGATGCCCATTTTCAGGCATCTGAATCAAACTATTAAAAAATGTAAATCACCTTTCTGACTTTTTATTGTCTACAACACAGTGACATTAATCACTCTCTGGAATGGCCCAGTAGTCCCCAAGACTTTCAATATCATTGATCACAGGCTGAGATGTAGGTACCTACACTGTAAATATTCAATGTTACAGGAGATGAAACCCACCTAATATCCATGAAATTCTGATCATCACTTCCTTATTTGCAGAGTGGACAAAAATTTTGAGGTAGCTAACCAAGTCTGCATTTCATGCTAGGCACATGTTGTGCTCTCACTAATGTCTCTTATTGTTACAGAATACTGATTTCAGCTTGCACTGTTTGTATCTAGCAGTCTCCTGCTACTGAACATCGCAGAGGAGATGGCATCTTCACCTACAAATAAAATTGTTAGATGTACTCCTCAGCCACTGTGCAGGTATTTGTTCACTTTATTCTTCTAACCTGTTTTCCTTTGGTTTCTTGAATAGTGAGTTCACCCCTTTGGCTTATTTATAGCCTCAGTATTACTAGTACTTATCTTTTCTGTTAAAAAATATAATTGTCTTTATCTTAAGTTAGAGTGCTTTCCTCCTTTTGACACATAAAACTTTAGAAGGGAAATTGTGATTTCAAACAAAAGTATCTGGTATGGTCAGCCCCTTTGGCTGTGTGGCAATGAGTTGGTCAAATTTTTAAAAAGGGAGGGACAACACATAATTGCACTGCAAATACAACCATACCTTCATTTGCACATGCAAATGTTATAATCAAATACCACCTGCTCATAAAAGTACCCCAGTTTCTTTGATCAATGTTAATAGTTTCATATATTTATATTATTTAATTTTTATATTTTTTTATATTATTACATTCCAGGGGAAAATCTATACATGAAAAATAATAACAGAACAAAAATTTAATTTTCTTCTTTTTGTTTTTTTTTTTTTTGTTTGTTTAGCCAGTCATCTTCAGCACTAAACTTCATAAATCCATATATCTAAGTATTCCTTTTTCCTCTTTTGGAAAGACATTTTAGTCTGGCATCTGTCACCCATTCTCACTTAGGAGGACAGCTTCACAGAAGTATTTATGCTGCATTCATCACTGCCACAGCTCTAGGATTTTTAGGGAATTTATTCTCGTATCACCACCTCCTCAAATCATCTCAGCATTGACTTTGGAGGAAGTGGGGTTGCAAGGCATCTCAAGTGGCACTGGCTAATGATGTGTGAGAAATTGAACTGAACCTTAGATGACTAGCTTGAAGCAGTGTCCTGGTTTCAGCTGGGATACAGTTAATTTTCTTCACAGAAGCTAGCATAGTGCTGTGCTTTGGATTTAGTGCCAGAAGAATGTTGATAACACGCTGATGTTTTTAGTTGTTGCTAAGTAGTGCTCAGACTGTTCAAGGACTTTTTGAGCTTCTTCTGCTCGGCCAGGGGCATAACAAGCTGGGAGTACAGCACAGCTAGGACCCAAACTGTCCAAAGAGCTATTCCATACCATATAACGTCATGCCCGGGGTGTGTGTGGGGGTTTAGTCGGTCGGTCGGTCGCGGGGAGAGTGATCGCTGCTCGGGTACTGATCGCGGCTCGGGACGGGCTGGGCATCGGTCGGCGGGTGGTGAGCAATTGCATTGTGCATCATTCGTTTTGTATATTCTGTATATTTTGTTATCATTCTCATTATTACTATTATTATTATTTTCTCTTATTAAACTGTCTTTATCTCAGCCCTCAGCTCTAACCTTTTTCTCCTTCCCGATTCTCTCCCCCATCCCACTGAGGGAGGGGGGGGAGTGAGCGAGCGGCTGCGTGGTGCTTAGTTGCCAGCCGGGTTAAACCACGACAAGCAGGTATTTAATCTCTAAGCATGAAGATGTCGATTGTAGTTTTGAAGGCCTTTGAGTAGCTTCTCCAGCCTTAAGATGTCCCTCCAGAAGGACAAGGATATCCCCTTTTGTACCTGCCAGACCTCTGTGAATGTCTCAGGTACCTCTGGGAATATCACAAATAGCATAAAATGCTTATGTTTGGACTACTGAATGGTTCCCTAGAATTAGGTGTGCTGAATTAATGAATTTCTTGAAATGAGAAAGACAGTCTAGGTAGGACAAGGGAATTGAAATCAGGTGCCCTCATCCTCACTTAGTATCTAATCACTGAACTGCATTTCTATACCTGATGTTCACTTACACATCCGAAATACCTATATTACTACCTCCAGGAGTAAACTGGTCACTTAATACTCTCAGCAATCTTTGGTGTCTTGAATTATCTGCTACAACAGAATAATTTCCTAGCTCTTGCCTTTTTGTTCTGTTGTATTATCATTCTGTGCTGTATCAGTTTTATCTAGAGAAAATAAAGAAAAAACAAGACGTATCTGTGCTCTACACAGTCCCCTTTTTCACTCACCTTAACTGACCTGCAGACTCTGTTTGGGTTTAAACAGTCTTCGGCTTAAACACAATTAACTTAAATTAAATTAATTCCATAACCTAAAAGATAATAGTGCTGAAATAAGTGCACCAACATGAAAATTACGTGACAGTGAATTTGAAAAGAACCAAGTTTTGTCCACTTTACCTATTGACCTTTTCTTATAACTAATCCCTTGGAGAAGATCAAAGCTTATATTTCTAATTATTATTTTATCTAGTAGTTATAGAACCATAATGTGTACTTAAGATGGTACAAAGAAATTCAAAAGACATATTCCTTGGTAGAGGACTATATAATAATCATAGATGTGGTAGAAGAAACAGATGCAATCTGGAAATTGGAGCAAAGTGTTAGGGTTGTAGTGATACAATTCTGCAGTGATTTAGTTTACAGATAGAAGTACACAGGTCAGAAGGGACATAAAGAGTGACCAGTAAAATCCGTATTATGGGAGATGGGAAGCAAGTGAATTCTCCCAGCTAATAAATTAAAAAGTTATTCATGGCTTTTTTAATTATTTGTAGCCAAAATCATCAGTCTCTTTTTGATGAATACTATTGCTGCTCTCATCTATCAGCTACTGAAGAAATCTCTCCATATGATACTCAACTGCATAAGTAGATATTACACAATTTATTCAAAAAAATTTTGTATTCCTCAGATGTTAATCTTTATATTTCATTGACTTTAATGAATATTTTGTATACTCATCCATAAAATAGAAGTACAATTTCATGAGCTATTTCTACATTTAAATTTGAGTTTCTATTTATTTTAAATTTGAATTATCTAATGATTGCGTGGAAAAATATTAAAAAATAAAATGGAAATATTGACACAAGCTAAACAAAAACATTTTCCATCAAAGTGAAACAACTTAATGTTCTGAAAAAAAAATCTTTTTCAATAAGATTCTTCCAATAGGTTTTTGAAAATGTGTTTTAGAATCTCTTCAAATGAAAATACATTGTATGACTAGATTTTTTTTCTTGAAAATAATTATTGATAATTTTAACATGTTTCAATTTGTTTAATTCAGAACATTGTAAAAGTTTTATGAACTAGGAGAAAATGTAAATGCATACAGATATGGTTTCCACAAATGCTTTCTCACATTCTGATGAGTAAGTTTGTCATACAATAGCTACATTTTACACCATCCTTTCTCAGACCAAGTGTTATACTGACAAAACCTCCTCTGCACTAGAGGAGGAAGAGTAATTATTAAATACTGATACAAATCTAAATTTTATCCATGTTAAATCAGTTGACAATTAGAATGAAAAGTTTACTTGCTATGTGTATGTCTTTTCTGCAGAGAATAATCTGTCTACACTAACATTATCTATGGTCCAAAACAAGTGCAACACTATGTGAAGTTCATTAACTGCAAAGATACACTTTACACTTCAACAGGACTTTTTCTCTAAAGCACTTGTCTCTTAGATGTCAACTAAAGGAAGTCATTAAAATTTCTGGCAGAATCTAAGGTTGCTTTTTGTTGATTGTTTTGGGCAGAGAACAATTTCAAAAGATGCTTAAATTGGATAATATCTTGTATCTTGGAGTTTTCTTGTCCTCTGTGTTCAGTTGTTTCTATTTGGTCTATCTCTGTACTACAGAACAAGTAGAACTAGCATGAAATATTTATCAAATATTTAAAAGTCATCCTTAAAAAAAAGGCAGATTTTTTATGCTAAGGAACTATGCTGTAGTGTTTAGTATTTAAGTCTTTTAAAATCTATTATCACAAAATTTATATTTTAGGACTGATGTTGATCCCATTGACACACCATATAGTACCAGAAATTTTCTTTAGGAAAAGTTTTAGGTCTATGACTTAATTCTAAGTGTCTTACCTGTAGTTCAGTACTACACAGTACAAAGAGAATGAAAAAAAAAAAAGAAATCTTATGTCAGTCATCTTTGTAGCTATCATTAGTTCTACTTTCAACTACCATTTCACAGGAACCAGTCTGTGTAAGTGGAGATGTCCGAAAAAAGAATATTTAACCAGATTAATAAATTATTTTATTATGTAGAACTGCTTGATGAATACATGGTGAATCAGCTGTTATCTTGGTGAAAGGAGCTGTCTGAACTCCACTAACTCTATGCTGTAAATTTCAGGACAGAATGAGGCAGTATATCAAGAGAAATTAGGCATTCAGAGGCGCTATCCAAACTGTTTAAATTTGTCATAAAATATAGTAACTATTGATATTCCAGTAGCAAAGGAGAGAATCAAACATCATTTTGGCTGGTTTCTGACTGTCCTTCTCATGCACCTGCAAAGTGTGAAAGTATCTTTCTTTGAAAATTTTGTAATTGCACTCCAGAAGGGGCCAATGGTCCCCCCAGGAATCACTCAGTCTCTGGGAAAATCACGGAGCAAGTCCTCTTGGAGCACATTTATGGGCACATGGAGCAGTCATCATGGGTTTTTTGAGGGCAAATAATTCTGAATATATTCTGTGATAAAATTACTGGATTTGTAGACAAAAGGAGAGCAGTGGTTGTCCACTCTAGCTTGAATTTAGTAGGGCTTTTAACATTGGATTCTCTCTACAGCATTCTCATGTCCAACTTAGGTCATTGTGGTCTAGATGGATGGGCACCCAGACACGTAATAACCTGATCAGATTGTTGGGCCTGGAGAACCATGGTCCTGTGGCAAGTATTGTACCACACACAGGTCTGCCCTGGGACCTGTCCCATTTAACATCTTTATCAGTGATGTCGAATCAGTGGTGAAGAACACATTCATCGCATAATGGTGGTGACACCAAACTGAGGGGTGGGAATGGGATGCAGTGGCTGATACATTAGAGGAGGCAGAGCTGTATCCAAAAGGCCCAAAGAGGAATTGGCCAACAAGAACCCCATAAAGTTCAACAAGGGAAAATGTCAAGTGTTGCTCCAGGGAGGGAAGAGCTTCTGCAAAAACACTGGTTGGGGACAGAGGGGTTGGGAAGTAGCTCTGCAGGAAGGTTTTTGAAGTGGTAGTGGATAGCAAGTTGAACATGAACCCGTGTGTGCTGTGGCAGTAAGGTGTCCAACAGCTCCTGAGCTGTGTGAACAGTAGCACAACCTGTAGAATGAAGGAAAGTATTATCCCCTTATATGTGACACTTGTCAGACCACATCCAGATGCGGCATCCAGTTGTGGGCCCCAACGCAGGAAAGACATGGACATACTGGAGGCAGGTCAGTGGAGAGTCCCTAAGGTAGTGGGGCTGGAGGTGGAGCTGGGTAGGTTCAACCTGAAGAAGGGGTGGCTTTGGAGGCATCTAACAGCCCCCCTGTGCTTACAAAAGGTCATTGAGGATCCAGAGTCAGACTCCTCACAATGGTGCAGGGGAGGTTGTTGAGAGACAACAGGCACAAGTTGCAACAAAAGATGTTCAGCCTTGGTATAAGGAGTAAATTTTCCTCATGAAGACCGTGAGACAGTGGAGCAGGTTGCCCCAAATTTTTGTGCTATTTCTGTCCCTGGAGAAGGCACTGGCTAGATCAAGCTGTGAGCAGCCTGGTCTGACCCCAGACTGGTCCTGATTTTCTGGGAGGTGCACTAGAGACCTCCTGAGGTCCCTTCCTGCTTCAGTTATCCTGTGATTTTTATGATCATTCAGACACTGAAGATTGTAGAACATGTTCGCTGCTGTTTTGGCTGATAGCAAGATAATCTTGCATATGTCAGAAGATTCCATTAGAGATGCTAAAGTTGTCACTCAATTCCAAAGTTATGGAAAAAATCTAAGCAGCATAGAATTGGAGAGGATCCAACCTGTCCTTTGAAAAGAAAACTGTACAAGATCCTTTTAAAAGGTGTTAAAAGATTCTGCTTTCCAGGGACATTCAATGACTGATTTCAATGAGTGAAATATATGTATAAGAAAATAAGTGTGTTAGTGTATATATACAAAATAATAATCAGTTAGGGAAAGTTTTTGAAGAAGATTGTTTTATTCCAAATACCCCTCCCCTGTACAGACTCTGTAATAGATTGTGTTCCTTAAAATCTATCTTTTTTAGGTTTTTTTTTCCTATTCTATCTTCCTGTCTTCCTTGTCTATCCTATTCTGTTTTCTCATTTGCCATACTTCTCCCTTTTCCCTTTCCTCTTTCCATTGTTTCTCTGCATACATACTTGTTGCTACATTTTATTGATAATTTTGTATGATAATTTTGCATTATAATTTTGCATTATAATTTTGTACAACTCTTAATAATGATGTCATTTAACATATCAATGATTGTTTGCTTGCTATGTAATGATAATTGGTTTCTTTTTTTTTAATTGCAGAAAACAGACAGCATGTAACTACTTAAAAACTACTTGTTAACTCCAGGTTATTAGAAAAAATGAATGCTTAACAGTCACAATTTTTGCAAGTCATTACTTGGTTTCTATTTGGTTTTCATTAGTAAGATTTTAAGGGCCTGTCCACAAGCAATGAAAATGTATTACTACATGAATAATTTTCATGCATGGAAATGTCTTAAGAACTATTCAGCATTGTAAATGTGTTCTTCTTAGTGCAATTATGAAACTTTCAAAGAGCACCATTAGTGAGATATTTTTACATAAGTTCATATTGTTCGGTTATTCTATTGTAGAAAGTAAAAATAGGTATTCTAGCATAAAATCCAAGGAGAAAAAAATTGAAAAAAATCTAATACAACATTTCCCCTCAGCTGTGTTGGGTATGAGAGGACTGTTCTTCATAGGAGCTACTGTGCAATAGCACTGAAGATCTCAGACAAAGTCTTGGAACATGGATGGAAATGGGAACCTGTAGAAACTTGTCATTTGAAGATTCAGAGCTTGTCTTTTTTGGTTTTGCATATTGAAGATAACAACTTTGATGCACAGGTAGATCCAGGCAGCAGTCCTACTCTGAAGATCGAGTATTACAAGCGCCCTTGACAAAAATATAGCTTTGTAACATATATTTAGAGGTATTTGTCCATTTACAGAAATGTATTTTACTTTCTCTTAGTTTTTCAGCCCACACTGCTAAAATTCAGGAAAAATATCTAGGTACAATACTATAATCCAACATTTCTTCCAAAAGTAATGTAAGATAAATATTTCAATATGTTATCTTTCCAAAAATAAAATCAGACACTAATTTTCCTGGTCAGTAGAAGGATGCTAGATTTCAAATTAAATATCAATGAAATTGTCTATATTTTTACATCTTTAATACATAGCACACATCATATTCTGTTGCTAACTGAACTCATATTTAAAAAATACTTGTAACAGAAGTGAGAGGGCCACATATAAGAAAAAAGAAATACTCTTAAACCTTCATTTATTATTACTCATATCCCTTTAATTCTTCAAAACTGCTTAGAGAGAAGTTACAGGTTGTATGTGCACCTTGCAATCATAGTGTAATAAATCAAATAACCAAAAAACTCCAAAGCAAAATGCTGTCTATATAAAAATGAAGAGGAGACAATTCTGGCTGGAGTTTAGAGGCTTCTAACTGTTGTGTTTAGTTTTAATCAAATGTCCCAGTTATCTATCTATATTTATGAAAGTTTTCCAATAATTTTGAAACATTATTGTACTGGTTAAACATTGGAGAGATATATCAGAAATATTTTCTAAAATATATTCTTAACTGAGATAGTTGACCTGTGCTATCTAAGATGATAAAAGATGAAAGTGATGAGGACAGGTTATTTTCTCATCCAGACTTAACAACTTAAACTCAATGCCACATTATTCTGTTGGCTTTCACTTGGACTCTTAAATAAACAAATTTAATTGTTGTTTAATGTGAGTTAAAAGTACATGATTTTCAACAGCCTAAATGAGGCCTTAAAAACACTGTAAGCGTAATTTTTAATTTTAGAGGCAATGCCAAACCTAAATCACACTGTTTCAATGCAGCATGCTGTCTCTAAAAAAAGGATATAAGCTGCAGATTCAGAATATAGCATAATAAGCCCATGCAGACCTGTTTATTACTCCATGTTTGACCTATTTTTAACCCTGTGTAATAGGTAGTTGTCTGATCTATGCTTGATCCTGTTACAAAATAAGAGCTTGCTTGGATCAGGTGGAACCAGATGAAATTAACTTAGAGGCAGGACTACCATGGCTCATCCCACCAGTGATACACATACAGGTGACAGAAGGGTCGACAAGACCAATCCACACAAGCCCAACATTCTCCCCCTCCAGGACCAGGAGAGACCTAATCATCTGACTTGCCTGGAGGGAACCTCTCTTCATCACACTGCTACAAAACCAAAACATCTGTAGCAATTATATGGACAATGGATATGGATATGGATATGATTAAATGTAACTGTAAATATATGTATATGCATATAAAATAATCTTGTGTGTGTTGACTATAACATTTTATCATTGGGCTCATTTTCGTTCATGATCCAGTACTATAATGAACAAGAAATATTGTTATAATAATGGTTCATTACCTCCAATTAATAAAGTCTGATGGCCTCTTGTAATGTTATGACACACCTCTGTAATGCCACCTTCAGGCTTCCACTAGTGCAAAATGTTACCTACACAATGAATAAAAGTCCCACTACACATCTTTTTGGTTTATGTCTTCCTATAGCAGAACAGGTGTTAAATCCATTAGGCAATTAGAGATTGGTCTGTGTCTGTATCAGCCATAACTCCTTGTCATCTTCATACATAATCTGCTCAGCAGATTTCTAGCTATTGATTTAAGCCACTTCACATATAACAAAAATCTGATTCTGACAAATGATAGTATAAAAGGAAGAGGTTGTGTAAATTGCTGTAATTTGACAGCTAGCACCCACATTATTCCCCTACTTACAGAACACAGCAGATAATTTTTCAAAGAGTTTAAAAGACTAAGTGTTGTTTGAATGTTTGTTGATATTAAGCAAATTGATGCGCATTGATGTACATAACCTTATAGCTTATATAGCATTGACCTTATGAGCAACAGAGATCTATTGGAGTGATTCTTGTGCTGTAGTTCATGGAAAATCTCTGAGATTCAAAGCTTATTCTGTCACTGAGATGCTGAGATCTTTCTCTCAAAAAGTTATAGGAAGGCTGAAACTCTCATCTCTGTGATTTCCAGTATCCTGTCAAAAAGGCAGACACTTTCCACCAAATTAAGGTTTGAGGATTTTACACATGCATGCACAATGATTACAGACAGAAAAAAAGGTATTGATAGTGGCTAATTATGACAGATTTCAATTTGTTGCATTTATTGTATCCTGAAGATGACAAGACTCTCATTCCTTCCTTTCTCAATATTTGTCACTGATGGTAAGCAATTGCTGTAAATTGGCAGATGAAGTATCTTTTAAGACATTTGAGATTTCATTAGCTGCAACCAGAATCAAAGAAGGGAAAAGGATAGTCTAGTTTATAGCTGTTAGACTTTGGGTCTACCCAATGTATGCCTCAAAAGTGCTGACTTGTGAAAGCATGAGGTTTTGGGACATTCCGCAAAATAATCTTCCCTGGAGTACAATACAAACTTCATCTGCTGTCACTGGATATCAAAGTCTGCTCCAAAGCCAGAGTATTCCTGAAGCAACACTTCCTTCATTCTTATCTCACAGGTCTCTCTATTTCACCCTCGCATATTTAGCCTAACCTAAATGTTACTTCTATAAATAATCTTAATGATTTTGCATATAAATTTAAGTGTATACTTTCCTTCCCCTCATGTAGTACATCTGTGGATTTGTCCCTGACAGCAGGATAATTCACCAGCTGGGATTCAGGGCATATGGCATTGAACAGACATTTCCAGAGCTATGCTTTACCTCTACAGCCTTTCATCATCCATGGGAAAAGAAGCCTAACAAACTCAGGAGTCCAGGTGGTGTAGCCTGAGGAAAATCAAATAAATTTGAGTGAAAAAGGGCATTAACTACCTTTAAAAGCACCATAAATCGAGATATGTTAAGATTTTAATAAGAAGTAGTTAGAAAGGTACTGTACATACATTCATATTCTTTAACTGTTGTAATGTGACATCAGTTTCCAGGAAATTGGGAAAATGGGAAATGGAAATCTGGGAATGCAGACTAATATATGTTTGGCCAAATATACACTGAAGCTATCTTAAAAGACACTTGAATAAACATGTGAAAGATCCCATATTTTAAAAGAATGCAAATGTATATCTGAGAAAAAAATGTCCTTATTTCATTCACAGATAGAAAGGTTATCTCAGAAAATAAACAGTCCACATATGAAGAGGTTATGTGAAAATTGATGGGCCACAAAACAAGCAGTTTATTTAAGGAAACACATTGCTGAATAGCCCACATTAAAGATAATGGATAGCTCAGGCAGAATCAGCTCTGAACTGAGTGTGTGAGCGTAACAAACCCCGCTTAAATTTGCATGTGCCTCCTTTCTTCTGCACTGCTATTTTGAGATCCTGTAGTATACTGTGACATAAGCATTATTTTATTTTTATTATGTGGATTTCTTAAGTACCTTGTTGAAGGTTTTGTTGCTTGTGATTAATTGGTCTGGTTAGGCTCCTTTGAGAGCTGATTTATATATCTGGGTATAACACAGGACCTAACTACTGGTTAGATGGTATGGGGACTAAGGCTGCAGAGCTCACAACCCATATTGACCCTGCAGCCTTAGCTTCCTGGTTCTGCTGTGAATCTAGGACCCTGAGCCTGAAAGCTCTAGCATTTGTGGCTCCTGGAAAACCTGTGTCACTGATTTCATCTCAGGGTAAAGCTAAAGGACTCCATACTATGATCTGACAGGAGGTGTGAAGGAAACTCTTCTCTGTGTCTCCATGATAGCCATTTTTGTTACTCCAGAATAATCCTTTCTCATGTTCCTTCTTTTGCAATTACTCATTCTACTTTTACAGCAAAATGCAAAATACTGAACCTCAGTTTCTCGACCACCTAGCAAGGTAATATCCAGAGGTATGTTAGGTCGTAAAGCATCACCAAAAATAGTTTCATTTTTAAAAGCTTTAATTTCTCAATCTCTACTTGTTCTGCAATTGGGTGATTCCCCCACCCCACCCCCACCCCCCCAAAAAAAAGATTTATTTGGTAGTAAATACCATAAACACCATTAAAAATACAAGAAGAAAAAGAAGGACTTTTCTTGAGTGTCTTTGTGCCTCTGCATTGTCCTTGCAAAACTGCTGTCTTAATCCACTTTTCCAGTCACAACTGTTTTAGCCCTTAACAGGACTTCCCTCATTTCTTCCACTTAAACTTGATTTTCCCTAAATAGTTGAAGGACGCTCAGACAGCATCACATTAATTTCAGTGGACATTGAGTTTTATCTAATTCAGCAAGCCAGCCTTTGTTAATTAGGCCTCACAGGACGAGTGATTGTAAAGAACATCTCTAACTGTCACTGATCAACACCCACAACAGAAGCAGTTCTAGCAGTCAATTACTTGTGTTTCTGAGAAGGAAGAAGGGTCCTATTCTTGTTAACTCCCTACACTTTTTTAAAATCACAAGGCCCCTCAGCCTACCTTCCTATCAGGTTCAACCATATGCATATAAATTTTAGTTCCTCCTTCTAATGCTGCGGCAGGTTCATTCACAGCAAAGTCCAGGGCAGCCCAGCAGTGCTGTTTAGCAACATCTTATGCTTCCAAAGCCGTGAGCTTGACTGATGGGGAAGTCAACACTCCAACAACACTAGCAGAGATTCATTGTTTAAAGTTAGAGACGTGGGCTCTGTTTGATTAGGTCCCAGAAGAATAAGCATATGGAAAGTAATTTAATGTAATGCTACCCTGCAATCCTTCAGAGATAAAGAGAGAGGAAGGAGAAAAACAGATCACAGCCATTAGCATTTGCTGGTCATTTATTTCAGTGAGAATATATAAATACATATGCATTTGTATATAAATTAGAACTTTAGGCACTTCCAACAATTGAAAATATTCCTTTCCACCTTCTAGAACCTGTTTTTCAATAAGCTCCTGTTCCTCTCTGGGCGGGGGGGGGTTGGGGGGGTGGTGTGGATCATGAAGCTGTCATTCTTGTCATTGAGGACTTAGGGTTAAAAAACCCCAACTTTCTAAAACCATCACTGCGTTGTTATAAAACATGATAAATAGCTAATCACTCTAAAAGAACTGGGTGGGAAAATGTTTTCTCTGTTCATGGGAGAGTCATGAGAATTTAGAAGTTTTTTCATTGCACATCATGCATTTTCAAAACCAACTGGTGACAAACTGAAGTGCAAGACTGTAAAGAGACCGACTCTTCACTACTACACTGAAAGTTCAATGTTTAGAAGTGGAATTAAGTGTGGAAAAATATTTTCTTTTTTTCTGCCATGAGTCCTCTTTGGACCCTTCTCTAAACAGCTGTTTCTAATGGTGTACAGAAAAATATTTCTTGTTAAGTTATAGGTGAGGGATTATATGTTCTGTTGCAATACTAAATGGAGTTATTAGCAGAAAGACTAAACGTTCAGTAGGAGATAAATGCACTTCAGTTTGGGTGTTTAAAGGTGAGCATGCCAAAGTGCCTAGCAAAGTCAAAGGACACCTGAACAACACGGTTAACTGAGTTTAGAGCACAATTCAGCCATTAGACACTCAGTTCAGTTGCCCATGCTTGGAAGGCTAGTGTCTGAATATAGAAATCTGAGATGCCTAAGGTATCCTGCCAACCCTCCAGCTGTTGCCACAGAAGAACATGTCTCACGTCAGTTTTGTGATGCATCTGGCAGACTTGTGCAGATGACATGGATACTGTAAGGCATAGATCTAGACACATATTTGTGGGCAATAACATTGAACCAAAGATGTTTACATGAGAGTAAGGTGAATTATCCTCTCACCTCCATTGACTTTGTTTGTTAGGGATGGGATCTGCTTGGTTTTTATATCATCATTTGAAATTCCCTAGGAAGTTTAAGACATCTGCAAAAAAATCTAAGAGATCTGGCTGGAAGATACAAGACTTACAGAGGTCATGCACCCTTTTGAGCAGCAGCTGTTGGCTGGGAGGGACACCAGCAACATATAAAAAGAGTGGATCTTTTCCTAGGTGTCTTGATAGTAATAAGAGCATAGATACCTAACTTACGTGTGACACCTGAATTTAGGTATTTTAGCGTTGACTTGAATTCCCGTCAAAGTGAGACAGGAAAGTATTCACTTATGTGCTTTACGGTAGTGTCTATAGTCTCCATCTACTGGAGTATGTGACATTATCATGGCTTCATGCTGATTCTCCCAGGACTGATTTATCAGGTTGGGGCTATTCAGGCTCTGTATCATATAATTGCCGAAGCTCTGTGGTAGCTCTGATACCTGTATGTTGTACTAGTAGCAGTTAGAGTAATAATAGGAAATATAAATCTAAAAAGGATTGAAGCTGTAGGTACTCTGGAACATGTTGGTGCTGGCAAAAGAATGAGAAATCAAACCTGAGAAATGTTATGCAAGGGTCAAATTTAAAACTATAGAACAACCTGAAAATTGCTGATATATCTAATAGGTAGTGTAGAAATTAAAGAGGTGACAGGTAATAACTATAAGAAAATTAGAATTTTGAATATAAAAGCCATATCTTTGACTGCTGTACGTTAGCATGACTGTTATGCACAATTTTTCAAGATAAGGTCAGGCTAACTGTCCACCAAAATCTAATTATTTATGCAATTTCGGAAATTTGGGGGCTTAAATTTATGAAGTTGCTATTGCATAAAATGTTCTACCAACAAGTCTGTGCATCCAGTTTTAAACCCGTTGATACACAAATTCAGATACATGACTGCACATTTCACTAGGGCATGAATGTTATGATGGACTCCTGGTATTTTTTACACATCTGCCTCCTTAAATTTATCTGAAAACCACTTATTTCCAACTTCTTGCTCTCACCATACCCCTAGTTTCATAAATTTTTTGTATCTTACATGTTAAATGTAAGTTATATTTAAGTTTCAGCATGTAGCTAAATGACCTTTTCTCATTTTTTCATAATTAGCCTTCACTTGCTTGTTGTCTGCCTGCTCATCTCTCATTCATGTCTGTTTATCTTTTTTTCCCAGTGTGTCACCCTTCCTGTACCACTGGAATGATCATCTATCTCTGATGTGCCCCTCAAGCCCATTTTTTCCAAGAATCCTCTCATCCATTTTCTCTTTAATAATGAACAGCCTGTTCTATCTGCACAATTTCTCCTGATATATCATCTTTTTCATGCCTTTCAGACACTCTAACCTATGTGTGTCACGGAATATCTTGTGACATCACTGCATTAGACCTCAGACATTTAAAAAAAAAAAGAAAACTGAAGACTGTTATTTAATGTCTCAGTGGTTCTAGTAGTTCTAATCAAAGCATTTGTTTTAAGAAGAAAAAGAAGCTGTTCAGAGTATGTATAGTTGTGAGACTCTCATTCAAAAATGTGTTTTCTCCAAATGAAAAGACATGTTCCTGTTTTATCTATGTCCAATTTCAGAGGATTTTTTTGTGTCTTCCACAATGGTTGAATATCAAAACCACCTATGGTGGATTAAAGAAATGCTTTCCTTATTTTATAGGTGTTAACAATTCCATTTACTCCTGCAAGTTAACACAAACCCATCCTCCTAAAGCTTAAAACAAAAGGACAGGTCTCAAAACAGCTTCCAATTAAATACTATATTCAAAGGTACTTGCAAAGAACTCTAAGAAAGCAACTATTTTCTTATACCTTGTATTAAACATTTCAAATCCAAGTTGACCTTAAATTGCAATGTAGTATTATGATTGTAAACAGAGATATTACACTATTTACAATAGTTACTGAGACAGAATACATGACCTTGAGAGCATGAGAGATTTAAAAAATTCTTTGCCAAGTCACTGCTGGCATAAAAAGCTATCCTAAAAGAAAAAAAGACAAAAAAAAAAGACTGCTATTTATTATGATAATGAGCAGAGGTTTTGACAATAGTGTCAAATGTTTCACATCTAAAATAAAATAAAAGTTTTGTAATTCCTCTTTTAAAACAAAACAAATTGCACAGTACTGTTGTTATGCAGATTAGATCTATTAAAAGCACTATTTTCAAGCTTCAGGGTTTGCAACTCCAATACAAAATCTTAATATATTAAAGAAGTGAAAAATATTGTATTACGTGCCTTTATGTCTTAGAAGTTCACAGAGTGATAAAGGAAAAAAAATATTCAAAGACATGGCAATTTGAAACAATATGAGCTTTTTTTCAGTTTTAAAAACATTAAAACCAGACTATGAAGAAAATAAATTGCAAAACACAGGTAATTTATAATGGCAGTGCAAATCCGTTTCCTCGGCATTCAGTTTTGTGTATGAGATAATACACACATTATGACTGAAGGACAATATTATCCCAGGACAATTATGAAATATTTAGGGCTTAGGAGCATTGTTTGCACCTCTCCACAGCTAATACAAGCTTAATTCTAAGACATCTGCTTCAAATCAAATGACAAAATTCTTAAATACAGATTTTATATATATAAATATATGATATATAAACCTATATATATCACACACTAAAGGATTTTTTTATCATTTCAAAGTAAGATTTTGGCAATATAAATATGGTAGAGTAGTAATTATTTTAATGAGTTCTCACAGATGATCTGAACATTGTGCCAGGATCCAGAACATCATAGCTTTTAAAATTTCTAAATAAAATGTTCCATGAAGAGACTACTCATCCCAACACCCCGGTCCTCTATCCAAGATTTTTCTCTAAAATGAGTTTGACTTATAGTCAATAGTACAGATAAGGTTTCAGCAGAATGACCCAGAACCTGTGTACTACTCTTGGCCTTTAGGCTACACTTAGTTACCCTGCATTCCAAGAACTATTTGTTATAAAAAAATGTATAAGGTAATAAATGGTTTTTACAGTTGACTACATCATAGCAAAGCAGATAATCACAAAAAAGGTTTATACTAAGTACATCTAAAAACCATGAACATTGTAATAAGACATCAAAACAGAAAATTCAATGAACACAAAAATCTACCACAATTGTTTCCTTGTCTTTGAAAGTAGTGTTTGAAGGTTCAAAAAGCAAGTCATCATTCAACAGAATGGCTTGTGTGGAAAACGCTTTGTATGACAAACCAGAGCCAGTAGGAGTGCTGGCTGGCAAGAGTAGAAACAGGACAGAGACTCAGTTCTGATCAAAACAGATCTTGTTTGATTGAAAATGGCCCTTATTTTCAGGAGTTGGGTGGGGAATAAACTTTAATACTGAAGTTACGAAAAAGTTAAGTATATATGGTTTTTTTTCATGAGGACAAAACTACACTTGTATGTCATAGTTGTTAAACATCTCCCTTGAGTTTAATAGTATAGTCTCCCATAAAAAAGCCAGTGCAAAATATGAGACCGCCTACCAGCAACTGTTCTCCATGTGTTACCCTGACCATTTCATCATTATTTCATATTTTCCAAAAACTTAAAAAAATAAGCCACCAAAGCTTAGAAGCTGTCCCACCAGAACAAAAAAACCAAAATACCACAAACACACACCCCCCCCAAAAAAAAACACCCAACAAAACAGAGAAGTGAGTTGCCATCTAATTCTTGAATGAGGAAGAAATGTAAATTTTTGCACATGTAAGGCTTTAAAAAAATTCCAACCCTCCCTAAAAATTTTATGATGCATTCCCAGAACTCCAGCTATTATTAAAATTTTGATAGTAAGTCTGTAAAGGGAAATATTGGAAAGATTAATTATGACACTACATTGTTATCCAGTTATGTGCCATCACTTAAAATAAGTGAAAAACAGCAACTGTTATTCTCATACTTCAAGAAAAAGAAAGACCTTCAGGCATTTTGGTAAAAATCAAAATATTTTACCACTATGTATAATGCAACTTATTTATTAAATGATATTATCTTTTGTGTAATCACATATAAAAAAAGGAAGAAAATTAGCATTAGAGGTCTGAGTAGCTGATGAATTGTGTTAAGTTGAATAAGATTTAGCAATATATCTTTGTATAAAGAAAATGTGCTGTTTACTTTTGTTTGAGAGCTCAACTAGCAGCATTTTTCCTCTGATAAAGAATGTCATCTACAGAGCTGTTACTAAAGAATCATAAGATCATGTATTTTGGTCTGTAACTATGAAGACAGATTGCATGAAAAGCGTCTTATTGCCATTGTTTCTTTCCTGCATTACTTTCTTCTCTGAGGTCATAACAACTTCTTCCATCTGCTACTGTTTATATTGGATTCATATTATTGAATGTTCAGTTTGAAAGCAAAAGCATTGCAAATAAGTACTAATTCTAATTGAATAACTGAAATTCAGTCTTCTTTCTTTCTATGAGATTACATAGAAAGAACATATAAGAGAATATTTTCCATTAGAATATCCTCAGGTTAGATTTCTGTTTCAATGTTATTCATTATTTTACATTATCCAGTAAACTTCTTGTGAATAAAGATTATTTTCTACACTCACATAGTTTTGATCCTCTCAGAAGTTATAAGAAAAATAATTGTACATTTTTATTCTCAGTGATGCTATTTTTTATCTTTTTTGTTTTAATCCATTTTTGGAAGCTGCTGATCTTCAGTAGAAAATCTGACACTCAAATAGACAAACCTTTGCCTATTTCTTCAATAATATTTAAGAAACATTGCAGTGCAACAAACACCTACTGTGGAGCATCAAGATTACTTTGAACTGTTCTTGAAACTCAGCAGTTCTAAATGCACACACTGAGCAAATTCTAAATAAGGTTGACAGAGTGGAGAAAGGTCTGCAAAGATTATCGGTCTGATGACCTTGTTTACAGTTTGCTTTCATCCCAAAATGTCTGTGATACATGGAGTTAGTAATACAATATAAAATTTTGACCTTATGCAGCAGTTTTCATCTGAGGTGTCAAAGAAGTTTACCAACATACAATTCATCTCTGTAGCATTGCTTCAGTAAATCTTGTTCCACCCAATTACTTAAGGTGAGCGGAGGCACATAAGAATATCTACTTTGCAGGCACAAAGAATGGAAAACAATGCAATGATCTAGGATGCACCCCTGCCTCTAAATTCACTGCCAACTGTATCTGAACTATTTCTAAGAGATATTTATCTATTCCTTTTTATTATGTACATATGTGTCTCCTGCAGAATACTCTACAACGTTCCTGGGCAAGCTAATTTACTGATTAGCCATCGTTTTGATTAGGAGGTTTCACTTAAATGTCAAAACTAAATGCCTCTTGGAATGATGGATTTCAAAGGCAACTTCTATTTTCTTTGAACATGGAAAATAATTAATTCCTCCTATTTTAACAGCTTTTTCATTTATTTAAAACCTATTAGGTCTTATTTTGGTCATTTATTTCCTAAGCTTCCATTGATCATTTTTTTTGTTTTCCTGAAGACATTTTCAAATTGTGGCCTTCAGACTTCTTCAGGTATTCAGTCCAATACTGATATAGTATATACTTTGCAATAATATTTGTATTTGTATAGGTATATAACAGCTGGATATTTGTTTCTCTACAACAGCATGATATTACTAATGCTGCAAATTATTGTAACTACTACATTGTTTTCTATTAGAAAGACCCCAGCGACATCTCAGTGATAACTACCTGGAGTAGTTACCCAGTTTTATACCCTTTTAGAAGTTTCATGTAAAATATTTCTGTAAATTCCATATGATACATCACGTTTGAGAAACACTGTCAGAATCCTAATAAACTCAAAACATAAAGTGCGTGTTTCTTCTTATTTTCCTGAAAACCCTATTGTGTTTTTTATCATAGAATCATAGAATCATAGAATGTTTTGGGTTGGAAGGGACCCCCAGAGGTCATCTAGTCCAACCCCCCTGCAGTGAGCGGGGACACCACTAACTAGATCAGGCTGCTCAGAGCCCCATCCAACCTGGTCTTGAACATTTCCAGGCATGGGGCCTCCACTACCTCTCTGGGCAACCCGTTCCAGTGTTTCACCACCATCATTTCTTCCTTATATCTAGTCTAAACCTACCCTGGTTTAGTTTAAAACCATTACCCCTTGTCCTGTCACAGCTGGCCCTACTAAAAAGATTTTCCCCATCTTTCCTATAAGCCCCCTTTAAGTACTGAAAGGCCGCAATCAGGTCTCCCCGCAGCCTTCTCTTCTCCAGGCTGAACAAGCCCAACTCCCTCAGCCTATCCTCACAAGAGAGGTGCTCCAGCCCTTGGATTGTTTTAGTAGCCTTCCTCTGGACCCGCTCCAACAGTTCCATGTCCTTCTTGTGATGAGGGCTCCAGAGCTGGACGCAGTACTCCAGGTAAGGTCTCATCAGAGCAGAGTAGAGGGGCAGAATCACCTCCCTCGACCTGCTGGCCACGCTTCTCCTGATGCAGCCCAGAATACGGTTGGCCTTCTGGGCCGCCAGCGCACATTGCCGGCTCACGTCCAGCTTTTCATCCACCAGCACCCCCAAGTCCCTCTCGGCAGGGCTGCTCTCGATCCTTTCTTCCCCCAGCCTGTACTGATACTGGGGTTACCCCGACCCAGGTGCAGGACCTTGCACTTGGCCTTGTTGAACCTCATGAAGTTCACACAGGCCCACCTCTCCAGCCTGTCCAGGTCTCTCTGGATGACATCCCGTCCTTCTGGTGTGTCAACTGCACCACTCAGCTTGGTGTCATCTGCAAACTTGCAGAGGGTGCATTCGATCTCGCTGTCTAAGTCATTGATGAAAACATTAAACAGCACCGGTCCCATTACGGACCCCTGAGGGACACCACTCGTCACCGGTCTCCATCCGGACAACGAGTCATTGACCACTACCCTCGGGATGCGACCATCCAACCAATTCCTTATCCACCGAACAGCCTACCCATCAAATCCATAGCTCTCCAATTTAGAGAGAAGGATGTTGTGGGGGACCGTGTCAAAGGCTTTGCAGAAGTCCAGATAGATGACATCCATTGGTTTTCTTTTGTCCACTGTTGTTGTCACACCATCATAGAAGGCTACTAGGTTTGTCAGGCAGGACTTGCCCTTGGTGAAGCCATGCTGGCTATCTCAAATTACCTCCCTGGCCTCCATGTGATTTAGCATAGCTTCTAGGAAGATCTGTTCCATATATAGATGGAAATCAAGTTTGACATTTTTTATGTTACTCGGGTTCTTGATAGCTGTCCTTTATATCTTTTGTAAAATAGGCACTAGATTTATCCTTTTGTATTCCTTCTTTTCTCTTTGAATTCTTCCTGATAACTGTAATTATTTTATTTAGTTCTCTTAGCACCCAATGGTGAATTAATCACATTAAGATGATTTGAGGTCTTTAAACTTATCAGAGCACTTTTTTACCAACTTTTTTTGTATGTATAGTTCAGACCCCCCACTGTTTTAGCTATCTGATCACAATTGAAAGTAGTCTCAAGAAAAATAAAAACTCATTCAACATTTCAGCCGTTCAGCATAATTTTCAATAGCTTTTCTTCTTCAGCGTGCAATGAACTCTCTCTTTTGTTGTTGTTTTTTCTTCTAATACACTTTTGGTTGTCTTGTGATGTCCTTGACATGAGGCACCTCATTTTGTGCCTCAGCCTTTCTGATTTTGCTAATATTTTGCTAATATTCAATTAGTAATTCTCAGCCTTTCATTACTTCTATTTAGCAATTCTATTCCTTTAGTAATTTAGCCTACTATCTAGTTTCTGTGTACCTTTGTTTTTAATTTAAGGTCATGTAAGATCCTACATTTTACTCCATTTAAACACTTTACATGTACTACCATTTTCAATTTTTTGTCTTTGTGTCCCTAATATTGTTTTGTTAAGGAATCACCAGTTCTCTAAAACAACTTATTCTTTAGAATTCCTTCCTATGGGACCTTATTTCCCAGAGGTTCTTTGAGTCTAAAAAAGTCTATTGTCTATTGTTATTAGTTTGATTTTGATTTCTTTCCTTTATAAGGATCAGGAATTCTTTTATTTCAAAATTATTCTCATCCAAGTTACTCCTACTTTCAAATTTCCAAAATTTCTCCCTAGTGATTTCAGTTAAGCCTACAAAAACCTTATTTTTAACCTCCATTTCTCCTTTCAGTACATAAAAATGTCATTAATGCATTTTGAACCCCAAAGTCAGGTTGTATCTACACACATGGAAATACTCCCAGAAATGTATAAGATGCTTTTCTTCAGCTGAATAGATCTTCAAACTCCCCTCAGCATGACTCACTTCTGTAAATGGAAGAATTTATGTTTCTTTTTAAGATACCCTCATGTAATCTACCGGGTCTTTAGTTAGCTGTCTTGTTATTTCTGCCATCTCTGGGCAGGTGTCTTCGACACCCTTGGGCACTACTTCAAATGGCAAGAGGTGCATATCTATAAGGGACTGAATTAATATATTGCTACATTGACTAGATTTCCAATAACAGCAGTGGGATTGCAGACACCTAGCTCGTATAATACTTAATCCCATGCTGATAACTACATTATAAAAGCCTAAGCATATGAGCCTCATCCATTACCACCCAATGCACAATTCAGCTGCAGAAACATAAGTAATCAATCCAGTATTTTTTTCTGGTGCCCTTGCCTGCTGACCTTCAGATGCTGCCTCAGAAGGGCAGGGTATTTCCTATGTCACATCTACCAGATTGATGCTGCTATCTCGCATATAGCAGGCTGCCTTCAATGACATTATATACAGATAGCTTGGAAATGAATTTATTCCTAAAATTAAGTGAGATAAATCTGTCCATTAGTCTTCATCACACTGACTAAGTTCTAATATTGATTATGTGTTAAGGATTCTACTTCTTCCTACAACTGTTCCTCATACTTTTTTATTGGTAAATAAAGAGAGAGGGTTGACAGCAAGTTTACTTCCTCATCTGTATAATCAGTATCACTGTTCCTCCTGCCTACGAGATCTTTGTCCAGATTTCTGTTGGCTTTATTCTGGTATTTCCTTATGTGATATAATTTGTTATTATTTCCTCATTGGGTTCATCTATATTTCTGAACGGTGCGGCACAAAGAGGGCGACAAGTGTTAGATTGGTGTTAGATAGTGACAGATCCATTATAGTTCTAATATTGTGTATAATAATTTCATATTTACTAGCAGTGAAATCTACAATTGGCAGTGCTAGATACATACCACATGTCTATAAATTGCAAAGGGATGACTGTATAGATGTCTAATGTAAAAGAGGTTTCCATGTAGCCTCACAGATTGCCTTGCCATTACTACCAGCATTAGATAATCTTTGGTTGCTGCTGTCGCTATATACCTCTAAATTAGCTGTCTACATAGTGTTCCAAATTTTCCTTCATACTGATGAAGCTTCTCAGACTGTCATCTTGCTCTGGTTGTGCTCCAGCCCACTTCTTCAGAGAATCTATCACCAAGGACTAGGTATGCCAGATTTATTTAACCTATTCTTCCAGGGACTTGGCATGAAAATGTAGGCCGTGGTCCTTATAAATGCAGACAGAATCCAGGCTAAGGCAGCAAGGCTTGAGTGTAAGCCTTACAAATGTGTTTAGAAGACTGGGTAGGAGATAAGGTCCTGATGTTGCCACACGCATTTAAACCTCTTGCTATGAATTCTGTTTGCAGTTCCTCTCCTCAAGTTTCCAATAATTCATTCTCTGTGGGTTTTAGACCTTCTTGTCTGGATCAGATCTCTTCTGTCATGGAGAAAGCATTTCAGTGCAGCACAAGCAGACTCAAACTTGTTAGCAATGTGCCATCTTAGGGACTGGGAACAGTCTAGATGTAGGAGCAAAGATGATCATAGATTAATTTACCATGAGAAGAGGAGCAGAAGTTGTAGCTGCATAGGCATAATTGAAGAGAAAATAAGTGCCTTTTTCTATTTTGGTAGCATATTCAAAACCAGAAGTACTCCTCCTTAGATGTCAGCAATTAATTAAAGCATAATGCATTTTAGGCAAGTGGTACACAAGGGATATACATTTTTCTCCAATCTAATTTAACCAGTTTATCAAAAAGCTGCAGTTCTATTTTCCAAGAAGGGAAGAGTGTCCTTCCCTGTTGATTAACTTTTCTTTGTGGCAGATAGTTTATTGCTTCTGTTGAAAAAAATACCATACTTGGGTGTTAATATAATCTTCACCGTGTTCTTTCACTTTGAAGTAATCAAATGGTTCCTGTTCAGGTTTTTTTGCAGACAGCTGCTCAGAAAATGATTCTCAGAATATACTTAAATTTCCAGTTTCCCATCCTTTTTATACTTCAGGTTATTATATATACCAATAGATGATATAATATACAAGTCTATACTTAAAATATCTTTCTGCTAATGAAAAAGTGTGCAAATGTAAATATTACAACTTCAATTCCCCTCCACAATTATGTTGAGAAATTTTAATCGGATTGAGGGGAAAAACAGAACTATAAAGTTTGAGAGTATTTCCTACATCACTGCTAATGTTCATAAATGTATTAGGAACGTAAAAATTCAGATTGGAATTTTTTGTCAGGAATCACTTCTGTCCTGACTGGTACATGAAAAAAAAGCCCAGAGAACAAAATGAAAATAACAGGTTGGGTTTTTTTTTTTTTCCCTTAAACAACTCTACTGAAAACAGAGAGTACAATATAACTCAAATTCTTCTCTCACTTCTATTTAACCAGTCTCACTGGTGTTAATGATGGCTTTTTGGACACCAGTAGAAAACAGGGAATGTGAGGGTAACAAAAGTGATAGTGAGTGATATCGCATTTGTGAAGAGATAAGACCAGACTTTTAAAAAGCTATTCTATGTGGCCATTTCTCTATGTGCAGAAGCGACTATGAGTCATACTTGGGTCATGAAGCTGTTCTCCAATTGTCTTCATCTTTAGTGACACCTCCCATCTGTTATGACAAGTGGAAATCTGACAGCAGTGAGAATACTGGTTTCATGCTTCCAAATTAAAATTATGTGGAGAAAGAAACAGACTAACACAAGCAAAATGGTGAAGTTTAGTTTGCAACTAACCCAGACCTTTGACTTTAGTGACGGTCAAAATCCAGGGGCTATATCTAGAATAATTCTGTGTCTACCACTAAAGGAACATAGTGTTGATGTAAACAAGCCCATAACTCTTTGATTTCAGAGCCAGGAACTAATATTAATTCTTTTTATTGTACACAATAGACATAACTTAAGAAATGTTTCGTGGTTGTGGGTCTGAGTGTGCACTCCATTTGTATTCTAGCTGCCTATCCAGCTAAAACATACAGCAATGTCTCTTCTTCACCATCCATTCTATGCTGTTCAAAACCATGGCAGAGAATACTGGAACATTTTAAAGTACAAGCAACTTACTTTTGCTCTGTTTTTAACAGTTGTTCTGTTTGTCCATAATATATTAATTAATTTCTTATTTGTAGATTCTTCAAGTTCTGTTGCAATTTTTGCACAATTGTTTTCCTTTTGTTCACATAAAGGATTTTTTTCTTATTTTGATTATGGGAGTTATTTTTTCAGCAATGGAGAGCCACAGCTGTCTGAATATCTTACAAAAAAAAACCCAAAAAACCAAAACAAAACAGCTTTTGGTTATCCTCAGTTTAATTTTACTAAAAATGATTCCTTACTTTTTATTTCCCTGTCTGAGAAGGAAAGGACAGTTCATTTGGCATGAGCTTACTTGTCTCTTCATTTCCGGCTGGCACACTGTACAAGGATATTAACTCATTAAAACTCATTAGCATAATTTCTTTTGTACTTTTTTTAAAAAAAAATTGGCTCTACTAATCAAGTTTGATCACAAGCCTATCTTTTATCCCACACTTCAGTAGTTCTACATTTTATATGTCAGACCTCCTACCTTTGTAAGATCAATACTTTGCCAGCATTGGATGTCACTGAACTATACATTACTTCACCATGCATATGTAATCATTGGAGCCCATAAAATAAGAGATAATTTTCAGTTCTATATGATCATTAGAACTATTTTAAGATTATTATCCTTAACAATTTCATATTCATCATTGCTTCAGCAAGTTAAAAATATTTTATTTTTAAAGTCCCAAAGATTTTACTTAGAATTTCCTACTCAGTCCCTTCTAATCTGTGCCTTACAGAATGGTTTGGGTTGGAAGGGACCTTCAAAGATCATCTAGTCCAACCCCCATGTTGTGAGCAAAGGCATCTTTCACTAGATCACGTTTTTCAAAGCCCCATTCAACCTGACTTTGAACATTCCTAACGGGGCTTCCACAACTTCTCTGAGCAACCTATTCTAGTGTCTCACCACCCTAACTGTAAAAAAAAATCTTCCTTACGTCCAAACTAAATCTACTCTCTTTCAGTTTAAAACCATTGCCCCTTGTCATGTCACTACAGACCTCCGTATCTCTCTGTCTTTCTTATAAGCCTCCTTTATATACTGAAAGGTCACAATAAGGTCTCCCTGAAGCCTCCTTTTCTCCAGGCTGAAAAACCTTCAACTGTATCAGCCTTTCTTCAGAGGAGACATGTTCCAGCCCTCTGATTAATTTTGTGGCCCTCCTCTGGACCTGCTTTAACAGGTCCATGTCTTTCTTGTTCTGGGGACTCCAGAGCTGGTTGCAGTACTCCAGGTGGGGTCTCACCAGAGCAGAGTAGAGGGGCAGAATCACCTCCTTCGACCTACTGGCTATGCTTCTTTTTTTATACAGCCCTGGATACAACTGGCTCTCTGTGCTGCAAGCACAAATTGCAAGTTCATGTCCAATATACCAGAAGTAGTCATCATATTTGTTGGTCAAAAGTTTTATTAAGAGGTTTTCCAGAAGGAAAAATGTTCTGTAAAGATTTAGTTTTCATGAACATTTTCTGAATGTCTATAAAAAGAAACATTTCTTTTTTTAATATATATATAATGCTAATTTGGTTTTTTGGGGAAAAAAATAGTAAAAATAATTACCTGATATAATAATATTCCATACCTCTTCCTTTTAGCTGAACTGGTCACTATTCTCCCACATTATTGAAATCATTAAAAGCAAAGACTTCTTTTTACCTAAAACCATAAGTTTATCGGAGAATGAATCTATGGGAAGGACATATTTCTTTGCCAAAGTACCAATTCTCTATGTTATTTTGAAGATACTGATACAGAAAGGTCCTTTTCTGGCTTTGCCCCACATTTCACTTGGCTTTTGTCCCATTTTTGTTTCTGGAATGTATTGTTAATGTATTTCATTTCCAGCATGCCACTCGGCAAGGATGTCACATGAATACCATATGAAAGATGTCCTCAATGATGCGTGATCTCTCCAGACTAATTTCATTAAAGTTTTAATAGCAGATCCTTGTAAACCTTGAACTATGACCATCACACACTTAAACACTTACAAGAATGAATATTCAGACATTTAAATATTTTCCAAACCTCATATTCTCTTACCATTAGACTTATATATGTCTGTATGCTTTTCGCCCTTGAAATTAGGCTTAAGCAAACAGGTCAAATATGTAGTCTCTGGAAAGCACTGGGAAATATAATTCTAAAGTAGCAACTCCAGTAATAATATTTGTTCACAACTTCTAAGAATGTTTAAAACATATTATTTAAACTCTGTTAATAAATTAACATCCAGCTTTTTCTCCTGCACATAGTTCTTTCTTGCGGTCCAAAACTGGCATATATCTCTATTACAAAGTGTGGTTTCCAAAGTGTCTCATAGGACTTTGTCACTTATGCCTGGTAGTTACAGTGCAGGTAAGAGATCCTAAGGTTCTTTGAAGTCATTGTCTTAATGTGCATGCTAGCAAAGAAAGGTAGCAAAATGTTGTGCAGCATCAGAAAGAGACTACAAAAGAGAGGGACTCACTTCACCACTATAAAAAAACTCGTTGGACTGGTGTCTTGGGTACTGTGTACAGGTTTGGTCTACGCATCTCAAGAGGGATGAAATGGAGTAGAGTGGAGTTATACAAGGTAAAGAGGAGAGCAGCAAACAAGTGGATGAAAGGACCACTTCACAGGAGAGAAAAAATATCTGATACTCTTAAATTTGGAGAGAAGAAGGCTGAGGGATCGAGACTTATGAAAATATGGTATTGGTGGACAGGAAGAATGAAGAATCAAATTATCAAAACACACAATACCAGAACTTCTTGCACTTACTGAAACTTGTGAGAGACCAGTTCAGAACAAACACAAGAAAGATATTTTTCTTCCTAGTAGATAGTGAACTTCCAGAATTTATCACCACAGGAGGCTGTGGAGATATCAGCAGGTTTATTAACAAAAAGTCCTTGAACACATGATAAAGTCATGAGGCAGGGTCATACCTTTTAGAATCCCTGATCCAACAGTTGTAGGTGCTGGGGGAGTTAAAAGGAGATGAACCAAGAGAAGTGGCCAGACTTACATGCTCTCCTGAATTATCATCTCTTCCTGCTACTTTCTAATGCATGGGAGGCTTCTTGGGTTCACGTGCATAAAGGGACAATACGGAAGTTAAAACTCAGTACGTAGCAAAAACCTCTAGCAAACACTATTTTTCTTCTTTATTTTTTTTTTTTTCTAAATGATTGCTCAGTAATGAATGGAACAACTGAAAGAAACTAAAGGAAAACACAGCAACTGTCCAGAAATGTGAAAGACAATTGGAGAAGTCTTAAATGAAGCTTGATCTATAAGCAATACATGTTAGCTAAAAGAACAGTGAGATAATAGCCTGAAAAGAATAAGAGTAAGTCAGTTGCTTAAGAGTTGGCCTCTAGTGTCATTCTAGATGCTCTGGACTATCTCAGATACTTCTACTGTGCTGGCAGATACAGCCCAGTAAATAACTGTGCCTTCCTAGAATGATAACTGAAGAGCATAAGGAATTAATGGCCTACAGGTATGGTACAAGAATCATGTGTTTCGATACATCAGTCAGTTCTTTTTCATCTTTAATGGAACACTAATAATAAATCTACACTGCAAAAATTTTGAATATATGACATTCCCTGTAAAGACGAAATATGTGAGTGATGTATTTTTAAACAGAGAGAATGCAAAGAAATATGGAATCCTTAGTGACCATAATAGGCAGTAACTGTGGTGGTGCTTGTAAAGCCACTCACTTGTACATGACTAGAAATTCTCTCAAAGTGCTTTTTAGGAACACCTTGAAGTCTTCTGGTAATCTGTTTTGCTCTATACATAGTAATAAGGAATGCTTTCTAGAAAGTTGAGGAATGTTTTTAATCTCTATACGTATTTTTGTCATGTTTGACTTTATTTTGTCTGTTTGTGGCAAGACATGAAGTCTAGCATATCAATGATAGAAATTCCAACCAAGCTTCCCAACTTCCTGGTTTTGAAAAAACTAGGAAGTCCATTTGGGAAATTTTGAAGTTCAAATGAAAATTTTGAAGTCATATTTAGCAGAAGAGAAGCACCAACTATTGATTGAAAAGCAATCCAGTTTGAAAGACTTTAACAGTCTGACACATGCAGAAAAAGTACTATCACAGGACTAAAGTATCAAGTGAGTTCTTAGAACACATTGGGGGTTACTTTTTTATTGCCAAAAATACAAGAATCAGCTCACAATTTTTTTAGAGGTAATTCTGCATAATTTAAAATTTGAAGGCAGAGAGTAAAGTAAGTAAAAGGCATTAAAAACTATCGACATCACAGTTCTGAAGAAAGTAAAGCAAAAGCAATTCCTGTACTTCAAGAAAGTGGACTTAAACAGTCCTAAGAATGTTTTTGTAAAGAAAGTAATCTAAAGGAAAAAGTGTAGAACAAGTGATATTTCTAAAAAAAATATTAAAAGGTTTGAGATAAACTATCCACATATAAAGGAAAGGCAAGATTAGGAGGTCAAAATGAATGAAAAATTCTTTAATAATCTGAAAAGGAAAAGGCAGTCATACAAAAAATAGAACAGTAACATAACAAAATACTCTATGAAAGAACAATAAAAGCACATAAGGTGCAAATTCAGAAAACCTAAGGAGTTAAAACTAGCAGAGAATATTAGCAGCAATAAAATGTTCTCTAAGCTTAGTATAAGTTAAAAAGAGATTAAGGGAAATACTGAGGTGTTCCTTTATGAGGTGAGCTACCGAATGAGACAGAAGACAAATGTTCAAAGCCTTTTCGACTTCAGCTCTAACAAAAAGAATATCATGAGACAATACTCCAAGAATTACAAGCAAAAGCAAGGTCATAAGAGAAGTGAACACAGCAAGTGGTAGCAAGACATGTCTAATCCTGGCAATGTGTCAATGAAATTTTATTTCTTCGACAGGAAGAAATCCACTTGACATAATCTCACAATTTCCCAGACAGTCAAAAGACATTCTGTTCATTTAAATTATGTTCCTCCTTTCTCCCCAAGAGTCCATGGAACTTATGGGGGAGGGTGGGGTGGGGAGTGGTGTCGGTGCCTTTAAATCCTCTTATTTAACACATCCCTCTCTTTCTCTGAGAATAGAGGCAACTAATGAGGATTCCTTCATCATCACCCACTTGGAGCCTCAGCTGCTAACAGAACACTTTTTGAAAAATAGCCAGGGACTTGAAAAACTGAGACAGAAATTAGGGACTCCAGGTACTTCACTAAAGCTGTAAGAATGTAATGGACTGAACTTATAGCTGTGGTCACCATGATATGAAATGCTGCAAGTAAAAATCTTTCTCCTGAAGCAGAGGGATTCATGAGCAGGAAAAACCCTCTAATTTTGTGATTATGACACTTCAGAGCATATCGCAGAGCATGCTTTTGTGACTGAGGAACTTTCAGGCTAGGAGTCCTGTGCTGGATCGAGTATTTTGGTAATGAGCATACTTCATGACTGCAAAAGTTCTGTAGAAAAAAATTTATTTTAGAATTAACATAATTTGAACAATTATCTGAAATCTGTGTATGGAGGCAGGGTTCAGAGAGGAAAGACAGCAGCAGCGGATAAGGATCAAGTCATGGATTAATTGAAAGTCCAAGGGACCTGACAAAGTGCATCCAAGTCAAAGACAGCCAATGCCCTTGCAAGACCACCCTCTATTATCTTCGAAAAGTTATGGAGATTGGAAGACATTTCTTACAAAGCAAATGTTATACTCAACTTCAAAAGAGGTCAAAAGGTCAATCTGGGCAACTACAAGCCAGCCAGTTTCACTTTCATCCCTGGAAAAATCATGGAATGAGTATCCTTGAAGCCCAGGAAGCAGAAGAAGATGACTGGGAGCAGTCAATCTGCATTTACCAAAGGTATATTGTGCCTGACCAATGTGATTGCTTTCTCTGATTAAATGATTTCATATGTAGATGAAGAGAGAGGAGTGTATGTCCAATACCTTGACTTCAGCAATGTTTTTGACACTCTCTCCCATAACATTCCTGTGAACAAATTAGGATATTACTATGGTTTGGTGAACAATTAGATGTGCAAAAATATGATGGTTGGACCCAGATGGTAATGGGTTGTAGTCTACCAAGATGCTTCTAACAAGACTCATACCACAGGAGTCTATCCCAGGTCCTGTTATATTCAAAAATCTTCCTCAACAAACTAGAGGTAATGGAGAGCATGCTCATCAAGTTTGCAGATGACATCAAACTGAGGTGATCAGTTGATATGCTTGAGGACAGGGCTGCAATTCAGATGACCCAGAGAGGCTGGGTGAACAGAGCGGCTCTGTGGAAAAGGCTCTGGTGGTGGCAACATCTATCACGGTTGTGCCCTGACAGCTCCAGGGCTATATGAACAGGGGCACAGCCCATAGATCAAGAGAAGGGATTTTCTACCTTGTCAGATCACATCTATTACAAATGCTAGAGAAATTAAATATTAACAAAGAGATGTATGGATGGAAAAATCCTGTGAAGTCAGGAAACTGATTATCATATTCATAACGGAAAAGTATAGTTGTGGGCACCTGTCACAGAATATATTTCAGACTAAATATAGATCATTTCACCCCAGTTTATCAAGGATTGAGAAGAGTAATTTGCAATAGAATTTATTTCAAAATAATAATAGTATTTGCTGATTTAAATAATAAAACACATGATTAACAAACAGTTACTGAGATGGTTTAGAAATATATTTTATTACAGAGACGTAATAATGAAAGGGTCTTCAAGAGGTCATGTAGTCTATTCTCCTACTAGAGACAGATGAATTAAACTTAAAGCATTCCTGACAGATATTTGTCTAACTGTTCTTGAAATTCTTCTCTTCCACAGCATCCTTAAACCATTTACTCTGATGTTGCATTAGTGTTTTCCTTTAGGTCAACCTAGGTTTCTTTTGCTTCAATTAAAGACTACCACTTTTTTTCCTATCTCAAATCCTACAAGATGGTTTAGAGCTATCAGTGTAACAAACCATTTAAAAAAAATCACACTTCTAGGAAACAACAGAAAAGACAGATTGAAAAAAAATACACTTCTATATTCATAACACTCTAAAAAGTAGAGTTAAGACCTCATATAGAATGTAATGTACAGTTTTGGTTACCTACATTAATGAAGTTAAATTGAAACAGGTTCAGAGAAATGCCAAAATAATTACAGTAATGGAAAATGAAGCTATGAAGAAAAGGTTAGAGGACTTGACTTGTTTGTATGAAAAGTCATTTAATTTTGTTAAGCTAAATATTTGGGGCTTTGGAAGAAGTGAGAAAGAACTAATTAAATTGAAAGATAATGCTGGTGCAAAGCAAACAGCTATAAATTGATTATGAATATATTTCCAGACAGAATAAGAAAAAATGTTTACAATCATGAAGTAAATTTTCAGATAAGCCTATATGCAGGACTGTGGGAACAATTAATTTAATTTCTCTAAGATAGTATTTGATAAAAGATAGTATTTGATAAAATACTATCTGGGCTGTGTGAAAAATACTATCTGTGCCCAGCAGGTCGAGGGAGGTGATTCTGCCCCTTTGCTCTGGTGACACCCCATCTGGAGGACTGTTTCCAACCCTGGGGCCCCGAGCACAAGAAAGACATGGACCTGTTGGAGTGGGTCCAGAGGAGGGCCATAAAAATGTTCAGAGGGATGGAACACCTCTGCTGTGAAGAAAGGCTGAGAAGAGTTGGGGTTTTTCAGACTGGAGAAGAGAAGGCTTCAAGGAGGCCTTTCAACACTTAAAGGGGGCTTACAAGAAAGATGCGGACATTTTAGCAGGGCATGTAGCAATAGGACAAGGGGCAATGCTTTTAAACTAAAAGAGGGTAGATTTAGACTAGATATAAGGAAGACATTTTTAATGATGAGGGAAGTGAAACACTGGAACAGGTTACCAAAAGGGGTGGTAGATGTGTTATCCCTGGAAACATTCAAGGCCAGATTGGATGGGGTTCTGAGCAACCTGATCTAGTTTAAGATGTCCCTGCTCTTTGCAGGAGGGTTGGACTAGATGACCTTTAAAGGTCTCTTCCAACTCAAACTATTCTATGATTCTGTGAAAATTAAGGACAAGATTCTGATGATCCTAAAATTATAAAGTTCAATAAGCATCTTTTATTATCAAACACAAATGTAGACACAAAAAAAATATTTTTATCTTAATGATTGTATATGTTTTGTCTCCATCATTTTGTGTCACTTCCTTGTTTCAAGAATTCCAATAATTACCATAGGAAACAGAAGAAGGTTTTTTGGGATTCATTTTTGGGATACTTTTTGCCTTAATAACCAAGTGTAAGGATGCAATGTTACTAACAGTACACTGATTCTCCAAACGTTCACAATTTGCTTGCAACATTTCTTGCTTATAACTAACCAACCCCAACACGAAGTCAAATCAAGAAAGATCCTCCCCTACCCCAAGAACAACTACAAGTTATTTAGAGGGTTATTGGGATCTTATGTATTTTATGCTGATAATTGGTTTGGTTTGGTTTGGTTTGGTTTCTTGCTTACCTGAATAAGATATGATCTTATCACAGGATCATTTACATATTTATAGAAATTAATTTCCTATTAATGCAGAGACATAGGACATTAACAGTGGTCTTGATCCCTCCTGTTCTATACAATGTATTTGGCGCTGCTGTTGCTTGCAATGTATTTCTTAAATTTCTTATGGGCTGGAGGAAAAAATTTAGCACTTTGTGATTGTGATTTGTAGGATTTATTTTATGTTCCTTCTGTCCTAATGCTTTTTTCTTTCATCATTTCCTGTGATTATGAGTATTTAGATGAGTGAAAGTAGGGGCAAAAGGAGGTGAAATTTGAATTCCCACATGCTAATGTTTTTAAATCTAAGTTTAACATAATCTCAGAGTCTCAGAAAACTGGTTCATTTAGACACTCAAAAAAACCTTTGGTGTCACTGCTGACTTAACATGGGCATGTGACATTTTTCAATAGCTGAAATTGCCTGCTCTAAGGAAATAAAATGGGTTGTTAATATATAATGACTTCATTCTCAATATCTGGATTGCAGTGATTAATCAGCAGAAAAAATATAAATCTCTTCATCTGACACAGGGGATAAAAACAAATTAAAGGAACCAAACTTCTAGCAGTACATTTTCAATAACTGCAGTGTCACTTAGGTAGTCCTTTTTTTTAATGCACATTTTTGGCAACACTCATTTGCTAATGATAGGGACTCCTGTGAGACAAGTTGCCAAACAAACAAACAAACAAAAATTCATATTTTTGTCAAACGTTATAAAATTCATATTTGAAGTTTCTGTTTTGGAGATACCTGCCTGGTGAGATTTATTATTCTGGATGGGGTTTGATTTGTTTGTTTGATTGTTTTTAAGAACTCCAGTTGAGAACAAAACCAGAGTATTCTTTTAAACATCATATAAAGTTTGTATTTAATATATAAGTCCTCAGAAATTGATGTTTTGTATTTTATATGCAAAGCTTTGCAATGATGAATTTTTAAACCATATTCATTTAGAAATGTGAACACCAGGTTAGCTAATTTTAAATGCAGAAGTTTTAAAGGCTAAGTAGAAAACATAAAGGTTTCAGTTCTACTATTTAAATAAAAACCAAGTCACAACATAATATCATATATAAGCCCACACTCTCTCAAAATACACCATCAAAAATTGATATTTTATCATAGAAACCCATCTTCATCAAGAACTGCGAATAGCATCATATAGAGCTGAACCTTTACTGATGACCTGATCAAACAGCTAGTACTTACCAGTTATTTCAATTGTATTTGGCTGGCTATGAATCAAGCTGAAATAGCCCAGGATATTTTTTTTTTCATCAGGAAGAAACTGTATCTCATGCTCTGTGAATTCACATATTGAAAGACTTGAGATTTTAAGATCTAGTATTAATACCTGCTTCCTTTGTATTTGATAACAATATCATTAAATGCTTATGTTATTTTTTATTAATGAATGCTGGAGTGGAATAACAATAGCAAGTGCAGTAACTGCCACCGTCTGACACTCTCCAGTAACTCTTCAGTAACTGTTTTTGCTGGATATCAATCTGTAAAAATTATAATTAATTTCAAAACTATAATGAGCCGTAATAGAAATAACAGTAAATAAAGCTGTTTAAAAAAAGAAAAAAAATCAATATTACGTTGAGAAAGTCCTTTAAAACTTCACTGTTACACATCTGAAGTGATTCTGTAACCTTCAATATGGTCTTTTCTATCTTACAACTAGAAATCTACATACAATTCTTTGTCCTCATCATCACCATGACATTCCTTATTCATTCACAGTCAGAAAGAAATGTTCGATTACACCAGTGCAGATACTCATGCAGATCTCTACTATTTTGGGGTTTTTTAGCAATTAGTTCTGCATTTATTCCTTTTTTATTCATTATGTAGGATACAGGTACTCCTACAGAACTTTTTTTCCTATAACTCATTGCAAGGAATTAAATAAACTCAAATCCTGTAAAAATAGATTCATAGCTATCATAGCATTATCCAAGGAACCTTACAGTTCCTATCCACTTCCTACCCACAGCTCATGAGAAACAAGTAGTATACCAAAGGAATAAAATAAATTACATCAGACTCTACATCCTTTTTTCATCCAGGAATGACAGAATTTGAGCTTGGAGGGGGGCCCTTGTGCATACAAAAGACAGGAAACAGATTTTTTGGACTTTTTTTTTCATTGCTTTTTGGAAATAAATAAATAAATTTTGTCTCATAACAAAATAGTTATGTTCAGCAGACAAGATCTGTGATCTTGAGATATGTCCATTAGTATCACATTTTCCAAAGCATTAACTCATAACAGTCACCAAGGAGCCCTCATATTGATACAAGGGTTCAGGGAAATAGGAGTGTGAAAGCAGAGTGAAAAAAGAAAAAAACAGATGAAAATTTTCTTTAGAAAGTCAAGAGAGCCAAAAAAGAAGTGACTGCGAATAGCAGATTTTCCTATCCAGAAATCTTAGTACTAAAATACTTACTTTATTCTGTTGCAAAATAAACCTGGCCCCTAATGAAGGACCATTTGATTCTGCATGAGTCAGAGAAAACTCATTTTTGTCACAGGTTAATTTCTGCAATTGACTGAAATTTAGATTAATTAGAGTTTTATACCAAGATAATACATTACCAGAGCAGAACTGAGAACAGTGAGATTATAGGCAAATGACAACAAAACCAAAAAAAAAAGAATTAATCTCATAACTGTAGAGAGATAACACTTTTCATATATTAACATATTAATATGATATCCTTTAATATAGAATCGTCTAGGTTGCAAAAGACCTTTAAGATCATCAATTCCAATCATTAACCTAACCCTGCCATCCCACCACTAAACCATGTCCCTAAGCACCTCATCTACCCTTCTTTTAAATACCTCCAGGGATGGGGACTCAACCACCTCCCTGGGCAGCCCATTCCAGAGCCTGACAACCCTCTCGGTGAAGAAGTTTTTCCTAATGTCTAGCCTAAACCTGCCCTGGCGCAGCTTCAAGCCATTCCCCCTCGTCCTATCATCTGTTACCAGGGAGAAGAGGCCGACCCCCACCTCACTACAGCCTCCTTTCAGGCAGTTGTAGACGGCGATAAGGTCTCCCCTCAGCCTCCTCTTCTCCAGACTAAACAACCCCAGTTCCCTCAGCCGCTCCTCGTATGACTTGTGTTCCAGACCCCTCACCAGCTTGGTTGCTCTCCTCTGGACATGTTCCAGCAAGGCAACATCTTTCTTGTAATGAGGGGCCCAAAACTGAACACAGTATTCAAGATGCAGCCTCACCAGCACCGAGTACAGGGGCACGATCACTTCCCTGCTCCGGCTGGTCACACTAATCCTTATACAAGCCAGGATGCCATTGGCCTTTTTGGCCACCTGGGCACACTGCTGGCTCATATTCAGCTGGCTGTCAATCAGTACCCCCAGGTCTTTTTCCACCAGGCAGCTTTCCAGCCACTCTTCCCCAAGCCTGTAGCGCTGCATGGGGTTGTTGTGACCCAAGTGCAGGACCCGGCACTTGGCCTTGTTGAATCTCATACAATTGGCCTCGGCCCATCGATCCAGTCTGTCCAGGTCCCTCTGCAGAGCCCTCCTCCCCTCCAGCAGATCAACACTACCACCCAGTTTGGCATCATCTGCAAATTCACTGAGTGCACACTCAATCCCCTCATCTAAGTCGTTGATAAAGATATTAAACAAGACCGGCCCTAGAACTGAGCCCTGGGGGACACCGCTTGTGACCAGCCACCAACTGGATTTAACTCCATTCACCACGACTCTCTGGGCTCAGCCTTCCAGCGAGTTTTTTACCCAGTGAAGAGTACACCCATCTAGGCCATGAACCACCAGCTTCTCTAGGAGAATGCTACGGGAGACTGTGTCAAAGGCCTTGCTGAAGTCCAGGTATACAACATCCACAGCTTTTGCCTCATCTACCAGGCGGGTCACCTGGTCATAGAAGGAAATCATGTTGGTTAGGCAAGACCTGCCTTTCATGAACCCATGCTGACTGGGCCTGATCCCCTGATTGTCCTGCACATGCCTCGTGAGTGCACTCTATATCTATAACAATACCACCTTTGGCTTTCTTTGGGATTGTAGGCCTTACTGACATACAAATAATAATGCAACAGGAACTTTTAGTATAAAAGTTTGAATAACAGATATTTAATTACTGCATATAATGTTTTCCCTGATGAAAAATTAATGTGCTTTTTTTCAGAGTATCAATGTGTTTATTAAATTTTGTACCCAAATTTTCAAAGACACAAAGTGCAGGGAAAGTCTAGTTCACAGGAAATGTGATTTATAAATTAATAGTTTATCATTTGTTTCATTAGACATCATCAACTCAGTAATTCTCTGCACATGCCCAGTGTTCCTCCAAGATACTTATGGCACATTGAAGAAAAGGTCACAGTAGGAAAATCTGAGTCATATGATGAGAAGTTACATTTAAAACCTGGCTTCACAATGAACTGTAGTTTTTATGGTCGTACAAGGACAATTAATTTTTTAGTTAACAACTTTACAGTTATAGCTGTAAACCTTCTTATTAGATTCCTTTTTCAGGTGCTTATGGCTTTGTGAAATAAAAGCTCTTTGGGCTAAACCTGTCCTCAATTCTTGTTCTTTTTCAGTTCTTTGATTTTCTTGATAATAATTTACTATTAACAGCACTTTAAACTATTAGTAAATTGCATATCCTCCCAGTGCTTTTTATTTCCCTTTCACATTTTTTCTAGATGACTGCAGTTATACATTTTGGGCAGCACTGAGCATCATATATTAAAATGTAATAAGTACTGGTTAGCCTACTACTGTGTCTCTCAGCTAACATACCAACCTACCCTATCTCACCATTGCTACTTTTATGTGCACTTATCACTACAATTAGTCACTAGGGGTTATATTGCTACCTGCTAGCCACTGTTTCAGCAACCAATTGCTCAAACATAAGCTCTTAGATCCGTCTTAGTTTTCCAATAATATCCTGCCTGGCCTCTACCTGCTGCTCCAGAAAGACATAGGTTTTCTATAGATCCTTCATCATATTAGCTACACAGATGTCTCAAATACCCTACCCTCAAATAGCACTAACAGCCTACATATGGTCCTCTGATTCATGTGCTCTATATCTAGTCAGACAAGTAACTTCCAGGCTGAACAAACCCAACTCTCCCAGTTTATCACCCCTTCCTCATAAGGCAAGTGCAAAGTGCTCCAGCCCTCCACTATGTTGGTGGCCAATCCTCTGAGCTCACTCCAATTTATAGGTATCTTTCCTGTACTGGGGAGACCAAAACTGGACACAGTATTCCATATATTACCTCTTAGTAGAAGAAAATAATCACTTCCCTCAATACACAGGTGACGTTCCTTTTAATACAACCCAGCCACTAGCCTTCATTGCTGAGAGGATGAACTGTTCACTCACATTCAATCTGTTGTTCATTAGGACACCCAGGTACTTTTCAGCAAACCTGCTCCCAAGTTAGTCAGTCTCCAGCCCAGTTAATGTAGAATTTTAGTCCACTGCAGGTGCAGAACTTACCTTTATTGCATTTAAAAGGTTTCTGTTGACCCATTCTTCCAGCTTGTTGAGTTCCCTTTGAATGGTGGCCCTGCCCTCAAATGTATCACCTGTGCCTCCTCGTATAGTGCCATCTGAAAATTTGATTAGGGTGTCTACATTTTATATCCCACCAGGTTCTTCATAAGGATATCAAACAGGATACATCCAAGTACTCCTGAGGAACTCCACTTGTAACTGACCTACAGGTAGAGGATGAACCATTAATCACACCACTTGAACCACAACAATCCGATCAGGTTTTTATCCATCTAGTAGTCCACCTAGTTAGATCATAACAACCCAGCTTAGATACAAAGATGCTTTCACAGATCATGCAGACTTCAAGGTAGAGGATATCCACTGCTCTCCCCTTATACACAATCACCTTAGAATTCAGTTTAGAGTCTCTATCTCAAACCCAACCTCACCCATTGTGTTCTTCACACTATAGGCAAGTGTAACAAGTTGTGCCTTTACAGAATGTCCAAAAAAGCAATGACAGCCAGTTTGAAAATGAGACATTACTTCACAGTGGTTATTATTAATATTATTATAATTTGTCCTTTTCAGAATTGATCATCTATTTGTATACCTGAGCTTTGAATCAGACTTCAGAACATACATACATATGCAAAAGTAACCTTAATACAGGATCAGTTGTTCATAATGTAAATTGTCTAACCCTAGGGGTTCAAAACTGAATTTTAAGCGGTGGGCCAAATTAATCTTTAATGTAATTTCACTGATGTCAGTACATATAACATCAACTATTAATTTAACCTAATTTATTAGGAAGACTTTGGGCAGATTGTAAATGCTACTGAGTGTGTACTTTGTATAAAAATGCATTATGTATGATCATGAAGCTGAGTGATTTTTATTTGTGGCCAAAGCCATTTGGTTAAAATCTACACATTTGTCTTTAAAAAAAAAGGAGAAATATTTAATTCATCATAACTCCATATCAGCAGAGCATTTAAAAATACAGTTCAAGCTGAAGACATGCTTAAATATCTGACTCTGTTGGGGTCAATGATTGTTGGGAGTTTGTACTGTAACTTTTTTTTAAATTTATTATCAGATCCACAAGTAAAGAAATAGTGCTAATCCACAAGTAAGTAAATAATGCTAATCTTAAAAGGTGAAATTCCCCAAAATGTAAAGTGTACTCACTTATCTTATCACAAATATGGATAAATATTAATTATTCCATCTGGGGGGGCTACTTGTAATTTTATTCATGAAAGGGTGCTATAAAAATAGTCTTCTAGAAAAAAAAAAAAGGAAGAAAAAGGAACATTCTAGTTGCATAACTCTAAGTGAACATATGAACCAGATCAAATAACAAATAAATGGTGAAATGTCTCAAAGAGTACTACAACAATGACATTCAATTTTCGCATCTCTCCGAAGATATTGACACAGCTTCAAGCTAAAGCCTGAAGTATCAGACAGATAGATATCAAGTATTTTCTGTGGTACCACTGTAATCTCTCTTCCCTTTTTCCTCACTCATGCACAAGAGTACAGGTTCCACTTTCTTCTCTTTCATTAGCCAAAACAGATTTCTGCACTGATCCTGCTAGAGACTTTTCTGCCTCAATTAAGGCTAACCTTGAGTTTCACTAATTAAGAATCCTGTATCTGAGAGTCTGAACTTTTCTCTAAATTCATGATTATTTTGTAATTTCTGGGGGTTTTTTTAGGTCAGCTTTCCCATCCTCAGAACCGCTAACTGTTGCAACAGTAGATGTGTTTGAGCTTTGTTAAGTTTTGTGTACTCAAGGATGAAAAAGCTGTCATTTGTTATGAGAGAATATGAAAAACTGGCTGCCTCTTCTGCAATTCACTGATAGTTTATACATTGAAGTTTAGGGGGTTTGTCTGCTACCAAATGAAGTCCTTGATCTGCAAAGTCCTAAAGCACTTTCTAGCTATTGGTGCTGTCTGGACTGCGTGGTATTTTTCTGGATTTTCTAACATTTGCCACAAGTTTGTAACTCCTTATAGTTTCCCTCCTATACTCATTTTACTTTCTGAGAATATCTAGGATCCACAGGATTCACAGAAGAGATAATAAATTGCCAGTCTAATTTTAGAGATGAAACTATACAGAACAATTTTCAGAGACTGAATTTTTTAAAGCACAGTCGCCAGCAATTCCAGAACAAGCAGTTCTGCATTCACAGTGGACATTAGTCAGTGGCTCAGCCCAATTTACAGGATTTAATGCAAGTGAACATCACAGCTCATCATCTCCTGTAACATAAAGTTCACACTGCTAAGAAGTTGTAATTACAGAACTTTTAGCCTCCCTGATGATAAACACAATTTTAAAAGTTGAAGGGTTGGAGTTGGTTTTCATTTCTTGATGATGAAGTGTTCTGTCTCCAAAATGAAAAACAAGTAGGTATTTTCTTCTGATTTTTAGCAGATAATATTAAGTCACCACTGCCTAGTATCTTTTCAAGTCACAACTCTTACATTCTCAAATTTAAACTGACATTCACACTGATTGTAAGACTGGATGCACACAAGACAGACACAATTTTAAGGAAGCAGCAGGTGCAATGCATGACACTGTTTTGTCTCTGTTACTCTGGACAGGAAAAGTTATTCAACATCCCCATACTGGTGAAACAGAAAACTGCAGAAACAGATTCATTTTCTTGGTTCAATATTTATTATTCTTTCAACCACCTTGAAATAGAAGCTGTAAACCCTTTGATTAATGGCCTGAAAGATTGTCTAGTTTTGTTGCTGCTTCGGAATACATCACTATGTCTTTAGCTATGTGATATTTTGTAGCTCCTTCTAGGCGGTGCTCTTTCATCCACTCAAAACAAATACCTGCTCCATGAAGAAAAATACATTTGACTATTAATAAACCCAGTCTGTCTGTCTGTTGGACTAATGCACCATTATTTCAATTTCAAGTTAAAATCAGTAAAAGGACAGTATATATGTATAGTGATAACCTTGGACCTTGAACAGAAATGTAAACTTGGAGAATCTTCATGCTGTTACAAACAGGCCAGAACCGATGACTCAGGTCCTAACTTGTCTTGCATTTACACTGGCAGACTGGCTCTCCTAATTCTGCTTTCAAAGCCCACTGCTCTCTCTGGGACAGTGGTGTGCCAGTATAATGCTAAAACTCCTTGTATTTTTAGGGTGGATTCACCCAAGGCTACCCTGTTTCAGCTCCCTCCTGCCTGGGGCCTCTAGTCCCAGGCTGCTTTTTTTTTTTTTCAATGTTTCTCCAATTTCTTGCTTCTTGGTGATAAAAATATTGTATCAGTCCTGATTTTTCACTTCACAAGCTAATAACTACTAAAGCACTGAAAACCCCCAAAGTCTCCATAGAGTCAGAAGATAGAAATTACTTGAAAATTAGCGATAATGTCCACATTGTCCTAAGCAAAGGCAGCAAAAATTAACATTTTGTGATTCTGTAATTTTGCTGAATGATAAGATAAGCTTTCTAACAATTTTTTCCCTTACCATCACTACCTCTGAACACAGCTGGTTCTGCATCTGAACCTTTGAATTCAGTTTAGCAATCTGTTATCACAGCAATTAGTTCAAAAGCAGCAGTTGGCAAATGCCAGTTCCTCATTCCTCAACAGCAATAACATATCATTTACTGGTTACTACTACACAGCTAGCAATGTTCACAGGGATTTTACAACATCTCTGTCATCTTTCTGTTTTCCTGTAGGGAATCAGCACTAAAAGAAAACTTTGACATGGAATATCAGTAGGTGTATTGTTACTTTATATTATGTCTTAGGAGAGGAAATCAAATTATTGCTACATTGGTGATGTCTGATAAGTTTTCAGTTCTGAAATACCTTAGACCTATTTTTCCATATAGTATTTCATTAAGTCTGGGTCCTATATCCAGACAGAAAAAACTAAAAACTGTTTACTTTCCTCTGGGTAAGTAGTTTAGTGTAAGTACTATTACCAGTATTTCAAAAAAGACAATGACAGACAAGATAATTTCAACAGAGGGTTTGTACCCTTTATCCTGATTTCAGTGAAAACATTAAGATTATAGCCTTACAAACCTGATGAAACCTGATTTGAATTATTTTTTAAAAATGCTGCTTTTTTTACCTTTCAAAAATTTAATTTTTTTACAGTTTGTTCTCTTTTTATTACATAACATAAAATACCTTGCACAATGCCTGTCAAACCCAAAGCATTCAACAGATAAAAGAGGCTACAACTAGCTGCACCCATTATTTTAAGACAGAAAATATTGGATAGAATTCTTCAAAAGTAGATTTTCATAATCTATAGCTCTTCACATTAGAAGAAAACTTACCATATCAGACTAATGCCAGGCAGAACTTTTTCCTTAACAAGTTATATGTCATGGATCAGGGTCTCAGTAATTTCATGGGGTTTACCATGCTGTTGAATATTCAAGTATGGTGTGTTTTGTTTGTTTCTTTTGGTGGTTTTTTTTTTAAGTTAAATAGAGAGGGGTTTTTTAAGTTAAATAGAGAGGCATCATTATAGCCATCTAAATATATTTCAGATGCTGGCATTGCTGTGTAATTTTGACACCTTTTTCTGGTTTTGCACATAACTCAGATCCAGTGCAGTTATCAGTAACAATCTTTCATGTCATAACTACTACTTCATGTTCTTGGAAACAGCCTCTTGAGGAGAAATTATAAATTATATGCATGTGATTGTGATCCTTATGTTTGCCTCAACACACACACCAAAATGTTGATTCCTGTTTTAGGGTAGACCATAACAAAATCCCCAGCCACAGAGAATGTACTATGATCTTGCTAAGATGTCCTTCTGATGATCTTCATTGTTAAGGGGGGGGGGGGGGAATAGAAGAATCCTGTTTTGAAATTGCCTAGCTTTGGTATAGCATACATTGGTTTATGTTCCAGTTTCATACATTAAAAGCTTCTGTCCCCACCTTCATCTACTTTTCTGTCTAAAGATATCAAAAATTCTGAACCACTGACTACAGCATCTTGTCTCTTCTGAACATGGGTAACCTTTGCCTACAGCAAATGGTGTTCCCACACTGATTGACTTAATTCAGTTCAAGGACTGCAGCATGCTTTAGGCTCACAAGTCTCTGGTCACCATAGCAGGCAACATGCAAGCGTGCTTTTAGAATTCAAGTCTCAAGCATGTGTCACTTCTCATTGCTTTTTTAATTGATTTACTACCATAAATTAAGATATATACATGATATCTCACAGGTAACCTTTCTGTAATGTATTGTATTTTCTTATGCAAAGTATATAACTTGTGCTTGACAGATTGTTTTACTGATTAATGGTACTTAACTCATAAACTTTGTGGTCACTCTCAAACCCCATAGTTATAAACGTAGACTATCATTACTAATGAGCCTGAAAAAGTAGCTTATTCTCGTTTAAATTACTTATTCTGATGAGGAGATACTGTCTTACACATAAATCGCCAAAATCTTTCCCTACAGAAAGGAAACCATTCAAGAAGAAAAATACACTTTTTCTCATCTTAAGCATGCCATAACAGTAGTCACAGGATACGAATTTATGGGCTCAAATTTAAAATACATGTTAATATACAATGCTATTGAACATGTAATGTTGCTTGACATCTTTGTTGTTGAAATTAGGAAAAGAAGTCACTGCTCCAAAGAAAAGAGAAAAAAGGAAAAGCAACAGCAGATGAACATCACACCACTGGGATAAAAGACGTAAATCTAGACTCTACCAGCTTTTTTATTTCAATGCCATTTAAATTAGCATTAAACATTTTTAAAAGTATGCATTACGCAGAACAGAATTCTTAAAAATGGTTCAGATTTTTTATCAAAGAAGGGCAGTAAAACTATACAAAAGTTAAACAGTATTTGATAAACATTTATTCTTTTTATTTCCAGTCTTAAGAGTATACTCAGAGCTCAATTCATAACAAGTTTTCCACTTTTATGGTAGATCAGCATGGACACTAAGAAAACAACAGCTTTCAAAATATGCTGAATTAGATTAGTAGCTCTTCTTTGTTTTAAAAGAATGGGTGGAAAGTCAGTCTTGGAAATCAGTGACAGTCAACAGAAGAGAGTGTAGAGTACTTCACAAGCTCCACAGGCAGACATTGGAAAAATGACAAACTCGGGTAACTTGACTTTCAAAAACAAGAAGGATGATATGGTTACATCTCTCCCTGGAATTAAACATGAGAAGCATTTTTAATGTCAACTGCATGACATCATGGAGAAACAATCTTGCCAAACATACTTGGCATTCTTATTTAAGAAGATTATACATTTGATTGACAATGGTATGTATCATTCAAGGCTTGTTATCTTTCATATGTGTGAGGCATTTTATTTGAGAATAAGTTAGATATGCTGTTAAAGACAAGGTCAGACTAGATTATAAGTGTTAAAAAATAGTTTCACAGCCTTGAAAGAAAGTATGTCAATTCAATATCACTGTTGCCAGTGTACCCACCTCTTTTTTCTTCTTTTCTTTTTTTCACTTTTTTAGTTGGTAGATAAAAAACATAACACATTTCTACAAATCTTGCTCTGCTTAGGCCTATTCTTAAACCATCGCTGTCTATGCTCAATGTTGTTTTTCCTTTTATTCTTGCAACAATAAACTTAGTGCTTGCGGTTCTTCATAGATTTATAAAACTTAAATTACTGATATAGAAGTTTCAGTATGAAGCTTCAGCAGCATAATTTCTAACTGTACAGTACTAGAAATTTGCCTAATAATTCTTTGGTCCTATAGATCCTTTATTTAGTGCTATTTCATTACTAAGTGTTTGTACTGCAGCAGCCTTCATCCAATATACTGATTACTTCAAACGGAATTGTAGATTATGCATAACATCAAGAAAGCTTCAGGGGAAACAGAACAAAAATATTTATTTCAGGAATACTTATTTCTTATTTTAGGAAATGTGGCAAATTTTCAGTCTGTGTGTGATAAATATTGTATATCTTGAGTCATAAAGGAAAAAAAAATCAATGAAAAAGAAAAAAAATGCCAAGACCTATTTCAGCATGGGAACTCAACTCCTGAATGAATTTAATCTGAGAAAGAATGACCTTAAATAGTTTGGACTTAGTGTGATCTAGTATTTTAGCTACTTTATCTCTGCGAAGTATACAAACAAAGAACTGTGTAATCTACAAATTCTGAACTCTTAGTGTGTAGTAGATATTATTGTATACTATCTATGAAGTTAAAATCGGCAGCAGCAACTAGTGTTCTTGTGGACAACATTCCAGAACATCAAAATAAGTCCACTGTTTTTGGAAGTAGCTTCCTCCTGAAATAGATAGAATATGTATTATAACAACTTACTAAACTGACTTTCCTGAGCAAAACATTACTTAAGGTTTCTGTTCCTGCAAGAATTTTAGTTTTGATAAAACTAGGTGACATGTATCTGAACTTATATTTCCTGTATAATGTATATCTTGTTCATTACACATTGTGCAGAATTTCTGAAACAATTTTGAGAGCTTATAAATATTATTAGTTGTCATAGGATTCAGTACAGCAGAACACGACACAGTACAGCTTAAAAAGACTAATACTGGTAAAAAAGAGATAATATATATCCTGTTTTCTTAAGTCCTGTGTCATAACTCAAAAGCTGAGGATGGTACAGTCAGAATGAGAAAATAAGTTCCCTGTAGTAAATCCTAACAATGAAAAAAAAAAAAAAAAAAATCAGCTAACATCTGTAGGGTCCCAGAGTTCCATGACAGAACAAGCTGATATTACTGAAACACTTTCTGAGTGGTAGCCATAATATTAACAGAAGGTGTTGGGAATAGAAGACCTTGTGTCAAAGTATTTCAGCTTGTATCTAAACTATTAAAACTGCTTTGAAAATAAATTGGATACATATTCTTGTATGCCTGTTTGATGATAAAAAGACCTACTGGAAGACAGTTATGTGTGTACACTATCTGGATGAGATTAAAATTGGAAATGGATCTACAACAGAACATTAGACTCAAATATTCAACCTCAAGGCTGACCAGAAGTTGAACTGATATAAGTTCTAAATTTTGTTTCTAACCTCTCCTTATGCAATAACATGCTGAGACAAATCAAAATCTTTTATAAAAATCTGTGATCTAAGGACATGCCCAGTTTCTCTTTGGGATTCAAGATTAGAGTTTTATAGTTGGCTACACCTCTATTTGCTCGTTTAAATGTTTAAAAGAATATTTTTGCAACATTTCAGGCTTTTACAGAAACCTTTAACCCTGATTATGTAAAGCTTCCAGCTTCTTGTCTTTTTATTAAGGAATCACCCTGGAAATCTGATGCTGTACAACTTCAGAAGTAAACCAAATTGGAAAAATCTACTGCTTATTCTTAGCAACCAGTTCAGAAAGTATATATATTTTAACATTATATACAACAAAAGTTCTTTGAAGTCAAGGTTGTTAAAATACATAAAAATGATATGTAAATATGTACAGCAGATTATGCAATAGAATTGAACAAGTTTTGAATGTTTCCTCCTAGATGAAGCTGATATATGTTAGCTAAAAAAATTTCTCTTTATGATTGAATATAAATACTCATCAGTAAAATAATTAAGACGTCTGTAATCAGTTTGTGTCTATTTAACAATAAAATTCCTAAACACTTAGCATTAAATCCATGAATGCTGACTGAGGTTTAGTATTGCAACTTTTAGATGCTCTCCAGTAGTTGAACCTCAAACTCAAATTTAGCTAGCCATGTTATAAACCAAATAAAGATTCACAGTGAAAGAGCTGGGAAACTTGAGCTTTATATACTCACAGACGTGTGCAGGTATATCATGCTAATTCTGCCTGTGCTGTGCACCCTGGCTGCCCTTAAGTCCAGCAGTGTTTCTCAGAGGATGTGACAGGATGTGACGGGGATCACAACTACAAGAGCTAAGTACCAAGTGTTCTTCAACATACCCGAAGCTACAGTGTGATGGTGGTACAGTTCTTTGAGCAGAGTCAGTTTGTATATCAGAGCAAAGGTGAAATACAGATCTGTCCATACGAGCTCATCAACAAACAACTGAAGGATAGGATCCATTCTGTGAAGCCTACCTAACTGACTGGATATTGCCTGCAGCAGAAAATGCCTAGAGCTTAAGTCTCACCCTTACAAGGAAAGAGAGACCATAATTCCAAATTTATCACAAGTATTTCTACTGAACAGTATTAGTTTGATAACTACACAGCTTATTTTTCAATTAGCTTGATGAAATTTGTAATCATGTTGCCTAAATGATTCATTTTTGTTTAATTCTTGTGGCTTAACCCCAGCCAGCAACTAAGCACCACATAGCCACTCTCTCATTCTTCCCACAGTGGGAGGGGGGAGAGAATTGGAAGGCTAAATGTGAGAAAACTTGTGGGTTGAGATAAGAACAGTATAATAACTGAAATAAAATATAATATAAATAAAACAAAAACAACAACCAACCCCAAATAAAAAAAAAAATAATAATTTGTAATGAAAAGGAAAGCAACTGAAGAGCGAGAGAGGAACAAATCCTAGGAAAAACAAGGGATGCAACTGCTCACTACCCACCGACTGACACCCAGCCAGTCCCTGATCAGCAATCACTGTCCCCCACCCAAGTACCCCCAGTTTATATAGTGAGAATGACATCATGTGGTATGGAATATCCCTTTGGCCAGTTTGGGTCAGCTGTCCTGGCTATACTCCCTCCCAGCTTCTTGTGCACCTCCTCTCTGGCAAAGCATGGGAAGTTGAAAAGTCCTTGACTTAGTATAAATACCGCTCGGCAACAGCTAAAATATCAGTGTGTTACCAAATTAAATACAAAACACAGCACTATACCAGCTACTAGGAAAAAAATTAACTATCTCAGATTAAACCACGACATTATTATAGTTCATAACATTTGTAAAATGCACATTTAAATAATCTTTTCTGTCAGTAATGAACTGGGGACAGATTCAGGGAGAGCACCCAAGAGAATCAGCAGTTCTACCTGAGAGGCTAGGCATTATTTTTTATTCAGCCCTCTAGTTTTCACATCCATCAGCTTGTAGCACTGTCAGCCATTGAAATTTGCATTTCCAATGTTAGCTAAAGGAGCAAATGGAAGCAAAACAGGGAATACAAAAGACTACATTCAAAATTCGTTCTATTGTGGCATGGCTATCATTTTCCATGAAGGACTGTTATCTTATCTTGCTAACATTTTAGGCAATATGAATTGAATTAGATGTGTGGGTCCTATGCTTAACACTAGAGAGACTTCTCAGGGTAGGACCTGTAACATACCATCTGTGGAATAACAAAGGAAGAAATTACACAGTGATTACTAGGTTCTAAGCAAACATTTTTAAAAGCATGACAGCTTCCTTTGGTTTACCTTGACAGAGAATATTAGGTTTCAGTTTTCCACAATTTCCTTAATTTGGGGGTGTTTCTTTAAAAAAAAAAAAAAAAAGAAAAATTAGGATTGTGGAAAAACTTAGAGCACACTAAACTTCCATCATTTTAAGAGTCTCAGGGGTTTGTGGGAAAGTTTAATAGCTTTTTTCTAATTGCATTAAGAACTTGTCATGATTGCCTGCAGAAGCCATCCAGTGTTCCACAGAATCCTTTTTTTTGGCGAAACACAACAGTTGTCAAGCAAAAGCAAATGAATGGCAACATTAATATTCTTGACATGCTCCAATATTGTGATGATGGCCACATAGGAGCCTATAAATAAAAAACATAATGAAGCAATAACGTAAATGGAGGTCATGAGTGTTCTTTCCCCCTCCTTCACTGTTATTAGCAAAGCACTTAAGCACGTCCTTAGCGTTAGGTATGTGAATAGTCCCATCAAAGTTAATAGTACTATTCACATGTTTAAAATTAAACATTTGCATAAGTGCTTTGCAGACTTAAAGGCTTTAAGTGAAATGTTTTACCAAAACTGAACTCATCTTGGTTTTAAGAACAAGAGCAGTGACATGAAAATAAGTTTCCAAGCCCTATGTCATCAGCCTCTCTGACCTGCATCTAGAAAAACATTGATGACAGGTGGAATAATCAGTCAGAAGTCATACTGGAAGTCTATTACTATAATCACAGAATGGCTTTATTTCTTATCCTCTAGAAATTCACTGACAGCTAAAAGTTTTCTTCTCAAGGGCAAGTGCTGAGAAGGAGGAACTGTAGATCTGCAGCCTTCTTACTTAAGAATGGTGGTGAGTAGTTGTCACTTTGTTTAGGGCAAGGTCTGAAGTGATGTGGTTCAGGAAGCAGCCACAGAGACAGATTCCTGTCCTTTTGGTGCCTCACTGACACTTCTCTAGACCCCTCAGAATCAATGCCTACATTAAGAGCTTTTTCTCATGGTGGACTTCCATAATTCTGATATTATTTATTGGATCAAGAGGTGTAGATACCTTCTAGGGGATTATAGATTAGACATATGTATTGCTTATCTGAGTAACTGAGCATCTCACTTAAATGTAAAGGTCTGAGGAAATTAGAGCCTAATGAGCAAAGATGGAGAGAACTGCCAAATTTCTCCCCTCTGTACCTCTTCTGATATCAATCTTTCTTTGAGTTGTTTCAGTTCTTGAAAAGTTGACTGAAATAAGAACTTGTCTTTTTTCTGGTGATATTTCAGAAATTTTTTTCCAATCCAACACATGAAGGATGGTTTTGGTTTTGACAGAATCTAAATGACTTTACATTATACACATCCTCTGTACAATTCCTTAAATAAAATGTTTATCTTGCAACATTATCATGTTTGAACACTCTAAAAAACATGTACAAGTTAAAAAATATTACTATTAAATTATTAAGAAACCCAGTGAAAGCGTATTGTTTTCAATGTTGCAATACACTGAATGTTCGGAAAGGGTGTAACATGTTCTTCCTCAAAGAATGACAGACCCGCATGTGCTTATTCTGTTGCACCATTCTAGGTAAACCAGACTTTTGGAAAACAGACAGATGAGCTTTGCAGATTTGATCAACCATTGGGCTACCTAACTGTAATAACATGAAGGTGTTGATCGTCAAACCTTTAATAGGTGATGAATCACATAACTCTTATGCCTGCAGTTGCTGTTCACAGACTGACCCAATAATATAGTAGAAAATTTTATAAATATAATTTAGCACCTTAGATATTATTTTAAAAGTTTTAAAGCATTTTAAAAGCTAACCTGAACTGATTTATTTAAGAAAGTCATATCAAGAAAAAATATACGTATGGAAATAAATAATTTAGACCAACTCTGGCTTCTGTTGACCCAATCAGAAGACTGTATAATTCTGGAGGAAAAAAGAAGGTGGCTTGAGTTGCAGATTTTATCTCATTTCAAAATTTTTTTCATGGGAGACTGTCATATTGCAAGTCATAATGCAACTCTCTGACTCTCCATGTTCATCTTATCCTAAACAATTTTAGGTTGAAAACTCTTCCTCCTCCTATTATATAAAATCCTCTTATCCAATATGGCTTGATATCCCATGTCTCACATCCCACCCTATGATCTATTTATATATAGCACACACTTCGGTTTCAGATTTTATGATAAGAGTACTATATCATGGGCTCCAAGAAAAAGGCAATGCTCACACATTGAAGGAACAGCTGGTAGCTGGTGTTTTTAAGTTGGTGATGTATGAACTTCCCCTCTTCAGAATATCCCTGTGAATTAGCTCAATTTCAAACTATGCTGAAGGATAGCAAAGATATTAAAGAAGAGTATATTCACTAGGGCTCACTTAAGTCAGCAAAGTCCTTGGGGTATCTGACTTGACCCAGCTGAGGTACCAGCCTCTAATTTTTGAGATTCATTCTGTAGTAATTCTGGAAGTGTAAGCTTTGAAAACTATAGTGAATAACTTTATATTGCATATAGTTTATTCAAAGGCAAGATACATTGGGAAAATTGTTACTTTTGAACACATTCCCAAGAAAATCTTATGTGTTATTTAATTAGTATTCTACAATTACCATTCAGTGATATTGCAGGAGCTTAAATTTCTTGGTATGACTTTCCAACTGGGTACATGATTTCTCTTATTCCCTTTCTACTACTCTATGGACTTTAGAGACCAGTAACTAAAAAGAACTTCTGAAACATCAGTTTTTCTGAGCAATTTTAATAAAAATATTATTATACTAAATCAAAAAACTGCCCACAGTTTAAAACTCAAAACCAATTCCAAACAGTTATGTAAACACTTTATAAAGGAAGACGTCACCCAGACTAACGCCACCTTTTTATGTCTTCTGCCTCACTAGCTGGTATTCCATTATACTTCCTTTTTTTTTTTTCTGTTTCAATTAATGTTTTTTTATACAGGGTGATAATTACAGGAAAAAAAACCCCACAAATAACAAACAAGAACCACAAATAAGAAAAGAAAAATTAGTGATTAATTAGCATAATGGGACCTTAAAGAAAAATAGTGAGAACACAGTTATGAACTGATACAGTTACACTACAACACGGTCTGTTGCTACAGAGTAATGTTAGTCTTCAACAACTCTATTGTCACAGGCAAATTATATGACTTTAAAAGACTTGCTAGTTAACCTACAGAAAACAATAGAAATTACAAAAATAGAGTATTTAGAAGGAAGACCCATGACAGCAATACAGAGTTATCCTACCACTTATCTCTGCTATTCTTTTATTCTCATCTTCACCTAAAATCATGCCCCAAAATGACAAGTATCAACAAATGGTAGAATTTTATAAAAAAGGGGTGAAGAAAAATCTAATGGGTTGGAAAACACAGTATTACAAGAAAAAAAAAAAAAAACACCAAAAAAATGGTATACATATATATACACACATATATAATTTTTTCAGAGTATTCTCTCCACTTCTAACTTTCCCATTTTTTTCTGCATTTGACATCTGAAAGTTTTTGTTTTGCTTTTTCTTTGCTATTCTCATAATGTGTCTTTGATACATGCTAAAATGAAAGAAAATACAAATTTTATTGAATCTGTGATTTCACTGTCCTCTTAATCTGTAATTTTAAAATTTGATTTTTAATTGACATTCATCCATTAAATGTATTTTATACATGTTGGGAGTCAATCAAGGGAAAATTCAAATCTAACTGGTAATATTTTCACTTATTCACAATTATGTGACAAGGTTCACTAAAGCTAAAAATGTGTCAGCCTACCAGGTTCTAAAAATGTCCCTAAGGCTATCCTTTACTGAGATTTAATAAAGCTATTAAAAAAACCTGAGGAGGACAGTTAAATTTTAAATGTTTTTCCTTCCTTTTACTTTGAATTTCAACCTGTCCTTTACACTGGAAATTAAAAAAATGAAAGCATAGTCGTTTGATTATCATCAATATGCCAATCATTTAATTGCTAATTTAACTAGCTCTCTCAATGTTGACATTGATGTTCTCCAGACAATTTTAATGAGGAAGAATTCAACATACTATGAGATACTGAGGTTTCAACTTTTCATTTCAGGAATTCATACTGCCTGAAATGAAAGGGAAAATGTATTTTCCCATAACCTCTCCTGTCCTCAAATTTGGCCACAGATGTATAGATGAATGATGGCAGATTTTCTTTTCTGAGCACAAGTAGAAAAGGTGGAAATACTTAAAAAAGTTGCTGTACTTGCAATAGCATCAATTAGACAATTATAAATGTCTGTGGTATATAGTGACAAAAGTAGCTACCATGTGTTTCTGAAGAAATCATAAAATATCTGCTTTGCTTCTTTTGATCAGATAACTAACCCAGCTGCAAACAGGGAAATACCAGATGTGATTGACATAACTTGACTTCAGGAACATCTAACTTAAAGGGTATTTTTCATAATCATTCTAAAATGTATGGTCTGACTAAAACCACCATAAATTAAATGGACAACTGCTTGAATATATCGCACTCATGGGTTTGCTATCTAAGTGAACAAGTAATTAAAGTGGGCTCTCCAAAGAGTCAGAATAATTCAATATTTTCAGTAGTGACTTTGATGATGGAGAGATGAATATAATTACAAAATATTACCACCGTAAATGGTTAATAAATCATAAGCTGTATTTGAAAGCATTCCTATGGTTCTACTGGAAAAAAATAACACATTTCACAGAAAAGGAACAAAAGGTAGTTGTGTTGTCTGATACATTGTTAATGGAGCCTCAAAAGAAACATTGCATCTGTTTTTGGGCATCACATTTCAAGATTTTGGACAAGCCAAGTAATGTCTAGTCATGGACAACAAAAATTATCTAAGAAAAGAAGCTGAAAGAACTGGGCTTGTTAAGTTTAAATATGCAAAGATTAAAGAGCAGGGACAGAATAATAGTTTTCCACTCACTAAATAATATACAGAGACAGAGCTGTGAAAGATTTTTTTGTTGCTCATGGAGGTTGGACTAAAAGAAAACTATCCTTTTTTTTCCTTGTAAGAAAATTTCAGAATACATATTAGAAAAATATACGGCTTTTTACACTGTTCCAGATATTAATGAGAAAGGTTATACCTTCATAAAAGGTTATGAAAGAGAGGTTAGATAAATATCTTCCAGAAAGGTCTAACTGTACTTGATACTAGTTCAGTGCACAGACATGGCTAAATTATCTGTAATTGTCTCTTTTCCAGCTGTGATTTTCCTGACACTGTAACCCAACAATTATCTAGATTATCAGAAAAATGTTCATTAAAGGAAAGAGATACTAAACAGTATCCACAAAACACCAAGGTTCATAACATTATAATCTGGGATGCTAATGATGCCTGCCAAAATTGCCCAGTTTTTAACATCGTACAGCCTGTTTTCATTTTCTTTTAATTTTGCTCAACTGAAATTGATGGCATTTTCAATGCTCAGGATGACATTTCAACAGATCAGCTAAAATGGTTTTGTCCTTTAGATAAAAGCTGGGAGATTTTCTCCATTCTGAAAATGAGGTCTAGAGGGCCCCCCTATTTTTGAAAAGGAAATTCAGGTAATGGAGTCTGATATTAATTTTTATTAGTTACAGCTCATTGCTATCAACAGTGAAACTAGTTTAGGTCCTGGCACCTACATTGAGAAGAGGGAACCTGTTTTTCCTGTGGCTTGAATAACTTTCCCTTGCACCTTCTTTACTTTTTCTTCTTGACACACACTCACCACTTTCCCTTCTTCCCCAGGGCAGTACAGTGAAAGAAGCCATCACCAGAATTAGACGCAGACAGACCAGGGACCACACTCAGAATACACTTGGAAACAGTGTCTTTCATAGCAGCTGAGAAAAGCAGCTGAGAGGTAGACAAAGCTCTCCAGTCCAATTCTGGACTTCCCAGTACAAAAGAAACATGGACATACTGGAGACAGTCCAACAAAGGACCACAGAGATGATTAAGGGACTAGAGCATCTGACTGTGAGGAAAGGCTGAGACAGCTGGGACTGTTTGGCCTGGAGAAGGCTCAGGGACATCTCATCAGTGTCTATAAATACCTGAAGGGAGATGGTATAAAGGAGATGGAGCCAGGCTCTTCAGTGGTGCCTAGTGACAGGACTAGAGGCAATGGACGCAAACTGAAACACAGTAGGTTCTGTCTGAGAATCAGGAAACACTCTTTTATTGTGAGTGTGAGTGAGCACTAGCAGATTGCCTAGGGAGGTTGTGGTGACTCCATCTTTGGAGATATTCAACAGGCATCTGGACATGGTCCTGGGGAGCTGGCTGTAGGTGGCCCTGCTTGAGCAAGGGAGTTGGACCAGATGACCTCCAGAGGTCTCTTCCAACCTCAACCATCCTGTGATTCTGTGATTCTGTGACAACAGAACAAAGCCCAGGTGGGCCCTGGCCACCACCTCCTGCCTCACTGCCGGGAGGAGCCTCCCACCCCCTCTTAATGTTTGAGAGGAAGAGGGAAAAAGGGAACGAGCATGCTGCAAATGTGACCCCTGTGGATTTCATCTGAATTAACTATAACTGGTTTTACTTTGTTTTGTTGTTTTACCACTTGTTATAAGAGGAAGGTACAGCTTCTGCAAAACCAGCCTTTCAAGTACCACAGTATATTTTCTCAGGTTATAATTACATGAAAACATTGAGTAAGAATGGGGGAGACAGACTATGGAAAAATAGCTCAAATTAGCTAACAACCAGCCCCTGATGGTCTTAACTGCTTGTTCATAAGAATCCCCATGATATGTACTCTTGTCACAATTCATGTATCTGTCAATATTTTAGAGGACTAAATAAACTTAATCAAAGTTATTCTCATATTCTTTACTACCAGTTTTGGAGACACCAAAAGCTGATGAGATTAAAATATTCAGAAAGACATTGCTTTTTTGAAAATTCCCAGATCACTTAGACAAAATATTTCTTGGACTTCTGGAACAAGAGACTAACACAGATTCAGAATTAATTTCCAATGTGTGCTACCAGATATATTTTTACTTATTTCCACTAAATTTTGCCACACACACAATTTGTTTTTCATTTCAGATATTGAATTGTGCTATTTTCCTTTTCAGAATGTCTCTTGCTAAAGAAAAAATAAAAATGAAACAACTCATTGATCTCAAAATGACAAGAGGCTTAAAGCTGAAGAAAAGTAGTGACAAGCATTGATAGCATGAAGCTAACAGGCTAAAGATAAAATATTTTACCATGTTAGGAAGTCTCAAAGGAATATGTGTTAAGTCTCAAAATCAATATGGAATTCACATTTTTCAGCACTTCAATAGTTTCTATGCAGCTACCACATAAATTTCAGTTTCATCTTAGAGACAGTTGATAGTAAGTGTGGACTAAATGTAGTGGCTTGAAAATCACCTGTACTGAGCCAAAAATTCTATTTATACTATGCTTAATCTGTTTCCAGATTCAAGGGAGTATCACTCCTTATCATAAAAAAAGAAAAAAAAAACTGAACTCAAATAATATTTTGGAATTCCAGCACTCAATTCAAATATTTTTGATTTGTATAGTACCTTTGTTATCATGCAATAAAAGAACAAGCTAAAGAAATATTAATGTTACTAAAGAGTTAAAAAAATCTACATGTTAGTTTTTCCAGGTAAAACAATTTATATTCTTTCAGATTAATAGAGAAAATGACAAAAACATGTTTTCTCATATGAAGCAATTAAAATATCTTTTTACTTATAGCTGTTTAAGGGTTAAAAGTGATTATTATTGAAATATACCTTGTCTTCCATTTTCCATATTTACTAACTCTTTATTTTATTTATACTCAGCTGTTCAACATAATTTATACTACCTAGACAGAAGATGTGTGAAGATCTGATCTGAGTCTCAGTACCTTAGTAGTCATGTTCAGTTAGTTAGATAAATCTTTAAATCAAGCAATGTGGTTTAATGTCAGTCCTTTAACATATACTTAGTCTCTTCATTGCCAAGCAATGTTTCTCTGTCAAATGAGTTTGCTTGATTTTTTAATTTTTTTTTTAATTTCAGCAGTGATCAAGGAAAAGGAATCTTTGGTGATTAAACATAAGAAGACTGGAAAAAAAAGAAGGAATGTGTTGATAGGAAATTAAACTAACAGAAAGGAAACTTTTTGTACTGAGATAACACAAGCTGATTTTTAAAAGTGGAAATCAAGATGTAGTAACAACTGGAGCAGTCAGAAGATAATGGAACCTATAAGAAGGTCACGGCATTCATGCAAACATGTAAAGAAAGTGATTGGAAAGAGTAGACATCAAAATACTTTACTAAAATGTTTTCCAAATGCTAAAATGTTGGTTGGTTGGTTGGTTGGTTTTTCTATTATGGTCCTGATGGAGGTCTCATGTTCCTCTTTTCACCTGTCCTCATCTGGAGCAAGGACATGAGGAAGCACTCATGCACAACCCATCCCTTAATCCAGTGCTCTCAGTAGTGGAAATAGACTTCCAAATCCTAACTTTTATTTTGTTTCCCTTAAAACTACAAAGGAGTTCCTTCTTTTGTCTAAGAAGTAGACTTGATAATTAAAGTCTTCTGGGTTGATACTAACAGAGATAGCTTTAACAAACATAGTTCTAGTGATTATCAGTTGCCTTGAAGTCCATAGCATTTGATCTCAGTCTCACAAAATAAACACATCTTTTGCTAATGGCAATTTATGACACTGAAGCTGCCACACCTAGTTCTCTGACAGATACATGGTAACAGAATTTCAATGAAAAGCTTTTCACATGCTGGCATGGCTGAGCTTTAGAGCCATTTAGATCTAAACTCAAATGTTGTGACTAAGAAAGGAGGTAACTGATCACAGACACAGAAATCAAAAATTTCAGCTTCACAGCCAGCTGTTCCACCTCCTGTTTCCTGCATTATTGTTTGAATTATTTCCTTTTTTTCTTTCTGCCAGCTATGTTGTATTTTTAGACTTTAATCATATTTTAACAATTGTTACATACATACCTTCTGATTTACTGTCTTAATTTAGTTTCTTTTTTGGAGGAGTATTTAATAAATCTAGTTTCCTATTTTGACATTACTACTGTTTCATAGCTCTTATACTGAGTTGGTTTTAAGTGCTTGTTATTGTTATAATGATTAATCTTTATCTCTCCAGCTTTTTCTTTTAAATTTTTTTTAGACATTTATAAAGAAAAGTTTGTGATACTCCTCATGATGTATGTTTGCTCTCAGTATATTAATGCCTAATCATTTAATTGGTTGGGATTCTGGCTTTATCTATACTTCTAAACTGAATATGGACAGATCACAGCCCCAAATAGTGTCAAATGGACATACATATTATTAATTTTTTAGCACCACTTCCAGAACTCTCTCAGGAGGTGCTTGGGCAGGGACACTGCTTAGACTAATTGGGCTGTGTGGGTCAGAAAACATATTAACCCACTTTATTGATTGGTATAGAGGTTTCTCATAAATCTGTGAGGTGTTAGAGACAGGAAGATTTACTAGAGAGGTGATTGTTTTGACCTATTTTCACTTCCCGGTGCAAAGTCTCCAGGGGTCTACTGGGCATCCGAAACAACTTCATCAATACAAAGCAGAAGGGAATAAACCCTTTTTCTCATTAGGATTACCATAAGTTTTCCAGTCTTGGTGCTTCCCAAATCCACAGAACACAGACATTCATGAACATTTTAATTAGGCCTTACAAAGATGCTGAAAAGAGGTATGGAATCGGCATTGCAATTTGATACACCATCAATCCTAAATAATATCTCTGATGACAGCCTTATAGGATATTTATAGAAAATTAATTGTAATTCAGAAGTGGTCCAGCAGATAAAAGGATCTGTCTTAACTCCATTTAAAGTCTCTGGAAAATCATATCTAAATTGTACAATTGTAGGATAATTCAGGTTGGAATGACTTCAGGAGGTTATTTAGTCCGAACTTCTGATCAAAGTAAGGTCATCTTGAAGTCAAACCAGGTTACTTAGGTAACTTAAATGAAAATTATGTTGGATTTGTTTTTCAGTTTGGTTCCCCTCCTTTTCCAGAAACCTTTCAATTGAGATTGAAGCAAGAAACTCATTTTCCATTTTCTCATAGCATTATTAGTGCTTTGTAAAATAACTAATTCTACATACTTTAACTTGATACTTGTTAGGATCCAATTTTGTTTGGATGAGAGGAAGGCCCCCTTCTTTCTAGCCGACCTCAGATGAGTCTGGGATGCCAGGGGCAGCTAGACCAACCTCTCATTTCAGGTTCGATCCCTTCAAGCAAGATTAAGACACAAACGAGGTCAGATGTCGTAAGTCCACCCATTTATTAATTGTTCAGGGGAAGAGAGAAAGCAGCGATAGGAAAGGAAGGAAGGAAAGATAAGAAGTCAAGCGAAACGTCCGGATAGAAGAGAGCAGACAGTCACCACCATGGATCCGCAGCGTCCTGGGGGGTCTGTGCTGCTGGGGTCTTCGTTGATCGCACACGGAATCTTTGATGGTCTCTCACGAGGTCCCCCCCGCAGTCTGAGACTGCAGCCTTTTTTATAGAGCACAGTCCAGCACATGCGCACACATTTTGCGCGCTTTACTTTTGGCGGGCTCCGTTCCACGCTTCCTTGTTGCTGGGCAGGGGCAGGGTTCTGCTTGCATGCTTTAAGTGGCAGCAAACTGCAAGCCTTGGTGGGCAAGCGGCCCCGCCTGGGCGTCCGCTGCTTCAGCCAGCCTGCAAAGCCACCTTGCCTACGGCACTGCTGATCTTCGCACATCGCCACACAAAGGAGCAAGCTTTGAGACAGTTAGCTGGCTATCCAGTCTCCAGTTAGCTGGCTATTCAGTCTCCCACAATACTGCTACTATTTTAACCTAAAGTAAAAGCAAAATAGTATCTGTAATACAAAACCAAATTCCACCCACTAGGTGCATTTCTTCATAACACTGAGTTTTCTAAAAACAGCTTAATTTATTTCTAATCAATCTCAGTCATTTACTGAAGAGTGTTAGAGTTAATACACAATGTTTTTGTGAACACTTAAGGATCACTTTTCTATCAGCTAGTTGCTTGTTTATACATTACCTGAGGTATGCTTTTTTTTGGTCACTTGAAAAAAAAGTTTTAAGTAAAGACATTGACAAGAAAAAAGATCTAGAGGAGGAGAAAATCTCCACCTACTGGGGTACTTGCTGTTAGTACTTCAGTAAGTGAAGGCCAGGGAACAATGTATAGTACAAGGCTAATTCTGAGTATCTCCTCGGCTACATGAAATACTGCCAGAATCCTCTGAGAGACATATGGCTCCATCCTCTAAATGTAATGTGTGCTGCTGTCAAGGACAACTGGAGATGATGTATTATTTGCAAATATGTATTTCTACTTGTAATGAAAAAAAAAAAAAAGTGTCAAGAAACTGTGATTCATAAAGGAGCTTTGCCTGTACATAAAAAGCACTAGCTTTGCTAATGTTATCTCATTATATTGTTCTTTTACCTATATGAAGCAGAAAGTATGGTTTATATATGCTTTTTTAATTCTTGCATTTCTATTTGCATATTGAAGATAGTGATGAATTATACATATAGTAATTTTTTGGCAGATACGATACTACCTTTGTATCTTCACATACAGTAGACATTTTCTTGCCATGGATGATATTGTTATAGAAATTAATTATTATTACCCAAAAAAAAGGAAATTCTTTTAAAGTGAGTTTATTCAAAGCAGAAAAAGATTTCCCAGAGAGGAAGATTCACTGCAGAAGGGTTGTGTCCCAGATCATATAACAGTGAGGCATCCACACTCATCAGTATAGTACGTGCATCCAACCTTTTTAAAGAACTACAAAAAATTAAAGGGAAATATATCAGACAAAAAGAATATTTCAAAACAGATGTTACGACTTTTTTAATCTGTTCTGCTCTATAGGTGACAAAGAATAACATGAGTTTCTGAGTCAAAGCCTTTTATTTCATCCATTGATAGATAATAAATGGTGTCCCATTTTAGAGAAATAATGTTGACCTGTCAAAACTTTCTATAAAAACCTTAGTCCTGTTCTGTGTGGATTTAGGCAGATTTAATAGAGCTACAAATTCAAACCAAGACACTGGGATTTTCAGCCCCATGCTTAGAATCACCTGCATTTATGATGGGGTCTCTGGCAGGAAGGTACTAAAAAAAAAGCTGTGTAGAAGCAAAAACCAAGGAAAAATTCATTTTGGAGTAAACCCTTGACACTAAAATGTAGAAGATGTTTTTTCAAACCCTTGAAACAAAAATTTAGGGAAAGATGTTCCATTAGTCTTCCACTGGCATTAGCCAAAAACAAAGGCTCTTGTAGACTGGAATTACAAAACAGTTTAGCACAAAACACCATTTACATATTTTTTGAGTTTTCTGTGGGCAGTAGAAGCTTATTCAGCAGTTTTGAGATATCACAGATGCTGTATATTGAGCAAATGTAAGAAGATTCAGGTACAACAAAATAATAAATCTTTTATATTATTTCAATACAAAAGGATCTTGAGGATCTTGACAGGAGTTACCAAGGTTATTTAAATCCAATGATATCCTTTAATGAAATAATATACAATTCAATATTCAATAGTATTTAATTCAATGGCCAGTGTCATAGGAAGGAAAACCAATACCAGAGTACTGTTTTTACAGCTTGGTAAACTGAGGAAAAAAAGATTAAGAGATTTGCCTAAAATCACACAACAACAAATTACTGTCAGGGTTAAAAAAAAAAAAGTAATTTCTTTGGGATATGCACAGCCTTAATAATCAGAGTAGTTTCCTTCACTTAAACTAGAAGTAGCTTCCCATGATATCTTGTGAATGATGAAGATATGATTATGCTGAAGACTTATGAATACTTTAATGTATCTTAATGGTTCTTATGTCCTAGAGGCCAAGTCCTACAAACTAGTCAGTACCTCATAAAACATTTCTGCTATCCAGATCCCATACATCTATGTATTCTTCTACAAATGTCAGAATTATTATATATAGGAATATATTTATGTAGACTACAGGAGAAATGAGCATGACCCCAAAGAATCTCTTAAGGAATTAATTCTGACACCTTAGACTCCTAAAAATTATCTCTACTGGGACTTCAGGCCTAGCTCAGTGTAAGGGTCGTCTTTTCATTCTTTGGATTCTGGGATTCCCATTCACTGAGGCTTCAGCTGGGACTTGTCCTGAAACTTAGTTAAAGCTGCCTGAGCTGTGAGATGTCCCAGTTGTAGCTTCCCTGATATGTATTTTGTGCAATTCATCACAGATACAGTAGAACACAACAGAGAATAAACACTCCTGAGTTTATTTTAAAAAACAAACAAACAAACAAACAAAAAATCTGTATGGCTCCTCTGCTGCCTAAGGCACAGGAGATCCTAGGAGATTGCCTCTTTTTCCTGCCACAGAATTCACACTAGGTATTGTGCACTCAGCTGTGGGCACATTCAAAGTGTGGATGAGAACTTTATTTTTCTCTGTGATACAAATCCCCCTCCTTACATAAAAGGTACACAGAAAACTTACCCAAGCCCACCTTGTATGAACTTCCATAGTAAAAAGCAAAGGTCCAGGCAGCATGGACAACGTGGTTCAGGCCTGAGGGTATGGGAATACATGAGAGGAGCACTGTGAACTGGCTTTAATCATTATGGTTCTGGTCATCATACAGTCTGCAGGGAAAAGATTTGAATGTAATCCCTCATTTTCCTGCCAGGGGAGCCAGCTGGCTCACTCAGGAGTAGAGTCTGAATGTCAGCTGACATATCAGAATATGGGTGACTGGGGCTTGGGTCTGCAGGAAAACTGGGACCCACATTAGTATAAACATGTAGCAGCTGTGCAATCAGCTGTAGCATAGGTTAAATTCACCATAAAATTTGCAATTGTGTAAGTTTCTGCAGTTGAATAATTTTAAATTGTCAATTTTTTCTCCCTCCTTTCCATACTGAAAGAAGAAAAGGTCCAAAGATTACCCCAAAATGCAAACTCACAAAGCAATTGTCTAAACTAAAAGATAAACCTCACTGGGTAGAAAATGCAAATAGTTTGGCTAAGACTAGAGCTTTCAAGACAAATCTCAGATTTTCTTCGAAGAAGAAAAAGCTAAAAGAACAACATTGAAATAAAATTAATGACATTAAGCTCCTGAAACAACAGGGGTGTTCAAAATACTGTTGAAATAAAAGTTTAGCTGTAATCAATGAGAGAAAACTGAGTAGATTAGAAACTATGTCATTTTGCTTTAGAGACTAGGCAGAAATTTGGTGATAGTGTGTAAAAACAGACTCCTGTCTTTGACTACTTAACCTAAAACATAGTTAAAAACTATCATTCCTCAAGCTGTGCATATGTGCTTCAAACCCACGCACAAACATTCATAAAATGCAGACAGAAGGAAAATAATACAGAAAAGCTCTCTTGTGCTCTAAGGTTCAATAGGATTTTTGGAAAATTCACAGGGAATTAACCTATCAGAGACCAAAAGATTATTCATAGGGCCTCATCAGACAAAGATTTTCCTGTCCTCTCTCTCCCTGCAAGCACTGTTACACAGGAACTTTCATCCCCAGGAGTACCAATTCCCTCAGAACTTAGGTCTTACATTCACAAGTTTCACCAGCCTTAAAGGTAGGAAATGATTCTATGTGTTATATAGGAAACCTCATCTATGGATTAAGATACTATTTGTTTAAAAAAATGGGCTGGACAATGTAATGAAAACTGCATTATTGAGGCCAATTATATCTTGGCAGGGGTATGACATGGAGATATTGCAGTAGTACTGAATGACTATTCTCTGTAGCTGAAATTTTGCAAATGTGAAGAATGAATTTATAAAAAGAAATGCGGGGGAGGAGGAGGGGAGACACAGGTACTCTTTTAATATAATTCAGTATTGTTGACAGCTCACTTGGAATTGTTACTTGTTAAAGGTTTTCCTCGACGAAGGTGGCATACTGTAGAGAGATGTCAGTTCAGATGGGAAAGAAATAGAAAAGAATTGCAATGGGATGCTCTAGCAAGGTAATTCCATAGCCATTGTGAGGTGCAAGACAAATTAAATGATTTAACACCATCCAGTACTAGTAGCTCCTAACTCTAAATTTGTCAGTGCTGAAATAAACTGTTTGCAGCATAAACTTCCTCCTCTATGTGTTTTTGTTTGGGTTTTTATTTTTTTTCTTTTTGGATACTAATGCTTAATCCTCCACCTCTAATAAAAGGATCTCTCTACAAACAAAGCACAAGCTCTGTTAAGCCTAGTATTACTACCAGTGACAGTGGCTCACTTCCAAAATTGAATCCAGAGAAGAAAAGACCAATAGGGGTCTTTAAAACTCAAAGGAATATGATTGTATTGCAGCAGAAAAGGGTAAGTGCATGATTGACTATTCTCTGACATCATTACCAACTGTTGCAGAGAAGAGTGTGGTCCATGGTCTAGGCCCTGACATGGGGCCTAGGATGTTGGCTTCTGGTCATAATTCTGCCCTGAGGTGGTCAAAATGCTATTAAAAAACCTTTTCCACTTTTTTTTTCCTCCCCTGCCATGCCTTTTACCTTAAAACTTCTTTGTTGAGCAGGATATAGTGATCTCACTGTAATAGGAAAAAATATGTTAATGATAAAACCAAATTAATGACCTGCTAGTTTCGCAAATTAGGACAAATAAGTTTTAAAAAATCAACTATCCTATGTTAGTATTATCTTCATGTTCCTATATACAAAAGCCAACAGCATTTCTAGTGAAAATGAAATGCATATGTTTACTGGTGTTAGCATCACTGTAATACACTTTTAATTTTGTCCTCTCATACTTTGGCCACTGGACTGTTAAACCTGCATCAAAGCTAACAGTAACCTCTTGTAAAATACCTATGGACCCTCTATTTGTTCCAAGATCATAGGATTTCCCTAATCTTTATAAGAAATATCTGGTGCTGGCTGCATTTGTAAATGATACCCTGTGTTAGCTAGTATTTCATTCTTACCAAATATGTCAATTACTGTATGTTTCTTCCCTGCAGAGTGACTAGGGCTGCTCAGGTAAGTAGCAATTCACTGTTGTGAAGCCATGGCCCCTTGCAAAATAATTTAACACTGTTGAAAAATAGTAGCATCCATTACTAAGTGGATTAATAATAGCTATTTCTAAGCTTCCTTTTCATTCATGGTGTTGGAAAATAGCACCTTTAGACATTCTTATTTTCATCTGCTAGAAGTGTGGTTACTGCCAGCTGATGTTACAGTAGCTATCTTATATTTGCCAAACTCAACCTGCATCTCTTCTTCAGTGGCTATTTCAGAATATTGTCATGTATCTTACAGTTAAATGAAGAAGATCTAATCCATGACACTGAGAATTAATGTGAAGCAAGGGTGCAAAAGTTCAGTATGAGTATATTACCTATAAAGAACAACAGGAGAAAGTATTTTACAAGTTTTTGGTGTGTCAATCCATAGTACCTGAAGAGCCAAAAGGAGAAGTAGCACTGGGAATCTCAGATGCTGCCAAAGGCTTCCAAATGTCATCTGCAGAGGCTGATGATAGACAACTGCTGCCTTTTATCACAGGGTTCACTAGACTTTTTGAGTTCATTGGCATGATGCAGTTACATTAATATGTGTACAGTACACCTTTAGTATGCCACTCCACCACTATAAAACTTGCTTCCATTTACATGGCTTCCAAAGCACCATAATTTGAAAGGATGTAGCTTCTGGACACAGACAGTGTACTGTTTAAAACTGTAGGTTCTGTTTCTGTCACTGGCATATGGCACAATAAAGGACATGTTACTTCTTCTCTGTGACTGCACTTCCCATCTTAAAATATACAGAAAGACAATGGCTTCCTCTGTAAACAAGCAAGCAGTGGCAAAGTATAATGTAAGTATTGACTTATTTTGAAAAACTATCTAGAATTATGTCCACAATGTAAGCACATCCAAAAACCCCCAAAACCCTGCTCTAATAGAGAGCTGTGAGGATTGCACTATCTGGTTCAAAAGACTTTGACCTTTTTCTTGTTGTAGTTGTAAAGCCCAAGAAGATATTTTGCCTGCAAAATCCCTACAGTCTTACCACCCACCATTAGCTAGAGAACAAAATTCTTTGTCCCTAGAGAAGACCCTGCCTGCAGTGTCATATATTGTATAGTGTAGAGCATGATATTGGCAATGAACAATAATAATAAAGGCATTTGACTTCTGAATGTGGCAGCTAAATGTGTAAAACACTGACTCTACTGGGAAAAGGAGAATAGGCAATTTCCAAAATGTTCTGCTCCTGACGCGTGTTAAGCTTTTTGGCTGTGTAGGTTGAGTGGACCGCAGCTCCCACACAGGCTTGTGCCAGAAGGCACTGATAAATGAAAGTTTGGGAGCAAGCTTCAGGGGAACAGAATGAAGTGTTTTCAAACATATTCCAGATGACTGAGGATCTACATGACAAGTCCTTTTGAAAGTCAGAGTAGTCAGCTGAATATCCCCCACAAACCTCTTACTGCTGGAGACATAGATGCATGTGCATATCCACATATTCACTCCACATCTTGAGCATTGCTGCTCATTGCTCTTCTCATTGAGAAATACATTTTTCTTAGTGTTATGCATATTAATGGATTGAGACACAGCTATGTTAAAAACTGAGTTTTGATTTGAAAACTGACAGCTGTGCTCTTCTGGGATAATACAAATTCTGGAGTCAAGAGGAAAGAACATGAAGTTAGGGACAAAAAAGGGAAACATTTATGAGAAACACCTACCAAAAAAATGGAGGACAGATTGCAGTCTGATTCACTTCACATTGTCATGGTTTAACCCCAGCCAGCAACTAAACACCACACAGCAGCTCACTCCCCCACAGCAGGATAGAGGAGAGAATCAGAAGAGTGAAAGTGAGAAAACTCATGGGTTGAGATAAAGACAGTTTAATAAGTAAGGTAAAAGCTGCACATGCAAGTAAAGCAAAGCAAGGAATTCATTCACTGCTTCCCATCGGCAAGCAGGTGCTCAGCCATCTCCAGGAAAGCAGGGCTCCATCACATGTAACGGTGACTTGGGAAAATGCCTTCACTCCCAATGTCCCCCCCTTCCTTCTTCTTCACCCAGCTTTATATACTGAGCATGACCTCATATGGTGTGGAATATCACTTCAGTCAGTTTGGGTCGGCTGTCCCGGCTGTGCCCCCTCCCAACTTCTTGTGCACCTCCAGCCTCCTCACTGGTGGGGTGGGGTGAGGAGCAGAAAAGGTCTTGACTCTGTGTAAGCCCTGCTCAGCAGTAACAAAAACATCCCTGGGTTATCAACGCTTTTTTCAGCACAAATCTAAAACATAGTCCTATACTAGCTACGCTGGAAAAAATTAACTCTATCCCAGTCAAAACCAGCACAATGTACACCTTTCTAAGGAATTTCTAGCCATAGAGAGAATGGTGTTTGTAACACTGATACCTCACCTCTCCTTTTAGAGTTACCTGCAAGACAAATTTTACAGTGATGTATAAAAAATAAACAATGGAAACATGGAAATTAGAGGTGAAATCAGTGACACTGAAGCATCTATAAGATGGATCTCTGAGTATAAATTAGTGTGTCTTGATTTCCTTGGTAATTTGTGGTGAGAATTAGACAATGGGACTGACTTGTCCTTTCTTAAGATAAAACGAATGCAATCCTGTGTAGCTAGTTATTTTTTGAATTGTTGATAAAGAGAGCCTGAGGGACCAACTAAGACTTACCCATCTCAGCGTGGGGCAGCCAGACTAGGCAAGATGAATCCCACCACTCTTTAAATTCATGTGAAGAACAAGACCTCAATAACTGCAGCAGTGGTTGACAGAAAAGCTGAAAGCTATGGAAACATGAATAAGAGACAAAGCTGAAGGCATAAATCTGAAATGAGTTAGATAGTAGGAGGAGCATACAAACAAGAAATCAATGAATTTAGAGAAAGTTATCTGAAACATGGCAAATTTAGCCTAAATGTATTTTTAGTTAAATTTCTCAGTTGAGATAAAGCTTATAGCAGTTTCTCTCTGTGGTTTTGGCATTTTTTTTTAATGTTTGAGACATGATTTGTTATGTGTTAACCCAGTTCTTGTGTCCAGGTGCAAAATGAGAGAAAGTTTTGCTTTTTTTCTGTGTGTGCAAACTGCCCTACTTTTTCTGAGATCAGCAGAGCTATTCCAACTTAAGTCTGCTGAGGATGATTCTACAGCCCTACAATAGGAAGAAGGAGAAAGGTGGAAAAAGCAAATAAGTGTAAGGAAAAAAAAAAAAAGACGATATTCAAATGCAAGATTAAGCATAACAAAAATCTACTCATAACCAAAGCACCATAGGAAAGGGAAGTTAGTGATGTATTTTAAAGTAACTATTCTAACAACACAAAAGGAAATCAGCTGAGAGATATGGAAAGGCAATTATTTACATGGAAATTCAAATTTTATTTTTATTTGATATACAGTTGCTATGATATTTTCATGGAAGGACTACTTTTCAAGGGTTAAATCAAACTTGAATAATTCTTACCAACACTGAAGAAACTGTAGATGCTACAGTGATGCACATGGAGGTGCATAATGGAAAGCAAAATGGTGCCTGGGGGAAAACTGGACCATCTCAGAAAGCTGCCTACCTTTGTTGGAAGAGTAGAGGCAAGAGCATTTAGCAGGCACAAATTTGTGAGTGCTTGTGTATGCAAAGGGAAAAATAATCCAGGAATGGATATGACCTACTAAATCCCTTATTAACTCCCCCAGGTATAGCAACCTTAATGTTTAACATGAGCAGATACCTCTTCAGTCTCATGCAGAGAAACAGGCTCTCTTGTGTCCCATCATCTATCATAATCCATGTCTATCAAATGATAAACTACTCTTACCAAAAGGGCCTCTATTGTTGATTAAATGTGTGATGTGCATATTTCAGCAGTTTGTAGTACTTAAAAGGCTGAAGTTTTGTACATGTTTCTGTTTTTGTCCCCCACTCTTTTTAGAAATACTAAACATGTTCTTAAAGTGAAATTTTTACCTTCATTTTGAATCCTCAAAGATACTGTGCCAGTTTCTCTAGTCAGTTACATTATAGTATCAAATTGAGGTTGCTGTCATAGTGACACAGATGACAGAAATCTTGTAAAGAATAGGAAGCTATCTTTCAAAAGTCAAAAGGTCCTGTGATTTATAGCAATATAAGATATGCCCTTATGGAAACTAACTTTGCTTCGCAGGTGCCTTTTTCTAACAAGATGAGGCTAAAAAGCATAAAGGTGAAATTGAGTTAAAAATGAATTCTTTATGCAAATGCCACATTTTACTTTCAAATTCCTAAGTACAATTATCCATCATGTTCCAGAAAAATGGTGATAACTAAAAAAAGCAGATAATGGATAAGTACTGTAGCAGACCAATTATAGTGAATGCTAAAAATTACTTCTTTACAAACTCATTCTCAGCCCCTTCTGTTCTTTTGATTTATGTGTCATATGACTTTTTAATCTCTAGATTTTATCCTTTTTTTGAGATACCCCACTAAGCAGCTTATGTTTAAGGGAGAGTGGGAAATAGAATTGGCTTTATTTCTGCACAAGGCAGATTGTATCTTCCCCAAAGACTTTTTTATGGTAGTTCTTTGCAAAAGATATTGCTTGTGCTCTGTGGATACCTGCAGTGTTCATCCAAATTAGTCTTGATGTTATACAAGAAGTCTCTCATTAAAGGTATAGGCAATAACTGTTTGCTTTTTCCTCCAAAGATTATATCAGCAACACAACATATCAAAATTATCTAGCAAAACTGTGATGTTTCTGTGAAATGAGAAGGAGACAGATGACGGAAGATTTTTTTTGAAAGGATGAATAGTAGCTCTCAAAACTTGACGGAACAAAGATCTTAACGTATTTTAGCACAGAACTTACAGAACCATATTAGGTTATCACTGTGTACCAAGATCCAATGCTGAGGTCAAAAGGCTGTGCTACAATCAAGCTTAGAAGAGCTGACCATACAAAACTCAACTCCATGTATCTTTGCAAATATCTGTTTCCACAGTACTTGTAAGAACATCTTACAATGTTTTAAAGAATTTTTCTTTTATATATATTTCATTTTTCAAAAATTAGAATTATCACTTACTGCCTAGATATTTCACCCGATTCCTGTTAAAAAACAAGAAAAAACTTTCCAAGTCAATTAACAGGAGTCAGATTATGTCCTGTGTATGTTGTCAATTTATCATCTCATAGAACCTAATAGATAATGGGGGAAAGTGTTTTCATTCAGATACCTTATTCAGCATTAGTAAGGAAATCCTTGCATGTATGTGCTTTGTGACTACCTGTAACACTTCCTAAGGATATAACATTAAAAAAAGGTTGCAGAAAAGAGGGCAGGCTTCACATTAAGTCTCTCTAGCTCTTTTGTTAATAGCTTCCATAGACAGATACTAGATTCTCAAGATCTCATTCCTATGACATGTTCTGCCTGCTGCATCAGCATTTATTACTGAAGCAGTCATAACAGCTTGTTTAATGAATTCATGAAATGACCAGATCTATTCTGTGAGGGTTCACCAAGAGCAAGGTGGTTTCAGATGAAAACAAAATTGAAAAGCAATCATTGTTTCCTGTGACAATGTCTGGGTTTTTTTGTGGTCACCAGCAATGGCTGCTATATGGGACATCTATATAAAACAAAAAACCCCACAAAACCAAAAAATACCGCCACACATCCCCTCAACTATAATTAGAACAAGAATTATTTTATTGAGCAGATAATTGTGTAATAGTCTTTCCAGTCATTAATGGAGTTACAACCCCAAATATCAAAATATTTCCATTAAGAAAAGTAAAACCAGTAAATTGCAATGATTCTAGTTATGGTGACACTTGGAGCAATTGCACTTTTCACCAGTCAAAAGTTAAGATGAATATTTTCTAGCAAATCTCAACTCCGAAAAAAAAACCCTAAACCAACCGCCTTCCCCCACTCTCCCCCTGAACTATGTTAACAAACTGGGATTAATTTGTGACTAAGTGGTGATGAAGAACACTGTCTTGTTAACATTCTAGTGGGAACTTTCTAATTATCCACAAGAGAGGATATTAACCAGTTCAAGTCCAAATCACAGAAGTTGTATGATCCCACTACAGCATTCAACCTCTCCATCATACTACCCTCTGCCCAGTTATTGGAATTATTCTGCAGCACCTGATCTTTTTAAAAATAGTGTAATTTCTGCTATAGTCTTTGTAGTGTTTTTAAATGGACAATTTGAAATCCAGAGAAAAAACAAAACCAGTCCAGGACAGGAAACTTGTAGTTAGTTGTAGAGAGAAAACCTACCTCATACTCATTTGATGCAATATTCTGCATACACAGTGCAGTACTTATTCATATTTCCAGTGTTGAAAAGATTTATCCTGACTGCTAAAGATCCTCCTTCATGAAACAAAGGAGCTCAGTATATACTGAGAAAATGCAGCGCTAAGAAACATGTTTGCTTTATGGCTAAAATATTTTGAATGCTGCACAACTGTACCATGAAAGCAGGTATATTGGTAATCATATTATAACTATTTTTTACCTTCTTAGGCATTCCTTTGATTGGTTGCAGCTGTTATTTCATATTTAAATACTTTAGGGGAAACAACAACAAAAAACTGATGCAATTATTTTTTAACATTGCAGAGAAGTCTGTATTACATTATCTGAAAACTAGTTTTCAATACAGATACTTGGTATTTCCTATTCTTCTTGCTTTCTCTCCATTTTATTACTGGAAATATGCAAGTAATGAGGAAGAAAGAGGAAGGAAAACTTAAAATCAATAAACCAGAAATCAATACATGACTCTCTTGCTTTTCTGTTTCTTAGTGAGATGAGATTTCAGAATTAAGAACACTTACATCATTTAAGTGTTTCATTAAATGTCTTCTACCAGCACTGCCACTTATATAGCCTTGTATCCTACTTTCCAGAAATATAAATAGGACAGGTCCTTTGGTCAAAAAGCTCAAAATCAAGCAAATATCGAATGTACAGCAGCTGTTCTGCCTGCACTAGATTCCACTAACTAGGGAGACTAAAGTATTAGGCTGCAATGACGTTGGGAGGAATCAGAAATAATCACTGCCATTTGACTTAGTTAGAGACTCCGTTAAAATGTTCCCACTGGGAATCACATCTACCTACCACATAATGCCAAGGTTTTTAAACCTACAGCTGGATCAATCCAGATATGCATGAAGAGGCTCTGTGAAGCCATAGGGGCTCTTCTGACTCAAAAGGACTCCCTGGAAGAGCCACCAGGGCTCTATTAAGCAAGAAGATAACACAGGAAGAGATGTGATGAAAATGTAGATGAATTAATTTTTTTCCCCTTTTTTTAGTTTTGGGTTTTTTTCCCTGACAGCTTTGTTTCAGAAGGTTTTCAGGTAATACCACCTTCTATATGCAATATTCAAGCAGTATGAATCATTTAATGTTGCTGCAAACAAAAAAAGTGAACTCATTCCAGAGAGAAGGAAAAATACTTTCTGCTGTTCTCTCATATAAAAGCATTATTTTTTTTTCTATGAATCAGCTGGGAACTAAACTGAAATTATTCTTTTTTCAGATAAATAGTAGAAGCCCTCTAGTAAAGAGGGGACATACATCATCTTTGTCAATCATTGTCTGAATAGCAGCCATTGAGTAAAACTGTTATCTTGGTTGCTAATGGTTGATAAGTCAATTCCATGAACCTCATGGAAAACAAATAGAAAAGGAGATAAATCACTTATGACCCCACCCCTTTTATCTAAACTCATGAAAGAAAGCTGAGCTTTGGAGGTGACTTAAACTTTAAAGGTTTGTTTGTCCTCCTGTGGGATACAGTACAAGAGGAGGGGGAGAGAGAAAAACATGAAAAAATCTAAACAAAGGGAGCTGCCTTTCTCAAATTGTGGTTGAAGTGGCATTGTGTCTTTGAGCACTGACTAGCATTATTTGGCATTATTCGGCATTATTCCGTACAAGTGGTTTTATTCTTCGTTAAACTATCATCCTGTTTGCAATATGGATTATGCTCTGATATTACCAGGATGTCTCAGAATTGCCCCTATCTAACATTATGGAAGACTTCTGCACTTGGCCTGTCCCTCTTGAAGTGAGGTAACTATTTATAACACTGGGATTTATGGAGAGGTTTTCAAATTATTTGTATATGACATCAGTTCTGCTTTTTCTTCCATATTTGTAAGTCAGGTTGGTCTAGACCAATACAAATTTACAATCTGAGCCTGAAAAGAGAGGTTTGCTAGTCTTAAATAATCTGAAGTTTCTTTCCAGTCACACAGTGGTGGGTGCTCAACCTCAAACCTCAATTACTTTTTCTACAAACAGCTACAAACATTTATACAAGCTAACTTTCCAAAGTAATATAGAAACATACAGTACTTAGACTTTATATTATGGATCATATACTTCACACAGTGGAGCGTGACAGAGAGTTTCTCATGCAAGATGCTTACCAACTCAGTTCATCCACCCAGTGCTACCCAGAGACTAATCATCTGGCTACTTCCAGCTAAACAGCAGCCTTACTCCATCACTGAGCCTGAGCTAGAGATGTCTGCTCTTCAGGGCTGATGGGGAAGGCCCTCACTTTCCCTTCTTACGGGTATAATCTGCTTCCTAAGTAGGACAAGTGTTAATATGCTTCCCTGAGAACTGATAAGAAAGAGTTTCTAATTAACACTTATCACTGTTTTAGATGGCAGTGCAGGGGGGAGGGAAAAATTGGGGCCCACAACTCTTTGTTTTGAGGGTAACAGCGATAAACATGTAACGAAAAGTTAGTTATGTGTAAAAGCCTAGCAAAAATGCATGGTTGTGTTTGCTGTTATATAACACTTTCAGTAATTATTAATAAGTTTAAACAGACCTAAAACTTGCATTGCTATATAATTTTAATGGTTTAAAACAAATAGAAATGGTCACCATAGGCAATTAGACTTTAGGGTTCTTGCATACGCCTACGGCACACAGCCCTGACACCAAATGGACATTTATCAAACCACAGCTTCACTCTATAGCAGATTCTGAATTTAGGTGCTAAGGTTTTGCTTCTTTCAACTGGGTTCAACCTGTGTTTATGTTACAAGGACACTGTTGTGCCCCCGAGGGCACCACCAGCCCTCTTGTAACCAGGGTGATGGAATCAACTAACCATGGATGCTGCTATACTTCTTGTGCAGCCCTATCCAACAGGACAAGAAGTATGGGAACATAGAGTATATGAATCAGTGTATTCTTTGATCTGTATTTTAGTCTTTAGGTAATCATTAATGCAAATGAAACAATAGACATTGTGTTTCTGTCAGAAGAAGATGATAGAGTGTGATTTAGTGCAGTGGACTGAGAAAACTGGCCAGGACTGCCAAGAGCCAAGTAGGTAAAAGGTAATTCCGTCAGGGGGAGATCATGACCACTGACTCACAGACCACCTACCCAAGTGACACCACCTACTCAAAGAGAACAATGGAAAAGGACAACTGAGTCTGCGCAATAATTTGCATGTGAAGAGAGCAAATTTGTACCAATCACCAAAGAGAGTAATATTGAATACATTTGAATAAAATAAATATGTATATACTTGATCTATATAAATCATATGGAAAAGCTGTAAGGCATGCACGTTAGGTGGAGCGATCCCCCGTGCATCCGGTGCCATGAATAAAGAATGCCTGCCTTTTAACACTACATTGGTGTTACGAGGTTTATTCCCGATTTTGGTGACAGTCTCTGTCCCTGCCCACCCCCCTGGGGCTCCCCCCACCCGCCTACCGCAGGCCCCCCCGCCCCCGGGCCCGCCCCCCGCCCCCCCCCAGGGACTCACCCATGGGCCTAGTTCTCAGCCTCCCCCCCGGCTGCCCTGGTGCCCCTGGCTGCCCTGTGCCTGGCTGGGGGTGGGACAGACCCTGCTGCCAGGCCCTGCCCTGAGCCCCATGGGGAGCCCCCAACGCTCCTGGCCCCAACAAGCCCTGCGAGCGAGGTATGGTTATTCTGGGTATGTCCAATACCCAGGATGAATCAACAGGACATTTCAGGTCTTCTTTATGTATAACCCAAAGAGGAAGACACATAATTTTCTTATACTGATTAGATGGAGAAATTTTCTCAATATTTTTAAAGAGAACTGTAAACTCCAGAAAATCCTCCATCCCTCCAAAGAATCACATGCCATAAAAAAACCAAATGTAGGCCTCCTTAGTTTTTAATTTTGTCCCCCGTAGATCCCAGAAGTTTATTTGTTGATTTTAGTGACATCTTTTGCTGCAATCAGTCCTTTGTTTTTATTTAAGCACCCAGATGGTTTGGATGATGTAATTTTTTTTCACAGAATCCAGTGGGACTCCATACTGGAGAAAGGATATACCTTATCCATCACATTAGAAAGACTAGGACTTCACATATAAACCAAACCTCCCACCCTGAAACAAACAAAAAATCAATAGCTAATGAAAGAGTTGATAGGACAACGACTTTTTTAGTTCAGTCTTTTTTTTTGCTTTTAACATCATGAATTTTTCGTTCTTTAGAACAGAGGAGTTTGAATGCATTGCTTTATAAACACAGTGGGTACTACCAAATACAACAAGTCCCTTAATATTTCTAGTTTTCCTAATGAGCAGAATGTTCTGCATTAAGCTTTCCCCATCATTGTCTTGAAAAGCTATCTAAACTAGGCCAGGGCAAGGAGTATAGGGCTTGGCAGTCTTCAAATCTCTGGTGAACTATTTCACAGACTGCTAATTACAATGCAATAGTGAGAGCAGGAGCTGCTCATCACTGCTGAAGCACAAGTCAGTATTTGTAAATGGTTCACTCTGACAACTGTCTGCTATCTACACTCCAAAGATCTCCCTTTCAATGTACTAAACCTTATCTGATAGCAAATATCTTTCCCTTTTCCCACATTAACTGCTAAATGCATGTGGTCTTGTTTGCTTTGCCCACACAGCTAGTTAAAACGGTAGTCCATATGCTTATCATAGCTGCACCCATACTTAACTAATTCACCAACATGCAAGGGGGAAAACATAACCAAATGTTCCTACAGGCATCTAGGAATAGTCTGTTCCTACAGCATCATCAACCAGATCATTGGACTGGTTCATATTTCTATTTAATTTCTTTCTAGGTCCCAATTTTTGTGTCTCTCACATATATTGTTGATTCATGTTAAAGGACAAAATAAAACTCTTTTTTTTACAAATTATTTGCTCCCAAGGAGGAAAAGTGTCCTTTATATTTTTTAAAGCTAGCTGAAAAAGTTAGCAATGGAGTCAAAGTTGAATCAAGCTTACTTAAAAGGACAACTAATTACTGAAGATTTTACAGTTAATGGCGATAACATGAAAAGCATCATTCTAGAGGAGTTGCAGGAGGAAAAAGCACTAATCTTTAAGCACTATCACTCAATGACTGGTGTTTGATATTCATTAAATGAGGAGGTAGCTCATAATCTTTAACTGATGAATGATTAAACTATCACTGAAGTGTTAGATTAAATTTGCGATGATTGGAAAAACTTTTAACCAGAGGCAAGCCAAATCACTAGAAAATAAATTGAATGATCTCAGGGGAAAATAAATTGCTTTAATGGTCATTATATAAGAGATTTCATTAATCTTTTTGTTCCCGGTTTTGTTTTGAACACATACCTTATTTTTTCTGACAAAGACTAATATACTAAATAAGAGATCATCCTGCCATCTGTAAAATATTATGAAAAGGAAGCAGGAATTTAGAGTTTATTCCACTGTTGCTTTTGTTTGTTACTAGATAGAAATGAACAATCTCTGTCATCTTGAAAATCATTGGTCACTGAGGATACAAAGACAAACTTTGTATGTTTCCTTTATATATGTCCCAAGTTACCTGGCAAACATATGGAGTTCTTTATGGGAAGGAATGACTGCAGAGTTTTGGTTGTCATGATTATTATGTTCTCAGTACAACTTTCCCTGGGGAAATGGAAGGGATCCCTCGTCGTATCTGCCAGACTTCAATATATCAATTCATAACATTAAAGAAGAAAAAATAGAGAAGGGGAGCTAGGGTGCAAGACAACTGAATGAAAAAGAAGATGAAGGTATACATCCTTCAAAAGTGGGATGAGAAAAGAACTAAGAATACAATTGAGATTTCAGAAGTCCCTGATTCTGTCCTAACTCTATTTCCATCAAATCCTTTGTTGATAGTCTCAATGGGAATACAAGTAAGCCAATGCTGAGCACTTACAGTATAGTGAGTGGCACAGAGAAAACAGTCAACAGGGAACAATTGTTCTCTGTCTTTTCTAATCAAAGATCCATAAATATCAAATTGAACAATTTTATTTCAGATTTAAAACAAGAAAAAGTATGATTTCTTCACATAATGAATAGGTAAGTTGTATTTTTACTACAGGATGTTTCAGAAGCAAAATCTTTATGACTGGACAAACTCACAACAGAAAATCCATCAGAACTATTAAACACAAAACCAACACCTCTCATGTCAAGCACTCATTCTCCCCCCTGTTACAAATTGCTGAAGTCTGGAGAATATCTCAGTAAAATATTATCAGTTGATTTCCTTGATCTTACATGACTCACTACGTTATTCTTCCAGTATTTAGTATAGCCATTGTTGGAGACAGGAATTTCAGTCTGATTTATGCAACTGTCATATGTTTCTGAAAATAAATAATTATGTGTACCTGAAGTTAATGCCTTTCTCAGATGACAAAATGTTTCATTAAACTTGATCAGACATTTAGGAAGGAATGTATCTTAGAAATTTATTTTGTTGTTTTAGTTTGCTTGGACAACTCAAAACACTTAATGATTGTAACTCAACTTCCAGTCATATTCTTACAGACTGCAAACTGAGAATCAAAGACAATTTGAGTTCTTGCAGTCAGAAATATGAAGGACTTACTACTTTATGTGTCCAGTATTACAAGCTGCTTCAATAATTAGGAAAAAAGAAAAAGAAACCTGACCTTATTCTATTCACTTCAAGATAATCTATTCTGGAACCCAATAGCTTTCTCTGGCCTGGAAAACTGAACTTTCCGTTTATTTTTTAAGGGTACCCATCACTGAGAATGTAGTTCTGTTCCAAACATGTCGTAATAATGTAATTAAAATGACTAGTGCCCTTGTAACACACATCAAGTAATTCACATGTTTTCACTTTATGATCCATACTTTTACCTGACGTAAGCTTGTAAAAATAATACAATTACATTGTCAATAACATTATCAACAAAGTCTTTGAGCTTGCAACAGAGAGAACAGATTAGATGTGTTCTTGTCAGGAGATGGATGAAAAAGAAGCCTGGTGAACTCATAGAAGCAGAAGAATAAAGAGAGTGCATGCTATGAGAAGTTATACCATGTGGGTATAATGATAGATAAACAACTAATGCCAGATTTAACTGAAGTTCTGCAATTGTTAAAAGAGTAAAAAATTTCAGCTGGTCTGAATTTTCAGATCAATCATTTTTTTTAAATTTAAAACATTTCAACACAATATAAATTATGAAACCCTTCTGAATGAGTACAAGCAAACTAATTCCAAGGTTTTCCTGATTTCGTGCCAACTCACATGCCACACCACCAACGAACTAGAACTAGTCGATTCTGTTAAATAGAAGAGGACTGATCCATGACCCTGAAATCAAGTGTCAAGAACTGATTCCCATTTGTGCTTGTTAAACCTAGTCTTCTATAAAGAAAATTGTCCATGTGTGTACTGAAAGGCACTCTGCCTTGAATCTGCCCTGGGTTTTTTGTGCTCAATTTGACAAAATGAGTGTTTTTTCTGGAAATGCAGAGTATGAGGCTCTATGGGGTTGTCCTGGTTTTGGCTGGGATAGAGTTAATTTTCTTCACAGAAGCTAGCATAGTGCTGTGCTTTGGATTCAGTGCTAGAAGAATGTTGATAACATGCTGATGTTTTTAGTTGTTGCCAAGCAGTGCTCAGACTGCTCAAGGACTTTTTGAGCTTCTCCTGCTCGGCCAGGTGCATAACAAGCTGGGAGTACAGCACAGCTAGGACCCAAACTGTCCAAAGAGCTATTCCATACCATATAACGTCATGCTCGGGGGGGTTAGTCAGTCGGGTCGGTCGGGTCGGTCGAGTCGATCGGTCGGTCGCGGGCAGAGTGGTCGCAGCTCGGGCGGTGTGATCGCGGCTCGGGGGGAGTGATCGCTGCTCGGGACGGGCTGGGCATCGGTCAGCGGGTGGTGAGCAATTGCATTGTGCATCACTTGTTTTATATATTCTGTATATTTTCTTACCACTATTATTATTATTATTGTTATTCTTCTCTCTTATTAAACTGTCTCTATCTCAACCCACGGGTCTTACTTTTTTTTTTTCCTTTTCTCCGATTCTCTCCCCCATCCCACTGAGGGAGGGGGGGGAGTGAGCGAGCGGCTGCGTGGTGCTTAGTTGCCAGCCGGGTTAAACCACGACAGTCCTATTTTGGCGCCCAACGTGGGGCCCGAAGGGTTGAGATAACGACAGATCTGAACATTTCTAAAACGCATTTGTGATAAGCATTCGTTATATTAGTCTAATAGTCGCTGATCGCAATGTTGTTTTATTTGCTCTCAGAGTTGCTGTCCTTGTTCACAGCGTTCTTTTATGTAGCACCTTACCTTCTGTGTGCACTCCCTGTGTTGCTGGCTATCACTTTTCGCAAGTGGATTAAAGTTGCTGTCCTGCTGTATTGTATAATACTGGCTTATGCTATGATAAAAATATTGGTCATCACATTAAGCTCATATTTGTACTCAGTATTGCTGTCACCTCTGTATTTTGGGAACCATCTATTGGGAATTATGAATAATTACACGTTTTACTTTTTATCCTCAGAGAGCCAGCCTGTGGGGGAGTCACCTTACTCCATCTTCCCCTTCTTCTCTGAGCTAATTACAACAGTTCTTGAGAATGTTGAATATCCTTGGGATGTTCCAACTAGCATGGCCCTATTGCTAGGTCTCCTGAATATAGTTCAGCTTTTACTCAGGGTTAGACTCCTACGTAAATTATATACCATCCAAAGATTGATTCCTGCAGCAGGCCCTGCAGCTACTCCAACCTCAGTGACACCCACTGTAGCTCCTCCAACTGCAGACACAGGCACTGCAGCTACTCCAACCCCTGCGACACCCACTGTAGCTACTCCAGCTGTGGGCATAGGCACTGCTGCTACTCCAGCCTCAGTGACACCCACTGTAGCTCCTCCAGCCGTAGCCACAGGCACCGCTGCTACTCCAACCCCTGCAACCTGCACTGCAGCTACTCAAACCCCAGCAACAGGCATTGCAGCTGAAGCAGGAAGCGAACCTGTGCTGGTATCAGTTGCCCCTATACACAAGAAGAAATCTTGGAAGCGAAAGTCAACTCGTTTAGAAAGGGAGGATGAATCAGGGCCATCACAAAAGGAGGAGGAAGAGGAAGAGCTCATAAATGAGACAGAAACTACACGGTCTCTATCCTTGGGTGAGCTGCGAGATATGAGAAAAGATTTCAGCCGTCGTGCAGGAGAGCATCTTGTCACCTGGTTGCTCCGATGCTGGGATAATGGGGCCAGTAGCCTGGAACTGGAGGGTAAGGAAGCCAAACAGCTGGGATCCCTTTCTAGGGAAGGTGGCATTGACAAAGCGATTGGAAAAGGGACACAAGTCCTCAGCCTCTGGAGGCGACTACTGTCAGCCATGAAGGAAAGATATCCCTTCAAGGAAGATGTCATACATCGCCCAGGCAAATGGACCACCGTGGAGAAAGGCATCCAGTACCTGAGGGAATTGGCTGTCCTGGAAGTGATTTATAGTGACCTGGACAATGACCAGTTGCCTAAAGATCCAGATAGTGTCCAGTGCACACGACCCATGTGGCGGAAGTTGTTACGTAGCGCACCAACATCATATGCCAACAGATGGGCAATGCTGAACTGGGAAGCTGGACGGGGACCAACAGTGGATGAAATGGCTAGCCAGCTCCGGGAATACGAAGAAAGTATCTCTTCTTCCCTCGTCTCTGCTGTGGAGAAACTGTCCCAAAAGGTTGAACGACTCGAAAAGCGTATACCCTACACCTCTCCTGTACAGACCAGTATCTCAGCCATTAGAAGTAAGCGCCCTTCTGCTCAAGGAAAAGAATATCGAGGGTACACACCACGGGGCACTCTATGGTTTTACCTGCGTGACCATGGAGAGGATATGAGGAAATGGGACGGAAAACCTACCTCAACCCTAGAGGCACGAGTACGTGAGTTGCAAAGAAAAACAAGCACAAAAGGGGGCTCTTCCAAGAAACTTGTTGCTCCAATTTCCAAAGACGGGGTAGATTGTCATTTTTTCAGACAGAATAGAAGAGCTGATCTTAATTCTGATTGTGATGAAGGAACTTCTGACTCATATACACAAACCATGAGCAACAGTGATCAGAATTAGAGGGGCCCTGCCTCCAGACAGCTGGAGGAAAGGGACAACCGGGTCTACTGGACTGTGTGGATTCAATGGCCTGGCACGTCAGACCCACAGAAGTATAGAGCTCTAGTAGACACCGGTGCACAGTGTACTCTAATGCCATCAAGCCATATAGGGGCAGAATCCATTTGTATTTCTGGAGTGACAGGGGGATCTCAAGAGCTGACTGTATTGGAGGCCGAAGTGAGCCTAACCGGGAACGAGTGGCAAAAGCACCGCATTGTGACTGGGCCAGATGCTCCATGCATCCTTGGCATAGACTACCTCAGGGGAGGGTATTTCAAAGACCCAAAAGGGTACCGGTGGGCTTTTGGTATAGCTGCATTGGAGGCAGAAGAAATTAAGCAGCTGTCTACCTTGCCTGGTCTCTCAAAGGACCCTTCGGTTGTGGGGTTGCTGAGTGTTGAAGAACAACAAGTGCCGATTGCCACCACAACAGTGCACAGGCGGCAATATCGCACCAACCGAGACTCCCTGATTCCCATCCATAAGTCGATTCATCGATTGGAGAGCCAAGGAGTGATCAGCAAGACTCGCTCACCCTTTAACAGTCCCATATGGCCAGTGAGAAAGTCTGATGGAGAGTGGAGACTGACAGTAGACTATCGTGGCCTGAATGAAGTTACGCCACCACTGAGTGCTGCCGTGCCGGACATGTTAGAACTTCAATATGAACTGGAGTCAAAGGCAGCCAAGTGGTATGCCACAATTGATATTGCAAATGCTTTCTTTTCAATCCCTTTGGCAGCAGAGTGCAGGCCACAGTTTGCTTTCACTTGGAGGGGCATCCAGTACACCTGGAATCGACTGCCCCAGGGGTGGAAACACAGCCCTACCATTTGCCATGGACTGATCCAGACAGCACTGGAACAGGGTAAGGCTCCAGAACATCTGCAATATATTGATGACATCATTGTGTGGGGCAATACAGCAGAAGAAGTTTTTGAGAAAGGGAAGAAAATAGTCCAAATCCTTCTGAAGGCCGGTTTTGCCATAAAACAAAGCAAGGTCAAAGGACCTGCACGGGAGATCCAGTTTTTAGGAATCAAATGGCAAGATGGACGTCGTCAGATTCCAATGGATGTGATCAACAAAATAACAGCTATGTCTCCACCAACTAGCAAAAAGGAAACACAAGCTTTCTTGGGCATTGTGGGTTTTTGGAGAATGCATATTCCAAATTACAGCCAGATTGTAAGCCCTCTCTACCAAGTGACCCGGAAGAAGGATGATTTCAAATGGGGCCCTGAACAACGACAAGCCTTTGAACAAATTAAACGGGAGATAGTGCGTGCAGTAGCCCTTGGGCCAGTCCGGGCAGGGTAAGATGTAAAAAATGTGCTCTACACTGCAGCCAGGGAGAACGGCCCTACCTGGAGCCTCTGGCAGAAAGCACCAGGGGAGACTCGAGGCCGACCCCTAGGCTTTTGGAGTCGGGGATACAGAGGATCTGAAGCCAACTATATTCCAACTGAAAAAGAGATATTAGCAGCATATGAAGGGGTTCGAGCTGCTTCAGAAGTGGTTGGTACTGAAGCACAGCTCCTCCTGGCACCCCGACTGCCGGTGCTGGGCTGGATGTTCAAAGGGAAGGTCCCCTCTACACATCATGCAACTGATGCTACGTGGAGTAAATGGGTCGCACTGATTACACAACGGGCTCGAATAGGAAACCTCAGTCGCCCAGGAATCTTGGAAGTGATCACGGACTGGCCAGAAGGCAAAGATTTTGGAGTATCACCAGAGGAGGAGGTGGTGCGTGCTGAAGAAGCCCCACTGTACAATAAATTGCCAGAAAACGAGAAGCAATATGCTCTGTTCACTGATGGATCCTGTCGTCTTGTGGGAAAGCATCGAAAGTGGAAGGCTGCTGTATGGAGTCCTACAAGACAAGTCGCAGAGACTGCTGAAGGAAAAGGTGAATCAAGTCAATTTGCAGAGGTGAAAGCCATCCAGCTGGCTTTAGATATTGCTGAAAGAGAAAAATGGCCAGTGCTCTATCTCTATACTGACTCATGGATGGTGGCAAATGCTTTGTGGGGATGGTTGCAGCAATGGAAGCAGAGCAACTGGCAGCGCAGAGGCAAACCCATCTGGGCTGCCGCACTGTGGCAAGATATTGCTGCCCGGGTAGAGAACTTGGTTGTAAAGGTACGTCATGTAGATGCTCATGTACCCAAGAGTCGGGCCTCTGAAGAACATCAAAACAACCAGCAGGCAGATCAGGCTGCTAAGATTGAAGTGGCTCAGGTAGATCTGGACTGGCAACATAAGGGTGAATTGTTTCTAGCTCGGTGGTCCCATGACACCTCAGGCCATCAAGGAAGAGATGCAACATACAGATGGGCTCGTGATCGAGGGGTGGACTTAACTATGGACGCTATTGCACAGGTTATCCATGAATGTGAAACATGTGCTGCGATCAAACAAGCCAAGCGGTTAAAGCCTCTCTGGTACGGAGGACGGTGGCTGAAATACAAATATGGAGAGGCTTGGCAGATTGATTATATCACACTTCCACAAACCCGCCATGGCAAGCGCTATGTGCTCACCATGGTGGAAGCGACCACCGGATGGCTGGAAACATATCCCGTGCCCCATGCCACTACCCGGAACACTATCCTAGGCCTTGAAAAACAAGTCCTGTGGCGACATGGCACCCCAGAAAGAATTGAGTCAGACAACGGAACTCATTTCCGAAACAGCCTCATAGACAAATGGGCCAAAGAACATGGCATTGAGTGGGTCTATCACATCCCCTATCATGCACCAGCCTCTGGGAAAATTGAACGATACAATGGACTGTTAAAAACTACACTGAAAGCAATGGGTGGTGGAACATTCAAACATTGGGATACACATTTAGCAAAAGCCACCTGGTTAGTCAACACTAGAGGATCTTCCAACCGAGCTGGCCCTGCCCAATCAAACCTCTTACGTACTGTAGAAGGGGATAAAGTCCCTGTAGTGCATGTAAAAAATATGCTGGGGAAGACAGTCTGGGTTTCTCCTGCCTCAGGTAAAGGCAAACCCATCCGTGGGATTGCTTTTGCTCAAGGACCTGGCTCTACTTGGTGGGTGATGCGGAAGGACGGGGAAGTCCGATGTGTACCTCAAAGGGATTTGATTTTGGGTGAAAATAGCCAATGAACTGAATTGTATAATGTTAATTGCTGTGTAATATAGTATGTCATCATTTTTACTATTGCTGTATATTCTACCAATGGTATAGCAGTAGGAATCACCCAGATTAAGAAGAATGAATTTTGAAGAAACTGAGGAAGTGCAGCGGATGGAACCAGAACTGACTTCAGCAAGCAACAACCCAACACCAGACCCCATCTCTCCTGCCCTGAAAGACTGTTACGACAGATGGAGCCCAAAACTGTGGACTAAATGAACCCAATGGACATTTCAGAGGGATGGTCCGCAGACTAAGGGAATGATATCTGTGTATATATATATATCAAAATGGTGGTGATTAATTGGAATGTATTGTAAGGGTAGGACCTAAGCATGACGTAAATGGTATAGAATAAGGGGTGGAATGTCCTGGTTTTGGCTGGGATAGAGTTAATTTTCTTCACAGAAGCTAGCATAGTGCTGTGCTTTGGATTCAGTGCTAGAAGAATGTTGATAACATGCTGATGTTTTTAGTTGTTGCCAAGCAGTGCTCAGACTGCTCAAGGACTTTTTGAGCTTCTCCTGCTCGGCCAGGTGCATAACAAGCTGGGAGTACAGCACAGCTAGGACCCAAACTGTCCAAAGAGCTATTCCATACCATATAACGTCATGCTCGGGGGGGTTAGTCAGTCGGGTCGGTCGGGTCGGTCGAGTCGATCGGTCGGTCGCGGGCAGAGTGGTCGCAGCTCGGGCTGTGTGATCGCGGCTCGGGGGGAGTGATCGCTGCTCGGGACGGGCTGGGCATCGGTCAGCGGGTGGTGAGCAATTGCATTGTGCATCACTTGTTTTATATATTCTGTATATTTTCTTACCACTATTATTATTATTATTGTTATTCTTCTCTCTTATTAAACTGTCTCTATCTCAACCCACGGGTCTTACTTTTTTTTTTTTCTTTTCTCTGATTCTCTCCCCCATCCCACTGAGGGGGGGGGGGGAGTGAGCGAGCGGCTGCGTGGTGCTTAGTTGCCAGCCGGGTTAAACCACGACAGGGGTGCTTGAGCATACAAAGCTGTTGAGAGAGAGCCAGAGGACTGTCTAAGGGAGAAAAAGCCAAGACTGGTGGTGTTTTGCCAGTACTGCCTTTGAGATCTGTCTCAAGACCAAGAGTGCAGGACCTTGCACTGCCACCCTTTCTTCTCCTCAAACTCTGGCTGACTGCATTCAGGCCGGCTCTGCTGCATTCTGGCTGGGTAACCTGGGATCAAACCGCTGGGGTGGATATAGGGCAGAGAGTCCTTGGAGATGCCTCATCAGGGCCTGCCCCTGAACTTTGGCTCAAGGAGGTGCATTTGACCTCAGGCCCATGCCCTTGGTCCTTGCCTTAGCTATGTTGTATATGCGCTTGTACCTCACCAGTCCTGCTCTGACCAACTCGACATCCTTTAGCTCAGACCTGTCTTGTCATAGAATAATAGAATTGTTTAGGTTGGAAAAGACCTTTAAGATCAAGTCCAAGCTGCTACAGGCTTGTCCAGCAACTACTGGACAGTGGCTGGCCCTGTTTATCACTGCCCTGCTTTTCTTGCATGGGTACTGTCAGGGTAGGGTCTTGTTGCTGAGGCCGCTGCCCCATCTGCTTTGCTGTCAACCTTGACTCCCCATTCCCTTTCCCTTGCAGAGCAGCCAGCTCTCACTGCTGCCTGAGCATAGGCCCCCAGAGTGCAGCCCTACAGGACCTCACCTAGGAATTGCATTAGCAAGACCTAGTCAGAGCAAGCCTAAACAGAAACAGGAAACAAATTAACAGCTGATCTGTGTGGGTAATCAGTGCATGTGTGTTCAAGCTTATTCCCTGTCCCCCTTTTCTATAGCAAACCCGCCTGGTCTGTGATTCTGCTGTGCTTCACTGTGCAGAGCCCTTCAAAGGCTGCATGGCTGCGAGCCAGGCAGCTGGAAACCCCTCACTGTGCTGGCTCTAGCCTCCATTTCCATGTCAACAGCAGATAGCCTTGAAAAGGTGAGCCTGTGCCTCACACACACATACAAGGGAAGTGTCTCTCCAGAGCATGCCTCTAGCCCTCTGGAGCAGAGACCTAGACTGAATGTGTCAGAAAAATTTCTGAGGAAATCAGATCACAGAAATAAATGAGGACCGTGTAGGGTAAAATCTCATCTTAACATGAGGTTAAGATAAAGCCAGTCCTGGCTACTTCTGACATTTTCAAGGTATCAATTCCAGGAAGTACAGCAAGCAAAGTGGAAGCAGTGAGAGCTCAGATCTGAAATAAGGTTATTCAGGCTTCTAATTTCTGTCACTAAGGTGATAATCCTGAAATGATAATCACAAAGGTGAATCCTGTGGGCGTGGATTCAAAGGGTTTAAGGCTTTCTGTGTGCTCTGTGGCTCCAAAAGTATTAAACCCTCAGTGCTCCTTTGCTTTGCTGGTGCTGACATTGAGCTAGGAGTCTGGAGGGCCTTGAATGGTCTGAAAACGCTCTGAGACCTTCCTACTGAGAGTTTCCTCATACAGAAGAAGGCTTGTATAGAGCAAAATGCTGGCTGAATGCCACTGATCAGTAAATCCCATCATCATATCTAATTACTAGATAGGTAATATTGGGTTTCACTCTACAGTGCTGTAGATGAACTTGGAATAAATACATAAATAGCATGATAATTTGTTTCTTAAATAAAAGTAATTAATTCATTGAATAAATTATTTGGAAAACATTATTTCAACAATGCTAGCTAAAGTTAGAGTGTTTTATCAGCAAACTAGTTCTCTCTTTCTGGTTAATAGTCATTTTTTACTCAGAAAAGAATAATTTTCATTTGAAAACCAAGAAGAAAAGAAGAAATTAAGATGGATACCAAGAGTTTAACAGCTTCTGGGTCTCAAATTAAAATGTAATTTAAAGTTGAAATCCAAAATATGTTTTTATTTCCCTAAAAGCATAGCAAAGAGAAAATATTGGGCTCGATGATCGTTATGGGTCCCTTCCAACTCAAGATATTCTATGATTCTATGATTTCATAACACAAATTTGAGGACATTTACATTATATAATGTTTAGTTTATAGACTGTTGTGGTGGTTTGACCCTGGCTTGATGCCAGGGGCCCACCAAAGCTGCTCTATCACTCTGCTCTTTAACTGGATGGAGGGGACAAAAGTAGATCAAAGGACTCGTGGGTTGAGATAAGGACAGGGAGAGATCATTTATCGGTTACCATCATGGACAAAACAGACTCAACTTGAAAAAATTAATTTAATTTATTATCAATCAAAATCAGAGAAGTAGAGGATAAAAACTGCTAAATCTTAAAACACCTCCCCCCACCCCTCCCTTTCTTCCTGGGCTCAACTTCACTCCCAGTTTCACTACCTCATCCCCCTGAGTGGTGCAGGGGGATGGGAATGGGGGTTGGGGTTGGTTCATCACACGTTGTCTCTGCCGCTTCTTCTTCCCTAGGGAGAGGAGTCTTCCCCTGCTCCAGTGTGGGGTCCCTCTCACGGGAGACAGTCCTCCACGAACTTCTCCAACTAGCCCCCACAGGCTCAGTTCTTCATGTGGGTCCCCTGTGAGGTCACAAGTTCTGCCAGCAAACCTGCTTCGGTGTGGGCTCCTCCCCTCACAGGTCCACAAAGTCTTGCCAGGAACCTAATCTGGCTCAGGCTTCCCACGGGGTCACAGCCTCCTCCCTTCGGGCATCCACCCACTCCGGCGTGGGGTCCTCCACGGGCTACAGGTGGATATCTGCTCCACCGTGGACCTCCATGGACTGCATGGGGACAGCCTGCCTCACCATGGTCTTCACCACAGGCTGCAGGGGAATCTCTGCTCCGGCACCTGGAGCACCTCCTCCCCCTCCTTCTTCACTGACCTTGGTGTCTGCAGGGCTGTTTTCTCTCGCATCCTCTCACTTCTTTTCTCTCTCCAGCTACTGAGCTGCAGCCGTTTTTTTTTACCTTCTTAAATATGTTATCACAGAGGCACTTCCACTGTTGCTGATTGGCTTGGCCTTGGCCAGCAGCAGACCGGGAAAACTTCTAACGGCTTCTCACAGAAGCCACCCTTGTAGCCCCCCCACTACCAAGACCTTGCCACAGAAACCCAATACAAATGTATAGAAATAACATTTTATTGCTATTTTTGAATGTGGTTGATTCTGCAATCCAAAAATTACTAATTTTCTTAGCTATAACTTTTCTTAATTAGCCTGTAAGTAACACTTTCATGACAATAATCTAGTTTAAAATGACATTTTAAAACAGTTGACGAAAGGCCCACCATTATTCAAAGTAACAATATAAAAGCCACATTTACCTAAGTTTAGCTACTGTAGGAAGGAAATGTCTAATAATCTCTAAAATCCAATAATATCTAAAGTAAAAAGTCATTGTAGACATTACCTAAAGACTACTGGAGTACACTTCTACACATGATTAAACTAAGGTTCCACTAATATATGGAGTCATAATATCCTAAGCATAACATCTGAAATTAAGATGTTTATCTCATCAGCCAATGCAAGATTTTGACAAAAACCTCAATTTAATGAGGATAGTGTGAGTTTTTTGAGTAGAAAGAGGTTTTAATATGATACTTCACATCTATATTGCATTGTGGGGTTTAGTCAGTTGGGAGACACAGGTAGTCATTAAGAAGGCATAAAACTGCTCCTGAGACACCGATGCACTGAACTGACATGACCCAATTTTACAAATAGCATGTGTCAGAAGTGAGAAATGGCTGGGTTTTTTTCTGTTGTAGTATTCTCCATTGAAAAATGCCAATTCAGCAAAATCAACTCATTCTGCAAGAATATCCATTTCATTGACACGTCTGTTGAAGAACTGTACAAGTGGTTCATTTCAATAAGGTCAAAGAAATAGATCATTTTGACTTCTATATTATTATAATGCCATCATTGTGTCAATAAAATCAAAACAAAACATTTCAACTTCACCAAAACAAACCTATTTTAAATATAACTAAGTGGAAGCTTTTCATAAAGCCAAATGAAATGTTTTTAATTTTCCAGCATGCTACTTTTAAATTCCATATTTTAAATTCCTTTTGATTCAGAAAATGCAACTGGCAAATGTTAGAAGTGTTGGAGCTTAAGAAACTATTGTTCCATGCTCTGATGAACTACACCTAGAGGAGAAAAAATTAGAACTGCAAGAAACCAGTAGTAGGACCACAAATGTTTATAATGGCTAATGCTTCTGAATGTTTGAATTGGCTTTGAAAGTGCCAGTTTCTTAGAAAGTGATGGTCCACATACAACAGGATTTCTCTTTAACACGTGTTTTTTAAACTTCCCTAGGCTCCCTACAACTGACACAACTAAAATATTTTATCTCTTAGTTATGAGATAAAGTTAAATAAAGTTAAGCAAAGTATTTTTTTTAGTTTAAGAGGTAAAATAATTTACCTCTTAGACTTCAAGTAAGAAGCAAATAAAAATGCAGTACAGAGAACTTCTGTATTGCTGTTCATTCTGGTAATTAAACACAGTTTCAAGATCCATTAACTGTTTTTCAACCCTATTGATTTCTGGTTTCCTCTCCTTTTTTTTCCCCCTCAGTGGAGTTGTAGACAATTTCAGAAGTTCTGTCCATAAATTGCATCACATTTATAAATTTACTTTTCTCAACCACCTTTCACGGAACTCTTTGAAACAGCCTATACAAACCCTGCATTTTAAAGCACTGAATACCAAGTCAATATTCACAGAAGGCAATGGTAATCTACTCCATAACCATCTTTTTACAGATTTTGCTGTTTTCCACAGAATGCGAGCTTTCATGTAAACATAAATTCTCACACCCTTTGGCTGCAGAAATAGCCTTCATTCCCTAAATCAATAGATTTCTGTCTTGTTCACTCTGCAGTCAAGACAGACTGAACAATATAACACCTACAGAGGTGTGGATGTCTTTCATCTGAATAAGACTTTCACTTCAAAGTCAGTATTTGACTCTTTAAATGCTTAGGGCTCAATTTTCAGTTTTAACTGCATAGAGTTTATGACCCAAATCACAGTTTAGTTTCCAGTTATTCCTGTTTCAGCAGGAGTGAACCTGATAGTGCTTGCTTCCCAGTATACCTGCAGGGAACTACAGTCTCGACACCTCGATAAGCGCCCCGGGGAGCAGCTTTCTGCACAGCTTGTGCTGCAGCTGCGGTACGGCCAGTCTGGCAGGGAGAAAGCAAGTTCCTTCAGCCTCTTTGCTGCACCAGTCTGTCGAGAGAATTACAGCCTTGTCCCAAGGTTCACAAGGCAAGTTAACAAATAGATTCCAGGTGGCCAAACCTGTATTTTTACAGGCAGCATCTGGCACATACATGGGATGTTATGCAATCTCACTTAGAACAAATAATAAAATGTCTTTTTTTTTTGTACACAGGTGAGTGAAAACCAAATCAAACTCCATGCAAATTAATTTTGCCCTTCACTCTATACAGTTCTTAAGTCCCAGCCATAATCACAACCATTTTTACAGTGTTAAAGACTCACTGACTTCTCATGGAAAATATTGACAAACATTCAATACTGGGAAACAATCAGCCCCCTCATGAATTATAATGACAAATGACCTCCACTCTACCCTGGTGGAAACATTGATTAAAACAATTTTGCTTATGTTTCACACTTAGGATAAAAATCTTTTGTATAGATTTTTTTCTAAAAGAAGAGCAGCTATATTGACAAACATGTGAGTATCTAATATTATTATAAGACATTTCTGAAAGCACTTAAGATTTTTAATGTAGAAAACATTAGAGACAAAACTAAATGTAGTATTAAAATTGTAAGGGAACTTTCTGAGAACACTGTAAAAATAAAGCTTGTGTTCCAAGTGATACAGATAAGTATCTGTCTGAAGTGTGATGCAACAAATCCAAACTTAGCATATGCTTATGCTATGTGATTGCTTAGGCTCCATTTAGTCACATTTTCCAGGACTGTTCACATCCTGGAGATCTTAATTTCTTTAGGCACCACAAATTAACCTAAAGTTCCCTAAAACAGTGAGCCAGGCAGACTCAGGGCAGTGCCCCTGCTCTGATAAAAAAGGCGTTTACCTCCATATTGCTGTGCACAGATAAGTCAGCTTTGCTGAAACCTGAGAGAGATGCCGAAGGGGTTACATGTGGTTAAATATTTCCCACATGGGATGTGGAAAATCTGAGCATAAGGTTTTGTCCAGCCTGAAGAGCATGCAGTCCCAAAGGACCACTGGACTATGGGCTATCCTCGGCAAAGATGACAAGAATGACTTTTTGATCAGGACAGGCATTTCTGTAACTATAAAATTTGCCATGTACTATTTTGTTTTCACACTCTACTCAGCAAAAGCAGTGTAAGTAATATAAAGAAAACATAGGGTAAGACTACAACATAATTTTTAACTATGTAACTTAAATAAAAGTGCATATTCCTGATATATTTTTGGATGGCTTCCGAAAAACAGCTCTTAAACAACACTAGGAGAACAAGGTTGCAGGAATACAATCAGATACTCACAGAGTATAAGCTTAAATCTACATCAGGAAGTTAATGCTCAAATATTCTGTGTCTGTGATTTGGTGGAAATAGCACTATTCCAATTAAAAATTTGAACAGGTTGAGAATTCTTATATTATTAATAGGAAATACTGTGTTCCATAATAACAATAGAATTCATTTTCACAGAAAATTATGCTTTCAACTAAATGAAGGTATTTTTGTTCCAAGAATTTCATAGCACAATTTTGAAAAACTAAGTTTTTTATTATGGTGGGTTGACCTTGGCCAACTGCCAGACCCCACCCAGCCTCTCTCTCACTCCCCCTCTGCAACAGGACAGGGGGAGAAAAAAAGATCAAAAAGCTCACGGATTGAGTCAAAGACAGGGAGATCCTGTACCAATTACCGTCACAGATAAAACAGACTTGACTTGGGGAAAATTAATTGAATTAAGTCTTGACAGTTAAAATGGTGAGACACAAAGAAAAAAACTAAAACACTTTCCCTCCACCCCTTCTTCCCAGGCTTAATTTCACTCCTTCATTCTCAACTCTTCTACCTCTTCTACCTTCACCTCATCCTGTGCAGTGCAAGGGGAGTGGGGAATGGTTGTTAAGGCCAGTTCATAACAGTTCCTCTCTGCGGCTCCTGCTTCTTCATGCTCTCCCCCTGATCCTGCATGAGCTCCTCTCCACAGGCTGCAGCTCCTGCCAGGAGCCTGCTCCAGTGTGGGCTCTCCACTGGATGCAGTTTCCTTCAAGGAATATCCATCTGCTGCATCATGGAGTCCTCCACGGCCTGCATTGTGGACATCTGCTTCATCGTGGTTCTCCACAAGCTGCAGGGGGACAACCTGTTCCATCTCGGCTTCCCCATGGGCTGCAGGAAAGTCTCAACTCTAGTGTCTGGAGTACCTCCTTCCCATCCTACTTTGCTGACCTTGATGTATGCAGTATCATTTCTCACATGTTTTTTTCTTCACTCGTTTCTCTCACAGACTGCCATGAAGTGTTTTGTCCTTTCTTAAATACGTTTTCCTGGAGGTACCACCAGCATCACTGATGGAACCGGCTGGAGTATCCAGCATGAGGCAGACCTTGGCCTTTTCTCACAGAGGTCAGCCCTGCAGTCAGCACCTCTACTACCAATACCTGTACACCTACACACAATACAGTTACAAAAAAACTTGACACCTCCTTTCTGAAAAGTAGAAAATAGTTTTCAGTTAGTATTTTCAATTCTTCTTCAGTAAAATCTTCCCAAAAAGGAGTGATCTGTTTTTACATCACACTGAAACTTTCTTCCTTCCTTGCATTTTAATGCTTAGAAGATTGCCTTTTTTCTTTTTCCATTTGCCAAAAGAAAAAGCAGATTTTTCCCTGTCTGTGATTAAAAGAACCATAAAATTATGGCTTAAAACCCCCTATGCGTTCTATTCTGTATTCTGCAAATGTTTCTAATTAGCTCACTGGCTGAAGTGATAAGATTCATTAACAAAATACACGGTTTTCTGGTGTTTTGTTTTCCTAATTAGAGGTCACAAATCTTTGGAACAGTACCAAACAGAAATACATGTAGAACATACATATAAGGCACAAGAAGCATACAGCTCATAGCCATTTAAATATGTGGATATCAAAAATGTATATAAGTTTTAAAAGATGCATTTGTAGAAGAAGGAGCTATTAGAGGCTTTTAGAAACAAGTATTTGACTCTGGCTTTATCAGCAGATAACATAAGTCTAATAACATGTAACTCTCCTTTTCTAAGTATAAGAATAATTAATAGGTTAATACTGAACACAAAATGAAGAGTACCTGAGGGTCTGTTTATTCCTGTGACACTAATATCTCCAGAAGTGTCCCATCTCTGTAAGTTTTAACTCAGGTATGCATTGTTTTGCCATTTGTGTAATTAATAAAATTTATTTCAGAGTATGACCCCCAAAATAACTCTGTTCTTAGGAATAGGAAGGAGGAAAAGATCTATATAAGGAACAGAAAAACAAAGACTGATGGAGGAAGAGTTTAAAAATCACAAATGTAAAAGAATTCACATTTCTGTCTCCTCCTGTGTCTGATGATGCATTTCAGACTGATTTTAGAGGTGAAGAGCTGCAGTAGTTGACCTTGAAAGCCTAAAGAAAAGTCATATCAGTTTTCCTTTCAACTGTGCATCAAATAGGATCAGTTCCTAATTCCAGACAAGGTGAAGAAGTTGTTTTGATTATGATATATGCAGAGAGTCAGTTATTTGGGAAGAGATGGTAGAATTTGTTCTGTGTTTTTAGTGTGTCTGAAGGAGTGCACAGAGGAACTGTAGTCTATAACTGCAGCATCCAGAGTAATAAGGCAACTAATTAATAGCAATCAATTATGTAATTCATACTACATAAAACTTAACTTTTCTTTCAGGAGCCAGGTGCACTTCTCAATAATCACTCAGAGCAAAAGGGTTTTACACTTTTAAACCTCAATGCCTAAGTTCTATCTGATCGGCATTGTATGACTTCAACATCTGTGCACTCCAACTGGTTCCAAATGCTGCTTTAAAAAAGTTGGGCTTTTTTTAACTGCATTTATTTGATTGGAGTTGTAGAGGCAATTTAGCAGCAACGTTATGCTGCTATTTTTAGTCTCTCTTTGGATTAAAACTAACCTCCTTGTTCATTCAAGCAAATCTACACCACTAGATTGATTATAAATTGGATTGGTGACAGTAGCTACTGTTTCACTGGCAATGCTGAAGAACTAGAAAAGCACAAAGGGCAAGATTTACAAAGTGAACTTGGATGTGTATTTGTCTTGTTAGGTGCCACTGGCAAGTACAAAATCCAAGTTATTTGCCACCTACAATCCTAAATTTCTGTTTGTGCAGTAAATGATCAGACAGATGTTATGCTTAGTTTACAGCTAAGTTTGAGACTGATTTGCAAAACAACCATTCTTATTATTTCACTTACCTACATACCAGAGTATTTAGGTATGCTCAGAGCTTCTGACTCTGCATAAATAATGCCACAAAACTACTTCTCTATAATTAATTACAGTTTATATATGAAATATGGAAGATCAGATTAAATTCCTTTCTTTAATCTTTGATCTGGAGTATGAATATGTACTTCATTTTCTCACATCCTCTTTTCTTGTAGGTAAGGCAGCACAGGCAGCGACTTATTTATTCTTACTCTGGTCTGCTTTATGCATGCTAAAACACTTGCTTTGCCAGAAAATAACAATGACTCTGTGGACATATGATTAGCAAAATCACCAGGGCTCCAGATCCTCATTAACATCCTCCTCACTGCAGAGGAGTTTAACAAGAGAGACTTTGTCACACCGTAATATACCTCAAAGAGACATATAGTGTCAAGTCATGCATAAAAGCATGCTTCACACAGCTGAAATGAAGATTAAAATGAATAGAATATGGGAACCCAAATTTTTTATTGGGAGAAATGTCTGGCAAGACTATCCAGTGTCCAAAGTGGAAATACTGTTATGCAGCCAGAAAGACTTCTCTCTAAAAGTTAGATGTCAAGCTATTGGATTAATCAGACTCTGTCCATGGTATTTACCAACAGTTAGCCTATATGACTCCCAGGTAAGTACATGGATTTACCTGTGCCTTATATCTAGGTGTCTGCCTCCTCCTGTGATCATAAAGCATGTATCCCTATGCATTTATGGACCTTGTACATATATCCTTATACATATATCATCAGGCCCTGAGGGTGTTACCAGGCCTTATTGTCTCTGCCCAGCCCCACCTCCCCCCATGCCACCACCCATGGGCCCAGGAGCCCGTTTAGCACACCCCAGGGTATCAGTCCCGCACCAGCCACATGGCTGGAGTGCCATTCTCCAGCCCTCTGTCTGGCCCTGCCTCCTGGAAGGACCTTGGCTCTTCTCTGCAGGTAGCTCATCTCCTGGGTGGACCCTCAGGCATGCACCTGCTTTTGACCCTTGCTGGTGCCCCTGGCTGGCCACTGGCCCTGGCTTGCTCATTGCTTGCTGTGCCTAGAGTTTTTGAGGACCCTGTTACCAGCACATAGAATCATAGAATCACTTTAGTTGGAAAAGACTTTTAAGATCATCGAGTCCAACCTTTAACCTAACCCTGCCATCCCACCACTAAACCATGGCCCTAAGCACCTCATCTATCCTTCTTTTAAATACCTCCAGGGACTCCACCACCTCCCTGGGCAGCCCATTCCAGAGCCTGACAACCCTCTCGGTGAAGAAGTTTTTCCTAATGTCTAGCCTAAACCTGCCCTGGTGCAACTTCAAACCATTCCCCCTCATCTTATCATCTGTTACCAGGGAGAAGAGGCCGACCCCCACCTCACTACAGCCTCCTGTCAGGTAGTTGTAGAGGGCAATAAGGTCTCCCCTCAGCCTCCTCTTCTCCAGACTAAACAACCCCAGTTCCCTCAGCCGCTCCTCGTATGACTTGTGCTCCAGACCCCTCACCAGCTTGGTTGCTCTCCTCTGGACATGTTCCAGCAATGCAACACCTTTCTTGTAGTGAGGGCACCAAAACTGAACACAGTATTCGAGGTGCGGCCTCACCAGCACTGAGTACAGGGGCACGATCACTTTCCTACTCCTGCTGGTCACACTATTCCTGATACAGGCCAGGATGCCATTGGCCTTCTTGGCCACCTGGGCACACTGCTGGCTCATATTCAGCTGGCTGTCAACCAGTACCCCCAGGTCTTTTTCCACCAGGCAGCTTACCAACCACTCCTCCCCAAGCCTGTAGCATTGCATGGGGTTATTGTGACCCAAGTGCAGGACCCGGCACTTGGCCTTGTTGAATCTCATACAATTGGCCTCAGCCCATTGATCCAGTCTGTCCAGGTCCCTCTGCAGAGCCCTTCTCCCCTCCAGCAGATCAACACTCCCACCCAGTTTGGCGTCATCTGCAAATTTATTGAGTGCACACTCAATCCCCTCATCTAAGTCGTTGATAAAGATATTAAACAAGACTGGCCCTAGAACTGAGCCCTGGGGGACACCACTTGTGACTGGCCGCCAACTGGATTTAGCTCCATTCACCACAACTCTCTGGGCTCGGCCATCCAGCCAGTTTTTAACCCAGTGAAGAGTGCATCCATCTAGGCCATGAACTGCCAGCTTCTCCAAGAGAATGCTATGGGAGACTGTGTCGAAGGCTTTGCTGAAGTCCAGGTAGACAACATCCACAGCCTTTCCCTCATCTACCAGGCGGGTCACCTGGTCATAGAAGGAAATCAGGTTGGTTAGGCAAGACCTGCCTTTCGTGAACCCATGCTGACTGGGCCTGATCCCCTGATTGTCCTCCATGTGCCTGGTGAGCACACTCAAGATGAACCTCTCCATAATCTTCCCCAGTATCAAGGTCAGGCTGACTGGTCTGTAGTTCCTCGGATCCTCCTTCCAGCCCTTCTTGAAGATAGGCGTCACAACCTCCAGTCACCTGGGACCTCCCCTGTTACCCAGGAATGCTGATAAATGATAGAGAGTTGCTTGGCAAGCTCCTCTGCCAGCTCCTTCAGCACTCTTGAGTGGATCCCATCCGGCCCCATAGACTTGTGGATGTCCAGGTGGCATAGCAGGTCAAAGACTGCTTCCTCCTGGATTATGTGCTGCCCACGCTGTGCATGTTCTGTGGGTCTACCCACTTTGAATAGAGCACAACATGACATGGGGTCACCCTCAGCCCCCAGCTCCCTATTCCTCAGGCAGCTGCCAGCTCTCTCTGTGCTCTTACATATATATCCTATGAGCTTAATTGAGCATTGCATAAGTACATTAACATGATATTATGACACTTAGTAATCTTAGACTAAATTCCTGTTGGAATTATAGATTCAGCTGCTTGCTGAACAATAAGTCCACCAAAGTTCCTCAGGGAAGGCAAGAGAAACCCAAGTGAACCCTGGCCTGGGGAGAGACAATAGCTGGAAGCAGATGTTTGATCTGCAAATGATATTCTTGATTAGGGGAACAATTCACCTGTATAGAGTATGTCAGCAAAGCCTCACCTGCAGAAAAAATGAGACAGAAAACTCCTTAGTCTTGAACTGACAGAGAAAAGTTTGGTATCCAATGGGAATTGTCTGGATATTTCTGAAATGTATTTCTGAAAGACAGAAAGTTGTAGGCTTCTTTCATGATTATATAGAAAAGAAATATCTGTTATAGCCCCTCACTTCTTAGGTATCTAAGCATGAAACAAAGTGTTTTAAAGATATCACTGACTTAACCCACAATTGTCTCTTTCTGCCCTTTTTGACTGAAAAGTGCACCTAGGTACAAAACTTGTGCAAACATTCATCTTGAGCTGCGTTTGGGTTGCGTAGCCAGCTAACCATGTCCTGGGCTTCAAGGGTATAAGCACTGTGCTGACATCAAGAACCACCGTGAGGTTTCTCTTTGGATAGCTGTCCCTCAAGCTTAGAAGCCAACTCTGAAAACATCTCAGTTTCCTCCCAGGTGTTGACAGTCAATGATAGTTACTTCACACAACCTTTTCCTCCTTGATTGCCTTGCCTTGCCTTGCCTTGCCTTGCCTTGCCTTGCCTTGCCTTGCCTTGCCTTGCCTTCCCTTCCCTTCCCTTTTCCACTTTTATATGTGGCATTAAAAGGATTCTTTTGGCATACTAAATTGGTTTGACCATTTTGATCTGCTAAGAATATATTTCATGAAAAGTGTATCCTTTACAACAAAGGCAGCAGAACTGTCTATTAAACAAGTAGCCAATTCCCCTGTAAAATATTTGGTTGTCCCCTGAGTAAATTAATTAAATCAACATATTCACTGAATAAGGCAACAATCTCACAAACTCTGCAGCAATCTCATTCAAGTCACTGAAAGTGTCAAAACCCACCAAGTTAGAAAAAATATATGCTGTGGGCTAAAATCTAAGACATACTCAGGTATATGCCTATCTAAATACCAAGTTTCTACTACAATCAGTGCCACCTACTTCTACTTAAAGTCATGTTTCTGCTGCCAGACATGCAAAATCAGTGCTGCCTTCAAGTCAATAAGCTGCTCAGAGCTCAGCTCAACCTGATGCTTAGACAATCCTCCAAATCACTCTTGCCAGTGGCCTGAATCAATAGCAGATATCGAATACGCCTAAAGATAGAGTCTTCCTAAAGCACTGCCAAACACCTGAGTGCATTACTCTGGAAAAGTTATATGTCTAAACCACCATAATTTTCCACTGCAATTGTAAAAAGAAGGGAGGATTCCTTCCTAACCAGAGCTAGACAAATGACAGACCTGTTCTTTCACTGCAGTTCAACCCTGGCTTGCCTAAGGCAGTTGCCTTCTGAAAAATATTGGCTAAGGCATGTACCCTCTGGCAGCAAGGCACCTAGGAATTGGGCATTGCAAAGCCAAAATGCCTTCAAGGACCTGGACCTACTATATTATTTCCCCTAGATTTCTTGTTTTCAGTGGTTTTCTGAGCTTCATCTGGGAGCACAGGAAATTACCACATGCATTGAAGTTTCTGATGCCTAAAACCTTTGTTACAATATGCTTCAAAATATGGTTCCGAAATATGTTCTGCAACCTCTATTGGTCATAAATTGCACTCTGCCTGACAAATGGAATGTTTTAAAAGTCTCTATGATTCTACTTGTTTTTGCAATTAAGGTAGGTCTACAGATCTTTTGGTTCAAAGGTACTCCCCCTCTACTCAAATATAAAACTTGTATATTCTGATGTTAAAGCATACTGCAGGCTATTGTGGCAATCCAGTTAGGTGACGAGAACAGAGTGGGCCTTTTTCACATTTATTGCTGTTTGTTGGAAACTCTCCTGGCATTTCACAGGCAATAGAGAAGTAATAAACCTTATTTTCTGACAGATCTGCAGTTTTAGGGGTTTTTTTTGTTTAAAAGAAAGGTTTGTCCTTTGTAAAAGGAATGATAATCATGTATCTTTTCTACTCTGTTCTGGTTATTAGTTCTAACATACACAATGAAGAATTCAGATGTGGCAGAAACTTGCAAGTTACTAAAATTTCATTTAAACCTTGCATTATAATACATCACTCCTTGATGAAATTCAGGAACTGCTGGTCAGTCAATAGATACATCATATCAAGCAAGAAACATTTTAGGAAATTCTATATGCTAATAAAGTCATGGGATGTATAAGTTTCTAGAAGAGATTTGGATCAGAAAAAAATGCTGTTCTCCAAGTAAATCTTAAAATAGTCTTAACTTACCAGATGTCCCCCATGAATCCTGGATATTTAAAACTCCTTTGGAAATCTAGGGTTTTTTTCCAACTGGGTTAAATTACAGAGTAGAAAGCTCTAAATACCTGATAATTTTATCTCATCTGATTAAGCACAGTTGTTTCATGGTTTTGTATCCCATTTTCAGTGTATAATATGATCAATGAATTCCTCTTTCTAAATTATTTGTAGCATTGGCAACCAATTGAAAAACACTTTGCCTCAAAAATTGATGAAAATATATTGGTTTAAAGATAATATCAGAAGAGGGAGTTGAGAAGTGTCAAAGTTGACCAGGCACAGTTTGTTGTTAATGCTGTGTTTAATAGCATTCTCATCTATTAAATTCTGGCAACCAAAGAATCAGCCTGTAAGTCAATTGTAATGTGTAATGTGAACAAATATAAACAAGACAAGGTCTAATTTCAAAAGTAGATAAGTACTATTTACCTGGAGCTGGCAGAAAATGACATCAAGAAATCTTACACTTCAGTTGACTTAGCATGATGCTTTCCTTTGTGTCAGAATAGAATGAGCTTTGTGAGCTACTTTGATTTTTAAAGAGTTTGGACATAAGCTTTGTTTCCCTGTTTGTGTTTTGTCCTCCAAAAAAGCTTTATTGTGTGTGTGAGTGTCTTCATATGAATTAAGTCAGTCAGAAAGTACAAATCAGTGACTTTGAAACAGCAGCAGTCTCTCCTGAAAATGATAGGACCTGGGGACATAGAAGTCTCTAACGGTACCCAGTCATCTTCCAGCACTGCACAGAATTCTTTAATGATTGTTCACTGCAGTTATATACTTGATATGATGACTCAAAAGAATGATTTGGTAAATGGAAGAGTAGAATCACTAAATAGACTGATAACATCAGAAAATCATAAGTTTCAAGGCACAACATCTAAAATTGACTTGAGAGTAATTTGGCATGCTTCCTAGTACCGTACAGTCATGTAGGATATTAAAGAAATTAAAACAGGGTAATTCATAAAATAGGTTGTGAGTTTAAAAAAAAAGTCACAGAATGGTTGGGATTCTTGACATTATGAAATCAATGTAAACTATTACAAGACAAAAACTGCCCCAAACTTTTTGAACTCAGGGTGTGTTGTGGCTATTTCCAGAGATCCAGTGGCATTTTACCCTTTCAATAAATTAAAATAATATTAAAGCTGCACTAATTATCTGTATGTTTTCACTTGCACGTGATTATACTCTTTAAAGCAAAATAGCAAAAAAATACACTTTGCTGTGTCAGGATAATAGTGTCTTCATTACACTCAACTCTAGTCCAATTTTTCTTCTTCCTTTTTTTTTTTTTTTTTTTTTTAATGGCGAAAGCTATAGCAATCTTTGCTAATGTTAATAGGCAGCAGAGAGACTTAAAATAAGTATGTACCCTAAGGATATGCATTAAAGAACAAGCTCATGGATTTTTTACCCTGGAGGAGATGTTAGGTTTGTGGGTCACTGATTCAGCAAGACTGAGAAAGAAACAGGTGACCTGAACACTGCCTCTTGCAATAGCTAGCGAGGTTAAAGGGGAGCTGGTTAACCGAACACTAACTACTATATACAGATTATTTTAACAAAACTGCTTCCTGAAACTGATGGCATTCAGTGCCTTTCCCATACCAAGCCATTCTTCTTTGTTGAAAATCTGGAATCTTGGTCTCTAGCAGTGGTTCAGACCTATTTCTTTTCTTTTTCTTTTTTTTTTTTTTCTTTGTTTCCCCTGCCCAAAGGCTGGTTTAAAAGGCTAACGAGAGGGAACAATCACCACACTGCTGCCAAAAATATTAATTGACTATTTGTGGTTGAAGTGATCACTGGGGTCTTCATGTCCTGGGCATGCTTCCCACAGCTGTCTTCTGTTTTGGGGGGCAAGAGCAGGGTTTTACTCACAAGTGTTTTCATGACTTCTACAGAGTCCAGTGAGGAGAAAGTTAAAAGCATTTATTTTTGCTCCCTTTTAAATTAAGCTTCCTTTCCACTTGGGAAATTGACATTTCTTCACTTGTCCATTAACTTCCTCAGGTTTCTGAAACGATGCTGGTGAAAATACGACCACAAGCTCTCCTCTCATTCCATTATGGCCTCACATGATATGTGAGAAGGTATGTGGATTGTCTTGTGAGATATTCCTTCCTTAATAACTCTGCTTTGGGGGCAGACAGGCAATAAATAGAACTGAAATCTACTTATAGCTATTTTAGGTTCCTGGAGCCTATAAATCAAGATACATAATGATCTGGACAATGCTTTTTAAGTAAAACTGGCTATTTACTCATTATGATCTTCATTCTTTCAGAGGAGAAAAATGGCTGGAAAATGAATGAAGCAAAATCTTGCTGCCTTTTTCTGATCTTGACATCCTAACACCAGGGGTGCCAACTTACCTCTTGCACAGTAGAAAACAATGGTTTGGGTAATTTGGAAGTCCTCACCTCAGAAGTATTGAACATCTCTCTGAAGAACCACTAGAACTGAGACTAGAACAAGCCCATTGAGTATAGTCATCAGCAAATTATTTGTTGACATAACTTATACTGGAAAATTGGTTAAAAACCCAAATCAAACCACAACACTGATGGTTATGAGGAATTCAAGCAATAGCTTTGGATGGCTAAAAGATAAAAGGGTAAAAAATGAAATATTGAAATAGTTCATTCTCGTAGTTCTAAAATTCTGTATTTCATTCATGTGGAAGTGAAATTACTTTGATAAACAGAAACATCCCTAGGAAACCTAATTAAGTAACCTAGTCTCATCTTCTCCACTTGACTAATTCAAAAAAGGTCCTTTGACAAATTTTTCTCACTGTCTCAATGATTTCTTTTAATATTAGTCTATAAACAATTTATATGAAGTAAATCAGTTTCAACATAAGCTATGCAAACAACTTAGTATCTGTTATAGTCCAGCTGATAATTGCTGTAAGGAAGAAGGCTTCAGAGACAAGTCAGAAATGTGGACTTTGTACTGGGCCTCCAATATCCCATTCTAATAGGATAACCACTTGGAAGTGGAGTGGGAGATCAGCTCCATATTTCTGGTATAGCATCAGGTCTATAGTATTAAAACTTAACCATGTGGAACTGAACTTCTGCTTTTTCTAGAAATGCCTAGGGAGGGGGGGGAGGGGGGAGGAAGTGCCATAAATCATTAGTTTTTAAATGAGTTGATGAGCAAGAAACAAAGTTTGGACTTAATCTCTTTCGTTCTTCTTAGGTCTTTCCAGAAATTTTTACCACAAACCTAATTTGTATCACTAGTAGTCATCATTCTCGTTTTCCAGAGGGAAAATAAAGTCTTCAACATATATAAAATCTGATACTTTTAGGTCAATTTTTCTTAAATATTGATATAACTTCAACTTGTTTTATCATAGGAAACCTCACAGTACTGGGCTTTGCATTTGAATTAGAAAGTGGTGAATCCTATGGTTTTTCTCAGTTTCTCCAAGCAATGAATACTATTATTTTATTCTAACCTCCAAAAATATAATAATTGACCTTCTTTCTCATGGAGTTAGGTACTTAAATTCTGAAGGTCAGAATAACCCTGGCCCTGCTCAGTCAGAGGCTGGAAAACAGTAGATGAAACATTAAATCTGACTCAGTATTCTTTCTATAAAGAGCTAGTGTCAAGAGCAGAACAGTGGGTGTACTTATTGTGTTCAGGCTTCAGTAAGCTTCACCATGATAATTAATTCATGAGATAAGGAAGGTATACATGATTAAGGTTATTTCATCACCAAACAAAAGCGAGAAGTCTCTTAGTCCTGGTGTTTGTGTATAGGTTGCTATTTATAAGTCCAGGTTCAGAGGGGAGTCTAGAAACCAAAGGCTGTTTTGATGATTTGTGCGACATGTCTTCAGATGAAGAAGTGAATATGATGGAAAGCTCCCTGGGGGTTTTCTTCTGCCTGCAGGCATAACCTCTTTCTTACTTGGATTTAATTTCAATTAACTCCTCGTCAGCTATGTGCTGAGCTCAGCCAGGTACCAGACCAGTCAGCAGCCTTCATAAGTTGTGACAAATAAACAGATTTGAATATAATCTGAATAATGTATCAGAGCACATCATATCCTAGCCTTTCTTCCATGTTTGGTTGTTAACCACAGGTATGCTGATTCAGCATTACTCTGCATTTTTGTATGGTTATTTATGCTCCTAAACAGTGTCTGCAAAAAGGTACCTTCTCTAATCTGATCATATTCTTCATCCCTTTTTTCAATGGCAGTGAATGGATCTCTAGCCATTTGGTTTATATGTTTTTATGGTCTACATTGTTCTACTTTCTACCTTTCTTTAGGTTTGCTAAGTAACACCTAAATCAGTGCATCCCCAAGACATGTAAAACACTCATTACTTGTACAGTCAGCAACTATATCTACATTTATTATTGTAAAAGACTTTGACCAAGGTAACTAATTTAAATGTATCCATAAAAAAAATGCTTATCCAGAACAAGGCACCTCTTAGAATATATTTGAAAACTGCCTGGAGCTGACCTGACAAAAGGAACATCTTTAAATGTTACCTCAGCCATGATCTGATATTAAAATACATTTTATGTGCTGTCACTTGAAAGCCAGCTTCTGCTTTCCTTTCATAGGTTTGTTTGATATGTCAGAAACTGGGATAAAAGACATTGCCTAGGTCAGAGCTATCTGACAAAAAAAATCAGCATCTCACTCAAGAAGAGTATGGTGATGAGACAAAGTTTTTAAAAACAAGCCCAAAACTCTAATCAAGAGGGTGCCTTAGGCTACCTTAGTGATACGGACTTATTGTAACCATTTAATGGAGTGGGAAACTAAACAGGTATTCATAGTAAAGGAAAGAAATCTATTTCAGAAATTACTTTTATGTACCTATGGCATTCCTACAGGTAATGTCCATTCATAAATGTTGTGTGAATCTGCAGAAGTCTGGGAGAAATCATTACAGAATTCCTCAGTACATCTAGGCTTGTTTTCCTTTCACTGGTTAACACCTGGGAAGGTCCTAAGGAACATAAGTGGTATCCAGTTTCTGTTTACATATCAAGTAGGATGCAGGGAAATTATTGAGCAAGTTGCAGAGGCCTATCATATAGAAGATAGTCCTACTCAGGAAAATCAGAATGGAAGATGGGAATGACACCTCTCCATCCAACACCACCTTATTTTAGTAGGTAGTCTAAGATACCACTTCTCTCCAAACAATACATTCTTTTTGCTATACTCATTTTACAAGTTGATATCAACCTAGGATTGTAATAATGCTAACAATTTCCAAGTGTGTTTGTTACTGCTGGAGAGGGTTTTTTTATCCCTTTTAGATATTCTAGAAGAATGCAAAAGAGTACAGACTGAGTTTTTTACTGGCTTTTGTCTAACACAGCAGTGAGGCTATTGCATGATGAAATGTAATGTGGCCTAAGAAAAACTTAAAGCAAGCACTGAATGTTACAGCTTGTCTTTGAGAATTCATGCAGATCAGGTGACACCTCAGATGCATACAGAAAGTGCCTTGAGGAGGATCCCCATTGGTATCCTATTGAAAGATAATTTCTAAGCAATGTGTAGCAATTCAATGCACTTCTATTATAAGTGGAAAGAAAGAAGCAGTAAGGCTTCAAGTTGTATCTTTTTCTTTCTCTCTCTTTTTTTTTTTTTTTTTAATTACAATTATAGCGTTCTTATAAGCAAGGGGGCAAGTAGATTAAATCAGCTAAGAAAAAGTATGGCATCTACTAAAAGTGGTAAGTATCAGTAGGCAAGTGGCAGAGCAGAATCTAGCTACTGCAGGACTATAGATTCTTTTCTAGGTCTGGTGGTGCTCAGTATTTTCATTAATAACCAGGATAGTGGAATAAAGTGATCACAAAGTTTTAAAATGGCATTGGTCCGGAAGGGGACTCAGGCCCTTTGAAAGACAGACTCAGAGTTCAAAATGTTCTCTGCAGTTTACCATGATCATCAGTTTTAAAGTCCTGATTCTAATGATAATACCAAACACACATTACTTACTCGGTAGACAAGCAAAGAAGAGTGAGATTGCACTGAGGTAGCTAATGAGCACTGGTGGCAATGGAAAGGCCTCTGCTGGGTATTATACATTGATTTCACAATGGCACTTAGGAAAAATTTAGAATCAAAATGACACCATCAAAATCACAAAACAATTTAGAAAATTTGAATGTGAAGACAGATTAGAGGAATTTGCCTCTGATTAGAAAAGATTGTGGCTGAATGTTCCAATATAAAAGGTTGCTATTAATGAGAATGATCAATTGTTCTTCATGTCCCCTGAGTGCAGTACACTAAGTGTTCATCTTAATTTACAGCAAAGAAAATTTTGGATAGATCAGGAAAACACGCTTCTAGCTATAAGGATAGTTAAAAGTCAGAACTGTCTGTTTACAAGGCTGCAGAAACAGTTTCATTTCAAGCTTTAAAAGAGGTCAAACAAGCTTCTGTCAGGGACAGCCTGGCTGTACTTAAGTTCTCAAAACAAGGAGATAAATGATCCATTGAGGTGAGGATTAGGTTGGGTTTTAATTTCTATGCTTTTCCGATTTAGGCGGGTTTGTACTTAACAGATAAAATTTACTTCTCTGTTTAATGTTGTTTTCCCACAAGCCTATGATGATTTTTCAGGTTCAAAACATCACATCCAATTTATCAAGCAATCTGGGAGCTATTGGGCTTGTAGAAAATTCCTCCTATCTTGCCTAACTATTCTTGACACAGCAGTAATAATAAAGTCAATATGTTAAACAAGGTTTTTGATAGATCAGCTACTGGTAATCACTAATACATAGATTTTAAATAAAAATATTAAAATGAAGTCTACAGATGATAAATTGTAGAAATTGAGGCAAAAATTTCTAGTTACTAGTGTATTAGAAGCATTAAAGTGAATCTTAATGTATAACTGAGTAAAAAACCTTTAGAAAACTATTTTAAAACCCTCTGAAAACAACAGAACAAAAGATGTCAGCCTTTGAAACATTACCTGAGGAGGAATTATGTAGTTGGAACATCATGTAGCCAGAAGGGTATCAACAAAACCTGAAGGACATATCCAAGAAGGAAACAAAGAATCTTTAGAACTGCATGCAATTTTTACTTAAACTGTGGGTCATGCAGAAGTTATCAGAGACACAGGAAAAAAAATGCATATAGAGAAGAAACTGTGAGTCTTCCATAATGAAAGGACCAAAACAATCCAGCTTCATAACAAATAGAGGTTCTTGCAAATGCAAGGGTCCAACAGAAGACAATGATGAAAAGTTGGTGCTGTCTCTTTTTAAGTTGCTATGAATCAAAGAAAAAAAATATTAGCTACTTTACTAATTCTTATAGAATTTTTCCTATTGAGATCACAATGTTGTTTTAGCCAGGTTCCAATATATTTATATACAAGGGCAATGAAAATGTTTGCAGTCTACTCTTCTGATATATATAAGGCTGACTTGTTCCAGAAGATCTATACTACAACTCATGTTAGTTGTATTAATTACATAAAACTAGGTTGCTGAATGAGAAGATAGGTGGAATGACTGTCAGAAGGTAGAAGCTGAAAGAAATAATCATAAATTCAGGGAAAACAATACAAAATTTATAAAATCTGGGTAGAATATGGCTCTCAGGAGAATACCACTGTGGCGACGTTACAATAATCTCATATTTCTAGCTCAGCTTCTTTGGATAGGGAAGGTAGTCTAGTCATCACAATGAAAGAGACAATATCCAGGTGATATTGCTAAGTGTCAGGCTTATGGAAGCCAGCATTACAATAATTGAAAGGTAAAAAAAAATTGAAAGAAAATACATATTATCTCAAATGTGAACAGATCAGTAGAATACCACAAATGTAGGGAAGAATGTTAGTGTCTTCCACGGATATATGAACTATGACATTTTCCCCAAAGTATCCAAACCAAAGAAAATAACTGAAACTATTCAGATATACATTGCATAAACTGAAGTCAGTGTCAGTTCTCCTTTCTCCTCTTACAAAAGACTAGTAAAATCTCATGTGGAATATTGTATTCAATTTTCATTTTCTTGCATTAAAAATGATAGAGATATTCTGACATTAAAGCATCACAATTCATGTGGATATTCTAAGAGCTTACTCATGTGGAGTGTTCAGAGGAGCTGTAGAGTAGAATTCTGTGAGGCTGAGAAATTACCTAAATGTGGTATAGGGTAAAAAATCATGTTTTTTCATTATGTCAGGGACAGAAAGCTCTGTATTTGGGAAGTCAAGATATCAATAAATTTGGTAGAATGCTTAGGTCATGTGGAACGCTGCTGAGAACACCAGCTTTCAGAGAAGTTAGTGTAACAATACTGAAAATAAACACACAAGTATTTTCAGTTCAAGAGAACTCTGAGGCTAGAAAATGTAGGCTGAGAGGTATTGTTATTGATACAATAATGTATGAGTACTTTAAATGTTTTACCCTATCACATTGGCATATATAACTATAAGGAAGTAGATAGTCTGGTAAAAAAATCCATTTCTGAATAAATAATTTCTTTTGATTAATAGTATTGGAACATGGAATAAGAATCTGTTTGATTTTTTTTCACAGGCACATACTGCTAAAATGCTCAAATTTCATATTTTGCAATAAAAATGCATGAAAGCAAAATAAACTGAACTGATTTACTTAGCTACATTTTCTTGAAAAACATGCTCTGTGACATTTTCTTCTCAGACAGAAAACCACTTGTTTAAGTTTCTGTCCTATCATAGATCCAACTTTTATTATGCCACAACTACTATGTTTTAAGGGACTGTGCCTATGTTTTAACATTCATCATTCTTTTACTGTTTTGGAAAAGTAACTGTATACTGAGCCTAAATTTTCAGTTCTGCAGGAAAAACAGTTAGGACAGACTTAATAAGGAAACTAGATCCTCTGAGACAGCTACTGTAAACTGCAGGAGAGAAGGAAACAAAGAAAAAAATTGTACAGCTACTTTTAGGTGTCCAAATTGAGAAAAAAAATTAGTACATTTTTACACCAGAAAAGTTCTCAAAACTCTCTGGAACATGAAATATCTTCAGCTGAGCCACAAGAAATTTCAATTACTTTTAAATTTTGATGAAATTATTTTCTGCAGAAAAACTTGCACTTTCACCCATCACATTTAAACAAGACTTATCAAAATTCACATGGGCATCTGCAAAGGAGCACAGCATTTCATCTATACAAGCTGAGTTCATGAACTTAGTTTGATATCAGAAGAATATAATCAAATTAGACCATCTCAGGTCTAGGCAATAATTTAAACCTATTTAAACAAACACAAATCCTGTGGGGAGGAGGGGTGTCTACTTAAAAAACATGTGATTTTATTTATTATACTTAAAAGGCTTGTAATTTTTATTTATTCTACCTCATACTAGGATTAGATCACCACTGTTATTCCCCTCACAAGCTATTTTAGTATAAACTGGAAATGTGTAATAACAAATCAGTCCTGTTGTTGCTTTTTCATATAGATGTATCCCATGAATACAAATCATAATCTTTGCATATTCTCAATCTTTTAATTTTATCATTCAACATCACTAAAATTCTATATGTAAATGAAAGGGTTTAGCCACAGGAGAAAAGATGAAGCCAGCCAAATATGGACTTAAAGCTTGAGGGAAAGAACCGGAAACATTGCACTTCATCTTTCTATAGAGCCTTACATGTTCAAAGGGCTGTATGAGCATTCATTAGCGAAAAATGTCTCCTTTCATCCTCTCATGCTAATTACTGAGAGAAGTAGCAAAATGTTAGTAGTGATAATGTGCATATACACTGCACAATATAGTACTCTACCATGTATTAATTAGCATGAGAGTAGGAGAAAAAACTTTTATTGGAAATCTTCCAGGAATGCAAAAGCAGCAAGAAGGAAAAATACCGTTCCAAAGTACTTGAAAGTAACAAGACATAAAAGCCAAATAAAATAAGCAAATCTGAAGAAAATATCTGGCTGAAATGTTTTTGTTTTGGTTTGCTTTGGGTTTTTTTATTTGTCATAGTGAAAGGGGAAGTATTTTTTTAATGATGAACCTCCATTAATTCTCATTCAACTTGTTGCCTGTATTCACAGAAAAGGGTAACTGTCTGTTGACTGAATCTCAATTAAATAATATTGGTAAGTCATCTTCCATTATAACCCTGTTTCTTCCCCATAGTGAGCCTCTAAATCAAACAAGTTGAGCACTGTGCCTTTCTCAGATGCTGTGCAGGGTGAAGACTGTGACCTCTCAAACATTTCTTGGAATTTCTCTCTTCCCCTAGGCAGTCTCTAACTGGAATTTTAATATGATTTTCCACTGGTTTGTTTTATTCTAGAAGTCTGTGGCAACATTTCTTTTTTGTTTTAATCAATTTTCCCACTAATTTTCTTTTTCAATGAGAAATGCAAAACTTCGTAATACTTTTAAGAATAACATCTGTTCACTTCCATGGAGAAAATCTTATTTTGTCTGTTATCTTCTCATTCCACTAGTAATTAACAAGTGAGGAAAATTGAACTATCTGCCGGCAGATGAGAGGGAAATAAGAATTATGTTTTCCCTATGTGTATATAAAGTTAAAGTTATATAGTTGTTTAAAATTCTATCAGAGGATTCGTATTTAAATACTTTGAAACTAGCAAACAAAACCAAGAAATTAAGTCTGTTCAAAGATAATAGTCTAAATACTACCAAATATTTTGCTTCAAAACAAGCATTTTCATTAAATAAAAACATCCATTCCTGTATGTCAGTCTTACATCCTTCAAAGCCATACATGGAAGATACAGATAAATTTTTCAATAACATGAATGCTTAGTCCAGTAGGAGGTAGCTTTTCTCCTACCACTTTCTTTGAGGTTTGTAATCCTTATGGTATGGGATACTACTTAAAAATATAATTCACATCTGACTTCTGAAGTTTTTAAACACATGAGGGAAGACAGAATATCCTAGCAAAGATCAGAGTTGATTAAGAGAAGAATGCAGACATGTGGAAATTCTTATTACGACATGTGATTTAGAAAGGTAGATGAGGACTTAACAGAATGGAGTAATAATTTGACATTTATTCACCCACAGATGCAAGGTTATGCCTGAACACTGCAAACTTATTCAATGGACTAATATACTGTAGGTATTAGTTATGCATGTTCCTTCTTACTAATTTGTCAGAGGGCTTCTTCCCTGACAAAGAAACTGTCTTTTTTTTAAATTTTTTTTTTAAATGGAGTCCATTTCAGCCTCCTTCATGTCTTTATTAGCAAAAGGTTTAAGTGCTGCCAGTTGCTCCGGTATGTTTTTTCCATACGTACTTCATTATTTGTCTTTTATAGGCTGTCCTAACATCACAAATAAACAGTATGTTTTGGACAACCACAGAGGTAACAAACACAGTTAGTTCTCTGTAAAGCCCCAATACATATCTATGATATTACACAAACAATTAATAAAAAACAGATATCACTAATAAGTGGTGTTGATCAATATCTCTATGCATTTAAAATAACTGAATTTAGGGTGAAGGCCTCTGTGTTCTCCAACGAGTCTGCAGGATATGGAGATAGCTATGGTAATCTTCTAGGATATTTTTTTTCCCGTCTTTCCCAAGAGAATCAAAAGTTTATCTCCCTTGTAGAAAAATATCAGATTGCAGATCAGAACAATATCATGAATTTAGAATTTAATATTCAGCTTTTAAGTTTGATTCAGCACACAAACCTTACACATTTTGCCTTCACTAATTTTAAAAAAAAAAGTTACAGTAGGCTTACTTATAAACTTGCAGGTAGCAAATACTGAATTATATTTGAATGCAGAAGAAAAATCTCAATTTTTTTTAAAAAAAAGTGACTTTGCAAGTAATCTTTTTCCATATAAGTAATAGAAATTGTGAATAATTTTAAATATATTTTATTCTGAGATATTAAAAAATAATTATAACCTTCTAAAATCTCAGGTTTGTAATTCTCAGTTTTCTGCCTGCAGACTGTACTGGTATACTGCACTGAGCTCTTCTACTACTGCAGCAGAGACATATTTTACATGCAAGTGAAATTATTTGTTTACAACTTTTCAGTCACTTTGTCAACAGTTAACTTGAGAGCTTGAAAGACCACAAAAGAAACAAATAGATGGAAATATTTAGAGGACATAATCTTCTTCATTTACATCATATATCCCATACTCGCTTGCATCTTATCGATGCTGCTAGTATGACAAAGCTCCAAATAATTTTCTTACTTGAAAGCAGACATTAAAATGTGTCAGCCATAAATCAGGTAAAACACTGAAGATTTCTTCCTTGTTTGTATGTTCAAATAAGAGAAATGTACAATGAAACTCTCTTGTAGAGGTGTTGATTTGTGGGTTTTTTTTCCTCTTTTTGTACTTTAAGAACATTATTTCAAAGCAATGAAATAATAAAATATATATATTTTATTCTCTGGTATTTTCAGACAGGTTTATTTAAAAATATATATGTGAGAATATGGATACTCTCTTAAGAAGACTCAAGAGACACATTTAGGACCTCATGTAACCACCAGTAACTGCCCGAAGTATTACAAACTGGAAAATGTTTATCTTTTGAAGGTGATTTTACTTTCATTGTTTCCCCATTGAATTTCTTGGAAAACAGCAATTATTATATATGGATGATTCTGCAAAATACCACAGTTTAAAATACATGCAAGGCATGGGTAAACAGGTACAACAGAAGCCATCTAAAACAAGCATCATCCATAAGAAATTGTCAGGGTATATATTGGAAACTAATATAAAAATCCAAATAATTTTTACCACAAAGCCATTAAGATCTTGCATGCATCATCCTTGGGATTCCAGCATCTGGAATAGAGCCAGTGGAAAAAACTACAGACTATATTTTCCATTACTGGAGACATTAGCTAGCAGTGACTTTGCCCCAGTTCTGTGCTGTGCATTGTGCCAGGGTTTCCTTGCTCTATTTATTTAGCTGGAGACACAGGAAAAGTTAACTCTGTCATTGCAGTTCTGTTTGCAGTCAGAATTGGTTGTTCCGGTCAGAAAAGCCAAGCCGAGAAAGTGGCAGCGTACTGATAATCTCTCAATAATTTTCCACCCAAACTTCCTTTGGGAATGTGAAGGAGGAAGGGGACTTTTCAGCACACAGCCAGTGAATGAACTGTCAAACCTGAAAACCAAGCTTCCATTCAGCTAAGTCATACCATCTCCTTTTAACCTGAGGGTGTGGTGGGTCCAGTGTGCTGAGGTCACTAAGAAGCAGCAGCAATGGAAAACTGCCTGTGGTAGGGAGGAAGGTTGCTCAAAAGAACAAGGAGGCCAAGACAGCAAAACTTTTCATGTTGCTGTCGTGTTTCTGTGTCCTGTTACACCGTATGCAACTATGCAGAGAATTAAGGCATTGCTCAGGATCCACTCAGGCTGTCCTAGGCTGGAGCAGTAGTTTATTTAGATTTTTAGAAAACATGTAAATAAAAATATTGGATGTCATCTAGCCCATTCCCTGGCCCAAAGTCAGGGTCTGCTGAGAGGATTCAACAGGTGTAGCTGATGTTAGCAATACTGAGCTGCAGTCAGCCCACCATGTCAGCATCTGCTCTGATAAGAAGAGCTGAGACATAAAGGTCTAATCACAAACAAAACAACAACAACAACAAAGTCATTCCTGCTGTTCCTATGTTTTGCTCTTTCTTGAGAAGTCCAGTCCCTCAGCGTATTGGTGAAACTCACTGTCACAACAGTTCATTGTTAGCTACATCTATACTAGTAAATTAAATCTGGCTAAGCCACGATCTGAAGTACAGGCATAAGAGCATCCCTCCTATCCAGAGGTTAGCTTGCTTTTGGGCATGGCTGTGGTTTGTGCCAAATAACCCCTGCCTGAACCCTGTTCAAGCGATAGCACAAGCCAGAGACACTTCCCAATATGCAAACAGGAGACCCTGTGGAAAGAGAAGAGTTTAGTCGCACAGACATAAACTGTGCTGCACCAGGGCCATAGAACAGGATGTGGACAGGTTTTTTTTTATATTAGTACGGTTATAGTCACTAGGAAAATGAGCCACAAATCTAATTTTCCTTCAACTTTTCTCTCCTTGATGGTCACTTCTTTCTTTTGGCTCAGATTTCCATATGTCTTGTTGCAGAAGCAGGGATACATCCTTGTCCATCTGCACATGGTATTTCCAGCAACACAGAATTCAGAAGTCATGGATTTTCAGTACTTAGACCAGATGAAATGGAGGTTCACTGCAGGACCTGAAGCTGGGTCTGTATTTTTGGAATTCTATCCCAATAACTGGATCTTGGGACTCTCCTCTATGCTATCCAGCAAACATTTACTGCTTGACCCTGTCTTTGTGGCATTTTGTTAAAAAGGATGTTACATTCATACCCCAAATCCTTCAGCACACTCTGAAATCTGTCAAATCAGTAATTTTTCCACATTCACAGCATTTCACAAACAACCCAAGGCATCTTGACTGCATGAATTACATGCCAAAAAGGCACAGTATAGTCACCATAATACAAACATAACAGCACTACCAAGGTTGCCTGTGACAACTGGATGCAAGTATATGGAGGTGCTTATTTCTTTCTCAGGAGAAAAGGAGATTATGCATTATGATAAGGACATTGCACACATACCTGTGCAATAACTAAATTTTGAAACCATTACTAACCATTTCTGTTCTGTTCCAAGCAGTTCCATATCATGCTTGGAAAATTCCTTTAAGTCTGCCAAAGGCCCCCTGAATACTTCATAACGTTGACTTCTTCCTACTCAATAATCACATAAGCCACCCTGCCATCAATATGCAATTACATAACATTCCTATGGCAACTACAGCAACTGCTTACATGGAAAATTAATATTAGGAGAGTAACATATTTTTAGCTGTCTTCTAATACAATTTTGCTGCTGGAAATCTCAGAGGAATGGTACCACTCTGAGATGCTGCAGCTCCTTTTGGCACATCAAGGACTGCTCTTTGAAACTGAGGACTGCTATGTTCAGTGGCCACTAGGAGTGTAATTAACATTTTCACTTAGTACTACTCTGAGAGCCAAATCAGATTTGTATTCCAAGGCATTGTTTCTAAAACAAAAAAATCTAACTGAAATATTCCTTGGCCATCTTCCAATGAGCTGCTAAATACTGGTTGCCTCCAAGAAGTAGAAATCAGCATCACTATCAGAGCAGAAAAAAAAAAAAATAATAAAGCATAAGCTGTGATCTGTGAGTATATTGTCTCTGCCTATCTCCAGTTTCCATTCTCTCTTAGTGTCAGAGCCATTTTCAAACATTCTGAAGCACTGCCAAAAAACAAGAGACAGATGAAGATCCCTTGCAATCTTAATCTAAAGCCCCCCACTATCTTTCAGTGATTTCAAGACCTTAGTCCTCACACAAACCCCTGTAACAGCAACCAACTAAATTCTCTAGATGCTACTTTGGCAATATTATGCCAATTTGCATCAACTGACATCTAGCGCATTACATTTTGCAAACCATAAGTGCAAGTTTGGGTCCATGCTAGCCCTGATGTTGCGTAGGAAAATATATGTTCCATATAACAAACTGTAATCTGTCTGTTTGGGTTTTTTTATTATCTAGTAGCTTGGCAGGTCAGAAACTCAAGCATCTACTCTATCATTTAGGAACAGCTTTTGAATTTGCTACAGTCCCTAGAGGATTTTGGGTCTTCTAAACTAATCAAGAATTTATGAGACATAAATACTATATTATGTCTATGATAGATTAATTTTTCTCCCCACTGATGATCCTCTGTCCAACTTAAGAACTGAAGAATGCTGTTGGATAAAAAGTAGATATTGTAATACATTGCCTGAAGGGAGTTATACCAGAGAGAGAAGTGAGGGAGGACCTTTCCCATGGATGGTCATACAACTGTAAAATAGACTTGTATTTAGATATTGTGATGGTGGATGCTTTTTTTTTTAAATATTATTTGGATTTTAATGACTATTAAAAACATTTTATATTCAATAACTTTGTTAATTGCAGAAAATTCCACATTGTGCAGAACATCTAAGGAAAAGATGAAGAGCTTAAATTAATATAAAAAAGCTCCATTGGCAAGGATGAAGTTGCAGTGGCTTATATCAAGTGAGAATCTATCACAAAAATGAGATGTGGCTAATGGTTGTGAATTGCACTTCTTTTTGTAAATTGTGGAAGACAAAAATATGGTATTTTTAGAAGCAATATTGTAGGAGACAACTTATGCATACATGATATTAATGGCGTAAGACATCAAGCTCTGAATGATTGCTTTTCCCTGCTTGCATACCAATATATTATTTTATATTTAACTGATATCTCAGCTGGGTATCTGTTCTTTCACCTCCTTTATTTATGTAAGATGTTTTCTCCTTTTTCTCTTTTACACATTTTGTTTGTTTGCCTTGATATTTTTAGGGTCTGCACATTTATTCTGGGAATAGGTTTTGTTTGTCAGGATGAGTCATGCCCACTTTCTTTCTCTCATCCGTACAAGCACACAAGCAGAACTGAAATGTCCCTTATGTCTTCAGAGACAGAAGACATTCTCCTGGTAGCATGTAATTTATTTTATCTAATAGAGCTCTTATCACAGGTGTACAGTGAACAAGAGCTCCTTGACTCCTTTACAGGTGGGTTTGGTTTTGGTTTGTTTTCTTTTCAATCCCAATGGAGATAATCTTTACTAGATTCACACTTTTATGACCTGTGGACTAATGTCAAAACTGTTGGGTTCCTTACTGTTTAGTAAAATAGGTACTTATTTATTCTTACATGTTTCCCTGCTTCTCAGATTTAATATTCCATGCATGACCATACATTGCTTTATAGAGAGTGCGTTATATGTCTCCATTGAGAAATTTATCTTGCATAACTTTTGTAATAACAGTGAAGTTTTTAGTACTATTTTGCATTTGTTTTGCATGCAAGTAATATTTCTTGCAATCTCATCTCTCTGTATTTCCCTTGAACTGAAATATATGCATAATTGCTATCGGTTATCAGAACTGTAATACCTCTTGCACTTAGGACAGTGATACTTTTGCTTCCTTGACACATGCGCATGCATGTGATGCATACATATAACGGACAGGAAAGCGGCAATTCCTAAAGACACTATAGCGGAAATACATCTTGTTTTTTAAGAATGTGTAGCCATCTTAATCAGCATTTTGCTTTTCTTTTTAGAGATATATTTATGGGTAAAACCTAATGTTAAAACTATAGCAATTCACTAGAATTAGAAAGTAGGTTTCTTTGGATAATTAAACCAGCATAACCACAGTAAGCATAACTTGCTATTTTTTTTTTTTTAATTTCAGTCCTGGTCACAATATGTAAGATAACCTTTTTATTCACTTTCAACTCCCACACTTCACTCACTTTTTCTTCTTAAATTGGATTAGAATCTCTTGAGTGGAAGTAATTACCTTGATTCCTTAAATTCTCTGTCAAAGAAAGAAGGTCTGTGAAACAGAGTAGAAGGAACCATCCCCAGGTTTGTCTGTCCTTTGTTGTGAAATCTGCCAATCATTTTCCAAAGAGGTTGTGAAAATAGGAGGAGGAGATGAGGAGGGAAACAAAAAACATGTCAGAAAAAATACATATACTTCTGTTTGTATTTTACTATTTAACTTCATGGTCATAAGACCAAACCTATATTTTAAAATTGTGTAATTTCTTATTCCTTTCAGTTTGCCTGCACTGCTCTTTGTGAGGTAAACTCACAAGGACATTACCCTCAGTTTGTGTAAATCACAACAGCATCATAGTGGATGTACAAATTTTGTTAACAATTACATTTCTGAACCTTCAGAGTCACAGGGACATACTGAAATTACAGGAATACACAGAAATGTAGCTTGCAGCCTTCTTATCATCTCCAGATTTGTCCACTGATTCCTACTGAACTTGAGAGACTAAGCTTGCATGAATTGCATATGGAAGAATCAAGAGAGAGAGAGGTGCAGAAGGGAAAGAAAATGTATAATGCATATGCATCAGTTCAATGCACAAAAGTGATGTGATGAATACTTTATAAGCCTAATTTATAAGTGTGCCCTGACTCCCTCAGTGTGCATTGTTTAAATTTGAAGTTTGTACATCCTGTATGGCATATTCAGATTGTATCAATACTTCAAAGTGTTTTGGCTCAATCCCAGCAACGGAATATGCTTCTTGTACACATTTTGCAGAGTAAAGTGAACCCCAGTGCTAAGATATACAAAGTGGATATTGCTGTGAACTTCCAAAGTGTGTTGGCTCATTTCCTTCAATTATTTTCATTGCTTAAAAATGGAATACATACGAGAATTTTTGTCAGCTTACTTACAACATTACTGTTAATCACTTGACAAAGAAGCTGCAGAACTCACACACAGCTAATGTAGGCCAAGACGGAGTAGCTAAGTTACAAGGACTACATCGATGCATGTGTTACAATTTACACTTCTGATGCCTTCTTGAATAATTGTTCCTGCAAAGTAAAGAGGAAGATGGAGATGAGTTGTTTTCTCTAAGAAGTGACCTTAAAGCTCATAAAGTCCCACCGCTAACCTAAGACTGCCAACTCCGACATTAAAACATGTCCCGAAGCACCTTGTCTGCCCGTCTTTTAAATACCTTCAGGGATGGGGACTCGACCACTTCCCCGGGCAGCCCATTCCAATGCTTGACCCCTCATTCAGTAAAGAAAGTTTTCTTCATATCCAACCTAAACCTCTCCTGGCACAACTTGAAGCTGTTTCCTCTTGTCCTATCGCTTGTTACTTGGGAAAAGAGACCGACAACCACCTCACTACAACCTCCTGTCAGGTAGTTGTAGAGAGCAATAAAGGCCTCCCCTCAGCCTCCTCAGGGTGGCAGGGGTGCCCAAGGGAGCCCTTCAAGCATGGGAGCCCTTCTGGATGGGGGGAACCAGCATGGCAAGCGCCTTCCAGCCTGGGGGCCAAGGATGACTTTGCTGGAAATGGGGTCACATTGAGGGGTAGATGATGTGTTCTCAGATCTGGCTTGAAAATTAATGCGTTGCTAGGTCCCAGAGCACAGATATTGTTTGGATATGTGATAAAAACTCTTCTGGGCAGACTGGCTGGCTGAACTCAGCTGCTGGAGACATCCACACTGCACATGTGTATATATATGTTCTCAGTAGCCAACCTCCACCTTGCTTGGGCAGAGAAGGGGACAGGTTGAGTCCCTTGGTTCTGCCTGTGTTTGTGAAAGTGTGTTTGGTCTGTGTATTTGCCTGTGTTACTTGTGAGGCTGGCGATTTACTGAACAACAGTACACTGAACAATACATGTGGTGTATACATGTGCTCTGTGGGCACGTGCCTGTTGGGAATACATGCTCAGCCTCACTGCTGGTTGGACCCGGGGGCGTAGAGCTGCTGCAGCTGCCTCCCCACTGCAAGATTTGGCAGCTCCTAACTGGTATGTCTGCCTCTGCACCAGAGACTCATTTCCTGCGGACACATCCAGCATGATCCTGAGTGTTTTTGGAGCTGTGGCTTATCAGGACAGAGCTCCTGTGGGAACGGACTGCATTCACACACACTTTGCTGAGAAGAACAGTTAGTAACCTGTGAAGATTTTTCTTGACCAGCATCTAGTCATTATTCTGCCTCCACCTGTTTGTTCCGTCCTTGTCATTTGTGTATCATTTGAAGACTGTATCAGTATTTTCCCCCAAGACATTCATAATGTTGTTAAATAGCTTAGAGCCAAAAACTGATCCCTGTGAATCAACCTCTGTAGCCACTTAATAATGAGTCCTGCTTATAATTACACTGAGCTATTATTTAGATAACTAAGCATGCAGATTTTTTTTTATTATTTCACATTATTTATGAAGACACCATGTCATATCATATCAGAATAGAAACCCAAGAATAATACAGCAATGGTACCTTTATAAGTCAAATCTGTAAATGTCAAAAAAGCCCTCAAGTTAATTTGACAAGATCTGTTTTCCAGAAACCTGTGTTGATTTGCATTAATTAAATTACTCTCTTTTAATTCTTTATAAACTGAGACCCATATTAGGTGTTTCATTTTTTTTATTAGATTGATTTTATGATGACAAGCTTATAACTAAATAGGGTATTATATTTATTCTTTTTTAAATATTGGCACAACATTCATTTTTCTTCCAGATGTTTCCTGAATGTCCTCCATGTTTCAATACTTTTGAAAATCAACCTTGACAGTGTAGAGAACTCCTCTGACACTTCTGTTATAATTCTTTGATGCAAATTACATAGACATGCTGATGGTACATCCAAGTGAGAGGGAGAAAAAGCTTAACATCTTTCTGAGTAACTTTTATAATGGAAATTTTTTTATCATCGACTATGATGGGGATATATTATTAGGAAGTTTCCCAAAAACTTTTACTTTGTCCAATGATAATCACCATGGATTCATTATATTTTATTGTATTCCATGTTCAAACACAAAAAAGCCATGGCCGAAACAGAAAATTAGATACATATTTTCTTTGCCTTTTTGCTACCCTGGAAGCTTTGGGTCCATGACTTAGGGTGGTGTGTTGAAATATCTTTGCTATGATGGGCATGGGTGGGAGCGTTCCCAGGAGGCCTCCTCCAGCTCACTTCACTATTTCTTTGCTTCTACATTGTGGCTGGTCACATTTGCACTGGAAAAAAAAAAAATGAAAAAGAAACTGAATCAACAATGTAAACAAAATCCACTAGATGGTTATCTTACCCCTTCTCCATCGACCCTAGACCTGAAGTATGTATTACTGCTAATCACAGTGTGGAAAGGATGCTTACCTGCATTGCTTCCAGTTATTCTGGTTTTACATAGGCAAAGAGATTTTTTTTTTTCCCCTCAGTTTCTAATAATTTTTATTATTCTGAGATGCCATCTTCTTATTGTGTTGATCAGAGGAAGTACACATAGTAATCCTGGGTGATTAAACTCAATATTTGAAGGGATAAAAGTGAAAGAGGGATAAATTAAGAAGGGATAAAAGAGCTGTCTCTCCTCTTTTTAAAGAGAATAGACAGCTAGGGATTTACATGTATTCTAGATTTAACAGCCTTTTTTTTTTTTTTCTATTACAGGTTCTACTTTATATTCATTTTTAATCTTAATAAGAAGCTTGTTTTTGTAAAATTTACAGCTATAATTAAAAAATGAAATTATTTGGTATATGGGTAAAATATAGCATTTGGGTAAATTTGACATTTTTCTTTCAATAGTGTGCAGTTACAGCTACAATATTCTTCACAGCAATGGTCTTATAAAAAACTAATTATAAACTGTTTATATATATTATAATATTAAAGCAAATTTCCTGTTAAAAAATCCAAGTGCATCACTGACATTTTCCCAATATTTCAAATCTCTGTTTGCATTCTGGCTTACAAGTTTTTAACTTTTATGACGCAGAATTACAATTTTTTTCTGTGTGTTATGTGATTAATTGCCTCTGCAAAGCTCATGTCTGCTGATTGTTTACATCTGCAATCAAAAAACTAAAGGAGTTGAATAACTCAACTAGTTTACATGCACTTCCAAAAAACCCTGCAAGTACAAGAGGGGAAAAGTATCGTGCTATCATTAGTGAACTATAATCAAAGAGTTCATGGCTATGCTTTGGACTTTAGAAAGAAGTGTAACACTGTAATGGTGACTGAAGGTGGCTACTGATCCTAAAAGGGATTCAGTGAGGTCTGAAATGCCATCTGGTTGCTCTGCAGTGATCAGTCGATCACTGATTGTATGCACATTTTGCTCATGGTTGTTGATAGCCCTTTTCCTGTCTTTCCTTTCGGAGAACATGACTAACGGCAGCTATTTTATCACATAGAAGGTTTTCTAACATATGATAGTCCAGTTATTCGCCCTGACTGCATGTGGCAAGCGTGGCCCACACCTGTCGGTTGCCTTTGCTTTTCCAGGAGTATATTAGTTTTAATCTTCAACATCAAAAGTGATTTCTGCTTGGATCACTAGTGATAACTGTGCCAGCATGCTGGGCTGTAAACTGAGAAATCAGAGGATGAGATTCATTGTAAAACAAAGATCTAAGTCGTGTTTCCCAAAAAGACCCCTTGATGAGGTGACAAATTTTACCTTTTGACAAATAAATCTCAGACTGGTTTTCATTGAATTAGTAGAATGCACATCTTCCCTTTTGTCGTGGTTTAACCCGGCTGGCAACTAAGCACCACGCAGCCGCTCGCTCACTCCCCCCCCCTCCCTCAGTGGGATGGGGGAGAGAATCGGGAAGGAGAAAAAAGGTTAGAGCCGAGGGCTGAGATAAAGACAGTTTAATAAGAGAAAATAATAATAATAGTAATAATGAGAATGATAACAAAATATACAGAATATACAAAACGAATGATGCACAATGCAATTGCTCACCACCCGCCGACCGATGCCCAGCCCGTCCCGAGCAGCGATCAGTACCCGAGCGACCAACCGACCCACCAACCCCCCCGAGCATGACGTTATATGGTATGGAATAGCTCTTTGGACAGTTTGGGTCCTAGCTGTGCTGTACTCCCAGCTTGTTATGCACCTGGCCGAGCAGGAGAAGCTCAAAAAGTCCTTGAGCAGTCTGAGCACTGCTTGGCAACAACTAAAAACATCAGCGTGTTATCAACATTCTTCTAGTACTAAATCCAAAGCACAGCACTATGCTAGCTTCTGTGAAGAAAATTAACTCTATCCCAGCCGAAACCAGGACACCTTTTCACTTTTGAAATGGCTTGTATTTTCCCTGGGTAACTTTTAGGTCAGAATTTGATATGAAAGACAAGGTCTCTGTCTAATGCGCAAGTCCAAACAACTGTGGCTACTTGGAATTCTGGGAATCCTTAGTTTTGAATGGATTATCTAAAATTTTATCAGACATTTATTTGGACATTTTATTTACAAAGAGATGACTCGCTGAATAAAACAGATAAGAACAATAAATTTTTACTTTATATTCAGGTACAAACCTCATATAATAAAAATAATTTGGCATGAAAAGTTGAAGGGTTTTTTTAATTATCAAGGCAGGTAGGCTATTTATCCAGATAAACATCCATACATTTAAAGAGAGCATTTATCTTAATACTTTTGATGTAAACCTAACAGAACTGAGAAATACTGTACCCAGAAGGACACCTTAGCTGGAGGTGGAACCCAGAAGGGAAGATAGCATTTAATTAAGTATTAGAGTCACATATATGTTGATGACTTTTTACCTTCAAAGATGAATTCATATGAGCCATAGCATTCAATTACGTCAAAAGTATTGAACTACTGTTAGGAATTTAAAACATATATTAGTCCTTACATTTAACTTTTAGCACATGCTAAACCCAAATGTTTATATGTGGCAGAGGGAGGGGAAGAAGGTGGTAACAGGGGAGAGAGGGAGATGGGCTAAAAGGAAATGGCCGTCATACACTTGCGTGATATATAGACAATTTAAGTGAGGATTTTGTGAGCTGCAATTACCTGTGCCTCTCATGAGAGACACCTTTCTTTCACTCTAGCCCTCACAGTCAAACAAGAAATGTGTGTGGCACCCTTTTAGTCTTACCACTATCACTGAACCAGGTAGGAAGACGGTATTGTGATTTGTCATAAATCATCACAGTCTGCAGGACTGTTTTTAAATTTTCTATAGGATTGTATGAACAATTCTACAGTACATGTTAATTTACATCAGTTAAGTGTTGATGAAGTTTGCCTAGCATCACAGCACAAAGTGGATCGGCCATTTAGCTATAGAACAAATTCAGTGCAAAGCAGTGTTGGAAGTCTTCCAGTAAACCCCAACTCTCCTGGGGTTTTTCTAGTGTCTAATGTTCACTTGCCCCTAATAAGGCCATGCTAGAAACAACATGTCTGAGAAAATAAATGTTACTGGCGCTTCTCTGAAGTGACTACTTTGTTCTGCAATTACTTAGCTCTTGTTAAAAAAAAACCAAAAACCAAAAAATCATCCAACCAACCAAACAAAAAAAAACCCCAAACCAAAAAACTACTACTTTGTTAAAAAGAAATCTTAATAACAACCAAGAAGGCCAATACTGTGGTAGTAACAGTATGGCTTAGTGGAAGGAAGTATGCAACCAGAAGTTTGTAAATTATTGAACTAAGAATGCAGGGAGTTGTATAAAAATCATAGGCAGACTAGAACAAGTAATTATGATAGTTCCTGATAGATGGCTCTGGTCACAATTGTGAGAGGGTATCTCAGATACTCAGTATGTAATCACTCACAGATATACTCTCCTAAATGTGCAATCTTTGGTGTGGTCATTATAGCAATTGAAGCTGGTGTAATACATGTCCAGGTTATATACAGAACAGCTAGACTGGGTACTGATACTACCACAGAAGCATAGAGATATAGATGTAAATCTTAGATCACAAGTGAGGGAAATATTAATGCAGTTAGCTTACTCTGAAAAGAAGGCTGCTTCATGTTAGGTGCTGCTATTTGCTAAAAATCAGACTAGGTTGTCTACACCTAGTTCAGTATCACTGGAAAAGGGAATGTAAACCTACCTGTAGGGTGCTCATATTAAGTGTTCAGTCCTTTAAGCAGTCTCTCTCTTTAAAGCAGAATTTATGGTGGTAAGGGTTTACTCACATTTCCCAGTGAAGCTTGGTAATCTAAGTAAATGCCATTGAGAAATATCCTGTATTTTTAAAGCCCATGGAGTCTCAGCTTGAAAGGAGAAGAGCCAAACAGGTCTCATAATCATAAATGTCTTCCCCATCCAACCTCATGATTCACTTGACTGAGAAGACTTGGAGTCAACTCAGTGGGTGAGGCAGAGTGGCATCCTGCTGCTTCCTTTTCCTTCTTCCCTTCCTCCCTTCCTTTGCAGAGCTAGATTTGGCTGTTCACTTCCCTTCAGCAAAATTTCACAAAGGTGTAAACTTCACTAAAGATAAAGCACTCTTTGCTGAGTTTACAAAGTATTAATTTCATATCAGATACAGCAATGGTTTTAAGAAGTGCAGATGATAGCTGTGCACCAGCAGCTTTCATCCAGATGTCAAAAAGTCCTTCGTATCAGAAAGGTTTACAAGCTGTTCCTAACACACCTGAGTCTTTACTAGAAAATCAGAGCTGAAAGGACCTATGCCACATATACGATTTCACAAAGCACCTTCCTTCAACCGTACCCACAAAAAATTAACAATAATTTGGTAAGATAGCCATGGAATGTGTTTAGTATGCTCCAGACAGATAAATTCATTTTCAGCCACAAATTTCACCTATGTTATGTGCTCTGTAACTTTGATAAAATCATTACTAACCAGAGTTATATAACACAGGCTAAGGAAATATGACAGGATGAAATTATACTATTAATGAATTTCCTTACAGTAATATTTGCTTTAGAGAGAGGAAAAAAATCCACCATGTTTTCCTGCCTCATATTGCACTGAGAAACATATACTCACTTTCTTAAGGTGTTTGGTCTGAAGAAAGTGAATGCCATGGGTTTTAAAATTTTTCAGAAGCAACCATCAATAAGAACAATGTTGAGGTCCATAATCAATAAGTTTACAAGACTGCAGTCATAGGCCACCAGGAAATCCATTTTGACTTAATAAGCTTTCCAATTTTTCAGGTAAAATATAGCACTTCTGGATCATATCCAAGCAATGAAGACACAGTAATAAAATGATTCCATACAGTTTGCACAGTCTTCACGATTTTTAAACCAAGATGGTATTTTAGCAAAGATTAACACTTGGTTTCCCCCACCTGATGTACCTCATTCCTACCCCCTTTTGGTACTGCAATGAAAACCACACTCTCCCTACTTAAAACTGGGTTATGACATCCATGTCTCCATGGATATTCTGCAGCAGGTTAAATGTGTGAAATACTTCTACATGATAGAAGTACTGTTTGCTGAAACCACATTCTGCTACAGCAAAAAGACATTTCACCAGGTATAACACTATTGAAAGATTTTCTGCATTCTCCAAAAAGGCAAAACATTCCTTTATTTCTTTGTTGGATTTCCTCCCCCCACCCAGTGTAGCACTTACCTTCTCTTTCTTGAGCTCACCTACCACGGTTCAGTGCTTGAGGTGCTCGGTGTCTCAGGTGACTCACTAAAGAACATGAAAAGCTGCAGCTGAGGCAACTAGTGAGAACAGCAGTTGTACTGGTATGTCACAGAGATGCTTGCTTGCAATTTCTGGCAATGTATACAGAGAATTTTCTGCAACTGAAGCCTAACTCCATTTCCCATATTCTTCTTTACTTCTAAAGTTCATATGCAAGAGAGAAAACTGTGAGAACAGAGATGAAGTTTGTGTATCTGAATTTATTATGCCAAAGCAATACTTTGGTTAACAGCTAGAAAAACTCTCTTTTTCTTGTCTTGAGCACCTCCTCTGGGAGAATCAAAGGAGGCTCAGAATGGTTGATCTGTGTGTGTCCTCTTGCACCTGCACGTTTCTACCCCACCTTTGGAAAAAGTCATTAGGAATAAAACTATTTTATAGAGCTATCATATTCACATTCTTCCCCAAACAAGCTGCATCTTTGTATGAGGAGCCTGTGGTGAGTGTGTTTTCCTATCAGTTGTGCATCTGCATGATCCCCTACTTAACACTTCCTTTTCACAGAAAGCAGGAGGATGATCTGGACAGTAAACCTCCCTCTAGTTTGAAGTTCCTAATTCTTTGATTTTATCACATTTGAGTGTAAGTCAGCAGTTTTACCTGCAGCCATACAGTGACTTGGGTTCGATACTGTTACTATTAGATACATTGCCCACACCCTAGGTATGTAGGTAGTAGTAATCATTTAAATTAATAGCAAGACATCCAGATGATACAGTGGAAACTGCTTTGTCAAATCTAAGGGAACTTATTTAAACCTCTGTTGTCCAACTTCCAAAGTGTTCTAAATGAGGAGGAGTTGTTGGCTATACAGTGTTATTGCTCTTCGTGAAATGAGGAGTGACACTACCACAATAAACATTTTTTAAAGTAACCATGACATCATGGACAGAAGACAGTTAAAAGTCCATTTCCAATATCTGTGAGCAAATTGCTCTAGTTGTCATAGGAATGTTGTTGACCTCAAAGAAATGAAGAATTCAGTCCAATGTGCCGTTAGAGCTAAAGATGATGGAGAAAAATGGTATGCAGCCGTTCTTTCAGTTGTCTTCAAGCTGATGACACACACTTCCATTTGGTTGTTCAACCAATCCAAAATTTTGAAGTCAAAACTGTAATGATTTCACAATCTTACCAGCATCTGAACTGAGGCATCTACTGATACATTTTCTACATTTATTTGCGCTCTGATGCTCGTCAAAGGCGATTTACACATCTTTGAATTTTGATTCCAACTGCTTCATTTTCTCTGGACCTCGGTTTTAGGAAATATCACAATGTCTCTGAATATGTTTTTGAGCTGGGTTTTGCTTCTGTTATTGCAAAAATTTTCCCTCTGTAACTACTGGGTTTACATTTTTGCTAAGGACGAGTGGAAGACTTGACTCTTCTGTTTCCTTTTCATTCATTTCATTGGAGTGTTTGGTTCTAGATGATTTATACCATGGGGTTGCTTCCTTGCCTCCAGCTCCCTTCTTCTACCATTTTGTTTTTCTCCATTAAATAATGCCCTCTCTGCTGATTTTTGAATCAAAGGAACTTTAGATATTGACAACGATCCTCTTAATATTTTGTTTCATGTTCCATTTACACATTGCAGACATTCTGGGGAAAGAGCTGCAAAGAGAAGGGTGAGAGCTGAAATGCTTTCTCCCTGCTGAGGCTTGTTTTAATCACCAGAGCGAGCCAACTCCTAACATTTTGAGTATGATGGCTTAGAGCCCATGGGTCAAAGGGATGAAGATCAGAAGAGACCAACAGCCTTTCTCATGCTACCCCCTGCCCTCTAAAATCTATTTTTTTTTGTTGCACTGAGCTACGTGGTGTGGACACAGCCACTGGCACACTCAGTGAGCCCTGCTGCTGGGGCAGGCTCCTCAGCTCTTGGAAGTTCTGCTATGGTCTTTAGCTTGAGTTCTTGTCCTCCCTTCTGTTCTCCACTTTTATAAGGTGATTAGACCCACAATTTGTGAAGAATAATTGTATAGAGTAGGATTTACTGTTAAGAAGTGATAGTTCTCTGACTCTTAATTCTCAGCAAAAGATAAGGCTATTAAATTAGAATTGAAGATATGCTGATCTCATCATGGTGGCATGATGAAGTAATTCTAATTTTGTCAGTGATATATTTATTAATGTCTCTGCATCTTTAAAAAGAAAATTCAAGACTCTGATGACAGTTCCTTCAAAGTAAACTCTAAATGAGACATGCTTTATTTTTATTTTTTTTTAAAACTCCCCAGTTAAATTAAATATATGCAAAACTTAAAAATTACAGCTTATTAAAGCTTGGTCTACCTAGTAGCTTCCCTGTTGGAATTCAGTAATTATGAATGAAAGGGATCCTAACAGGCACCTGTTTTACACTTGAAAGCTCAGAATTATTGCTCTGCAGTAACACTTTGTGTTATGTAACATCAGTCAAAGAGGGAATTATGCAGCAATATTACAGTTATCTTGTCTGGAAAGACCAGAAATTATATTCATATTGGATGGGATGGGTTGTTGTCATTCTACAAACACTAATGACTGCAATATCCATGGGCCTAAAGAAATAACATAATATGCAAAATACCTGCATTAAAACCATATTTACCCTTTTTTTCAAATAAGTGCTTCCAGATCCTTAGATGAAAAGCATTTAACTGCAAACCACTATACTGTAAGTACTAAAAAACTTCTGGACCACCTAGGCCATCCTTGACTGACTATATGGAATAAATTTTCTTAATTTTTTGAGGTATGAACAGACTACAGTAACAGAAAATAATAACAGTCTACATAAAAGATGTAAAAGTTTGGAGTTTTTTACATACATGAGGCAAAAAATGTAAGGAAATTGACCCTGAATAATGAAGGGTCTATAATTCATCAATTTTTGTTCCTAATGAAAAAACCTTAAACCTAAAAAAGTTAAACACCAGAAATGCCTAGAAAAGGTTTTTGTAAGGAAGATCATAGAAAAACAGATGCTATTTAAAAAAAAAAAAAAAAGAGATCAGAGAAGTCTTCTCATAATACGTAGAAATTCTCTTAGTTGACATATTTCACATTCCTTGTCTTTATGGAATTTGATATTTTACCAAGATTTTGGACTACCTCATGGACATTTAATTAGAAATTTAGTTATTTAAATGCTGAATACAGTCATTCATTTTATAAAGCAGTCATAATCCCTACATAATATAGCTTTCCTTAGACAAAGTAAAAGAGATTGCTCCCACCGTGTTATACCCGTACTTGTGGACTCACCAAACCTGCCTACATGTTTAGCATTTTCTAAAGAGACCCTTACTCTTGTCCTCATGAGATGCCAGAAACAGACAGAAGTAAGAGGGACAGATGACAACATAAACATTTTCTGGAAATTGTGGTAGCTAGGAAAATAAATTTTAACTATTTAAATAAACCAAAACTATGACTTATGTATTTTAAAAATAGATAGCAAAACTCCGTAGGGTACTTGGCAAAAAAAAGGGCTCAAGAAAGAGGCAAGAATGGAAAAGTAAGGATGGCCTACAGAAAGCAATTTGGATACAAAGGAGTTAAGGCCATAACTTTATCAGAATTGAAGCAGGGAAACAGGATGGATTAACTTCACAAGAATGAAAGGGAAGGCTACATGGCAACATGGAAAATGAGAAGGATATAAGGAAATGAAAGAAGGAAGATGCAAAGTATTTTGGTTAAACTGTAGGATCACATAACCTTGTATAGCTCCTAGCAGGCGATCACCATGCCAAACAGAATTATAGGATAATGGAGGTTGTAAGGGACCTCTGGAAGTCATCTAATTCAATCCCCAAAAAGAAAACAAAATACAACAGAAAGTACAACAAAACCCCTGTAAATAACTGCAAAAAAAATTACAACACAATACAAAAGGGAATAGATTGGCAAGTACAGGATAAGCAAATGAACAAACATGTTTATAGCGATAACCGTATCAAAAACAATGTAATGGGATAAAAGCCAATCCAGAACAGATTTCTGGTCAAGATCTGAACAGTAAGTCGTTCAAGTGGAAACAGAACAAGAAGCATCCAATGCTGTTACAATAAATTGTCTAAATAGTTTCATAATATTCCCAGAAAACTATATGATGTGCAGAGAACAAGGCTGGATTCACTTCACAATACGGAACGCTGCTTTAATTTAGCATTTATCATGAGGACAAATCATAAAAATTCCAGTCAACTTTCAAAAGTACTGTGTGGAAGACTTGGTGTTAGCAGTATTTTTGTGCTCTCATTTTGATAAAGAGAGGAAAAGTTGCAAAAAAAATCATAAAACCGTAACAAAATTTCATTCCACTTTCCTGATCTCCAGTCCAGTGCATGTTCATAGACATTAGGCATTAATCATATGCTGGCAAACCAAACAGTTCTGGTTTGAAATCCTCCATGGAGTTCAGCAGTAGCGATGCCTCCTTTTTAAGATCTGGATTTAATTTTTCATCTGGAATCATAACCACTTGCATTCCTGCTGCCAGGGCTCCTTTGACTCCAAGTGGTGAATCTTCAAACACAAGACACTGAGAAACAAGGAGATAAGGGGAAAAAATTAAAGAATAACATTACTACAAAATTCTAATCTTCTATTGTAAAAGAGAGAATATCCCAAATAAAACTTAGTAGGAAAGATAAATTCAATTCCTGGCTTAGACACCCATAATTAGAACAAGGGCAAACCTCTCAGTTTGAACATCTGCATGGTAATTAACCTTAAATTAATTTCAATTCAAAAAAACATCAACACGCATACTTAAATCCCAGCAACTGGTTATCCAGATGTTCCTAAGTGATTTGTTTTATAGGGATGGGTTTAAGCAGAAGCTTAAAGTAAAGTTAAGCAAGTGCTTAAATAACTTTATAAGCAAGCAATTTGAGTCTTCAAGATCAACTTTACAACCTGCAAAATGGCAAAAGCAGCACTTGCACTTACAGGTGTGGCATTTCCTACCTACAGACGAAGGGAAAGGCTACGCTACCTAGGTCAATATTAGGACTTTGGATGAGTGGAGTGTAAGACAGAAGTCACTTGTCAGAAGAGTGCTGTCAAATTCATGATGCATTTGCTTCATTCTTCCAAAGCAATGGCGAGAAAGAAAATCAGCAATTATAATGGAAGGTTACTTTTAGAGAAGAGTCAGGTAAAAGTTCCATGATTTACAATAGTCATGATCATTCAAGATCGCAGTTTGGAAGCAAAGTTGTTAAAAATAATCAATACGTTATTTATGTGACTTTTGTAATGTTACATCAGAATATTGAATAATAAATATATAACATAAATAAATATATAACAAATTATCTAGTCTGAACTTTTATATAATAAAAGATAATGCTTCTGGAGTTAATTCCAAAATGTATATAATGAAGCATCTCTTCCTGACATTACCAAGTCCTGAGTTTGAATTTTTGGTCATGGAAAATCCAAAGCAACGTTTGGCATCCAACCATAAGAAAAATTCTGACCTACACGAGCAAGAAGTTTCTAACACTTCTGCAATTCAGACTGCATTTATTATTAATTTTATTAGCACTGCTACTACTACTAATACCAAAATTACTGCCGCAAGTAATTTCAGTAATTCAACACAGATGTTGGGATGGTTAGTGCAATTTTCCCCACACCCTACACACAGTGCAACTCTGCCTTATCACAAATTTCTCTCTCACACATTAAGCCCTTCTCTACAGTTGTTATCGATCTAACTAATCCCTTCCTACATATCCAGGATGGATTTTCTTATCCTTTTCTTCACAACACAATAGACTGTGGCAACTAATAATGAATGGGTAAGAGTGACAATTTGCTAAACTTAGTTTAACTTTTGACTGAACCCGGATGACACACTAGGAAAACATACAACAGCATACTGCATCTTTTAGGCCCTCTAACACACAACATTTCACCAGGGAAGATTAGGGATGCACAATGTTTGTCTGTTCTGGCTGTGCTCTACGAGAACCAAGCTGCAACCTGAAAAAACTTTATGATGTTCAAAGAAAACATTTTTGCAAGATGTAGAATCATAGGTTTGGGTTTGAAGGGACCTTAAAGATCATCTAATTCCAACCCCCCTGCCATGGTCAGGGACACTTTCCACTGGACCAGGATACTCAAAGCTCCATCCAACCTGGCCTTGAATACTTTACAGGGAGGGGGCATCCACAACTTCTCTGGGCAACCTGTTCCAGTGCCTCACCACCCTCATAGTGAAGGATTTCTTCCTTACAGCTAATCTAAATATGTCCTCTTTCAGTTTAAAGCCATTACCCCTTGTCCTATCACTACATGCCCTTGTAAAAAGTCCCTCTCCAGCTTTCTTGTAGACCCCCCTTTAGGTACTGGAAGGCCACAATAAGGCCTCCCCGCAGCCTTCTCTTCTCCAGGCTGAACAACCCCAACTCTCTCAGCCTGTCCTCACAGGGGAGGCGCTCCAGCCTCCCTGATCATCTTCGTGGCCCTTCTCTGGACCCACTCAATCAGGTCCATGTCCTTCTTACGTTGGGGGCCCCAGAACTAAACACAGTACTACAGGTGGGGTCTCACCAGAGAGGAGTACAGGGGGAATCACCTCCCTCAACCTGCTGGTTGCACTGCTTTTTCTATGCAGCCCAGGATGCTGTTGGCTTTCTGGGCTGCAAGCACACATTGCCCGCTCATGTCAAGCTTCTCGTCAACCAACACCCCCAGATCCTTCTCCTCAGGGCTGCTCTCAATCCATTCTCTGCCCAACCTGCATTTGTGCTTGCATTGCCATGACCCATGTGCAGGACTTTGCACTTGGCCTTGTTGAACTTCATTAATTAAATGTCTGCACTGTATATACCCGTCTCTATCAGAGACTGTGGAAGAGGAAGAGGGAATAAATCCTTTCTGCTTTCTTTTCTTTTTAAAATATTGATTCTTGTCCGTCAACATGTCAGCAACCACGTGGAGTCTGCCAAGAGAAAGTAAGAGGTGTTTTCTACCTTTCATGTGATAAAGTAAAACTTAATTAATGATTTTTAGTGAGCCAACGGAATCACACCGATCTTTTTTGTGCTCATTTCCTTCATACAGTCACTGAATTCCAGTTTGAACTATGTGATATTTTCAAATATCGATCATTATCACTATTACTAACTAGAAATAAGTAACCACCTGACCCTGCAAAGTTTGGAACAATTGCTATTAGAACAGAAGCACGGTTGTGCCTATAGGTTTTGTTCTTAACAATACCTTAGTTTGTGACCCTAAGCACCCTGAGGACTCTGAGGACAGTAAATGAAACCCTGACAAGCTTTGCCTTTTGAAGAGCAAGCTTAAATGTTGCCCAGAACAACATTATCAAGGCCTTTTAGAAATCTTTTCTAATCCAGCCCATACAAAGAAATGTACTTCACTGCTCTGCCTGCAAAGACCTAATTGACTTCCATGATGTCGCTAAGCTTACTGTACAAGAGGAGCTGATGCTTATGGAAGGTAATATGCATAATGAAAAGCTTAACTAATTCCCTGGAACTAGAAGCAATTAAAACTCTTAATTACCAAAGAAGCCAGGCAAATGACCCATAATTACAGTGGCTTTAATGTTACAGGAAATAAGTGTACTAGGTCTTTCTCCAGTCTTTCTTGCTACTGACACTTATTGTCAACAGCACAGCAACATTTTTAATGGATGACGAAAGGTTTACAGAGGTTCACATACAAAATGGATTTATTAACTTTGCTGCACAGAGATGTTATAAACTGTTCACTGTCCTGGCCCACCCACATACTAAATTTAGAGATATGAAAGCAGCCAAGTTCTTCCCCATTTTGCATAAGTATTGCAACATCAGCATCACTCCAACGAAGAGAGACAGATGAAATTTATACAGACTTCAGCTGAGATTCTGGCTGCTTCTCTACATTATCTCTAAAACTTTTGTCACTGATCAATACTACTGCTATGAGATCTCTCAAAAGGTCATACTAATATAGGACAGTTTTCACTTTGGAATGAAGTAGATACTTAAAAAAGTAAAGTAGTAAAGCGTATTAATTTGTATTTCACTCTATGAATCTAGAAAAAGTAAAATTAATCACTTAACTAGGGAAAGAAAGAATAAAATCACTGCAACACCTCATTACCTCATTCCTCCTACATGAAATTTAAGAATACAAGAAAAGAGTGTCAGTTAGGCCCTTGGTATGCACAGCAAGCACTCTCCAACCTATATACTATACATGTCTGTATTTTATCTGTCTATATTTATGTAACCAACAGGGATATCTGTAAGTGTTATTGCTATTAGTGATAACCAAGAAGTCTGGAAGGATAAAAGTTTAAAATCAGTTTTGAAATTAAGATTTTGAAAAATGTGTGAAGATAATATATATGCACAGGAACAAATATCTTTGACCACATGACACTACTGTATCGACTCTAAAACAGAATGAAGGATGAAAGATGGCGTAATTTATACACATAGAACTCATCTGTAAATTAAACACTACCATCTATTGTTCTATAAAGAAAGGCTGAAAAGAAAATTTTCATCATCCTAAAATGGGTTAATATAGCCTCAAATTCTTTCATATTGTATTAGAAAAATCTTCCATTTGCTGTTTCTGGTCTGGTCTGGTTAGGCCCTTAATTTCAGTGAAAATGTCTGGAGACGTGAGGACTAAACCACACATTTTAGCACTTTGTCTTTGAACCAGTGTCTTACTGGTAAGAGTATAGAGTATTTCATTCCTTTGATAAAGACTGAGGAGAAAAGGAACTGAATATTTGTTACCTTTTTCCTTTTATTCCTTAAAACATTTTCTTTTAATATATTATTATTTTTACATTGTATTCCCCATATGCTCTATGGTAACCTTATATATTGAATAAAAATCCCCATTGATTTCAATGGGCAACAAAGTGAGCCCCCAAACAAACTGCAGGAAGAAAACCACCAAGTACAGCTAGCTCATGATTTCAGAAGGACATTGTTCATCCCTGTGAACCAGAGGACAGCCAGGCCTTTCACTTCTACAGGTAACTTGTTGACTGTTTACTTCCAAAAGTATTTTTACTTTTCTCATTGTGAAAAACTCTCTCATGCTCTGTGTTCATAATTCAAAGCTAAGTAACATCTAAGAAATATAAATCTGAAAGATACTACTACTGCAATCATGTTTTTTGTTTTGTTCAACAACTTTTATCTCTTTTTCCTTGCTGACTCAATTTTTTTTTCAGATTTTCAAAATAATTCCTACTGACCAACTGTGTTACTAGTGTGAGTGACCCAGGAATTTTCAAGAACCAAAATATAATTTGGAGTATGACACAGACCCATCTATATCCCTTATACAAATGCTGAGATGCTGAAAAGATGCTGTTCATCATTTATGGGAGGTGGTGGAAATTCACAAAAAAAGAGAGAAACCACCAACAACTTCACTAACATGTCATAACACAGATGCTGGGCTATTTTTTAGGTAACTTGTGTTTTCTTTTTTCCTACGCCTTGATATACAAAGTATCTAGGAACAAGGGGACAATGTATTTCCGAGTGACCCATTTACCACCAGAGTTACTTAAACATTATTGAATAAATACATTTTAAGCAGCTACAGTATTTGGAAATTTGCCCTCCCACGGTGTTAACTCTCTGAAAAATTAACAAAACCCAATAATGAAATAACTTGATTAAGGTTTCTCTCCTAATCTTTGGCGTTGCACTCTTTCCAGAAATAGTTGGGAAAAGTCTCAGTAGCAATAATGAATTACACTTCATTTTATTTTAAGGACATATGCCAATTTGACTAGCCAGGGATAACAGAACCTTATTAAATATGCTGTTTAAGGAAGACATGCAGCTTACAGCCCCACGTCTCAGTTCCAATAAGGTAAATGTGGAGTAAGCCCAGGTGTTTTTAAATGCTATAACAAATGAACAAACAAGCTGGAAACTTATAATCAAATGAATTAAGCAACAGAGTACCCAGAATGCTAACTACCAGCCACCATTCTTTATGATTCAGTGATTCATATTAAGAATTGTTTGGAAATTATACGCATATATGCTTTTTAATTCAGATTTTTATTAACTCACTACTAGGAGTACATTGCAGACCAGCACAAGAATCAAATTATTTACCAAAAGAATTGAAAGATAATAATAAAAATCATTAGCATAATTAAAAAATAATAAAAAAAAGGAAGTGTGTTACATCTGCACATAATTAGACCACTCTGTATTTCCAGCTCTTGCGTAAATGCCACTTTACATTTCAGCCCACGCCAGTAGCTCCTCTCTCACAAAGGAGTTCACAGGACGTTATGTTAAGGTGGGCCAGAAGGAGTAAAATGGTTTGGATGGGGAGAATAGGAGGAGAAATTTCAAATTTCTTGCTTGTTTCCAGGACTCAATCAAGTGAAAGAAAGTGCTTCTGTGAGTGACAGTCGGACCCAGACACAGCGGCTCTGTGAGGCAGGGAGAAGGTCACATTTACATGCGGGGTTACTCTGATCATTCCGGATGGCTGGAGCACTCTTTTCACAGAGGACTGTGTGTTTAGAGGACAGCACACTGGGAACTTTGTATGGCAACTTGTGTTACAGGCCTCAAGAAATTCCCAGGCGTTTCTGAAACAGTGTCCAATTATCCTGGCAGCAGAAATCTAACTCAATGAACTGCAGCTTGGATTAGCCATAGAAGAGTATTGTTCTTTTACGGAGAACACAAGGCAAATACTCAAGATGCTCCTTACTGAGGCTACTCATGCTGTGTAACATGCTGGGGTTTTATGCCACTTATCTCTGAAAGTGGCCTAAAAAGGAATTCTGTGCCATGAAATGGTTAATTTGCGCTGCCCTCTCTTCTACATAGAAGTACCTTTACTAAAACCGCTGACTTCCTTGACATGTAATACACAACACATTCAAGTAGCTGCACCACCTTGCGTGCAGAGCTCAGAACTGTAGGATAATTTATACTGGAAAGGATCCCTGGAGGCCATTTAGAAACACCCCTACTCAATGCACATCCAGCCAGAGAAGGCTGCTCAGGGCCTTGACCAGGTAAGCTTTGAGTATCTCCAAGAATGCAGATTCCACACACCTCCTGGGCAACTTGTTCCCACATTTTGCCACCCCTATGGTGAAAATGGTTTTCCAAGCATCTAGCAGGAGTGTCTTGCATTCCAGCTTGTGCCTGTTGCCTACTCCACGATCACTCTGCACTCTGGAGAAGAGGCTGGCTCCATCTCATGAGCAAACACATCAGAGATACGACCCAGGTATATCCAAAGGAGAAGCTGTTTTGATGAATCCAAATTCTGAGTGTCAAACTGAAACTGGAAGTCAGTATCAGAAGTATTTCCTGAATAAATGCAATGACCTTTTTGCCACAGGGATTGTCCATAAAGTTGCATGTGCAGCACAGCAGGCTGATGGTGACAGGTACCCTCCCTGTTTTGTGCAGCTGGACACCATCACTTGCCTATAACCAGCTTGGCAGGTGCTGCAGAAGGCAGCTGATTCTCATGGAGAAATCAAATTTCTTCAAGCATCATAAATTTTGTCAATAGTTTCTTTTTGTTCTATAATGTCTCATTGACCAGTGTTATATTACCTTCACCTGATCTTAATTATTGTATAATCTTTGACAGAAGTGTTCATAACAACCCACATATGCTTCAGTCATAAAGTCATTTCCTAATTTTTCAGTAAAGAAAGGAAGGGTGAGAAGAGGCATTCACCTTCAAACAGGTTTTCACTGGGAGTGAAAAAAAGTCATGGAAAAGGTCTTTTTTTCTATTCAGTACAAGCTTCTCATTGGACTGTGCATGACACAGTGTCACGGGTCTGGAGTGACTTGGTGAGATGTAGCTGCATTTACACTTCAACTCTCCATGACCACACTTCAAACAGCTGAAAGTTATCTTTTAGAGAATATTTAAGATTAATAGCATAAAACTCCAAGCACGAAGCCACAAACTAGCACCTTTAAGTAAAACAAACAAAACATTAACAAAATTCTAATTATAATTTTCTACATATTTCAACTATGAGAAACAAGTACTAAAAATGGCAATTCTCTATTCTCAGTATAGATTTTCTAAAAGGAAGGAGGACAACAAAGTACAAAAGTTGGAAAAAATATTAACTCCAAATTTGTTGAAAGTGGGTAAACACCTGAACTGAATCTTAAAGACCTTCTGTTGGAAATTGGCTTTTGCAACTTTTAAAAGAAAAAAATAAACCATTTTTTATGACATTGCTTGGAAGAATAACTTAATAGTACTGGCTTCACAAAAACCAAGAGAATAGAAGCAGGAAATTAAAAGCTGGTTTTACTCCAGTACAAAACAGAGTCAAGAACAACTCCTAAAATCTTTTAAAAATGTAGTATCCTGGAGAGAGTCACACCTCACAAGAGGGTTAAAGAAATGGAAAAGCCAAAGGAGAGGAATAAATTTAAGACAATCAGCACTAAGAAGAACCATCAGAATCCAAAATAAACACTCTATTTTGAAGAAGGAAATAAATTAACAACATAAAGAGACGCAAACCTGCAAGGCTTCAGATTTTGAAACACAGTAGTATGAAGGTTTGGGTCATTTCAGGGGACATTTGCTAAAAGATAATTACTTCAATGTCTTATTTTGAATTCATTGATATTCAAAGTACTATTTCCACTAAAATATGGACTTGTAAAATAGCAAGAGTGACCAAATTAGACAATTTTCTCCTAATCAGGCTCCTAATCTGTTCCTAGGAGGTAGTTTGAAAACTAGCTGAGCCAAACTAATGGTTTGCTGCCAATGAACGGTTGTTTCTTCCTTCTCTCTTTAATGTCCTGTTAACCGGTGTATGCTCCCATCTGTCTCCGAGAGATGGGTGTTGTGTTTGGGTGCCCTTCTGTGAATCAACGCTGTACCCTAATAGAAAACTATTCTCCTATTAGGTTCATAAACTGGAGAACAACCCCACTAACAGCTGGACATGAACAGGAAGACTGAAGAGGAATAGAAATCCTCTTTTTTGGGCAGTGTTTAAATCATAGAGACGTTCATCCCTTCAAACTATAGTCTTATTCCTGGCATGCCTTGCATTTGCTTAAAGCAGATCGCATGTGTAAAACCACAAAAGGGCTGTGCTAAGTTTTGAAGAACCTGTTCTTTCAACACAAGCCCAACTGTGGGCATGGAATTATGGTTATGAATGTCACAGTTCCAACATTTATTTTGCCATAGTAACTTAAAAATAAAACATCTGAAATGAAATGCCTCATTATATCAATAATCAGATCTATTTAAGTAACTGCCCTCATGATTTCAGAAGCTGATTTCTCAGTCTCTCAGTTGGCAAAGCTGCTTTGACTGTGCAGGCAAACAGAGCTCAGAACTCAAAATTACTTGCAACATTTTCTCCACCTGAGAAAGTATTTCTGTGTGCTAAATACAGTATTTCTAAAGAACATGAAATCTATCACCAAAAGTAACAGAATTAATAATAAACACCATATTTCTACATATACCATGTATGTTATACCCCTTTTGTACTACTTACTATGAGAAATAATTAATTCAGTGGAGAGCACTTTTCTAACTCTGAATGAGGGATTAACTTTAAGTGCACAGCAAGATCTACTAGACCAATACGATTATTACTGGTAAAAAAATGCATTAAGAATAAGACGAAAGTTAAAAAGAAAATGTCAAAATTATTTTTTTAAGAGCTCAGTAGAGACGTAATCTCTTTCACATTAATCTCTAGCTTGTTTTTATCAGCTTTGTTTATTTATTTTAGGGGAACAATAATTATCCAGGTATCTCAAGCTATGAAAACTGTACGATGGAAAGCCAGTGAATATCAAGCAGTTTTATGTGAATCAATCATTAAAACAGACTACTTCTCTAAAAAACTCCTCTCCACTGTAAACTCAAGGTTAAAATATTTCTATAAATATGAAAATTAAAAAAATATATTTCAAAACACTTGTCAAAATTCCCCTAATAATATAATCTAGCTATTTGAAATACTGCATTGAAACACTTTTTTTTTGAAGTGCATTGATGACCCACAGTTATCAAGCTGTGCCTATTTTTCTATTAGAGCAGCTCTACCAGATAAGAAAACGCTACTTGTCACCTCAACCAAAGGCTATCAGTTCTTATTTTGGCTCAAGCATGCTTACAGGCGGAATAACAGGACAGTTTCAGTGAAAAGACTAAGGGGCATAAGACGTAAGTGAACGTTTCAGAGTAAACAATGAACAAAAACAGAAAAAGAAGCTTATTTAACTCTGTGTATGTACGCATGTATATAAATTCATGGTGTATATATGGTCTCTATACAGATAGTCTCTTTCTCTGTGGCCTAAGGCTTATTCATATATATTAGATTAGCAACTAACACAGCCATGACACTGACTTAACATTAACATTAGTTTGGGAATACCAGCCATGATATCAGCAACTACTAACTATGCTTGTCATGCAACTTCTGCCATGAGTAACTTCTTTCGGGTACTCAGCTCTTCGAAGAAACAAGTTTATCATTACCTGGGTTCTCATTAGCTTTTTCTTAATATAATTTTTATTTTAAAACCATCTCATCTGTATATTTCAATCAGAAATAATGTCCAGATGTCAACAGGGTATAAAGCTGACAGATAGAAAACTACCACCTATCTACCTGTAAATTGACCTCTCATGAGCAAAGTCCTCAAAACACTGCAACAGGCCATACGCTTAAGTAAAAACTACTTGCTCATCCAGCACAATAATGATTTTATGTTAAAAGTAAGAACCACGACTTACCTTACAAATCCAATGATCTGAAGCATCCTGCATTTGCTGACCTTCAATGGTTTGAGTGAGTCTTCAGGAAAGGGATGGGGGTTAATTTCCCACTTAAACTAAGTGTGTCCATTTCTCTGTGACTGTTGGAATTGTTACTCTAAAGTTTGCTGCCATGTTATTGTGCTGCTATGTTATGGATTACAGATGCCTACACATAATATACATACACACTCACACAGAAAATAAGCAAATGCTACATAAATCTTGTATGGAGTCACAGAATCACAGGGGCCCAGGATGACTGAGGTTGGAAGGGACCTCTGGAGGTAACCTGGTCCACCCCTCCGCTCAAGCAGGGACACCTACAGCCAGTTGCCCAGGACCATGTCCAGACAGTGTTTGAGTATCTCCAAGAAGGGAGATTCTGCCGCCTCTCTGGGAAACCAGTGCTCGGTCATCCTCATGATAAAAAAGTGTTTCCTGATGCTCAGAGGGAACCTCCCGCATTTCAGTTTGTATCCATTGTCTCTGGGCCTGTCACTGGGCACCACTGAAAAGAGCCTGGTGCTCTCCTCTTTCCATCCTCCCTTCAGGTCTTTACATACATTAATAAGATCAGCCCTGAGCCTTCTCTTCTCCAGGCTAAACAGTCCCAGCTCGCTCAGGCTTTCCTCATGCGAGAGATGTTCCAGTCCCTTAAACTGTGGCCCTTTGCTGGACTCCCTCCAGTAGCTCCATATGTCTCTTGTACTGGGGAGCCCAGAACTGGACACAGTACTCTGGGCGTGGCCTCACCAGTGCTGACAAGATCACCTCCCTCAGCCTGCTGGCAACACGCCTCATCAGCAGCCGCCTTTTCCGAAATGGCACATTGCTGGCTCATAGTCAAGTTGGTGTCCACCAGCCATCATAACGATCTTTTTTTCTGAGAGTATGAAATCAATTTGCTTTTCTTTCCTGTTCCAAAGTGTGCAGCTACACTCACGGGTGCAGAGACAGATGGCACTGTAATGGAACTTCCAAATATAAAGGTTTGAATGACAAATGTGCAAAAAATACAGACAAAACATACTGCTAAGTGACCACTAGAGAACCTATGATGAGAATATAAAACACTCCATTAGGAAGTGCCTCAGTCACCCCAATACTGATACAGACACTTTTCGTCACAGTTAAGTCAAAGGCAAATTGCCTTCTCTACAAATGCTTGCAGTCAACTTACAAACAAGCACCTGAATGAGAGTTAATGTGCTTATAACACATACTTATTATGGGAAAAAAACCCAACTTGTCTCTGCCTAAGCACAGGCCCTTTTTTTCTTCTTTCTAAAATCAAATTATGTGTATTCATATATTAGTACGACTACCATGGCATACCGCAAACAGTGATTTTACACTGCTCTAACCATCACGACACATGACCTGAAAGAAACCACCTCTAATACAGCAACACGATCAGTTCAGAAATAGATGCTGCCACAGAATGTATTGCCAAGAATCGGGAGAAACTGACAGGCAGCTGAGTGCTACAAGCAGCATTTTGCTGATAACTTGGAAGCTTCGGCTCCCAGACAGTATATAAGGATTCCCTGGGGAAACCAGACTGCAGCAGGTATGTCAAGGTGACAAAGTATCACTGCCACACAATCCACTGAAAGGTATGTTCTGGCTACCAGGTAAAATATGCTGTGACTACAAAAACAAAAGGAGGACAGGCTGTCAGGTGAAGAAGTGAAAGAGAATCTCAAACACCATGATCCTGTATACAGAAAATATCTCAAGTAACTTTTCCCCCCTTTTTTTTCTGATTAGAAGTTATAGTGTTTTCTCTCTATTATATTTAAAAACTTCACTAATTTATTTCAGGTACTTCTACTGAGATACAGGTAAAATTCATTAGTGAATGGAGAAAACGTATAAATCAGATGGCGAATATGTCTGACGAATAAGGACTGAAATTTCTCATCCATACATAAGGATTGTCTTGGGGATATACGTTCTGGGTTTGCACATCTTGAAGGTGTAGCTAAACACATCTGTTTTGTGCTCTTCAATGGTTTGTAAGTTCTAGTCTTAGCAAGGAAAACTATGTGAGAAAAGACACTAAAACTTCTATTTCTCTATTGACCCTGCATCTGCAGATAAAACACTTCAGTACTTTCAAAGCCACAGAGAACAGTCTCCTCACTGACAAGTAAAGTAGTAATTTAACAAGTAGTCCTACGGAATATCAAGAGATAATGGGTTAAAACCAGAAAGAAACAATTACTCTAGCTAGAACTACTGTTATTATAATCTCAACCAGGTCAAGTTTTAACTTTATTACCAAAAAAAAAAAAAAAAAAACAAAAACCACCCAGGAAAAAAATCTTAAAAAATCAAGTGACAATTGTCATTTTGAGCTTCTTCAGACTACCAGCATCTTGCGCCTAGATGGAGAGCGAAGATGTTGCTCATGACACTCTAAATGCTTTTCTCAATCAGATCTTCGTGTGCTTAGCTGTGTCAGTGCTGCAGGCTGCCAGCCGAGGTTCTTCACTCCCACTCCCTATCAACTAAAAATGTTTGTCTCCCTGCTTTGGGTGCCTTCCTAACTACCCTCCTTGGAGAAAAGCAGTGCAGCTTAGGTAGGCAGCTTTTAATTAATAATAATCTTTCCTTCCAAATCTTCTGTGGTTATGAAACATTGCATTACTAATAAGTCCAAAGAGCATCTATGGAGCATTAGCAGTTAAAATTGCGAAGTATGTTTCTACAGAGTGGGATCTCTACATTTTCATATCTAGAAATACATATATATGTATGCACACACATATACACACACACACACGTTTATGTGATAGAAATGTTCGTCTTTGGCACATGGGAAGAAACACGTCAGGAGCAGCAAGGGCAGGTGGGAGAGCCTGACTCACCCTGCCCAGCTGCCCCCACAGCAGCCACCACCCTCCTGGAAGCTCACCCAAGGAGCCCCGGGGCAGGGCTAGACTCACCCAGACGCGCCAGTGGGAGAGGCTCCATGGGTCAGGGCACCCCATGGGAATGGGGGACAGAAGGGGCTGGTGAGGTGTGAGCAGGGGCCATCAGCCCACGTGCCTTGCCGTGACTGTGCCAGCCAGCGTAGCCTGTCCCGTCTCCTCTAATTAAACTCAGTTTCTGACAGTTTTCCTGGGCAAAGGCTTACTGCTGTGGATGCACACACACAGAGGTCTTGGCGCTGGCCCTGCCATGGTACAAGGGGTCCCACGTGCCCACAGTGCAGTGCCTGCAGCGAGGGTGGGTGTGCAAGTGGGCATGCAAGCACTATTGAAGAGCACGCTGGACTGGCTGGCAAGTAGCTGAAGTGGCCTGGGAGCTGGGCATGTCTCTATGGATGAGAGCACAGGCAGCACTGGCTTGGGGGGATAGTGTGGGCATAAGGTAGCCCTGGCCAGCTGCTGTAGAGACTGTGGCATCTGGAGCTGCCCGAGAGCCGTCTGTGTGTGCATGAGAGAGTCTCTGTGGGAGGTAATGGGGGGGAGCACAGGGATCCAGGACCACCGGACGGGCTGTGTCTAAGCCATCCACTGCATGGGTGTGAGTGAGAGGAAGGGGAAGGGGGAGAAGGATCTGCACTGAGTCTAGAGTGGGGTAATGGTCTTGGGAGCTCATCCCTCCAGGTGCCAACAACTGGGGAGACTGGTATCCAGGGCCAGCTGAGTGCCTAAATCCAGCTGCTTAGAGGGATCCTCATTGCACATACACATATATTTTGCACTAACAGACCTTCATCCTGATCAGCCAAAGAGGGGAATAGGATGAGGCTGCTGGTGTTCTCTGTGCTTGTGTGAGTGCTGAGTGTTTCTGCTGTGCCATTCTGCAGGGCTGGCATGTGTACGTGCATATATATGTATCATATATGCTGTGTGTGCATGTGTGCTGGAAATATGTTCTTAGCCTTGCTACTGGCCAGATTTGGGGTCACAAAGCTGCAGCAGCCTTACTGCTGTCGGGCTCCTGGATTCATTACATGTTACATACAATGCAGATATGTAGTATATATAGTTTAAAACATGTATCTGCATATATCTCTGTCGAGATATATTGAGATATATCTCTCCACACATACAGATATAAAACTACACGCATTTATAAAGCTAACATCAAATGCAGTAATATGTCAAGAACAGTAACTCAGGAAGGGCTGGGGAGAAAAAGGTAATTTCCATGATACTTTGTCAGGACCGAACCAAACCCCCCAGGATGATGGGGATTTGGCAGGAACTAAAAATGTTCTTCAGTTCAGTATGAAAGTACCACCAGCACAGCATCAAACATGTTTTGGGAAGACATTGATAAAAGAAGTTTGTAGTCTTAAATTCTACATTATCTGGTATTTCATTGTCATTAAATGTTCAATCTAATTCAAACATATGCAATGACACTTTGCCTGTCTGAATGATATCTAATTGGAAAATGCAGTGGGTGAGGTCCTCGCTATACTTCCTAACAGATTTAGCAAAATAGGCAGTAATTCATATCCCATGCTTCCATGTGACATTGCTGATAGCTACTAAAGTATCTCCAACATGACTGAATTTATTTGTCAGTGTACCACTGATATTTGTACCCAGTTTCCTATTGTTTTCTCCAACTTGCTTCCATCTCAGAAAATGTTGCTGAAGCTGAAGGCGGTACACAGGAAAAATTGAGACAGATTTCTGTTTTTATTAATCCCAGTGTCCTTCTGCATTCTACCAAAAATCTGATCCTGAAAAACTCACAAATAATTTTTCACTTTTTAAATTAATCATGACATTAATAGTCAAGTCCTAAATACTTTTACGATCCTGCTTCCCAAGCCTTTTATCAAAAGATATCCTAGTCAACTGCTGTTGCAGTTGGAATATATGGTAGATTTGTCTCACGTGTCTGTGCATGAAAGTGACAAAACGGATTAATCCACAAGATCAACATAGGTGTAAGTTTGAAAATATAGATATAAGTTCACTGAAATTCATAAGCTTATTGATACCAGCAAAAGCTTATGAAGTCAACAGAAGGTTTCTCACTGCACTGTCTGCACCATGAACGCATATTCATATTGTTGAACCATGCCATTTTTAACTTTTTGCCAATTAAGTTGATTTTTGCTTATGCTCTCCACAAAAAAAACCCAAAACAATCCCAAAACCAAAATGTGCAGAAGACCCATAAATTTGTGCATAAAATGAGAGCCACAGTCAACTGGATTAGTACCGAGCCCCTTGCTGTATTCATGAAGAAATGCAAAAAGGTGGTGGTTGGTTTGTTTTTGTCAGGCAACACAAGCTTTTAATATCTCTAGTCATTCAGACCTTAGATTGAGATTTATTCATCTGTCAAACAAAAGCGATTTTACAACATATATAATTGCAGTTCATTTCAGAACATTTATTGCTCTGTAAACAGAAAATCCAGACTCTCCTTAAACAATCTGTCCCTTTTCTTCTTGAAACAAGAAGGAAGGCATGGTAGAGAAAGAAATTCTAAGTGAAACAGAAAGAAGCATTCACAAACTTATTTACACAAAGATATAAAAAGCCTAAAGTTAGAAATTAAAACAGACTTTTACAGTGACTACCTCTATTGAAAAAATCTTTGGTGCCAGTAACTTGCAACAATCAAAATCAAATAGAGGCACAGAAATGAGAAACAGCCTAAATTGAAGATGGTCATGATACTGAAAGGAGGATGGCCTCGGCCCAGGAGATTATGTCGAACACCCCTCACATTTGGGCAATATGGATGAGAGGCAATGGGGAAGCAGAACAGGGCCACAGCTCCATGTTTAGTTTGTGTATTTTGTGCTATGCAACACCCTAGCCATGAGTTAAAGCTAAAAGAAGTTTCATGTTTCTGCATGCTCTTCAAATCTTTAAACACAGAGTAAAATGAAAACTCTAAGGGAATGTAAATAATTGTGGAAGGCTATTTGGCTGATAATTTAAGTTCATAGTATCTGTTGAGCAGAAGCTTGACTATGAAATTCTGTTACTTTTTAGTATCATAATTCTCAAATACACAAGGAATATGTTTGAAAACTTCATTAGTCATTAAAATTAGGAAAGAAGAAAATAGAAGGATTATTATAAACTTCAGGAAGTCCATGAGAGGGCCACCAACATGGTTGGGGTTGTAGCAACTTGCCCTATGAGGAATTGCTGAAGGAGAGCATGGCTTGTTCAGCCCTGAGAAGACTTCAGGAAGGCCAAATAGCAGCTGTCCAGTATCTTTGAGGACATTGCTGAAAAGATGGAGACAACCTCTTTATCAAGTTATGTAGTATGAACACGAGATGATGGTACTAAATGGAAATAGAAGAGGTTCTGTCTGACTAGATATAAGGAGAGAAAGAAAAAAAGAAAAAAAAAAAGAAAACAATGACAACAAAAAAGTCACAACAAGAATTAAGCACTAGAAAATGTTGCCCAGAGAAGCTGTGTGGTCTCCACCCTTGGAGGCTTTTAAGACCTGACTGGACAAGCCCAGAGCAACCTGGTCTGAATTCAGTATTGGCCTGCTCTCAGAAGGTTGCATTAGCTACTTTGTGAGGTTCATTCCAAACAGAATGACTCTACAGAAGAGTTAAAACAAGGTATTAAGAATCATTAAGCATTCCTCTGCTTCAGTTTTCAATCCCTCAAAGTGTTAAGAATAATTTCTAGACTACTACCAGCACACTGGATATTGACCTTTCGTACCTACTGCATGTTAGAGCAATTATTACCTAAATGAAGCCCTGCCTGCCAGGCCAAAGGGAAATATTTTCCTTCTCGTACACTCCACTTCCTGGCATCTCTGCAACACAAAGCAAAATCAACAGATATCTGAACAATTGAAAGATTTCTCCTACCGTAAACTAAGATGATTCTATGATAACATAATCAATATTAACTTTAGACATCTTTTGATTTCACTCTATGTCTAAACTATGAGGACATCCCATCCCCTGAGTCAGGGGTTGGGGAAAGTAGGTAGAATAAGGTGATATTCCCAGATGGGAACAAATGGGGCAAGACTTGTTCTAGCCGAACTGCAATAGAAAATATGGGAAAATATATGATACTGTAGATCTACTGTAGATCCTACAGTAGAAACTATGAAACTAGGATGGAAGAGCTCAAACAGCTCCAAGACATGTTTAGAAAGAAAGGGCTTTATTAGGAGACTGAAACAGAAGGACTAAGATACCTACCTGGAACATCTACACTTGAATTGGTTCTCTCTTCTCCCTTTATGGAGAAAAATGTGTGATCCCAGGGAAGGGGTTACTGCTCTTTCGGAATAGGGCCTAATCTGGTAGCCTGACAGAGGGGAGGCAGCTGCAGCTCCATGCCCCCTGGTCCGAACAGCAGCAAGGCTGAGCATGTATCCCCAGCAGGCACATGCACACAAATACATACATAAATATATCATGGCTTGCCACACAGATCAATGCAGTTACGCTCAGCGCTCACATGAACCCACGAGCTCGTTCAGCTGCTCTTCACTAGTGCTCACAGATTTGCCCGCACTCAGTCCAGTCACTGGCGCTGCAGATGCATGGGCCCCTGTGACCCACAGTCCCATGCTGGCAGCTGGCTCTTGTTCTTGCCCAGCTGCCAGCACGCAGACCCTCGCTCGCTCCAGCCGCTGGCACCACGGACCCATGGGCCTGTGCCTGGGGTCTGACTCCAGCTGCTGGCCACACACACAGACCCACAGAACAGATGCCCTTAAGCCGGGAAAAGAAATAGAAGTGGAATTTGATAAGATAGGACAGACTGCGCTGGTCAGGAGCACGGCACAGCCAGACAAGGGTGTCACCTATTTACACACACCCAGCCCTTTTTATCCCCTTATCCCTCTATTTCCCTGTAATAAATCCTGAGCAATCCCAAAATGCTCATCCCCTGCATCCCATGCCCTAAGCAGCATCTCCCCTCAGTCCAAAAGAGGATCCAGCATTGATTCACTTGGATGGGTCTCATGGCTGGATGATTCACCTCGATGGCTCTCCTGGGATAGCCCTGGGAGGGCTCAGACGGGCTGTCCCTCCCTCCAAGTCCTTAATCTGGGCTTCCATCTGCATTCCAGACTCTGCTCCCCTGGCCTTTTGGAGATGGGCCACTGATGGGCTGATGGCTCCTGTGGTGGGCCTGGGAGCAGCTGGGCAGGGTGTGATTTGGGTTCCCTCATCTGCTGTTGCCTCTCTGAGCTCTTTCATGGGTGTGTGGATGAGCTTTTATCACACAATCTAACAGCTGCATCCTGTGGCGGATCTTCCTTAGGACCTATCCGTTTCTATGCAAGTATACGAATCACATGCTGCTTGATTCCTAACATGCAAGACCAGGAATGCAAGTAGTTTCTTTCACAGGTCTTTATAACTAGGGCCTGGCATACCATACAGTATGCTAAATATAGAAATCAATAGGAGAAAAAGAGATGCTCAAATAAGACATCCTATTTTTTCTTTCTTCTCAGTGCTGCTATTATTCCAATGTTCAGTCTGATCCTAAAGCAATACAGCACAGCATGTCACAAGCATTATTATGTCTTCATACTGCCGAGTAACTGAAATCCTTTTATTAAAATACAGCATTCTGTGATGGATTTCTTCATCCTTGGACTGATGTTGAGCCTGAAGCTCTTACTAGTAATCACTTTACACAAAGCCAGATCACATACTCAACTCAGTCAGAGAAGCTAAGGACTCAATTCACAAATCTTAAAAAATGGTGTGAAAGCTGGTGAGACTGAATTGTTCCTGCAAAGAATGGATACATTTCAAAATTTCTGAGAGAAACTACACTGAAGGCCTTTTCTGAATAATGGACTTATGGAACATTTTATTCATCCTTCATTAACGCTGTATTATTAAAACAAAATCAGTTCCCCAAAACATCAGAGAAAAAAGGAGAAAGTTATTCCACTGAATATTAATCATCTTAAAGAAATTTAAGGCTGTCATGTACTAACACCACAGCTGTAAAGAAGCTCTGTAAATAGTAAGATATCCGTAAAACAGTCTCCTACCAGCCTACTCAAAGTCAACAATCATCTTTCGAACGTACTTGCTCTTCAAATGATTGCCAAGATGATAAGAAAAAAATAGTGACAGGAGAAAGGGACAGTAGTAAACTGTCCAAATGCCTTAGAATTACCAGTTAATACAAGACAGAACAGAAGATGAAACTCCCACATCAATGTTTCTAAAGAAAACCTCTTTCCTTTGAGACACGCCAAAGCACACATTTGCAGCTGACTCTTCTTTCCACTATCTTAATGAGATTTTAAATTTAGACATGTAGCATCCTAAATCTTTGAAGAGTTTTTGCTGTAATGTTAGCCCTGTCATCATCTACCAATCCTCTTGAGACAGAATGCTTAGCCTCAAAAAAGTAAATGCTTTTACTATTTCAGTATATACATCATTAACTTATCTACTGTTTCCTCACTCTTCATCTACACTCCCTAAAAAATGTTTGGGAAAGCGTTAAGGACAAATGGGCTACTGCACACTATTAACTCTTCATAATTTATAATGAAGCTATATAGATTGCTTAATGCAGTCACAAATTCAAGTTTTCATTTTCACCTTCAAGGCCCTATATTATCCTACCCACAATTACTGTATGTCTTGCTTTTATTTCCTTCTACTCCCTAGACATCTTCTATCCTTTCACTTAATTGCGTTCTTTATCTCTTTCTCCCACTTTCAGCTGTATGTCTTATATCATGCTGACCTCTGTGCCTTGTACAATCTCCATGCCTACACTTTTTATCCTTCTTCAGCAGTATCTTTAAAAATACACTCTTTCAGGAATCATTGGTACATTCTCTTCTTCCTCCCCTTCTTATTGCTGAGCTATTAACTGAAATTTGTCTTGCTTAAACCACTTTTGGTCCTTGCTGGACCAGGGCAGCAGAGAATACAGCTGAAAGCTAATGCAGAGCCAGCTGGATTCACTTCCTAATTCTATCAGAAACTACCTCTGTTAACTCTTTTAACTCTGAGGAAAATTGAGCGACAATACTTGCTTGTCATCTAAAATAGGAACTTGGAACCTTATTCACTAAAAAAGCCACAACATTCATTAAATAAATGTCAATCAGTGTGTGTATGTATAGGGGGAGTGATTAGTTCCTACAAGCTACATCTGTACTTCTTACAGTCTTAGATGTTTATACATATTTCATAGTGCTCTGACAGTTGTCCAGAGCAGATTCCATGCCTAACATCCAGTGTGCATTCGATACTTTTTTCCCCCCTCAGGATTTAATGTGTACTTAAAACAAAAATACTATGTACACAGTAAGCAGCCACAGCACATAAACACCAGGAGACTCAGGAACATTCCCAGGTCTAGTAATGGTCATAGTATGGTAAGGGCAAAGTATTATTCTTGACTCCTAGAACACCTGATTGCAGGACTCTCAGCTTCCCAAACTTCAAACACCTGCTCTACACAATATAACTCTTCATGGAAGTTATCATATGACCATTGTACTAGTTATTACAATAAATAGAAAATATTATCTTCTGAGGAAAACATTAAAGTAACTGCAAACTCTTTTTGCTGAAGTTTAAGAAAAAAAACTATCTTCTCAATGAAAATTTTTGGCCTGAAAAGTTAAAAAAATCACAGCTGAAAGCAGTCTTCAAAGGTTATATCATAGCTAACCTTAAAACTGCAAATGCATTCAACCTAAGATACATGATCATTCTTCGTAGAATAAAAGGTTCTGTTGGCATTCTCTTGGGATAACTACATTATTGAAAGTGGAAAGCAGTTAAGATAAGTTACATACTATTATGCTTTTTGCCCACGGCACTTTTTTTTTTGAATCAGTAATATTTTGAGTCTGTAATAGCTTTGAAGCTCAGGACAATAGGCTGCAACCTCTAATGTTTCCACTCTTTAGTCTGAAGCTGCAGGATGCAATATTGTGTTCTGAAGACAGCACCTGAATGGATCACTGTGACCAGGTATCTGTTCAGGAGAAAGAGGGCAATTTCCTAACGGCGGTAAACATGTTCTGCAACAGAAGATATTTTCAGTTATGGATGAAATCTCATCAGCTAGTCTTTGCTAGTCAGGAAGACCCTGAGGCTTTGAAGCAACTAAACTATGAAGTGAAGGAGTTACTAACATTAAAGACCATTTCTCATTACCATGCCACTATTTTAGAAAGTAGTTGTAGATGCATTTTAGAAGAATCCTGGTGTTACTCAGGGAATTATTGACTAGTAATCCTTACCTCTATGCTTGGTAAACTCTGCTGATGACACACAAGTTATGTAGGTTAGCTGGGATAAGAAACAACTGTAAGAAACGTGGAGTGACAAGGTAGTCTACTGGGCAGTCAAATGAAATAAAATTATCAAGAAATGTAAGCAATAAACATTAGCGGGGAAAAAAAATGACGTGCATCTTCTAACATTCTGTTTGAGTACTGGACATCCTTGTAGACAGCTCAGCTTGGGTGATATTGTATATATTCATAGACATATGCAATGCTGTCTCATCTGGAATACTCTATACTCTATGTACTGTATGCCACAGACATTATTCTATGTTAAAATGTTTTTGATAGGAAAGGTCTGAAGCAACGCAATCATAATGCTTATGAGGGAAAAAAAAACCCCAGGAAAACAAAAACCACCCACCACCACCTACCACCCCCCCAAAAAAATCCCCAACACAACCCTTTCAGATGGTGAGAGGCTGAATAGACTGTAAAGTGTTTTAGGTATGGAGCAAGAAATAAAAAAGGATGCGATGAGTAGTACTTAAAATACTGAGTGGCAGATCAATTACTTCTTATCTTTCTCACTCATACCACAAAAAAAAGCTGACATTCAAAGAAGTTAAAAGGTGAGAAATTCAGAACATACACAAAAGACTCAGACACAGAAGATACAGAATTCATTGTTCCAGGTAGCATCAAGAAAAAAACAAATACTGTGAAAGAGTTGGTAAAGCCCCCCTCCCCCCCCCTTTTTTTTTTGTTAAAAAAGAACCTTTGATTACTTAATATTTGAGAAACAGAATTTAAGTGGATAAATTAACCCCCTCTAGCTAAAAGGCAATTATTAAGCCTCTGGTATTAGCTGTCATCAGAGATGGTACCAATTAAGATGGACACTGAATCTGAGCATGAACAGCAATTCCTATACTGAGTACTATTTAGATAAAAAAGCAAAGCTTTCTTTGATGGAATAGGAGGACAGCATTTCTACCATTGCCTGGGATTGTTTTCTACTTTAAAACAGAATCACTTCAGTCTTACTGAAGCTTAACTTGAACCACTTCCTTCTTGGCTTTGAATCATGCTATTATTCTAAGATAAAGAGATGCTGGAATGGAAATGTTAAGCATTCTTTTTTAGCAGATAAAGGTGTCACTTCTTCAGCTCCTGTGTGTGCTACAAGGTCTTTTATCTTTATACACCAGTCTATCACAACAATAATAATAAAAAATTCTCAAACACTGCTTTATGGAGTACACTTTGTAATCATCTTGTAAGTGCACTTATTTTGTGATACAGCAATCAGCCTGAGCAAAATGCTTTGCCCTGTTTAGACTGTAAATAATTTATCAGTGTTAATTGATGGTCCTGTATGTAGGTTTTCTGCAACCATGTCAAAACCCCAGACTTTTACAAATTCTTTACCACACAAGAGAATAAGCAGAACCCTGCCACAAATATCAGCTCTCTGAAAACTACCTGCAGCTCCATACAGAGCAAGTAACTTAACAAAAAAAAAAGAAGCAAATAACTGTCCCTCCCCAGCCTTAGTGCATTAAAACAACGTATAGTTGACCTTAGTCTTTCAAAGGTTTCTGGAGGTCTCACCATGAAAGTAATTTACAAAGAAGAAACCAAAAAATACTGCTAACAATGCAATTCCTTGTTTCAGTCTTCATTTTTTGTCCTGAAACTGTTGAAAAGCATTGTTTCAACAAGCTCTGGGGTGATTACAAAGGTAACTTGAGATACAGAGAGAATCAGTACACTAGATCTTTTTGAAAGAGGATTTATTCATGCTTGCTATAACTCAAAAGGCATCGAAAACATTTTTTTGTGAAAATTCTTGTTAATTAAAATCTAATTATTCAATAACTGCTCTGTTTAGCATCTCCAAAAAACGCTCAAGGTCTTGAAAGAAAGAGAAGATAACTCAGTGAGCAATTTATCATAGAAGAAGGATTTTTCCCCCCTCTTTTTTACTACTTACCATGCATAATTAATATGTGATAATACCCATAATGAGTTCCCTAAAACAATTAGCAACGCATCTCCAGTGACCTGCTAATCTGAATATAATGCTTTTAGAATTTGGAGGTGTACCAGTTTCTTCATGCTTACACACACACCTCACGTAGAAGCAAAGAAGGCTGCAGAACATAATTTATTATTCTGCATCACATTTCATCAAGTCCCTTAGCAGCTACTTGATACATTATCAAGACAAATGCAAGCAAAAAAAAAAAAAAAAAAATTTTTCCTGCTTCCCCACCCCCAAGCAGGGTACCCCAAAGACTAAGAACCAATTATAATCCTTCTTTCCTCTTCCAATCAGATACATTAAGTGAAAGCAAACCTTGACCAGGTTATTTTTTGCATGGAATTTCAATGACTTTTTTCATCTCCATAAGACAAATACATCCATAAATAAACATGCACTGCAGTAACAAGGGCAATGTCTGGAACACTTAAGAGCTAAATTACTTTCACGCCGTGCAACATCTCATTTTTCTTCCACAAATATATAATAAAGACTGCCAGCATGGGGGGGATGGGGGCGGGGGGGGAACACGCAGTGCACACAGTCAAGCACACATGCCTCAGGAGAAGAGGGAAGAAGAAAATCAACCATGTGAACTGAGAGCATGATAACTGAAAACAAAACAAAACAAACAACTTTATAACTGTCTCCTCTCTTTAATAGTCTTGTAAATATAAAATACTGGCCTATTATGGGATTAGGGAAAAGGTGGATGTGTATAGCAGATCTTCAGAAGTCCTGGATTGTTAGATGTGATGAAATATCTCACATTCTTCTCTTTACAGCCATGTCCACTTACAAAGCTGGAAGCTTCATAATCACAGACTACTTCATCTAGCCTGGGAGACGCAAATAAGGGTTAACAGACTTAGACTATTTAGAAACTGAGGAAGGTGCAGGATTCAGCCAACAGACTGTCCAGCAGCAGATCACATAAAAAGTACATTCCATCAGAGTGCTGTGATCTTTGCATCCCAAGCTGTAAGCTTCTAGCAGTATTTCAGGATGGAGGTCTTAACACATAAAACTCTACATTGTTCGACACCTACTTACTTGAAATTGCCTAGTAGGCAATTTAAAAGGTATAACTTATTTATAAAGTATTCCTTTAAATTTCTCCAGTATCTGTCTGAAATCAATAGCTTCTCCAGCGGGGGCGGGGGGGAGAAAACGTAAAAAAAAAAAGTTATGCTGCTTATTTCACATTGCCCCACAGTAGCAGGAATTCAAGAGCTACGTCAGCAACACATACTAAATACTCAAATCACAACCTGCCATCTAGAAATAAAGTCTTCAGTCACACTGCAGATCAAGAAAAGTAAAGGCTTTATGGATTCAGGAAAAAGTTCTAGTCAAGAACCTTCCTGAACAAACAGCTGCTGTACCGTGTGATAACTAGGGCAATCCCCAAGGAAACCCAAAAACTGGAAGACTGAACTCCTCAGGTCAAAGGGTGCTCAAAAAGCTGTTTCCCCAATTTTCTGAGGAAATATTAACCCTCTCTTGTGATCTACTTTAAAAAGAAAACAGAAGTCCCAGATTGCTGTTCTGTTCTCTATGGAGCCAATTCTTCTTGACATTTTAGGAATCCGCTGGGACTACTTTTCCAATTATGCTTTACAAAAGATTAACTGCAAGAGATGTCCTGAGAAAAAGACACAAGCTGTTGAGGTTGGGCAATTTTGGATGCACACATGAAAGCAAAAACCTCGTTTCTCAAAAAACTATGAAGTCAGAAAGAGAGGTTCCTACTGAATTTGGCACCTCATCTTTGTCAAAAGGCACACGAATGGAAATGTCCTGTTCTCAAGCCAACAGATACACCCTTTCAGATTTCACTTGCTATCCACTCTCAACACTTAAGGGTATGTCTGCACAGAACAACTAAACTGACCTGGGTACACACAAATGATGCCACATACTTCATTCACCTCCCAATCACCCCACATACAGTAACAGTAAAATCTACCGTATGTAACCTAAACTCATCAAGGGAACGAACTCTGCTTTTCCTGCAAACTTAAGCACGCCATGTGCACGCAGGAGCAGTGGTTTCAAGCCCCCGTGGCACTGAACCAGTTGGGCAGCAGTGCCGCCACCTCCCAGGGAGCACCACACAGCACAGTGCTGCCGAGGGAGCGCCTTCCCGGCCCTGTATGGAAGTCAGCCACTGTGCAGCACAGGATGTGAGGCAAACGAGAAGGCAGAGGAAACACAGCCTTGCAGATAAGGGACTCCAAAGGGGCACT